>OY728129.1:1437268206-1439768206 GCA_963277665.1 Viscum album
ACTCTGGATTTAGGTCTTTTTTATTCTTCTGGAAGTGAATTTGTTTTAAAAATTTATTCATATGCTGACTTTGGTTGTTGTATAATGGATAAAAAGAATACATCTAGAACATGTCATTTCTTAGGAGATTCCTTGGTTTCTTCATCCTGCAAGAAACAACACTCAGTAAAACTTTCCACTTCTAAAGATGAATATGTAGCAGCTGGAAGTTGTTGTGCTCAAGTTTTGTGGATGCAACACACACTCACTATCTATAGATTGAGTTTTTCCAAAACTCAAATTCTATGTGATAATACTAGTGCCATAGCTCTTAGTAAAAACCTAGCACATCACTCTCATGAAAAGCACATAGATATTAGTCATCACTTTCTTAGGGATCACACACTAAAAGGAGATATTATTTTACAATTCATTGGAACACAAGAACAACTTATTGACATTTTTACAAAACTATTACCTTCCGATAGATTTGAGTTTATAAAACAGAAGCTAGAAATGATTACATTAAAATAATCATTCTTGTCTACTTTTTCGTTTTACACTTCTCCTTACATTAAAATCCTCTTAAAATGGGGAGAAATTTTTTTTTCCTTATATATTTCTTAAACTTTTCCTTATTTATTCATTTATTATTTTAGTTTGCTATATTTTTGATTATCGTTTTGTCTATTTGGTTATTGTTTTAATCATCTGTCATCTTGTTTACCTGAGTATCATATTGATTTGTTTCCCATCGGCACATCAACCTATGGTAACAACTTTGTTTCCCATCAGCATGTCAACCTATGGTAAAAACATTGTTTTCCATCGGCACGTCAACCTATGGTAACAACTTTGTTTCCCATAGGCACGTCAACCTATGGTAACAACTTTGTTTCCCATCGGCACGTCAACTTATGATATCAACATTGTTTCCCATCGGCACATCAACCAATGGTAACAACATTGTTTCCCATCATCACGTCAACCTATGGTAACAACTTTGTTTCCCATCGGCACGTCAACCTATGGTAACAACTTTGTTTCCCATCGGCACGTCAACCTATGGTAAAAAAATTTGTTTTCCATCAGCATGTCAACCTATGATTACAACTTTGTTTTCTATTGACATGACAACCTATGGTAATGACTTACTTTCCCATCAGCTAGAGAACCTATGTTAATGAATTTATTTTCTATTGGATTGACAACCTATGGTAATGACATTGTTTTCCATCGGCTTGACAATCTATGGTAATGAATTTGTTTTCCATCAGCTTGAAAACCTATGGTAATGAATTTGTTTTCCATCGGCTTGACAATCTATGGTAATGAATTTGTTTTCCATCGTCTTGACAACTTATGGTAATGACTTTGTTTTCCATCGGCTTGACAACCTATGGTAATGAATTTGTTTTACATAGTCTTGAAAACCTATGGTAATGACTTTGTTTTCCATCGGCTTGATAACCTTTGGTAATGAATTTGTTTTCCATCAGTCTCAAAACCGATCAAATTATTTCTCTTCGTACGCTTGTATTTTCTTTCACTATGTTAATACTATTAAACAAATAGTTTACTTAGAATATCCAGCAGGTACATTCTTTCCTTTGTTTTGTTTTTATTACTTTTTATTGTTTCCCGTTTTTAAGAAAAAAACCCCTTTTAATCCTATCCATTGATTTTATTTTCTATTAATCTCAACTGTATAAGATCAATGGTCATCCTTTTTTCACCTATAAATAGACCCCCTCCCCAAACCCTCACCAGTTTTTCAGAATTATTGGCGAAGCTCTGCCCCTTTTCAATAAGACTCTGTACGATCTTCCATTTTTCGCATCTATGTGTCTCAGTCCTCTACCAACACTCCTATCGAAATGTCTTAAAAAACGTTTTCAGATAAATACTTCCTCAGAGAAAGGTTAGTTACTCATGACTTCTTTGATACGTATGATTCAACAATCAGGAGGATTATTTTGTTTCAAGGCAGGGAACATCTTTGTGTTGAAAAACCTGTATCTCAAGATCCGATTCTTGTTGAGGAAGTTAGTCAATTCTAAAAAACCGTGTCTTTTGACAAAAATATGATGATACACTTTGCTGTGTACGATAGAAAAATCTCTATGTATGTGAAACAAGTATCCCACTTTCTAAATGTCCCAACAGAAGGTGATTATTTTTGTCCATCTCATAAGCTACCAGAGGAATCTGGTACATTTAATAAAGAAATTGATGAAAAGTGTTTGTTTCTTATAAATGAAGAGAAGAGAAAAGTAGCTCATTTATCTCCAGATAATAGGATTATGGGGCTTTGGATTGATGGTTTTCTTATCCCAAGGAAAGGGGATATAGAAACTCTTAAAGTCTCTAATATTTTTATGTTAGACTATCTTTTAAACATGAGAAAGTTAAATCTCATGGGATACATTTTTGAAACAGTTAAGAATGTCATGTAAGGAGCGATTGAACCTAATTTGATTATGTATCCCTCTATTCTTACAAAGTTCATTCTTGAGAGCATGAACTTTTGTAATATTCCTTTGAAAGGGAAATTGAAAGATCTAAAGCGTTCTTGGATAAGTAAGAATATGTTGAAGTAATTGTATGTTTTTTTTGATGAAAACTCAAAGATTTTTGTTAAAGATGTAGAAGCTGAATCGGCACAAAATCAATCGGCACCAAATCAATCAGCACCTTTGATAATCGAAGATAATCCAACTGCTTTTGTTACTAAAAAGTTAGATCTGCAACCAGTTCTAAGACAAAGAATAAACCTAAATACAACAATTGTTGTGGACAAGTGGAGGAAAGATAAAGAACAATGAAAAGAAGGTGATCCTAAGTTCGGTCTTGATCAGTCTGAAGCTTTTTGCTAAGAGGATAAGGGTAGAGGATACTCTTCAGGTTGAGAATAAAAACAAGACTCTTTTGAAAAGAAAATCTCTAGACTTTGATGTTTCTAAAATAAAGAAAATGGTTGAGGAGGATAGTGCTCAACTAAAATAAGAAGTGCATCAAGAACCTATCATATAGAGTCTTCTAGAGAAAGAGAAAGGGAAATTTTTTTTGAAAGAAGTACGGGAAGTTGAGTAAGTACAAGAAGAGGAAGAATATTTTTTTTGGAATTTCTTCAGAGTTCAAAAAAGAGTAGAGAAGAATCGTTTCAAAAGAAAAGTGAAGGTATTCAGCAGGTTCCTCATGCCGATCAAGCACCAGTTGAGTCTCTTACTCTAGATAGTATTCTTCCCAAGTAAAGTAAGGTGATCAATATTATCATACTGAAAAAGTAATAATTAGAAGTGACAAAGTGGAAGAAGAAAGAAAGGATAAAGAAAAAGAAAAAGGAAAACATCCAGTTGAAGACTCAAGCCGATCGAATGAACTAGATTTATATGATGAGGATACTGATTCAGAACAAACAATTTCTCTCAAGAAAAGTGATTACATTGTTCATGTTTTGAGGAGGATTGAGAAGACCATTACTTATTTTCCTTGACTTGAAGGAAAAATTTATTTCATCACTGAAAATCAGAGGAAGAAGTTTGGTTCTGTAAGAGAACTGAGAAAGAGAGTTTTTTCAATTGAAGCTGATTTAAAAATACTATTTGAAAGCTCGACTGCTCATAAGAAGGCTTGAAATATAATGACTAAGTTGTTATACAAAACAGAAAGCTCAATGAATGATCATGAATTATCAATAGAAGATTTAAAGAGGCTTTCAAATGATCTTGCTATTTCATTCAATAAGCTTGACAAAGAAACCTTTGAAACGCTGAATCAGATGTCAATAACTCATGGAGCCAATATTCCTTCAGTAAAATAGATGCAAGAGAGAATGAATGCTTTCCAGTCAGAGTTTTCTATGGTTTAATCTTTCAAAGACGAAATAGTTTTGTTGAAGAAGAAAAATTCTTTGTTATCTAAAGACAATAAGAATTTGCAAGACAAAATTGATACTCTTGAAGAAGTAATCAAATTCCAAAAAGTGACTATCAAGAAACAGGATCAGCTTTTTACTAATCAATAAGAGATTCTCAAATATCAGGGTGATTATATCTCTGAATACACGAAAGAAATCAAAAAGATGAAATCCATTCTTCATGAGATAATAAAGAAAGAAAAGGAAATAGAAAACAAATGAGTGTTGTTGTATCTTTCTTTGCTCATTTCCAAAATTCTATAGACTTTTGATATATCAATGAGATTTATGTTACCTTTCCAATTTCCTTGCATTTATTTTCTCTAAATCTTTATGGAAACTCAAGATTAACCCATTCTTTTTGTAAATAACAAAGGGGGAGAATGTATTATAAAGGGGGAGAAGGTTTTATAAAGGGATAATGTTTTAATCAAATACTTATAAATCAAGGAAAATCTACGAATAAAATCCTTAGGAAAGTACATACCTAAGGTGGAGTTAGTTTTATTAAATTTCATATTCAGAAGAGTTTCCAATAACTTAGGGGGACATAATATCTCTTTTTGTTTTTTACTTTATGTTTTGTGATTTCCAAAAAGGGGGAGATTGTTGAGTCAAAAGTTCTCTTTTGACTTTTATATCTTGTTTTGGAAATCACGAATGTATTCATATATGCTTATCGTACTGACTATGATTATCATACTGACTATGATTATCGTACTGACCATGCTTATTGTGCTGACTATGCTTATCATACTGACTATGCTTATCGTACTGACCATTCTTATCGTACTGACTATGATTATCGTACAGACTATGCTGATCGTACTGACTATGCTTATCATACTGACTATACTTATCATACTAACTATGTCAATCATACTGAATAAATTGTACTAACTATGTCAATCATTATAACTCTATCAAACGTACTGACTTTTGTGCATCGTACTCTCTTTGTATCATATCAATACATTACAACAAGTGATACTAATAGTACTCATATTTTACTTTCATAACATGATTGTTTTTATCCTTTATCAACACATGTCAATCATACTCATGTTTATCATCTTAATATATCTTTTTTTAACCAAAACGATTTCATGGAGTTAGTTATAAACTAATCAAAACGATGTCATGTTTTCTGTTTCAATATGTCTGTTATAATGCCAAGTGTCCAAGTCCCTCTGAGTTTCATGGAGAAATATTACCGTTGGAGGAAATGTGAACGTTGGAACCTGAGGCCTATAAATAGGAGGTCATTTGAAGCTGATAAGAACAACTGAGAGACTTTGATCATTCTTTGCTACTATCAAGTTCTAGAGAGAGATGTTGTGACTTCTCTCTTGCTTCGTGCGAAAGCCTTGGGATTACAAAACGTGAACGGATCATTCTTAGTTTTTTTATTTCAATAAGTGCTTTGTTTTTATTTGTGTGACCGATAAGGTGATAACGATATAGGGCTGATGAGGATAGGTAGACGGTGCTACTGATCTTCATATCGAGGGCTTTCAAGTGTTTGAAAGACAGAGGTTCCGATTACCTGAAAAATCGATGGCTTGCAGAGATAGCAAGACATACGTACCGATCATCGTATCAAGGGCTTGCAGGGATAGCAAGACAGAACTACCGATCATCATACCGAGGGCTTACCAAGGTGGTGGTAAGGTAGACCTCTTATCCTAGGTGACATGATACCCTTCGCTTTGGGATAAAATAATTGTAATACTTTTACTTTTCCACTTCTGTTTGTTTTAGAAACAGAATTGTCTTGTTTCCATCTAATATACATATATATCTATATAGTTATCCAACAACATTTATAAAAAAACACCATTTTATCAACATTAGGAACATATTAAGGTTTATCTTCTCTTAATCATGTGTTTTTCCTTAAAATGACACACTTCCATTAAATCACTTTTCTAGGTCATCAATACCATTCAACAAATTCTTGAAAATACCTAATAAAAAACTTATACTAAATAACCCTTATTTATTTATGGATTCATATAACACAATTCTTGAATTCCAACATAATAACACTCCAATTAGTGCACTTTAATCTTAAACCATTAACGAGGATTAGTCATCTTATTCCTTAATACATATTTCCTTTCTTATTCTATTCGTGGTCTCTTAATCATCAGTAGTATAACCATTACACATGCCACTATTTTGATTCTCTTAATGGGATTTCCCCCTAGAACATTGATTCATATAATTACCATACATTCTAAATTTGAAAAATTCAACCATCGATGATATCTTTTGGTGACCATTATTACCATCCATTGCATTAACTGAACTTTTCAGTTTTCATATTCTATTAATTATATTATGTACTTCTTCTCCATACTAGAAACATCTTCTGGATTCTCTAAGACATCCACTTGGATGCTTCTTCCCACATTCTCATCATATAGAAAACTAAAACTTCTTTCCTCAACGTATCCACTATCCAAACTCTCAAAACCACTAGCCTTATCTACTTTGGTGAGTCCTAGAGTTTTTAAGTTGAATTTATTAATCATATATCCTGATAAATGGTTAGAAATAATCACAATATCCTTTACTCCAGTCATCATAACATTTGGTTTCTCATCAAAAAATTATCTATCACATTCAATATTAATCCAGTTTCATCCGGTTCCCACCGTTGAATAAAACCAAAATGCTGTGTGAGTAATAATAATCATAGTGAGAAACCATATAATCTTGAAAAATAACTTATTGGTTGTCTAAATTGGGACACATTATTTTAAATCTATAACACCTGAGGATTAACTCGGGCCATTCATGGTAATTTTTTAAATCCTTAATGATGGTTTGTAAAGAGTGTGAATTTAAAAATCATATCCCTAGGGAATATCAAACTAGGTGGGTAAAAATGTCTATTTTCATACACCAGGTGACAATCGAATTGATATCAATGTTCCATTTTTAGAGTTATTACCCCTAAATACCTCTATGTCAGAGCCACGTCCACTTATAGAATAAAAATATAGATTTAATTTCTTGGAGAAAACTTTATCAATCTTTTACCAAATTCCAAGAAATTTTCTTATAATTCAAATCATTCTTAGACTTATCCTTGGATACGTCCCTAGATATATCCTTAGAAATATCACTATGGATCCGACTAAAGTTTTCTCATTCAAGTTTCTAAAGTTTAACTAAACATTTCCTTTGATACCAGCTATAATGTCCCAAACATTATATATATAGATATCACATATTTTTAGATGAATTTTCAATACATTTTGAAAATACAAGCTTTAGGACCATATATATTTAATGTATTTGGAGACTATAAAAATGATCATCTTATTTCATGAATGACCTTCAACATATCCCACAAAGATCTTATCACATAATACTCTCTAAGGTATACCCTACCTAAAAATTTCTTCATAGCATGGGAAAGGAAACATAATAAAGGGTGATATCAGAAGTCTAGTAAGGATAAACATAATGTATATCAATCTATAATCGTAGGAAACAATAATATAATCATAACAGTATGTGATCATGAACATAACTTAAAATGTTCATACCTACCCTATTATAGATCATAAACAAGATTCATAACATAAAACACTCTCATTTAAAAACACATGGACCACAAGATTGATAAATAATCCTTAACTAGTCATAAACCATAAGATAATTTCATAAAAGTGAAACACCATCATAAATATAAATAAACCATTTCACATGTCAAGGTTAACTACCAAGACCATCAAAATAGTGGATATAAATTTACCTCATGTTTCCCATTGCGGACCAGGATGAACCACTTTCCTATAGTGGATCAGAAGTCACCTATTTTTTGTAGTGGATCTGGAAACACCTGTTTCCCATAGAAGATCTGGATGCACCTATTTCCCATAATATATCAAGTTCATTGACTTGTTTCTCATTGTTATCTCATGAGATATGAAGATTTACCCAATACATTGGATGTGTATATAGGCCTCACCCATATCATTATGAAAAGCATATTTATGTGTTCCAAAATATTGTAAAACATTCATCATATCATCACATCATTACATGTGTAAAGAAAATGGGTTTCATAAACATTTAATTAATTAACCATCACATAACTCATGAAAAAAAAATGAGTTTCATAAATATTTCATAGACTTAAAAATTAAATATTGATAGAAATTATAAGGTTGGTATAAATAAATATTATCTCTAATAAATCACAATTAAAATAAAAGTTTGTTAACTTAGATGGGAAATGATTTTGAAAGATCATTTCTTGAGGAAAATTTCCTTTCTACAATGAAAAAAACTTTTTAAAAAATAAAATATTTTCAAATATAATTTTCATTGAAAATAAAATTTGAAATATATAAAGGAATCTTTAAAAACAATTTAAAACATTTAATAATGAAATATCATTTCCACTATGATAAAAAAAATTTAAAACAAAAAACATTTTGAAAACTCTTTTCATTGAAAATAAAATTGGAATTTTTTAAATAAATATTTAAAAATAATTTAATGTATTTCTTGAGGAAAATAAAACTTCCAATTTGAAAAGAAATTATTGAAACATAATTTTTTTAAAATCCCTTTCTTAGAATAAAACCTTGAAAACTTATAAATGAAGCTTTAAATATAATTTAGAACATTTATTGAGGAAAACAACCTTTTCAAATTGAAATAAAACTTTTTAAAATATAAAAAATATTGAGAATAATTTTATTTGAAAATAAAACTGAAAAAATATAAATTAATCTTCAAAGACAATAATGGTCATGAAGTTAGGAAATTTTATTTATATCATACCTTTTAAAACAAATATTCCTTTTACATTTTTGGTAAAATCCAAATGGGCATTGGAAAATGACATCAAGATTTCTTTAAAAGTATTTTGTAAAAAGTAAAATATGTGTTAACATGAATTTAATAAATAATTTGAACAATTTTATTTTTTTTGAAATCATTTTTAGAAAAAAATATTGGAGAAAAAGAAGGGGTTTAAAAAGAAGAGAGAAATAAAGATGATTTTTCGTAAAAATATTATTTTTAAATTTTGAGTACATGAAGAGAGGAAAATGAATGGAAAAATTAAATATATATAAATTACCATAAGATAATAAAATAAATGAGTTTTATGAGAGATATATCATATTATTTCATGATTGGAAGTATAATCACGAGGAATCCTGATAAACGATGAGATTGTATCAAAAAATCCTCAACACTTTGGTAACTTTGAATGGAAGGCCCAATGAAAGAGTAATATTAAATTAAAAATAGAATATCATGAGAATAAATATATTCATTATATTAATTTTAAATGTGTTTGTATTAAAAACTCATAAAATTAAATAGGTGCATAACATAACATATGTCTCAAAGAAGAAAAATTGACACAAAACTCTCTTACAACTTTGTTAACTTTTGAACTATAAAACCCATTAAGAGAGATCAAAAATATATATTTATATATGAATAATTTTCATTATAATCATAATAAAATAAATTTATGGGTAGTATATACACCACATAAAATAAATAAATGGGAATATGGCATGCGTCTCATAGAAGAAAATAGTGAGACACAAATCCCTCACCATAAATCTCGAATTCCTTCTTACATGTTTCAAACTCCTGTATAATAAATATAATTTTATTATAAATCATTAAAAGCACCATAATAATATATTTTATATTATATATGATTCATTTATACAATTCTATTGTCGGTTTATTAACAATTCCTTGTTAAAATTACTTTTCAGGTAATAAATGATTTGTTTTTCACATATGTTTTGAGTAGTTATTTTCGATCCTGTTACTTTGATCAAAATTAAAAAATCTATATAATTTTAATAATTATTTATATATAATATGTATTGGATATATATTCATTTATATTTATCGAAAAAAGTTATTGATAGAAAATGAAATACACTGTTCATGGAGAAGGTTGGTCGTACGTCTGCATGAACATTGTTTTATATTTTATTGATGTATAAAGTTATATAAAGTTAAATAATATATTATCATTATATAATAATTTTTATATCATATATATATATGTATAATGTTTTTATTTACACTCATACTTTTTTAACTTCCATATAAAGTGTATGTGAAGAATGAATCACATCGCTTTGCGAGGCGATAGTCCTCCGTACACATGAATAACATTATCATATTCCAATATAATGGAAAGTAATAAAGAATGTGTGATAATGTAACGTACCGGTCCCGTGTGACACACAATGGGTGCCCTGAAGCCGGTTCGCCACAAGACCTCAAGCGCATTTCCCCAAACGCCAGAGGCTGCTGACTAGCAGCGAGGGCCCAGGTCTGATAGTGGGGAAACTATGCCCTCATTTGTCAAAGTGTACCGCAGCGGAATTTAAATAAGATATACAACAAACAGTGGAAGTAGTAAACCAAACACAACTGAAATAAACTACAATAGTGGATACAACCAACATTATATAAATGATGATGCTACATGTTTCAAGTTCTAAGAAGACAGCCAGAACATGTTATACATCAATAAAGTACAACAAAATACAGAGTGCAGCAAAAGAATCAAAATAGCTGGCAGCGGCATCACGAGCCTTGGCTCGGTCCCATTCCCTCCTACTCCTCAGAAACAGTCAAGTACCTGTATGGGGAATCTTTCCCCTATCTACACCTGTAGCAGCGCAATCTTTTTGGGCCGAAAAGCGTGACCCAAATAGGGTGTGAGAAATATATCTCAGTAGGCACACCCACCAAAGGCCCGTGCCCAACTGCGTGTAAGCATGTGACAAAAATGTGCAATAGTAAAATGCAATAAGGTAAGTAGTAATGACAAGTAACTAACTTAACAATTAAATTTCCATTTTATTATTCATTTAATATAGTAAAATTCTGTGCTCAACAACACCAATCCCTCAAGCCAACCAGAACCATGCCCTCAGGCTAAAATAGTAAACCACGCCCTCAGGCTTGCCCTCAAGCCATACAGAATCCAACCCGCATGTATTTCCCTTAGGCATAACAAAAATTGACCTCAAGCGTAGGAAGTGTTGCCATAAAGCACAAAAGTCAACCCTCAGGCACGAAAGGTTGCCCTCAGGCGAAATAGAACGTCGCCCTCTGGCTAAAACAATCACACCCCCAGGCTAATCACAACAATGCCCTCAGGCTAAATACAACAACACCCTCAGGCTAAAAAGGTAACCAGGCCATGCCCAACAGGTAAACAAGCAGTAACAAGCAATTTCTCTCAAGGAAATTCTACAATTACTACATTAAAGGCATACCCTCAGGTATCCTGGCCAAACGGCTAAACAGTGGAACACACCCCCAGGGTGGTTCCAGATCCAAGAAACGATCCCAACTAGCATTTTATTATCAAAATTTAATCACCTATGCAATTATAGGCATTAAATATAGCAACAGACTCAGCCACACGACACCCCAACCTGGGTTCGTGGCACGAAAACGCAAAAAAATGCACGACAATTGGAAATTTACACCAAGCCACCTACCTTATACGCCAATGAACGTTATACCCGAACGCCGACTCCATAAACGCCCAAGAATGGCGTAGATCTGTACGGTTCCAACGAGATCGTCCGAAGCCGAATCGGATTCCAGACGAACACCCGACAGATCTTCCAAGGGTCGGTCGTCCTCCTTGGCTCAAAAATGGCTAAAATGCCCCCTCTGCCAAATGAGGAGGCTACTGCCTGTTTTAAGCCGAAAAAACAAAGTACACGGCGTGTACTTCTGATTACACAGCATGTAATTATTTCATTTAACTGTTCATTTGGTGGTACCGCCACTCTGTTCAACCGTCGACATGAGTACACATCATGTACTCTAATGTACACGGCATGTACTGTCGCCCAGCTGTCGGCTGCACCACCGCCTTACTGTTTAGGCCGGCCGACTGACTATAGGACGTGTAAGGTAACACTACACGATGTGTAGTTGGTTCCTACACCCTTTGTCGCCAGAATGGCTACATGCCCCGTGTACTTAGCCCCACACGGCCAGAAGTACATGACGTGTGGAAAAAGTACACGACGTGTAGTTCCAAAATTCAGGATTTTCCCCATTTTCCATATTTTCTCAAAAACACTTAAGGAAAAGGAAAAAGAAGAAACCCGTACCTCAAAAATAAGAACCTGGTTCTTACAAACTTCCCCCCTTATAGCAATTCGTCCGTGAATTTCCCTTCTTAGGGTGGTAAAGATAAAGCTCAGAACAGCTCTGGCCACTGAGCTCGTACGTTAGCCTCCCGCTCCCAGGTCTCGTCCTGCACTCGGCCATGCTTCCATAGCACCCGTATGAGAGGAACTGACCGACCTCAGAGAACCTTCGTGCTCCTGTCTACGATACGGATCAGATTCTCCTCAAAGGACGCATCATGCTGAAGCTCAACCTCCTCTAGCCGAAAGGTGTGAGACGGTTCTGAATGGTAGTGACGCAACTGAGACACGTGGAAGATGTCGTGCATGGCTTGGTACCGCTGTGGTAACTGCAACCGATAGGCAACCAGCCCGACTCTCTCTAAAATTTCAAATGGACCCACATACCTTAGTGAAAGCTTCCCATGTCTCTTGATCCTCTTGTTTCCCAGCCTCGGCGAAACACGCAAGAAAACCTAATCCCTGACCACGAACTCCAAAGGCCGTCTGCGGCGATTAGCATAAGACTTCTGACGAGTCTACACGGTAGCCATCTACTTCAGAATCAACTGAACCTACTCAGATGTCTCCTGCACGAGCTGTGGCCCCAGTAAAGCTACCTCACCTACCTCTAACCAGCACAAAGGTGATCGACATGTCCTACCATATAAATCCACATATGGTGCCATCTCAATAGTCACCTGAAAACTATTGTTATAGGCAAACTCGACTAAGGGTATATGCTTCTCCCAAGATCCCCCTAAGTCTAGGACGCATGCGCGCAGCATGTCCTCTAGCACCTGTATCGTACGCTTCGACTGTCCATCTGTCTGAGGGTGGTATGCTGTGCTCAGAAGCACCTGAGTACCCAGTGCCCTCTGGAAACTCTGCCACAAACGAGATGTAAAGCGGGCATCCCTATCAGAAATGATAGAACAGGGGTCCCCATGAAGATGTATGATCTATCAGATATACATTCTTCCGATCTCGTTAACACCAAAAGTCTCCTTGATCGGAAAAAAGTGAGCTACCTTCGTGAGTCTATCCACAACAACCCACACATCGTCATTGCCTCGAGGTGACCTTGGCAATCCCATCACGAAATCGATCGCGACATCATCTCATTTCCACTCTGGAGTGGGTAACTGCTGTAACAGCCCAGCTGGTCTCTGGTGGTATGACTTCACCTGCTGACAGGTGGAACACCTCGTAACAAAACCAGCTATCTATCTCTTCATACCCGGCCACCAGTACTGACGTCTCAAGTCACGGTATATCTTGGTAACCCCGGGATGAACTGCCCAAACTGAAGCATGAAACTCTCGCATCAGATCCTCGTGTATATCCCCTGGAACCCATACCCGTCCATGGAAATGCAAAACCTCATCATCGCTTACCGTCCAACCAGGATAAGGGTCCCCACATGCCACCGACTCCCGTAGAACTAGGCCTTCTGAATCCGATAGCTGTCTCATCCTCACTCTGTCTAGGAGGGTAGATGTCACAGCTAAAGAGGAAATATAAGTCTGCCCCTGACTGTCGTGCACCTCCAGATGCATCTCAGAGAACAAATCCATGAGCTTCCACTCACCACTGGCCTCCTGAACTGCCTGTATATGAGTCTTCCTGCTCAGTGCATCAGCTACTACATTACCTTTACTAGGTGTATAGGCAAGCTCAAAATCGAAGGACTATAGGTACTCTACCCACCTTCAATGCCTCAGATTCAGGTCACACTGAGTAAAGATATACCTGAGACTTTTATAGTCAGTGAAAACCACAAAATTCTCTCCCAACATATAATGTCTCCAACAGTGCAATGCATGCACAACTGCAGCCAACTCGAGATCATGCATCGGGTAATTCCTCTCATGTGGCCTCAACTGCCAAGACCCGTACGGAACAACTCGAACGTCTTGCATGAACACTTCTCCCAGCCCAATCCTTGATGCATCACAGTAAACTGTATAGCTCTTCCCCAGATCTGGGAGTATCAGGATCGGTGCTGATGTCAATCTTCCCTTTAGGTCCTGAAAAGCTGCCTCGCAAGCTTCTGACCAAACGAACTTCAAACCCTTCTTAGTCAGCCCCGTCAATGGTGATTCTAAGCAGGAGAAGTCCTGTATGAAGCGTCTTTAGTAACCAGCCAGCCCTAAGAAACTCTGTATCTCAAACACGTTCTTAGGCTGCTCCCAGAAAACTACTGCTCTCAACTTCTCTGGGTGTACTGCAACTCCTGCCTCTGAGATGATATGACCTAGGAAGTGAATCTGGTCCATCCAAAAGTGGCACTTCGAGAGCTTTTCATATAGCCGATGCTCTCTCAATGTACTCAATATGATCTCAAGATGGGTGTCATGGTTGTGTCGAGTGTGAGAGTACACCAAGATGTCTTCCGAGAATACTACCACAAAAGCATCAAGATACGGATGGAACACACGATTAATCAGATCCATGAAAACTGTTGTCGCGTTCGTCAGTCCGAACGGCATAATAGTATACTCATATAGACCATACCTACTCTTGAAATCTGTGAGAGGTATATCCGATTGTCTCACGCGCATCTGATGATATCCGGATCTCAAGTCAATCTTCGAGAACACTCGTGATCCATGAAGATGATCAAATAGATCATCTATCCTAGACAAGGGATATCAGTTCTTAACTGTCAACTGGTTCAGCTTCCGATAATCCATGAAAAGTCTGAGGGTACCGTCCAACTTTTTCGCAAAAGGACCAGAGAACCCCAAGGAGAAGTACTGGTTCGGATAAAGCCATTTGCCTGTAACTCCTCTAACTACCTCTTGAGCTCCTGCAACTCTGGTGTAGCCATCCTATAAGGAGTAATGGACACCGGTGCTACTCCTGGCACAAGCTCGATAGAGAAATCCACCTCTCTCTCCGGAGGTAGACCTAAAAAGTCATCTGGGAAGACATCCCTGAAATGATCAACCACTAGAGGGAAATCCGTCTGACAAGTCCCCTGTTTATCCAGATACAAACTCGCAATCTGGGCTATGACTCCACCTCGCCCATGATGCTCTGGTCCAGATCAACTCGCCTGAACATCCCACTCGCCCTTGTATAGAAAATCTCCGCCCTCCGGTGATGTGAAACTCAAACTACGACGATAGCAGTCTACAAAGGCTTGAAAGTGAACCAACCAGTCTATCTCGAGAATGACATCATAGCTTGTCATCTCCAAGACATAGAGGTCCCAAAGGAAGTGACACCCTCCAAACTCAAGGGGGAACTACTTACACTGATGCACACCAGTCGTTCTAGTCCCCAACGGGGTGTATAACATCATCAAATCGGAAGATGTAGAAACATAGTTCCCATGGCTCTCCACAACGGGTACAGATATGAAACTATGTGTAGCACCTATATCAAAAAGTACTAAAGACAAGACAGAAGCTACTAGAATAGTACCTATGACTGTAGAAGGTCTGGGAGCCTTCTCCTGCTGGGTCTGTTGCACTGCATATGCCTACCCAGTGCCGCGGCCCTACGACACAACCTGGCTACCTTGAGCTGTCCCGCCCTGCTGCCTCTGCGATCCTGGTGTCTGGCTACCACGACCATGACCACCATCTCGGCCTGCATGCCCTGATGTATTCCAGTTCCCCGACCGGTAAGAAGCCACTGGTCCTGCTCTCGCACTCGGAGTCTGCACAGAACCCCTCTTACTAGCCACTGGTAGAAACGCCCTACAAAAGCGCTGTAGATGACCCATCTTGCCGAAAGCTTGGCACTCCACTGGGTCTCGTGGAGACTACGACCTCTTGTTCCCCTCTCTACCACAGAGGTAGCACCTGATCGGGCCACCTGAAGAAGCTTCCTGGCTGGTACTGTCACACTGAGAGAAGTCCATCCGTATCTTCCTCTTTCCAGTAGAAAGAGTACCAGAAACTAGTGCAGAATCGACCTGGACCACACCACTAGATTCCCATAGGTTCCTCTCAGAAATCAGCACCTGGTTTACAATAGCATGTACTTAAGGCATCCTGAAAACATTCACTAGCGCTCGGATGTCATACTAAATACCATCCTCAAAACGTATGGCTCTCACCATCTCATCACCCACCAGCACGGGTGCAAAACGCTGAAGCTCCATAAAACGAGCAGAATAGTCTATCACCAACATAGATCCCTACTGCAGATTCATGAACTCTTGATCTCTATCTTCCCTCAGCATCTCTGGGAAAAAGAAGTCATAGAAGACTTCCTGAAAATATTCCCACGCCATGTCTCTGTGATGCTCTGACTAGGTGGTAACATCCCACCACCTATTGGCGGAATCACGCAGCATGTAAGTCGTGAGCTTGACCCTCTGCCCTGGAGATGTCTCAAGATTCTTGAAAATAGTCTGCATCGATCCTAGCCAAGACTCCGCAGCTTGTGGTCTGCCATCCCCTGAAAACGTAGGCGGATGCTATTGCTGAAAGATACGTGTCAGCTCGGCCATAGATTTGGTAGCCTGCGGTGCTCCCTGAAAGGTCTGCATGAACCTCATAAAGCCTTCACGGAACTGCGCCTCCGTGCCTATGTCCGGTATAACAACTGGTGCCACATATGGCTCTACTGGAGGATCAACTAGTAGCCCAAGGACCACCATCTCTGGAGTATAATCTTTGCCGCTCTCCTGGAGAACAACTCGCGGTCGTCTAGGTGGCATGACACTACAGGGTCAAAAGCACGCCTCAGATTCATGATTATTAAGACTGAAACGAAGGAACCACAAAGGAACAAGAGGAAGAAGGCATTTCAAAATTTACAAAACAAGACTACATGACATGTACAATGACTACACAACATGTAATTGACTTCCCTTCCCCAGCCCGGGTCCTTCTACACGGCTAAGCCACACAAATTCCGTTGAACAAAAACTACATAGCGTGTATAATATCTACACGGCGTGTACTGTGTTATTTTCCAACTGCCCGTGTCGTCTGTAACACGGCCGACTACTCAGCTTCCAACTACATGGCGTGTTACACCCGTACATGGCGTGTACAAAACCCCATTTCCCAGCCACACGGCTACGTCTACACGGTCTGTCCTTGTAAAAGACTATACAGTGTGTCCCCAAGGGTACAAGGCGTGTTCAGGGGGAAGGTGACACTGGACCGTGTTGTTTGTTACACGACTGAGTCCCCAGGTCACACTCCACAGTGTTTCCATTTTGTACATGGCATCTTTTACCCAAGCCTTGCCCTACCCCATGTCGCCGCCCACACGGTTTGTGACACGGGAAGAGACTAGACGGCGTGTACTCAGGGTACACAGTGTATACTCAAAAAGTTCATTTTTCTTCCTGAACAGAAGAGCATTCACGACGTGTATAAAAATACTACACGGCATGTATACTGGGTTTCCGGAAAGTATGCCTCAAAAACTTCCCCGGAACGCAGAAAATACTGAAAAACAACACCTAAGTGTCAAATTCCGACCCGTGGGGGCCCATACTCCCCAAGAATCAAATTTTGACTTCTTATATGTGTTATAACCAACAAACAGTCAATGATACACCAATTTCCGGTCAATGGGGGCCCATAATCCTCAAAAACCAAAGTTTTGCGTCCATTCTATAAACAAGTTAAAAAAACCATATCACAAGACAGGTATTTATCAAGAAGTTATCACAACAACAAGCTTTATTAGCACAATAACTAGCACAACAACATGAAAATTCTAATGCACCTACATGGCATGGAAACTATGCATGGCATGCAATTTATAGAATGTGCCTATATGATGCATGAGATGACATACCCTCATCTCATCAGGTTGCAACTAAATAGAACCCATAGATATAATATAAACTGCATAATCTCAAAGTGCGTCACCCAATGGTGAAAACATATCAACCGTAAAATTGCAAAATCAAAAGAATGAAAAATACGAGGTAGAATGGATTTTTTCTGTACATGGGTTAGCTACGCCCGAGCATAGCTTATTACCAACTACCGTTCGTCCAATCCCTCACTACGATTCCAAACAGTAAGTCAAAGAAAAGAATTTCCTTTGATACCACTTTGTAACGTCCCAGTCCCGGGTGCCACACAACGGGTGCCCCGAAGCCGGTTCTCCACAAGACCTCAAGAGCATTTCCCCAAACGCTAGAGGCTGCCGACTATCAGCGAGGGCCCAGGTCTGATAGTGGGGAAACTATGCCCTCATTTGTCAAAGTGTAGGGCAGTGGAATTTAAATAAGACATACAACAAACAGCAGAAGCAGTAAACCATACACAACTGAAATAAACTACAGTAGTGGATATAACCAACAATATATAAATGATGATTCTACATGTTTAAATTTCTAAGAAAATAGCCAGAACATGTTATACATCAATACAGTACAACAAAATACAGAGTGCAGTAAAACAAGAAAAACAGCTGGCAGCGGCATCGTGAGCCTAGGCTCGGTCCCATGCCCTTCTACTCCTCAGCAACAGTCAAGTACATGTATAGGGACTCTTGCCTCTATCTACACCTGCAGCAATGTAATCTGTTTGGGCCGAAAAGCGTGACCCAAACAGGGTGTGAGAAATATATCTCAGTAGGCACCCACCAAAGGCCCGTGCCCAACTGCGTGTAAACATGCGACAACATTGTGCAATAGTAAAATGCAATAATTTAAGCAGTACTAACAAGTAACTAACTTATCAATTAAATTTCCATTTTATTATTCATTTAATATAGTAAAACTCTGTGCTCAACAACACCAAGCCCTCAGGCCAGCCAGAACCGTTCCCTTAGGCTAAAATAGTAAACCACGCCCTCAAGCTTACCCTCAGGCCATATAGAATCCAACCCGAAGGTATTGCCATTAGGTGTAATAAAAATTTCCCTTAGGCGTAGGAAGTGTCGCCCTCAGGCACAGAATTCAAGCCCTCAGGAATGAAAGGTTTCCCTCAGGAAAAATAGAACGTCACCCTTAGGCTAAAACAATCACACCCTCAGGCTAATCACAACAACGACCTCAGGCTAAATACAACAATTCCCTCTGGCTAAACAGGTTACCGGGCCATGCCCAATAGGTAAACAAGCAGTAACAAGAAATTCCTCTCAAGTCAATTCTACAATTACTACACTAAAGACATACCCTCGGGTATCCTGGCCAAACGACTAAACAGTGGAACACACCCCTGGGGTGGTTCCATATCCAAGCAACGATCCTAAACACAATTTTATTATCACAATTTAATCACCTATGCAATTCTAAGCATTAAATATAGCAACGGCCTCAGCCACACGACACGCCAACATGGGTTCGTGACACGAAAACACACAAAAACGCACGACAGTTGGAAATTTACACCAAGACACCTACCTTATACGCCAACAAACGTTATACCTGAACACCGAATCCAGAAACGCCCAAGAATGGAATAGATCCGTGCGGTTCCAACGAGATTGTCCGAAGCCGAATCAGAATCCAGATGAACACCCGACGAATCTTCAAAGGGTCGGCCGTCCTCCTTAGCTCAAAAACAGCTCAAATGCCTTATCTTCCAAATGAGGAGGCTACTGCCTGTTTTAAGCTAAAAAAACAAAGTACACGGCGTGTACTTCTGAGTACACGACACATAATTCTTTCTTTTAACTATTCATTTGGTGGCACCGCCACTCTGTTCAACCGTCTACACGAGTACATGACATGTACTCTAAAGTACACGGCGTGTACTGTCGCCCAGCTGTCGGCTGCTCCACAGCCTTACTGTTTAGGCATGCCGACTGACTACACGGCGTGTAAGGTAACATTACACGGTGTTTAGTCGGTTCCTACACCCTTCATCGCCGGCATGGCTACACGCCCCACGTACTCAGCCCCACACGGCCATAAGTACACGACGTGTGGAAAAAGTACATGGCGTGTAGTTCCAAAATTTAGGATTTTCCCCCATTTTCCATATTTTCTCAAAAACACTTAAGGAAAAGGAAAAAGAAGAAGCCCGTACCTCAAAAATAAGAATTGGGTTCTTACAGATAACATTATTAAATAATCATAATAATTTCATAAATATCGTATATATATATATATATATAATAAATAAATCATTATATCCTACGCTGATAGGTGGTGATGGAAAAAATAACCTCGGTTTGTATGGTGTCATTCCGCCATACACAAGAATGATGATTTTGTATCACATTTGATGGAAGATGGGATGGTTTAGGAATTTTACATCACATAACAACATATTAGTATGTTAAATATACTGAGGTTTTTATATCATCATATTTTAATAATAATTCAATGAGGTGGATTAATAAATAAAATAAAATGTCTTGTTAGGGACATTAACTCTTCTTTGGACAACTTCTTTTGGTTTTCACCAATAGTATTACTAGGTTAGATTTATGAAAAAAATAAGAATTATAGGATGATAGGAGGTCATTATGTAAGTGATTTGATTAGGTATTATTTGAACCAATGGGTTTTTTATGTGTGAAAATGAGAGGAGAGTGATTGACCTATTATAAGTGAGGTGAGGGGCACACTTGTAATTTTTGAAAAGAAAAACGTGTGCCCATGTTTTTAAAATTATAAAATGATAAAAATGGTAAATTATATAACGTAAAAGATATAAGTTGGATATATGTCTAGAACCTGAGTATTATAAAAGTTTGGGGTCATTTTTAATACTTATCTTTTTGGTTTAATTTCACTGGTAAGCCCATTTTTACTGTAACCGTTGTAAATAAATTTTACAGTTTTTACTATTAATTTTGATATTAAATTATATTGAAATTATTAGGTAATATAAATGAAACCTATTCCAAATATTTAATACATTGTTCGAAATTAAATTCAAATAATTCGCAAAATTTAATTTAAAATTATTCCCACAGACGCGATGAGAAAGCAGTTTTTCAAAGAGAAGATGTTCAAAAGTTTAAAATGTTTTTATATAAAATTTAAATATGAAAATGATCACAGTTTATTAAATTGTGTTATTATAAATATAATTGAAATAATTTTTCTTTTAAAACCATCTTAACAAACTTTTAAGTATTTAAAACTTTAAAATAAATGGAAATTATGAACAAAAACCATTATTTTTCACTATTCATAAAAAATTATCTTCTCAGAAAAATATCAAAATTTAACCATAAGATAATTTTGAAATTATGATTTAAAAAATAAAATTTATTTTAAAAAATTTCTTTTATAAACTTTTCAATAATAAGTTATAAAATAAGTGTGCAAAAGTTGACAAAATTATTTTTTTATAAAAATACAAATTTTAAGTATAAAATTATATTTATTCTTACCACTTGTCTAGAAAAAATGGTTAAATTTTAGATTTTTTATTGAATATATAATATGTATATTTAATTAAAATAATTCACCAAAATTTGTTTTTTATAATTTATTGAGGTAATACATGTTAGTTTTCATAAAAATAGTTTTCCATAAAAATATTTCCTTTATTTTAAAAAAGTTTATATTTTTATTTCTAATTAATTGGTGAACAAAGAATAAATTTTATATACATTTATTAATCATATATTTTTTAATTTAGTTAATACTTTTCATAACCTCAATTCAAATGTCAATGTGATAACTATTATATTAAATAATAATAATTTAATTGTATGTCATGTTTCATTTAAACTCGACATTAAATGTAATGAAAGATACAATTAGTTTTGTATGTAACAAAATATTAACTATTTGTTTCACATAACTTAATCTAAAATCAGTGTTGAGTGTAATTCAAGCTAAATTGGTGATGTGTATAAGGAAATATATCAAAAAGATTAATTTTGTTTGAAAAAAGAAATCAAAAAATCACCGGGAGTTACAAAAATGTCCTCTATCAACTTAAAAATAGTGACATTAGTATCATAAATACACTAGTATATTATTTTTATGGTTTAATATTTATCATGTAACCTCCCTCTATTTGTTTCCAAAATGAAAACATTTTTCACAATATGGCTGGTTCACTTCATCTATGAACAACATACTCAGTTTTTCTTCACCACCTTCAAGGCTGGATATAGAAAAACTATTATTGTTAAATATGAATATAATAAGTATATTATTATAAGGACCCGACCTTAAAAAATTAAATAATATGGAATTAAATGAATAATCCACATTGAGGATCTTTTCAGGTTTAGAGTTTTAGAGAATTAGGCCATAACTATTATATGACAACTTGAAAATTACAAGTAGACACTACTACTCAGTATCCATTTTTTCATAAAATAAAAACTTTTAAAAAGAAACATGTCTAGTTCCATGTTTTAGACAACATGAATTTTCCTTGATCCCATTCTTGACCATATTAATCTTTAAGTCCTATGGAAAACATTTCAAAAACTTGGTATGAGCATAAAAAGATTATAAAGAATTATAAAATAATGAAGGAAAACATTAACCCATCAATAAATACAAATCCATGAAACCATACTTTTCAATCTTAACATACCTTGTGAAATCATAAGATTTATGAATAATACACAAAAATCATAAATCATAAATTTTACTTATGGAATCCATATAAAACTTAAATTTTATCTATCATAGATATATAGGGATTTACACTTGGAATACACATCCCAATATATTCCTTAAATCACTTAGTAGAAACATCATGTTTACCTCCGTCACGTTAACCAATGCCTTAGAGAGATATCTCGGGCTCACCCGTCCTAGGTTTATCACGGAACAAACCGTATACGTAAACAATTACCAATAACCATAACATAATCATAACACATAATACATGTATAAAGGAAATATAACATTTCCAAATTCCAATATATCAAATCAAGATATTGAAATAAACAATGCTTTATCAAATCATTTTCAAAACCATTTAAAATGAGACTTTGAATCAAAGTGTCCCATACCACTTTGAATCTTTTAAATGAATTATGATTTGAAAACATTAATGTCCATATAAATAAATCCTAAAACCCATTATGAAAACATGGACATTAATGAGAAATATTTATAAGAATAAATCTTTAAAACATTTAAAACGATATTTTAGTTAAAAAGTTTTTTTAACAAAAATAGAGAGTCTTGAATACAAATAATTGAGGTAATAAAAACTTTTTAATATCATGAGAATAAAGGGTTTCATGATATAATATGTCAAAGGATAGTATATGCACCATATAAGAGTGATTTGGTGCATAACAACAATAAAGTCTCGGTGGAAATGTAAATTGAGATGAAATCCCTTATAAAGATGGTATCCTTAAATTAAGGATAAATCAATCACATAATTATGTGTGAAAAATATAAATACACAAAATATAAGTGGATATTAAGTGTAATACAATCAGAGGTCATTCACAGATATTCATAGGATGACATATTCAAGAAGTACAAGTTGAATCCAAAGAATTGAAATTGGGTTAAGAAGTTCCCATGTAAAAATTAGACCGCCTAACGAAAATACTTTAAAATTCAGAAAATGAGTTGATGTGAAAGAAAATTGTATCTAATATCTTGGAAATAAATTTTACATCAATAAGGATTTATAATAACATCTCCTAACATAATATGTAAATTAAAAGACATAACAAAAATAGGTCTTTTAAAAAGAGGATGGTGAAAGGTTCTCTTACCGATTTGGTAACTTACAAAACATACGACACATGAAAGAAGGATCATACAATGAAGATGTAAATACTCATAAATTAAAGTATATTACACAAATATTACAATCATGGTAAGTACATACACCACACAAAAGTAAATAGTGGCAAATATAGCATGAATCTCACGGGAATAAAAAGTGAGATGAAACCCTTTACCACGTTGTAAACAACTGAGTCGTATGCCAAAATTTAATATCCACCAAATTAATCATAGAATACCATGAATATAATTATAATTATGATAATATATATCAAATGTAAGTACAAAATACACCACATGCAATGAATAAGTGGTGAACAATGGAAATCTCACGGAATTAAAAGTGATATAAAAAAATCCCTTGCCTCGTGTCTGACTTTACTCGATCATTATTCATTATCTTGAATAATAAACTAAATTTAATTAATAATTTATTAAGATCCTTTTTCAAGTTTATTATTACTTTTATATCACTTATTACCATGTTATAAACATTATGTAATCATTTAAGTTAATAACATTCATTTTGTCGATATTTGGTACTTGAGTAAAAAATAAACACCTTATATTTACAAGTTGTCCATGTCGTAAATAGTACATTATATACAGAATGGAATTCATTATTTAGATATCATATATAT
This sequence comes from Viscum album, assembly GCA_963277665.1. Lineage (NCBI taxonomy): Eukaryota > Viridiplantae > Streptophyta > Magnoliopsida > Santalales > Viscaceae > Viscum > Viscum album. Next base: position 1,437,292,522 of record OY728129.1, read on the forward strand.
CATATATATCCAGTATATATATATATATTTATAGTAGTACATATCATTTGTAGGTAATAAATGAAATGCACCGTTCATGGAGACGGTAAGCCGTACGTACACATGAACGCTACTTTCATTTCTATTTCTTATTTTAATGGAATTAAAACATAATGATACATAGGTATATTATAATTCCAGTATAATATCATATATAGAATCATTAACTCCATCCTTTATACATCCCACATATGGCATTAACGAGTCATATCACTTTAAGGGGGCGGTAGTCCTCACTTCCTCTAATGAGATTATCACATTTACCCATAATGGAAACCATAAAGGCATGAAATAAATGGAAATTATAGAAGCATAGAGAAACCAAAAACATAATATATATCATATATAAATATAGTTCCATCATAATGGCCACCATGAGAGGTGGTTGGAGATATTTGAATAATCATTCTTTCATGAGGTGTTATCTTTCCATCCACAGAAACATTATGTTCTTCATCCGTTAGATGGAGGTGTGTGTAAGTGTGGTTCGAATACTTCTCATAAGAACATCCTATTATATTTAGGATACTAGTGTTTTTACAAAATAAAGGAATAAAAAGAGTTTAGGGGTTGGAGAAGTAAAATAAAAGAAAACAATTTAAGAGAAACCGTAACCTTTAATTTGGGTAACTCCCGTTGGTTTTATCCAAAGGACTTCTTGAAGTGCCTTCTACCTAAGGTAAGGATTATAGGAGGAGTATAGGGATGTAGGGAGCTTAATTGGTCAGATTTTGGACTAGAAAAATGGATTGAGATGTGTGAGGAATCGGTTAGTAGTGGTCTTCTTTTATAAGGGAGATGAGGGGCTCTTTAGGAAAGTGTGAAAATATTATTTTATTATAAACATATCATCAGTTTCAAAAGGTCCAAAAATCATTAAAGTAGAAGATAAGATGACTAATATTCGAAATAAAATTATACAATCAGAATTGGACAGGTTTTGGATAATATGTTAATCATTATAATCTTATTTATTTAAATCTTTTATTAATGAGGTAAATACTACATCATTATTATGTCATAAAAAATTTAATTTATTTGACGTCTAAAAATTATAAAGAAAATACCATGATGTAGGAATTATGTTTATATTTACAATGAATATTTATAGTAAAAAATATAAATTATATAACACCATATAAAAATTAATTACTAAAAGATTTTTGTTTATGTCAATTTTGCCTTGACTTTAAATTAATTAAACTAAAGTGTCATTATCATTCATAAGTGGCTATATGGGGTCCCAAAATAGACCCAAGGCTACCGATGGTCGGCCATTACTCATACAATAAGTTTTGGACAAGTGTTAAGGTAATTTGTAATTATTACAATATTCTTTTTACCTTGAAGTACCCTATTTACCTTTAACTGCGGTAAATAAAAGTCAAAAATTACTATTCACCAAAAATTATTTTCATCTAGTTGAACCAAATTTTACATAATAATAACAACCATGTATGTAGGATTTTTGAAATTCAATTCACAGAAGTGGTAAAATTTCATTTAAATGAAAAAGTCAGTTTTTTTAACTACTATTAAGTGGTTTCACTATTCATCAAAAATTTAAGTTTTCCAGAAAAATACCAAAAAATCAGCCTAAGCATTATTTGATATTCCGAATTCAAAAATTATTTCTATTTTTCCAAATTCAAAACATATAAGTGGAATTAATTAATTTAAAATTAATTACCGTTGTTAAAACAATTAGCGTGTTTTTAAGAATTAATAACTATCAAAAGATTGACACTTGTTTATGTCCAATTTCAAAGTGAAATTAATTCTAATGACCAAAATTGGATTAAATGGTAAAAATATATTCTAATTAAACTTTAAAACCAATTAAAAAGATAATATAACCATATAAATAAATTATCTTAAAACACAGTTTTGAATTAAAATACAATATTTTCACTATTCATTAAAAAATAAACTTAATAGGAAAAAATTCCAAAAATTTACACAAAGTAAATTTTGATGTCCCCATTCCAAATAATGATTTTATTTGGTCAAATAGAATGTATTAAAGTTACCAAAACTATATTTAAAGATGGTTCACCCTTAAAAGGCGGTAAATCGGCTTTTTAATGAAAATTATGCTTAAAATTAGATTCATTCACATTGTAAGCCTCTAAATTTTATTGGATAAATATAAAAAACATGTATAATTATTTTGTAGTTAGTTCTGTTCATTTCTGCCATTATAATGGCTAGGCATTAACTACCTTTTAAAATAATAATATTATATTGTTAGTCTGCAACGTAAGATTTCAAAGAAACTCGTTGTTTTGTATCGGGTATGCTATTGAACATAGCAACCCCTTTAAAGTAAAATTAATAATTAATTAAAAAATAATAATAAATATGAAAATGTCATATTCTTCATTTATCCAGGATGTTATATCCTTCCCCCCTTTCTGGAATTGCATCCTCGCAATTTTAAAATTGGGCTCAGAAACTTCATTGAAAGCCCCACATCAAAAAAAGAGTCAATAAAACTATAAATTTAAAATAAAGTAAGATAAGTACAAAGGATACCCGAGACAAAAAATACTAGGATTCCATGAAAACATGGATATGTAGGAGAAAAAACCATCAAGTTCTGATGGAGAGTGATAGAAAACATGTTTAGGAGAAAGTTAACCACAAGAAAATCCCAAACTTGTGATGGGTTAAACAGTCTTTGATTTCCCAGCAGGAAAAGTTAATAGACAAGGTTTTTATTTTAAGTTACTTTTCATTGAGGAATTTATTTATGATATTAACAAAAATCATTAGGAAATATACTTACTTTTCATGTAGACATTCATTTTTTACTAGATTTCTAACACAAACTCATATTTTCTCCAAACAATGAGTATTCAGGATGACTTTTTTTTTCACATTAAGAGCACTATAATCAACTTCGAGAGAATCACATAATCCAAAAAAGATGAAATATATATTTCTCATATGTATAGACCTCAACCAAAACCAAAATGGTTAGCACCGGATCAGATAATCCCTAAAAGGATAATCTTTTACAAAAATAAAAACTACTCTTAATCTCCAAAAAATTTCAAACAAAACTCAAAGTTCAATAAAGACCATGCAATAAACAACTGTCCATAAAATTCTTCAAAGTAATCCAAACTAAGATTGAAACCCAATCCTCAAAAGGATCTAATCACATAGTCTTCTAATATAAATCTAAACATTTATCTCCAAATAACATCAGTTACTCTTAAATTCTCATATTGAAAAGTAATTAACCTAATCACATATTTTCCATGATAGGTTAATAATTTCCATAGATAACCCAAAATCGACTTATTATTGATTCGTAAAATCATTTTATTAAAATAATAAGTCATACTAACCATGAAATTCAAGTTGGCTAGTGGTAGGCGATGCGCCCTTATCGACCTTCGGTTGTGGGTTCGATTCCAGCAGCCTTGCCGAATGTGACGGGTTGTCACCCATTCTACGAGTTGTCCTTTTTATAAAACTAAAAAATAACCCTAAAATGTTTTAACCAAAATGGTTTCCTTATAGCTCTCATTTTCATCCAAATTCATTATGATCAAAACATATTAATTCTTGAAGTCTGATTTCACCACCATATGATAAAATAAAATGATCCCCAAAATGAATAACATCATACCTTGATCATGGTGTCCATTTGGTTTCATCGTCATCTTTTTCTCGTTGGTAGAAGGTCTATGCATTGTAACAATGATTTAGAGATCCTTCAAAATAATTTGCTTCCTCCATCCAAGTACACCTTTTACAACATGGGTCATATGGGTGTTCATAAAAAAACAGTTTTGGAAAATAATCATGTATGACATATAATTTCAAAACATCTGATAAAACATGATTTATATAAAACAGTCGGACCAAATTTGAGTTCAAACTTTCAATTAACAGTCCTTTTAAAATACCATAAGTATGTGTTGATAGTCTATATTGTAAAAGAAAATATAAATAGGTTGTTCAAGGGTCTCCTTCTTCAGCACCTTTTTTAAAATCATAATATGCTTCAAAATCTTTTCATAAGGTAAAATATTTTTTAAATGCCTTGATAATATTTACCTTTCTTAAAAATTTGAGAATATTGTGAAAATAAGATTTTTTTAAATACAAACCATGATCCAAGATAATAACGAGGTATAGTGGAGGTGTTTGATATCTCAAACAACTACTTACAAGTGAGTTGTATGCTAGAGAAAGTTTCAAAATCATCCAAGCATGACATTACAATAATTATTGCAAGAAAGTCAACATGACGAGATATGAGTGTCATTTGAGATCAACCTCCTTCCATTTGTAACTTACTTTCCTTGACCTGAAAAAGTTATAAAACAAGGATTTAACTGAAATAATAGACCTAGGGACTAACGATGTGTTTAACGAAAACTCATAATCCCTAAAGTTGTCTAAACAAACCTCTAACACCAACTATAAGGACCCGACCTTAAAAAATTACATAATATTGAATTAAATGAATAATTCGCATTAAGGATCTTTTCAGGTTTAGAGTTTTAGAGAATTCGGACATAACTATTACATAACAACTTGAAAATTACAAGTAGACACTACTACTCAGTATCCATTTTTTCATAAAATAAAAACTCTTATAAAGAAACATGTCTAGTTCTATGTTTTAGATAGCTTGAATTTTCCTTGATCCCATCCTTAACCCTATTCATCTTTAAGTACTGTGGAAAACATTTCAAAAACTCGGGATGAGCATAAAAAGCTCAGTAAGGGTTATAAAATAAGTAAGGAAAACATTAGCTCATCAATAAATACAAATCCATGAAACCATACTTTTCAATCATAACACACCTTATAAAATCATAAGATTTATGAATAATACACACAAATCATAAATCAAAAAGGTTACTTATGGAATACATATCAAACTTACATTGTATCTATCACAGCTACATAGTGAGTTACACTTGGAATTCCCATCACAGTATATTCCCTAAATCTATTAGAAGAAACATCACGTTTACCTCCGTCGCGTTACCCAATGCATTAGAGAGCTATCTCGGGCTCACCGCCCAAGGTTTATCACAGAACTACCCATATACGTAAACAATTCCCAATAAACATAACATAATAATAACACATGTATAAAGGAAATATAACATTTCCACATTCTAATATATCAAATCAAGATATTGAAATAAACAATGATTTATCAAATCATTTTCTAAACCATTTAAAAAGAGATTTTTGAATCAAAGTGTCCCATACCACTTTGAAGCTTTTAAATGATTTATCATTTGAAAACATTAATGTCCATATAAATAAATCCTAAAAACCATTTTGAAAACATGGACATAACTGAGAAATATTTAGAATAATAAATCTTTAAAACATTTAAAACGATATTTTAGTTAAAAAGTTTTTTTAACAAAAAGAGATATGATTGAATACAGATAATTGAGGAAATAAAAACATTTTAATATCATGAGAATAAATGGGTTCATGATATAATATGTCATATGACAGTATATAAACCATATACGAGTGATTTGGTGTATAACAACAATGACGTCTCAGTGGAAATGTAAATTGGGATGAAATCCCTTATAAAGATGGTATCCTTAAATTAAGGATAAATCAATCACATAATTATGTGTGAAAAATATAAATACACCCAATATAAGTGGATATTAAGTGTAAAACAATCATATTTCATTCATAGATATTCATAGGACGACATATTCAAGAAGTACAAGTTGAACCCAGATAATTGAAATTGGGTTACGAAGTTCCCTTGTAAAAATTCGACAGCCTAACGACATTACTTTAAAATTCAAAAAATGAGTTGATGAGAGAGAAAATGGTATCTCATCACTAGGACATAAATTTTACATCAATAAGGATATATAAGAACATATCCCAACATAATAAGATGTAAATTAAAATACATAACAAAAAGAAGACTTTTAAAAAGAGGAGGGTGAAAGGTTCCCTTACCGATTTGGTAACTTACAAAACATATGCCACATGAATGAAGGATTATACAATGAAGATTTAAATACTCATAAATGAAAGTATGTTGCACAAATATTACAATAATGGTCAGTACATACACCATAGAAAAGGAAATAGTGTAAAATATAGCATGAATCTCACGGGAATAAAAAGTGAGATGAAACCATTTACCACGCTGTAATCAACCGAGTCGTATGACCAAAAGTTTATATACACAAAATGAATCACAGAATACCATGAATATAATGAGAATCATGATAATATATATCAAATTTATGTACCCAATACACCACATTCAATGAATAAGTGGTGAACAATGGAAATCTCACGGAATTAAAAGTGAGATGAGAAAATCCCTTACCTCGTGTCCGACTTGACTCGATCATTATTTAATCTCCTGAATAATAAACTAAAGTTAATTTATAATTGATTAATAAACTTTTTCAAGTTTATTATTCCTTTTATATCACTTATTACCATGTGATAAACATTATGTAATCATTTAAGTTAATAACGTTCGTTTTGTCGATATTTGGTACTTGAGTAAAAGATGAACACTTTATATTTACAAGTTGTCCATGTGGTCAATAGTACATTATATCCAGAATGAAATTTATTATTTAGATATCATATATATCATATATATCCCGTATATATATATATATATATATTTATTTATAATAGTACATATCATTTGGAGGTAAGAAATGAAATGCACCATTAATGGAGACGGTAAGCTGTACGTACGCATGAACGCTAATTTCATTTATATTTCTTATTTTAATGGAATTAAAACATAATTATACATAGTTATATTATAATTCCAGTATAATATCATATATAATATCATTAACTCTATCGTTTATATGCCCCACATATGGCATTAACAAGTCATATCACTTTGAGGGGGCGGTGGTCCGCACTTCCTCTAATGAGATTATCGGGTTACCCATAATGGAAAACATAAAGGCATACTGTAAATAAAAATTTCAGAAGAATAAATAAAACATAAACATAATATATATAATATATAAGTATAGTTCCATCATAATGGACACCATGAGAGGCGGTTGGAGATATTTGAACAATCATCGTTTCGTGTGGCGTTAGTTTTCCATCCACATAAACATTATGTTCTTCATCCATTAGATGGAGGTGTGTGTAAGTGTCATTACAATCCTTCTCATAAAAATATCATAGTATATTGAGGATGCTGGTGTTGTTACAAAATAAAGGAATCAAAATAGTTTAGTGGTTAGAGAAGTAAAATAAATGAAAACAATTTAAGAGAAACCGTTACCTTTAATATGGGTAACTCCCTTTGGTTTTATCCAAAGGAATTCTTGAAGTGACTTATGTATAAGGTAAGGCTTGTAGGAGGAGTATAGTGATGTAGGGAGATTAATTGGGAAGAGTTTTGATGAGCCAAAATTCTTGAGATGTGTGAGGAATTGGTTAGAAGTGGTCTCCTTTTATAAGGGAGAGGAGGGGCTCTTTAGGAAAGCGTGAAAACATTATTTTATTATAAACATATATTCAGTTTCAAAAGGTCTAAAAATCATTAAAGTCAAATATAATATGACTAATATTAGAAATAAAATCATCCAATCAGAATTGGACAGGTTTTGGATAATATTTTAATCATTAAAATCTTATTTATTTAAATCATTTATTAATGAGGTAAATACTGCATCATTATTGTGTCATAAATAATTTAATTTATTTGATGTATAAAAATTATAAACAAAATACCATGATGTAGGAAATATTTTTATCTTTTCAATGAATATTTATAGTCAAAACTATTACTTATATACCACCATATAAAAATTAATTACTAAAAGATTTTTGTTTATGACAATTTTTCCATTAAATTAATTAATCTAAAGTGTCATTATCATTCATAAGAGGCTCCATGGGGTCCCAAAATCGACCCAAGGATGAAGAGGGTCAGCCATTACTCATCAAATAAGGTTAAGACAAGTGTTAAGGTAATTTTTAATTATTACAATATTCTTTTTAACTTGAATTACCCTATTTATCATTAACCGCGGTAAATAAAAGTCAAAAGTTACTATTCACCAAAATTTATTTTCATATTATTGAACCACATTTTACTTACTAATAACAAACATGTATTTCGGATTTTCGAAATTTAATTCACAGAAGTGGTAAAATTTAATTTAAATGAAATAGTCAGTTTTTTTAACTACTACAAAGTGGTTTTACTATTCATAAAAAATTGAAGTTTTTCAGAAAAATACAAAAAACTTCACCTAAGAATTATTTGATATTACAAATTCAAAAATTATGTCTATTCTTCCAAATTAAAAACATAGAAGTTGCATTAATTAATTTAAAATTAATTCCCGTTGTTAAAACAATTAGCGTGTTTTTAAGAAACAACAACTATCAAAAGATTGAAACTTTTTTATGTCCAATTTCAAAGTGAAATTAATTCTAATGACCAACATTGGACCAAATGGTAAAAATATATTCTAATTAAACTTTAAAACCAAATAAAAATATAATCTATCCATATAAATAAATTATATTAAAACACATTTTTGAATTAAAATACAATATTTTCACTATTCATTAAAAAATGAACTTTATCAAAAAAATTCCAAACAATTTACACAAAGTAAAATTTGATGTCCCAATTCTAAAGATGGATTTTATTTTGTTAAATAGAACGTATTAAAGTGACCAAAACTATATTTAAAGAGTGTTCGCCCTTAAAAGGCGGTAAATCGGCCTTTTAATGTAAATTATGCTTAAAATTAGATTCATTCACATTTTAAGCCTCTAACTTTTATTGGATAAATTTAACAAACATGTATAATTATTTTTTAGTTAGTTATATTCATTTATGCCATTAAAACGGCTAGGCGTTAACTACCTTTTAAAATAATAATATTATCTTGTTAGTGTGCGACGTAAAATTTCAAAGAAACCCGTCGTTGCATATCAGGTACGCTATCGAACATAGCAACCCCTTTAAAGTAAAACTAATATTTAATTCAAAAATATTAATAAATATGAAAATGTCAAATTCTTCATTTATCCAGGATATTACAATTATAACTTATTTCAAGTTATTTAATTTTTTAACAATATTTTAATTTAATACAACGAATCTTATTTTTGGTGGTCGGTAAACAACCTAAATGAAATAACTAAAAAAAACTTTACTTTTTAACTAAGTGAATCATCCCTATACCAGAACACATAAGGGTATTTGGAACCATTTAAATTTCATTAATTACACGATTTCCATTTCATTTCACTATCATATTTGTAGTCTAATTTTACATGAAATTCAATAATTATCCATAAGTGATCCGCCCTTGGAATCATCAAACGAACACCCCCGGAACAAAAAAATTGAACTTTATATCTCATTGAAAAGGTTATAAATAAACATAATATTGTTACTGTAAATAAAATCTATATGGAAAAGTTTTTTAATTAAGTAATTAATGAATCTAATTTTATTATCCAGGATGTTAAGTGAATTTTTGGAATGATTCTAGAAGCAAATGCAAGGGATCTCTCCAAACAGCCCTTTTTCTTTGGATTATGACTTTTCTCTCTATAACTCACTTTCTCTCTTTATTTGATATATTATAATTATTATAAATTATTTATATATGTCTCTTATATATATACCTATATTATTCTTTCTACGTACTATGGAGTAATAAATGCCTTAAGTTTGTTTCTCAAATGTATTTCTTAAAATCAAATATAGTTAAGGATTACTTTTCGATCCATTAATAATTTATGAAACAACCATTTAATGAATTTATTACCATTTATGATTTCATTAAATAAAGTAACATTTTAGATATATCCATTCTATTTTACCTATGGTTTGAAAATAAAATTCCATAATTACTCTTTATCCAAATGAAATTAACTAATTCCTTAAAAACCATTTTTAAAGTTAATTTTAATGACCAATTATATGTTGTTTTTCATTAAATTATTTTCCAAATAGAGATTATATTTTGAGTCCTTTGATTATGTACTCTATACTAATTTCAAAAATATTTAATTCCTTCTCCACTTTTGAATCTTTATGAAATCATCTTTGGTTATTATATGAGGTAATATTTTGCAACCCATTTCTTTACATGGTTAATTCTTATGTTTATGCATTATGAATGATTTCCTTTTGTGGAACACATAAGCATGTACCTGTTATGATGAGTGTTCCTAGATAGTTCTATAATTCATTGGGTTGTGATTATGTTTCATGATTTGATATGTATGAGAGTAGGGAGTAAACCTACTCCGTAATGGAAAATTTTCCACCATGTGATGTTGTCTTGGAAGTTGGACTTGACTTATTACTATATCATGTTATGCACTTCTATCACATTCCTATGTTTTAATGATTTTTTAATTCATGTTATATATTTTATTCTCCCTTATGATTATTCATTAGCCTTGTCTTTTATGATATCATGACATGCTCTCTAACTCACACACATTGCTTTGTTATCCTGTTTATTCCCTTATTAGTTTTTTTAGATCACCCCTTTTTTATATGTTTTCCTCAGGTTATTCTATAAATTTGTAGTTTCTCAATGGGATTTATGATATCATTGTAGAGATTAAAATAAATATGTTTAATTTTCATTTTATATTGATGTTTTAGGTACCTAGTCTTCCAAATATACTAAGCCCCTCAATCCGTTAGTTATATTTGGGGGAATATTGAAGTTATAAATAATATAATAATATGTGTAAAGGGTTTGTATTTTTATGCATGGCCCTTTAAAATTATTGAAATCAAAGGTTGTAAAATTGGAACATGATCTCTTTTATGAAGGAAATCGGTACAAATAATGGATCAAATAAGTAAAGTACAATAAAACAATACAACTCACCTAGTTAAAGTTATATTGGTGTATAAAAGGTTTGAGGAAGTAGTTTGGGAAACCGAATATATAATGAGGAAGAAGTAACCATATTGTTTTCATCAGAATAATGAAATTTTGATTGAAAAATTATCTTAAGGGGGTAGAATCAAACAACCCATTATTATGGTATGTATTTCCATTTAAATAAATCTTATATTTTTGAAAAATTATAAAACATGAAACAAAAAAATAAAGTGAAAATTCATTATCATAAATAATGAAATATATTAAAATTTAAATAAATGTAGTATAATTAAAAAAATATTTTTTAATAGAATTAAAAGGTATTAATTCACTTGGGAAAATTCCAATGACTCAAAAAAACTCTTTTTATCAATGATGCATTTCTTGATAATTTTTTTTCAATGTATAATATCCAAAAAATTTAATGATAATAATCAAGGATTGATCAGTAAAAAAACTAATAACATCATAGAAGTGATTTGATAATTATAAGTAATAATAATTTAATTATTCATAGTTAAATAAAATTGTTTTTTTGAAACATAATTTTTTATATATGTTTTCAATTAGAAGAAAAATCACTCATATTTGATGTATTAAATTAAGTGATATATATTATTTCTACATATATAAGTAAATTTAAATTCCTGAAATTTTTGTTAATTAGTTTGTAATAAAGATTATAACACTTAATATTAAAAAGTCTAATTTTTCAATGATTTGTTTTTTAATATGTTGTGTATTTTTATTTTAATAAAATAAAATGACTACTATTTAAGAAATATTTTATTGAAAAGAATTGTTTATATATATATATATATATTAATTAATTTCAAAACTTCTTATAAATATTTTGTGATAATGAATAAGAATGAATTCTTTTTTTGAGCTAAAATACATTTTTATAAAAAAACAAATTTTAGGATTTTTGAATATTATAAAAAAATTACTTTTTGTATCATTTATAAATAAAATAAAATGAATTTTTTTTATATTTGGAATTACTATGTCTCGGTGAGTTAATAAAGTCAATTTCATGTTAATGAATAAAACTAATTTTCCAAGTTAAAATTTACTCACCACAATAAATGCTAAAATGAGGTAAAAAGGTTAAATTAAAGGGTAAATACCTAAAATATCATTAAATCATATCTTTAAATGAGTATATGAGTGAATTATAGGCATCCTACTATTCTATCTCTATTACATGTCCGCTTTTCATCCACTTTCCATTTAGGAAGTCAATATTTATATAATAATGAATGGGTATTTACAAAAATGCCACTTGGTCTCACTTTTAAAAAGACCCTTCCGATCTCCATTTTAAAAAATAAATTTTATTTTGTCTTGTCTAGAATCTCTTCAAAAATTATCTCCCTAAAAACATACCACATTGTTGGGATCCTCTGGTTAGAATAACTCCGAAATCCCTTGTTTCTATGAAGCTCTCTAAGAAGTTATTGAAGAATTCACCATAAGTTTTATCCTCTATTTAATCATTATTATTTATCTTCTTCTTGTAACTCTTGTAAAACATGATTTACCACCATAATAACTTATTATTAAAACAATTAAACATATTATAAATTGATATTATTACCATAAAGTAACATAGTCTTACTCATCTGGTCATTATAATAGGTTGTTATTTTGTTCATTCTTACCACTCACTTGAATGATTTTATAATGTTTATATCACGAATGACTAAAAAAATATAAAAACTAGTGATATTATGTAATAATTACTAATTTAAGATGTATTTATAATTTAAAAATGTAAATATTCCAAATTATATTCACCAATAAATTCAATTCTTTTGTTAATTGAATGATCATTGAAATGGAGATATTTTAGTGTTCTATAGGAACTATCACCAATAGTTCCATAAGATTACCATGGTAATAAAAAATGACAAAAAACATATACACTAATTCTTTATAAACATTATTGATATAATAAACCCATAATCTTGGTGTAAGGACCAGAACTGCCAAAATGAAGCATACGTGGAAAATAGAAAAATTAATAGCCAAATATTAATTTTATACAAAAAAATTTATAGTTTATTAATAAGGAATTTTAAATGAATTATATTAAGAAAAACTTATATTAATAAGGTACCTATAAGTATGAATGATAAATATACATTTATTATAAAAATAATTAGAGCGTGTCTAACCAAGTAGAAGTTTTAGGAATGGGTTTCTTTTTCAATCTCATTTTGAAATGAAGGTTTTATATGTATGATTTTTTATTTGGGATTAATTTTATGTTCTATATCATAAAAAAAATATTTCTTATAATTTTATTATTTGTCGGTTTTAAATTTTTTCTTATCTTTTCACTCCATTTGGTTTAAAAATCAAACGAAAGGTTTCTTGTATGTGGAGCTATTTTTATCACTTATTTTTGTCTGAGATTCATTCTCTTCTATGTCTATATTTGTTTATATTATCTTATAGATTTAATTTTATATATATCTATGAATTTTAAAGCTCAATTTCAATTTAATTTAATATCTTTATAATAGTGTGAAAGGAACTTTTTTTTATTTTCAACATGATTCATTTTATATTTATTTCAACTTACAGTATAAAATTGTGAAAGGAATCTTATTTAAAAGATTCCACATGATTGAGTTTTCCCTCTATCCTCTTATGTTTTATTTATGATTCATCCCTTCCTTATTTCAATTATTTTTCAAATTAATTTTTATTTTCCTTGTTTTAGAAATTATTTTCTTAAAAAAAGTTATCAAAAATTAAAGGATAGTTCATCGTATTTTTTAATGTAATTTTCTAATTCATTAAAAAGTGTTTTTAATTTATTTCATAATACTTTAATGTCTCTTACACTACACAGGGAGTATTATCTATACATACCATCCACCTTATTTTAGTAAATGACTTATGGTTATGATTTTGGGAAATATTCATGAAATCTATTTATTTCTCATGTGATAATTAAGTTATGATAATATTATAAATGTTTTTATGATCTTGTGGCACCCATATGCCTGGTTTATCATTATGCACTGGGTGGATATGACATAGCCCTCTAATTCACTTGGTGTTGTTTAATATGTCATGATATTAGGATGGGACATGAGTGGTCAACTCATGTTTAATATTTTTTTGGACATTGGTGGTTGTCCCAAGTATACTTTGTTATGGGAAAATGGTTAGTGTATTCCATTATGACATGAATGTATTTTTTGTCTACCATGGAATACAGTATGATTTTCGTTCTTATCTTTTTTACACATTCTTGTGTTATGTAATGTACCTATTTCATGTTATCATGACTCGTGATTATTGACTCATGTTTCCACACTCAAATGAACCATGTATTATGTTATGCCTAAATATTTATATCATGATTCATGATTTATGATCAATTTTTATTGGGTTTTATTTACTTATGATATATTCATGTACCATGATTATGTTATTAAACTCACTTGCTCATATTTTTATCACATATAATCTTAGATTTACATGTCTTCTTCTCACCCATTACCAGGTGTGTGAGACCACCCATTCATAGGTTTCTATTTCCCCAGGTTATGAAAAATATTATTATGTATGATTAGTTAATCTAGTTATCATTTCTAAATACTAACAAAATCTATTTTTGTTTTAGTAAGGGATGAAAGAAAAAAATAATTAAAATGGGGGTGAAATGTACTCTGAATATTGAAAAAAAACTTATATGTGATTATTTATGTGAATTCATTCATATATTGAAATATAAATAGTACTTTAAATTAATATCCTCAATATATATATCAAATTATCCATTACAATTCCCAATGGTGAAATTATTTTATCCCATATCTATAACTATTCTCTAATTTTGGTTTATTAAAATGTAGACCTTAATATCCTATCATTATTCCTTAATAAAAATTTAATGTTATTTTTTGAATATATTGGATCTCTATAGATAAAAAATCCTCGAGGAAGAAACATTTATGAATATTTGAAGAAACATTTTTAGTGTGACAGCATAAATCAATATATTGAAGAGTATGTATAATTATTTTTGGTTTTCCAATAAGTTAAGGATAGACATAAACAATCTAAGGGAATGATACAAATTTTATCCATACCTGTATAGAAATATGAGAACATCACCATTGTTTTTTTGTTGAAATTTCATATACTTATAAATTCAATAATACTAGTTCGGTTTTAGTTGATAACATTATGAATTTGACACATTTCAATGATATTGAAGAAGTTTTATCACTTGATCAATATTCAATGATATATATAATATAAGAGGTAATGCTTCATGGAGTACCATATTCAATTATATAATATTGGGATTTGAGGTTTTCCTATAAGTTATTGAGATTTATTCAACTATAATTTAGTGTAGTGTATATATTTAGTATCAATTATAATCATTATAGTGATGGTTAATTTGAAAGTACAACTTAAACATTGAAAGATATATTAAGATATCGTTCATTGGATATCAAAATAGGTTTGAGCTAACACCATATGTTAGTATATTTCTCAAATAAAAATAGTTTCTATTATATAATTAAAATGGTATAATATGAGATTCTATATAGGAAGAGGTGAAGAACTCTGACATGTTTTGATGAAGTTAGATAGTGTAAGATAATTGTAATTGAGGCAACCCAAACAATTCATACATAATTATTATATATTACTATATGAATATTCATTACATATTATTTCTATCCATGTTAGAACCATATAGGTTTAGTGTCTTTGGAAACTTGTATAGATAAACAACTGGAACATAAAAAATCTACAACATATCCCACTAAGTTCTTTAAAACTATCACAATTCTTATACATATCATACATAAAACCTTCCTTCTTATTCTGGGGAAAAGTAATCATAATAAATGTTTATTTTAGATTCTCATTAAAGGTAAACAATGGATATATCAATGAGAATTTAATCATAAAATGATAATAAGGGCATAGGAACATGATATAAACATTTCAAAACCATACCCATCAACTCATATATCATAATCAGGAGTCATGATATAAATATTAGAATTTTATGAATCCAAAATTAGAATAGAATGGAGGAAAATAATCCACGAGAGCATAAAAGTTGAATAATATCATCTCACAATAGAGTATAAAAAATTATAGCATTATCATAATGATTGAAATATTATTTCAAGGATGCTAATCAAGACATATGATACATGTTAGGCATAGACTAACAACCTGTGTACCTACTTTGGGTTTGGGATATCCTATAGTGTACACTCCTTTGGTCTTAGGATAACCTACCATATACCCTCTATTTTCCTTGATAAAACCTCCTATATACCCTTTGAGATCCTAAAAAATTATTGTTTATCTAATGTATCAAATAATCATAATCCATTCTCATGCATGTCCTAAGATCATGAAAACATTTATCATTTAATAATAGATTAACCCATGGGAAAGAAAATGGGTTTATTAACATTTAATTATAATAATAAATAACAATCTATAAAATGAATAAGTACAGTATCATAGAATCATTTCCCTAGTAAAGTATAACTGTACTAATTGAATGTTTTCATAGATTAAAAATTCTTTTAGAAGTCCATAACAACATTTTTTTGAGGAAAATACCATTCTTATTTTAAATTGACTTATTTAAAATAGAAATATTACAAAATATTACTGAAAATATTTTATTTTATAATAACCTCAGAAACTTTTTAGGTAATCTTTAATGTAATGACTATTCATGATGATATGAAATGTTGTTCTTATAGTATACATTAAAAAAGGTTTTATTCATACCATTGGTAAAAATTACCTCACTCAGAAAACAACAACAAAATTTATTTTAAAATTTTTATAGATTGTTAGACTTGGTAAAATATTTATTTAATAAATAATTTGATGATACTAAAGTCTATATTGAAAATATATTAAAGAAAATATATATGTTAAACAAAATAATCCTTGACCGAAAAGAAAAACATGGTCTATTTTTCTTGAAAACATTATTATGATATTTCTAGTACAGAGGGATAGATAAATTAAAGGTAAAAATGAAATATACATAAATAAACGTAGTATAATAAAATAAATAATATTTTTTATATTTTGATCATATAACTTCAGCATTGGAAGTTTAATAATAAACAATCACAATAAAAATTAGATTATAACATAAAACCCTTATCACTTTGGAAATATTTGAATCATAACTCCTATGAAATAAATAAATTCAAATTAAATTTAAATACATTTAATATAAATAGATTTATTATATAATATATAAAATGGGTATTATATACCCCCAATAAATAAATATATGTGTATAACAAAACATATGTCTCGAAGAAGATATTTTGAGACAATAAACCCTTCTTATCATTGTAAATTTCAAATCAAATCCCCATAGATAAAATAATTTGAATTGTAAAATAATATACCATGAATTAATAAATATCCATGATATTAATTTTTAATGGAGATTTATATACACATCATAATTATTAATTAGTGAATAACATTAAACATGTCTCAGTGAAACATTATTAAGGTGAAGAACCCTTACCTCAAATCTGATATGATCTATAGGTGATTTAATATGCTATATAATAAATAAATATTTAATATAATGATATAATGGAACAATTTACATATTTATAATATCATGTATGAACAACTTATTAAATTTCAAACCCTATTTTTTAATAATTCTTTATTAGAGTCGTCCTCCCGAGATGTTAACTATTTCTTTTTTTCATTAAAGTCTTGGTTCTGTAGTTCTGATAATTTTACATTGATCCTAGTTCCATAATATCTATAATTTTAATCATGTAAATTTTTTTGTATTTAATAATTATATACACTTTTATATCTATTCATATAAGGGTGTGATGAAAACTGAATTACATCACTTCGTGGAGGCGATACTATGTTTGTATACATGAGTGATGTTTGCAGTTTTCGATGGATTCAATGAAAGTAAGGAAAATAAAAATTCAAAATTATAGAATAATCATTATATCATAAGTATAATATATATTAATTAAATATTTCCTTATTACAAGCCATGTAAGGATAAAATTAAAAATGAATCACATCATTTTGTGGGGGTGGTAGCCCACACGTATGCGTGAGAGATACTTTAATTTCCCATTGGAAATAAAAGAGGTGGAAATGGTTTTTCAATCACAATAATAACATCAAATAATATTTATGATACTTAATTTATAATTTTATTATATTTACAATAAGTTAAGATAAGGTCTAAGAAGAAATAAAATTGAAAGTGCTTGGATAAGATTTATAACTCTTCTTTAAGATACTTCCTTTGGCTTATTGTTAAGACTTGAATAATTGGTATTAGGAGAAGTATATTGGATATAGTATTGATGTAATTAATCTAATAATATATTATGGTAGGTATTTTCTAAGATACAAGTCTCAAAATTCATTAATAATGATGGAGAGTAAGTTCATATTTATAGGTGAGGGACATGACACACATGGAATTACTTAAAAGATTTAAATAATAAACTCTCATTTTCTTTTGAAAGTGGATCCAAATGGTAAATAATTTTTATTTAATTCTATATAAGGTATTAATATCTCCAACCAATAGTAATTATACAAGTTTATTTCACAATCTTAGCCATATCACCTGGTTTAACCCCTAGTAAACCCATTTTAACTATAACTGTGGTGACATATTTTTACTACTTTTACTATTCATTATGATAAAAAATGAAAGTTACCACATTATTTTTTTAATTTATGATTACTAATATGGGTACCATTTTATCAAAATCAATTCCTATAAATGGTAGAAATTCATTTCAAAAAAATAGACAAAACATGATGAGAAACAATTTTTTGAAAGATGAATTTTTAAGTATAAAACCACAGTTACATTCATTCTGTACATAGTAAAAACTTTCAAATTATTGTCAAAATATTTTATATAGAATATAATATATAAATTACAATAAAACCATTAATAAATATTGATATATTTAATGTTTTATGATAAAAACAACTTGTTCATATTGAAACAATTTTATTAAAAATAACACTTTTTACCTTTAAATGATTTTATCTTCATTTCAAACCTTTAGATAAATAATATATAGATTTTTATGCATAAATTAAAAATAAATTCCCTTAAAACCTCTTTTTAATAGTTTTCTATATAATAATAAATAACATATATAGAAATAATGTTCTTCAAAAAACAGGTGTTTTAATCATTAAATGATTTATTGAAAATGTAATAAGTATATCTTAGTAATTAATAAATATATCTAAATTATTGAAAAACTTTATACATATATATCATATTTTGGTTAATACTATTCATAATTATTTATCCAATAACTAGATTATATATTTATACTATATCGCATGTTCATTTGTACATGCAGTTTCATGTAATGAAAGCTATTGAATACTTCAAGTTTATTTCAAATGAAATTAATATAAAATATTGTGATGCTACATTATTACCCCTTAAAATGAAAATTTAACTCTTAATTATGTATTTTTTATAAAAAACTAGTATATCTCTTCTTAATAATATCTTTAGGTTCCCATGTAGCTACCTCAAATTTTTTATTCCTCCAAAGAACTTTAACTAGGTGAGTAGTCTTGTTGCGTAACACTTTTTCTCTAAAATCCATGATTAATAGAAGTGGTTATTAATAAGAAATATAATTATCCAGTGGTATAATATACAAGTTCAGTATATTTTAAATATCATGTATATACTTTATCAGGATAGATACATGGAAAAAATCATGAACTTGAGATAGGTTCGGTGGAAGTGCCAAGAGATAAGCTACCGTCCCTACCTAACCATAAATCTTGAAAGTGCTAATATACCCTGGTATACAAATTCCCTTATTTTTTGTATATCATAAACTTATTACATGTATAAATTATCATTAATATATTCTCACAAATATTTAATTATAAATCTCACTGATGATTTTCAGCCTAACTATTCTATCGACTCTTAGCTTCCTTTATCTGCTACTGAATGAATCTATCATTGTCTGCCATTTGTTCAACTTTCTCATCTCCCAATATCATTATTTCTCTAACTCCACCCAGTCACATTTGTTTTATTCACTTAATTATATAGAGGTATTTATAATCAACAATACAATTTCTCGATTGAAATATATTTCTATAAGATAATTATATAAGTGGAAGGTTTTGATCACAACCAAATTTGAAATCTTAAGAAGAGGATCTTAGAATATCATCCCTGGTTTGTATCTTCTCTCAGACTGACCATCTTTGTGAGAATGATAATAAATACTGAAACATAGCTCTATATCTAGAGCTTACTTAAGACTTTCCCAAAACATTAAGCTAAACCTTTGATCTACACCAAATATAATAGAACATGGAACCTCATGAAACCTTAGAAATTCCTTAATGTACAGCCTATAAACTTGATAAAGAGAGAAATATTCTCTAGTATCAGGAAAGGGTGATTAGTGAATAAGGTTACTAACTATAACTCAAATAACATTATGGATTTTATATGTTTTGGGGAGTCCAATGATGAAATACATGGAGTTGTTTTCCAATTTTCATTATTGTGTGGGTAATGGTTGTAACATACCCTTATATATTTATCTCTTAGCCTTAACATATTTATATTCCAAACCTCAAGATACATAATCTAGAATATCTCTCTTTATGTTTTCACTCCAAAAATACTCTTTTGGATCTCTATAAATCTTCACACATTTAGTATTAATAGAGAATGATGAGATATGATCTTCTTCCAATAGATATGTTTTCTAGTATAGCATTTATGGGACCCATAATCAGTTCCTGAACTATAACATTCAATCACAATCAAGGATTAAATTAGGAATATTTCTTATCTTCTTTTGTAGCTATGTATCTTACTCATGTGCCTCTTTAATATTCATATGGGAAGATGGTTGAACACTCATTTGAGAAAGATACAATTTCTTACCTCCTTCACGATTTCAAGGTCCATCCATTGAAAATCAAGAAATATTGGATCCTTTTTAATCCTCATCATAGATTATTTAGCACGACCATTTTAATTCAAAGCATCATCCAACATGTTCTCTTTCCCAAGGGTAGTAATGTATCGAGTAGTCACAATCTTTAATAAACTATATTGATATTCTCTATAGTACATTTAACTCTTTCTGGTTGAGTATATACTTTATAATTTTATGATCAATATATATATATATCATATCTTATATTTCTCTTTAATGATTATCGCTCCATATCTTTAATGAAAATATTACCTCTTCTAAATCCAAATCTTGAGTTGGGTAATTTTTCTCATGAACCTTGAAATGGAATGAGGCATAATATATCACTATATCATTTTATATAAGAATAAATCCCATAACCTCTTCATTAAATCATTTTAAATCACAAAACATTATCCACTATAGGTTAATGCGAGTTCAATTACACATATTCTCTTTAATTCCATGAAATTTTCATCACATTCATTTTTCAGCCAAACTTGATTGCACTCTAAGTTAACATAGTGAGTGGATTTCATAGTTGTGAAGGTTGTGATAACATCAATCCAATCCAAGGAAAATATAAATCTCAGTCAAAATGGTTTTTCTAGGCTAATGATTTATAACTTTCTTCTCTGATAGATCCATCAATACACGCTCCCTTGAGATTATATGACACTAAAATGAAACATTTTAAATCTAAAATATATAATTTGTAAAATTTTCATATAGATTATCCTTTATTAGGGCTTTTAGTACAATCTTCATGTGATCTTTAGGATCTTCTTTGATCTTAGAATACATAATACTATCATCTATAAATGATACCACTAACTAATGAAGGTAATATATAAATAATATATTCATTAAATCCTTGATGGTAATGGGACCATTAGTTAGGACGAATGGAATCACTATAAATTTATAGTGTTTATGAATCATAAAAAAGTGTTTTGTTTGGTATATATTCAATTTTAAACTAGAATTGATAGTATCTAGAATGAAGGCTGATCTTGTACAAATATTGATCTCCTCATAATTGATCAAACAAATATTCAATAAGTGGTATAAGATACTTATCCTTTATTGTGATCTTGTTAAGTTATCGATAATAAATATAGAGTCACATTGATCTATCCTTCTTCATAAAAAAATAATAGGTCCACCCTATAGTGACACACTTAGATGAATGAATCCCTTATCAATATTCTCTTGGATTTTCTTCTTAAATTTCTTTAAATAATTTAGGGCCATTCTATAAATAGTCTTTAAAGTAAGTGTAGAGCATGGTATGAGTTTTATTGAGAAATAAACTTTACAATTCATTGAAAAAATGTGAAACTATTTCGAAGGGACATAAAAAATATCTCGTACAACTTCTATATGTTTGAGGTTCATTTTCTCCCTTACCATCTAAGATAAATACCCCCATTTAATACGAATCAAAACCCAAAAAATATATGTAATATTCATTGGAATTTATTATTTATCCTCAAACTAATAAACCGTCATAGGTTGGTTTGGAATATCAAATGTGACTTACCTTCCTTAGAAATTGATATGGGATTCATATAATGAAATCCAATCTATTTATTAAAAAACATCAAATTCAACTAGAAGGAGAATAAGGGGATTTATTGGAAGAAAATTCCAACAAACATCAATTAGAAAAGAATCATAGATTTGAGATGAAATCATTACACCATTTGATATTTTCAATGATAATTTAACATTGGATCATTAAGGCCATAATATGATACCCTTAGAAAATTATTCAGATATAAAATAGTATGTAGATATAGAATCAAATAATCTATAAGCAGTACTAGAGTGGATGGTAAGTGTTACTTTCACCACTTTATTATTATACCCACATCAGTAGTAGATATCCCATTAGAATTAACTTTATTTATGAGATTAAGAGGTTTCTAACATTTATTGAAACAATAGAGTGGGGTAGGTGAATTCTATAGAGTTTTCTCCCTATTCACAAGATTAGTTAAGTTTTTCTCAACACTAAACATTCCATTACCGAATTGTTGTTCATTTATATACTTAAAAAATTTAATTACCTTAAGACAATTTCTTCCATTTCACTTTCTATATATCAAAAATAAATGAATATTTATCTTCTTCCCTCCATGGTTTTTATTATTATAATTTCCTTCAAATTCCGTCATTTATTTTTAATCAAAACCATAAGATTTATGGTTGAATCCAATATTCATTTCTACTTTGATAGAATGTCGAATGATTTATTTATAGCCAAAAAAGTCTCTTTTGGATAATTACCTTTAGAGACTTGGTTTTAAGAAACTAAATAATCTATCAATATTTATTTATGGTTCAATGATAATACCAGATGAAAACCTCTCATGTCTTGTAAAATTTTCCTTATAGGTATTAATGGATTCATCATTCTTTTTCTTTAACTTAAGGAATTCCTTCCCATTTTCATATGAAGAATATGGGGAAATTAATTATTGAAAAATAACCTTATAAACCTAGCCCACTAAATATATTCATTTTAACTCATGTTCTTAATAATAGTCTCTGATTTATTTTCTTATCCTTCCTAATGATAAACAACCAAAATAAATTTTTTGTGCTCTGAACACCAGAGAATAGAAAGTATCTCTTAATTGGTACTGATCCATTACTAAGAAATTAATGGATCATTAAACCCACTTAATAAAGGATAATATTGCCTCATGAAGGACTCAAAAAAACATTGTTCATTTATTTTCTCATTAGGAAGCACATTATGATTCATGGACTAAGGAAGTTGAATAAGCATAAAAGTGTGACTTTGAATTCCTTCTCCCATAGCTTTAGGTTGATCAAGTGTACAATCATTTCATTTTCCATCACATTAATTATTAACATGATTTATTGTGGTTCCATCCATTGACCATAACCAAAAATCATATTTTGAGCGATAATAATCATCGTGAGAAACTATATAATTAGGAAAATCATTTTTTAGGATTTTGAAATCATGAAATGTTCATTTCAATATATGATACCTTAGGTTTAACCTATTTAATATATGGTTATAATCAATTAAAATACTTTATAATGGTTTATAAATAAAATTTTAATTAACCCAAGGATATGCCAAGGGTGTGTCTAACCATGTGTGTTTCTAGGCCCACTGATCATGAACGAGTGACGATCAAGATAATACGTAATATTACCCATTAAAAATTGTTACCCATAGGTGAATCTATGAAAAAATTGAATTCACTATCCAATATCTTGGAAGGGATGTATTTTGTTTGGAAGCACACAATCCTTTGTTTACCATAACATAGGTTGTTCTCCTATATTAGGCATATCAAATGTTTTCTTACTAATTTTTTCTCATTCTAGTTTCCAAAAATAACTAAACCTCACTTGGATGATGATTGAGGTGACCCAAACATTTCATACATAATAATTACTTCTTATTAGATGAATTTTCATTCTATATTTTTATGATTCCAGACAGAATTATAAATTTTTAGTGTCTTTGGAAATATAGAAACAAAAATAATTCGTACATAAAATATCTACATCATCTCCCACTATGTTCTTCACAACTATCACCCATTTTATATATATCATAAATAAAACCTTTATTCATATCATAGTGAAAATTTAACATAATAAAGTGTGAGGTCAAATTCTAGGTAAGTGTAAATAAGGGATATACCAATGATAATTTAATCATAACATGATCATTAGGTTATGAGAACATGATATTAACTTTTGAAAACAATACCTAATAATTATTACATCATAATCATGAGTCGTGGAATAATGACTCAAAGTTTATAAGACATGAATCAGAAAGGAAAAAATGAACCTAATCCATGAGATTATACCATTATAATAAGTTAATATTATAAAATAGTGGAAAGAATTCCCCCCCTTCCCAGAGGTGGGAAGGGGGAGGAGGGCTTGGTTCTGTTGCCTCCGAGCTCGCGGAAGGATTTCATTCCCTCATCCAACACTAATTTCCTCCCGGATTTTCTGACGATCTCTTTATGCCTAAAGGATCTCTGCTTGAATCTTGGTGGTCCATAACTACTGATTTTGATGTCGGAGTTCTGTGATGCTTTGAGTTATCTGGATCTTATGCTGGTCGCGTGTTTCAACCTTTGAAGGCCTTCAGTTGATGATTTTGATCACTTCATCTTTAGTAAATTGGACTTACAAGATCGTGCAGTAATCAGTCTTCTTGATAACCGACAATTCATGATTTGGTTTTCTTTGGAAGATAACCTAATTCGGGCCTGGCCCAGTGCGCCCTGACATTGCAATGGCTGAAAATTCTAACTTCTTAAATGGTCGTTCGATCTTTGCATGAATCGTGATCCACCCTCCAGCGCGATTTGGGTAAGCCTTACTCAACTTCCTATGACATTTTAGAATCCATCAATTCTTTGTATGATTGGAAATATGGTGGGTCATTTCATCTATTCGGATGTTCGCACTTTCACTGCGAGTCACCCAATTAATCCTTGTATCTATGTTGAGGTTGATGTGTTGAAACCTCAAGTGGAGTGGTTTTGGATTGCAGTCAGTGCATAGTTCAGATGGAAGAAACCACTTGTTATTGAGTTCTAGGTCAACTATTGTTCGACCTTCCATCACATGGGGAATTTGGCATCTGTTTTTCATAGTGAATATGTCTTTGGGAGAGCATTTGTTCTAATGGTGAGGCCAAATGAGGGCCAAAGGCGGGTACATGCAGGCGATCCTAGTAAGGATGCTCATCTGGTGAATCAGGTTTCACTGGTTGTGGGGAAGGATGTTATGATGATGAGTCCAGGTGAGGGATAGAGTCGAGTGCGTGGAGTTGATCCTCGTAAGGTTGATGGTTTGGTGAATTGGGGTTCATCGGTAGTGGACAAGGATTTGGAGGTTTCCATCAACCCGATGGTCGCTGTAGTCCTTGTTCAGTTAAAGAGGGATCTGTAAGTGGGTGATGGTGGGAGGTAGGGTGATGAAAAAGATAGGGGAGATCTGGTGGTTTGTAGTGGGGTCGAAGGGTTACAACCTGTGGTAGTGGAGGCTTCAGGTGCATGTGTTGATGGGATATCTGGCTGGGCTGAGGATGTTGGAGGGGTCCTAATTACAGTTTCTACGGGTAACCGTTTTTAGGACTTAGAGCATGAGGATATGGAAGTGGTCACCCTGATAAACAGTGGTGCCAATGTCCAGGTTGGGTCTCAAGAGGCTGTTGCTAGAAATAAACCGATGAAGATGGCACCCCGTGAAGGTTATGAAATGGTGGAACATCCACAATGCTTAGAAATGATTGATGCTAACATTCAGACTTAGTAGACTCAGTCAGTGAGTTTTCAAGAGGTGGTAATACCTGGAAATGGGGGGATACTTCCGAGAGTGATAAAGAAAACAATGGTGGTGGAGCCAGGCCCTCGTATAACAACGTTTTCCAGGGAGGGAAGGTGAAGATGTATTGGAATTAGGAGGGGATATTTGTCTCACCAGGACAATGGCTAAATAAGGATTACTCCTTTTTTTGAATGCTGATGTCTATGAGGTCATCTCTCTGAAAGGAAGGTATGTAATCCCCTATTGAGTTTATTTCTTTAGAACAACTGAATCTTAGGAGGAAATATTCCAAAGTTCTAAAGCATTATGAAATCTCGGAGTGGGAATCAGCTACTGCGGAGGAAGCGCTCTACAATGGTTTTTCTGACCGGTATGGTTCTTATGATTTCTAGACGTGGTTTTTATTTTTTGGACTTTTGTGCTTGTTTATGAGATTTTCTTTTATTTTAATAAATGGTCAGAGGATAGCCTCTGACTGACTTTTTGGGTATAAAATAGTTGCACAAAGTGTGGCATAATCATATATATTGAAATATTATGTCCTAAATACCCACTATGAGATTCATAATGTGTTAGGCATGGGAAAACCACTAGTGTACCAGATCTGGGCTTGGGATAACCTCCCATGTTACCTCTTAAAGTCATGGGATAAGCTCATGTGTACCGTGAAATACACATCTTTATTGAAAACTTCTTTTACTTGAACACAAAATTCCTTCATACTTAGCATTGTAGGGGATAAACTGAGGACATGCATAAGAAAAGGGTGAGCTATAAAGCCCAGTAAGGGAGTAAGGAAGGAATGAAATGAATAATACAATACATTTTAGGAAATAGTTATATCAATAGAGTATAAGAGAAACATGGACATAAAGGCAAGATATAGCATGATTGTCATAAAATGGAAATGCATCAACAACTTAAAACATGCATCACTAACATAAAGAAATCAGGTAAACCCCTATCCCAACATGGAAAAAAGTATTATAAAGTAATCAGGTAACCCCCTATCCCAACATGAAATATCGTGATACCAAACATTACCCAACGAATTGTAGCACTATCAAGTCGCACCCTCCATAATCATTTCAATCTCATGCTTAAGTGTGCCACATAGATCATATAACATGGATTCATTAAACATCATCATTTATTTCCTGATCAAGGAATGTGAAATGAACACATATAAGTACTCAATCGATAAGTATATTTACATAAATGTGTATACCCTTTATAGAGTAATGGGTATGGTATTCACTACATGATGATTTTTGGCATAGAAAATCATAGTGCAATTTCGACAGTATAACAGTGTCATATGGAAATTCATAAAATAGGTTGATGAGAGAGAAAATGTTCTATTATAAATTATACATGAAATGGGTATTAAGTGAATCTTGTAATTTAATATCCCAACACATGAAATGGAATTTAAGATGCGTAATACAAAATAATTTCTTTAATGGGAATGAGGAGAGAGAAATCCCTTACAAAATTTCCGCATTGTAACAGGTATATATAAGGATCATGGATAAATTAATGAGATTGGAATGAAGATATAATAATTTATAAATAAAATGTACAGTAAGGGGAGTATGTATGAACATATCCCAACATATGAAAATTGAATTTAAAAGGCATATCACAAAAGGAGTACTTGATAAAAGAGGAGAGTAGAAGATCCCTTACTTGGAAGTGTGATTCCAAAACCTTGGGAGAGGATTCTTGGAAGCTTGGGGGTTCCTTTGGAGGGATCTAGGGAGTATAGGTAAGTGTTTTTATGATCTTAAAGGAGCTTTAGTAAAGATAAATGAGAGCTTGGTTGGGTTTATATAGGAAAGGTGGGGGAATTATTTATTATTTTGGTTTTGGGCACTACATACTAAAATATTCAAAACCACAATATATCCCATGGGTTTTTACCATAGTTTCTGAAAAGGGAGTGTTATACATTATTTTATAAGGCTAAGGGTAGAAGATATTAAAATATTTCACCTGCTTATGTGGAGGTGAGTCACACTTTCAAGGAAATTATTTTAAAATCTTAAAATGTTTTATATGTCTTGGAGGATTCCCTAAGGATTTATAAAATAAATAAAATAAACCTAAAATTACATTATTTTAAATGAAAAACGTATATTTTATTTAGGATACCCTTTTTAGTATTTTATTACACCACTATTGGGCAATTATGATGTCATAATACAGATTATATATTTATACGGTATTTACTTTTTACCCAAAAATTTGACAGTCTCAAGAAATTTATGAAAAATTTACCATCAGATAATTTCAATATCCTGATTCCAAAAATAGTATTCATTTTATCTAAATTATTTTATAAATATTTTAACTTTCACTTTTAAAATAAAAATTGATATTTATTGAAAATTGACAGGTTTTGACAAAACAGTTTTCGAACCTTAATAAAAACTACATTTGACTTCATAAAAATTATATGATGATTTATATATAATAAAAATTATTTAATAATAATATTTTAATAAAATATTATATATTCCAAAAATTAATTAATTAATTAAGATAAATTCTATAATTTCAATAAGAAATACAATTTCTGTTTTATCATATAAAAATATAATCTTTATCAATCTGATTACTTAATAATTTATTGAGTAAAAACAATAAGGAATAGATATAATAATGATTTATAATTAAAATTAGTGTTTTATTAAACTATTAAATTATAATAGTATTATTAATAAAACCTTATTTTAATATAATAAATTATATATTTTTTAAAAGTACTATTTTACCTGAAAAATAAATTTATCAAATTCATCATATTTTTAAGAAACTATATTCTCAGAACAGAATTGATGGAATAATAATTTTATTTATAAAATGGGTTTACACAATAAGTTACTGAAACATTGTTATACAACCCCTTATAACACCCGCATATGACCTAAGGGTGAGGTGTGTGATGGTGATAATCTCTTGGTGTGGCTCTGATAACATCACCTGAGTGGTGATTTCCACCAACATGAATTTCTCCCATAAGAGATTTCATTCAATATTAACATGTTGAAGCTCATCTTGGGCGTTTTCTAGAGCAAATCCTAGTGAAACTACCTCCTTCCCAAGCTTTGAAAAAATGGGCTTCGTATGGAACAATTCTACTAGTAGTGGCCATCTGATCTTCTTTCTAAATTAATTTTTCCATTATCATTTCTATTTATAAACAATAATTATAATGTTAAAATTATAATTATTTCCAATAGTCATATTTATCTTTGGTCAGAATTGATTGATGATCATATAATGGTCAAAAACTAATAGTTACATTTCAATTTATAATTATTTAGTTTTAATTAATCCAACATAGTAAAAAATAAATTTTCAAGAAACAAAATATTATTAAAAAGTGTGAGTTGTTACATTATTCCTCCCTTAAGAAATTTCATCCCTGAAATTTTGTTTTAGATATTATGGAAAAAACATATGAGTGGACTTCTCCTTCATCTTTTTAACGTGGTATCCATTCTTTCCTATATGCATTTCCTTTAAGAAGAAAGGGTTCATGCATCACAAAATTACCTCAACATATTTTCTAAATCATCTAATTAGTTTACCGAAAACACATCAAGCATCTTGTATTATATGTATAGAATCACTGATAAGTCATTAAAAAGGAATTTCTTATATATAATTTTGAAATATCGTCTTGAACCCTGTTTTTTATAAAAAATGTCTTACTGGTTTATCTTCAAATATTTCAATACAGGGTTTCGGAATATCAATTTTAGAATTTCCCCAGATATAGAAATCTATAATTTGATACATATAGGCTGCTTGAAGGTCTTCCACTTTTTCAGAATCTAGAAAATCATTTAGTTATTTATCATTTTAAAATAAATAGAATAATATGAAAATAACCTGATGGTACTGCCCATGCTTATCATGGTAAGAATGTTGAGAGCACAAGACTCTCCAAAAGAAAGTTCTTGATCTTTGAAATAATCTAGACATGATTGAGGTGTTGGATGCCTCATAAAGTATTTTTCATGTAACTTAGATATTTAAAAAAGTTTCAAAGTCATCTGAGCATGACCTTAGGATAATCTCTCCAATCAGTTCCTCAAGAAGAGATAGAAGAGTTATTTGTGATATTCCTCATTCCATGTTTTGACTAAGAAAAAGAAAATACAATTAGAGGTTTTGAATACTTAGCTAATAAGAATGTAAAAAAAATGAAAACACTGGATATTGAAGGATAAACTTGTATAGTATATTCCTAACTTGTGATACCCTAAGTTTCAATCTAGTTTATCCATGATATATTTCATAACATATATTCTTGTGGGATTTATTTGTTCCCTTCATAATGTTTCATACTAATATTTTGAATTTACCATTTCATATATCTTGGGAGTGTCGAACCAATAGTGCATCAAGGCCCATTTTCGTGAACTAGTTCTTATTTGAGTATAGCTCAAAGCGTGATTTTCGGGTTTTACCTCTAGACACATCTATGCCAGATAAACCTCTACTTATTCATATCTAACCAGAGATGCATTTTCTTGATAATGAAATTACTCTACACTCACCAAAATTTAGAGATTCTTTTCTTATACTTAGTCTTATCACTAAGGATTTCACTAGAGTTTTCTAATCCTAGTCCCAAAAATAACAAAACCTATCCTTTGATACCAACTATAACAACCCTGCTCTTTATTCCATATTTAAACATGTTTTATTAAATAAAATTTCACTTAATAAAACTTATAAGATCGATTGGTCTAGTGTCTTTGTGGATTAGTAACATTAGATAACAACTTAAAACATTAAATACACATCTTTATTGAAACTTTTTTTATATGACCACATCATTCCTTCATGCTTAGCATTGCATGGGATAACTCGAGAAAATACATAAGAAAAGGGTGATATATAAATCCCATTAGGGGAGTAGAAAAGTTATAACATGAAGAATACAATATATTTTATTCAATAATCATATCAATATAGAATAAGAGAAACATTAACATAAACACATGATATAACATGATTATCATAACATGAAAATGTGGCAACAACTTAAAACACTACATCATTAACATAAAGGAATTAGGTAAACCCCTATCCCAAAATGGTGGAGAAAATACCTATAAAGGAATCAGGTAAAACAATCTCCCAATATGAAATATCATGATACAAAACATTACCTAATTCAATGGAGCGCTATCAGGGTGCACCCTTCATAATCATTTCAATCTCATTCTTAAGTGTTCCACATAGATAATATAACATGGATTAATTCAACATAATCATTTATTACATGATCAAGGAAAGTGGAATGTATAAATGTAATTCCTAAATCAAAAAGTATATTTTCATAAAGGTTAATAACCTTGACATAGGAATGAGTACGGTATTTACTACATGATGATTTTGTTATGGAAAATCACGGTGCAATTTCAGCACCATAAAGAAATCATATAGAAATTCATAAAATGGTTTTATGGTAGAGAAAGGGGTATCTCATAATTTATACATGAAATGGATAGTAAGTAGATCATGTAACATAATATCCTAGCATATGAAATGGAATTCAAGATTCATAATATAAAATAAGTGCTTTAATGGGAATGAGGAGAGATAAATCCCTTACGGAATTTCGGCATGGTAGTTGGTGTATATAAAGAATCATGGATGGATTAATGAGATTGTAAGTAAGCTATAATTATTTATAAATATAATGGATATTTAGGGTATTATGTATGAACATATCCCAGCATATTCAAATTTAAATTAAAAGGTATATCACAAAATGAGTACTTGATAAAAGAGGAGAGTGGAAGATCCCTTACTTGGAAGTGTGATCCCAAATTCTTGGGAGAGGCTTCTTGGGAGATTGGGGTTTCCTTGGGAGGGCTCTAGGAAGTAGGGGTAAGAGGTTGGATG
Source organism: Viscum album (assembly GCA_963277665.1). Lineage (NCBI taxonomy): Eukaryota > Viridiplantae > Streptophyta > Magnoliopsida > Santalales > Viscaceae > Viscum > Viscum album. Next base: position 1,437,324,737 of record OY728129.1, read on the forward strand.
AGATTAAATGAGCTTTATCAAAGAGAAATGGGATATTGGGTGGGTTATATAGGAAAGGTGAGATAATTTATTATTATATAGATTTTAAACACTACACAATAACGCATTCAAAACCAAAAACCATCCCATGGTTTTTACCCATGATTTCTAGAAATGGGTAATTTTATACATTATTTTATAAGGACAATGGTAGAATATATTAAAATATTTCCCCTTGCTTATATGGAGGTGAGTCACTCTTTCAAGTAAATGATTTTAAAATCTTAAAATTTTTTATATGTCTTGGAGGATTTATTAAAGATTTATAAAATAAATAAAATAAAACTAAAACTAAAAATTTTTTAAAGTAAAAAATATATATTTTTCCATAGATACCTTTTATATTATTTTATTAAATAACTATTGGGTCATTATAATGTCATAAAAAACATTATATATTTATATGGTATTTAATTTTTACGCAAAAATTTGAAAGTGTTAGAAAATTATGAAAAATTCACCATCAGATAATTTTGACGTCCAAATTAAAAAAATAATATTTATCTTATCTAAATAATTTTATAAATATGCTTATTTTCACTTTTAAAATAAAAACTAACATTTTTTGAAAATTGACAGGTTTTGACCAAAACAGTTTTGAAACCTTAATAAAAAGTACATTTCACTTCATAAAAATCATATGATCATTTATATTTAATAAAAAATTATTTGGTAATAATATTTTATTAAAATATTATTCATTCCAAAAATTCATTAATTCATTAAAATAAATTCTTTAATTGAAATTTGAAAGGCAATTTCTGTATTATCGTATAAAAATATAATTCTTATCAAACTGATTACTTAGTCATTTATAGAGTAAAAACACTAAAGAATAGATTTATTCATCATTTATAATTAAAATAAGTGTTTTTATAACACAATTTAATTATAATAACATTATTAATAAAATATAATTTTAATAATATTTTATATATTTATCAAATGTATTATTTTACATGAACAATCAATTTACAAATTCATCATATTTTTAAGAAAGAATATTCTTAGAACATAATTGATGGAATAAGAATTTTATTTATAAAAAGTGATTACAAAATAAATATCTAATACCTTATTAGATAACTCCTTATAACAACCACATATGACCTAAGCGTAAGGTGTGCGATGGTGATAGACTCTTGGGGAAGCTTTGATAACATTGCCAGAGTGGTGATTTATACAAACTTGAACTTATCTGATAAGAAATTTTGTTTAACCTAACATGTTGAATCTCGGCTTGGTATTGGTACAGATAAAATCCCAATGATGCTACCTCATTCCTGAGATCCATGAAATGGGATTCGTATGGTACAATTCTACTAATAGAGGCCATTGAGTCTTCCTTCTAAATTAATTTTTCCATTGTCATTTCAATTTATAAACAATAATTATAATGTTAAAATTTTTATTATTTCAAATGATCATATTCATCTTCAGTCATAATTGACCAACGATCATATAATGGTCACAAACTCATAGTTAAATTTCAATTTATACTAATATAGTTTTAATTATGGTGACACAGGAAAACATTCATTTTAAGTAAACAAAATATTATTCAAAAGTTCGGGTCCTTACAATGAATTTAAGGGATATAATAGAACAACCTATCTCAACATCATAATCCTTTAATTTGTATTCCTTAGGATCTTGAAAAAAATTATCATTTCATTATAGATTAACTTGTGGAAAATAATATGTTTCATGAAGATTTCATTATCGTAATTAATAACCATTCTAAAAAACAATAAGTATGGAATTATAGAATCACATTTATCAATAAAGAATAAGTGACCTCAAAGGATATTATTATAGGAAAAAATGCCATTAAAATATCACTGAAACATTTTGTAAAGACCTGGAAATTTCAAGGAATTTTTTTTCTTAATTTTCTTTGGAATTTTAAAAGAGTGCAGTTTCTGAAGGCACCTGATTCCGAGGCCCGGTGTGCCCGGAATCATGTTTCGAAGTTTGGCTCGGGTACGTTCAGTGAACAGACGAGCAAGTTTTTCTAACTTTTGAACCGGTGCCCGGAATCGAATTCTGAGGGCACCGATGGAATCGCAACGCTGATATTTTCTTAGAAACACCTCTTCCGGAGTTGCGTTTGCTCGGTTGTGGTTTTTAATTATTGGGTTTAAAGTTATGAAATAAAATAAAGTTGTGCGACAATTTTATTTTTATTTCACTTATGCCACTTAAAAGCCACTTAAAGCTGCTTAAGCCGAGTTGATGTAGATAAGGTACTATCGAAAAATATCCTACCCTCTTGGAAGGATATTTGTGAGGTGGGGCCCACATGAGCCCCACCGTTTCTTTTCCGCTAAGTAACGCACCCGCGAAAACCCGTCATTATGAAGTCAACTGACACGTTTTCTTAAATTCTTAACGCACCATTTAATTGGGCGGTTTTATTCATTGAATTAATTCTATGAATTAATTTAATCGTTTCTTAACTTGTTTTTCAATCTGTTGGCGTAATAATAAAATAAGACCAACGCACGACTTCTGAAAAAATGTTCGTTGAGAGGATTTGACAGAAACGAAGAGTTCTTCATCCTCCATCACGAAGAACGCGAAGAATGCGAAGAACGCGAATAACGCCGGCCTCTGACGAAGAACGCTGAACCCGCGGAAATTGACGACGCGACGCAGTGTGCCGCAACGCCGATGTTTCCTCTCCCGTGACATTCTTCTGCGACGTTCCATCATCTGCAACGAAAATCTTCGATCACCCATTGAGGTGAGAGATTGCGGTTCTTTAATTTTACTTTGTGGATTAAAACAATAATATGGATTTAATTATTATTAATTAAATCTGTTGTTCTTGAACCATGGAGTTCGTCGACACGTCACCGTATTCCGCGACAACACGACGCCCTTCCGCGACAACGCGATGCCTATCCGCGACGACGCGGCGCCCTTCCGCGACGCGACGATCGCCTCCTTCCGCGGCGATCAACTCCGTGAAGAACGCGCATGCGACGACTTGACGAGGTAGGGGTTTGTTGTGAAATAATTTATATTTCCCGTGATCGTTTCTTTTAAAATAAAGAACCCGGTTTCATAAGAACAATTTTAATTGATTAAAATTGTTGTTTGATATGTTGATTATTCTTCCCGATTGTTATCGCCTAACGCGGAGGGTGCGTGCCAAACGAACACGGCCCGACAACCCTCCGCAGTTCTTTGTTGTTGTGCAGATTTGGCGGGCGATGACAAAACGTGACGCAAGGGAGATTTGATAATTCCGCAGTGAAGAACGGGTCCCGAGAGGACCAGCGGCGAAGAAGGGAAGGAAAACGGACCACCGGAGCAACTCCGGTGGCCCGCGGAATCCACCGGCGTCCGGAGGCGGCGGCTCCCCGGTGTGCCGCCGGACAGGGCCGCTGCGGCTGAAGCCGCGGCGTTGGCGGCCAGCAGACCTGCAACCGCGCGGGTCTGGCTCACATGCACGGGACGCAGCAAAGGCCGCGTCTGTTGATTCCAGTGCGGCCCCTCGAGGGCCGCGACACTTCCATCCTGCGGGGGCAGCGCCCCGTGGCTGCCACGCTCGGCCGCACGGCCGAGCCGAGCTGGGCCGGCTGGCCGGGCCGGGCCGCGCCCTGGCCAGACTGGACCGAGTTCAGCCTGGTCGGACCGGGTCTAGTCGACCCGGTTCGGTTCGACCCGGTTCGGCCGACCCAGGGGGGGTCGGTTCGGGTCGGCCCGGGCCCAGACCCCCCCGTCTTCGGACCGTTTTCGGTCTTTTTCCCATAACTTGAGCTACGGGCCTCCAAACGATGCGCCGTCAGCAGAAACACAATCCTTGGATCGAGACGGTCGTTTTGGTATAATGCACTCAAGGTTTCGGGATATTTGGGTTCGGCCGGGTTGGTTCGTACACGAAACCAACCGGGCCCTTAGAGCGGAAACACTCATATCTTGAGTTCCGGACGTCCGATTGATGTGCCGTCGACTCTGTTGAATTCCTCTAAGTGAGACGGATCTTTTGGCTTACTCCGCCCGAGGTTTGGACGCAGGTGGAGTACGGTCGGGTTGGTTTTGCCTTAAAAACCAACCGGACCCCTGGGACGAAAAAGCCAATAACTCTCCGACTGGGCGTCCGATTGACGCGCCGTCTGCGACGTTGAGTTCCTGTTGGCGATACAGAACTTTTTGATACATCAAATATGGACTAGGTGGCAGTTGATGTATCAGCCTCTTAGCTCGTGGAGTGGACCCTCCCGGAACGAGCATGCAGTGTGCGGAAACCCTATAGCCGGTTGAGATTTGATGACTGCTGATCGAACGACTCGGTGTGTTACGGATAGCGGCATAGGGGAGCACTTGGTTGTAGCGGTAGATCCACGGTGGAGGTGCGATTGGTTGTAGCGGCATACCCACAACAGAGGTGCGCTTGGTTGTAGCGGCACAGGGGAGCGCTTGGTTGTAGCGGCAGACTCACGACAGAGGTGCGCTTGGTTGTAGCGGCACAGGGGAGCGCTTGGTTGTAGCGGCAGACCCACGACATAGGTGTGCTTGGTTGTAGATTCACAGGGGAGCGCTTGGTTGTAGCGGCAGACCCACAACAGAGGTGCACTTGGTTGTAGCGGCACAGGGGAGCGCTTGGTTGTTGCGGCAGACCCACGACAGAGGTGCGCTTGGTTGTAGCGGCACATGGGAGCACTTGGTTGTAGCGACAGACCCACGACAGAGGTGTGCTTGGTTGTAACGGCACATGGGAGTGCTTGGTTGTAGCGGCCGACCCACAACAGAGGTGTGCTTGGTTGTAGCGGCACATGGGGGCACTTGGTTGTAGCGGAAGACCCAAGACGGAGGAGCGCTTGGTTGTAGCGGCACAGGGGAGCACTTGGTTGTAGCAGCAGGCCCACAGTACCCAATAGGTGGAGTACTAAAGCAGTCCAAGGTAAGAGGGAAGTGCTTGGTTGTAGCGTCATAACCACTATACTTGATGGAGAAGGAGTTTCCCAATAGCTTTGGGTCCAACTTCATGATCGATCCTATGTGGGTCATTGCAGGGGTTAGTACCTTCCGATCCTTTGTGGGTCCGACAGATTAGATGAATCAGTGGCTACATCTGATCATCTCTATCGTCATTTGAAGAAGTATACCTGTGTGAGCTGAATCCTGTGTTACTATCCTGTGTGGATTTACGTTTTTCTTTCCTGTGTGGACTGGGTTGTTCTTGGGCTCGGATGTTAGAGCCGAACGAGAATTAATGACTTAGGTATATGTATGAGAATATACCTAAGCAGTGTCGGATGTTACTTCGTGATTTTATCTTTACTTTGTGGATTATCCCTTGTGGATTCTGGGAGACCTTCGGTGGTCTCGGGGTCCCTATTGAGTAGCTTATACTCACCCCTACACGGGCTATGCCCGGACTATGTTGTGTTGGTTGCAGACGACGGACATCGCTGATCGCGGTGGAGGCTTGCAGAGCAGGACGGTACCTCGAGGTGGACCACTGGGCGGGACGTACTCGATGCAGTCTGGTGGACCCGAGGAGCAGTGGAGGCAATCTGTACCCACCCTTCAGGTGGGACTTCCAGAGGACGGCTCGACGCTGCGGCTTTTCTTTTCAGTTTCTGTTTTCCCCTTTCAGTTTTACTTTACAGTTGAGCTTGTATTTCCGGCCCCTTTTACTTTCAGCACAGCTTGTTACAGTTTTTACTTAGTGTTTACTTTTCCGCTTGCTTACTCTGTGGTGCTTGTTTACTTTTCAAAGGCAATGCCTTCCCTTTTTTCAGGATTTACGCCTTGGTGCTAGTCGCCAACCCCTGGCCTATGGAAGGCGGGCTTGGGGTAGTCACGACACGGGCCCCGAGGACGGGTCGTGACACATTTCATGAGGAAAATTTACTTTTTAGCAAACCCAAACCCATTAGAACAAAGTTGGGGTATACCATATTACATTAGAATAAGGTGTTAGGAATAATATCCTAAAGTACTGATTAGTTTATTAGTCCTGGTATACTAGTTTCATACATTTTTACTATATTACATTTGAATAAAAAAATGACAACATATATATTTTTTATGAGAATATCACTATTAAATCAATCATATCCTTTCATATTAATCATTGGACACTTCATGGATTATGGGGAAAGGAAACAAAAAAATGGTGAGATCAAATGATCATTAAGTTTTAAGTATAGTGGAAGCTATCATGAATCAATAAGAATTATCTAGATGGAAAAGTAAATAACCTAACACACATGACATTTATATAATTTGAATATGATTTTTATATAAGGAATTATCAATATGTAAATGTTTATAACTGAAAACACATTCAATTTAACATTAAAATGACTATCATAATTGGATAAGGCATAATAAATATGGTAAATTAATTAACTGAAAATAAATTCCATTTAATTAATAAACTAATAATGAATTTCATCCAAAGATAATATTATTGATAAAATCTCATGGAAAATAATAACTGAATTCTTATTGAAGGAAATTCTTAGTCAATGGATGTCATGTTTTTAGGAACATGATACCACTAGTGGAAATACCTTTTACAACATAGTTTATAACTACTGGTAGAAACCCATTCAAATCTAGCTTAATGATTCACCTCATGAGACTAATGATTCATAAATGAGATATCTATAACCAGACCCACCCATATATTCATTTAAAAAACATTCATCATATATTTAATAATTGATTTAATTCATGAAAAATATTCCTTACCATTAAATATACATACAAGAGAAAGAATAAAAATTATCAATATTTCCCTAGTTAATCAAACAACTTTAAATCTAAAATACAGTATATAAAAATGAGAAATTGTTAAAAAATAAGCATATCCATGATGAATAATATAGATATTATGGGTAAATTTAATTTCCAAAGATCATAGGAAAGTGAATATTTCATGGAAAAGTTAATGAATAAAAAAATAAATTGAGAATGTGAATTTTAGTACTTTCCTTGTTCAAAATGATTGTAAAACATCTAGAGGAATAATTTCTATTGTATACTTGCAACATATCCCCAGTGGATTATATTTAAAATATAGAGTTGTTGTCATTATATAATAAAGATACTATAAAAATAATATTAATAACATTATTGAGGAAGATATCCTTTTCATTTTGAAAATATCCATTTAAAAAGAATTATAAATCATTTTGAAATAATTTTCTTCAAAAATAACTATTGAAATTATTAAAGTAAAATTTAAAACATTGATTGTTCACGATGAAAGGAAATGCGATACGTGATATACATTTTAAAATAAATACTTCTTTAACTTTTTTAGTAAAATAAAAATAGACATTGTTTGGAAAATGGCATGAATATTTTTTTAAAAAATTAAAATATTCAAACATGGATAACGATGTCCTTAGTAAATATTTTTAAGGATTTTATACCCTTTTTAAAATCATTCTATATAATTTATGAACTCACCTTTTTTTGGATGGATTTAATGAAGCTCTGACGGTGATTCAAGATGGAATTTGGTTCTTTGGTCTTTGGTGTTGTCTTTAGAGACCATTATGGAAATTTTATTAGATGTATTTATAGTCCCTATGGGATTGAATCATCTATTAAGGATGAAATGATTAGATTGATAAAAGTGGTGTAAATGGCGAAGCAACAAGGATGGAATAATTAATGGTTTGGATGTGATTATACTCAGGCTGTGCAAGCTATTAAATCATGTAATTATCATTTGTAATAGAATATAACTATAAAATGGATCAATTTATTTTATTTTCCCTCAAATATGAATTATTTAATCCCACATGTTTTTCCATAGGAATATCACCATGCTGATGGACTTGCAAACAAAGGGGCATGTTGTGAGCATATCATTTCATATAATATACTTCATGAGGAGTTAATACCTCTCTTTAAAAGAGACTATTTAAAAATAACTTCATTCATACTATTGTGATTTTTAAATTTTCAATTTAAGTAGCTTTCTAGTAAAAATGTATTTGGAAGTAAAAATGATTTTCGATCGAAGCAAGAAATAAAGTCATATTTTTTTAAATCTCAGTAATGTAAGTGACAATGTGTTGGAAAATTGTACTATTACATGAAAAATTCATGAATAATTGGAGGAAAATAGAATTAAATGGGTTTATTGGGAAATTATCAAATAATTTTCATCAATGTATATTCAAGCACAATCAATCCTGATTACAATGAGATTTTGAAATTAACCATATAAATATCATAATGTTTATGTGATAAATAAAAAATGTATCTATTATGTATATAAAATATAAATCCACTTAAAAAAGTGTATATATAATATAATATATCAAAATTAAATACACACATAAAAATATAATGTCTAATACATTAAGGAAGTCATATAACCCAATGAAAAGAAACTGAGTTATGAAACTCTTTAGAGTAAGATAATTTTAAATTAAAATACCATGAGATAAAATAATTCAAATTGAAACTTAAAATACTATGATTTATGAATTATTAATGATATTACTTGTAAATGGGAACCTATATACACCAAATAAAGTAAATTAGGTGCATAACATTACAATATGCCTCAATTAAGGGAAATTAAGACGAAGTTCCTTACCTCATATTTACTTTTGTTTGAACATGATTTAACCTAATATATAAGGGTTTTAAGAATATAATTTATTTATACCAAAACCATATTTATATTTATAATATCTTATTGTATCATCTTATAACATCTTATCACCCCATTCATTAATTATCATTCACTGTTTTCATTGTTTTGGGTGTTCATTTCCTTGTTCCCTCCGGCATGTTTTGTCAAGAAATATTTGGTTCCAATGTAGTGGATATATATCCATAATATTAGAAATTATATTAACTATAAAACTATCATATTTACTTACTATATACATTTTAAAACTATTTATGAAATTTGTACATGGAAAATGATTCACATCACTTCGTGGAGATGGTAGGTCTTACGTATGCATGAGTGGCAAGATCATTCACTTAATGAGTAAAAGGGTAAATAATTTGGTGATATATTAATATTCTAGAATATATATCATCTAATATATACCACATATATTAATTAAATTTATCTTCAATTATTTCCATGTAATGCGTAATTGAAAAACGAATCAAATTGCTTCGTGAGGTGATAATATGTCGTACACTTGAGCAAACTTGTAGTATTTTAAACAGAATGGAAAGTAAAAACTTATTTGAGATATTATAAATAAATAATAATAATAATATCATAAATATCATATAAATTTGTTAAATATATCGTTATATCCCTCCTTTAAAGGTGTTATTGGAAAACAAATTATATCCATTCGCAAGGCGGTAGTCCACCATTCACATGATCCATGATTTCATTTCCCATTTGATGGAGGAGGAGTTGTATAAATATTATTCATTAAATATCATTATAGATAAGTATTATTAACATAGTATCATTATTATATTTTAAGTGTGAACACATAATTGAAGGTTTAAAATGAAGAAAGAAAGAAAATGAGCTTTGTTTAGACGATTAGCTTCTTTAAGAGAAACCTCTTTTGGATCTCCTCTTAAGGACCTTAGGGATGGTCTTTTGGAAAGAATAAAATATCTAAAACGTGTATAAGGAAGTTAGGGAGGGATTTTGGAAGGGTATGGTCAAGGAAATGGATTTATTTTTGTGAAGAAGTGAGGGGAGAGAGTATCCCTTTACAAGTTGGGAAATGGAACCCTCCTGAAAATTTCTTAGAAATTTCTAAAAATTATCCAAAATGATAAATACATTACTAAGAAAAATGATTCCAAATAAAAATATATTATAATTTTGTATATAGAATATCAAAATATGGCAAAACAATAATATTTTGACAAGTTTTTAGTTTATTTTAATCCTTATCTTCTTATTTTAACCCCATGGTAAACCCATTTTTACCTTAACGATGGAAATTAATTGTTTTGTACAGTTTTACTATTCATTTTGGTCAAAATTAAGTTGAAATTATTATATAATATATCTTCTTCTGATACCATATATGTAATATATTTTTAAAAATTTAATTCATAGTAGTGGTTGAATTTAATTTAAAATTACACCTACAGAAATGATGAAAAAGTATATTTTTGGAAAGGAAAATATCATAAATATAGAATGTTTTAATGTAAAAATTCAAAATAAAATTGATTTAAATGTAAATTAGTTAAATTTCATATAATTTTACTAATTTTAATTTATAAAAAAATTAAAATATAATTTTACCTTGTAAATAATTTAAATAAAAATACAATTTTAAATAAAAATTAATATTTTTCACTATTCATCAAGAAAATAAAACATTACCAAAAAACCCAAAAAAATCACCCAAATATTATTTTCATATTATTATTTTAAAAATGAAGTCAATTTTATCAAATAAATTTTCTAAAATTTTTAAAATTTAATTTTAAATTATGTGGGGAAAGCGTGACTACACCTTCTTTTAGAAAAAATACATTTATTCAGGAAATGATTCCTTTTATTTTAAATGATTCTTATTTTATTTCTAATAAATATATAACCATATTTTTTATAATTTAGTTAGTAATATTAATACCCACTAATTTGACATCAATGTTATAATAGGTTATTGTGTTATGGTTCATTTAGACCAAGGATTCCATGTTTCTCAAGCTATCTAAGATATTAGATTTAAAGAAATATATTTCGTGGTTTGTTTAAGATCAGTGTCACATGTCACATATGATATAAAATAAAATTTTCTTGATTTATAACTTTGGGGAATTACATTCTCCCCAAATTAAATAAATTTCATCATCACAATTTGATCTTACACTCATAAATCAAGTATTTGATCTTTGAAAATTACTTTTTAGAAAACCTACATTGTTAAATGGGATAATAAAACATCATCTTTATAAGAGACAATGGGATGTAAAAAAGGCCATATGTAATAATACATAACTAGGTTTCTATATAGGAGAACATTTTTGGAATTTTATGATATGTACATAGAAGAAAAGTGTAAATAATTGTATAGAGTGATAATGGTAACTATTGAAAAGGCCTAACCAGGATCAATGTATCACTGAGAGGAGGAGGGGTAAATTAGTTATATCTTACTATTTTGTGTTATATTTCTTATATATAAAAATTTTCCTCCTATTAAATAATTATCACTTTGATGAAAACCAATAATTCACACAACCACATGAACAAAAGTATTTACAAGGTTCACTACTCAATAAGAGTGCCTAGTCCTTGACATGGTTTTTTAATAATCCAACACCCCACAATCAACTAGAAAAAAATATCCTTTTCCGAGGATACAAAAATTATGAAGTACCCTTAGACTTATTATGATCAATACAATAATTCATAATATTCTTCTATCAGAAATTATGTAGAAAAGTTTATTTAACAAGTTAAGAAATATTCACTAGTTGGTTGCATACATGTTGCTGTGCTGCTTCAATAAATCCACTTTTTTAATTCTTCAAAACAAAATTCATAGCTTTCTTACCCAAAAATATGTAGAAACAACTCTTCTGGAATTTGTATGAAAACTCAGTTTGATAAATCCATTTAATTCTTCCACCTAATTCTTTATTCTAGAAATAATAAATCTAAAAAGATACCCAGGAGAAAATTCTGAACCACTTCCTTCTTTCCCTAGATATCTTAGTATGATTTATCAGTCCGATCCAAAATGCTCTGATTATAATATTACTTACTCTTCTTCTTTCTATATATGTTTTTCAAGAAAACACTATCCATAAAATTACATCACCCAACTCAAAACTTCAGAACTCTCACTCTCATCTTCATATGAACATTGCCTTAATCATAAAGTACATTATACTCCCACTCATATTTATTGGTTCTCCAAAAGTGGAATTGGTTTGAAACCACTTTTATAAAAACCTTATTCTTTATTTCACAAAAAAAATGATTTGTTACATTAAATTACTCATAATAAAACCCAAAAGATCAATAATTATAGTTTTTTTGGAGTTAGTCATATATCATAACATCTTGAACATTGGATAAAATAACATTATTTAAAACTTCCTTAACATGCTCCTAAAATTCCATGGGTTTTAAAAATGCACAAGATAACTTTAGGGAAAACATAAGAAAAGGGTGATCTATAAATCCCAATAATTTAATAAGAATTTCATAAGGAAATACATGATAAAAAATAGGAATATCATTGGGGAATAAAAGGAACATGAATAATAAGTCATGATATAGCATGATAATCATAACATGGGAAATGTGACAACAATATAAAACACAACATCATAAACATAGGTCAAGGATAACTACCAAGACATCATGATGAACAATGTACCATAAATGAATAAGGTTCACCCCTTTCCCATAATGACATATCATGACACTAAACATTACCCAATGTATTAAAGAACTATATAATTCCAATTTCACCAATCACTTTCATTTCATTCTCCTTCTTAAGTGTTCCACATAGATCATATAAACTGGATTAATTAATTATCATATTTTATTCCATGGGTATAGAGTATGGAATACATACATGTAAGTACCAATTGAAATAAGTATTAGTGTATAAAACTCACCCTTGATAGGAAATGGGTGTGGTATTCACTACAAAATTGTTTTGGGATGGAAAATCATGGTAAAATTTCTGCAGCATAATAGCGTCACATTATTATTAATAAAATGAGTTGATGAGAGAGAAATGGGTCTCTAATTATTTAGGCATCAAATAGGATGTAATAGGGACATGTAAAGACACATACCAACATAATTAATTGAAAATAGAAGGCATAAGATAATAGGGAAACTTGAATAAAGAAGAGAAAGTGAGGATCCATTACTTCTTTGTGTGACTCCAAATGCTTGTGAGGGTCTATTGACAGCTAGGGGGAACCTTATGAGGGATCTAGAGAGTTTAGGTATGATATTAGACATGATCCAAGGAATTTTAGTGAATATAAACGAGAGTTTAGGTTGGTTTATATAGTAAAATAAGGGGCTTACATTATTATTTAGCTTTTGGACTCTACATAACAAAATAACCAGAACCAAAAAACATACCATGGGTTTTGAAGGAACCTAGAACACCCTGATATGGGAGGGGTGAAGTAGGGTGTCAAATATTTCTTCTAAAGTGATAGATCTTGTTCCCACATTGGTAGGAACTTGTTAAACCTCTCTGACGAGAATGTGAAAAAACAAACAATCACATACAAAGAGACAACACAACAATTTTACTTGGTTCACCAATAAAGGCTAGTCCCAGGAGAATAAGACAAGAACGTTTTGGTCAAAACTAAATTCAATAGTCATCACTAGTTATGGAATAAAAAAGTTTAGACATAGTCACTCTATGCTAGGAAGACTACCTTTACCTTATTTTAGGGAGAACACACTGCATCCCTCAAAAAAAATTCCTTGAATAACTCTATATCACTACCTTGGGTGAGGTCCGCCTCAATTTATTAACATGAAGGTCTCTTCGATAGATTGACATTAAAGTTTTTTTCCCAAACTAGAATGAGACTTTTCTTGCACTGTATACCTGATTTGATGCAATTTAAAAGCATTGTTCACTAAAAAACTGATGTTCAAATCTTCCTTTTGTGAAACTCACTCCTTCACAAAGTAAGCTGTATTTTTGTAAGAAACTACCTTCATGAGTCTCACTGATCCATCATAGAATACCCCATCATCACAAATCACCCAAAACTTAGAATCATTGGAATCAATCAAGAATAATCTAGTCTTTTAGAAATGTTCAAGTTCGCAAAGAAACCCATATTCCCAAAGCACCCTACCTTCACAAAATCACAGAGATTCTGGATTTTCTCTAAATATTTTTGTACCAAATGAAGAGGGGGTAGCGTCATATTTATAATATCAATCGTTTATGATGCTCCACCACCTTCAGAGAATTTTTTAGATTATTCTAAAAGATATTCAAGAAACTCCTCCATTCATGAATCTCCTGTGATATTCGTCATTGTCAAAAATATCTCCATCAAACCATCACCCACTCATGATGCTCCAATTTTTGTAATCACTGAGAACACTATTAACTCACCGTGAACTCTTAAAACTCACCTTTCAAAAACCTAGTCTTCATGAAACCCATTCCTTTACTAGATTTATAATGAGTAGATTATATAAAACAACCCTTCATGATTCTAGCCTCTTCCTTCAGATTTTGAGCCGAAAAGTTTGGCAAACATCGGTAAATGTTGACAACATCAATAGTATTGCTAGCCTGTACTGTAAGATCACTTTTTATGACAACTTGTTGATCAACCTAATCTATATTGACAAGAAATAAAAACCAAAATACATTTATAGAAAAGAATATCTTTCATTATAACAATCTCTAACTTTAGGTTTGTTGGAAATCTGTAGATAAATTCAATGAAGCACTAACCCTATCAACACCCGATTCACAACTCATACAACACTTTATGTCTATGTGGTTGATACTTGGTGTAGAAAACAAGAGGAGAAGGATGAATTGGATTCTACTGTTTTGGAATTCTTTAATATGTACAAGATAAGATGTGTCTATTTCCTTATAACTCTAAAGTCTCATTGTGTCATAACAATCCTTTTATCACATTGAATTTCTCCCGATAAATTATCCATTCTTAATTCTCCTAAAACCTCATAACATTAAATATCTCCTTTCCTCCCCTTTGGAAATAAAACCAAAGAACTTGTAGTTGAACTTTTACGGAACAAAACACAGTCCTCATGGATTGTATCTCTTTCATAAACCCATATAACTTCCAAAAATAGATTAAAACAGTTAACATGAATGAAGAGAGGGGAGAACCATAACATCCTTATACACTAAGAGGTGGCTTAAAACCAAGGTTTAACCAATGTTTCTAAAAAGCATATGATTTGAATGACTTGGTTAGAATGTTATCCACTTGGCTATTAGTTCCAACATGATCCCTTTTAATCATTCCTTGTTTAACACTTTCCTTGATGAAATGATATCTGAATTAAATATGTTTTATATGATAATGAAGAACCTGATTGATCATAAGATATATAATTGCCTTTTTTATCACAGTGAATCACCATCGGTTGTCTCACCTCATCACCAATATCATTTAGTTATTTCTTCATCAACAATAGCTGAGTGCAAGCCTTCATAGTAGAGATATACTCTATTTTAGTAGTATGAAGACAATTTATTTGTTGTTTCTTACTCAACCATCCCACACATTAATTTCCAATAAAGAATTATCTACCACTTGTGGAATTCCTATCCACCATATCTCCTGCCCAGTTAGCATCATAAAATGATGATAATTTATTATCTCTTTCTATAGTAAATTATAAACCATAATCATGAGTACCTTTACTGTACTTCATGATTATTTTTATTTCTAATATATATTATTCATTCAGAAAAATTTAAAAGTGGGATGCTAAGTATGTTACAAATAAGTTATCTACCTACACTATTTTCAAGTAAAATAGGCTTCCCATGATTGTACTGTACATGGTGGATCTAGAGAAGTCTCATTCTTATGCTTTCAAAGTTTTTTCGCAACCGAAATCAGAGTTGACAATGGTTTGAAATCATGCATATTTAATTTCTTCAGTAACTATCTTGCATAATTTTATTGGGAAATTAAAGTGTAATCACACTTCTGAATCACCTATATCCCCAAGAAGTATTTGAGTTAACCAATCATCGACATTTCAAATTTTAACTTCATGTGATTGGAAAATTCTTCAATTGAGCCTTTCTTGTTTCTGAAAAATATAATATCATTCACATACACCAGCACCATAAATTAATATTCCTTTTAATTATTCACATAGAGATTATGTCTGAGACCTCCTATTTTAAATTATAGCTTCTTTAGATAATAATGGATATGAGAATACCATGCTCGTTGTCCATAATTCATACCGTAGAGTTCCTTTTTCAATCTACAAACCTTCATTTCATCATTACCAATTAGAAAACCCACTGGTTGTTTATTGTCATCTTTTTCTTGAACCAAACCATTTAAGAAAGCTATTTTGACTTCCATATTTTTAAATTTATATCCTCTTTGAATTTAAATAGAAAGGAAAATCCTGATTGACTCCAGTTTTTCCAATAGGGAAAATGTTTCTTCGGCATCAATTCCTTATGTCTTTGCATAGCCTTCACACATTATGAATGCCTTGTTTCTAACACATTTCCATGCTCATAGATTTTTTTAAAGATGCATTTTGTTCTAATCACGTTGTGATTTCAGGTATATTAAAAAGATCCCATGTTTGGTTCTTGTTAATTTAGTCCAAATCTTCATTCATGGCCTTAACCCATGATTTATCCTTCATTGATTCTTTAAATGAGGTTGCTTCTAAAATTGATTGGAAGGTAGAATGTACTTCACTTATCATTATCCTTTTCTGTGCGGGAGCCCTCCAATCCAAAAATGATGTTAGATTGATTGATTTGATTTCTTCTATTTCTTCAGTGAGGTTTAGATGAAGTTTATTCCTTCATGGATACCTCTTAGGATTCTTCTTCTAAATCATGATCAATTTGTAACCCTTGAATGTTTTTATGCCTTCCGCTACTTCTACATTTGCATATATTTTATTTCTACTTTTTCCTCATCTTCAACCATATTAGCATAATAATTACTTAAGGAATTTGTGATTTTATCATCAATAATTTTTACTTCACTACTTTCCCCGATTCTTCTATAGATGATTATTAAAACATTTTTAGGCTTTTCTCTTCATTGAATACCCAATGAATATTGCATCTTCTGTAGTATCACCATACTTTCCTGGATTTAATTATTCATTTCAAATGAAACATTTACTTCCAAAAAAATTAAAATACCTCAAAGAGTGATTCCTTCCATGCCACATTTCCTATGGTGTATTGGTTTCTCCCATATAAAGCCTTGTTTGATTTGGAGTATTCATTGATACTTAAATATACTATTTCCAATAATAGAGAGAGACACAACACTCAATAAGTATAGTTCTAGCCATATTTTTTACCTATCGATTTCTACATTCAAAAACTCTATTTTACTATAGGATTCTCACAATAGAAACAACATAACTTTTTCCATGTTTTTATATGTAATTTTTAAATTCAATGGATGTGTATTCCCCTCCATTGTCAGATTGTAGAACTTTGATTTTATGACCAATATCATTATCGGCTACTCAGAGATAACTTTTCAGACAGTTAAGAACATGATGTTTCTTATGTATAACCATAACACAAGGCATTATAATATAATCATCAATAAAAAGAACAAATTACCTCTCCCCATATGTTCCAGACACATTTATCAACCACAAACATTTATGTGGATGAGATTAAGAATATCTGATGCACTTTTATTCTTTTTCCGATATGAACTATAGACCAACTTACCTCATAAGAAAACTACACAACTCTATTACCATTATAATTTCATATTGTGATATCCATGTCTATCTTCATCTTAGAAAAATTTTCCATCTATTTTTTATTAATTTTACCGAACCTTCGATTCCATAAATTATATTATTCCTCAACTATTAGATATAAAATGTTCTCTTTACTGTCAACCTGATATGAGTTACCATATGTTCTACATCATATCATGAGAGAATACCCTGTATTTCCTTTTATAGTTCACTAATATTTATTTAATGTATCTATAATCCTTGAGTCACAGAGCTTACTCAAACTAAGAATATTGTGACACAAACCGTCCATATAAAGAACTTCGTTTTATTAAGCTCTCCATTTTCCAATTCTGTACTCCCACTTCATTGGATATTTAGAGCACCATAATTAGTAAACATAACTATTCCATCAATCACTTTATTTACATTATTCCATATATCTTTATTTCCCATCACATGGGATGAGCACATGCTATCAAGAATCTAGGGGGTTCTTTTCATTATGGCTTTGAGAGATACTTCTGCAAGGTAAGATTTCTCAATTTTCTTCTTTTCCCACCATGAAATATTTAATTTAGTGGTTGATAATAATGGAATTTACAATATATCTTCCATATTTATAGGTACATCATACTAATATTTTTATTCCTATGGAGAATAAATATTTTCTAGAGAAACTCCAGTTAGTTAGACTTTTCTCTGAGTTCGGTAACTATTGTTCTCATTTTTCCTTAGCCTATAATGAATAGATTTATGTCCATAATTAGAGAAATGAATACAATATCAATAAAATTTATTTCTTCCATAAGATGTATGATAATAATTTTTCAACCTTTGTTGACTTCCTAGCCCTTTCCCATTCAAATAGATCCTTTACTCTTCACAGTATGACATGGTATGACCCAGATATCCATAGAGTTGACATTTTATAAGAAAAAATGTCTTCTCTCTTCTTTTCCTCCTCACATACACTTCCTTAGGAAAATTGTTTGAATAATGATAATTTATAAATACTTATGGGTTGTTTTTAGTTCTCCTTTCAGTTTGATTTGAGGCCTTATTTTTTAGGAATTCAGGTGAGTTTGAGATATGTCAGACTTTTATCTTCCCTTTATTTTGGCTCATCTTGTTTCCAGCCTTTAATGGTTCATCATAACAACTAATTATAACATTTTCCCATGAATGTGGACCATTTAACCTTAAAATAATCATCTAATACTTTATAACCATGATTAGATCTCTCTAATAGTTCAACATTTGATAATATTCCAAACTATATTTTATTCTTTGTTTCCTTTGAATTTGATTCACTTTAAAGTTTACTCCTTAGAGTAACAACTTCTTCTAGATGACTCTCAACTGTATTAGAATTATCTTATAGTCTTTATGTAAGTTCATTGATGACCTTTTACTATTCTTAAATCCTGATCTTAGATTCAACTATATATTCTGATATTTCAAGAGTTGTTGAATAATCTTTTACAACTTCTTGCAATTAGTTAATTTTAGTTTCAAGATGATTAACAAATTTCAATGGATCCTATAAAACCACTCTCCATATTTTGTTTCTATTTCTATAATTTTTAAGATTAAAAAGAGAATAATCAAGTTCCAAATTAAGATCAGTATCAGTAATCACCTAATTATCTCTACATTTATCTTTTTATGGTTTATAATTTTGAACTATACCCATCATAGATGCTTGAGTTCAAGATTTAAACTCTGGTTCTTTATACTTGAAATTATTTTCATCATCACCTTCTTCATAGAAAAAACTATTCCCTTTTAATTTATTTCTATATTTGCAGTATACCTTCTAGGAAAACTTTTTCTAAGAATTTTTAAAGTTTTCAACTTTACTTTATTCATCATCGATCTTCCTTAAGCACTGAGTGGAAATGTGACTAACTCTACCACAGTGAAAGTATGCCATATGTAGATTTCTTTTAAATATCCCTTTTACTCTCTTGAATTTCATAGCAAAAAGATAAATAAGTTCATATTATTCAACATATTTAATAACACTATATCTAGAAATATCATGTTTTCCCATGGATTTTAAATCCTTATTCTTTGTTACTTAACTTGTTGCATCCTCTAGTTTGACTCTCATTTAATATTTTACCAGACAACTAAGTAGATCAGCCAATGATATTTTAGACAGATCCCTTTCCTCAAGAGATGGAATTTTTGTATTGGATAGATGTGGAAGCCTTTTTAAGATTTTTTTCACAATTTAAATGTCTTTCATTTCTTCTGAAAGTACTAGAATTGATCCAAAAACTTCTGTAATTCAATAAAAAAAGGCATCTTAATTTTCATGAGGATGCATCTTCAGATCATCAAATCTATTATGCAGAACTATAATTTTCGCTCCTTCACTTTATTGTCTCCTTTATATATATTTTATAGTTTTTCATACATAGACTTGGTTTAAATGAAACTCATCACCTTCAGATAGATTTGATCAGATATAGCTATGATAAGATCATTTTGTTCTTTATCATCTATATTTAGCATTTTACTATTTTTTTCAGTCTTAGACAGTCTTGTTGGATTAGTGACATAAATCCCTTGTGCAGTGGAAAAGAGTACTTCTGTTCTAAGAGATATTAGATGAGATCTCATCCTATAATTCCAAATATGGATGTTTCTTGCATCAAATAGGGGGACTCCCCTAACATTTACTGAATTCTCTATGATAGTAAAGAAAGGGAAATTTAATACTAGAAATATGTACCTAGCATAGATACAACTTGAAGGACCCCAAAACACCTTGAGAGGAGATGGGTGAATCAGAGTGTCAAATTTTTCTTCTATAGTTGTGGATCTTGTTACCACATTGGTTGGAACCTATTAAACCAGTATGATAACATTGTGCATAAAATAGACAATCACATGCAAAGAGACAATAGAACAATTTTACTTGGTTCACCATAAAGGGCTAGTCCAAGGAGCATATGTCGATAGTGTTTCAGTCGTACCTATATCCACTAATATTCACTAGTTGTGTAATACATAAGTTCATACATAGTCAATATATGCAAGGAACATTACCTTTACAAGATTTTAGGGATACCACATTGTTTCCCTCAGAACACTTCCATCGACACCCCCAGCTCACTTCCTTGGGTGAAGCCTTAATCAATTTATCGACTTGAGGGTTGTTTCTCTAGATTTAAATTAAAGACTTTTTTCTTGACTAGAATAATACTCTTCTTTCACTATAGACCTGAGTTGATGCACTTTTAAATCACCATTCATTGAAAAATGTATGTTCAAAACTTCCTTTCATGAAGCTCATTCACAAAGCTCACTCCTTCGCAAAGCAAACATCCTTCATGGAACAAGCTTCTTTCATGAAGCTCCCCGATACCTCATGGAATATGTAACGCCCAAACCCCTGTTTCCCAGAGTCGGTGCATTATTTTAATACATTATCATGATTACAAGGAATCACGTCCCAAAGGACCGATCAGTTTATCAGTATTGAAAACACTAGAGACATTCATAAAGTTTACATTACATCATAAAAATGAAAACAACAGCAACATAGTCTCCATAGTCCACACTCATATCCCCACATAATTTCCCTACAGGTCATTCATAAATTACTTCTTCACATCCTGGAAAAAATAAAACATTGAAATGGGTGAGCTCAGATTCTCAGTAAGGATAACAATATAGTGGAGACTTTTATAAATAAACATAAACATTTAAGGCTATGTATAACTAAAACAACAGCCTATTAAACTTCGACTTCATCATAATATGGCATAGGTAAAATTAAATAATGCCATTTACTTATTCACTGGGATATTCTACTAGTCGAATAATCACATGCAATATCAATAACTACTTTCATAATGACGAAATGCATAATTCCAGACTATCATCACCACGTAGCCAAGGCCTCGTGCCAAGAATGCAAATACGATTTTGTCAAGGCCTCATGCCAAGACACTAGTTTGTCTCATGAGACCTACCGATGCATCGAGGAGCAATAACGGGCTCCACCCGTCACTTATTAAGTCCAATGCATTCCTCATATGAATAGGTTTAAACATAACATAAACATTCATATTAAAACTAGCCTACAAAATGTCAATACTTTCTCCATAAACCAAGAATGGTATAAAAATAACACATCCAGAGTCAAACATATCACAAAACCTTCAATACAATAAGGAAGTTTTGTATCATAATAAATAAACTTCAAATAATATTAAAATCTATCAAAGGATTTTGACATAGATGAAATCAAAACTATTTGATAGAAATATCTCTTTTTTTTAAATCATTGAAAAGTCACACATTTATAAAGAAAGTAATTTAAAAATATTTTTGAATGAAAGTGTTCCATACCACTTTGAAACTTTTGAAAAGAAATATCATTTCAAAACATTCATGTCCATATAAATAAATGATTAAAATCATTTTGAAAACATGGACATTAAATAAAAATATTTAGAAAGATAAATCTTTTAAACATTTAAAATTCTGATCTTGATAAAGAGTACCTTACAAAAATTATTAAAATATTCATTTTGAAATCATTTAAAGTTACATAATTATAAAATAAAACATTTAATTTCAAAATATTCTTATATTCTTGTAAGGGAAGCTTCAATGATTTTATAACAGTGGTAAATAGCTGCACCCTCCATATAAGTAACAAAAAAAGACATTCTTACCTTAATTCTGTCGAAAAGGTTAAAAAGGACCTTGTTTAGAAAAGGACAGAAAGATTCCCTTATAAACTTCTTATAAAAATTCAAACAAGGGTATAAATTAATTTAACCCATATTATGTAAAATAGTAATAATGTTTTGAAATACATTTTTAAAAAACATGGATGTGGATGATAAAGAGGTCCCAGTAGATAATTACGTATAAACAACCTCGGATAATGAAGAGATTGTGAAATAAACCCTTACCAATTTGGTAACTTTCGAAACATACACCCCATGAAAGAGGTAGCATAAAATAAATATGTAAATACACATAAATTAAAGTGTATTATACAAATAATACAATTATGGGTAGTACATACACCACACAAAAGGTAACAGTGGAAATATGGCATGTATCTCACTGGAATAAGGAGTGAGATGAAAACCCCTTACCATAAACTTTTCCTTAGTCGATGGTATGTTAACCTCCTGTATAATATTTAAAACATTGTTATTAAATTATACAAGAACCATATTCAAAATTATGATATCATATATGATCTTTTAATAATGATTTGTTAATAATACTTTAGTATTATCGTCGTTTCGGGTGTTAACTTACTCGTTTTATTTTATATGTTTTGTTACATAAGTCATGTTTGTCATGGAGAGGTTGTATATTATTCATATCCAGAATGATATAAAGTTATTAAACATTACTTTTAATCATCAAATGAGAATTAGTCTTGAATGGATACGATGGGGAATGAATCTCATCGTGTTCGTGGAGACGGTAATCCGTACGTACGCACGAACGCTACTTCCATTTCATTTATCATTTTAAAACGAATCAAAACCAAATGATAAATAGGTATATAATTATTCTAGTATAATATAATATCTTATATGTTTTACTTAATTTCATTAACACCATCCTTTATACGTTCCATGTATGGTATGAACGAGTCATATCACTTTGAGGGGGAGGTAGTCCGCACTTCCTCGAATGAAATTATCGTATATATATACAACATGAAAATAATAATGGTATGATATAAAATGGAATTAAATAAGCTTATATATATAAAATAAATATCATAAATATCATATTTAATTATATTTCCATCATAATGGCCACCATGAGAGGTGGTAGGAGATAATTGAACAATCATCGCTTCGTGAGGCGTTTGGTTTCCATCCACAGAAACATTACGTTCTTCACCCATTATATGGATGTGTGTGTAAGTTTAGTTCTAATAATTCTAATAACAATATCCTTGTATATTTATGATACATTCTTTGTTACAAAAGAAAATAATAAGAAGAGTTTAGGGGTTGGAGAATTAAAATAAAAGAAAAGAAGCTATGAGAAATCGTTACCTTTAATTTGGGTAACTCCCTTGGGTTTGAACAAAAAAGTACTCTTTAAGTGCCTTATGCCTAAGTTAAGGCTTCTAAAAGGATGATATAGATGTAGGGAGCTTAATTGGGAAGATTTTGGATGAGAAAAAAAATTCTTGAGAGGTGTTAGGAATTGGTTAGAAGTGGTGTCCTTTTATAAGGGGGATGAGGGGCTCTTTAGGAAAATATAGAGATATTATTTTATAATAAACTCATATTCGGTTTATAATGGCTCAAAAGTGGATTATTTAAAGGTTAAGGCGGGTATGAGTCGAAAACAACTCAACCAATATAATTTGGACAGATTTGGGACATTATATTAACCTTATCTTTTAGTTTTAACTCTTAGTTAATTAGTTTGACACTTACCATGTCACTTTGTATTTTTATATTATATAGTTAATAAACATACTATATACCTCAAATAGACCCCCAAGTGGTCAATTAATGATAAACCTATCATGATATAAGTCTCTTGGCAGAACCTTAGATTTTTAGGAATTGAATATCAATTAATAATATAATATATTTTTTAAAAACTCTTTTATGTCAATTTTGACAGTATTGGGTATTTTGTTTTTGATAAATTCATAAAAGCATTATTACTTGGAAAACAATTTATATAAATAATCCTAGTATTTCATATTTACCTAGAAAAGTATTGTAATTTATAAAAAATCTCAAATTATATTTATTTGGATGTTTATAATATCAATTATCTTAATCTTTCATTAATATGATAATTACTTCATCATCATTGTGTCAAAAATAAATTACATTATTTAATGTCTAAAAATTATAAATTAATTAATATTATGTAGGAAATATTGTTAAATTTCTAATGAATATTTATAGGCAAAATTTCAACATATATAACCCAATGTAAAACTTGTTTTTCTAAAAGATATATGCTTATGTCTTTTTGTATTTATTTTAACTTAATTAATATAAAGTGTCTTTATCACCAAAAAGTGGCTCTATAGGGTCCCCAAATTGACCCAAATATGCCCATGGTCGTACAATTATCCACCAATAAGTTTAGGACACGTTTTAGGGTAATTTATTATTATTATAATATTATTTTTAACCATTATTTACCGGATTTACCCTTTAACCATGTTAAATAAAATATTTACCAAAGTAATTATTCAAAATGTCTAAAAATAAAAGTTACCTATTTAAACAATTTGGAAATCCTGATTCCAAATATGGAATCCATTTTTCCAAATTCAAAACACAGAAGTGGTAGAAATTAATTTAAAATTAATTCCTGCTGTCAAAACAAAAAGCATGTTTTTAATATATAATAACTATCAAAAGATTGAAACTTGTTTATGTCCGGTTTAATTTTGAAATTATGTATAATGACCAACATTGTATTAAATGGTAAAAATATATTATAAATATACTTTAAAAACACTAAAATTAATAATTTATCAATATTAATTATTTCGATTAAAAAGTTGTTTTTAATTAAAAATTAGTAATTTTCACTATTCATCAAAATATGAAAGTTGTCCGAAAAGAACCAAAATTTCACCCAATACTAATTTCGATATTCAGAATCCAAAAATGAAGTCCATTTTGAAATATAAATTTTATAAAATTTCAAAAAGTGGGTAGTACTATTCATAACGGCTAGTTTGATTGGTTGTGGTGTGTGTTAGAACTCAAAATTGCGTACAACACACGCTACTGTATAATTGAAAGTGAAGCGTACCATGGAAGATTGAGGTGTTACATTCTCCCCTCCTTCAATAAATTACGTCCTCGCAATTTGAATTTTTTTTTCAAAAATTAAAGGTTGAAAATAGAAAGTATCCTTGTGGGAAAACCCACATCGGAAATTGGGTTAATAAAATTTAGTCTTAATAAGAGGTAAACAGAAATGAAAGGGTCACCACCAAATTATGATCTCGATTAGGAGAACATTGGTGGAAATTAGAGACATGTAATTGGAGGAAAGATGTAAATATTTACAGGGAGTGATTGAGGTCATCAATCACAAACAATTGTAGAATTGTGGGCCTCAAAGCCACCAATTTATGATGATTTAAAATACCACTGGTTCAACAAAATGTAAGCTATTAAGATAACACATTTTTTGTTTTAAGATCCCTTCCCTAAAGTTTAATAATTAATTTATCCATTAAATAATAAGAAATATATATATATATATAAATATATATATACTTGACAAGTAGAGTTTCATCCTTCAACTAATTCCTACTAAAAACTCATCTTTTACTCTAAAAGATTTAAAAAATATATGTCTATATATATTCAATTTATCCTAATCGTATAGGGTTCCAAAAATAATGAATTTATAATTCAAATATCATACCCTTAAAAAAACTACATTATTCAATCCAGGACATCACGTGGGCTAGTGGTAGGTGATACACCCTTGTCGCCCTTCGGTTGTGGGTTCAAGTCTTGCGGCCTTGCCGGATGCGACGAGTTGCCGCCCAACCCCCGAGATGTCTTTTTATAAAAATCCATAAATAACCTTTCAAAATTAATCCCTTCCAACCTTTATAATTATCCAAAATACTTCTGTAAACTCTTAGTCAAAATTTTTTATGAAAGGTAAACATAATGTAGATCCTTTTTACCCCGTAATAACATGTGAATATATTCATCATGTATTCTTTTAAAAATCTGAAATATCCTGAATTACCATAAAACCTTATTGATTACATTCGTGCTCCCTTATTCCTAATAGAATACTGGATATACTTCATCCATCCAAAAAATGTTGTAAACTCCAACAATGATGGAATATATAAATATTTAATTAGTTTCAAGGCAGTCAAGAATATCCAATATAATTTACCCAAATCAACCATATCTTATTCCAAAATCTGTAACTCAATATTAGGACCATATTATGGTTTATCTTTCCTTCAACCATGTAATTTCCAAAAATTTTAACTCGCTGTAGAGTCACTCTTCTTAGTACTATAAAATATCAAATCCTCAATTAAATAGTACTGCAGTACAATCCTTATTTATTTCCAGTACATCATTGACACAACACTTCAATAAAATAATTACAAAATAAAAACATAATAACACTAGTCATTCCTCTTCATCTTGGTTAGTATCATAACTTGATTATTATCCAATAGCATCATTTGTGGCATAGTATGATGATTTGGAAATCGGTTTGCGTAGTGTCCAAACTCCTTGCAGATGAAGCATTGTACATTTGAAACCTTTTTCTTTCCCTTGCAGTCACGTACTTGGTGTCCTTTTTCTCCACACTTTTAACACACTCCCATTCCCTTCAAGCATTTTCTAAGGTGATTCATTCTACAGTTATCACATATGGGGAAATACTTCTTTACCTTATTCCCTTTATCTGTCTTTCTCTCTACCATCCTTTCCTTCTCTGGCTTCCCTTCAAATCCATAGGAATCTGAGAATTATTTTCTTATCATATCAACACATGATACTATTTCTTTATATGATGATAATACGTGGGAGACTATTTCCCTTCTAAATTTTGGCTTAAGACCATAAAAGATATGATCTTTCTTACTCTTTGGATCATGCGTATTGCTGGAGTTCTCATTCCTTTTACTAGGCGCCATTTCTAAATAATGGCATAAACTAGATCAGTTTATGAATCAAAATACATAATTCCATACTTGTAAAACACTTAACATAAATTGAACAGTTTATGGATATAATACTTAATCATAAAAATGTTTTCTAACAGGAAGTATATACTCATAAACCCTTCATAATGGTTCGTAAAGAAAATGAGAATTATCCTAAGCATATCCCCTAGGAGTGTCGTAACCAAGAGTGCAACATGGCCCATTGTCATGCACCAGTTCCCGTTCGAGTCTAGCTCAAAGCGGTGTTTTCGGGTTTTACCTCTAGGTACATATGTGCCAGAGCCGCCTCTACCTGCTCGTATCCAGCCATGGATGTATTGCTCAGAAAAATCACAAAATCTCTACAAAATCAAAATTCTAGGAAGTTCTTCTCTACTAATCTGGAAAGTCTATCTTAGGGATATGTGCTCTAATCAGAGTTTATCTAAATCAAGCTTCCAAGGTTATTGCTAAAATTTATTTGATAAAACTGTAACACCCTGAACCTATTTGCCCAGAGTCGGTGCATTATTTTAATACATTGGCATGATTACAAGGAATCACGCCCCGAAGGACCGACCAGTTTAGCACTCTTGGAAACACTAGAGACATTCATAAAGTTTACAATACATCATAAAAATGAAAACTACAACAACATAGTATCCATAGTGCACACTCATATCCCCACATACTTTCCCTGCAGGTCATTCATAAATTATTTCTTCACATCCTGGGAAAAATAAAACATTGAAAGGGGTGAGATCAGATGCTCAGTAATGATAACAATATAGTGGAGACTTTCATAAAGAAACATAAAAATTTAAGGCAATGTATAACTAAAACAAAAGCCTATTAAACTTCAACTTCAGCATAATATGGCATAGATAAAATGAAACAATTCCATTTACTAATTCACATGGATATTCTACTAGTCGAATAATCAGATGCAGTATCAATAACCACTTTCATAATGACAGAATGCGTAATTCTGGACTATCGTCACCACGTAGCCAAGGCTTTGTGCCAAGACTATAAATAAGATTTTGTCAAGGCCTCGTGCCAAGACATTAGTTTGTCTCATGAGACCTACCGATGCATCGAGGACCTATAGTGGGCTCCACTCGTCACTTATTAAGTCCAATTCATTCCTCATATGAATATCAATAAACATAACATAAACATTCGTATTAAAACTAGCATAAGAAATGTCAATACTTTCTCCATAAACCATGAATGGTATAAAAATAACACATCCACAGTCAAACATATCACAAAACCTTCAATACAATATGGAAGTTTTGTTTCATAATAAATCAACTTCAAATAAGCTTAAAATCCATCAAAGGATTTTTACATAGATGAAATCAAAACTATTTGATAGAAATATCTCTCCTTTATTAAATCATTGAAAAGTCACACATTTATAAAGTAATTTAAAAGAGATTTTTGAATGAAAGTGTCCCATACCACTTTGAAACTTTTGAAAAGAAATATCATTTCAAAACATTCATGTCCATATAAATAAATCCTTAAAATCATTTTGAAAACATGGACATTAAATAAAAATATTTAGAAAGATAAATCTTTAAAACATTTAAAATTGTGATCTTGATAAAGAGTACCTTACACAAATTCTTAAAATATTCATTTTGAAATCATTTAAAGTCACATAATTATAAAATAAAACATTTACTTTCAAAATATTCTTATAATCTGGTAAGTGAAGCTTCGACGATTTTATAACAATAGTAAATAGCCACACCCACCGTATATGTAACAAAAAAAAATACATTCTTACCTTAATTCTGTCGAAAAGGTTAAAAAGGACCTTGTTTAGAAAAGGACGAAAAGATTCCTTTATAAAATTTTTATAAAAAGTCAAACAAGGGTATAAATGACTTTAACCCATATTCTGTAAAATAGTAAGAATGTTTTGAAATACATTTTTAAGAAACATGGATGTGGATTATAAAGAGGTCCCTATAGATAATCACGTATAAACAACCTCGGATAATAAAGAGATTGTGAAATAAACTCTCACCAATTTGGTAACTTTCGAAACATACACCCCATAAAAGAGGTAGCATACAATAAATATGTAAATGCACATAAATTAAAGTGTATTACACAAATAATACAATTATGGGTAGTACATACACCACACAAAAGGTAACAGTGGCGATATGGCATGTATCTCATTGGAATAAGGAGTGAGATGAAAACCCCTTACCATGAACCTTTCCTTAGTCGATGGTATGTTAACCTCCTGTATAATAGTTAAAACATTGTTATTAAATTATACAAGAACCATATACAAAATTATGATATCATATATGATCTTTTAATAACGCTTTGTTAATGATACTTTAGTATTATCGTCGTTTCAGGTGTTAACTTACTCATTTTCTTTTATATGTTTTTTTACATAAGTCGTGTTTGTTATGGATAGGTTGTATCTTATTCATATCCAGAATGATATAAATTTCTTAAACATTAATTGTAATAATCAAATGAGAATTAGTCTTGAATGGATACGATGGGGAATGGATCTCATCGTGTTCGTGGAGACGGTAATCCGTACGTACGCACGAACGCTACTTCCATTTCATTTTTCATTTTAAAAGAAATCAAAACCAAATGATACATAGGTATATAATTATTCCAGTATAATATAATATCTTTTATGTGTTACTTAAGTTCATTAACACCATCCTTTATACGTTCTATGTATGGTATGAATGAGTCATATCACTTTGAGGGGGCGGTAGTCTGCACTTCCTCAAATGAAATTATCGTATATATATACAACATGAAAAGAATAATGGTATGATATAAAATGGAATTACAGAAGCTTATATATATAAAATAAATATCATAAATATCATAAATATCATATTTAATTATAGTTCCATCATAATGGCCACCATGATAGGTGGTAGGAGATAATTGAACAATCATCGCTTCGTGAGGCGTTTGGTTGCCACCCACAGAAACATTATGTTCTTCACCCATTAGATGGATGTGTGTGTAAGTTTAGTTATAATAATTCTAATAACAATATCCTAGTATATTTAGGATACTTTTTTTGTTAAAAAATAAAATAATAATAAGAGATTAGGGGTTATAGAATTAAAATAAAATAAAAGAAGCTAAGAGAAATCGTTACCTTTAATTTGGGTAACTCCCTTTGGTTTGAACCAAAAAGGACTCTTGAAGTGCCTTATGCCTAAGTTAAGGCTTCTAAAAGGAGGATAGGGATGTAGGTAGATTAATTGGGAAGATTTTGGATGAGTAAAAAGGCTTTAGAGGTGTGAGGAATTGGTTAGAAGTGGTGTCTTTTTATACGGGGGGGGGGGGCTCTTTAGGAAAATCTAGAAATATTATTTTATAATAAATTCATATTCGGTTTATAATGGCTCCAAAGTGGATTATTTAAAGTTTAAGGTGGGGATGGGTCTAAAACAACTCAACCAATATAATTTAGACAGGTTTGGGACATTATATTAAGCTTATATTTTAGTTTTAACTCTTAGTTAATTAATTTGACACTTACCATGTCACTTTGTATTTTTATATTATATAGTTAATAAAATTACTATATACCTAAAAGAGACCCCCAAGTGGTCCATTAATGATACACCTATCATTATATAAGTCTCTTTTCCTAACTTTATATTTTTAGGAATTGAATATCAATTAATAATATAATATTTGTTTTAAAAACTCTTTTATGTCAATTTTGACTATATTGGGTATTTTGTTTTTGATAAATTCATAAAAGAATTATTACTTCGAAAAAAAATTATATAAATAATCCTAATATTTCATATTAACCTAGAAAATTATTGTAATTTATAAAAAATTTAAAATTACATTTATTTGGATGTATATAATATCAATTATCTTAATCTTTCATTAATACGAAAATTACTTCATCATCATTGTGTCATAAATAAATTACATTATTTAATGTCTAAAAATTATAAATAAAATACTATTACGTAGGAAATATTTTTATATTTATAATGAATATTTATAGTCAAAATTTCAACATATATAACCCAATGTAAAACTCGTTTTTCTAAAAGATATATGCTTATGTCTTTTTGTATTTATTTTAACTTAATTAAGATAAAGTGTCTTTATCACCAACAAGTGGCTCCATGGGGTGCCAAAATTGACCCAAATATGCCCATGGTTGGACATTTATCCACCAATATGGTTAGGACACGTTTTAGGCTAATTTATTATTATTATAATATTATTTTTTAACCCTTATTTACCGGATTTACCCTTTAACCATGGTAAATAAAATATTTACAAAGTAATTATTCAAAATGTCTAAAAATAAAAGTTACCTATTTAAACAATTTGGAAATTATGATTCCAAATATGGAATCCATTTTTAAAAATTCAAAACACAAAAGTGGCAGAAATTAATTTAAAATTAATTCCCACTGTCAAAACAAAAAGCGTGTTTTTCAGATATAATAACTATCAAAAGATTGAAACTTTTTTATGCCTGGTTTAATTGTGAAATTATGTATAATGACAAACATTGTATTAAATGGTAAAAATATATTCTAAATATACTTTAAAACCACTCAAATTAATAATTTATCAATATTAATTATTTCATTTAAAAAAGTTGTTTTTAATTAAAAATTAGTAATTTTCACTATTCATCAAAAGATGAAAGTTATCCGAAAAGAACCAAAATTTCACCCAATACTAATTTCGATATTCAGAATCCAAAAATGAAGTCCATTTTGAAAGATAAAGTTTATAAAATTTCAAAAAGTGGGTAGTACTATTCATAACAGCTAGTTTGATTGGTTGTGGTGTGTGTTAGAACTCGAAGTTGCGTACAACACACGCTACTGTATAATTGAAAGTGAAGCGTACCGTGGAATCTAGGGGTGTTACATTCTCCCCTCCTTCAATAAATTGCGTCCTCACAATTTGAATTTTTTTTTCAAAAATTAAAGGTTGAAAATAGAAAGTATCCTTGTGGGAAAACCCACATCGGAAATGGGGTTAATAAAATTTAGTCTTAATAAGAGGTAAAGAGAAATGAAAGGTTCACCACCAAATTATGATATCGATTAGGAGAACATTGGTAGAAATTAGAGACACGTAATTGTAGAAAAAATGTAAATATTTATAGGGAGTGATTGAGGTCATCAATAAAAAACAATTGTAGAATTGTGGGCCTCAAAGCCACCAATTTATGACGATTTAAAATACCATCGGTTCAAAAAAATGTAAGGTATTAGGATAACACATTTTTGTTTTTAAGATCCCTTCCCTAAAGTTTAATAATTAATTTATCGATTAAATAATAGGATATATATATATATATATATATATTTATATATACTTGACAAGTAGAGTTTCATCCTTCAACTAATTCCTACTAAAATCTCATATTTTACTCTAAAAGATTTAAAATATATATATCTATATATATATTCAATTTATCCTATTTTTATAGGGTTCCAAAAATGATGAAGTTATAATTCACATATCAGACCCTTAAAAAAACTACATTATTCAATCCAGGACATCACGTGGGCTAGTGGACATCCTGATTCCAAATATGGAATCCATTTTTCCAGATTCAAAACACACAAGTTGCAGAAATTAATATAAAATTAATTTCCACTGTCAAAACAAAAAGCGTGTTTTTAAGATATAATAACTATCAAAAGATTGAAACTTGTTTATGTCCGGTTTAATTGTGAAATTATGTCCAATGACCAACATTGTATTAAATGATAAAAATATATTCTAAATATACTTTAAAACCACTCAAATTCATAATTTATCAATATTAATTATTTCGATTAAAAAAGTTGTTTTTAATTAAAATTTAGTAATTTTCACTATTCATCAAAATATGAAAGTTATCCGAAAAGCACCAAAATTTCACCCTAAGCTAATTTCGATATTTCGAATCCAAAAATGAAGTCCATTTTGAAAGATAAAATTTATAAAATTTCAAAAAGTGTGTAGTACTATTCATAACGGCTAGTTTGATTGGTTGTGGTGTGTGTTAGAACTCGAAGTTGCATACAACACACGCTATTGTATAATTCAAAGTGAAGCGTACCATGGAAGTTTGGGGTGTTACAAAATACCCCATCATCCCAAAGCTCTCAATACATTAATGAATTGGAAAAAATCAATACTAATCTACTATTTTCATGATGCTCAATCTCTCTTAGATACCTAGATTCTTGCATCTCCCTACCTTTATAAAATCAGAGCGTTTATGGATTTTCTCTGATTATTTTCATACTAAATGAAGAGGGGGTAACCTCATACTTATATAATTGAATGTTTGCGATGATCCACCTTGTCCAGTTCATTTTTCAGGTCATTTAAAAAAATCTTTATGACACTCCTCCATTTTCAAAGATCCCTTAAGATTTTTCATTTTTGAGAAGATCTCCGTAAAATCACCACACACATGTGATTCCCTAATTCTGGTAATTGTGGAAAACGCCATCAACAAACACAACCCAAACTCTATTTTTAGCAATGAACAATGAGGGTTCCAATAGTTATTTCCATTATTTCAACCAAATGGGAGTGGTTCTCATTATTTTATAAATCAAGGTACAAAATTAATAATATAATGTTCTTTATTATGTGGATATGGGTCACACTCTTAAACAAATTATTTTAAAATGTTAAAATATATTAATGGTTTTAGAGGATTCTTAGTGGATTTATTAAATTTACCAAATATACATAAAATAAAAAATTTTAAATATTAAAACACATATTTGGTCATGGAAATCATTTATAATATTTATCACATCACTTTTGGGTCTTTATGATGTCATAATACAAAAAGTATATTTATACCATATTTAATTTTTACCTGAAAATTTTCCTCCCAAAGAAAATTATGAAAAATTCCCCGTTGGAAAATTTTGTCATTTTGATTCCAAAAATAATATTCTTTTTTTCTCAATATGTTCATTTTAACTTTTAAAATAGAAATCGAGATTTATTGAGAAATTATGGGTTTTTTTTACAGTAACAGTTTTTGAACCCTTATAAAAATTACATTTGAATTCATAAAAATTATATGATCATTTTTATTTACTAAATATTATTTAATAATAATATTTTATTAAAATATTATTTATTTTAAAAAATACATTAATTCATTAAAATAAATTCATTAATTAAATTTGAATATTACCCAAAAATAATTTACGTGTTTTATTATATTGAAATAAAAATCATTTATGAAGTATCCATGATATGATGAAAATATATTAATCATTATAAAAAAAATAATATACATTATAATAATGTTATGGGCTTGATAAATATCAGTTTAATACACCAGAAAATGCCCTAAGAGTAAGGGAAAATCGGTGAGACTTTTATGGGGTGGTTTGACATATATGGTTTGGGTCATTATCTCGATTAACTTGAACTTCTCTCATAAACGATTTCACTCATATTTAATTTATTGGATCTCATCTTGGGCTTGGTCAAGGGAAAATCCCACTGATGATATCTCCCTATGAAGGTCTGATAAATGGGCTATATAGGGTTTGATCCTACTGGTTGAGGCTATCAATCATTTTTCCTTGTTAATTTGATTTTTAAAACCCTATATTTATACTAACCATGTGGTAACTATTCAAAGAAAATATTATTAATGGTAATTATACTTAATGGTCTTTTAAATCAAATTGGATGTAAAAAAAGTAGTGCATATGTTTTCAATAACCATATTACATAATAAGACATTTAATTAATCAAAAGGGGAATATTATTTATAATAGTTAAGGTCATTAAAAATTCCACATACCCACTCAATAAAATGGCCAAAAACTCATGTTTGAATTTCATTTAAACTTCATCTTTGACCACTTTTGAGCTTCTCAAATATTCTCGATTCTTATCAAAATTTATCATATCTTCTCACAACATTATTCATATTCAAACTTATAAAAAAATTTCAGTCAGATACATAGGTCATTCCGAGACTATTATTTCTTATAATAGTACATCTATAGAACTGAAAAATCCTTATTCTCATACTCTATACCAATTGAAACTTTGAAAATATTCTACCAAAAACATTGTTACAACTTCGTTAGACTTCTATTTCTTTTCATCAACATCACTGAAACTTCTAAATATTCTAAAATCCTTAGACAACTCTTCAACAAAAGATTCAAAACAATTATCCTTTTTCATTAATTTTTTTAAAAAGTATCAAATAGATTACATTATGTCGAATAAAGTTTAGAATCCGATGAATTTATCGATGTTATATTGTGTTTTATAAATCAGTATCCAATTCCCTCTAATGGTTTGAAATCACTCATTATCTGATAAATCTTAACCCAGTTGAAGACAACATTGATTTTTTTCCTTTAAAAATGGTTTAATACATTGTTGAAATTTATCCGGTTGATAATTCCCACAAAATATATATTTCTTAAACATTAAACCTCCTATAAAACTCTATATCAGATACCATTTTGATAAGATTTATTTTTTTGATGGATTAGTGTCAGAACTCCTTCGATAGATCGGTGGCACACCGTGTCCGATGATTCACACACCAATGAATTATGATTATAAAACTTTGACTTCATAACATCCATTATTCCAAAAAACTCCTTCTTGTATCATGATATCCTCATATAGTTGAGAAAATTTGGATTGACATAGAATAATCAGACTTTCCAAACATTTTATCCCCCATTATTTTACAACACTTGGATCATTAGTTATATAGAAAACTTATGATATTTGAAACTTATAAAACAATAAAGAATTGTTTTATTTGGTATCAAGATATTAAGACATAGATACACTTCTTCATCCCTATCAAAAAATTCATTCTAGAGACAATGTGAGTCCAAAAACATTTTCACCCAGAAGAAATCTCTAGAAAAGAAAACCAAAATGCATGGATTTTGTTAAGAAAATTTATTATGATCCTTGGATCTATGTACTGATTTCTTCTAATCATTAGTACTTAGAAAGTGAAATAATTTATCTTACTAAAAAAAATAAAAAACAACCAGCACAAACTTTTTCCAGAAACCGAAACCAACTTCAAACCAACTTGGGCCCAAAAATCTCACCCTTTGGATTTTATTGTCAATAAAGGTCCATAAATCACTGAACCATGTAACTCATGAAATGGATCACTAATAAAAAATTCTAATCCTAAATGAGTGAACTCAATATAAGAAACAAGAATCATTGACAACAAAACCATTCTATCCATAAGTAGTGACTTATAAAACTTCTTCATCCTTCAAAATTTCAGACCTTACACCACTTCAAAAAATATTTATTCCTATAAATTTATTTCCTATAACCACTTCAACCAATTGATAGAACATATCACTCACATATATGTTGATTTCACACCTTACGAACAACTCCCTCTATATACATTCTTCCTTAAAAGGTATAGAACATATCAATGTGTAGTTTTATGAAACATCATATTACCCCCACTTTGAAAATATTATTGAAAGGCTAGATGTTAGAGGGGACATAAACACATATTTCAACCTTGGATAGGAAGAGCTTAGATAACCATGTTCAAACTCATTTTAAAAAATTGTTCCATTCATAAAGGTTTTCTGAAAATGTCATCAACTTATTCCAATGTAGGAACATTCTAAAGCATGTTTCATTATTCTCAACATGCTATTTGATTAAGTGTTATTTTATATCAATATTTTTTTATTATAATTTTTCATTGGGTTTCTTGTAAGTTTAATATCATATTATTATCACAACCCAAGAGAAAAGGAAACTTCACTTCAACAAGTATTTCAACAGAGTCTTCAACCACATAAGTTGGGTTGCTGATAGAGTAACATAATCATACTTAGCTTCATCCATTAGTAGAGTTACTGAAATATTTTTCTTAGTATTTAAAATTAAGTTTTTTTTACCCAGAAATAAAACTCCACCAAATGTGGTTCTTCTATCATCTACACTTCCTACCCAATCTACATCTGTATGGTAAAAATATGAATTCTTTTTGAGCTATCAAATCTTATTATGCAATATTTTTTTTACTTTGATATATATAAGATTCATTTTTCTAATAAGGTGATGTTATTACATTAGATAACTTTTGAACCTTTCACATAAGGTAACAATATAAACAATGTCTGGTCTTGAAGTAGTCAGATACAATAAACTTCCAATCAGCTTCCAAAACTCTTTAGAGTCAACTTCCTGACCTTCTCTATATTTAGTGAACTTGGTTCCCACTAATGTTTGTTTGCAAAATTGTTTTTAATTACTTATTAAAAACTTCTTAAGATGTTCATTAACATACTTTTCATTATAAAGAAATATGTTTTTTATCTTTCATGAGATTTGTAACCCAAGAAAGTATTTCATTTCACCAAGCATGGACATTTCAATCAAATTACTCATCTCTTCATCAAACCTTTAAAAAATTATTTCATCATTATCATTAAAGATAATATCATCAATATACATGATAACAACGAAGAAAATATCCTAATTTTCTTTGATTTAGATATTACCATCTAATCTTATATTTTTAAAGTTCAACTTTATTAAGTAGGTATCCAATTTAGAATACCATTACCTCATATAATTTTCTCTCATACAAGGCTTTCTTCAACTTGCTTACATAAATTTAATCCTTTCCAATTACAAAACCATATGATTATTCAACATAAAATTCTTCATCAAGTTCTCCATTTAGAAATGATGAATTCAATTCCATCTAAAAAAATTTATAACTTTGTTTTGAAGAAATTAAAATAAATATTACGATTGTTTCTAATAATGCCACTAGAGAAAAAGACTCTTCAAAATCAATGCATTCAATTTGTGAATAACCTTTTCACACTAATATTTATTTTTTTCTTATCACTTCACTACATTTGTTAATTTTTTTTTGGAACAACCAATTTTCAAGAATAATAATTTTTTCATTTGTATTAGGTACCGGTTCCCAGGTATCATTATTGTCAATTAGATGCAACTCTTCATTCATATCATGTGTCCATTATTAATTCTCAAAATATTAATTAACATCTTTTGGCTCAAAATTTAATACCAATAAGTATAATTAATAACTTTTTATGTTCTTCTTGTTTTAAACTTTTGATGTTGATCACCAATAATGATTTGATCTTCCACCCATTTTCTTATCCTATGATGAAATGTATGAAATTATTCCTTATCAATGAAAATAGTTGAGTATGATTATTATTATTATGTGGTACCTTCACTAATATAATTCTCTCCTTGTTTCTTAATAGTAATTCTTTCATTATCTTCATCATTCTCATCTGCATGTGATTGTAACACATATTCCTAAACTTTTCCACGAACTTTTACCACAAAAGAATAAACTATTCTTCCCATCTATTTGTTTAAACATGTATAACCTCTTCTTTAAAGAGAATATCTAAGAAATATTTCATCTTCACATCTCTGATCTAATTTTCCAAGGTTTCCATCTTTTTTGTTTATGATTTTGGGACTCCCAAAAACAAATATGGGTTTCAAAGATTTATTTTTATCACAAAACACTTCATAAGGATTCATATCAATGCTTAGACTATAGAAAAACTAATTCTGAATATAAACACATTTTCTTATAGCTTTCCTCCAGAAGTAGTGAGAAAGACCATGATCAAGAAACATTGTACGATCTATCTATACTAATCTTCTATTGTACCTTACAACAACATCATTTTGTTGTAGTGTGTATGGTTCCCTAAACTCATACCAAATTACATGGTTTTCAAGATAACTTATGAACTATTCATTCTTGTATTCACCGCCAATATAATTTCTTAACTTCTTCAAATAATACCTATATCCATTCTCATCTCTTCTCCTAGAACTCTTAAACATATTTAGATATTCTAATTTATGTTTCAAATATATTATACAAATAATGAGAGTAAAATAATCAATGAAAGAATTGAATTAATATTCTCCTAAAGTTTATTTTTTTCTCAATGACCCACATATATCAGAATAAATATGTTCTAGGTGTCGAGTTGAACGGATATCAAATTACTTATGCATAGAGTTAGAAATATTTCCTTTCTAAGAAATTGTATAACACCAATCTCTTATTATTGAAATATTTGGAATACCATGGACATTGTCTCACTTTTATAACATGATGATGTTTCTCTGACCCATATGTCCCAACCATTTATGCCACAACTTGTTTTGTTCCATTATTCTAATGTAACATTAATTTTGAACTTCACCAATTGGAAACAAGTTTTATTTTGTGTGTTTACCTTTTATGACACCTTTTCCATATTCCAATATATTCATAACCAAACCATATTTCCTAAAAACAATTATTACCTTCATCATGAATTTATTAAAAGATTAATATATTGTATTTCCACCCATAAAAAATAACAATTTCTTGGGTTTCAACTTTTATTCCTCAACAATATCAGATCCAACGCCTTTGATTATGAGAGATTAATTATTTCCAAATTTAACTGTTCCGTTTTGAATGTCTTTAAAATTATTCAATAGCTTCAAATACTATTTCATGTGAGAATAACACCCACTATACAAAATACAGGGACATTCTCCCTTTGTATCTTTGAGAGAGGTTTCTACAAAAATATCTTTTTTCTTCCTTTTATCTTTATTTACATTAGGCTTATGATAATTTTAATAAACATTTTGTTGCGACGGTAACAATACAAGACACCCTTTTTAAATATTTATTGTTTTTTAAAGCTTTAAAAAATAGATTTCATAGGTGGGAACCTATTTTTGACTTTCAAAACATCATGATAATATTTTTTTCCTTTGAGATGGTTTGATCCACCTCACACTCTACTTTCTATAAATCATAAGATAACTGTAATTTTTTTGATTAAACCAATTGATATTTTAGGTATTCCAAAATCCACCACTATACCAGTAGTAGCCATATAATGAATGTTTTCCACTATAACATCTATACTATCTGTAATTGTGAACATATTTATGAGAAACTTTCTTATATTCCCCATCATTACTTTTCTGGGCCTAAATCTTTCTTTTATCAACCAGAATCCTCTTTTTTAACCCATATTTATTCAAGACGTTATCAGAATCATACTAAGTAGAAAATTTTGTTTCAGACTAAAATTTTTTAGAATCTTATAAACTTTTAACTTTTTTGGTTTTAGACACATACATGAATTTATAATCCTTCTGCTTCTTAGGAACATTTTCATTTTTCTTTCCAAACTTTGATGGTAACTTTATTAGATCCTTATTTGGTTCTCCATTTCTAAAACATTATAATTTTTTTAGATATTTTCCTTGAAACTTTTAACTCTCTAATTAGCTTTAGAAATATTTTTTTGAACATGTTCTAACTATTCTTCCTTTTATTTGAACTTTAATTGAATATGTTCATTTCTATTATTTTCCTTTTTTAATATACTTATTTAGACACTCAAACTATTTGAGAAACTTATATTTATATTCATAAATAAATTATTTATTGTTTTTTTAGGAATTTCCTTATTTAACTTCTTGATTTATTTCTCAAGTCTTACTATCACTCTAAGACATTCTTTCAACTCACTATTCAGGTGAAACTCTAACTCAGTAAAAATTCTTCAGAAATACTACTTCCAAACACTTCATCATTAACTATTACAATAATATTACTCTATCTATCAACCTCAGTGAATTTGTATAATTCTAATTTATTTCATTTATCTTCAACATATTTATATAAAAAACTTATACTTTTGGATTTAGACAACTTTTTATCTTTTATCTTGGAATAAGATTTCAACTTATGACCCTATTTCTTGCAAGATATTCTTGGCCTTATATCATATTAACAACATTAATATTCTTGATTTATTCAAGGAAAATTTATAGAATAGTTCCCAAAAACTCTACATTAAAAACATTTCATGGGTAGCTTGAATTTATACTTTCTCATACCACTTTTAAAATTTTTAGAAACCAGGGATAAAAATTCATCAAGATTATCACTAATATCATAATTGGATTATGAATCACCAACTTATTCATATTTTATAATCTTATTAAACGTTACATTACAAGAATATTTGAAAGAAATATCCCAATAAACTTTAACATTTTTTTCAAAACTTTCTCCCTTCTCATTTCATAAGCAATGAGATTACTATGAAGGTCATCCAAAGATAGTGTTTTATGATCTCTATCTTCCGAAGATGAAATATTGGCATAAAAATTGTCTAGAATAATTCTTAAGATCTTCAACAATAGATGAATCTTATAGATTCTTACCATGAAATATTAATAATATGTTTCACCCTTGTCAAGAACTCACCAACAGATTCATACCCACCCATTTTAAAATCTTCATACTTCAGCATCCAGATTTGTAATATTTCCTTATTGAATTTTTTATTACATTCATAAATGTTTTTCAACATATCCCAGATACCTTTAGTAGGTAAATATTTCTTCACTCTAAAAAAATAACTTTCTGAAAGTGAGGATAATAAAGAATTATTATCTCTTCTATCATTCTATAGATTTTTATTGTCCACAGATGTAAGAGGTGAATATTCATCATGAGGAGGAAATCCATCTATAGAGTCTTACAAAACATAATACCCAAGAGACATAATATATGGTATAATTATATATTTCTATACATTATAGTTCTTCCCATCAAAGATTGGAATTCCCTTACTGTTCACACAATTCAAATTTTCCATATCAACTTCCCTTAAAAAAATTAAAATAAGAATAAACATTGGGAACCTTTGTTATGATATAAATTAAAATAGCCCAAATTGGATTAATGTAACACTGAGAGGTTGAGGGGTGGATCAATGATATATTTTTCTTTGATTTAATATTTCTTATATAACAACCTTCACCTCATGTTAAATAAATATCACTTTTATTAAAAAAATCATATAACCACATGAACAAAAGTATTTAAAAGTTTCACTACACAATAATAGTATATAGTTCTTGTCATGGCTTTAAAATAATACAATAACACACAATCCATTAAAAATAATTTTATGTGGATAGAAAAAGTATGAAATGCCTATACACTTGTGTAACATTATTCGCAATACAACATTACATGTGCTTCTTCTAGCACAATTTAAATAGAACATGTTTTAGTAACACGTTAAGAAATAATTTCCTCTTAGTTCCAAATATGTCACTATGATTCCTTAAAAAATCCACTTTTTCAATTATTCAAAACACATTTATTCACTATCCTACCCTGGACCAGTTAGAAATAACTATTCTGGAATTTGTACAAAAACTCAGTCTGATGGTTTAGTCTGATTCTTCAGTATGATTCTCCAATTCATAAATAAGAAATATTAAAAGATAATATATAAAAATTATTAATAGTTTCCTTATTTCCACAAAAATACCATTTCAGATTCTCAGTCTGATCTAGAAAACTCTGAATACTATCTTCCCTGCTCTTCTTTTTTCTAGAAATGTCTCTCAAGAACACTATTTAGAAAATTACTCCACCCAACTAAAAACTTCATCTCTCTCTCTCTACCACCTTCACATGAATGATTCATTCATAAAAAGGCATACTGTACTTCCAATTATATTTATTGGTGCTCTAGAAGTGGAATTGGATGGAAACCACTTTCAGTTTCCCTCTCAATTGAATCTTTAAAAACTTGAATTTTAATTTCACTTAGACATCATATTTGACCACTTAAGATCTTATCAACACTTCTTCATTATTATTGAAACTTAAATAATATTCTCACAACTTCATTTAACTTCAATATTATCAACATTTATTCAGTTTTATACATATTTCATTATGATACTATTCTTCATTATGATGAATCATAGACAAAACTGGAGACTCCTCATTCCAATGCACCAAACTGATAGAAATTTTGAAACTATTCTACCAATTTTTTTGTTACATTTTTGTTAAACTTTTTTTCAAAAAAATATTTTAAAATTCTAATGATTCAAGAACCCTACAACAAAACTTCAACAAA
The DNA here is from genome assembly GCA_963277665.1 of Viscum album. NCBI lineage: Eukaryota > Viridiplantae > Streptophyta > Magnoliopsida > Santalales > Viscaceae > Viscum > Viscum album. The sequence goes on from OY728129.1 coordinate 1,437,367,896, forward strand.
ATATTCAAAATAGTTCTCGTTTTTTCATAAATTTTTTAACAAAGGCCATGATCAATGACATTTCATCTAATGAAGTCTAGTGTTTAATGATGTTATTGATGTTATCAAACATGTGATGAAATAGTATTTGATTCCCTCTAATGGATCAACATAAATCCCTGACTAAAAACTCATGATCTGATAGAGGACAATATTTATTTTATTTTATAAAAAAGGTTAACTACATTTTTTATCTTCATCTAGTTTATTGGGCCCACCAACTCTAACTATATTAACCATTATGCCTCTGATAAAACTCTACATCATATTACCTTTTGATAATAACACTTTTTTTAGTGGATCACTATCAAAACTCTTCTGATAGATCAGTGGCACACTGCATCCAATGATTCTGACACCAATGAAGTGTGACCAGAAAACTTTTACTTTGTAAACTCCCCTCTTACATATCATGATATCTTCATGAAGTTAAGAACATTAGGATCAACATATCATTATCTGACGTTCAAAAATAATTCTACAACTTTCTTTCACAATGCATGGATCACAAGTTTTTTAGATAACTTATGAAATTGAAAACTTAAAAAATAGTAATGAATCATCCATTTAGTATCAAGATATTCATACATATATTCATTCCATAATTCCAATAGAAAAATTAGTTTCAAAAATAGTGTGAGTTTGAAAACCTTTTCTCCCAAAAAAAATCTCCATAATAGAAAACTGAATACTTTGTATTTTCTTAATAACTTTACATTGATCCTCTAAGTTTAGTAATCATTTTATTTGATTATCAACACTGAAACAGTGAAATTATTTATCATAATGATAAAAAAATAAAAAAATCAATAGAAACATCTTCCAATAACTAAAAACAAACTTCTGAATAAGTTGATCCAAAGACATTCACCCTTTTGGGTTTTGTTGTCAACCAAGATCTATAAATCGTTGTAACTTGTAACTCAAGCAATGAATCACTAATCAAAAATTCCAAGAAAATATGAGAAAATAATTGTAAGAAACAAGAATAATTGACAGAAAACCTTTATTTTCATAAGGCTTGACTTATGAAACTTCATCATGTTTCAAAATTTTAGACTTTATACCTCTTCACAACTTCTTTCTTCCCATGATTTTTTTCCTACAACCACTTCGACAAACTGTTAGAACACTTCTTGCACTTACATGATGAGTTCACAGCTTACCCATAACTACCCTATATACATGCTTCCTTAAAGGGTATAGCACATATCATTCGACATATTTATGAAACACCAATTTTACCCCCTTTGAAAAAACAATCCAAAGAATAGATGAGAGAGGGTATATATACACACACCTAAACCTTATAGAGAAAGTAGATGGATGCCCACGTTCAACCTCAGTTTGAAAAATTATTCCTTTGTAAAAGTTTTTATGAAAATGTCATCAAATTTTTCCGATGTAGGAACATACTCATGATTGATTTCATTATTCTCTACATGATATTTGATGAATTTATATTTGATATCAATTTTCTTTGGATGAAAATGTTTCACTGGATTTCATATAAGGATAATAGAAATCTTATTATCACAAACCAAGAGTAGAGTTAACTTATCTTCAATAAGTATGAAATCTAACAGAGTATTAATATTCATAATATTTGTGTCTAATTGAGTAAAAGAAACATACTCAGCTTCATCCATGCTAAGAGTTACTGAATTATCTTTCATAGTATGCCAACTTACACAAATTTTCTCTAGAAAGAAAGATCCACCATTTGTGGATCTTCTATTATCTACACTTCCTACCCAATCATTATATAAATAGAAAAAAAATCTATTCTTTCTGAGATATCATATTTGATTCTGAAATTTATTGTGCCTTTCATATATCTAAGAATACATTTTCTATCCAAGAGGCATGATTTATTTGGATCACTTTAGAATCTTGCACATAAGGTAACATGATAAACAATGTATGATCTTGATGTAATCATTTAAAAAAAAACTCCAATCTACCTCAAAAACTCTTTAGATTCAACTTATTTAACTTCTCTATATTTATTCAATTTTCTTCCCATCTAAATTATTGTGGATGATGGTTATTAATTCTCCATGAAAATCTTTTTAAGAATTTTATTAGCCTAATTTTCTTGAGAGAGAAAGTTGTATTTATTCTTTTGGAATATTTGTAACCTATGAATGAAAATTAATTTTTTTATTAGCATATACCCTCTTTAAGGGATGAGGGGGAATCCAAAATGACATCAAATAAGCATTGAAAACAATAATACCAGCTTTCAACTTATCACTAATTCTTGGATAGCTGTACCATGCATAAATACACGGGCCTGGAACCAATGGGAATTCCATACTCTCTTAAACATCAAAATTCGGATAGCGATGACCAGGTGAAAACTTGCAGCTCTGAACCTCTTCTGAAGCAGCCTCTTGTAGTAGAACTGGTGGCAGGACCCTAGACAACGAACCACATGGCCACAAAGAAAAAACCATCACAACAAATTACAAAACTTATTCACATGAGTCATTTTCCCCTTAATCGAAGACATCCCAGACTGAATTATTGCACTCCGCGTGACTCCCACCACCACCGTAACTGCAGAGGCAACCAAAAGAGGATCCAATAAATGTAAAGACGAGCCATCATCACCTATAACTAGATGTCCCAACACCACACCAAGAGAACGTCGCCTATGAGGGAATCCGGGATACCCTGAACTAAAAACGCCTCCCTAGGCATGGATCCACTCAGAACAAAACCACGGACGCACCCACACCAGAGTCTGAGACGACCAATCCATAGGAAGTGAGAGTACCAGTAAGGGAGGACAGATCCGAACTGGCGATGTTAATGCCACATACTAACAAATTAGTAAAAACCACAATATCCCAAATATTCAAGCCGTCAAAATGGAAATCGAAACACACCAAAAAACCCTCAAGATGCTGTCGAAACACAAAAAACTAAAACTAGAAATAAACCGACCTCCCCCCTCCAAGCACACCATAGCTGACTCCAGGCCACACCAGAAGTGCAGTCATATGCCACGCCAGATCTGTCACTAAGTCGCACTTACACTGAGTTAATACCCCTAAGAATTCAAAGACAATGTTGAGACTTCCTAGAGAGAAAACCAGGATCCATCCCAGAGGCGAGGTCGATCCACACCGAGCTGAGAAGATGACACTGATCTGCCATGCTGGAGGAGGGGAGGAGGTTAATTCACTGAAGAAACCCTAGGTCCACGCGATAACAAGACCCCACCACTCAGAGGATCCCAAAATACATGTTGTAACCTATGAAAGTAGTTAATTTTACCATGTCTGGGCATTTCAAACAACTTATTTGTCTCATCTAAAAACCTTTCACAAGTTCTTTAATCATTTTTAGCAAAGATAATTTCATAAACATATACAATAATAATGAGGTATATCATCTAACTTTCTTTGAAGTTAAGATTACTATAAAGTATTCCCATATTAAAGTTAAACTACCTAATATAGGTATCCAATTTGGAATTCCATTCCCTCAATGATTTCTTTATCCCATATAATTTTTTATTCTACTTTCACACATAAATTTCATCCTTTCTGATGACAATACCACATAGTTTTTCAAAATAAACTTCTTCATAGAGTTCTTTATTCGGAAATGATGACTTCACATCCATCTAAAAAATTTACCAATTAATTGTACAACAATTCCATGAAATATTATAATTGTTTCTTTTCTTTAAACCATATAAAAAATCTAATAAAAATAAATAGATTAGATTTGTGAGTAACCTTTTCACACTAATATTGATTTGTTTCTAATCACTTACCTATATTCATTCAACTTGTTCTAGAACACCCACTTTGTACCAAGAACATTTTTTCATTTGGTTTAGGAACCAATTCCTAGGTATCATTCTTATTAATCTAATCCAACTATTTATATTCTTGTTTGAACCATTTGATAATGATGACAAATAATTCTTTGAGGTTCCACATGTTTCCCCATCCTTGGATAAAATGTATAAAATTATTCCTCATCACTAGAAATAGTTGAATCTGATTCTCCTTCTTGTACATGACATTCACTATTGGATTTATCTTCAAATTTCTTAACAATAATTATTTCATCAACTTCATCATTATCATATGCATGTGATTGATGAAGAACGACGACATGTGCGATGTTTTCAGCGGCACCGAAGGTCTCATATGGTCTTCGGTGTCCGGTGCGGTGGTAGGATGTTGAAAATGATGAGGCGATGGATCGTGATGTCAACAGTGGTACTCAGAATGGTCCTGACAGGAGATAGCTGAAGTGGTAATCATGATGATGGTGGGTGATCCTCTCCTCGTATCTTCTCATCGAGTGTTGTGAATGTTTTTGAATCTTGAATTCGTGAAATGGGGTTACTTTTGTTTATGTTTCCCGCCTGGTGGTTTGTAGGTTACCACTCATTGAAAATCAAATAAATAGTGAATCTTCAATCATATTTTTGTGATTGTGACACATTTTCATCATATTTTTCAAGAAAGTTTACATCAACAGAATGAACAATTATTCATGTATCTTTATTGAAAAATCAATATCATATTATATTGGTATCATAAACAATAAAAATCCCATCTTGTTCTCTCTGATCAAACTTTCCAAGGATTCCACCTTCGTTCTTTATGATGTAGGGACTCTAAAAAACTCTTAAGTGTTTCATAATTTTATTTTTATCATAGAAAATTTCATAAGGATACATATCAAAACTTAGATTGTAGAAACATAAATTTTGTATATCGATAGATATTCTCATTTCTTACTTCTAGAAGTAGTGAGAAAGACCATACTCATGCAAAATTGTGTGATCTATCTCAACTAAACTTATGTTCTTCCTTTCAGAAACACCATTTTGTTGTGGTGTGTATGGTTCCTAAAACTAATTCTGAATTCCATGTTTTTTAGATAACTTCTAAACTCTTTATTATCACATTCCTCAACTTTATCACTTATAAAATTATTCATAGGATACCCAAATTCTTTCTCATAACTTCTCTTGAAACTCTTTAACATATTTAGATCTTCTGATTTATGTTTCAAATATATAATAAAAGTAATACGAGAAAAATCATAAATAAAATAAATGAAGCCTTTATCTATGAAATTTTATTGTATTCTCAATGTTACACATATATCAGAATGAATAAGTTTCAGGGTTCGAGTTGAATGAATATAGAATTTCTTATCCATAGAGTTAGAAATCTTTATTTTCTAAAAAATTGTACAACACCTATATCTCATTATTGACATATAAGAAATACCACATACACATTCTTGCTTTGATAACTTGTTCATATTTCTATAAACCATATGTTACAACATTTTATATCACAACTAATCTATTTCCTTCATAAAAAGTTATGAAATCTTAAGATATTGTGTTTCCAGTAATCAACCCACAAGGATTTCCTAGATTTTAACTTTTCTTCCACAATAATAGAAGATCCAACGCCTTTTATTCTCAGCGATTAATCATCAAAAATATAAATGTTCATTTTTAAATTATTTAACATTCTTAAAAAGATTAAAGTCTCCTGTCATATGAGAAGAACACCCACTATCCAAAATCTTGGGTCCTCCTTTTGTAGCTTTGAGAGATGTTTCTATTATAAGATATTTTTTCCTTCTCTTTATATTTCCTAACATTTGGATTCTGAGAATTGTTATAAACATGTTCTTGTGTTTTTAACAAAACAAGGAACCTTGTTATAATATTTATAGGTTTTCTACACATTTCATAAATAGTTTCCAGACTTTAGAACCTTTTTTCAAATTTCAAAACATATTTCACATATTTCTTTCTTTGAGAGGATTGGCTCTTTTTCAAACTCTTCTTTTTGTAACACATGTGATAATTTTAATGTTATAAGTTAAACCAACACAAATTTTCAGTATTATTAAATCTACCACAATACTATAAATAACTATAGAAACAATATTTACCTCTATAACATCCATACTCTATGGAATTGTGGAAATGTTTCTCAACAACTTTCTTATCTTGAAAATTAGAACTTTTTTGAGCCCCAATATTTCTATTATCATCCCGAATCTTTTTCTTCACTTCATATTTATTCCCAACTTTATTATAATTCTAAGAAATATAAAACATTATTTCAAACTCAAAAAATTTATAAACTTCTAAAATTAGAACATTGTTTCTTTCAGCCACATACATGATTTTGTCAGACTTCTTCTTCTTAGAAACGTTTTCAACTTTCCTTCCATCATTTGAAGGTAAATTTTTTAGATACTTCTCAGGTTAACCCTTTTAATAACATTCACTAACTTCATAAATATATTTCTTGAATCTGATAACTCCATACTCAACTTTAGTAATTTTTTTTGGAAAATTTTAAACTCTTCTTCCTTTAATTTTAACTTTACTTCAAAATGTTAATTTTTATTCCAATCCTTTTAAAAAGATATCTCCAGACACTCATCCTATTCATGAATATTTGTTTTCTATTAAGGAGGAAATTGTTGATTTTTTGTAAGGATTTCCTTCTTCAACGTCTTGATTTTTTTCAAGTGTTACTATATTTTTAATACATTCATTCAACTTTATCTTTAGGTGAAACTCTAATTCAGGCTCATCTTCTTCAAAACTAATGATTATAAACACTTCATCCTTAACTTTTTTAATAAAGGTATTATTTCAAGATTCCAAAGTGGATTTTTTTACTTCATCTTTAAAGAAATAATATTCATTATCTTCTGACGAAAAACTTCCCCCTTTGGATTTGTGGAATTTCTATCTTTTTAATGGAATTAGATTTTAAATTATCACCCTATTTCTTATAAGATCTTATTATATTTATATCATATTCATCGATTTTATCTTCATTGTTTCTTAGTAGAAAATTGATAGAAAAGTACCCAAATAATCCACATTTAAAACATCAAGGGTATCTTTTGTTTACACTTTTCTATAACTATTTTCACATTTAAAGAAAACAAGTATAAAAATTCATCATGATTTTTACTAGCCTCATATTTTGATTTAGAATCACAAACTTATTTATCATTGAGAATATTATTAAACATTCATTTCTTAGTTGCATTTATGGAAATTTCTCAATCAAATTTTACTTTATTTTTTAATAAATTCTCCCTTTACATTTTATAAGTAATGATTGTACGATGAAGGTCATCCAAATATAGAGTTTTTGGGTCTCTATCTTCCAAAGTTGAAAACTTTGCATCAATATTACCAAGTAGAATTCTAAAAATCATATAAACAATAGTTGAATATTCAATCCTCTTATGGTGCTAAAAATATCATTCACCATTATAAGGAAGTCACAAACAGATTCATACTCACCCCTTTTAGGATCTTCACACTTCAGCCCCCAGATTTTTAACTTTTCCTTCATGAATTTTGTATTGCCTTCATAAATTTTTCAATATTTTCCTAGATAAATTTAAAAAATCTTACTCTAATCACTATAAGAAAATTCCTTCCATAAAGTTGTGAGCGTAAATAATTCTTCTATCTTTCATCATTCTCTATATTTTTCTTATCTATTGATGTAAGAGGAGGATTTTCAACACAACTAATTCATCTATAGAAGATTCCAAAATATCATACCAAAGAGACATAAGATATAGTAGCATTATATCATTACATATATGATATTTTTTCCCATCTAGAACGTGAATCCCCTTACTCTTCACACAATTCAAATTCAACATATCAACTTATCTTCAAAAACTTTAACAGAGAGTAAATGAAGGGAACCTTCACTTTGATACCAATTGAAAATGTCTAACCAGTATTAATGGATCATTGAGAGAGGGTAGGGTTGAATTAGTGATATATTTTTATTTTATGTTATCTTTATTAAAGAACAAAATTTTCTCCTCTTAAATAATTATTAATTTTTTGAAAAAAAAACATTCACACAACAATAGAAACACAAGTATTTACAAGGTTCACTACTCAATAAGAGTAACTTGTCCTTGTAATGGTCTATAAATAATACAATACCATAAAAACCACTAGTAAAAAATATTTTTTGTGGATACAAAAAGTTTGAAATACCCTTACACTGGTGTAGAACTATGATCAATAAAACAGTGCATGTGATTCTTCAAGGAAAAGTGATATAAAACAAGTCTGTGTAACAAGTTAAAAAAAATCAGCAATTGGTTATAAACATGTCCCTATTATGGTTAAAAAAATCTAATTTTTTAATTCTTCAAAACACTATTCTTCACTTTCCTATGCAACATCTGGTAGAAGCAACTCGTCTAGAATTTTTTCTAAAACGCAGTCTGATTCTTCAGTCCAATTATTCAGTCTGGAAAAAATAAATCCAAAAAGATACTCCATAATTTTTTTAAACCACTACCTTCATTCCACCAAAAAAATATTCTAGTTTCCTGGTCCGATATAGATAAATTTGACTACTATATTCCTTAATCATATTTTGTTCGAAGATGTTTCTCAATAAAAATATTTCTGGAAACTTACTTCAACCAAATCAAAACTTATGTGCTCCCGCTATCACCTATACATGAACAATACCTTTGTCTAAATGTACTTTGTACTTCTAATCCTATTTATTGGTTCACCAGTAGTGGAATGTTCAGGAAACCAAATTTACTTTCCCTCTTTAACAATTTTTCAACAATTTGAATTTGACTTTCATTTTGAATTTAACTTTTACCACTTTAGTGATTCTCAAAACTTCATAAGTTATTTGAAACCATCTATAATATTCTCACAACTTTTTCGAGATTTAAACTTACAACCATTTCTTTCGTCTGATATATATGTCATTACGATATTTTTCTTCATTATGATGAAACATTTGGAAAATCAGTGACTCCCCATTTCGATGCTCTATAACAACTAATTCATTGAAACTATTAGGCCAATTTTTTTTCAACTTCATTATAATTCTATTTATTTTCATAAATATTATTTCAAATTATATTGATTCCAAAACTATTTGACGATGCTTCAAGAAATTCTTCAAAACAATTATTTTTTTATCTTCAACTGTTTAAGAAAATCTCATAATGAGGAAATTTCATTCATTGAAGTCTAACCTCTGATGAGTTTATTATTGTCAGCCTACACATGATGAATAGGTCTTTTATTCCCTATGATGGATCAACATCACTCTTTTTCCAATGACACTGGACCCATTTAAAGACAAAATATCTTTTGTTCTTTAAAAATGGTCAACTACATTCTTGATTTTTATCTGATCGTTGAATCCCAACAACTATAAATTTATCAACCATTTTACCTATGATAAAACTCCATACACAGAGTACGTCAAAAAACCTTTTCACATAGAAAAAACTTCTAGAATAGAAAACTAATACCAATGGATTTTCTTAAGAAGTTTATGCTTGATCCTCGGAGTCTAGTACTCCTTTCTTCTGACCATCAATGCTTAAAAAGTGAAATGATTTATCATAATGATAATAAAAAAAACATCACAAAATTCTTCAAGAAATATAAAACAATATTCTATCCAACTTGGTCCAAATAATTGATCAAAATAAAGTAAATGATTAGTGGAATGTTATGGACCTCAAAACCATAATTTCTTTATTATTTAAAAGTCCATATAAATCATCATATACGAAGTTAATATGATAAATTTTTTGTTTCAAAGGCTATTTTATTAAAGTTGAAGAATTATTTTACTCTCTTTAAATATAAGGGAATACAATTAACTGATAAAATTATATTCCACAAGAAAAATTTCATCCTTTGGTTGTGCTTCAATCAATTTCAAGTTCATCACTTACTCCAAGATATGAATATAGAAAAATTATTTTTTTATTCTTGAATCACTAAAATTCACATTTAATAGATTGTATGACCCATAAAAGAGTGATAAGTCTTTTAGTATATCTCAAACTAATTTACAAAACCAATATATTTTTCACAAGTTATCAAATTCAATACATTAATATCTAAACCTCAATAGTAACACCACTGGTTCATCATTAATTTTTACTGATCAATTTTAACTAAAAACAATAAAACATTAACCATAATATCATATAGTCTAGTGGTAACCACTAAACCCTTATCATACTTCTGTTGTGGGTTCAAGCCCTATGAACTTACCAGACATTATTAGTTGTCACCCGACATGTGGGCTGTACTTTTTCAAAAACAATATTAATATAATTACTGTAATGTTCCCAAATCCCGATGACACATATTTACTACAACATAAAAGATAAGATAATGCTTAATGATTACCAATACCATTAATCAAATGTCAATAAATTTAAATACATTTTTTCTCAAATAACTCTATTATATTTTAATCCAATAGGATGTATTTCCATATATTGTTTTCCAAAAATATCTTTAATCATGTTATATTCACACAATAAAAATTTAAGAAAGGGGTGTTTAAGATATTGAACTTATGATCAATCTTAATATCATAATCTCATGATGGTATCCATAACTCTTTTTCTAATAAAGAAATATATTATCCCAAAATAAAAAAAATTAAATTAACATTTCAGTATTCTTATAACCAAATTAACATTGATAAAAAACGATTTAACAATTTAATCCTTGAATACCAATACATAAATACTTAATCCATTTTTTTTCAATATAATTCCTCCCTTGGTCTAGGGTTTAACCTTTAAAATAGGGTGTTTACTGAGATAATTCCCAGGTTCCCTATATTTAAGACAACGAACTATAAATAAATCCCAATTTATTCCATTCAATTTTACTCTTAATTTTTCTCAGAAATTTATTTTTTTATTACCACATTTTTTACACATAAATAATTTTTCAATTTATTTGAAACACATTACCAAGTGTCCCATTCCTAATTTTTGAAATGAAGGGAATCAATCCTTCTTTCCTCTATGTTCTCCACCACTTGATCTCTTATAATACACAATTTTTATATTTTATTGTTAAGTAAAAGTGTTGGTTAAGGTATATGTTCTTAATCATATTTTTGAATAACTGATTATTTGTAATTAAGATATCTTTCACTCCTATCATCATCTCATCTGTTTCTCACAGTCACTAGATTGTTCTTCATATTCAATGCTAATACAATTTCTTAATGTTACCATCATTTAAAAAAACCAAAATCATAGTGTGAGCAATAATAATTGTAGTTGGAAAACTATATAATAATAATATAATGTTTAAATCAAAAAAAAAATTCAATCAAAAACACATTTGATATTACCTTGGACATTCATTTTCACCGTCTATTTGAATCCTTTTAATGGTTTTTAAGTAATATACGAATTATCCAAAGCATATTCCCCTCAAGAGTGTCAAACTAGGTGTATGGTATGGCCTGTTATTGTGTTCCAAGTGATGATTGGGTCAAACCAAATACACCCTTTTCTGATTTATTACCCATATGTACATCTGTTCCAGAACCACGTCCACTTGTAGTATATAGAAAAAATTTATTTATTTAAAAAACCACAAAATCTATAACCTAAAACAATTATGATTTTATCATATACATATACTAAAATTATATCATAAGGTTATGTTCCATAATCAATATTTTCCTTAATCCAGTTCCCCTAGTTTTTATTAATCTTCCATTGATATAACTTTATTGACTTTGAACCAAGTACCCCGGAGCTAGTGTATGCTTTATTACATTAGTATAAGATTCAAGGAATCACATCCTAAAGAACTAAATAATTTATTATTCTTGGTAAAATAGATATATACATGATTTCTATATTACATTTTAACTCATACGCAATGTCACACCTTTTTCCAATACTCCTTATAGAATGACCATGATCGAGTTGCATGAATTGGAGAAGCAAATCCATGAGAATCCCGATAAAGAATTAATTCGACCAAGTGTGTCACCTTGTTGTGGGAATATTACATTTGTTAAGAATAAATATGGATCATTGAGAATATGTATTTATTATTGAGAATATAATAAGATAACTACCAATAAAAAGTATCATTTACCCCATATTGATTACCTATTTGATCAACTACGTGGAGATCAATACATTTACAAGATTAATCTTCATTCTGGAAATCATAAATTGAGGGCCAAGAATGATGATATACCTAAGATAGTAATCTTTACAAGTTATGGATAATGTATTTTTAGTAATTTTATATGGTGTTACTGATTTCCCTGCTATATTTATGGATTTAATGAATAAATTATATAGAGATTAACTTGATTAATTGGAGGCATTGTTTATATATTGTATTCTGGTATATTGAAAGAGAAATGATAATATTGAAGATCGCTTTAGGATTTTACTAAAGACCCTGAGGAAGGATATTTTTTTTCAAAATTTAACAAGGGTGAATTATGGCTTCATAATGTTTTGTTCTTAGGTCATATAATCTGTGGTGAGGGTATATTAGTAGGCCTTTCAAAGAAAGAAGTTATTGAACACTGTCCCAAATGAACCAATGTGACTGAGATCTATAGTTTTCTTGGTTTGTATGGATATTACTGGTTATTTTTATAGAATTTTTCAAAGATATCAAATCCATTCACCAATTTAACTTAGAAGGGAGCCAAGTTTATTTCTATGGATGGATGTGAGGAACATTTTAAGGAATCAAATATGATCCTAGTCAGCACACCTGTGCTTATATTACCTTGTAGTGGAGAATGGTTTTCAATATATAATGATTAATCTATGAAGGTATTGGGATTTATCCTCATGAAAAATTATATTGTTATAGCTTATGCCTCATAAAGATTGATGGTACATGAGAAATATTACCTAAATCATGATTGAGATTTAGCTATGGTAATTTTTTCATTAAATATAAAGAGGCATTATCTCTATGGAGAAAGTGGTGACATATATATTGATAAAAAATGTTTAAATTATATTTTCACTCAAAAAAGTAGAAACATGCAAAAAATAATATGGTTGGATATGATTAAATATCATGACTTCTTAATATATTACCACCCAAAGAAAGAAACCAAAATGGAAGAAGCTCTATATCGAAATAATCATGCTAGCTTATCTATGATGAGGATCACAAAAGATACAATATTTATATATTTATATAGGATGTATCTAGAAATATTAAAGGATGTGGGTAAATCTTATTTGGATCAAATAAATGTTCAACCATCTATCCAAGTTACGATTAAAGAGGCATAGAAGGGAGATGTGGAGATGAAAAAGTGGGTGAGAAATGTTCCTAAGTTCAACCTTGATTATGATAGAATAATAAGGTTCAAGAATCATTTATGTATCCCTTTAGTATTATATTTTAAGGAGCTTATGTATTATGCTTATAGTTCTTTTTTCTATATTCATTCTGGAAGTATGAAGATGTATTGAGATTTTAAAGAGTATTTATAAAGGGATAGATTAAAGAGAGATATCACTGAGTATATTTCTCGATGCTTAGTATGTGAGTAATTTAGGGCTAAGAGAAATAAATCTAAGGGATTGTATATTAGAATGTAAATGGTAAAGGATGCCCATGGATCTTGTTGTCGAACTCTTCAAAACATCTAAAGGTCATAATGTTATATGGGTTATAGTTTATCACTTTAGAAATTCGGAACAATTCATTACCATCAGAGAAGACTTTTACCTTGTTCATATTTCTATAATATATATTAAGTAATTGGTAAGATATAATTTAGTGCCTCTATCAATTGTATCTGATCATGATCTGATGTTTACGTCAAGGTTTTTTAGAATTCTTCTGTTGTAATGAGAAACAAAATTAAGTTTTAGCACTAATCGTCATCTTCAGAAATTTGGTTCATGTGAGATGACCATTTAAACACTAGAAAACATTTTGAGGTCTTTATCTATTGATTTAAAAGGTGATTGGGATAAATAACTTCCATTGGTGGAATTTTCTTACAATAATAGCTTCCACTCCATTATTCATATGACTCTTTATGAAGCCTACTATGGTGGGATGTTTAGCACTCCAACATGCTGGAATGAAGTTGGAGAAATAAAGTTATTGGGGATTTATCTAGGATAGAAAGTTACATATAAGGTTATGTCCATTCAACAACACATAAGATCATCCTAGAGTCAATGAAAAAGTTGTACTGAAAATCATCTGAATGATTTAGAATTTGAAGTTGGTGACAATGTATTTTTACAAATATTTCCTTAGAAGAGGGTGGTGATATTTTGACATAAGGTAAAGAAAAATCCAAGGTATATCATCCCTTTTAAAAAAATATTGTATTGGGATGGTAGTTTATCTATTGGCGCTTCCACCAAATCTCTTTCAAGTTTATGATGTGTTACATGTATATCTTTAGATGGAGTACATACCTGATCCTTTACATGTACTAAACTCAAAGTTTGTATCACTGTAGAACTATATTTATTATAAATAAAAACCATTATAAATTCCATATCACATAGAAAAAGTTCTATGAAATAATACCACTTTCCTAGTTAAATTTTTGTGGTGAAACAACCAACTTAAGGAAGCTATGTGGGAACATAAGGATGCGATGAGGTAAAATAATCCTCATATGTTTGTTTCAAAAAAAAAAAATTGGGATTGAAATTTATTTTATGGGGAGTATAATTTATCAACGAAATAAATTTGTGAAATATTTCACTTTAAATAATTATCTTTCTTCGATAGCTTTCATTAAACGCAAAAACTAGTTTAGAAAAACCACGCAACATTATTTTAATATTATGTATCTGTTATAACCTTACAATTAGATTAGTGGGTATGAATAATAATCACTAAATTATAAAAAATATATTTTCTACACATTTATAAAATTAATTCATTTGGTATCAAATTATTATCATTAAAAACAAAAAAAATAATTGAAAATAAAAGCAATGTGTTTTTCTATTTTTTTTCATGCAATGAATTTTTTATCAATTGATTAAATTAAACCATATTGGTGAATAAATTTAATGAAATACATATATATTATTTACTTTTTTAAATGTTTTAAACATTCAAAAAGTATTTTTATTTGAAAAGTATAATAATAAATATAGTATTATACTTAAAAAATGCATTTTTTCAGAAATGTAGTTTTTTATGCATTTTGAAAACATATATTCAAATTAAATTCTTCCACTTATATAAAATTATTTTTTTGATATTTATTACATATTTAGAATCATTATGTTCAAATTTGGTAAATAATTCCCTTTTATTTTAACCACTATGAATAGTTACAGTGGTAAAATTTATTACCTCGGTAAAGATTAAATCTAGTAAACTTGGATCAAAGTGAGTGATTGGGCCATATTTATTTATAATAATTATTATTGGATTAATCTAATTTGTCCCTTAGGAACTTATTCTAAATATTTAGTTTTTTATTTGACACTTTGTCCATTAAAATGGCTTGTGTATTATTTTTATCAAAAAAGTAACAAAATGACATTGTCTTTGTTTTTAATATTGTATATGTGTACACAGAATAAGTTAATAATGATTATAATTGTCTATTTTGAGCTTAATAAGATTATTCTCATGTTAAATTTTTTATTTTCAACTTTGAGTCATTATTTAAGAACCAGAATTTCTTATGCAATACTGATGCTATATTTCTCCAATTAATTAAAAATATAATAAGTGATTTAAAAAAAATTAAAACTGGTATAATTTTAATGGGTTAATCTGTCCCAAGAGTTTTAAATATTTAAATCATATATTAGGGAGGTTTTAAAGTATTATATTCACATTTCTTCATTTTAATGATTTATTTAAAGTTAATTTAAATGAATAATGTCAGAATTGACAATAATGATATTTTATCAAAATAATATTTTATTAAATTATTTAAAAATTTTAAAAATATTTATATAATAAAAATTGGTTATGATATAGTCTAAAATGTCACAAATTTTCCATTTATTTTTCAATCATAACCTTAAATGTTAAAATTAAAAATATTTAATATTGAAAAATATGTTACCACGTTTAAAATTAAAATAGGTTAACTAAGGGATAATAAAAATAATAATGTTTAAAATTACACCAAAACATGTATAAATTATATTGGTTGATGGGATTACAACCATATACAACCTTATATTCAAATTACTTTCCATTTTTAGGTATCTATTTTGAGAATTAATTTATTATAATTTATTCTTTTGATAAACTAAAAAAGTACCCCTCACCTCAATTATTAAAGGGATCCTCCTATGTCACTTAATTATGAAATAGTGATCCTTATATATCAAACCTAATCTTAAAATTTCTCTTCCCAACTTCTCTATCTATCTTCTCGAGTTTGTTTTATTGCAAAAATACCATTTGTGTGGCCCTTTAAAGGAGATATTATGGAGTCATTTTAAAGAAGAGGTAATCAACTTAATTGATTAATTTATTTTTCTAATTTTCTTTAACATATACTAATATTAGGTATTTAATATAATATAATAAATTAATCATCCGATATTATGACGTGTTACTATTATTATGAAAATACCATTATACTCCCTCACTCCCATCAATCATGAAGTGAATGTGTTGCTCATTTGTATGGAGGTGATAATCCACACATAGTTATAATTATTAAATTATAATATCACATGTACCTTCTAACCATCCAATATTTGGGGAAATGATGACGTCATTAGTGCATATGTGTGGACTACCACCTCCATGAATAAATGCGATTCGTTTTTATTTTATATTTTCTATGGATGGTAATGAGGATTAATTTTATTAGTATATATGTTTAATATAATATAATAATTATCCTTGAAATATTAATTTATATTAACCTTACATTCATTCCATCTATCGAAAAATGAAAATACTGTTTTTTCATACGTATGACATATCGTCTCTATGAATAGTGTAATTCATATATATATATATGTGTGTGTGTGTTTTTTTATTACTATAAAAATTTATACAGTGAATATATATGATATCTATATCATTATTAATATTATGGATGAGTTTTAATAAAGATAAATGAACATGGATTAGAAGTATTGAACTAAAATACTCATGATAAATGAAAGAGTTAACAATCAGAAATGATGATTTTAATAAGAAATTATTGATATAAGGGGATTTTGAAATGTTATAAAGGTATCATATTTGATATTATTAGTATTATAATGACTCTAGTATAAAAATAAAATAAATTAAAAAATTTTATATAGGAGATTAGATTGCATTCGAAGAAATATGAACTCAAGGAAGAGGTTTTATTTTAAAATCTCACAAATATTGGGGATTGTTTATGTTTAAGCCTCCAATGGGGAATATTTATATTACATATACATTTGTTCTAAAACTTTTTTTTGACATTATCCTATGATTTTATAAATTCATTTTTACCTATGTTTTATTTTTTACAATTTATTTTCTGAAATGAATCTTTTTATCATTTTGCAAACGAAGTAGTTTATAGATTTTCTAAAAAAATATGAAAATAAATTTTTATTAAATTATACATCACAAATGTATTTTCCTATCATGACGACTAATAATTTATTTTATTCTTAATTTACAAGTTTACAAGGTTATTTTCAAAGACAAATCTTCACCTTTTTAAGTGATTTTTTTTAAAATGAAGTGATTTTAAAAATAGAAAGGTTATTTTCCTCAAGAATTATTTAAAGTGATTTTTTAAAATAATTTTCCATGCAATATTAAATCCATTGATGTTAATTATGATTTATAGGGTATATTATCCAAGGTTACCATTATTATTATTTCTCTGTATAGTTTATTTTTTTTAAGAAAATATGTTTATGAATCCCATTTCACTTCTGTAGGTTATTCTATGATGAAATGTTTATAAAACCCATTTATTTTCATGTATATTTATATGATGAATAATTTTTTATCTAATGGAATGAATATGTATTATTTTCATTATGTGATGGGGGAACTATATCTCTATCCAATTCATTTGTTATATATTTAAATCTTAAGTAAAAAATAGGACTATAATAGGGAGTGAACCCAATTCCATATGGGAAATTCTCCACCATGATAGTCTTAGTAGTGAACCTTGACTACTATGATGGGTTGGGGAGTGAAATCATCCCAATATGATAGTGTTGGACAAGATACTTGACTACTAAGGAAATTATTTTCTATTCTTATGTGTATGTGACACTTCCCTATCTTATGCTAATGACATGCTCTCATGACTCATGTTCTTTAATTCCTTCATGATTAATGTGTTATGAACTACCAATATTTATTCAATGACTCAAGATTAAGATTAATGATATTAAATGTATGGTTTTTAAAATTTAATCTCCAGTTTTTATACACTTTTCCTCATTTTATTATGATATGATCATTTATATCTCCCTTTTTTACCCTTTATAATCATCATAGCTCACCATTTCTTTTGTTTCCTTTACCCATGTTATGAATGAAGGTATTCAATATGATTTGTTAATAATTTTGATAGTTATGAAGAAATTAGTGGGAAATAATGTAGATATTTTATAAAACATTTATTAATGTTTCCCAATTTCTAAAGACACTAGGCCTATATGATTCTGGCATGGATTTAATTGTTATATAATAAATATTCATCTAATTTTATGTAATAACTATGTATAAAAGTATAGTTCTCATTACTAAGAGTTTAAATACTTATAAAAAATTGTTTATGGATATATTGTTCTAATATTTATCATATTATGATTTATAAACCCAAATTAAGGTAAGTGATGTTAGTGGAATGAATGGATCACTATGATTCTTGGAGATAGTGAATCGGTGGTATTTTTTCGTAAATACCTCTGGTCTAATAATTTATAAAAGTGAAGATAAAATGATAAAAACTATTGTTAAGAGGAAAATGTGAAGTTTAATGTTGTGTTTTACTATGAATATAGAGGCATCAAATTGGGATAATAAACTCTCTTACTTTAAATTTTTTTGTCAAGCATAATGAAAACCATATATTGTACTAAACAAGCATGTTATTTTTATTCAAATATTTAGATACACAAATAAGAAGAAAATAAGATACAATTTATAATATTATATATGATATTTTTATAGTATATGTTTTCATATATATAATATAATATGTGAATACTGTATGCACATAGTGATGGTGTTGTGAAAACTAAGAAGACAACCCCACATATTTTGAGCTACATCAAGGACGTGAAAATACATCATTCATTTTCTGGAAAGAGGTAGTGAGAAATAAAAATAAAAGAGAAATATAAAGACTAGTTTATTAATGGATAAATCAATTATATAAGAATAAATAAAAAATATATAATAGGAAGCATACTTAGACAACCTATTTAATTGATAACAAAAATAATAAAAAACATCTTGTATGAATTTAAATATTTGTAAAATTTCAGAAAAAAAAATTCATATGTTTTTAAAGGAAGAAGGATTATGAGAAATATGATTATCATTTTTATATAGAGAGATAGTCATAATAGTTATTAAGAAGATAATTTCATTCATATAAATATCATCACTATGACTGAACTGTTGATATATTTAAAATAATGACACAGAACCAACTATCATTTATAAAAAGTTAAGTCTATATGGATTAGAGAATAAGATTAACACATTATAATTTATAGTGATAATATATAGATAATGATATTAAAATAGTTTATTATTACCATAATTAACATAAATTTACCTTTTAACTATAAACTAATCCAATTCTTTAGATACGTAGTGAAAAGATTGAAGAATAAAGAGTGTCCCTTTTGTGGGGAGTTACTGAACCCTAAATATTTTGAAGGAAGTGTTATAACTATGGAGTGAGAGTATAAAAAATATTGTTTCAATAGAACTAGTGAATATTAAATTATTTTAGAACATCGAAACATCATCAGAGTTTTCTCCTTGGACATAGTCCACTATGGTCAACCAAGTAAAATCATTGTGTTATGTACATGATTTACTTTCCTATATATTTATGATTGTTTTTGTAAGTGAATAATCAAGAGTTATAAGTTTAGAATGGCTACTTATAAAATTGGAATAAGATCCTAGAAAAGTAAATAAAAAGTTTCTTTTGGGCTACACCTTGATTTAACCTTCTTTTTTAGGGTATCACATGATACGTCAAGTGGAATCAAAGATAAATGTTTCTAACTTGGTGTTCAATGTCTTGTATTTTGGTTTAGTAAATCTTGATGTCTTGATATCAATTTCAATTCATCATTTTTCTTGAAAGGAAAATATTAGTGAACAAGAAAAAAATAGAAAGATGAAATATCATGAAAATAATGGTTGTATTTATTATCCTTAAATTAGAACTTAAAGGGGATCTTCAATAATTAGATATTAAAATAAATAAAAACTATAATATTGGATTAGTGTTGAAAAAATCACAGGAGTATTGTGAGAAAATAAAGTGTGAACCTTCCTATCCTATTAATAAAAATTTAAATTGGTATTAATTTCATAATAATGTATAACTAAATCATAAATTTGATGAGAAAGATAAGGTGGCAAAGAATCAAAGTGAATTTTTTCGAAAAAAATAAATATAATATTGAGTCTCTAGAGGATAAAGTTAAAACATTTAAATAAAGATCTTATGAGGATCCCGAAAATGTTGAATTGTTTGAAAGAAATATTTTTTGAGGTTATTGAAATGAATTTGAGTTACATTTATATTATTAATAAACTTATGAAGAATAATAGAACAAAGTTATATCAAATAATAGTGATAAGAAACGTATGAAAGGGAATGAATATCATTAGAATAGGTTGAGAGAATCTAATGATTTTTTTACAATTCACTCCTGGGATATTATTAAGAAATTAAAGGAATATATATCTATGAGTATAAATTTTTGAAAATAATATAGATAATGGAAAATTCTTGATCAATACCCTTGAATAGAAATTTAAAGTACTAGAAGGAGCATTGAAATCAAGAATGTAAGTCCATAATACCAAGCTACATGTTAAGAAAGAAATTATTAAAGAAATTTAATATTTCGAATTATCATTTCAAGAAGAAGGTGAAAAAGAAGTTAATATACTAAAAATGGAGTATAAATATAAAATAAAATTTTTATATTATTAAATAAATACACCACCATAACATTTTTTAAAATTTTCATAAAACCACTTTTATGGCTAAAGTGGGAACCCAAACATCCACAAATCAAACCTTATTCAGCTTCACCCAAATTTTAGCGGTAAACTTTTAAATTAAAAAATAAACAACAAAAATTCAAAACATAATGGGCCCTGTAAGAAGATCAAGTTAATCTGAAAATCCCATGTGTGTCTTGAGGATCCTTACATATAGGAAAATAGACACATCTTTTCCATCATCACAAAGTCATTCCATCCAACGTCGTCTTCAACTCCATCACCAGTGGTCGGGTAGATCCAACCTCACACTAAACCCCAATTGAAAAATAAATAACCTTCGTGAGATCACCAGTAAGGGAACACCACAACTATGAAATATAATGCTGATGGATGCCATCAGAACCAAAGTAAAAGAACACCCAAAACTAGACCAGAAAACATTTCACTAAAAAAATCTAATCGGAAAAACATTCACAGAAATAAACCCAGAAAATATGAGATGTTCCATAAATCCAGCTCTGAATGCAGACAAGGCCTCGCTACTGGAACACCTGCGGCAACCGAACCACACACAAAAATCCTCTCGGTAACCACCTTTCCAGATCCTACATGGAGAGGTAAGGTAGAATGGGATGTCAGAGCAGGTAATGAGCTGATCTGGGCTCCAAATGACTACAGCGTCGATGAGGCAGAATAAATCCACTGAAAAAAGAACAAGACGCTTCATGAAGCACATTAAAGACCATCGGCTGTCGGACCTCAAAACCCAAAGCCCTAGAAACCATCGCAGCTAGTCTAACTCAGATATACACTGACAAAACAAGAGGTTAGAGCCAGGATTAGAGTGGTCAAGGGTTTTAACTGTGAACAACCTTCATCAGAGCCCCGAACCTCCCTTAAACAAAATCGACATCGTCTTCTTTAGAAGAACAGAAGCACCATCTCTCGAGCGGACCACAAACTTTTCCAAAACATTATCCCGACACAATATCAACACCAGTATGAAAACCCAAGATAAAAACACTATCTAAGAGAGAATAGGATACTAAATAGGGAGGGGGAAGGCATCAGAGAGGTACATGATCCTCCCCCTCCAAATCTCTGTCGACGAAAACCCAAGAACGAGAGAGGGAAGAGGCAGATTCCACTTAGAGGCCTTATTAAAGAAATATACTATGTTTTAATTATCTTGAATTTGAGTTCAAAATAAGAAATATAGAATCTTAATAGGTTGAAATATCCCTAACTACTGAAAAATATATTCTTTTAAGAAAAAATTGAAAAGAGTTTTGTCCCCAAAAATAATAAATATATTGGAAATAAGTGCTTGAGATCATTTATTGATCAATCCACTAAAATCTCATAGAAGAGGGTAACACACTATCAAGAAAAATATTTATAACAATTTAGTTTCAATAGGAAGTGCATGAAATAATTTTTTTTGTAAAAATATGATTACATGAAAATAAAAAGGAAATAAATACTTTATTAAAGGTTAATGTAAATAAGAATTGGAATTTCAAATCCATAAAGAAATATCATAAGATGAAATCTATTTTCTAGATAAACCTAGAAGTTAAATATTTCAAGACTATATCTACATTAAATAGACGGAAATTAATTATCAATTACTATAATTTTTGGATGTAAGATACAAGGTGAAAAAAATTATAATAATATATTACTATTTTAAAAATATATAAGTCTTGTAGTAAGGGGTAGAAAATATGAATGAAATAAAAATGTAGTTATTTTAAATCATTATTTATATAATATATGAAATCAAATCCACCATGAATAGACATGAATGTCTTGGAAGATACAATTATTACTACAACAAGAGTGGTCAGAGTTATAAACTGTGCGGTTATATATAAATCAATAATGGATCTTAAGAACATGAGAAAAGAATACCACAATAGAAAAGGATATTGGATAAAAGAGAAAAATATTATTCCCTAGGTATGATATAGAAGATGACAGATAAGAAAACAATTACCAAGAGGTTGGTGAAGAAAGATGAATAGGATATCATGCCAATAAAGAGAATATGTTTCTTTTTTTGGAAAAAAATGACACATCATGGATTATTATCGATTGTACATAAAAATCAGTGATAAAGGGAATGAAATAATGAATTATTTTATTAAATACAGTTATTTAAAAGAGTCTTCACACATGAAAAATAATGATCATATACCTAAATAATTCTTAACCGCATGTATAGATCAATTGGAATTAACAAGGATGATTTAATTATGAAAGGATAATAAAAGTGATTTATTTTAAATTATGAATAATACTATTCAATCTAAGAAGTAATTTTCTCTTTTTATGAGTAATACAGTTGAATATGTCAATAAAAACTCACTAATGAAGAAAAGTCTAAAGTTACTCTAATGATAATAGAAAAGGACAGACACAAGGCATCCTTAGTGGCGTCTAAAACGTTGAAATTATTTAGGAAGTTAATGTTAGAGTAATATTAATCCTATAATAGAGTATGAATAATGGAGGATGTTACTCCCAAGGATTTTAATATATGACTTCTTTATATAAGTCAGTCTATTCGACAAGTTTATCTACACACACCAACGATCTTAAACGAAACCATAATATATTTATGTAAACACAAACATTTATGTATGAAAATTAAAACCTTATCATTAAAATAATGAGAATGAATCAGAGTTACCTCTTTTGGAAATATATGTATAATTAAAATAACATATACTTTGAATATTTATGGAATTCAATTAATTTAGCTAAAATGACTAATAACATAATTTATGGTTTAGGAAAGTATTTTTCAAAAAAATCCTTTTTATCTGACACAGATTTATTTTTTAAAGTAATTTATAATTAATTATAGTAAATTTTAATTTATATTAATAATATTTTAACACCAATTTAGTTTTTAAATGATTATAAATAAGAAAAATAATAGTTAATATTTGAAAATTATTTTTACAATAAAAACAACTTTTCATTATATTTAATTATTTTATTCAAAAGTTTAATTTATAAACTTTATAATTTGAATTTCATAGAATTAATATTATTTTCGGATTTATAAAAAAATTATTATCTTAGGATTATTTTTTTATATTTTAATGAAATAATTGGTTTTTAGGTGAATATTGAAAAATTTAGATTTTTTTAAAAGGTATATCTTTTATTTCATTATAATTATAAAATAACAAATAAACTTTTTTAAAAACATATTTGAATAATATATATATTTAGTTAAAATAATTAATTCAAAATTACTATGTTGATTTTTTAAAAGTCCTTTATATCATCTTGGAAACATAAACAATATTTTTCAAAAACTATTTTATTTTCTTATAATAAAAACTACTTTCCATGGATTGTAGAAATTAAATAAGAAAAATTTATTTCATTTTTTAAATAAACATGATAATATTAGTAAATCAAGTCAATTTCAATAAAAAATATAAATATTAGGATTAATGTTAATGACAATGGTTTTGGTAAAACTTTTATTTTCAATGAACTAATATTTTAATATTGTGTGATTTTTATCTAATTAATTAAATTAATTTATTTTAAATGTTAACTCCAATTTGAAGTTTAAATAGTTATATTATTATTTTAGCATAAATGTAATTTTCAACCCATTAAAAATCAAATTAATAACATATATTGGTTAAATCACCATTTTTTCAAAAAAAAACATTTTTTTATATATAAATTTTTCCATTTTAATAGTTAATTTTCTGTTATTTATAAATTTAATTTGATTAAATATATTTTAAATATAATATATATTCACTAAATTTATGTAATTGGGGTTATTTAATATTTTTAGGAAAAAAACTTTCTTAGTTAAAAACTAGTTACCATGGTAACAAAAAAAGTTAATAGTAATATCATAAGATAAATTACTTAAAAATTGTTTAAATCATATGAAAAAATAATTATTTGGGTATTTCTCAAAACAATGTTACCCCAAACTCCATTATTTATAACTTATGGAATCATTAGAACCTGAATAGTGTAGTGATGTCTTTAAAAATTAAAGGGTGTTATAAAAAGTTCCCTTTTATTCACTTATAAAAGGCGGAATTTCTAAAACTTCCTTCATTTTCATCCTTAAATAATCCAATCTCAAATTCATAATCTCATAGTCACTATAATTTATTTTAATACCTTCATTTCCAATGATACTTCCAAGAGAAATTTTAAGGTACAAAAGTGAGTTTTACTAAGTCCTTATCATTTCATAATAATATTTCTCTTACAAACCCACCCTAACCATGGAAATATAATGAAATCAATATAATTATTATACTGAAGTGTTATTATATCAATGTAGAAAACTTATTTATTCACTTCCATCAACTTAGTAAAATAGAATAATGTTATTTGTACATTATATGGACTACTGACTCTATAAAGTAACACAATTAGTTTTTTATATTGATTTTATTTATTTATCCAAATAACTTAAAATATAATTCACTGAATTAAAAACATCTTGATAATGTAATTATTCATCTATTATAATGATATAATTTACTTTTTTAGCTACACTCACCCATCTAGATGTAGCATGTTCATGTTTGCGAAAGTTTAACTGTGAATTTGAAAAATACAATAAAACTCAATAATGGATGAAAATGTGAAAATAAATATAAATATTATTATAAGATAATAATAAAGTAAATATTTTTCAAAATTTTAAAATATTTATATTATGTATTAAACATATTATTAAAATATCATTTCTGATCACTAAAATTATGAAAATAATATAACACTGTTTCTATATTCATAAAAACATATGATAATGCTATATAATGAATAAATTTCATATGATAATAAAAAATATATATTAAATTAAATAGAGAATAATATGGTTTCTAATAAATTAACTAATAAAATTAATTTGTTTATTCAGGAAGTTAAGGGCATGCACAGAATGAATCTGGAACAAGGTAAGAGTTTTCATATTTAAATCCTCCCTTTTAGACATGTTTCGTATTATTAACATAAGTTCATTTATTTATTTTATATACTTACTATTTTAGATATCATATGATAAATTTCATTTCAATAATGTTATTTTATTTTCAATTACATTACCACTCCTTCATAGGGTTTTGATTAAAATGTTTTTCAATTCGTAAGGGTTATTAGCATCTAACATTAATTATTTGAGGCATGTTTATGTTATAATCAATTTTTCCCTTGAATTGGGAATTCACAAAACATGTTTGTATTTTATCGTAATTTTTTTCTTTAAGGGAAATACAAATCCAAACCAATTCCTTTTATCAAATTACCTTTACTCAATTATTACGCCAGTTGTAAAGCTTTTTTTCTAACTCAATTTGCATTCATTATGTTATGATCATCCTCTTAGACTTAATTTGGTCACATTTTAACAAATTATTATATTATGTGGTATTTTATTTTTTTACAAATATACCACATAAAACCAATTTTTGAAATATTTCTTTCTTTAAGGAGTATGTTTCTGATATGGTACGTTGATAACTCATATATTATTTCCTTGATTTATATTATTTAATCATAAAATTATATCTTATAGGATTGGGTTCTTCTAATATAATATTTTATAATATATAAATTTATATATATCAAGGTAGAAAATAAAATTTCAGGAAAAGTAATATTTTGTTACTCTTTTTATTATAAGAGTTTTGAACAAAGGTATTTTTAAAATAGAAAAAAGGGTTTTTTCTTTCAACTTCATATGTTCTATATCACTCAACACATTTCTATAATATAAAAAATATTCATTTTAAATTAAATATTATTGAATTTTATTTTTAAAATTAATGGTTTTAAAATAGGTTTCACTTCACATTTTGAAAATAATTTTGGAAGTCATGCATAAGGTTGTTGTTTTTTCCATAATAAATTTGTTTTCTAAATATTGTATTATGTTTTCACTTCCATTTTCTATATCGTATTAAAATTATTTAACTTAAAGTTTTTAATTTTTCATGATTTATCATATAATTTATATTTATATTTCATGGGGTTTAACTCACAGTATAAAAAATTTGATCCATGATCACTTTTTAGATGACATTGTTCAAAGCATTCTTCTACAATAACATTTTTTCATCTACGTCAACATCCTTCAAGGTTTCCTTTCTTTCACAGGTGATATGTTATCTTGAAACTATACACATTATTTATTTTTATATACTATAATAATTTTTTTATATAATGATTAAGTCGTATACTTATTTCTCTATATAGTGTTTATATTACGTTTTTTATAATTTTAATTGGATGATGATTGCCAAGATAGAAGACAATACCTTTTATTAACATAGGTAAAAGTATTTTCATTCCATATATTTTTACTCTGATATAGATGATTATTATCATGTTAAATATATATTATTTATCTTTCCATTTTCTTTCTCTGGATTGATTATGATATTATTATCACTTTTATTGACTTGGGGAAAAGTGTTGGTGTTTTTATTGTGTTATTATAATAAAGGTGATTAATTTCATGTTGACAATATATTGTTTAACTATCTTTCTTATGTCTTCATGTGTGTTATGTTCATGTTGTCCCTTTTATTGAAATAGGTAAAATTATTGGAATTTTTATATTGGTATTCCAATAAGTAATACTATTGAGTCACGATCCTCAAGTGCTGAAAGCCACGCATTAGGTCATTTCATTGTTCTACGCGCAATTTGTTTTTTAATTTTTTTTGAATACTCATATAAAACTAAAATGATCACCAAACCTATGCTATTTATTTAGGGGACCCCATGAACTCAAACTAACACCCCACTATCCAAAGAACGTGCAATGTGATCTTTTTTTATTTAGATGAAAATATAAACAATGAAATATCACATTGGACAGCCACACTTTCCAAAATATATGATCATGAAATTATACAAGGATTAAAATCAGAATCTGGGCATGATAAATTAGTTGATATTCAATTTCAAAGTGTGCAATGTGTATTACCATGTTCAATGTTAAAGGAATTTTTCCTTCTATTTACACAATTTTTTTTTTCAAATCATTCATTTCTTGGACACAAAAGCATTTTTTTATTTTATCTCCCCCCAACTTAAAATAACACCGTCCCTAGTGTTTAAGGAAAAGAAAATTTAGATGGGGGTAGAGATAGAGAATGAAATTTCAAAAAGTAAATTGAAAATGAGTATCATGGAATGAAGTTACCTTGTGGTTGAAGTTGAAATTCTTGCTACTCCCTTTTAATCTTTTGATATCTATGTCACTTACAGAGTTCCCTAGTAGAAAAAGGAAAAATAAAATAAAAAAAACAATATATATATATATATATATTTATATAATAAATAAATTAAAATATAATTATATATATATAAATTTTAGAATAAGGAAGCAAAAAAGGCCGTAGGTCCGTGGTAAGCACGTGCCGCTGTCTCCCTTCGGTCTTGGGTTCGAATCCCTGCAGCTTCGCCGGATGGGACGGGGTTTGACCCACGACCCACGATGTGTCCCTTTTTATTATTATTAATATTATATTTTTATTTATTTATTTTTTTTCATCTTTTTTTAACCTAAAAAACATTAAAATAAAATAAACTAATGATAAATTATATTCTTTTTAAATTTTTGGGTAAGGTATTACTCAAGGATCACGCCACGTGACTCGGATGAATATGGCACTCCCCTTTCATACCCTTCCATACTCATTATAGAAAAACATGGAAAAATTTAATTTTTTTATTTCTAAATATCAAAATGATTTATTAATCTTATTTAAAATATAAATTTTATTAAAACAACAAAATGATAGGAAACTTGAAAACCATGGGTTTCCTCCCACGCAGCGCTTTGTTTGATGTCGTAAGCTCGACTTGAACACCCCTAACTTACCCAATACCAACTTTAAACATTTTAAGGACCCCATATTTCTCCATGTCCACTATATTGAGATTGATTCATTTTTTATAATTTTTTTCGTGTGCAAACTTATGTTCTATAATGAGTGGTAAAATCCAAGGAATATCAGAAATGGTTGATCCAGTTTCATTTTAAGTCTTTACAAAGACATTAAGAATCATTACCTATTTATTGGTTTCAAGATAAGAAATTGGGAAAATTGGAAGTTTTTGGATATCCTCAATGAATGGAAACTTGAGGGCGGATGGAAAGTCCTTTCGTTTAAGTTCTGGTAGGCTAACACTTTCAGACATAGGTTGGAACCTTGAATCAAACTCAATTTCATTTTCAAAATTGCTAAATAGAATTTGTTCCTTCTGAATAGAAGATTTAACCAGAAAATTGGAAAGATCAATTTTAGGAATGGGTATGGAATAAATGTTTGTGATTTATCTCAATGGTTCAGTAATTTTTTGTTCTGAAGAATCAATGGAGTGATATTCAGGACACTCAATCCATGATGTCAAATTATCCTCTTGTGAATACAAAAAATCAGTTTCCTCTTTATTTAAACACCTATAAACAATTCTTTGATCCTCATCATCTTCCCCAAATCCAATGTTTTTTCTCTTTAGTAAATTCATGAGAGGTTTGTGAGAAACTAGACACTTCACAAAAGGTTATGGAAGGGATAGTTTGTGTAGGGATGGGTTCCTCACAAGTTTTAATGATTTTTATTTCTAACGTCAATGATGAAACCTCAAAATTCATTATCTCCATTTGTTGACACAATTTTTCAAGTAATGGATGTGGATTAGGATGGATAAGGGGTTCAGATAGATGGTCTATTCTAGGAGGATAACTAGGTTGTTGGAATTCAATAGGAGGATGTTCAACTTGGATTTGTGGGGATTGAAACTCATAATAGGATTGAATGTATTGTGGATCATATGAATAAAAACATTGTGGTTCAGTATGTTGTTGACGATCCCACAAGTAGGAATTAGGATGGTCATTGTACATCACACTTGGTTTAGAGTGATCAAAGTAAGGAGAGGTTCCACATGTTTGGATTTTTTCAAAAGGTTTTTCCATAGGAATGAAATTGGTGATGAGATAATAGAAGAGGGATGAAAAAAAGGATGATAATGTCTTAGATAACTTAATTAGGTCCCTGGAAACAGAGCCAAAATTTTATTCTCGCTCAAATTTACCCAAGAGAAGAAGGTAGGACGGTTCTTCTAGTTTAGCTTGAGTTGTCGAATCCTCAGAGACCTAATAAGTAACCTATAGACACGTACATTCTATGGAATGTTTTTGGATATGAAGTGTCCAACTTGGGTTGATTTTAGATGGGTTTAAAGTAAATCTAATAGACTTAAGTTAATTCAATTTAAAATAATGAGTTGATCCTAGGTTATCACTCGGGGTGGATTGGACGTATTTCCTTTTTAATGATTTCAATTTCTTATATTTGAGATGGGTTCATTTAAGGAGATAAAAAAACATCACCACTAACTGGTTTAATTCCCACACCCTTTAATACTAATCACCTATACATGTGAATGATCAAAGTTTTGATCACTTCAAGGTAAAGGTTCGTATTATCACATGAAGTGTCTGGCCTTAAATTCAACAAGGAGGATGGAGTTTAAAAATCATCAAATAAAAATCTCAATTAAAGAAGTGATTATACAATAATGAGGTGATAAATAACATCCAATACAGACCCTTTATACTCCCTTGGATAAACCCATAAGTGGGTTATCCCTCCATTGATCCCATGGTTTCAATGGAAGCGGAAAGCAGACTCATGAGGGAGGAAATGGAGAAGTAAAGAAAAAACAAAAATAAAATGATCACTCCACCGTTGTGTGAATAATTTCACAAGGTTTGGTGTGAATAAATTCACACCTTGATTCAACGGAATCAAAGTGATATAAAGAACAACAGAATAAGAGTAGAAGATGAACTTTTATAAAGAAACTAAAGTGAATTGAACAACTTACATGTGAAAGACAAATTTGAGACAAAAAAATTGCAACATAACATTACAATTGAACAAAGCATCCAAGATTCTCAACTCCTCCGACAACACTTCCTTAAATAGGAATTTTTTGAGTCTTGGGTCGAGCCTCCAACAGTACAAAGCTTCCCACTTGAGTATGGTAGGTCTAGGGTGGTGGAAAGTTTGTGGAAAGAAGACTTTCCACCCTTGACCCGAAAAGGCATCCAGGTTGCATCCACCAAACAGATGCGCATGAAACACCTTCTAGATTTCCGAATGTGGGTGGGACATAGAAGACGTAAATTAAGCTCCGGATGTACCCTAACCGAATATAAAATCTCAGACCAAAAGGAGTTATGGTTTAATTGGTGGGCTGTTTTTCTGGGCCGCAGATTCTGGCCCATATTTTGATATACTATTTGGGCCGCCTAAATGACCATACTGGAGGTCGAATTAGCACTGGATCCTAAAGAATGATTTGTTCCTATATAGGGATTATAGCCACCCACCAAATTTGGGCTTCATTGGGCCTGTATTGTGGGTCCCACTATCTCATCAGTGGGATGGTGTCCAATCTGACTTCTCCAGAATTGTTTCTATTCATCACAAAATGTACCCATCTTATTCCATGAATTATCCATTGATCCCTCAATGAAAAATGTTAATATTTAAGTTTATATAAATTTATCGAAATATCAAATTAAAATATGGATAATTACATTCCTTAAAATCAGATGAATCATTAGGTACTTCAAATGATGTTAAAAAATGTACCACATAATAGTGCATTTTAAGAAGGTATTACAGTCATAATGTGAAATGATGTTCAAATTTTAAAATGAACTAAAATGGTGTTTAGGAATAATAAATAACATGAATATTATATATATTAACAATGAATATTATCCTAATTCGGTGGATAATAAACTATTGACCAAGTTTATTATTTATTGTTTACTCATAATCTCATTTGATGAATGCATTACAATTAAGTAAGCAATGGGATGAGAATACATTATATAGCACCATGATTAATCAATAGGTCTTATGAGACAAAATGTATTGGGTATTTTGGTGTATCCTGTCCTAGAATAACATATTTTCTTAACAATAAGATCATGATATATAATATCATGATGTATTGGCTTATAGTATGAAATTAGTTTTGTAGAATTTTAAATTTCATCACTAAGGTACTGGATATTGTAATCCAGGTGATATATTTATTTTCATTATTATCCATGGATATGTTATTACGCTAGTTTCAATTGATTATGGAATTATAATGATAAATTATTCCTACCATAATATTTATGCCGTGTTTATTCCATGGTCACCTCAGTTGTATGTTTTCCATTACTGGTCATTTGTGTTCGCCCCCTATAATGTTTTCATTTCCCTAGGTCATGATGAAATGCATTACATGTTATATTTATAATAGGATAGATTTTACGGATAATTAAGGTTAGATTTGAAGACTTATTATGTATTAATTAGTTTATTATTTTATGGGAAACAAATCAAAGTCCATTTGGTGGCCTTTGTTATGTTATTATTTCTTATCTATAAATATATTAACCAAAAAGTCATGAAAATATATGAAATGAACTTTTTTATTTATGTAATGTTATTAGGAGAAATTTTAGTCTTGGAATCTATAGTTTGTATCAAATCCTATTTATAATGTATGTGTTTATGAGCATTCGATTGAGGAGTGCGGGTCTAGTGAATCACAGTTGGTATCAGAGAAGAGTTAAGATAATTCTAGAGGCTAGGGTGTTTGTTTATGAATATTTTAGGGTTAATAAGTTAGGGTTTCTTATTATTTATAATTTATAGATAAACCTTTGGGATCATATATGTCTTAATGTTAAGGAAATAATTTACATTTTATTTATAGATTTGTATTAGAGAAATTTAGTGAAAACTCTTGGGATAAGTATAAAAAGAGAATTCTATAGAGAGGATAATATCATAATGTTTTATTAATATAACTATTGTATGGTTATAAAAGAAAATAAATCTTTATCCAGATACTAAAAGTATAAGAAGGATTCGACACATATGTATTTTGGGGTAATAAACCTAAAAAGGTTATATTGAGTATTAACTTGATTGTCACCAAGTGCACACAAAGAGTTCTAACTACACACCTGGTTTGAAACACTAAATGGATTGGAGTTGGTTGATTCATATTCAATTTATAAACCGTTATGAGGGATTTGAATATGTTTTGTTTATATAACCATATAGGAAACTTATCATGAATAACATAGATTGGAATATAGAGATTTATAAGTTAAGGTATATATCAATTTATATGTTCTTTCATAGATATGTGAAAAGTATGATTTTTATAGAATATGTTTCAATGATTATTGGGTTTAGAATACTTTATGAATATTCAAGGTAATTTGGGATATTTATATTTATTAGTATAAGAGAACCCAATATAAAGAATCCTAGATTAAACCAAGAGTGATATAGGATGAACTGAATGATGATGTAAAAATTTCCAAGAGTAATAAATTTTAAGGTTGAATTTGTTATCTTAAAATAACTATATTATGTTTCATGACACATATTTACACCTTTTGGTTTTATTAATGGTTAAATCATGAAGGAACAAAATTAATAATAGATGTTATGGAAAATTTAGAGATTGTCCCAATAAGAAACCTTATGTGATATGAGTAAGAGTTAAAAACCATGTGATTATGAAAATATGGATATAAAAAATTATTATTGAAAAAAATGAAAATAATGGAAATCCAAAATAGACAAATTAAGGAATGTATGGAGTGTTATGAATGTTCATTTAATGAAGACGATAAATGAAATAAGATTTAATCTCCTCTTTGTAAAAAATATGGGATGTGAATCCTAGGAGAATTTTTTTAATGAACTAGAAGATATTTTATGTGATAAATAGTTGGGAATATAGGAAATAATATTTTAGTCAACATTATAAATGAAAAAATGTGTTTCCTAGTAAAAGATAAGATACTAAGGTAGATACCTCATTCGAAAATATTTCTTGAGTTGTATCTATTTTTAGATACCCTGGAATAATTTTATTAGTAAGTGATAATTAAAATTGGGAGGATTAAATTTATTTAAGAGGGGGGGGGGGGGTAATGTTAAACCCTAATATTTTAATATAGGACTTCCTTTAAATAATTTATCTATTTGATAAATTTCTCCACACCCAACATTGATCTTAAATTAAAACCTGATATATTTAGATAAAATGAAAATATCAAACTATATTAATTTAAACCTAGCTGTTTAATTAATGGTAATTAATAGAATTAAAATATCTACGAAATATATGAATAAATAAAATAAATTATAATTTTAATATCAATGAAATTCATTTAGTTTACCTAAAATGAATATAATATCATTTATTTTTTTGGGAAAGTATATTTCTAAAAATTAACTTTTTTAGATGACAAGCATTTCCATTTCAAGAAATGTATGATTATTGATGATAATTTATTTTTGATATTAATGTTTCAAAAATACCAATTTATATGGTAATTGATTAGAAATAATAATAGTAGAAAATATTTCAAAATTCCATTTTCTAATCAAATGAGTTTTCATTATATTTTATGATTTTACTACAAAATTTAATTTATAAATTGTAAAATTTTAATTTCAAAAAACTAATATCATATTTTTGTTTAGAGTAACAATATTATATTTGTATTAATTTTTTATATTTTTCTGAAATAATTGGGTTTAAGGTTAATAATGAGAAAATATAGATTCTTCTAAAAAAATAACTTTTATAAAATTTTCATAATACAGAAATGAATTACTTTTTTCGAAACTTTTTAATTAAAATATATATTTAATAAAAATAAAATATTTAAAACTAATATTTTTTTATAAACCCCATCTATATCGTTATGGAAACATGAGTAATATTTTTTCTCCAAAAAAATACTTTATTCACTTATATGAAAAATAATATTTCATCACTTATAAAAATTGAATGAAAAAAGAATTTAATATTTTATATGAACATGATAATATTATAAAATAAGTTTATTTTCAATATAAATATTATTACTAATTTTAAAGTAAATGACTATGATAATGGTAGAACTATTATTTACAAAGATTTTTTATTAGCATTTTGTAATTTTTATCTAATCAGTTAAATTAATATATTTTACATTGTGTCAATAATATGTTTTTTAAACACATATAATTATATTAATACCCACTTAATAGGAATTGATTGAAAAATAATAATAATACATAATTTCTAAAATACTATTTTTCTATTATTTGTTTCCATATATAAAATCATATAATTCAAAAGTTGATTTTATATTAATTATAAGTTGAATTAGATTAAATGGATATAATATTTAGTTTAATTACACCCAAATTTATTATGAATAATTATTTTATATATTTTTTAATACATAAATTTCTTATTTAAAAACTTGTTACCAAGGGAAAAAGAAAAAAATAAAGTAAAAGTAAAAACCTAAAAACAAAGGACTTCCAAAATGTTCAAAACATGCGTGGAAATAACTATTTAAGGATTTATCAACCAAATATCACCGAAAAATATTTTTTTTTAAATTTTAGATTCATTAAACCTTGAATAGTGTAATGATATCATTGAAAATTAAAGGGAGTTCTCTAGAGTATCTTTTCCATCACTTATAAAAGGGTAAAATTACACCCCTTAATTACAAACAAGTTCCACAATTTTTTTCTAAACCTATTTTATTATTATCCTAATAGAAACATATAATAATTATATATGAACCTTTTCAAAATAATTAATATTAATCACTCCATTTCTAGGGACACTTTTAAAGAAATTTTTAAAGTACCAAAGTGATTGTTGATAACTCTTTACCATTTATTCTTTATAATTATATTAAAAAATACATTAACTTTGTTAATATAATGACATAATTATATTTTATATACTTATTTGTTTTTATATTAGTGGAATACCCTTTATTTATTCATTTCTATCCACTTAAAAATAACTCTAATTTTGAGTTGTACGGACTACCGCCTCCACGAAGTAACATTTTTAATTCTTAATCATTATTTAAATTATTTATCAAAGAAAATAAAATATAATTCAAAAACTTAATAAAATTAAAATAATATCATTATTCTTATTTTATAATTATATTATAGACTTCCTAAAATATATTCACTAATTGAGATATAGTGTATTTAAGTTTGGGTCGGTTTAAGAACCAACTTGATTAATTCTATAGAACTCTATCATGGATGACTGTGGAAAATTATAAAAATGTATTATTATAATTTAATAATAAATTAATTTTTTTTATTTTTGTTATGTAATGGTTATATTTATTATTTAATTATTTATGGAAATATCATATTTGTTCTCTAAAATTACAAAAAAAGGTTGACACAGATTCAATTTTTATGTAAACATAAGAAAAATGTAAATAATTAATAAATATAAAATAATGATAAATAATACATATGAAATTAAATATATAAGAAAAAGGTTCCCAATAATGTTTCTAATAAACTTAACTGGATTATCCATGAAATTAGGCACATGCGTGGAACAAATCTGAAACATAATAAGGGTTTTATCTCAAATTGCTCTATTTGAGACATGTTGTGTGTTATGAACATAATTTTTATGTGGTTTATACATAATATAATTGAGTTATTATGTAATGAATTATATTTTAATAATAATTTTTTATGTTCAATTACAAGTCCATCCTTTTAGGGTTTTTTATTAAAATGTTACACTAGTGGGAAGGGTTCTTTGTCTCAAACATTAATTCCATGAGACTTGTTTATATTATACACAATAGTTTACCTATAATGGGGTATTCACTACCCATGTATAAATATTTACCATGTTTTTTTCATGGTTAATACTAATCCAAATCTGTTTCTTTTCTTCAAATGGATTTTATTGAATTGTTTCTCTGTTAATGAAGCATTTTGGTAACATAACTTTCATTCATTGGGTTATGATCATCATCATGGGAATAAAATATGGTCAAATCATAAATGTTTTACATTATTATTTTTTTATTTTATTTGCATTTATACTACATCAAAATCCCATTTTTAAATATTTATTACTTCACGGTGTATTTTCCTTGTAAGTGATATTTACAACTCAAGTCTTCTTTCCTTGAGTTATATTGTCTCGTCTTGAACTTATTTCTTCCATTATTGGATTATTACACCATAATATTTTATTATATATTATTTTTTCTTCCAATAAGATATAAAATTATTTTTTATATAAATGTATTTTTTATAACTATTTTAATAATGTGAGTTTTGAACCAAGGTTTTTTCATAATAATAAAAAGTTTTTTTCCATTCCCTTTCATATGGGTTGTCTTACAATTCAAATTTATCCAATATAAACATTATGTATTTTTAAGGTCATATTATTTGAAATTTATTTTAAAGGTAACCGTTCTTTGAATATTTATCACTTTACCTTTTAAAAAACACTTTTGTAAATGACTCATGCCATTTTCTTTTAAAAATATTTTAATTTTTTTTCTAAAAACTATTTTATGTTTTCACTTCCATTTTACTTGTCATATTCAAAGAATTTATAGTCATGAGGTTCATGTTTCTTGATTAATATTATGATATATATTTATATTTTATAGGTTTAAACTCATATTATCAAACAATATGTTTCTTCACCCCTCATTACATGGTACCATTCAAGGAATTATTTTGTAAGGATGTTTTTTCATCTATGTGAACATACTTATAGGTCTTATTTGATACAAAAGGGATATCTTCTTTTGAAATAATAGTCCTTTTTTCTCAATATGGATTATAATCACGTTATTCTATTATTGAATTACTTTTATACTAATTTCTCAATACAATGTGAACATCACATTTTACATAATTCAAATTGGATGATGTTCACCTAGAAATAAGGTTATCCATTTTATTAACATGGTAAAAATTACTAGTGTTTAATATATTTTTAATGTAATATAGTTACAATCATTTTATCTCTTTTATTAACATGCATAAAAGTATTATCCTTTCATATGTGTTAATTCCAATATAGATGATTATTTTCATATCGACTATAAATTTTTTGACCATCCATATTATTTATTTGAATGAGTTATTATCATGTTATCCTTTTTATTTACATGAGGAAATGTATTATTATTCTTTATGTTATTATTCCAATTCAGATGATTATCAATCAATATTATTATGTATTATTTAGTCATTATGATACATAATGAATTCATTGGACATAAAAAGTGATGGATGGGGAACAACATTATATAGTCCCCAGATACATGGTTAGGGATCATAGAAAAACATGTTTGGGTTATTTGGTTTATGAATTCCTAGACCAAGATGTTTCCTTGATGTTTAGATAATTATATTTTGGCTTATGGTATAAAATTTACTATTAGACATTATTCATTTCATACCTAAGGAACCATTTATTGTTAAACATGTGATAAATATTTTTCATTGTTATAAATGGATACATTATGCTCTTAATTTCAATTGATTATGTAATTATGATGATTACTTATTCCTATATTAATATTTATTCCATGAATGGATCAGTTGTATATTTTCTCTTATTGAGAATTTTAGATCACCCCTTCTTATGTTTTTATTACCCTAGTTTATAAAGAGGATTATTACACATGATATGTATAAGTGGAAAACATACGTAGATAATTAGTTTAATATGTTAAAGACTTATTATAAATTATGTAGTTTCTTATATAGTATAAGAAAAAATGTCTATTTGAAGGGATTTAATAATTTACTATTTTCCTAATTTTCAAAATCTCTAAACCTAAATTGTAATGGTAATGTATGTAATGAAATATATTCTTGAAGTCATTTAATTATGGTATGGTTAAGCGTGAGAGTCTATGAATTGTATCAAAGATAGTATGTAAAGTATGTGTTTATGAGAACCAGATCAGGGAGTGTAGGTTTGGGGAATCATATAGGATGATAAAAAAATAAATAATTGTAAGAAACATGTACTAGTGGGTTTAATACCACTAGTAATATGGGACCCAACCTATATATGACAGAGAACCATAAATCTCACTCCCAGAGTGAAATATATAAAAGTGGAATTAAAAGAATAACCACTTACAATTCTTATAAGAAAAAGGGATGCACTGGGTTAGTTCATCAATAGAAAACACGCTCTTTAACATTAGGCTGATAGAGGAATCCCTCCCCCATGCATTTTTGTTTTTTTAGTATTTTTTAAAGTGGTATATTCATATGGGTGAAATAAGATCCATGTGATTTTATATGCTGAAATGAAAATAAAAATGTGATGAAAAAAGGAATACATGTGATAAAAAAGGAAGGGGAATAATCTATTAAGATCCTAATATGAAGATAAAGATGTGTCAATCATTTTGTTAATAGGTCCAGGGGAATAAAATTTCGATTGAATATCAAAATGTGACATTAGAAAATTTCTCAAGTTGTATCTTAATACTATAAAAGTATAAAATAACTATATAAGAATGGATAATTACTAATAAATCATTTTCTATGATGAAAAAATTATCAAAAAATATGGTGTCGTGATCTAAATGTATTTAGTAAGAGTTAGGGATGAGCACTCAATGATTTGGTCTGAGTGTGATTAAGATCTTGGGATGTCTTATAAACTAAAAAAATATCCATATGTTTATATTTTTATGATAATTATTGAGTGATATGAACTATTATATTACTATTAAAACAATATGTCATTTCCTACACCAAGTTTAGACTCAATAGGTCTAGTGTATTTTTTAACATGACTTTACTATGTGGTGAAACTAAATCATTTAATTTTTTAAGGAATAATGTAGCTAAAATATAAAAGTGATCTAGAAGAGGAAGTCTTGACGTAGGATAGTTAACAAAATATTTTTATTGGTTACAACACTCATATAAATATTATTGAGATAATAATTAGGGATGGTATAAGGTATCATATTTCAAGAATTCATGAATATTTACCTTGAAATATTCAAGGCATGATGTGTTTCAAAAAGGGGTAGTTTATATGAAAATGAAACTTTCAAAGATGGTGTCTTTACTTCCACAAATGGAGAAAATTTCCATGTTAATTTTATTGGCATAGAGGGAGGAATTATATAACATAAAATCAAAAAACCATCATAAAAAAAATTTGGAATGTTTTCAACAAAATAAAAATTAGGAGATTGTTTTAAAAGTGTAGTTAAGTTGTATTTTTTAAAAACATGTATTTAAGAATTATTTGATGGATTTAGGATATAATTGAAGGATTTGGATGAATTATTGGAATATTTCATGGAAGAAACCTGTCATATATAGAAGGTGATTAGTTATAAAGTACCAGATGTTTTTATTAATAAATAAAAGTTCATGAATCATGAAAAAAATTAATAATAATCTCAAATTCTAGGGATTATTACACACACCCATAAATAGAAATATCTAATGACACATGTTATTTCGATTTACTAGAGGCAAGTACGTTCTCAAAATCTCCCATATTGGTTATTACAAAGTGCGAACATCGTGAGATAAAGTCTCAACTAGTTATGAGTACGCACACTAGATGGTTAGCATATTTTGTGTCCCATAAAATAATTTTATCTTCCCCTAGAGTATTAATTGAGAATATTAACATGGATCATTATAGTTCTCATCATAGCGGGGAACTGTTTTAACATTTTCGATGTGATAGATATTCTAAGACATTATAACATTAATTCTATGAATAATAGTAATAAATATGTTATAAGGAATTTATAAATATTCAAAGCAACTAATATAGAGTAAATATAAGGTAAAAAAAAGTTAGTTCTATGGAATTAACTACAATAGACTCCCACTTGCTCTAAATCCAAGTCCTAGTGATTGGTTAGTGCTCATATATAACCCATTATTTTGTGGAGTATGGGTAAAGCTACCGGTCCTACCATATTTCCATGACCATGGTTGGTAGATCCACATGTCTGGGTGGTGAATCTACTTATTGTGATGTCAATACCTTTTAAGGAAATTCTTAAATATTAAGTATCACTATGTATCCACCTCTTGTTATTATATCTTAATCGTAACATCATGATTACATCTATAGTATAATATTGTTATAAAAATAATAAAATTATATCTTTGATATAACCCAAAATAGGAACAAGATATTTTTAAACCACTTATAGTGTTGGTAAACCCACATGTTTATGTGTTGAATCTTTTTATTGGAAAATCAATACCTTGAGAGTAAATCCCTCAAGTTGAAGTATTACCAAGTATCCACCTCTTATTCTCATAGCAAAAACATGAAATCCTGATTAAAAAACATATTATAATATTTTCATCAAATGATAAAAATCACCTTTTGGTATAACCCAAAATAGGAATGGGATGTTGTATAAAAAATTCTTAAGATCCATAAAATCTAAACAATACTCAAATATTTTAGATATGGAAAACCCTATTAATAATAACTTGTTCTTGCATATTTCCTGAGACTTAATGTGATACTATATAAAATTTAACTTTATGGATACAAGTTTTAAATTCCATTGATCACTAGTAATGAAACTTCTCTAGACACTAGGAACTCATCATGTTCTTCTTTTTCAAGTTCTCTGAGACAGTCCTAAACACAATAAATTTTAGTTATGTTAGATACCTTTGGTATTAATATATTATGAATCATGAATTAGTGATACCAAATATCAGTGCATATCATGTAAAATGAGATAAATTACTACTAGATAAACTTGTAAAATTATTTTAATCTCAATAATCAATTCATTTGCCTCTGCATGTTCTACTAGAAAGATTACATGCCAACAAAAATGTGGTCTTCATTCGTACCAAATTTTATTTTCCAATACATTGTTAATATATATTCTAAGACTATATTGAGTAAACCCATGGATCTATTTTTTGATCTTGTTCCCTAGAACATGGTTGCTAATTTAAGTCATAAATGGAGAAATTAATTCCGCAGTCATAACAAGCTTATAATACATAATATTTTTTTCCCATATGTTAACATATCCATATTGAGAAATTATAGTGATCCCTCTAACCTATTAGTCCCACATGTTATTCATTCATTTACAAATGAATATTCTATACCCACTATGCATGATTTATCCATGAATTTATCTATTTAATTTGAATATATTATTGGCATTTATTGATGTCAATGAACCTTTCTAATTATAACCATGAGACGTATAATATAGTTTTTAATAATTGGTTATGTCATATAGACATATTCCATAATGTTTCCTCTAAATGAGAAGGCCTTGAAAATCAAATGTCCAATATGATGATCATAGAATTATTTATTATCATGTTTTAAAAAAGAATTTTTCGTAATTATTGATATATAAGTTTTTAATAAACTAAATATTTCAATAATAAATGACA
Organism: Viscum album; assembly: GCA_963277665.1. Lineage (NCBI taxonomy): Eukaryota > Viridiplantae > Streptophyta > Magnoliopsida > Santalales > Viscaceae > Viscum > Viscum album. The sequence continues at coordinate 1,437,410,325 of OY728129.1, forward strand.
CCTTATTGTTACTGGATTATACAATCCATGATCATTTTCTATTTATTAGTCACCAACAATATGAATACATAAAAATATTTAAAATACGGAGACCTGTAATCTTGATATGTTGAATCCATTACTTGAATTTATACATACATTTCAACCTTAGTATATTTCCATATACTGATTCAATATATAAATTCTAAAAAAATAAAAAAATATGAATCACTTATTCCGGTGAACATAAATAACCTCTTTTTTATGACTTCCTATATAGTATGTGTCTTTAGAACTGCTCCTCCCGCTATTCTCAGTGGATTTCTCCATTAATTTTCGAACCCATTTTCATCCAGATCCTTAACCCATTGAAGGTAATTCTGTTTCCCCAACCATTAAATAAATATGACTATTTTATTAATGTTAGTCAAACTTCACTGGATGTTAATGTCAATAGTTTCAAAATGATATGCACTAAGTATTTCATATTTTTTTATAGATAAAGAAACTTTTTAACAAATGGTTTTCAAAAAACACATGTGGTTATATCGTAATATATTTCTATCATGTCACAAATTATATGATATCCATTAGTAAATATAGTTGGAAAATGGATATTTGTTTCACTATTATTTTAAAAGCATGTCTTGTATGAAATTATGGAAGACTTTATTATATATAACAATTATCATTGATATTACTTTTACTAACATAATGATATTAATGTATATAAGGAAATGTGATATTTGGAATACCTTGACTTTAAATTAATGATCAATGATTACTTGGTTAATATATTCTTTGATAAACCATCATGGAAATTACTTTATCATTACCATGTTAACTCATTTACTTTAATGGGTATTTAAACTTTATTTAACTAAATATCAGGAAATATATGAATTTACCACTAGATTCAAAATATATTTTTTGGTCTTGTTAAATTAACTCTATAATATTTTTTATGTACATTTTATTTATAAAGGTTTCTTTGTCTAGAAAATGGTAAATATTTTTCTAGTATACAAAGTATCTTCACTCAATAGAGAGTAAAATATTTTTCTAGGTATAAAAATTCAAATACATTCATTTTTATTTCAAAAATAATTATCATTGTAAAATAGTGTAAGATAATTATATTTAATATTTTTCATTCACTGTAATTGTTGGACCCTCTAGGATATAGAGGTCTTCATAATCACAAATAATGTCAATATTGAGATTCAATTATCTCTAATTAAATAAATTATGCCATACTATACAATACATTTCGATAAGTAAATGAACTATATTTATGCTTCAATGTGTTTAAAAGTGTATATTTACATGTATTTATGGATGTCACCTAATCTAGTAGTGCTATGTGTAAGACAGGCACTTCATAAGTTTCTCAGAGTCCATGACACACGGATGATCGACTGATCGATGGACGACACACCGATGATCTACTCACCGATAGACGATGCACCGATGATCGACTCACCGATGGAAGACACACCGATGATGGACTCATCAAAAGAAAAAACACCGATAATCGACTCACCAGTTGATGACACACTGATAATCAACTCCCTGATGGACGACACACTAATGATTGACTCACCGATAGACGACACACCGATGATCGACTCACCAATGGACGACACATCGATACTCTGAGTCACAGATGCTGATAGACTAATAGTACAAATGATTCACCAATACACGGAGTCATTGATATCGATGGAAATAACTCACTGATACTTGGAGTCAGTGATGCTGACAGACTGATGTTTACAGACCGATGTCAACAGACCGATTATGGCAGACCTATGCAAATGAGTCACTCATACTTATGACTCACTGATGGTCATAAATACTATTTTAAATTTATTTCTAACAGTCATATTTAGAAAAATTAATGATTTTGACAATGTTTAATGTTGTCTATACAACTATTCGTAGATAGTAGAAGGTACATTCATGTGGGGAGATCTAAATTCCTGCTGGACCTTAAAGTGTAAAAGGATTACAAGATAAACTATGAAAATGGGTGAGATAGAATAGGAAAATGTTCAAAATAGTTAAAACAGAAGAACATGAAAAGATGTGTTCAAAATTACAATAAATCAAGTCCAGAGTACTCAAGGAGTTAAATAATACAAGCAATAACGTGACAAATTTAAATGAACATCCAAACATCGAAGAGATGAATTTTTTATGACTGGAAGCAAGAGTATAGAGGCTACAACACTATGTTTTGAATCCATCTTTCAGAAGAGGACTCGAATATCATTTTATCTACTTCATCTAGTCCAGAGCTTCACTGCATTACACACAGAGATTTCTAAACTATATTCTTAGTTTATAACTCTATTGTGGTCTTGTGTTTACATTTTTAAGCAGTGTGTGCATATATATGTTTCACACACACTGTATCATGTGTATAATTGTTGGATACTCAATATCCACACACTCACACTGTTTTTACTGTTGTATCTCACGTAGAATAGTGGAATAGATCAAGTATGATCTATTTGTTGATTTTCCCACGAATAACTGTGGTAGAGGTCAAGTGTGACCTATAACAATTTGTGTGTTGTTGCGAACTTTGATCCAGGGTGTGGATCAAAAAGTTTATTAATATAAAATACTTGGATGTAGGTGATCACTAAGTAGATAGGACTAAGTCTCATCTTGAGACTGAACCTCTTGTTTTTATCTGCTGTGTATTTTCCTTTTAGTTTAATATAATATGTGTTTATTTCATTTCAAATAAAACTAAATTGAACTTTGATAGTTAGTTTAGAAATTTTTTATATCTATTTTGAATTATTAGACTAGTTTCAAAATTTTGAATAATCTTTAGATGGGTAAAGCTGAGAACTAATCAATCTTCTGAGAAATTAATTAACATTTAGGACTTTTATAAATTCACTACAAAATGACTTTTACTATATTTTAATTGGGGGATATTTCTTTTAAGAACCAATTATAATATAAAATTTTATAGATATTCAATTCACCCCCCACTTGAGTAATCTACTCCAACCAACATTTGGTATGAGAGGGATTAAAAATTGATGTCAGTTTTCAAATATTCTAAATTGTGATTGTAGTTGTTTTTCAAAGATCTTCCAATTTCTATTATTTCTAAGTTTTTATCTCTTTGAAATTAATTTAAAATTTATATCTTGGATAATAGATTAGAAGGGGATTCTAAAAATAGACCACATTTCTTTAATGAAACTAACCATGCTCAGTAGAATCTTAAAAAGAAAATACATCTTGAAAGCATGGGATTTGAAATCTGGAATTCTATTGAAAGTATATATGCAATTACTAAAACCTCTAGAAACACTTGGGATGAACCAACTAAGACTGACTATAACAATAATTGTAAAGCTATGAATGCTCTATACTATGCACTAGGAGATGAAGAGTTTAATCATATTTCTTCTTCCAAAACTGCACATGAGATTTGGGACATTTTGTCTATTTCTCATGAGGGAACATATAATGTTAAATAAATGAGATTAAATACTTATACTTCTAAATATGACAACTTCAGAATTAATCCTAATGAATATATTTCTAATATGTATCTTAGGTTTAATGAAATTGTGAATACCATGATTTCCTTAAGAAGAGAAGTTATAGCCAAAGAGTAGATTATGAAGATTCTGCGATGCTTACCAGAAAGATGGCGAGGGACATCTGTATCTATTAGGGAGTCATTCAACATTGATAAGATCCTAGTGAAGGAATGTATTGGAAACTTAATGATGTATGAAGAGGAATTGAAGGTAAATCAATAAGAGTATGAACCAAAATGAAAGTATGTAGCATTCAAGACTACTAGCTCTAAAACTAAAGAAAAAGAAAAATTTCAAGTTGTTATTGAAAGCTTTCGTAGTGAAGAATCAGTTTCAGATAGTGATGAAGAAATAGCCCTGAACGCCAGAAGATTCAAAAAACATTATAGTAAAAAGAAGTTTTTCAGAAATCCAAATTACAAAGGAAATTATGATAATAAGTGAAATTAGAAGAAGGATTGGAATAGAAATGAAAAAACATAAGAGATAATTTTCTACAAATGTAAAAGGAAAGGACATGTCAAGGCTGACTGTCCAAAGATGGAATATATAAAGAAGTATGAAAATAAGGATAGAAAACATAATAAAGCAATGAAGGCCACATGGAGTACCTTTTAGGACAACTCTAGTGAATTTTATTCTTCTCATAATGAGAAGGATGATATGGCTAATATGTGTTTTATGAAAAACACAATTGGGGTAACTTTAGACTCCCCTGCACAAAATTATTATTATTCTAAAAAAGAAAGTGAGTATGAGAATATGAAAAATGATGAATTATTTGAATATTGTAACATTCTAGAAGAAACATGAAATTAGTTAAAACATAAGTATAAATCTTTGAAGAAACAACATGCTCTTACTGTGACTATTAAATATGAACTTACAACTGAAAAAGAGAAAAATTCTCAACTGCTCAAGGAAAACAATGAGTTAAAAATGTCAAATGAGAAATTGAATAAGAACTTATAAAAGTTTACCATTAGGAAAAATACCCTTACTCAAATTCTTAGTAAACAAATATCTCCTAAGTATACTTCTGGGATAGTATATCATCCAGGTCAATGGAATTTTTCCAAACCACATTTTCTAACCAAATTTGGAAAATCTACTTCTTTCTTCAAAAACAAGAATTTTATTGCAAGTTCCTGTTCCAAGAATTCAATTATTGCATCCAATTCTTGAGGACCAAACAAAGTTTATTTTTCAAACACTCTATTTTTTCATATAATAATCCCATAAGACAATTATGGGTTCCTAAATCTTATATTACTAATGTATGTGGACTCAGAAAAATATGGTTACCAAAATCATTTCTTGGATGAACTATTTTGTAGGTAAACTGCCTAAAGAGATCATGTATAAATATATGGTACTTGAAGAGTGGGTGTTAAACACATATGATAGGGTAATATTCCATATTTAAAGGTATTGTCATATTGATAGATAACATGTCACATTTTGTGACAATAGTGAAGGAAAAATCATCGGCCTAGGCCAGATTGGTAACCCTAACTCTATTTCAATTTCAAAAGTACTTTATATTGATGGATTAAAGTATAACTTTCTTAGAATATCTCAATTTTATGATGATGGATTTAATGTAAAATTAATAAATGTTTCATGCCATGTTTAATATGCCAAGAATAACTTAGTATTTACTTCTCTTAGAAGTGATAATGTATATGCTATAAATCTAGACGCACTAACCTCATATAATGTTGCTTTTCTAAATTCCTTTCCCAAAGAGTCTTGGAGTTTTCATAGAATACTTGGACATTACAACATACACTCTTTTAAGATGTTAACTAGAAAAGGTTTAGTTTAAGACCTACCCAAATTATAGTTTCTAGACAATCAGGTGTGCAATCCTTGTCAAAAATGTAAGCAACATAAAATCTCCTTCAAGCCAAAGAAAGAATCAAATACTTATCAACCTCTTGAGTTGGTTCACATGTATTTGTTTAGACCATATATAGTTTCAAGTTTAAATTGGAATCACTATGTATATATTATTATAGATGATTTTTCTAGTTATACCTGGACCATTTTCTTAGCCCACAAGAGTGAAGATTGTTCTCACTTTACCATGTCTGCTAGGACTATAGAAAATATTAGTGGACTTAAGATTAAATCCTTAAGAAGTGATCATGGTCGTGAGTTTGAGAATCAGGATTTGAATCTTTTTTCTCAAAAAATGGATATAACCAAAACTTATCTGCCCCTAGGACACCTTAACAAAATTGCGTGGTAGAAAGAAGAAATAGAACCCTACTGGAAATTGCTCGAACTATTCTTAATGAATATGAACAATCAATTTATTTCTGGGATGAATCTGTTAACACAACTTGTTACATAATAAATACAGTCTTAATAAGACCCATCCTTAAGAAAACTCCTTAGGAGTTGTGGAATAATAGGAAACCCAATGTAATTTATTTTAAAGTGTTTGGATGTAAATTTTATATTCTGAACACTAAAGACAATTTAGATAAATTTTCCCCCAAAAGTAATGAAGGAATATTTCTTGGATATTATACATCAAGAAAAACCTATAAAATATTTAATAATAAAACCAAATGTGTGGAGGAATCTGTACATGTCAAGTTTGATGAAACAGATCCACATGAGCCTAAGACCTCACTATAAAATATTGAATAAGATATGTTTAATACGGACATTGATAATAAAACCTCAAATAATCATATTAAGGAATCTGTGAAAACCCCCAGTTCTAGAAATTCTTCAGATCCTAGACATAATGAACCCAATCAAAATGGAGAACCTTAAATAACCATTCCTACCTTTACTAGACCTACTATGACCGTTAAAATCATCCCTTAGATTATATTGTTGGTTATTTAGATAGAGGAACAAAAACTAGAGATTCCTTTAGAAACTAGGTTGAACATCAAGCATTCTTGTCAAAACATGAACCTAAAAATATCAATGATGAAATCAATGATGATTTTGGGTAGTGGCAATGCAAGAAGAACTTAGAAAGTTTGAAAGAAATAAATTTTGGAAACTCTTAGATAGACCAAATGATACTTTGACCATAGGAACCAAATGGGTGTTTAGAAAAAAAAGTGGATGAATCTAGAAATATATTTAGACACAAATCTAGGTTGGTTGCACAATTATATAATCATGAATAAGGAATTGATTATAAATAAACCTTTGCGCCAGTAGCTTGGCTTGAAGCGATTAGAATTTTACTTGCCTATACAACACACTTCGATTTTAAAATTTTCTAAATGGATGTCAAAAGTTAATTATTAAATGGTTATATAATTGAGGATGTGTTTTTGAATAACCCCCAGGTTTTAAAAATCCACATTTTCCAAATCAAGTATTCAAATTATCTAAAACTTTATAGGGTTTGAAACAAGCTCTTAGAGCTTGGGATGAAAGGTTTAGTAATTTTCTTACTTTTAAAGGCTTTATAAAAGGACTTGGAAATCCTACTTTGTTTATAAAAAGAATTTAAAAATAAGTTTTAATAGCTCACATATATGTAGAAGATATTATATTTGGATCTTATAAAAATTACTTCTGTAATGATTTTTCAAAAATAATGAAAAGTGAGTTTGAAATGAGTTTGATGGGTGAACTTAAATATTTTCATGGATTAAAAATATTTCAAAATAAATAAGGTATTATTTTAAATAAAAATAAGTACACTAAATATCTTTTGAAAAGATATGGCCTTGATAGAATTAAGAGTAGTGAAACCCCTATGAGTTCTACATATAAGTTAGATCTTGATGAAATTGGAAAATCCATTGATCAAATTTCATACATAGGAATGATTGGGAGTTTGCTGTACTTAACCTCTTGTAGGCTGGATATTATGTTTAGTATGTGTATGTGTGAAATATTTCAAAAAAAACCAAAAATATTCAAATTTAAATGCTGTTAAAAGAGTTTTCAAATACCTAAAGTATAAAACTAATTTTGGACTTTTTTATCCCGAAGGATAACCTTTTTATTTAGTTAGTTATTCAGATTCTGACTTTGGTGGATGTATGTTAGATAGGAAGAATAACTATGGAACATGTCACTTTTTAGGAAATTCGCTAATATCATGGTGTATTTAAAAAGAAAAATTTAGTTGCATTATCAACTACTGAAGCAGAGCAAATTGCTATTGGTAGTTGCTGTGCACAAATTTTGTCGTTAAACACACCTTATTATACTATGTATTTCAGTTCAGACATATCCCCATAAACTATGAAAACAAAAGTGTTATTAAAATGTCTAAGATTCCAATTTCTCATTATAGAACAAAAAAAATTGATGTAAGACATCACTTTTTTAGAGATCGTTATTGAAAAGGTTATATAACTCTTGAGTTCATTGGTATTGATCATCAACGTGCTGAAATATTCACTAAACCATGAAACTATAAGAGAATGAACTACATCAGACATGAACTAGGAATGATAAATATCTAAAGTCCTGTCAAACCTTTGTTGCCTTTAAAAATATCTTTTTATTAGTGAAACTGATCTATGAAACTGATCATAAAAACTGATCTATGAAACTGATCAGTGAAACCGATTAGGTGAAACCGATCAGTGAAACTGATCTATGAAACCAATCTGTGAAATTGATATGGGAAACCAATCTCTTGAAATTGATCATGTAAAAATCGATCCTATGAAACAGATTCGTTCAACGAACCTTTTCTAATTATGTCTGTTTTAAATACAACGACACAATTTTTTGTTATTTTTACCAATTTTCAGTTTTGTGCTTTACAATTTAGAACCCCTAAATGATGTAACAAATTCAATCCATATAGACCTTTAACCTTCCTCTTTTCCTTTGAAGCTTCTGCTCTTCGATACTCTACTTCTCTACCCATGACCTTTCAACTCCCCTCGAATATGAACCCTCTCAATGGCAAGGAAAAAGCATACAATAGAAGATTTGGGTGAATCTCCATCAGCTAAGCATCAGAAGGGTGAATCCAGTGGTACTGCAAAGCTATTTTTGGGAAGTCGAGTTGTGAGAGCTGAGAAAGAAGTATTTTCAGAATTGATTTTTTCAAGTAGGTCACTCTTGATGAGGGTGCTAGAATATCAAGGATGGCTAAGCTAGTTCTCAAACAATGCAAGACATTTTTATCCCTAGATTGTGCATTAGTTTTATATCAACTTGAAGATATCCATGAATGTAACTGAATAAGCGCAGATGAATTCTATAGTAAAGGAAAAATACATAACGTTTCCATCTAAGGAATGGGCTGAATGATTGGAAATGCCTCATGAATGTGTATATGATGATTATCATGGTAATATTCCTCCTTCCTATGATTTGTTTTCATATGAAGATTCTATGAAGGAGTTGAATGGAAGTGAAGAATCGAGGAGAGATATTACCAGTGAATTTGATGGAGAGGAAAGATTACTTTTTAAGTTTGTTCAAAATCAAATCTACCCAAGGAAGGGAGATTTCTCTATTGCGAAGTATTAGGATGTATTCTTAATTTACATATTAAAAAATGGGATAAAGGTGAATATTTGTAGGTATCTAATAGTTCACATTTCTGATATGATAAAACCCTCCAAGAAAGAAACAAATTTTTACTATCCTAGGATGATCTCTGCAATACTAAAGAAGTTGGGCTCTGTGGAAGATGGAGATGAAATAATTAGTGCCTCTAGTGGTTTCTGCCATCAGAAATAGATTTGCAAGAGGATGAATATTTTCTGGAACCCATGGAAGAAATTCTTGGTAGGAGATTAGGAAATACTATATGAGGAGTTCAATCCAATTAACAATATTACCAGACCAAAGGATCAAGTTTATCTAGGCCTAAAACCAGGAGAGGAAGCTTTCTATTCATACGAGGAAGCTGATGATGAGTTTCCAAGGGAAGAAGAATCTCTTATTCATGACAGGAGTGATTTTGATATTGTTGAAAGCCTATAAGATATGTATTATGGACCTGCTAGTACACCATTGGATTTAACCTCAATGGAACCTTTGTTAGGTAATGAGGATTAGGAAGAGACAGAGGTCACTAGTGTAGAAGGATATGTAATTAAGTCAGATGAGGAGTCTAATGATGATGATGATGAAGAGGGAGTTGATGAGGATGTAAGTGATTCTTTGAAGGTGGGTCAACAAGGGATTGATAGATCCAGTGAGTAATCTATACATGGAGCTACTGATGGTGCTAATCTTATTGAACAGGAGGCTGTTGATCATGAAGATGCTAGTAATGAGTAAATACCTCACCATATTGATGTTGAAAATCAATAAATCATTTAGGAGTTGAATGAAATTATGTCTGGTGTCCATGAGGAAGAGGCTGAGGATCAGGTTCCTTAGATTGAGGAAGTGGTTGGAGAAGTTGAAGTGGCTAGAGCACTTTTAGAACCTCAAGTTAAGTTGGTACATGTTTCCATAAATGTTATTTTGGCTAGAGTATAGGATGAAGAAGAAGATGAAGATGAAATTGTACTTGAGGCTCAGGTAAGAAGAGTTGATATTGACACTATTGATCCAAGAGACTGGACCTGTACTCCAGATTGGAATAGAGATCCGGGATACATTCTATTTGGTTTGGAATATAACTCTGATAAGGAGATAACAACACCTCCTCTTACTCCTCAAGTTCAAGTTGAAGTCGAAACTATTACACATGATTCACTGATTTCACCTCCTACAGTTGATCCAGTAGCATAGCCAGTGCCTAGTGACTATGTCACTAAGGCTGATTTAGAGCAATTGAAAAATGATATCTGTGATTCAGTGAGATCCTCAGTTGGATCCAGAAGTGAATCCTCTACTTGAATGAGTATTTCATATACTGATGCTACAAAAATTGCAAGGATGATGATCCAGGAGATTCAACCTAATCTCATTACGATAGCTAAAACCATCACTAGACATAATACTGTATTGAGAGAAGAAGTAAGAAAGATTAAAAATGAGTTAAATTCTCTAACCAGTGATTTCAATACCTATTTTAGTGGTGTGATGGAATTCCTTAGGAACTTAGTGACACAGCCACTGAGTGTAGATTTGAAGAAATGAAAAGAGGAGATTGGAAAAATGATCACTATCCCATCAAGTTCTAGAGGTGGGAGAGGTGTTGTTGCTTATTTGGAATCTCTCAAGGATTTGATTAGAGAAGAACTCAAGAATCATCAGCGTGATTCAGAAAAAGAAACACTTGCAAGGGTACATAGAAATATAGACCATGTTTACAATATTGTAAGGCAATACACAAATGAAGCCTCTTCTGCTCAGAAATATATTAGAGATAAAGTGTATAAGTATTTTACCAAGATATATACCAAGTATGATCTCATCAATAGATTCAAGTTTTGAGCTGAAAATATCAGAATTCCTCTAGTAACAGAATCCTTTAAGAAACAAGTGGCACAATTGAAGGAGTTTACCCCTCTTCTAAATAATTTCCATTGGTGAGTCAATCATCGGTTTTACCCCTCTTATAAATTGTCTATATTAAGAAATAAGACCTATCCTTGAAAAACATGTCCCTACAGGTGTTTCCTTGCCTGGTGTTGTCATTAGACCACCTATTCCCACTACCAAACCAAAACCTTCCAATCCAAATCCTGATCCTATGGATAAAGGCAAAACACCTCAAAAGCCAAACCTTTAGTAGTGGATTGTGTATTTGATAAGTATTTTCTCTTTATTTTGTTTATTGTAATCTTTTTAACATAATTGGAAATTATTTTTTCTTCACAACTTTTTTCATTTTCTTTATGTTATTTCTCTTTTTTATTTCTACTTCTCTTAACCTTTTTTTCCAATCCCAAAAGGGGGAGAAAGGAATAGGCATACATTATTAATTTTTGGGGGAGCAAATCTGGAATAGACCACATGGACAGAGTCCACATGGCATATACTCAAAATTATATATATAAACATATATTTTTTATGATCTAATAATTGAGGGAGAGCAATTTTTTAAAAACATAAACAAGGAAAAATTATCAGTTATATTGAAAAATTACTTTTAGTGAGGTATGCTGAGTCAAGTAATTATTATTCCTTAACATCACTTATATGACATAATTTGTGATTATCAAAATGGGGGAGATTGTTGGACCCTCTATGATATAGTGGTTTTCATAATCACAAATAATGTCAGTATAGATATTCTATTATCTCTAAGTAAATCAATTATGCTATTCTATACAATACATTTTGATAAGTCAATAAACTATATTTATGCTTCAATCTGTTTACAAATGTATATTTACATGTATTTATAGATGTCACTTAATCTAGTAGTGCTCTTTATAAGATAGAAAATTCATAAGTTTCTTAGAGTCCACGACACAACAATGATCGACTGACTGATGGACGACACACCGATGATCAAGTCATCGATGGACGACACACCGATGATCAACTCACCGATAGACAAAACACCGATGATCGACTCCCCAATGGTTAAAAAACTGATGATTGACTCACTGATATATGACACACCACTGATCGACTCACTGATGGAAGACAAACCGATGATCGACTCATCGATGGACGACACACCGATGATCGACTCACCAATGGATGAGACACCTATGATCGACTCACCGATGGATGACACACTGATGATCAACTAACCGATGGACGACACAGTAATGATCGACTCACCGATGGACGACACACAGACGATCGAATCAAAAATGGATGACACACCGATACTCGGAGTCATCAATGATTACAGACTGATATCACAAATGACTCATTGATACACTAAGTCAACGATACCGATGGAAATAACTCACCGATACTCGAAGTCACCGATGCTGACAGACTGATGCTTATAGACCAACGATGACAGACCAATGAAAATGAGTCACTAATACTTATGAATCACTGATAGTCATAAATACTATTTAAATTTTATTAATTCAAATTTATTTCTAACGGTCATATTTATAGAAATTAATATTTATGACATTATTTAATGTTGTATGTAGGACTATCTGTAGATAGTACAAGGTGCATGCATGTGGGGAGATCTTCATGCCTATGAGACCTTGAACCATTAAAGGATTATAAGATAAATCGTGCAAACAGGTGATATAGAACAAAAAAATGTGCAAAATAGTGAAAACAGAAGAACTCGAAAAGCTATGTTCAAATTTCCAATAACTCCTGGATAGAGTACTCAAGGAGTTCAATAATACAAGCAATAATGTGCTGAATTTCTATAAAAATCCTAACATCGAAGACATAAACTTTTCATGCCTGGATGCTAGAGTAAAAAGGCAATTACACTCTGTTCTGAATCCATATTCTAGAAGATAAATCAAATACCATTTTCTCTACTTCATCTAGTCCAGAGCTTCATTGCATAACACATAGATATGTCTAAACTATATTCTTAATTTATTACACTATTGTGGTTTTGTTTTTACTTTTTTGAGTATTCTGTGCATCTGTTTGTTTCACACATACTGTCTCCTGTTCATAACTAATGGATACCCAATATCATCACACTCACTTTCTTTTTACTATTGTATCCCATGTAGAATAGTGGAAAATATAAAGTGTTATCTATTTGTTTCTTTTCCCACGAATAATTTGGGTAGAGGTCAAATGTGACCTTCAAAACCTTATGTATTGTTGTAAACCCCGATCTATAGTGTGGATCAAAAAGTTTGTTAATATAAACTTCTTGGTGGCAGGTGATCACCAAGTATAGAGGACTAAGTGTCATCTTGAGACTGAACCTCTTATTTTTATCTGCTGTGTATTTTCCTTTTAGTTTAATATGATATGTGTTTATTTCATTTCAAATAAAACTAAATTAAACTTTGATGGTTAGTTTAGTAAGTGTTTATATATATTTTGAATCAATAGATTAGTTTCAACAGTTTGACTAATATTTTGATTGGTAGAGCTGAGAACTAATCAATCTTCCGCGAAATTAATTGAACATTCCAGACATTTATAAATTCACTGCAAACTGACGTTGATTATATTTTAATTGGGTGATATTTATTTTGAGAACCGATTTTAACAGAAATTTTTATAGATACTCAAGTCACCCCCTCTTGAGTAATATACTACAACCAATAGTAATGTATATCTATGATTCAATAGTTACTAAACCATTAGTTTATTATGAAGTACTCACTCAATCAGAAATAAAATTTTATTCCTAAATCCCTGAAAACCGTGGAGGTATAAAGTGTTGAATTTTGAGGGTGAAATAATTTAGAATTAGGTTATAATCTCTAATTAGAGCTCTTGTACTACAATAAAAAACAAGACCATCATTGGGGATCTCTTTACTAGCTAATCTACCAGTGGAAAAGTTACCCTCCCTATAAGTATGGGTGACCTCATTGCTATGATCAATAAGTAACTTACACTTATTGATGAAATAGATTATTTACCATGTAATGTTCTCATTTTCATGAATGAAACAAGAAAAAATCATCAAGTCTGATTCGAACATGGAAATATTGATTTTGTAGAGTCTTCATAAAGGGAAGACACTAAATAAGGGCCATGTCTCCACCCCAATTGAATTTAAAAAACTAATAAATTAATTAAATCCAAGTATCATTGACCCCATAAAATCACATACAATCCTCCACCCCTCTCATAAATCCATGTCTGCATGACCCATCAACAATAAGATTTAATCAAGAACCAGGAGGACTCCACTTGAACAAACTCCCTTGAGGGGAACTTATGGTACTGTTTAGATCCAAAGATAGAAGTCCCCTTCTTCCAACTGAGGCCTCTCCACCAAAAAATAGTGTACCAAAATCTTCAATAAGAAATAAGATTTAAACCTACAAAACATAGATTGAACTAAATTTTCCTTCCTATCTATTTTTCATCATCTCTTAGATTACCATGAAAAACATGGAAAACACAATTATGTAGAACATAACCTAATAATAAGGTTGTTACACCCCAAGGAACTATTTGGAATGAAATTTTGACATAAAAACCCATGAACTAGAATGAATATCCCCTATCTGATAAGTTCCTAAACAAAAAAGGCCCATTCTCCTTCAAAAAATAGATTCCATGCTCACCCAGATTTTGGCCTCTCAAAACACATAAATCTTGAGGTCTGTTGAATTCCATTCTTCTGGATATTTGTTTCAGGTCATAATGGTCTTGTTACACATCCTCCATACAAGGAGGTTCATCTATGTAAGGATATACCTGTACTATAGTTTAATCTCTAACACCCCCAATTACTGGTTGAAATGAAACACAAAGAGAAGCTCATGCACAATGAATGAGCCTGAAGCTGACTCTGAAAACATTCATTCCAAATTTAAAATAATGACTTATTATGTATAAATGGAAACTATGGTAATTATTTAACACTCATTAAAAAATTGAATCAATCGTTTATGGAAATTTAGAAGTCATGTCTTCTCACAAATGAAATTAGAATCAACCTCTCTTAACATCAATGTGAATTCACCCAAATTCTAATAACATTTTCTAACTTTCTAAAATCTCAAATGAGAATAGATGTAAAATTTATAATATATTTTTCCAATAATTCTAATTAAAGTATCATATTAAATGATGAATTTTCTATATGTTAATAAGCACTTCCACTTTAATTTATTTCAATTCTAAAAAAAAACTATTTCTTTCAGCAACATTTTCATTTTCCTCCCTCTAAATAAATTTTATATTTGAAAGATGTTATAAAAAACCGTTGGATTTAAATTTCCATGTTCTTTCTACCCCTTTATTTTAGTTTTATCATAATATTGTTTGTTTAAATAAGCTTCCACCAAGATTTATTTTTCGAGGTGAATAATATAAAAAATTATTTATGAGAGATTTCTATATAATGTTCATATGGTATTAGATGAATAAAGAGGATCTTGGTGGTAAGGATGAGAAAATTAGATTCATAGATGATCCCTTATCCAAATAAAATATTAATTTTAAATAATGTACATTACTACATGAAAAAAATATTTCCATCTAAGCACATACTTTCTCATTTACACTAAAATAGTGTTGTGATAAACTCATTTGTATTTAAGACTCTTTATTAATCTATAGAGACTAAAGAAAAGATTTCATGGAGGAATAAACATCTACATAACATCAATATGCTTCCTTTTCACCTATTCTTAGTGGGAATATGATTATGTTTATGGAATTACAACACATAATATAAATTCTCTAATAATAAAGCAACATTAAACATATTTAAAACTCAATGAAATATATGTTTTTGAGTTAACTACCTTATTTAAATAATAGTTTTAGTAATTTCATGGTTTTCTTTTCCATTTCTCCAATAATTAAAATAGATCATTATTAATTTAGTTGAATATAAAAAAGTGAGACCAAATAATTTAATTATGTTATTAAGTCTTCCACTATTTTATCAAGTCCCCACTACCATCACTATTGAAATTATAATGTCCCAACACTTGAAAATTATCATGTTAAGGATTCATATTTACCTCCTTATGATTCATAATATGGCCATGAAAACCATAAAAATGTTTTGAGGTAGACTCTATTGAAAACTATGGACTCGAAATTCCTTATTTCATTGAGTGGATTACCCAATCATAAAATACTGACTTGGATATCCCTAACACTTTCATCCATGTTTGTATTGAATATTCTATGACCATTAAATTAAAAACTTGCTTGGTTAAGTTTACTTGAAACTCTAAAGAGAAATCACTTATGAATGTAACTGTCTATACTTTGTACTTATAAACATTTCGTTATATCGTTTAATTCTTAATCAAGTGGTAAAAGTATTTGTTTATCTTAATATACGATTGATGGGTTTTTTTGTTATGCTTAAATATTTTTTATTTTATCCTTTTCATGTCTTGTTAATTTTAGCTGGATTTTACTTACTTGATTAAAAATTTACTAATAAAATATTTATGAATAATCCTTTTAATTTTATTCCCTCTTTTCATAATAATCCATTTAATAACATGATTATGGTCTTGCATCTCCGACATAGATAAAATAAATAACTCATTTCATGATCATAATCTTTAACTAGTGGTTTATTTATTGAGTGGTAAATAAAAACACCTTTGAACCTAAATGAAAAATTTTGTATACCAATATGGAATTAACTTTTTAGAATTCCACCTTTGTCTTGTGCATATTGTTGGTTTGATTTGGCTTTTTCTACATGTTATACCAAATCCACACATATGGGAGCTCTATATTTATAATTCATATTCATCACTCATATGAAAAGGGAAATCCAATAAGGAATTTGAATAAATAAAAAAATAGGAATGATGGACAATACATAATAAGTAGTGAGGTATGACTCACATGTTATCAATTTAATTTTACAATAGTCCTTGAAAAACCATGAAATAATTAAATTAAAGAAACTATAATAATACACAGGTCAATCTAAGATCATTTTCATCCATAATTGTAATGAATATGAGTTTAATATAATATGATAAAATTAATTTTAATATGTTCTTTTATTATGATAAACATGCACAAAATAATAATATTATTTATCTAATTAATCAATTAATTTAATTTCTCTTAATCTCCATCCAATTTTTCATAGAGATACCCATCTACTATAATTTTAAATAAACTAAGTAAGTTAATTTTGTTTAAAATTTATTAAGAACTATTCTTGTACTTAGAGGTGTCATGATGTGTACTCATATAAACTACCTTTCATAGTCCTTGTTCTATATAGTGAAATCATATGATATATCTCCCTCATAACATGTGATGTAATTTCATCATGTATACCATGAAATAAATGACACACAAAACACATGATGATTATGATGTGTGTACTAGTTTAATCCTATAGAGTATACAATATTTAATGACTTTACAAGTCTTGTAATTCATTAATTTACATGGAATTAATTAATCATTTAATATAATATAAAACCTATTAATCAGCATGCACTGAAAAATTAATGACACACACACTCATATTGATGGGGTTAGAAAAATCAATACATTAATTTCCTTTCTATATAAATTAATTTACATGGTATATATCCTAAATTATCATGTATTCCACTTAAACTGGTACAAAATAATTATATCGTGTGGAATTAATGATAATACATGTGAAATAATTACATGGCATGTGAATTAATTACATCATGTGTAAATTTATTACGTTGTGTGTGTATTAATCACATTACATCTCTATTAATTACCCACATGGTAATTAATTACCATATTTGTGCATTAAGTACACCATATACTTATTAAAAACACCTTATGTTAATTAATTATATGGTGTGTGAATTGATTAAGACACATGTAAATTAATTACATCATGTGTGTATTAATTTTACCTTTTGTGTATTAATTACACTACATGTAAATTAATTATACCACATGTGATTTAATTATTTATACTGGGTAAGTTGATCACTTGACCACCATGTCATGTGGGGTTATAATGAATGTTTGGGTGTTATATTCATTTTAACCCTGGAAATGGTGTTCCTCCTCTAGATGGTCCGATAGACATTATTCATATATAATTAACTGTTCAAGGTTATATGAGTGAGAAATACAGAGGATGAGAAGAGATCTTGATAATGAGATTAAAATAATTATTTTCTTCAAATGAAAACTAATAATTAAATACTTAAAAAATCAATAATAAATAAATAATTATGAATTGCATTTGAATTCACTCTGATAACACGTGATGGCTGTAGATGTTCTTGAAGCTCATATTTAGAATATATCCAAATGTTTTTTTAATTCAATATACCAGTCACATTATGCATTATGTGAACACTGTGACCAATTTTTTTTAGAATAATAATTAAAATATTTATCACTAGAAAAAATAAAGGTCCTGTTAAATTATCATATAATTAATTTAATAGTGTGAATAAATATGAGAGTCATAAGTTATTTCATTAATGCATGTGTTGATCATCCGAAGGCCCTTCAGTTTTATTTCTAGTGTGTTGATAAGGATCCAAATAAGATCCCATATATTAGTGATCCACACATGTTCCCCTGATCTTAGGACATTCCTAATGGCATTATGGGTTCTAGAATAGTGAAACTAATCATATTTTATCACTCATTGTATCCCAACCACGATCCCTCCAGTCTGGATGGATTGTCTCTTGAACCATTTGTCTTGATAGGAGTGAAGAAAGAATAGATAATATCTTTATATTAAGAGAAGACCCTAGATACAATATGCATTGGGATAGAATTCTCTAGAGAAGATAATGTTGTGTACAACAAATAATCCCTCACAATTCACATAATTTTCCACTTATAGAAAAATTGTCAGGGTGTCATATTAATTACTTATAGGAAGGCCCATTTTCATATGTTAATTCTAAATGAAACCCCAAGACATGTAAAATAATAATAATAATATTTTATTCCTTGTTGTATGATAAATCATAAATTGATCAATATTTTTTACATTCTTATAAATAAATATTTATCTTGGGATCAACAACTCATTCCTCCCATCTTTCGGGGCATTTTTTGAATTTCCAAATAAATATCATAAATAAATTTTATAATCAGGGTCTGGTGACAAATAGATTTATTTTTATATTCATGTTAGTGAAAAAATATTTTAGTAATATATAATTATTCATTACATTGTGAATATTAATAAATAAATATTGTACATTCAGTAAATATACAACTATTACATTCATAGTCTAAAATATAAAATATTTATTTTTATATTCTTATAATTAAATATTTATTGATGAATAAATAAATATTCATTTCCTTGATGATAATAAGAGATAAATAAATATTATGGATACACATAAATTAACAATTACTAGGTGATTAAAGCTTTTTAATATTTGAAATTATTTAATAAATTGATATTATACATTACTTCTCAATTTGGAGAATAATATATATTCCAATAGATAAATTTGAATATAAATAATATTAAATTTAGATAATAGGAAACACTTTTTTGTGATCCTCTAGGCCTCTTCCTTAGTATAATTAAGAGGGATTACCTAAATTATGGTATTATTGTCTAGAAACTGGTCTAGGAAACCAAAGAGTTAGTGAAAATTTCATAACAACAACAAAACTATATGAACACTCATAGTATAAGAAAATACCATTTTCATGATATCTTAGAAAGTATGGAATATACCGATGTCACCAACCTATATGCTTGATATGTATTTATTTTATTATCTAAAATAATCTCTTCATTACATCAGGGACAATAATTTTAATTTTAAGTTCACATTTCAATAAATAGGATGAGATATCTTCTTATATTAAGATGTAATAGGCAAATCCTTCCTTGTAATATTCATTAATAAGACAACATTTATGACACACCCAACACACCCAACATTTCATTGATCATATGTCATCATAGTTTACCAAAATACATCAAAGTTCATGAGTCATAACATGCATAAATATTAAACTTAAAGTATATGTATCAATAAAAACACTCATAGATAGGAATATCCAAGGAAATGTAAACATGTGGATTTCCTAAAGGCGGGTTTGTTCTCATAATATCCTTTTTTGGAGATCACCATGTTAAATCTTCATGAGATGAAATCTCATCTGATTATGAGTACTCACACCTGATGATTAATATACTATGTGTACCATTATATAATTTTATCTAACTGTAGACAATATTTATGAACATTATCATGTCACTTACAAGTTCTCTTAATAATAATGAATTCCCATGACATTTTCAATTTGACATATGTTCTAGTACATTACTACATTAATTCTATGAAGAAGAATAATCAATTTTTGATATGGTATTAATTAATATTAAAATCCGTTAATATACAAGAAATATAAAGTCTAAATTTATGTTTTCTCAGGAACCAACTCCCATAAAGACTAAGTGTTAAATTGGTAAATAAGTATTAGAGGAAGTATTAAATGATATATAATGGTGTGTATACTAAGAAATATTAATGAATCATGAATAAAGTGAATTAAAGATTACTTTTATGCATTAAAGACCTGGTGGAACATTAGTAAAATAATTTTTAAATTTTTAAAGGTATAATATTTACAAGAAATATTCTTATAATTATTATATCTATACTTGGTATATTAAGTTATTATAAAGATAATTCCATTATTGGAATTTTGATCATTCAGAAGAAATTGTTTTCATTGTTAGAAGAAAGACATAGACATGACACTCATTAATAAGGATTTGAGTCTATACAACTTGAAGAATATCATAATATTAGAATTCATAGTGAATTTATAGGAGATGGAGATAAAAATAATTAATAAATACCATGATGAACTTAAATAGACCCTCATGTTTATAAACTTACCTTTTCCTTCATAGAACTGGTGGGGAGAGTTATTAAGTGGGAGTTTCAATTTGGTGGGGATTTATCAAACACTAAATCTTATAAATTTAGTATTCCTTGCATGGAGTGACTATGAATGAAGCATTATATCCATATAAATAGTAAATATTAGTGGATTTTGGTACATATACACATCATCAGTATGTGCTCTATGTATATATCCCTTTGCAGTGAATTAATTAAAATATTTTTACCCTATGAATTCCTTACTTTCTGATTTTTTTTTGTTTTTGTGATTTTGTCATCAAGTGTTACAAGTTGATCATGCCTCCAACCAATAATGGAACAAGATCCTAAAAGAATAAAAAAAATATAGGTTACACCTAAATTCACACCCCCACCCAGTATTTATCCATTTAAAATAATATAATATATATTTATGAATATAAATAGAATCTAATGTACAAAACTATTATCACTAATAGCAATTATTAGTGTCATTGGATTGACTGGATACACTGAGAGGGGGAAAATTAGGGAAGTCATTTTTTTGATAATTTTTTTCACCAAAAATTAACCTCTAGCACTAGTTAAGTTCAAATTCTTACTCTTGAATAATTAAATGTAGCCTTGTAATAATAATGGTGGAAATGAATGAAAATAAGGAACAAATTTTTTTTCAAAAGTTTTATCCTTGGTGTATGAGATTACTTTGTAATTTATACCATTATTATTCCGGTACACATATTTTCCATTATAATTTTGTTATCAATTACAAGTGGTAAGGTCTACTATGATAATGTAACCCTTTAGTTATAGAATCTACACCACCTCTAGATGATTATGTTACCTATTGAAAATTATAGTGAAAATATACATGACCACTTGATAAAGATCATAAATAAGTATAGGGTGTTTCTGAAAATGATGAGCTATCTTATTCTTCGATCCATTAGATAAAATACACAAGAAACCCTACTCACTTTTTCAAGAAAGACAACCCAAAAATTCTAATTTGAGAGTAAACTATAGACTACTCTTGCGAACTACATAAAAACCCTTCAAGGGTATTATTCGTTTTCTTCTTCAATACTAATATCTTTAATATCTACTAAGTAGGTTTTCCAAATTGAACACCACCTAGGATTTAGAATCTTAACCTCCACCTCCTCCTTACTCTTTAGAGTCTTCACTCTATTAACATAAATTTTTCTTTATTTTCAGTCACTATATTCTCCCTCTTCGATTCAATTTTCTATACTATATGAAGAATTAATTTTTCGAGGTTCATTAATATACCAAAAATTATAATATTTCATTTATCGAGTCACTCAATAGAATACATGAAGATTATATTGCCATTTTTTAGCTCCACTATTTTCCTATATCTCACTATAAACCCTATGATGTGGGGTTTTCACCCAAATCCACTCATAAAAATATCAGAAATGCTATTTTAATATTTCAAAGGAGATAAATAAATGTTTTTTCTTTTGCAAACCATATATTTGATATCCATTTGAAAATAATCATTTTTTTTAACTTCAAAAATACACAAAAATAGTTTCTGTTTCATCATCCTCAATACTCTATTTGATAACCTAGTTGAGGAATTATAAAATATCTACTACCCAGACACAGAAAATATCTTGGCCTCTTAAAATAATATAATATTTGAAACCCCAAATTGAATCACAATATGTTATTATTATTATCTTGAAATTATGGAATATCAAAGAATCATCATAATTTTATCTTTATTATTCTAGAAAGAATATTAAATTCTATTTAATTTCCAACTCATCAAGTTATTCACTTGGGTGTTTTTGTAATTCATGGTATGTGGATCATGTATTCTACATAAATCACCGATCATAATTTATTTGTGATGTTTCAATCATATATGTTACAGATAAGAATCATATGGTTTGATTTATTCAGAATATTGAATATTCTAGAAATATCCAGTTTAATATTCAACAAAATCATAAATGGATTACAGTCATATATGGATATTACTAATACATGGTTTGTGGTTGAATCTTATATTGACCAAGATAAGTGGCTGTAGGATCCTCAGAACAAACAAAATCATTACATCAAACCCCTTACAATGGTCACCACTCTTACGTTGACCCCCATTCATGGTTTGGATCCCCTTATGTGGAGGTCCATTCATATTTTAATACTCATACATGAATGAATAATTTTTGGATATGAACTTTACCCCTTTTCATCTGCATACAATCAATTTTATAATTAATTATATATTATCAGAATCACATTAAAACATCTTGTTAAATTTAGAATCCATAAAAATTACCTCAAAACACTTCAAACACTTGGTTTACGACAAATAAACTGCATCCAAAATCTCATAGAGTACATTATATTACTCAATTTTAAATTTCTTATCTTCTTACTATTGACTAAATTCTCTATGTGGAACTGTTCTATGTTTTTCTTAATACTCACAAAATTAAACTATACCACTAGCTTATTAATTATCATATATTTATCCATTATTAGGCCTTTTAAATATTATAAGTGGGATTTCCTTTCATTATGCATAATATTTACTTTCTATTTACAACAATATCTTAAATAAGGAATAAATTCTATAAGTAGTTAGTATTTTTTCCATTCTCAATATTAACTCATGAAAAAGTTATTTAATTATATCACTTTGTTCATTCATTTTCATGCTCATTATTGTAATGGTCTACTTTGAAGACATTTCTTCCTTCAATAATTTTTTATTCATCCAAATCGGTTTTGTGAGTAGATTTCTTTTTTATTTCATCATTTAATATTTTTGTATCACTCTTAATATCTTAAATATTTTTTTTAAAAAATATTAAAGTTTAAGACATAATTTGGTTTACCCTTTTATCCCATTTTCCATCAACCATTTAGGTGATGTATAATATATATGTCAATACTTTAATGAAACATACATAGTAAAATTAAATTTAGATATACACAAGGAATCAATTTCATTCACCATAGAGGGAAATATCAATTCTTTAGTTTACTTCTTCTTGCTGTTATTATTCTTAATTTTTCACATATTTCAGTTTTATTAAATAAAATTATTAAACAAAACATCAAAATATCAATCAGAGGCACTAGTATAAGCAACCCAATTATCTTCTTTCAATATAGATTCTTTTCTATAATAAATATTCCAATACTATCAACATCTTATTGAAGTCTTATATTGAGCCCTAATCTTGGATAAAACTTATTCCAGTGAATATTTTAAGAGTTCCTTGGAAAAATAATTATACTATAATTTTATTTAATCCATGTGACACACAATTCCAAGTTATATTTGAAAAGATATTCCTACCAACAATATATTACAAAAGACTCTAACATGTTCATCAGAATATGATATAATCTCATTCTTCTAGTTATAAAAATGATTTCCTCCAAATAAAGTAATTTTTTGTATATAAATCGTATTTTGTATAACCTTAAAATTATTAAAAAATAAATTAGTTTAGTAAAATCCAAAATAGAACCAATGGATCTGATACCACTTTTTTCAACCCAAGACAACTTGAGAGGGGAGGTGAATTTGGGAAATATAAGATTTAAATTATTTCACTTATATCCTTTCCTTCATATCATATTCCTTGAGTATAATTAACCCAATTAAATCTTGAATTATGTTTCTATTTATCAAATTCATCCATGTCATATATCATGAATATTTTTATATTATAAAGATTTCCGTGAAATATATAATTTTACTTAGCTTACACGAACTGGGATACATCAAAGGATCATACAATTAATAATGTGATGGTGTACAAAAAATCCAAAATAACTCACTAGTTTTGTGGGTACAAAGTTTAGGTGAAGTCAATTCTCTCTAAGACTCACAACCTATTAAATGGATTATAGGATATCTCATAACCTCCCAAGGGTCACCCCCCTCTTCCTTTGTTCACTTCTCTAGAGTAAATATATTTATAGACCTTTAGGACTCTTCTCTGTTTATTCACATGAAAGACACTCCAACATTTTCTTATGTAAGGTCCATCATTATTTCATATGTCAATTCTCTAATTAATTCAATCTGTTTCTTTAGATTTCTCTAAAAGATAAATTCAACTCTTTATAAGAAGTGTAAAATCATTAATATTTAATTAAAATTCACATAACAATGAACAAAACTCTCTAAGATGAATAATTTTAGAAAAGAAATTATCTTCAAATAATTATTACTTCCTTAATCTATAAATTTTTGAATATCCATGATATTCAACAAATATAATCTTCTATATGTCCTCCATCATAAATATAAAAATATTCTTTATTCTTGTTATTCAACAAATTCCATGTTATTATCTTTCTTTTTTTCCATTGATTACACATGATACCCATTTTTCTATTTTATTTTGTTCCACTTTTCTTTCTTCACAACAATCTTATAATGTAACATGATAATTTAAAATTATAATTTCATATAACTAACTACCTCTCAACTTCAATATTACTCTTATTCAAATCAAACCCATATATTATCTTCAAATAAATATCCACCATTAAAATTTGAACTATTAGTTAATAATATCTCAAAAACTATCTAAATATCCCCAATATTTCAAATCATTGGATCTGATTTGATAATCTAGTTTATAAGAATCATGGTGTGGGAAACATTCATCATGTCATGGATTTATGATTTATTCTTCATTTCGTTTAACTGCTAGTAAAATCATGGCATGAATTTAAATATTTCAGATCTTATATAAAGTCTAAATCAATTACTACCACCATGTTAATTTTACTACTTGGAATTCTTTTAGTGGGATTCAAATTTTACACTGGGATTTGGTAATCCAAAAAAAGTTGATTTGTGGACTAGCATGAATCTTTTCCCCATTTCCAAGTTTCCAGAATTATCAAAATTTATAGTGAAATGTATTTCATGTAATTTCATCAACTCTAGGGTTCCTTGATCATATATTCATGGTCTGGGTAGACATACCACATTGTGAACAATAATTCTTCTCAAAAGTAGAAAATTAAATAATCATACATATAAATAAAAACATTATGTGTCAAAATAATTTTGTATATTTCAAGATATTTAAGAATGTGACACACAAAATAAAAACCATACCCAATATCTAATAAATATTTTACCAATGTTGGGAAGGTTCTTCCCTTTTCCATATTTAAAATCAAGAAATATATTCTGCATGTTCTCTAGAATAATATTATGCATATAGAGAAATTTTTTTAGTTAGGAAATTTTTCTAATTCATCATACCTTCAACACCCATACTCCTCAATGAAATACAACTTCAAAAAATACACTTTTTTATTACATAATGGTATCCATCAATACTTATTAAATAAAACCTTTGTAACCACTAAAATCACAATAATAAGTGATTACTGTAAAAAAATATAAATTCCAATTCTCAGCTTGTGATTATTTACATTAAAAAAATTCAAAACATGCATTATATCTCTCTTCACTACTTATTATCTACTTCTGAGGAAAAAAATCCTACAGTGTGTTAATTTTTATTTTTTAAAAAAAATCAGCACAAAACTTCTTGGTTATAACAACATATAATTTTATTCTAATTTTAAATATGTGTAAGTAAGCAGCTATAAAAAATGATTCATTAAATGAAATGTAATTTAAATCCATATAGAAGTTTGAGAAACATAATTCTGTAAGTGAAGAATGATATGTAAATTATTAGTTCATAGCACTTATAATGAGCTTGTTTAGTTGATGTAAACAAAGATTTGAATTTAAACTACCACTGGATTTCATTAAATATAGGGTTTGGTTATATTAATAAAATATCTATATGAAATTCTAATCAAGATTTTGAATTTGAATACACATAATGAAATAAATTAAATTTTCCCCTTGATGAAATTTCATGAAATAAAAATGTGACTGAAATAAAGTTTCAGAGAAATTTAACAACCCAATATTTCTATATATATTCACCATAAATAAAAAATATATTAAAGAGTATAATTCATTCAGTCTAAAAAATAAAATGAAAGTCATGATATTTTTTTTATATTAAATATGACTGTTAAAACTTAGTTGTTAAATTTGAAACAACCCATCCCAACTCATCAGGTTTAAGATGGAGTACTACATGGCCTCGTGAATGGCTCCCCATATGCAAGAGGTTCCTGAATAGGAGTGAGAGTTATTATTTCATCAGTGGAGAGGATATACCCTTGATCTCAACAAAAAAAAATTTTATAAATAATATCATGGTGTCATAAGTAAACAATTCTATAAAAAATTCATGGAATGTATCTCAAGTATTACATAATAAAAAAACTAAGGAATCCCAAAATTGGTAGGACAAACATACATTTGAACAAGATAGGTATATAAATAAAACACTACAACATCACTCCAGACTCTATCTTGGTACCACCTTCAAACACGATGTTATGTCTCCTAAGTCCCTATCATTGGGGATTTCCCTTTTATGTATCCATATCCCTGAATTCTACACATGAATCGATATTTCAATGCATGGTGTGAGTAATAAATCCTAATAGGACACCAACAATGAGTCTGGAATGCGAGTTAACATGCATAATTTTTTATTCCATGATAATATATACACATATAAGAAATTAAAATACAATCAGGTACTGAGTGGTTGCGAACTAACCAAGCTACCTCAAACCCCTACTTCATCACCTTGTTAGATGCATAGTCATAACAGAATGCTTGAACTATATTCGACCACAAAGTCACCATATTTTCCTCATAACTACCAAAAGGATACCAAGTATTGAGTAATAAATATCTATCTCTCTCAAGGGTCATTCCACATGATCTTCATACCCTGACACTACCTGGGGTCAGGTGACAAGCCAGCCATATCATGAAACTACTTCCTTGGTTGTGTAAATAAAGACCACTATGCCCACTATCACTTTTTAGGTTAGATCACATAAGAACATCCTACAACCAAGTCATTCCACAAGGATATCATACTGTTTTTTCCAACTCATCCCTGTCATCATGTCACATGCAGTATCAAAACATGTTCCCCCTCTAAGGCCACCATTCCATTATGGGTCCACCTATCACATTAGAACCATGCATAGAATAACAATATAGAATATACCAAACACATCACATGGAAATTATGTTGTGATAACCAGAGTCACAACATAACATATCAAGAGTTAGAAACAATAACCAAACACACACACACACATGTGATCATACTCAAGCATGGGTCTCATAAGATACGCATGCACACACATGTGATCAAATATCAAACATGGTATCGTGGGATATGTACACACACACATTCAATCAAACTATTTCATGGAAAAAATAAGATAAGAAAAAAATTTATATCATGACAAGCATCATATAAATAACCTCTTCTTGGTATGGAACTTCCTACCTCAATAAATATTTTATCAATATCATGATTATTCAAGATGTCACCACCCAAGCCACATTCACACACTAATCAGAACATACTTGCATGAAAATAACATCTATATTTTATTTAAAAAACACAAAATTGGTTATAAAATGGTTCTAAATAAAGAATCAATCAAAGGGATTAGATTTACACCAACATACCTCACATAATTTTCCAATGTTGATAGATATTGGTCCACTTGAAAGAGATTTTTTATCACTCTTGGACATTGAAAAGAGAAGAGATGTAAGGATATCATGATTCGGGTTCAACAAGAGAATCCTATAACATCAAAGGTTTGCTTCTTCAATAATGTCATGAAAGTACAACTGGGGAGAAAAAATCATCCAAGGTCATAGAATCAACATGGATGTTTATCTGATTCTTTCCCATAAATTGTCAAACATTGTTTGGAAATTTATGGATTGAAGTAGTTAATAAGGAGTGGGGGGATGAAATGACTAATTGTGGAAATAATAAAATTAACATTTCATTAAATAACTCTTATTTTAGATCCAATTGATTCCCCATTTAAACATTCAAGAACATATGAAGAAGGTGATGTTTTCTGCTATTTCAAAACCCATGTGACCACTAAAATAACTTCCACCATGTCCTCAACACACTTGGGTGGATATGAACACTCCATCCTGACATAGTAAACTCTATAGAAATTCCCCATATAATAGTTTGTTTCCATCATCACTTCCTCCACCATAGTCTTGGATAGGTCGCTATAGTCATTGACCATTGTTACCTTTCCCAAGCACGATATATTTGAGTATGTGATGTGTGTATTGAACTAAAGTGTAAATTATAAACTAAAAGTATATAGTTTGAGTCATACCAAGAACATTGTATATCATATCAAGGTGATGATGATTGAGTATGTGATTTATGTTTTTCATTCAACTGTATGCATCAAGCCTGAAAGGAAATAAATGATCCATTTAGATGGAAGGAGAAACTTGATACTACCTAAAACTTCTCATCCAAAAGAGACATATACTCTCTTTCCTAGCTTGAATCAGACGATTGAAGGTAAAATATGACTTCCCAGAAGATTTGTTAAAGAATAAATAATTATTAGATAAAAAATATATTAAAGTTAACTTAATAAAAGTACATAAAATGGTGAAAAAATTAACTAAATAAGTAGTATGAATTCATTTTTCATGATGTTTGTATAAATTATTCCATTTCTGTATTATTGTTATGTCAGTTTCTTCCTTGAATTCAAATCTCTCACAATCATGGAAAAATTCAAAAAAACCACCCTAACTTGAGAAAAACAATTCACTTATATAAGAAAACAATTCTTATGTTAGTAATAAAATAAAAAAATAAATTAAACATAAATATGAAACAATACATTAATAAATTTCCAATTTTAAAATAAAACCACCCAATTTGAGTCATAGGAGGTACGCCATGTATTATTGTGAGGTATGGTTGATTCCACCGTGTCTTTTTTATCATACAATTCATTCAATATTCTGGGCCATCTAAAAATATTATAGTTTGATAACCTAGAATGTTGAATGCAGTGGAGAATAAAATGAAAATTTCATCATCATGACTACATCATCCTTGTTGAGTAAATGGTCATAGTACATGACTGAATCATTCTTGTTGACAAATTCATTTCTTCGTGATCTCTATGAAAATTAAAAAAGGTATTAGATAAAAATGAAAAGGAATTTAATTAAAAATTACATAAAATGATGAGAAAATCAACTAAAACGAAATTTGTTTTAGGTATATATCATTATATGATAATATAATTAATCTTTTCATATGAAACTAAAATATAAAGAATTTATTCAAACTTAAAATACCTTAAAAGAAAATACGTTGGTCGGTCTAATATGAAATTATACTTCCTTTAGTGGACCTTATCATGTGACCTTAAACTCTATGAAATAACATCTTACATAAATGATGACTACAAATATAATATCTATTTATTAATGTCTCTAAACTAAAAATCTTATCATAAAGGATTTTGTTCACCCAACATTTTCTACATTAAAATATTTTTTTACTTCATCACATATTAAAATTATAACACACATTTTTCAATGATAACTTTAATTCCCAATCCCACCTTTTAAAACTAGGATTCCAAAATCTATCTTTTTTTATTCTCCCACTCTGGATACATATGATATATTTTAGATACTCAATCCCAAAAAAATGATATATTTAACCACTTTAAAATAACATAAAATTCATGTATTACCAAAAATTCCATTAAAATCTTGTATCTTTTGGGTTGGTGAAAAAATCATAAATAAACATTTTCGTTCTTATCTGCTATAGAAAACTAGCATAACACATTATATATTTCTAGATAATACTAAACATTAGTGTATCCATTTATTTATTTCTATAAAATATTAACTATTAGTATAAATCTATTAGTGTTTATTGAATGAACAAAAATAAATATTTACATTTGAGTTTTTATAGAACATAATAATATTTATCTTTCCCTTTCACCATCACAGAGAGTATAAAATTCACGATAAACCATTTTCCATCTTTGATAGAAAAAACTTTTGCATGACCAAATATGTATTTTTATTTTACATAATGAATGTTCATATTCATATTAGTGGTAAACTAAAGGATACATTTTTTATGGTGAGCCAGTGAACATGTATCTATATGCATAATAAGGATATGATAAACACCTCTAATCATGTATTTATTATGAGATTCTATGTGATATAATGGTGGGATTATTTAATTTCACATTATTTACATTCAAAACAATCCATTTTATTCATTACATTTCATTAATTTAAAGTTTATTTGTTACGTTTATAGATTTCACAAGTATTTTTGATATTATATCATGTATCTAATTGATGACTGAATAGAACAATTAATTCCACCACCCACCAAAGTGAAACCAAAATATTGTTATTTTCTTCTATCATTGACCACCTCCAATGATGGAAGCATAGAGATGGAATTAGTATAATTTTATTCTGAAAAAGATAATAATATTAACTAAAAAAGTAGTCAAAATGATGAGAAAATTTACAAAATAAGTAGTAGGAAGTCAGCTCTTCATGAGTCCTATAAATATTCTGAAACCATGTTTTCTAATCATTTATAAAAAAGTTGATTTACTTCATTATAATTATCCTTTATAAAAGATAAAAAGTAATATATATGCATTCTAAAACTAATTCTTTACACTCAACTCTAATTCTAAGGTCATATCCCATAATAGATCACAAATATAGTATGTAATCACATAAATTTGTTGTCGAAAAACATTAAAACACCATGCACACCACCCACTCATCTCTAAATAAAGATATTTTTTCATTTGAGTATGATGGTTGTTGGTAATCTTGATAGTACTGAGAAAATATAGACAGGGAAATAATTATGAAATATTTTAATGAAATTGTAATTACCTTTAGAAATTTTCTATTTGAGGATGCTGGTATTTTCATAGGTAATTATATATCTCAAAAAAATTAAAATATAATATCCATAATCATTTCCATTATCATGATTCAGAAACTACAAGAAAATTGAAAAAGAGAAGTAATTTTTTTTAATATATTTTGATAGTTAAATATTTCTATATATACCATAATCTATTTCCATTTGAAGCAATCTATAGTTTTTTGATGTTCAGTCACCAACTTCATGGCTTGATTTAGCCTATATCTAGTGATCTCCCTATCATAGAAAATTCATCTTAAAACATAGAATGAAACATATAATTCTAATTCTATCTATAAAATTTTGATTTCAGTGTATTATAAATTCATAATACAGATCTTGTGTGGTTGGTTTATTGGGTATCTATGTGTTGGATCTAAAAAATAAATATTTAGGATATCTAACTTTAGTGCGATTAACATCATGTTTTTCTTAAAAAACAAATAAGTAATGAAAAAATTAAAATATATTTTATGAAAATAGTTTGTAGAGTTTTACCCCTGCATTGTAGGAATAGAGAAGAGACTATCATATGTAATTGTTTTTCAAATACATCATTTAGATCTTTTTTTATTATCAATTTATTCCTTCCCTATTGAATATTCTTGAATTGAAATGATATAGGGGTTAATTAATCCAAATCATGATTCCCACAATTTTCCTTTTATAAAGTAATAATATAAAATCCTATACAAAATATGAAAAGTTATTAAATTTAATGAACATATTATATCATTTTTTGGACAGGCATATTATGAAAATGTACCTTTTGTATGTATTCAAAACTGAGAATCCCAACCATTAAAACTTGAAAATCTCATTTAAAATCCCAAGACAAACTAAATTTATAATGAAAGTTCTATATATTAATTCTTCATTTAGAATGTAAGAAAAATTTTTATCTTTAAATTTGGTATCTGTATAAATTTTGAATGATAATAAATGTTCTTACGGAACTAGCAGGTATTAGGTACTCACATTGAGGTCATTTTGATTTCTTGGTTGATTCACAAGATTCTATTGATCCAACCTTCCATTTCCCCATCGCTTTATACATCTATAATACCATACCACACTTTAGAACTTTCTTTATCAACTATTATAGTTTTTTCATATTATTTTTTTGTTAAATACATACCTCATGTATCATTATAAGATTATACAACCATGATATGATAGTTCCAATAACATCATTGACCATTTTAATATTTCTATCATCAAGTGGAATATGAAAATTAGTGTTCAACTCGTGTGCTGCCTCAATCCCCACTCTTATGTGATATTTTGTGAGTTATTTATTGTGTATCTTGTCTCCCAGGATATTATACACCACACCACACACAACATGGCTATTTAGGGGTGTTGATAGATAAAAATAACATATAACTCTACCCTATGGAATTTTATTAATGTAAAGTCATTAGAAGTTGTTTGATTTAAATTTAGGAGAAAGTGTAAATGAAAAATTTCTCACCTCTAGAAAGGTTTATGATTGTGGGTAATTACTATCCTCAAAGCTAGTGGGTTCATTTCATTCTTCATTTGTGGATCTTAGTTTCACCATAAGATTTCTTTGACCCTTTCTCAAATATTGGTATGCCAAACCAGACCATAAAATAATAGCCTTCAAAGAGTCTATTTGTGACTAAAATACTTTCATAATCTTATTTGTATGTTTTTATGGTTTTATCTTCTCAAAATATGTTTGAGAGCACACTCCAAAACCTACTCCTCTAATGAGACCATATTTCTCCTTCCACTTTAGATCCACTGAAAGTATTTTTAATTCCGGTATGGTAGCTTTTGAATACTATGTTTAAATCGTATAAAAAAATATGGAAATAAATAGGTATTTTTATGCAATAATGTTATAAATCATAACAAATTACAATTTTGTCATACTAATACATGTTTCATATACTGCTTTTGTGTTTTCATCAACTAGTTTAGACTCCATATTTATGTAAGCCTCCTTCTATAGAACCTGAAAAAACTACCACAAATATGGCCTTTATCAGTGCTAGAAAATGGAATTAACAGTGCTAACAAAGTGTTCTTAATCGAGGTAAAGATAGGGGGTCACTTATAATAGTGCTAAAAAACGCTGATAAAGACCCCATTTATCAGTGCTAAAAAAACGCCGATAAAATGGGTATTTTATCAGTGCTAAACAGAAGCACTGATAAATGGGTCTTTTGTCAGCACTTTTTTTCAGTGTTGATGAAAGACCCCTTTTATCCGCGCTTTTTAAAAAGCTATCATAAAATTTGAAAAAATATTTAAAAAAATTAAAAAAAATTTCTTCAATTAGGGTCGGGTCTTCAACAGCGCTTGAAGCCCCCTTTAACAGCTTCTCGCCACCCCACCCCAACCCGCATGCCCCAGCGACCCACAAAGCCTTTAACAGCACCCCAACCCCCTTAATTAGTGCTAGGCATAATTCCCCACCCGTGTGCGGGACCTGACTCGCCTAGATTCGAACTCGGGACCTCTTGCCAGCGCGCCTAAGCCTTTACCACTCCACCATATTTTTTTGTTTTTCATTTATTTATATATCTATTTATATATATATATAGTTATATTTACTCGTATATTAATATATATTTATATTAACATATATATATTTATATTAATATATATATATATAGTTATATTAGTATATATATTTAGTTATATTAACATTTATTTAGTTATAATAATATATATATGTATAGTTATATTAATATATATATAGTTATATTAATATATATTTAGTTATATTAATATATATATATATTTATAGTAATATATATATATATTTAGTTATATTAATATATATATATATATCTGTATATTAATATATATATATAGTTATATTTATATATAGTTATATTTATATATTAATATATTAATATTTATTCATATATAATATTAATATATTTAGTTATATTAATATACATATATATATAGTTATAATTTTTTATCCATAAATTTATTAGCATATTAAAATATATTTATAAGATTAGTTTTAAATACATTTATAAAATATGTTTTCCTATGTGTGTTTATAAATAAATAAATACATACATACATACATATATACAACACACACACACACACACATATATATTTACAAATAAAATTATACATGTGTGTTTCTGAAAATCCATAGAATGTTAAAACAACCATAAATTCTAATCCAGAAGTCCATTTCAACTCCACAACTATTTAGATCAAAGAACAAGAAACAATAGATGATATGATATGTGGTACATGCCTAATGGACATCCAGATCAGAAGTTATAGCAGTTTGAATGTTAAAAAATCAGGGTATCCCGACTAAAAACTAATTTGGGGAGGCCTTCTGGGCATTTTTTGGCCTCGAAAAATTTGACAAAAGGTTCCATTGGGTCCCAAGTGTGTATAGATCATCGCAGTGTTTGATTTGACATGATGTAGACTTCATACAAACACCCGAATCAAATTTTTTGGCCATTTTAAGTTTGAGTTGCATTTTGAACTTATTTTTGGTCTTTTATTATTTTTTTTTGATTTTTTGTGTCTTCAAATTGTTATTAAATGATTATTAGTCGATTATAATTATAAAATTATTAATTAATAATTTTTTCAGATATTTTATTATCCATTTTCACTACATATCTTACATATTAAGTGAAAATGTTTATTTATACTTTTCTAAATCATATTTGAAAAATATATATTATATTTATATCAATATAAATATACTTATATATCAATATATTATCTTTTATGGTTTTTTTGAAATATACACATTATCAATGCTAGGAAAAAGCATTGATAAATCACCCCTTATCAGTGCAACCAAAAAAAGCGCTGATAAAAGGGTCCCCCTATAACAATGCTAAAAAAAGATGATAAATGCCACTTTTAAAAGTGTCCTTTATCAGGGTTTTTTGCGCTGATAAAGGCCCCCCTTTATCATCGTTTTTAGCACTTTTAAAGGATGGCACTGTGGAAGCTCAGTTTTTTGGGAGTGATGGGATAGAATTGGCTTCAGATTTTGATTCATAAATCTGCATAAAAAATGAACATATGTTGTTTCATATCACATAAAAATTTTATTTTTGATTTAAAATACATACCAAATTATCCTCTATTGAAGTGTACCCCATACTTTCTTTACGATAAGGGTACATCAGTTTTGATTAATGTTCTTTATATTTAGCACTCATTTTCTACTTCATTAATTAATTTTTTTTAATTATATAAGATAAAATCAATAATTTAAAACTAATATATTATTGACTTCAATGAACCTGGAATGATTTATCATCATTATGAATAATGAAATTATTCTATGTTTCTTGATTTATAATGCGTTCATAACTAACTGATGGGTGGGGCCTTACTTTCCCCTCATCATCCCTAAGAAATCACTTTATAAAAAGATCCCAGAAGACTCTATGTGATTTTCTAGCAGCCATTAAGATATATTATTACAGAAATATTTTAAAATAAATGAACTATGAAAGGAATAATTAATATTAAATAAATATTTCATTATATAATTTTTTAGTAAAAAAGAGAAAGTATATCAAAACCTTACCTTTATATATTATCAAATGGGTTTCTTCATTACAGGCTAGACGTGGCACCACGAATGTATATCACTTAGCATATTCATCATTGTTATCTCCCCAACATAACTAATAAAAATTAACTTATTGGGGTCAACATGTTGTCCATATCGATTCCAGTGAACTTAAAATTTTATACCCCTGCTTATTTCGTGGATAATTTTATTCAACACTCTGATTATATGTCATTCTTGTATTTTTCAAAAAAATTATGTCGTTCCCCTAATAATTTTGGAGTTCCAACCTCAACAGTTTATTCATCCCTGGGATTGGTAACATCATCATGTGTAGAATACGTTCTTTTCTTGAGTAGAAAAAAAATTAATTTACATTATATTAATGCATTTGGGAACATATAATATTATTAGGAATAGAATATTATATTAAAAAAAACTTTAAAATTCTCATTATTCTTCTTTTAATGGTCAAAGAGATATGGATCCTCTACTAAGAATCCAAATCCCCTCTTTATAGTCCCCTATAACGTACAATACATTGTCTATATTGGGACCTCCATGAACTGATTATGATCTTCAAATGAAAGGGTTATCGTTGATTGAATATTAGTCTATAACTATAGTTTTTTTTGTCACCAGTAGGACAATCTACCAACTATTGTATTTTGGATCTGGGACATAAAATTCTTACACAACTTCTAATGACATCACAAATGACTTTCCCCCCCTTCTATACTGAAATTCACCTTCACAAATCCTATTTCAATTACTTCCACAATAGTGTTCTTATCAATCCATTTGAAATAGAAAATTATCACTTGAAATGTTATATAATTCTACTTGTTTATATATTCAATAATGCTGAAATATGAAATATTTGTATAAATTGGATTTATATACTTGGAACCAGATATGTTCATTGCTTCCCCAACAAGAGTAACTCCATTTTTTTCATCATAAAATAATCATTGTGTTCTTTTTTATAGAATGTATAAATATTGGTTACAATACTAGTATAATATATTAAAATTTTATTTGGTCCCCTAGCTAGCCATCAAATTCGTTTGACAATTGAATTTGTATTTTCAGATAACTCCTTATAAATATCATCTCATAAACATATGATAAAATATTAATTATATTTATTTGATATATCTCCTTCAACCCTTAATGGATTCAAATTTATAATAATTTCTTTGTGGGATTCAATATATGGATCAACATCTTCACTGTTATGTAAAATGTAAAGGTTCTCTTACTCTCACTCTATGATTGTGGTTGTAACAACATATCTTCTGGAAATACATTCTCCCATAAGACCCCTGTTGTTATGTGACTTTATGAGACTAATGTTGTCAACATCTGATAGGTAATTGGTGTAGAATTCAACAGATTATTCAAAAATATATTACTCTACAATAAAACCTTCTGGATGACTTCAATTCCTGACACACCCTTTCAAAATCATCATATACCATTCAAAGTGGTACATCCATATATAATGTATAAGACCACATATCTGAACCTATCTAACTAAGTGAACCCTCAGGTAGATCATTATATCGAAGTATTATGATGGGAATAACATATCTAATTCACATAATATGAATTTAACCTCCATATTCAGGATTGGAAACTTTTATGGGTTTATAAATTTACTGCATATAGCTTTGAAAAGGATGTAGATTCTGGTTATTGTATATCATACATTTTTAGGAAAAATTCAAGGTAATGAAATAAGAAACAAATCTTACATCAAAACATGGTGAAAAAGTGATTTTTGTCCTTATAATTTCAAATTAGTTATTGATATCATATTATTAATATTTTATAAATACCCCTATCGAACTCTTACACCATTCAGGAAAATGAAAAGTTGAAATTGTTTCTGTCTCAATAGAGTGTATGCACTGGAGGAAGAAAATTCCACCCTTTACCATTCTATGGTGCCAACTCTTCCCTTATCCCCATGTCAATAATGTCCAACCTAGCCTTGATGTTATATTTTTTTCCATGAACATTTAGTAACATGCCAATAACACTATGAAATACATTTTTTTATATACATGAAATCAAGAAAATGTAAGACGTACAAAAAATTTCAATATGAAAATTCAAAGAAAATTTATATTTTTTTCCAACCTAATTTCATATGGTTTTTCAAAAATGTTTTACTAAATATTGTGTCAATATATTTTACTTTATCAAATAGTTGATCAACCATTAGTGGAGACAGTGTTGTACCTTGTTCGATATTCCCATCAAATGACATCATCCATGTTCGATATTTGTGTCATTGAGGTAAAAATTTCCAATGTCCTAAAAACACATTATTTGAGGAATGTTTCAACTAAACTGAGTGTGTTCAATATTCACAAATGGGAAAACCCAAAATTCCATTAATACTATATATTAACAAATTTAAATAAGTAGGAAAGTCATTTTCCGTCCTGTACAACATGGCCCTCAATTTTAATTATTCATTTATATGAGTATCATACATTGTAACACATGTATCACACATCAATTTCATATCTTTCGTCAATGGATCCAATAGGCATAAATACCATTACCAAATTGCTTTGGTCTAGGTATTAGTAGAGACAACATAATGTATTTTCTCTTCATGCATAACCATGGAGGGAAGTTATAATGTACCAATATGACAAATTATGTACTAAGAGTACTATTCTGTACACCAAAAGGATTTATTCCATCTATCGATAAAACAAGATGAAAGTTTCTCATCTCATTTTCAAATTTTGGACAGTCATAACCAAATTTATTACACTAAGTAGAATATGTTGGATGAGTTAGGTACCATATTTAATTATTTTATTTGCATGCCATGTCAATTTTCTTGTGGTTTCCTAAAATCCATATAATCCTATAAAATATGGAAAGATAGGACAACACCATACAGATTTCAAAGGACTAAAATCAATTTTCTCATATCGATCTGCTCCACACTCAGGGAATTTTATGAGTGATTAATGGTACTTTCAAAACAATATGAAATAATTTTTAAAATCATCTATTTTTTAGATATCATGACTATTGAATGTAGCATTCATTTATCATCATATTTTTGATATGTAAGTTCATTTTGTTTGGTGTCATATCATTCAGGAGACTATGTAGTCCTGTAAATATGGTGTCTCTCTATCTGCTGCCAACTTTCAAATTATATAACATCAATACAACTAGAAATCTTATATATTGAGTATAACTGGTATATAATGGTATCTTAGCATAACTATTTAACTTCTCAAATGACTTTTTACAATCATGAAGGTCATCTTCAATTTCAATTGTCATTTCTTCCATGCGATATCCATCATCATTTACACTAGTATTTATATCAATTGAACCATAAACCATTGTATCATCCCAATTGGTTTCCCTATTCAGTTATCCCCCATATTTAGTCCTTCATTTAGATCTGTGATCTATCCTATGAAAAATCGATCATTCTTCCAACTCTTTCAAAATAATTTTTATTGAATAACAAAAATGTAAACAGAGACAAAGGATTTGAGAAGAGTCATATGCATGCTCTATTGTAAACATGATGAAATATTTCACTCCATATTCATACTTTTTTGTCATAAGATTAATGTGAATCCATTTTTGATTCATATCCATCCTATTAGGTTTATAAAAATTCATTTTGTATAAAAAATAAATAAATACACATAATATATTCATTATCAAAGGTGAGAGTTATAGATAATTATAATAAGGGGAACCCAACATTTGATTTCTTCAAATAATTTCAATATGATTTAAAGTAAATGGATAATTTAATTTTAGAAAATAATTACTCCAATATTGTAGGTTTTA
The DNA here is from genome assembly GCA_963277665.1 of Viscum album. Taxonomy (NCBI): domain Eukaryota; kingdom Viridiplantae; phylum Streptophyta; class Magnoliopsida; order Santalales; family Viscaceae; genus Viscum; species Viscum album. The sequence continues at coordinate 1,437,450,499 of OY728129.1, forward strand.
TCCTATTAATTGATTCAAAATGATCACCAGTGCCCAGTTTGGGATGGCTACTTCTTAGAGTATTTCATGCAAGATAGTTTCATGTCCAGAAGATATGAGGGATGGGTTTCAAGTAACAAAATGAAATAATAAATGTTTGGGAGAAGAAGTTGATAAGGATGATATTTCTCTCTTTAAATCTAAATGTTCCTGGTCTGGTATTGGGAGAAGCACCAAACAACATTTCTTAGTTTGTTTCATAAATCTTAAAAGTTTCTCAGGAACACAATGGTTTGATAGATGGGTTGATCATAAAATACATGTTCAAAGTGACCTTACTCTTTTATACGCCTTTACCCATTACCAATGGGTTAAAATACATGATCAACTTGGATCGAGTATACATGAATCTCTATACCTTTATAGAAATATTATTGCACTAATACTGCAATATGATCTCTTAGTGGAAACATATGCATGATTTCCCAATCCTGCTTATTTTAGACACTATAAAGAGGCACCTAGTTGGTATAAAAGTAATAAAACAAAGAAATAATATTCCCTAGAATGAATGAAAGAATATGTAGATGAATTACAAAAAAAATGATTTAGGGAAAGATATTAATGAATACGAAATTAATGATCTTATGACTATGAATGTTTTTCAAATTGAATATTGAAAATAACCACTTTACAAAACTATTTTCAAGAGAGAAAAACTTTTTAAATTACCACATCTTAATTTAAAATTTCAAATCTCATATAAAAACCACTTTAAAAATTAAAAAGGCTGATTTACAAATTTTTTTAACCCTTCCTGAAATCGGTTTTTTAATTCCACATCAAAATCGAGAATTTTTTTTCACACCACTTAATAGGATACACTCCCCCTTTTCTATAAAAACTGTTAGCATCAAGTGAAGTGTTTAAAATCATATTAAAACCAATAAAAAAATAAAATTTTAAATATATTTCCTTTGAAATATGTATTCTTTAAAATGTTTAAAACATTAGAGGTTCACTTTGAAATCACTTCACGAGTTTCAAAATCCCGATTCCATTTTAGTTCATTTTAAGGGAAAAACTAGTCATTTAATTATAAACCCCACATTAATATTTAAAACCATGTTTCATTTTTAAAAATTGAAATTCAAAATTGGCTTGAAAATAAAAATTCTAATTAGGACCCCACACTATCTAAAGAAAAAAATGATTATTAAACATTTCATTAAAATTTTATAAATCTTATAATAATATTTTTTTTCAAAAGACATGAGTAAATTAACAATTTAAATCCTAACCTGATTGTCTGGGACTACCAACCTAAATACCAAGGTTACCATGGGTTTCATTCAAAATTTAATCAAAGAAATATTTATTTATCACAAACTAGTTTCATCAAATATCACACAAGAATCCACAAATCCAAGCTTTCACATGCCATACAATTTATTCAAGAATCAACATCAACATGGTTTTATAAATATTCATGACATTGAAAAAAAATTCCAAAAGATCATGAGGTGTTTGATGGAGTCCGTGTGTGATATAGGGCTTAGGTTTAATGTTAATTTATCTGATTTTCAGTTGAATTGGAGATGTTATAGTACTGAGGGTAAGAGAATGATAAAAGATTTGTTTTTTTTGGAAAGTAACCAACCATGAAGCTACAAAATTTTTCGAGTTTGTACATTGTTCCATGTGTTTAGAAGATTATAGGGTAATTTGGGTTGTTTAGGAACTATGAGAGAGAAATGAGATAACATGTCGATGGGTGCAACTGATCTTTTTTTAATGAAAATTTATCCATAGGAAGATCGAATAATATTTTTTCATGAGATTGGGTGTGCTGAGATAGAAACCACATCGTGTTTATTGTTCAATTATATACACTAAAAAAACATGCCTTAAACAATGTTGTCATTTAACAGTGCTAGAAAAATACAGTAATAAAGTCAATCTTTATCAGCGCTAAAATATGCACTCATAAAGGGACACCTTTATCAGTGCTAAAAACCGCTAATAAAGGGCACCCTTTATCAACACTTTATTTTAGCACTGATAAAGGTCCAAAATAAAATAAAACAAGTAAATAAATAAAATATTTTTTTGAACAATTTCATTAATTAAATAATTATTGTTAAAAATGAGTAAATTAAATATAAATATATATAAATTTTAAAAATTAATAAATATTATATATTAAATAAATAGATATGTAAAATGAATAAAATGAAATAATTAAAAATTCAAAATGAGTAAATTAAGAAAAATATTAAAAATTGTATTAATTAAATAATTATTGATAAAAATGAATAACTTTAATAAACATGTATATAGATTATAAATATTAATAAATAGTAAATATATATATATATAGATATATAAAATGTATATATTGTAAAAATTATTCAAAAAATTAAAAATAAATAAATTACAAACTATTTTCAAATTTATTAATGAAATAATTATTAATAAAAATTAATAAGTATAATATATATTAATGGATTATTAATTTTTAATGTAGTTTGATTTTTTAATTTAACATATATCAAATGTCATCTGTTACATTGATTTCACATACATATATATATGTTATTAGTATACTTTTATATACAAACCCACATACTAATATATTTATACAATATATAGAAGCACATACACCTAATATTTATGTAATTTATTCAAATTGTAGTATATTTTATAATTTTCATTATAATAATATATATTATGTTTTTAATCGGTCAATTTTATTTATTTATTTTTAATACTATTACAGTTAAGGTATTTATTTTTAATATATTTTTTTATTTTTGAATTTGATCATTTCCTATTATTTACTTATATTTATTTACAATGTTTTAGTATTTTCAATATATATATATATATATCCACACTTTATTAATAATTTACATTTAATTAATAAAACCTTTCCATTTTTCAGTATTTTTAAAGTGTACTCATTTTGAATTATTCAATTTTACTCATTTTTAAAATGCATTTATTAAGATTATATATCGGTTAATAATGTAAAAAATATATTTTTAAATAAATATTTATAAATAAATATATTTATAAATGTATATTTACTAGATATATTCAAAAATATATATATATATAATTATTATAAGTAAATATTTATTATTTTTTAATTGTTATTTATAAAATTATAAATAAATAAATATATATATTTTTAAATAATTGTAATATTATAAAAAATTTATTTCAATAATTATAATTATAAATCCATTACGAGTGCTAGAATTTTAAAGCTGATAAAAGGAATATTTATTAGTGCTTTTTTAGTGCTGATACAGATCAATTTTTATCAGTGCTAAAAACTATTTTAATATATCTTTATCGGCAGTAAAACATCAGCATTGATAAAGATGTTTTTATCAGTGGTATTTTAGTAATGATAAATATCCCTTTTATCATCGTTTATCCTTTTATCATTGAAAAAAGTGATCATTATCAGTGATTTTATAAAAGCACTGTTAAAAGTGTCTCCAATCTATTTGAAAGAACTGAAACCATGAATTAGTCACTCATGATTCTCAATCTCTTGCAAAACTCCTCTACTGCCGGTGTGACTCCCCTACGTTCCCTCAGATGAATTAAGCCCAGAATTCAATGTATCTTATTTTCTACTTTTCCTCTATTATGGTTTGAGTTTTTGGGTTCCACGTTTTACATTTTTGAGCTGTTCTTTATCATGAGGAACTCTACATCTCATATCCTTTCCACAAAAATACAATGAGTGACCCAGGGAGACTCGTGTGACACCAATACCCCAACAGTCTTTTTAGCCACAATAAACCAATATATAATTGTCGTGTACATCTAGTAAATAATTATACAGTGCCGAGCCGATGCTCACAGAGGATAAATATGGTCCTTTGATAGTGCATGATATTATTCTCTTAAATTCTACTCATGAAATATTTGTTTGATAGTAAAACATCGCACTATTTTATTTCTTATCGTTTTGTGGATCATATTAGTTTACATGCTAAAATCAAACCTCTTGTGTTGAATCTTTGAACACCTATTGGAAAAAGATAAGTTCTAGAATTTAATAGTGAAACATGTTCTTTAATTTTCATTAAGGCTAAATTTTTCTAGTATTTATCTATTCTTAAGATGGATATCTTAAACTGGATTTTTGGAATGTATTGGTTAACATACTTCAAGACATACATCAATTGTTATACATAGAAATTTAGTGTCAAATATTCAAATGGTGTTGAATTCACTTTAAAGTGCATTGGGATGTGAATTCATGCACAATAGGACTGTTGATACTAATTGTTGGGATTATGGTGGATTGAAAAAATATCCAAAATTGTAATGTGAGGAATCCTTGAGAATAAAAAAGCGATGTTGAATATAGGTGGGGTGAGATTCATTTCTTCAATCCCATTAGCATGGATGAATTACAATTACTCTTCAATTTATGAGACTATTTGAGTGATTCCATCAGTATGGGTTCCTAGGACACTTTAATCCTTATTGCCTCTTGGATGTAAAACATTTCTATTAATGTGGTTAGTTGGGGTACCTCCAATGGATCTTTTGATCTATTACTTCTATACAACATCATTAGATATGGTTGGTAGATAATTTATAGATGATTAGTCTATGGATGATGTTATACAGGGTTCTCCTATAGTGATAGGTACAATCCCAATATATTATACTATTTTCGATAGTCTTAGGACACATAAGATTCCTATTCTTTATTTATGAGTATCTTATATTTCATCTGGGATTGAGATTAGAACTTATTCATAAGCTAATTAACATAAATATTCGATATAAGTAAACATATGAAAAAAGGGTAATTATTGTAAATTTTATTTATGTTTATCTTATATCTCTCTCTTTCCCTTACATATACCTACATAATGCCACCCCTACTTTGTAAACTCATTCCAACTTCATACAATACCACTGTGAAGTGCATATCCATCTGCTCTTGTGAAAGAAGCATACAGAACCTAATAGTTATGAGAAACATAAATAAATTTTCATAAGAAAGGACCACAGGGTTCACAAATAAGTTTTTTTAAATAAGGATTCATTTTGGTAAGATAAATATAAAATACAATACACTCCATGCATAAAAGTCCACAATTGTATGCATCTTGCATAGAAATTGTTATTATCTTGAAAAGATATAGAATACTTCAATACTACAGTAGAACTAACCTTCACTACTTTTATTTAATCCATCGTAAGACACTTTATTGTGTTCCATCTCTTGATGATGGATTGGACTCCCTCTTTCAAACTATACTCTCTCCCATCATTTTGGTTCCAAAGTTCCTTGATGACATACCTCCCGCTCGGATTGTATTCATTAATCTTTTTCCAAGACACTGCCAGGGATTTGAATACCGTATCTCTCAGATATTTCTTTAACTCTTTCAACACTTTATCCTCCTAATTTACTACTTCCCGGGAAGACAAAAAATGACACCAAAAAATTAATCAAAACACAATGAATGAGTTTGATTGGTTTCTTGATATGAATTTTCTTATATGACTCATTCAGTTACATTTGGAAACACTTCATCAAAAATTACTTTTATTTTGAGTACAACCACATTGTATCCTATTATAAATTTTCATTTAAGCATACTTGGATGGGAATATTACTATGATGAGTTGTCTAATATGACTCTTGAAGGTATTCTTTTCCAACTGAGAAGAGATCTTCGAACTTATTTTCAGCTTCATCTTTGAGATTCTTTCTCTTAGAATCCTAGAGAAATGTTCTTTTTTCAAGCTCTCCCATCTACCTCACATCAACACTACCACAAGTTTGTGTCTCATCTAAGACCTACCAAATAAGAAACATTTCAAAATAAGGGTCAAACAATAAATGTTTATGAGTGGAAGTAAATGAATGTGAGTGGAATTCATGTGGATTTTAATGTTCAATACATTGTTTTTTAATGCAATATGTTAGAATTCATAATTAAAATTTCATTTAAGTTATTTTTTAACCTCATTGGCAACAAAACTTTTATCTCTGAAACAGTTATTTCATTTTGTTTCTTAAGACTCATCCCCCATATCTTCTATGTTTCTCGAACTATATTGAGCAGTTTTCATCCAAAATGATTATGGGATTAATTTTGGTTAGATTATTTCAAGTAAAATGGGTGGATTTCCACAAAATATTGGAGATAAATAACTAAAAAAATTCTATAAGAACTATCTGGGAGGTAAGTCATCAAAGAAAATTTGGAACCACAATGATGTGGGTAGGCTAGTTTGAAAGAGGGATTCCAATCCATCATCAAGAGATGTAAGAAAATCAACTTATAAGAATGGATTAAATAAAGGTATTAAAGGTTAGTTGTATTATAGTTTTGAAGTATTATAAATTTTTTCTAGATAATAAAATTTCTGATAAAAGATGCATGCAATTGTGGAATTTTATGCATGGATTGTATTGTATTGTTGTTATTCAGGACAAAATTAATATTTGACTACTCATGCAAATAGTATCTTCTGCACACAATAATGTTAACAATCCTAATGAAGAACATACTGTTGATGGTGAAACTGTGGAACTATTAGGCTGAACAACAAACTGATGAAAAAAACAACACTGATGCAACCTTTCCGTGTTGAATAAAAATATCAAGGAAAGAGTTCAAGTTATAAAATTTGAGGTTGGTTGGAATCAACATGGACAACATGTTGACCCCACAAGTCAATGTTCATTTATTTTCTTGGGTTCACAATGAGGATTAATGTATCGATTGATATTGATTCATGGAATCACGTCTAACCTATAATAAAGGAAATCATTTGGAAATATATAATGGTAATGTTACAATATAGTTTCTCGATTTTACTAAAAAATTATATAATGAATCATTGATTTTATTTTTATTATTCCTTGATAACTTCATTTATTTTATAAGATTTTTTAAGAAATTTGTCTTAATGGCCATTGGAAAATCTCATAGAGGATTTCAGGCTCTTATTACAAAGTTATAACTTAGGGATGGTTAGGGTAAAATAAATCCCCACCCACCACTTAGTTATAAAAACTTTATAAATTAGGAAACATGGATTGATTTCATCAATCATCACAATGATAAATTATTTTAGGTGCATTGCATTCTATAATATCTTATTTTGAATTATTTATTTTATCAAACTTGATTAAAAATTGTTAATTTATGAAATATAAAAAGGGTTTTGAAAATAAAGAATTTGCATGAAAACCAACGTACCCCTATCATAAATCAAGGATGGGGTATGCTTCATTAGATAATAAATTGGTATGTATTTTAAATAAACAATAAAATTTTAATTATGTGATATAAAATGATTTATGGTCCTTTTTTATATTCAAATTGATGAATCAAAATCTAATGCCACTTCCATACCTTGTCATGTGCTATAGAAGGAGGTTTGTGTAAATAAAGATGGTAAATTAGATGATGAAGACACAAAAAAATTATGGGAAGAAATAATAAGTATGACATAATTGTAATTCATTATTATTTATAAAAATATTAAATAAAATATCTATTATTGATTTTATTTTTATATGTTTTAGTCATAATAAACAGAAATACCCATACCTGAAGAAAACATACTTGTAGTAGAATTGATGCGGCCAGAACAATATGTTCGCATTAGAGTATTAGGTTTTGAAGTATCTCATTGAACATATTTATAGAATATAAAACCACACGAAGATACATATAATATGATGAGATGATTGCAGACACAAATAGACTAACTACAAGAGTTTATTTTGCTATCTGGTTTGGAAAACAAATCTATAAGAAATGATCGAAGAGAACTGGCGGTGGAGAAAATATCTACACATGAACAAAATGAAACCACTAGCTTTGAGGATTGTAATTCCCCCAACCACATACCTTACCTAGGGTAATCAGTTTTTTCATTAACCTTTCTCATAAATGTGAATAAAAAACATACAATAACTTGATATTACTAAAATTATACAGGGTATAGTTATATGTGAGTATCTATCAACACCCATGTACCGATGTGTTGTAATGATTACAATATATAATATTCTGAGAGAGCAGATACACAATCAATACATCCAAAAATATCACATGAGTGTGGGGATTGAGGTAGCTTATGAGTTGACTGCTACGTTTCTTGTTCCACTTGATGGTTCATATGTTACAATGGTTGAAGCTTCTATTAGAGCTTTCATAGCGTTGTTCTCAAATATTATAAAGATACATGTGATACATCCTTAAATAAAATTCATATGAAAAACATATAATAATTGATGATAAATGGTCTGAAATGAGGTATGATATTACATATGGATAAAGCAGTGGGGAAACAGAAGGCTGAATTAAGAAAATCTGGTGAATCAGCTAAGAAAAAAATGACCTTCCAATAGTACCATCTCCCTACCAGTTCCAGAGAAACATTTATTATCATTAAAAATTTATGCAGAGACCACATTTAAAGAAAAAACTATGTCTTAAATTGAATATGAAGAATAAATATATGGAGATTCCTTGACAAACATAATTTGTCTCAAGACTCTAAAAGAGATTTTCAAGCATGAATGGTTGGGCTTCTCAGTTGAAAATACAAAGATAACCAACATTTTCATAATTTTTATATCCAAATAGTGGGCTAATATGTGTATTAAATTTAATAACTATTTATATTTTATATTTAATTTTATATCACTATTATAAAAAGGGAATATAATGAAAAGCATGATTTGGATTCATTAATCCTTATATCATTTCTATATTATAAATTACTTTGAATGAGGAAGAAATTAATAAGAAAAAAGTTCAGTTACTCTAAGTGTTTAATAAAAAAGAATCAGAAGACATAATCTTTTTGATGCCTACAATACCAATGTAATACTCTAAAATCTAATCACACAAAATATATTTTTAATTTTTTTCATTACTTAATTATTTTGTTTTTTTAGGATACACTAGATATTGATAGTAACCAATATGGACACTAAAAATATTTATTTATTTTGGATCCAATGAATGGATATACAACTAAATGACCACACATGATGTGTATTGTGAATATATATTACAGAAAAATCAATATTTTATAGATAAAAATTGAATTATATGTTCAGTATTTATTTTAACAAGAATTTTTTTATGATTGGGCGGTTGCTCAATACAGTCCAGATCATGGTATGAAGTCAATTTCTGAAGGGATAAAGCCTTTGGACTACTAAAAATAGAAACAAATTAAGGTATATATAGAAATATTTAACTATCAAAACATTTTAAAACAATTTAATTATTTTGGTCAATGTTTTGACAGTGTCAAAAAATAAGATAATGAAACCGATTGTGGATATTATGTTTAAAAATTTATGAGAGAAATCATAAAACATGAAAAGAACAACATCCCCCAATAAGTAATTTCTGAAGGTAATTAAAATTTCATTATTTATATTTCATAATAATTTGTTTTCCTATATTTTCTCTGTACTATCAAGACTGATGACCACCTAGTTACTCAAAAGAATAAATCAATTTTTTAGAGAAAAGTGGGAAGTGTACTTTTTGTCATAATGTATATGGACAACAAATTTAGGTGATTACCTACTATGTTTGTGATATAGTATGAGTTATTACCTTCGAAAGATATTTGAGATATGAAGAACTTGTGTCAGAATACTTCTTTATTATTTTTAGATCTCTTTCTCAAGGAGAAGTATAATGGAGGAAATATACTTTTTAGAAGCACTAACCATCACATATTTTTTTTTTACAAAATCAAAAAGGAAGATGTGGAGATGGAGGTGGAGGTTGAGGTGGAGGTGGAGGTAGAGTTGGAAGTAGAGACTGACATGGAGGAGGAGGTAGAGGTGAAGACCGAGGTGGAGACTGAGGAGAAGGAGGATGAGAATCGTTGTCCTGAAAATAATAAATTTTTTTGTCAAATAAGCATAATTAGGATCATACTATTATTTTTTTTTGAGAACAATTGTTTAAAAGTGCACACAACACTTGTCACTTAAGATAATATCCTTTGTGCAAGTGTTTCAGGTGACTTATTAAAATTATTTTTTTTCACCACTTTTCTTGATAAATTGGGTCAATGATTCGTAATTAATTTATGATATTTATGAATTAGTCTCATGTCAAACCCACATACAATTCCACATATATGGCTTAAATTGCGTGTTTCCTATTTAAAATGACACTTTAGTAAAACAACACAAGTGGTGGGCACAAAATAGAGGAAACACATTTTGATTATTTTGATACTTTAATAAAACAATCCAAGAGACATTTTTGATGTTTAGAAATTATCCACATCTCAATATAACACATGGCATGACCGATATGATTCCAAGTGCATGTTTTTATTCAAAATTGAAATTAATTTTAGTGAAAAAATAACTGACATATTCAAAACTGAATAAACACATTCATATTGTTTCGGTTCTTTAGGAAAACGATTTATAAGTCATTTATGATGTATAGGAATCTTCCAAACCTCAATCCTGTGCATGGTGTGACTGTTATGAATCCAAGTGTCTGTTATCAGTTTAAAATTGACATTTTAACACCAAAAAGTGCCACTCACTAAAAATTGATAATATAGGATCATATTGTCTTGATAATTTTAAATAATGATTAATAATTCATTTATGATGTGCATGAATTTGTATCATGTAAAAAAAACACAATTCCATATGTATGGGTCAAAGTGTGTGTCTGTAGTTTAAAATGACATTTTAGTAAAAACACAAGTTTCGTACTCAAAACCAAGGAAACACATTCTTATTGTTTTGATACTTTAGGAAAATGATCCATGAGTCATTTGGGATGTAAAAAAAGCATCCAAACCCTAATCTGACGCATGTTGTGATTGGAATGACTACAAGTGCATCTTTTTATTCAAAATTGACATTAATTTTAGTGAGAAAAACAACTAATATACTCAAAACCAAAAAAACACATTTGGATTGTTTTATTAGTTTAGGAAAATGATCCATAAGATATTATTGGCATGTAGGAATCAGACACACCTCATTATGATGAACGGTGTGACCAGTATGACTCTAATTATCCATTATCAGTTTAATATTGACATTTTAATCCAAAAAGTTTCACTGTTTGAAAATTGAGAAAACACATTAGGATTGTCTTGATAATTTGGGACAAAATTTTATAATTCATTTTTTATGTGTATGAATAAGTCTCTTGTAAAACCCACAAAATATTCCACCTCTATGGCTCAAAGTGTGTGTTTCTAGTTTAAAATGACATTTTAGTAAAAAAACACAAGTGGCATACTCAAAAGAGAGGAAAATAAATCTTATGGTTTTGATACTTTTGAAAAAATATCCATGAGTCATTTGGGATGTGTAAAAATAATCCACACTCAATATGATACGTGGTGTAACTAGTATGACTCCAAGTGCATCTTTTTCTTCAAAATTGACATTAATTTTAGTGAAAAAACAAATGACATACTCAAAATCAATAAAATAAATTCTTATTGTTTTGGTAATTTAGGAAAATGATCCAAAATTCTTTTGTGATGTGTAGAAATTTACTTCACCTCAATTCGATGCACGGTGTGACTGGTATGACTCCAAGTGCTCGTTATCAGTTTAAAATTGATATTATAATAAAAAAAGTCACTCAGTGAAAACTGAGAAAATGAACTTGGATTGTATTGATAATTTGTGAAAATTATTCACAATTAATTTTTGATGTGTATGAATTAGTCTCAGGTTAAACCCACACACGATGCCACCTGTATGTCTCAAAGTGTGTGTTTCTAGTTTTAAAAGACATTTTAATAAAAACAGAAGTGGCGTACTCAAAATAGAGGAAACAAATTCTTATTGTTTTTATACCCTATAAAAACTACCCATGAGTCATTTGGGATGTGTAAAAATCATCTTCACCTCAATTCGACACACAGTGTGATCAGTATGACTCTAAGTGCATCTTTTTATTCAAAATTGATATTAATTTTAGTGAAAAAAACAACTAACATAATCAAAACTGAGAAAACACATTTATATTATTTTTTTACTTTAGAAAAATTATCCATAATTCATTTGTGACATTTTTGAATCCTCCCCACCTCAATCTGATGCAAGGTGTGACCTGTATGACCCCAGGTGTCTATTATTAGTTTAAAATTGACGTTTTAATATAAAAAGTGTCACTCGCTAAAAACTGATAAAACACACTCAGATTGTGTTGTTAATTTAGAACAATGATTAATAATTCATTTTTGATGTGTATGAACCAGTATCATTTCAAACCCACACACAATTCCACCTGTATGGATCAAAGTGCATGTTTCTAGTTTAAAATGACATTTTAGTAAAAAAACACATGTGTAATACTCAAAAATAGAGGAAAAAATTATTAATGTTTTGATACTTTAGTAAAATGATCCATGATTCATTTGGGATGTATATAAATCATATGAACCTCAATCCTACGTACGTTATGGTCGGTATGACTCCAAGTGTGTCTTTTTATTCAAAATTGACATTAATTTTAGTGAAAAAACAACTAACATACATAAAACTAAGAAAACACATTCATATTGTTTTTATAATTTAGAAAAATGATCGATAAGATGTTTATGAAGTGTAAGAATCAGTCGAACCTAATTCTAATGTGCAGTTTTACCTGTATGACTCAAAGTGGTAAAAATTGACATTAATTTTAATAAGAAGACAACTCACATACTCAAAACTGAGAAAACACATTTTGATTGTTTTGGTACTTTATGAAAATGATCGATAAGTCATTTTTGACATGAAGTAATTAGTCACACTTCAATTCGACTCACGGTGTGACTGGTATGACTCCAAATTCACCCTTTTATTCAAAATTTACATTAATTTTAGTAAAAAACAACTGACAAACTCTATAATAGTGTTTTTTCTTGTATTTTTGTGAGAAATTTTATTTCATTTAAATGTTGTATTTATATCTTACTTTGGTCATTTATGTTCTATTTTTAGTGATATAGTGTGTTGTTACAACACACTATACCTGTTTCTGGTACTACAATGTGCTGTAACATGACACTGTAGCTTCCACCTTTATTAGTGCTACTAAATGCACTGATAAATATGGAATTTATCACCACTTTTAATAGTACTGATAAAGGGTCTCTTTATCAGTGATAAATAAAAGCACTAATAAATAGTGTCTTTTATCAGTACTTTTAAAAGTTCTGATAGAAGTATGCTTTATCAACGGTTTTATTTGCACTCATAAAGATATCATTTATCAGTGATTTTCTAGCACTGATAAAGGCCTTGGCCTTTTAACAATGTTGAGGTTGTTAGCACTTTTCTAGTGCTGATAAATGTCTATTCCAGCGCTATTAAAGGAGTGTTTTATCGTTGTCATATTTATGTGTGGTTTATGGTGTAATGTTTGTTAAACATGCATACTTGTTTAAAATTATTTATTCTATGAAATTAATGTTTGGATGTGTGTTCTTTAACAATTTTCATTCCTTTATTTATATATTTCCTTGCTTTGAGATTTTATAAGCTCCAAATCATTTTAAGATCCATAAATTAATGTAGCTATCATATCTTTGGGTTATGTTACCCCACTTTATTTTGAAAAAGTAAACTTAATATTCACATGTATTAGACCTTTACTAAAGAAAGAAGATTACTATTTGGTACATATTTATGTTCTGATTTCTTGAGTACCTTTAGTAAACCTAAATTTAATTTTAAATCCCGATTTTAGATGGCATGAATAAACTTCGTTAGGTATTCCCTTTTTACCTTGTCTTGTATTAAAAAAAATCATTTCCTTTCACTATACCGTAAATGAATTATAAGTCAATGAAAAATAATTAAATTGGATTTAGTGATTGCATTAGTGATGAGATAATGAATGGGTTGATTAAGTGGGAAAGAATGATTTTTATGATAATTTTTTAAGTCACATCAACTTGTTTTATTTTTGAAACTAAACTAAAAACTTTTTAAGTACTAAATAACTAAGTCCCACTCAGTGACCTAGTCCCACTATAGATAGAAACAGTCTAAATTCATTTTGAAGTTTTAAACGGGCTATTAAATAATATCTAACTCGGGTTTCCAAGTTATTTTCATTTCATTTAAAATTAAACAATTTCAATAATTTTGAAATATTTAGAAACACACCCTTTTATATTTTAAAAATTTATTTAAAACTTTGTTTCTTCTTTTAAAACACAAAAATATGGCCTAAGCCTGTCATTTTTCATAAAATCGACATGAAATGCCTCATAAAAACATGATCAAACACTTAGCATGATAAAAAATTTATTTCAAAATAATTGAATCAAAATCAATGGAAAACCCCTATTTCCAAGTATGAAATTCAACCAAAATGTTTTCAAAATCCATTATAATCATTACTCATATGAATAATTTTAATAATAATGAATTTAAAAGGACTCATGCATTACCTGATTTGTAAAATGAAGGATTATAAGAGAAAAACATACCTTTGGAAATCAGAATAGAGGGACAAAACACCAAAATCGGAAGGAAGAAAGAGGAAATTTACATTAAAAAAACATTAAAATTGAGGGAAGAGACACTTAAAATGATGTATAAGGATGTGGAAACCCTCATACGGATCCAAGGAGGTTTGACTCAATATGAGGGAGAAAAGAGGATATGAACCAAGAAAACACCACAATAACACAAACTGTAGAACCCAAAGAAGCAATAAATAAGAGAATAAGATAAAAAAAATAACATAACATGGATTCATGGATTGATTTGTCTGAGAGAAAGTAGAGGAGTTTCAATAGTAGTAGAATTTCATGAAAACTTGAGAGTCCCGACCGAAATTAGTGCAGTTGGGGTTCTTTTAAATAGATTGGGGAGAGTTTTATCAACGCTTCCAATATGAAATCTATTATTTAAATATATTTATTATTATTTTATAATGATTTAAATATGTAATCAATTATTTATAATTATATAAATACTTTTTAAAAAAAAAGATATTTTTATTTATAATTATAAATATATAAATTTAGTAAATATACTTTTATAAATATATTTATAAATAAATATATTTTAAAATATATTTATAATTACATTTATATGTTTTTAAGTATATTTATATCATGATATATATATATATATATATTTAATTAATAAATATAAATATAAATATAAATATAGTAAATATATTCATTATTTAAATATATTTATTGTAATTTTATAATTATAAATATATTTAAACCATTATATATATTTATATAATTATATATGTTTAATAAATATATATAAATATAGATATAGATATAGTAAATATATTGATTATTTGAATATATTTATTATAATTTTATAATTATTTAAATATTTAATTATTTATTTATAACTAAATAATTACTCTTAAAGATAATATTTACATATTTATATCAATAAATATTACTACAATTATATACATATATATTTAATAATTAAATATAAATATAAATATACATATAAATATAAATATATTAAATATATTCACTATTTAAAAAAATTTATTATAATTTTATAATTATTTAAATACATATATAATTAATTATTTATTATTATATAAATACTTTTTAAAAAATAATATTTATTTACAAATATATATTTTAGAATTATTAGTGAATATATAATCTTAAATACATACATGTTAAAATTGAGTGAAATTTAATAATTAAAAATGAGTACACTTAAAAAATATTGAAAAATGCATAGATTTTATTAATTAAATATAAATTATTTAAAAAATATGGATATAAATTGGAATAAATATGAATAAATATTTAAAATATTAAAAAAATAATAAATAAATAAATATAAATAAATATAAGAAAATGATTAAATATCAAAAAAATAAAAAATAAAAAATATTAAAAATGAAGAAATAATATCAAACGGTAATAATATTAAAAATAAATAAAAACAATTGACCAATTTAAAATAGAATATATTAAATATATCATGTTACTAAATGAAATTCTAGAAGGAATACTACAATTTGAATAAATTACATACATATCAGGTGTATGTGTTTCTATATAAAATTCCATTACTCGATGTAATTAGTTGGCATTTTTAATTAATATTAACTTTTAATTTAAAATCGTTCTTCACTAAATATATGGATTTTATAATGTAATAATAAATATTTTGTATTATATAAATCATATTTTATGAAATATTATATATATTTTTATATATATAGAAGTATATATGAAAATATTTCAATATTAAATGTATTGATGATTAATTATGTAAAAAAACTATTAAAAATGCATAAGGCATTAATATGTTTTTAATTATTTCATTTTATTCATTTTTTATATTTATATTTAATATGTAATATTTATTACTATTTATAATTAATATATATATATATTAAATATTTTAATATTTTTAATTTTTGTTTCATTAAATTTTGTTAATAATTTTGTAATTTATTCTTTTTCATTTTTTTAATTATTACAATTTATTCATTTTTAATTTTTTGGATTAATTTTTACAATATATTCATTTTACATGTGTAAATTTAATTTATACTATATATATATTAATTTTTATAATATATATATATGTATATTACATTTATTAATTATTATACAAAAATTATCTATTTAATAATTTTTTTAATATTTTTCTTAATTTAATTTTTTTAGTTTTTCTATTTGTTTAATTTTTTTATTTTATTAACCAAAAAATTAAATTTATAGTAATAAATGAGAGGAAAAAAAGTACAAGAGGGGAACTATGGGGGACGAAAATAGTGAAGACCAAGGGTATCCACTATAATAAGATTCACCCATTTATGAGGAAGGGATCCAAGATTTGAAAATCAAGTGAAACTCAGGTCAGGATTATCGAGAGATGAAAGAAATCCAACAACCTTTTTACCCTCATGGTAGACATGAAGGACCTCAGTATGACCTTGAAGAAAACCTCTTCATCTATGGATAATGTAAGAGATAGACCAAGGAGGCCGCAACCCAAGAAAAGAGGTGTGGAGAGTGGCTGAATCCATTTAAACCGTTGAAAGTTCAATATTTGCCTCATCACACACATGAAGACCAGAAAGAAGTGCATACGCTTCATCTTGGAGAGAATCCACATTTCCAAAATTGGTCGATAATGTAAGGATGGCTGAACCCTAGAAATCTCGAACCCCCAGCCTCCCCGTATAAAACTGGAAGTGAAAGAATCATTAGAATTTAGTTTGAAATCTATTTGATGGGGAAACCACTGAACCCACAGTCCATGCTGGCCACCTTTGATCGGGCCTCGAGAAATGATTCCCTCCAGCATCTGCCTGAGAGATGGAGAAAGCCACTAGTTTGGAAGAAGATGAGCCGGCTCCACAAGCAGGTTTCTGGATATGAAAATAAGAGCCATTTGAGAAAGGGAAATAACTTCATGGTGAGCGAAGTTGTGCGCCTTCCATATGGACCAACATCCTGTAATTATAACCAAAGAGTGACCCTTATTCTGTTAATTGTTAACTACCAAACCAAGGAGCCAATGAAATGGAAAAGCGCACCCCACTGAGGCCTGATATGTAAGGTCTAAAAAAATGTATAGATAACTTTATAGAGTGTATGTCATATCACTCCCAAAGAAAAGGTGAAAAACTATCTCCTCCCAAGGATTTTTATAGCAGAAGTAGTGATAAACTGGAGGTGTCACAACCCATCCCATAGGGGCCCGTGTTGTGACTACAACAAGCCCGCCTTCGATAGGCCAGGGGCTATCGACTAGCGCCGAGTAGGCATATCCCACAAATGGGAGGCATTTTCCTATGTACCTACACACACACACACACATCTCCAAGCTCAAAATACTAAAAAGTAAAAACACTAAGTAAAAAAATTCATGCATACCACCATATCCCAACAAACAGAGTACGATATGAAATTAAAGTGCAGTAATGTAAAATTAGGCCAGAATAAAATCCCACCAAAAATAAAGAGTATGCCAAAGTGAATTCACAAGTTATTGGAACTCATCCATAGAAAACACTACCTAAAAGGTAGGTGTAATACATTTTTTGGAAGCCATAGGACCAAACCTCGTCAGTATGATCTTTATAAGCACCACCTAGTCCTGGTCCACCTTGGTTTTCATCAAAGCATCGATCATCTTCACAAGAAACGACATGTGTAGGAAAATCTCATGCAGGGGTGATTAAAACAATACTCAGTTGGACATCCCGAAGACACAAAGGAATATCATAGAAGAAACACCACGAAAGAGATACCACACACAAATACCACATAGGGAAAACACCACTAAGAAGATATAGTCAGCTCAACATAGGTATATGTCAATATCACAAATAGTAAGAACATCTAGGTATACTCATAAAGGATTCCAAGACTCAAGGTCTCATCCACAGCCAGCTACATGGTTCCGCTCATTGCACGCTCATCCCAGGATATCTCACTCCTCATTCTATCTAATAGAAGCATGTAGAACAAATCTACCAACAGTACCCAAATGAACACTAGGCTCTTGAAAAGTTATGTAGTTTCCATGAGATATCTAGTCCTGCAAAGAAATATTGTTTTGATAACACATGAAGTGTCGGTAACACACAGAGTGTTGGTAACAAAAAGAGTGTCAGTAACACAGGGAGTGTCGGTAACACACGGAGTGTCGATAACTCATGCAGCCCCCAAGTCATGTAGTCACCAAGTCACATCCAAACAGAAACCACTAAAAACTATCCTAATCAAACCCATCAGGTATAGTCATGTAGAATGGAAAGAATCTGAAATGTATGCACAGATAGGGGTCAACGCCAAGGGCTTATTGGGGGGACACCTGGCCTTACTGGAAACATCATCCTTGATAGGGGAGCAGTGCTCATGTAAATATTGATCACAATGGATCCAAGAACCCTATCTATGGTAACACGAAGAGGATTAATGATTGAACATGCCTCTCATTATGATATATGCTCCAGCCCGCTAAGTCAACTATCGAAGCCAGGCTGAGACAACTCACTTCAGAACATTATTCATTCTCTATAACGGGAATGGGATCTTGCATCAAATCCTCGTAGTAAAATACAAAGGTTATGCTCCAAAACTATATTTATCCAACTAAAAACCCACCAATATATCTAAAAAGGACCTCCCCATTTCAAGGGTCACAACGCTGTATATGGCACATCAATAAGACACTCTATTTGAAAGATATGGCCATTTTTGTGAAAAGTCCTAATTCGACCTGATTAACCTGACCCAAGCCGCTGGACGACCCAGCCCATACCAGTCTAGCTCAAAACATCTTAGCTAACTGGCCCCCTGAAGTGGCTCTACTCATCTAGTTTGGCCCGCACTGCAGGCCGATTTGGTTGCACCACACACGGTATGCTGGACCGCTTGCCTCCACCTAGTCAACGCAGCGCGACCACCTTCAACGGGGATGGACACTGCGTCCTAGATCATTAATGGAAAACTTCCATCGTGGGCTCCACATGGAACCTAGTGGCATATGAGGCTCCCTTCACCGTGTCCCTAATCGCCTCTCGTGGCAACACTCCGGCTACGGGCTCCCACACAGCCCCGCTGGGCCACATTCCTCAATCATTGTCTGCTACTTCAACATGTGATAGCCCCCAGCGCAGGAAATGGCATGTCGGTGGCCCCTTTCACAGGCTATCTAATCAACTCCAATGCTTATTTTTTCAAAATGGAAGGACGCCTACGATCCCTGGGTCACGTTCTTCATCGCCTGGGCTCATATCGATGTCACGATCCATTCCAAAGAAAAGTCACTCAAATGATGATATGTCTTGAACCACTTAAATCCATCCACCATAGTCACTGTTGCACCTCCTCCAATCCATTCTGATCCTAGATCTTTAATATCAAATCATTGGACCAAGGATCGAGTGTGCAACGATCGATCAATCACAACATGTCGAGTCACAGGCCAAAAAAAAGAATGCTCATAAAAAACGAAGAATGGGGGGATAAAATCATAACTCAACCAAGATAAAAGGACCTTGATCGATGTTCATGTCCATCAGTGTTAATTTCTATTATAACGAAAATCAAAATCCAACAAATAATCACAAGATCATTTTACCATCAAAACCTCACAAAGTTAAATCTCATTCCGCAACAACGATCGATCCGTGGGCCAATCTATTTGTTGATTGGTTTGCATTCATTGTGGAATTAATGAATGGAAAAAATAAATCAAATCAAAAATTCCCTACATCGATTCAATTTGATCACTAATGAAGAATGGTAATCGCATCATTGTTGTGGGTGAAGATCCATCGAATCTGTAGTTTGCCGTTGATCGTTGATCCATGATCCACTGTCGTTCATCGAGGGAGCTTCATCTCATTGCCTCAGAGGAATTACAGGGTTATGGAGATCACCCTAAATTCTCTAAAATATGTGTATTAAAAGAAAATGAAACATTGTGTTAAGAATAAAATATTTTTATTAAAATATTAAAATGAAATTTAATTTCAAAAACCATCTTTCACAACCGACCCACGTCGGCTGATGTTTGGCCTGGCCTAAGGAAAACACCCCCTTACGAACTCAACAGTGATCTCAGATTTCCGATCCATGTTACCATTTATGTGTTATTATTATTTTAGAATAAAATAATTTTATTTAATTATTTTAGTTATGGTTACATCCCTGGTGATTTTTTCTACAGATGATTCACGCTGACCAAGGACTGGTTGCACCCAGGGTAAAGCCACTGTTCTGAGGTCAATGGTGCCCTCAGATTTCTAATCCAGACAACTACTTAAAAGTTATTTCACTTTTTAATAAAATTTATGCATGCGTGCTAATATAAACATTAAAATTTTCAACAAACTTTTTCAGGCACACCAGGCCTCAGAATCGCACGCCACCTCTGTGCATGGTCTAGAAATTTTCCCAAATAACTTCTAAAAACAATTCGGAAAATTTGAGTAATTACATTTTCCCCAACTTAGAGATTTACATCCATGAAAGAAAAAATAAAGGGATACTCCACAAATTGAAGGTAGTGAGAACAAATATGAGCCTTCTGATCTCATTTTCTTCCATGTAGATTCCCGTGTTTCTACCGAACATGCACCAGAGAAATCAACTGCCTACAAAGGATACCCTTCTCCCAATCCATTACCTATATCGGGTTCTCATCAAAAGTCTCCCAATAAATTATGTGTGATTAATCATGCACATATCTTCTCAGCTAAGACACATGGAAGACATCGTGTACCTGGTCCAACTATAGGGGTAGATCCAAGTGGTACGTCACCCCACCAACTCTACGTCGTATCATTAAAGGGTTGATGAACCTCCGATATAGATTTTATTCCTAGCCAAATCTCCATATCCCATGTCGAGGAGAGACCCATAGGAACACATGGTCTCCCTCCTAGAACTCAAACAGTCTCTTTCATGTATCATCATAGGATTTATGATGGCTGTGCACACTTTTCATCCATTCCTGGATGACATAAACCTTCTTTGTAGTCACATGCATCAACTCTGGGCCCATGAGTGCCGAATCTTTTGGGTCATTTAAACAAGGTGGTGGCCTATAGGGTCACCCGTATAGACCCTCAAATGGTTCTATACTGATTGTGGATGGGTAGTTACTGTTGTACGCAAAATCTATTAGATGTATGTGATCCTCCCAACTGTGGCCAAAACTTAATATGCCAGCCCATAAAAAGTTCTCCAGTGCCTGAAGGTCCCGCTTAGTCTGGTCACCCGCTTATGGGTGAAATGCTATGCTCAAGCGTAACAGAGTCCCAAAAACCTCTAGAAATCCCTTCCATAACTGATATGTAAACGAGTATCATGATCTGAAACCATCATCAATGGAACTTCGTAGAGTCGAACTCTCTCTTGCTCATAGAGGTGTCCTAAGCTCTTTACTGAACTATGCTCCCAGATAGCTAGGAAGTGGTATGACTTAGTGAGTATATCAAAGATCACCCATATGGAATTGTTCCCCTGGACATATGTGGTAAACCAGTCATGAAGTCCATTGTTATTTCATCCCATTTACATTCTGGCACATCAAGGGGTTGAGTCAAAACCACTGGAACCTGATGCTCAACCTCAATTTGTCGACAAGTAAGGCATCGAGACACAAACTCTGCAACATCCTTCCTCATCCCTAACCACCAAACTGATGTCATAGGTCTTGGTAAATCATTTCCACACTTGTATTTACCACTAAAGGGGATGCATGAAACTCCCTAAGAACCTACTCTTGCAACGTCACTGATATCATCTTGCATCCTCTAAAAAGAACAATGTTCTCCCCACATTTTGAATATCCATTAGAGGAATTCCCTATGGACATTTGATCACGTAGAGCCTTATAGTCAATATCCCTAAGTTGTGCCTCCTTGAATTTCCATAAGCGTGAAGGGGTAAAAACCATTGACTAGAGATAATCTACTCCAAGTCCATCCTCAATGGATATGTGAAATGTGGATAACTTCTCTGATGGCTCATTTAGCAACTGTAAGCTAGGTCTTCTGAGCATTGGCTACCACGTTCCACTTCCTAGGAGTATATAAAATCTCTAAGTCATGGTCATGGAGGAACTCTATCCATCGCCTCTATCTCAAGTTCCAATCCTTTTGAGAGAATATATAATTGAGTGTATTGTAGTCAATGTAGACAATGAACCGCTCACCCATCGGGTAGTGTCACCACATCTTCAATGCGAAGACTACTGCTGCAAACTCAAGATCATGGGTCGTATAGTTCTGGTTGTGTGATTTAAACCAACGCGACCCATAAAAAATCACTACTCCCATCTTTATCAGGATACAAGAATGTATGATTCCTGATGAATTATAGAATACTACGTACTCGAAACCCTCCCCTGGAAACCTCAATATGGGAGCTCTCATCAAACTCTGCCTCAACTTTCGTTGGATCCACTACAACTCCAGTCTTTGAGATGATGTGTCTAAGATCAACGAAGACCATTTAGGGAAACCCAGGGTGAAACATTGAGTCTCACGAATCCCTTCCTCTAAAAGTACTCCAACTATACTCTTTGCTCATGAAGCTCTGCAGGAACCATCCGATATGTTCGTGTAGATATCAGCATCATCCTGGGGCGTAGATCAACGTAGAAGTCTATCTCTTAGTAGGGAAGTAAACCTGGAAAATATTTAGGGAATAAATCCTTATAATCCACTATTATTATTAGAAACTAAGGACTCAAAACATCCACTGCACTGAGGGTTAGGGTGGCCAACTGAAGTGTAATCGTCTACACCCTCCTATGCATGAGTCCATCCTAAGCTGCATCGATTTCCCTTTCACCAATAAAAATGGAAATCTGGTTATGTTATCACTATCCTTTTCCTAAAATAATCAATATGATCATGAAATGTGGATACTAGTCCATAAGGAGAATGAAATTTTAAGGCATAAACTCTACTACCAAGAGATCCAAACCAAACTCTCGCCTTTAAGAGTTAAGTCACATTGTCGGCACCAGTTTATGATCATTGGTTCTCCTCCAGTAGAAGTCTCTAAATGTGAGGGTCAAGTCAACGGTTTAACCATAATCTTTAAGTATAAAAAAATAAAATTGGTAGGAAAGGAAAACAGTATCACATGTGTCTATCTAGTAAAATTAAAGTAGAAAGACACAGATCATACCTTGAACCATTCTCAGAGTCCTTGGGTCACAAGCCTCAACCGCCTACAACATTTTCCTCCCTTGAACTCCAAATCATTGAGTTTGGTATAGACCACCTAGGCATGGTGGTGGTAACACGTCAAAACGTTGGCCACCTCCTACTACTTCTCAGATCCTCAGCCACGTTCGCCGCCCGATGGATCTGTTTGCTCCTACCGCTGCCTCTTCCTTGGAAGTTCATCAACCGCCTCTCTGAATGCATCCAGAATAGTGGGAAAATATTACGTGGAATCTATTTTCCAATGAAAATAATGTAAATAACTCTTCCTTAGGGAACTCGCATGCCCTGGAACTTCTGATGAAACATCATATTCTACTGCTTATGTCTTGCACATGCTATTAGTAGGTCTTGTGGAGCCTTTATCCTGGGTGATCGCTACCTTAGAAGCCTTTGATACGGGTTTAGACCCTGTGTATCATAATCCAGTTCCAAAAGAGCCATCCATGGCTCAGTATAAAAAACTGCATCCACACGAACCACTGGAGGTGGGTCTACAAGCTAATGAAAAGGAGAAAGCGCCACCTGCTGACTATCCTGAAGAAAAATTTCTTCGTGACTGGATCCCCTCAAGGAGGCCTCATCAAACATCGGTTAAAACTCTTGATCCTACTACGGAAACCTCACTAGATGACATTGTGCATACATCCTATACTAAAACAAGATTTATCACAGTTAAATGAGTATACTGGGTGAGCTGACTCAAGAAGAACATGGAAAACACAACTCATTCCTATATGATGTGTGTACCTTTAGTTTTTCCTACAACCAGTGTTTTCTAGTACCAAGACATAAAAAAGGTGTCTATAGTCCTATTGTATGGATACTTCAGTCACTTTACCAACAGAGGTGTCTGTGCCCTGAAAGCCGAACTTGAAACACTCAATACTGTTACCCTAAACTAATCTCACATACTCTTGGTCCTAAAGTAGAATTAATCCACTCTAATACCACTCTGTCATGACCAATCCCAGAGGGGCCCATTCCATGACTACCCCAAGACAACCTACAATAGGCTAGGGGATGGTTACTAGCACCGAGTATGAATATCCCACAAATGGGAGGCATTTTCTTAAGTACCTATACACACACACATATCTCCAAGCCCAAACTACCGAAAAGTAAAAAAAAAGTAAGTACAAAAATGCATGAATACCACTATATCCCAAACAACAAAGTACAATGCGAAATTAATGTGCAGTAAAGTAAAATAAGTCCAGAATAAAATCCCACGAAAAAGAAAGTGCCAACAAGGGTGAATGTACAAGTTCCTAAAACACATCCGGAGAAAACCCTACTAGAAGGGTAGGTGTTGGAAAACTGTCTGAAGTCATAGGAGAACACCTTGTATATCGGATCACTATAAGAACCACCTGGTTTTGATACACATAGGGATCCATCAAAGCATCGATGATCTGCACAATACATGACATGTGCGATAAAACCCCTACAACGGTGAGTAAAACAATACGTAGCAAGACACCCTGAAACTACAATTGAATACCATAGAGGAAACACCATGAAGAAGATACCACATAGAAATAACTTGAAGGGAAAACACCACAAATAAAGTATTTTTAGCTCAAAATATGTATATGTCTATTACCCATATTACAAGAACATCCAAGTATACTCATAATGGATTCCAAGACTCAATGTCTCATCCACTGCTAGCTATACAGTTGCGCTCATGGCATGCTTGTCCTAGGAGATCCCACTCCTTGAGCTATCTGATATAAGCACATAGAACAGGTCTACCAAAAGTATCGAGGAGAACAATAGGGTCTCAACAAGTTATGTAGTTTCTCTGAGACATCTATTCTTGCTAATGCATGGAGTTTTGATAACACACAGAGTGTCAATAACACACAAAGTGTCAATAACACATGGAGTGTCAGTAACACATGGAGTGTCGGTAACACATGGAGTGCGGATAAGTAATGCAACCCCGAAGTCACATAGTCACTGAGTCACATCTAAACATCAACCACTGAAAACTTCTCAAATTACACTTGTCAGGTCTAGTCAAATAGAACATAAAGAATCTAATCTTAATACATAGATAGGGGGTCAATTCCCAGGGCTCATTGGGGGGACTCTTGGCCCTATTGGAAACATCATCCAAGATATTGGAGTCGCGCGCATGTAAATATTGGTCACACCAGCTCCACAAACCCTATATAAGGTAACATGAGGAAAAGTGAGGACCGATTGAGCCTCTTAGTACTATAAATGTTTAAACCTCTTGATTCAACAATTGATGTCGGGCTTATACAACTCACTTCAGAACACAGGTCATTATCTATGATGGGAATGAGATCCTACATCGAACCCTCATAGTAAAAGTCCAAGGTTATGTTGTCAATCTCTACTAATCAAACTAAAAACCCACCAAGCCATCTCAAAAGGACCACCCCGTCAAAAGGGTCCTAATGCCACTGACATATCATCAGTCGGATGCTCCATTTGAAATATATGTCCATTTTTGTGAAAAGACTTGATCCTGGGATGACCCAACCCAGCCCGGTCCAGCTCAAACCGGCCTAGGATGCTATGCTCGGCCTGCTAGACCTGCTGGACTATGATCCAGCTCATCTAGTCTGGCCCACGCTATGGGCCGATTTGGTTGCACCGCATGCGATCTATCAGACCGCATGCCTCCGCCTGGTGAACACGGTGCCATCACGTTCCACATGAATGGTCACCATGCCCCAATTCCCCCATGGGCTGCTGCCACTATATGCTCCACATGAACCGAAACCACATACATGAATCCCTTTTCAGAATCCCTGATTGCCGCTCATGGCACCGCTCCGGCCACGAGCTCCCATGCAGACCCACCGGGCTGCTTTCCTCCTCCGCCAGTCAACGACGGAAACCCACCATCATCCACCACAACCAGACCTGGCCACCTCCAGCACATTGGTGGTCCCTTCTACGAGCCACCAATTTGCCTCTAGTGCTCCGCTTTTTGAAACAGAATCACACCTACGATCCTTGGGTCACTTTATTGATTGACCTGGGCTCAGATCAACATCATAATCAATTCCAAAAAAAAGTCACTGAAATATTGATATCTTCCAAACTACATCGATCCGTCCTCCTTCATCATTGTCATACCTCCGGCATGCCATGCTGATCCCAGATTTGTGATGTCGGATCATTGCACTAAGTATCGAGTGCACAATGATCGATCGATCACAACATGTCGAGTCGCAGTCCAAACGGAGATTGCCTACGAAGAAAAAAGAATAGTGGGAGAAAAGTATAAATGAATCATGATGAATGAACCTTGATTGATGTTCATTTAGATTGTGATTCATTTTCATTATAATGAAAATAAAAATCCAACAAATAGTCACTTGATCATTCTCGCATCAAAACCCTACAAAGGTAAATCTCATCCCGCAACAACGATCGATCTACGGGCCAATCTGTTAGTTGATTGGTCCGCTTTCATCATCGAATTCATGAATGGGGAAAATAAATAAAATAACCAATTCCCTACATTGATTCATTTTGATTGCCGATGAAGTACAGTCGCCACGTCATTGCCGTGGGTGAAGAGCCTTCAAATCTGATGATCGTTGTTGATCATCAATCCATGATCCACCTCCATTTGTTTAGAGAGCTCCATATCCTTGCCTCAGAGGAATTACAAGGTTATGATGATCACCCTGAATTCTCTGACAAACACATATTAAAAGAAAATGCATTGTTTCATCAATAATAAAATATTTTTATTAAATTATTTTATTGATGTTTACGTCCAAAAACTATTTTCACAGTCAGCCCATACCAGCTGATGTTGGGCCTCACCGAAGGAAAAAATACCCCTTACAAACTATATAGTGGTCTCAAATTTCTGATCTGAGTTACCTTTTAAGATTTATTAGGATTTTGGAATAAAATAATTTTATTTAATAATTTTATTTATGGTTACGCCCCTGGTAGATTTTTCTACAGATGACCAACACTGACAAAGGTTAGGTCGCGCTTAGGGTAAAGTTATTGTTTTGAGCTCAATAATACCCTCATATTTCTTATACGAGCAACCTATTAAAAGTTATTTCACTTTTTAAGAAATTTCGCACATGGGTGATATTAAAAGCTTAATATTTTTCATTACAAGAGTGATCCCCAACCATTTGATGTTGTCATCTTTAGAAAGCGCCTAATTTCTAACTCGACAGGAAAGAAAATTGTACCCAACAGGGATCTCTCGATTCCACAAGATGTCTCCCCATGGGTACATATCAACACCTATCAAAGAAACTATTTTATAGTGCTTTTTCAAAAAATCCCTTGAATAAGAGACAGTTAACATACAACGATCCAGCGTATAGTTAATTTCAATCCTATCAAATAAGCAACGTTGATCATATAGGACTTCGGAACAACCTGATATGGGAGGGGTGATTCAAGGTGTCAACTTATTCTTTTAAAATGATGGATCATGTTACCACATTGGTAGGAACCTGTTAAACCTGTTTGATTAGAACGTACAGAAAACAAATTATCACATGCAAAGAGATGACACAACAATTTTACTTGGTTCACCGCTAAGGGCTAGTCCAAGGAGCATACACCAACAAGTTTTCAGTCATACCAAATTACACTAATCTTCACTATTTGTGGAGTACACGAGTTCAAACATAGTCAATCTGTGCCAGACACACTACCTTGACAAGATTTCAGGGATAGATCACAACATCCCTTGGAACACTTCCGTCGACTCCCCCAATCTCACTTCCTTGGGAGAAGTCTTACTCAGTTTATCGATTTGAAGGTCTCATCAATATATATACATTAAAGTATTTGTCTCTATCCATCACGAGACTCTTCTTGCATCAAAACCCTGAAGTGATGCCCCTGAATGCACTAATGAAACAAACCAGATGTTTAATGATTAGTAGAAGCTCACACTAACACTTGCACGCAACACCTTCCCTTACACGCAAGATTTTGGATTATCACACAAGAGGGATTTCACACAACACTTATTTTTCAGACACACCAATTCTTTCTTCCAGCTACACCATAAGGTTCACTTTGTCTTTTTAGACTAAAAGAAAACTTTTCACGCAAGTTTCTCTCTCAACTTCTCTTCTATGTGCAAGTATTTCATGTAGCAGAGGAACCCAATATTCATTGAAATGTTATAACTCTTGATTTGGGGTAGCCGCATATTTATAGGCCTCAGTTACCCTATGCACATGTTTCTGAGGTGTCGTACAATATTCTCTTCGACCGCGGAAAACCCCTTTTGACGTCACATTGGGTGCACAAGTATCTTCCACACAACCTCATCTTTCACGCACATTTAAATATTTTGTGCACTTTTTTCCATTTTCATATTTTGATGAAATGATCCCAGAACAATCCTTTCATGAAACTTTCTAAACCTACTTCAATACTGCTGTTTGATTGAACCATAGGATCTCTTTCCTTGCAAACTCCCGGATCTTCCATGTGAGGATTGAAAACAAACACAAACAATAATACATTTATAGAAAATACCAGTCTTGGTTCCA
Source organism: Viscum album (assembly GCA_963277665.1). NCBI lineage: Eukaryota > Viridiplantae > Streptophyta > Magnoliopsida > Santalales > Viscaceae > Viscum > Viscum album. The sequence goes on from OY728129.1 coordinate 1,437,479,741, forward strand.
ATAGATCAGAATCATGAAAATCCTGAATGATGTTTGGATATAAGTTGGCCTAATCAAAAGACGTGTTGGGAGTAGGAAAACCAGGGAACCCAAGCTTGGAATCAGCTCAATTGTGAAACTAAAAATCTATATTACCTCTATCAACAATCCACCTATAAAAAGCCGAAAGGGTAGGAAAATGTTGTTGTATCATGTGACAGAGGGAGGAGAGGTGGGATCTTGAAAGTCCCATGGCATCACCATATTTATCAACCATAAACCTTCCCTAAATATAATTACACTCAACAGTTTCCCATGCCATCTTTAATTGTAACCCAAGAATGGTATTAGAGAAGTTCATAACATTAATCCCACCCTGATCCAGAGGCTTGGATATCCTTTTCCATATAATCCAATGATGCCTCCCATCAAGATGGGTATCCTAGATAAATCCTGAAAAAATTATTTCAATGCTAGAGATAACACCTTTTTGGATTTTGATAGTTGACATTACATTCATGGGGATGGATGATAACACAGTATTGACCCAATTAATCTGGCCTCTAAAATAGAGAAACCAATTTTTCAATAAAAAATACGACCTGTGATTTTGTGAATGAAATTGTCAATGTGATGAATATGAGGATGACCAAGAGAGATCGGAGCACTAAGGTAAGTCATTTGGAAGTTGCTCTTGAGAATCCGCAAGTTGGATTGTAGTAATTGCACACACCTGTGCAAGGAACCATATGAAGTATAAAGGTTTCTCTTCGAATGATTGACCATTTCCCACTATAAAGACAGAAGTTTTATAAGATATTGTGAATCCACCAAATGGAATTCATGCTTGCATTAGTGTAAATAAGGTTTTCATCAACAAAAATTAGGTGTGAAATTAAAATTTTATTAAACTTGCACTGATAAGGATAAAAACCTCTTGAAGAGACACCCACCTTAATATGGTGGCTAAGAGAATCCTAAGATATAATAAACAGAATGGGAGAGAGAGGATAACCCTAGAAAGACCCCATACTAATTCATGAAATCCTAATTCATGCCCATAAAATATGTGGAGATACATGTAGAATAAATACATCAGAATAAAATATCTGTCACCCAAGCAGAAAAAACTCATATAATTGAGAACTCAAAGGATGAAACTTCATTCCACAATATTATAAGTTTTTTCCATGTAAAGTTTTCTAGAAATATTAGACCCTTTAAAATTAATGTCACAAATCATTTCTTGGGCCAAACCAATTTCTACTTGGATAGCTCTACCTTAAACGAACTCATACAACTCATCAGATATCCATTGAAGGAGTTGGAGAGAGAGCCTATTGTTGATCTCACAATACATTACTTTGTACTGGAAGTTACACATACTTATCGGTCTATAGTACTACAACATAGATGGTTCCTTTATTTTTGGAATGAGAACCATTGAATTGGCATAAGAAACCCACAAAAGATTTCCACCATAAAATAAATGACCAATTGCCTTCATAAGATCATGTTTGACCAAATCCCACAAGCCTCAATAAAAAGAAACTAGAATTTGATCTGACCTGGAGCACTTTTAGGATTGTGATTTCAAATAGTATATTGAATCTCCTTCTCATCTGGGATGCCTTCAAAGAGATAATTATCACAAGAAGAGACACATAAAGGAATGGAATCAAAGATCTCAGCCTAGCCGATCAGATAACCTTCCCTCAAACTTTAATTATGACCAATTAGATGCAATTTAAAATATGATTCAACCAATCCCCCAATTGCATATCGGTCATCTGAATAAGTTATATCATCAAAAAGAATGTTGGGGTGGATATGAAGACGTTTCTCATTGATACACACATTAAATAAAGTTGTGTTATGATCACCCTCTATAATCCAATGACTTATAGATTACTTGCGTGCCATATGTTCCTTCTTTAGAAGAATCTCAACAAACCTGCTCTTCCGATTGACAAAATAAACAATGATGGAATAATCACAATGATTTTACAGGATAACTTACAAATGGGAAATATCTGAACTGAGGGTCTCTAAATTCTGAGAATGGGAAGACAATATTTGGTGCCAAGACATGAGAACACACCTCGGTATTATTAACTTATCATGAAGGGACTCCTAAGGGCCTCTATGAGAGGACCTATTCTACGCATCACTGAAAACCTGATGATAGTTCGGATTGGAAACCCAAGCATGAGAGAAGAAGTGATCAGGTTCTGAATTAGAAGGAGAGAGGGTAATCCAAAGAGGGGAGTGATCAGAAAAATTGTGGAGAAAATGACCAATATTTGTGTTTGGGAAGGATGAGATCGTTGTAATATTGTAAAGGAATTGATCATGTTTGGACTAGGTACCACGTCCCCCTATCTGATTATTACACCATGTGAAAGGATCCACAGAATAACAAAGATATAAATGTCCAGTCTGAGCCAAGAAGGAGGAAAAGTCTCTACTAGCTTTACAGAGAAAGCTTCCACGGCTCTTTTTCTCCATTGGTTTAAGAATAGTGTTGATGTCACCACCAATAAACCAAGGATCATCTCCTGGATCGAATGACCCCAAGGCCTACCATAAGAAGCCCCTCGTACATAAATCATAGCTAGAATAGACCATTGGGAGAAAGAAAACTAAAACACCTATAGAGATCTTTTTAGTCACACACTGAAAAGAATCTTCCACTTGGTCAACTATAATGCCAGACTTCCGGAAGAACAAATTGTCATTATTTTGAGGGTGGGAAAGATGAGATCCCTAATACATGACTCTATGAGAAAAAATGGACATCTTGGACATGTTCTTCTTGTTCTCAAGGGATGTCACCAAAAAAACATTGTGAGAATGAAATTAAAAAGATATAAAATCAGTTTTACCCTAAGAACCAAGGCCACGACCATTCAATAATATGAAATAAATCATTAATGTAGAGGGTTCCTGGAATTATCCCCAGGATAAATGGATCATGAGAGAGAACATGATGATATGGGGCGATTAAGACAAAGTTGGGACCTGATGCATTTTCATGGTGGAGCTTTAGAACCAGTAAGGGCATGGCTCTCACCTTCTTGCAAGGGATGCTTAACTTTCCCCAAAGAGTTCCGCTTCCTCAGCAAGGGAGGCCGAGAGGGGGAACATGTGAGGGGGTTGGTAGGAGCTTCCCTGGGAAGAAGGATATTCAGAAAGGGATCCTGGAGAGGATTCTTTGAAGCCAATAGATCACCTCTGATAGCTATAATAGAGAGAGAGAAAATCAGAAGCGGGTCATTGTAGATCCAAGAGGAAGAACCAAGGGCCTCCAGGGAAGGTTGATATGAAGATAAAGGGTCCTGAGGAACTTTTGAAATATCCAAACAAACAGAACCATCAGATAAAAAAGAGATCTCTTGAAGAGGATCCTAGGCATTCATTCAGATCTCAGTTTAGGAAAATTGTAGTTGACAAACACAAGAGACCTCCAGATAAGTAGAGTGCCTGATTAGGGAGGACTGAAATCTAGATGATCCAAGATCACCATGCTAGGCACAGGGAAGTGGAGGGGCAACCATGACCACCTTCCCTTTAGGCAAAAACTTGTTAGAAGAACTGAAAGACACTAGCGCCGAGTGATCAGAGGAACCAGAAGGAAGTTGTGGCTTAAAAGGAACCAATTCCAAACAAGGAGAGATCTCACTAACAACGCCAAGGGTAGAAGAAGGGGAACCTGGATCCCAATCTAGAGGAAGCACAACTTGCAAAGAGGATCTAGAAACCCGGAAGCCACGGGGAGCCTGGTTAACCGGAGGATCAGCATGATGTTGGGAGGAAAGATAGTCCCACTGGCGCCGACGACACACAACCAGAGAGTGACCTTGAAGGTGACAACAGGAGAAAAATCCGGGAGGAGACGGAAATATGAGGTCCTGGAACCAATCGTCCTTACCTTCTACACGGAGAAGAATGTTCGTCAAAAGAGGCTCACAATAGGCTTCTGAGAAATGGATGCAAGAGAGTTATACATTAAGAAGACCCATATCATGCATATTTCGAGTAATCAAGATTCATATATCCCATGGTTTTCGCCACAGGGCCATCATACCTCAAAACAACCCTAGGTCAGGATACAAAGACATTATATCTCGACACTTTGTTCAGGGTCCGGTCACTGAAGACCGTCACTCCCACTGTCACCTTTCATGTCATATCACATAAGACCATCATAACTACAGGTCATGCCATGAGACCATCATGCAATATCATCTTACTTGGTCCTTTAATCATGTCACATACAATATCGGAATAGGATCCCCCTTTAGGTCCACACAACCACAATAGCTCCACCTGCTACTTTGGTATCACGCCTTGAACACCAATATAACATATACCAAACACATCACATGGAAACATATCCACAACATATAGAGGCATAATAGAGCATATCAAGAGTGAGAAATAATATCCAAGCACATGTGCACGCACACACACGTGTTCATACTCAAATATGGGTCTCATGGCCTATGCATGCACACATTGGTGATCAAACATCAAATATAGTTTCACAGGCTACACACGCACACACATGCGATCAAAGTCAGGCATGTCCTAAAGAATATATGCACACAATAGAAAATCATTATTACAATCATATACATTAACTCAACATGGTAATGAAATTATACTCTCAAGCATGTTGATGTCAACCTCCTGATTCATCATGAGTGTCGTCACTCGACCCACATTCTCACACAAAATGGAACAATCATGCACACCAAGAACATCTAGAAATGATTCCAATAAGTTATTAGGATGGTTTTTGAATGGTACTTAATGAGAAATAAATCCAATGGAATGGGTTTAAAATAAAACCCCCTTATAATCTTCTAATTTTAGAAGATCTAACTCCAGTCAAAGGAGAATTTTCATTGCTCTGGGACTGTGACAAGAGAAGACATGCAAGGCGGTAACAAATCCAGTTCAATGATGGAAGCCTCCACCTTCCATGGTTTAATTCTATAACATAGTTAAGCAATGAGAATCATGGATAATTAACCATCCAAGGGCATATCATCAATAAAGGATTTCATCTAAGACATGCCCTAAAATCACTAAAAAAATGTCTGAAAATTATGTGGATCAAAGGAATAAACATCGGAGGGATGAATCAATTAATAGGGTTGAAATTTTAATTAATTTTACATTAAATACACCTCATTTAAGATCCATGTGTTTCACCTTTGAAACATTCACTATCTGACAAAGAGGGTGATGCTTCCAACTATTTCAAAATTTACATGACAGCCAAAATAATTTCCACCACGACCTCACCATACCATAGTGGCTTTGAACACACTAGCCCGACGTGGTCAGTGTAACGACATGTCCCCAAATTTTAGTTTGTTTTCCCTCACCATGTACATGTTGAGTTATTTATGGTCATGGAATATATTTTCATTCTGTAAGCACCACGACTTCATCCATTCCCATGCATTTCATTTACCCCATTATGGTTTTACATATTATCATACCATGGACCACCATAGTTTCGACCAAATCCATGGTATTTCTTATTTTGAACCAAAACAAAAAAAATTTTGATTCCTAAAAACTAAAAAACCTTCAAGATCCTAGCTTAAACTGTTAAAAGGCTCAAAAACATTACATAAGACATGTCGTAACATATAATAACATACCCACTAAAAATGAGGGTTTTCCAAAAGTAGTTGGAATAAAATTGATGTAACCATATTAAAAAATAAATAAATAATTTAGAATAAAATGCATCCTAGAAGTGGATTTATTCATTATGAATCCCATTTGTCTGAGGTCATAAGGGAGGTAGATTTTCTAGATTTTACCCAAGATCTATCCTAAGATGAATTCGAGCAATTACGGTTTGAGTGAAACTATATAAGGGGGAAGTTCAAACTCTAATTGATTTCTACAAGATCCATGCTAGTTTAACCACCACCTAAAACTACTATAAGAGTTTATTTGATTATTTGGTCTTACATGGAGATCATAATGGTTTATGTATGTATAAATTTGGATTGTATCAATATGAAATTAAATATTTATCTGTATATACATTTCACAAATTTTTATACCTTTTTAAAAGAATTTTTTCTCAATTCACTATATGACTAAAAATGAATTTTCCATAAATTGGAATTTTATTTCAAGAAAATACATTTATTATGATTGAAGATATGTTGATTGTATGAATAATAAAATAATACTTGGTTAATTAATAATTCATAAGAAAACTAATAGTTAATATACCGGAATTTGTTTTCCTATAAAATAATATTTTCTATATATTTTATATTTTACATTAAAATTAAAATTTATAATTTTTATGACGGTAATTTGAAAAAAATAACATAAAAATTGGATTTATTATATCAATAGTATATTAAGAGATATTTTTAGTGATTTTTTAAAAATAATTAATTTTAAGGTGAAAACTAAAATACAGATTTTACTAAAAGCTATCAATTTTATAAAACTGAGATTACCTAAAAGCTCATGAGAAACTTTTGAAATAAAAATAAATATTGTTTTAATATGTAATATAAATAATTTAAAATTTCTATGTTGAATTTATAAAAAATATGTTTAATTTTTTTGAAAGTCATGTAATAATTAACACTAAAAACTATTTTTACATGATTATATTAAAAATAAGACATTATCACTTTTTGAAATAGAATATAAAAAAATTTATTTATTTTTTGAGTTCAACATGTTAATATTAGTTAAGAAGCTAAATTTAAATTATGTAATTAATATGTTTTTTACACCTATATGTAATTATATTAACAATCAATAAATTAGTATCAATACTAAATAAGATTAAGACAACATAATGGTTAAAAATAAAATGTCTACAAAAACTATTTGTTATATATTAGATATTTTATTTTAAAAGTTAATTTTATAACATTATGAAATTTAATTATAAATTTTTTTAATAAAATTTATGTTCAAAATATCAATAATTTTTAATATGTGTTACATTATATTTTTAAATAAAATGTAAATTTCTTTGTAGAAACTAGTTACTAAGGTAAAAATGAAAATATTTAAATGTAAAAAGGTTTTCTCAATATACCTAAATCATATTTAAAATGTTTTCGGAAAGTCTTGGGTGATGATTTATCAATAATATCCTACCCCACATTCCATTAGTATGAAATTTAGGATTCATTCCTCCAATTGCTCGAAGGACTTCATTTTTTTTATTGATTTTTGATAATCCACATTTCAAGGGGTGATGTGGAACCCTTTCAAGTCCTGTAGGCATAATTATTACATGGCCCATAGTCCTTAGAGAAATTCATTGCCTGTAAGCTTCAAACATTACATACAACCGAGACTAACTACTTTGAACTACTCTTCCCCAGCATCTTCATCGTGAAATCACCTCTCCACCTTTTCATGGCTATTTGGCTAGGCTTTCCCGTTCATGCATAGGCTTGTCCCGATAGAAGGTGTCATACCCTCTCATTCTTGCAATCTGTTTTTCTTCTACTATGGTGAAATCTCCTTTTTCCTCCTCCTTCTGAAGCTTGTTCCTTGTAGGTTTTCTGGTTTGCATCTGCACTTATGGAGGCCCGAAGGCCTTGAGGTGGCCCGAAGGCCTCGGTGGGCCGAAGGCCTTAAATGACTCAGCGACCAAATCGGTGGCCCGAAGGGCCAAACATGGGAATATTCCCGGCTGATACAGTTCCAAACAGTGCCTTCTACAGTTCTTGCTACAATAACTTCTACAGCTATGCACAGTTCTTTCTACAGTTCTGCTACAGTACCCCAGAAAATTAGCATCCACCTGGATTTGATCCCATGTATCTTGGATGAAATTAAGGAGTCCCCACCAACTGGGATGAGGCTCATGTTCTTTAGGAGTCAATGACTAGGTAATTGTGTAAAGATATCATGGAAGTATAAAGGGTATTCCCAAAAGTTACATTTTCTTCACTTACAAAATAGGATCACTTCCACCACACCATGGTTAAAATTACCATTATATTTAAACATGAATCTATAACTAGATTAACAATACTATATTTCATTTTGCATCAATAATCACCAAGTCTCTAGAAGGTATCTTAATTCCACCTTTTCCTAGAATATCTCCATGAGAAGATCAAGTCTCCAATGTAAGTATTACCTTATTTGTAATCTTATATCCTCAATATTCCTCTTCCCAATATATTATATCAATAACAAAATAATTAAATATTAATAATTATTATACTAATATGTTATTACATTAACGGAATAACCATTATTTATTCATCTCAATCCGCTAAAAAAACAAAAGCATCGTTAGTGTGTTTCATAGAAAACCGCCTCCACAAAGCGACATCTTCTATTTTTCATCATCACCATTCTTGGCTGGTCAAAAGGATGTAAAAGATTAATAAATATGATATATATAATATCACTATGATTTTAAAGGGTTAAATTTATCATTTAACTTCATTCTCTCTCCTTCATTGAGAAATGGAAACATTAATTATGTGTGCATACAAATTTTCGCTTCTACGAGCAATGAGTTTAATTTTTCATCACCACCCTTCTTGGACGAATTTAAAAATATATTTAGCATAAAAAAAATTTATACATCAAAATATTAATATTATTTATATTATGAAACTATTTTAAAATACTTTCAACCATTGTGAACATACATTAGGAGTTATAGAAAATTTGATCGAACAACCTCCTATAAGTGACGTAGGAAAGAAAAATATATTATAAATAAATAAAAAAATGGCATTTAAAGGGAATTTTAATATTAAATAGAGTTTTTTAAGGTTATTAATTAAGTATTTAATAAATTTAATTTGGTTATTAACGAATTTAAGCAGAAGTGAAGTGAGAATTACGACTAAGGTAATAGTTTCTATCTTAATCACCCTTCATTGAGCCATGGTTTGATTTTTTGAATTAATCTTCATTTGTATGGTTTAACTATTTACCCCTTGAGTTATAATATCATAAATTATCTTTGAACTTGGAAAATTAACTTCTATTCATACTATTCCGTATTGTGGGCTATGATTGATGTATTTCCTAACATATAAATTATCTTTAATAACTCAATCTACTTTTTTGAGTTATAATGTTTCTCCTTAAGTTTTGTATTTCTTTTCATATGGCATATCATATTTTTATCTTATAAGAATCAATTTTTATTAAAATATACATTTTTATGATTTATATTCTTTATTAAAAATTTAACCATGTTAAGAATTATTTTAATCCTCTTAAATGATGGTTTCCCATCCTTGCCCATATTTCTATTTCCACTTACGATTTCTTTTTAATTTCAGAGAAAATTATTTGTTATATAATGTGTCCTTAATAAATCCATCATTTTATTTTCAAATTAATGTTTCATCATCCATGTTTTCAATGTGTAATTTTTAAAAAACTACTATAAAATGGTTTTCTTTCTATGATCATTTTTTGGATCATTTATACCTCTTGCAAGACTTATCAATGACACATCCTATTACACTTTCTCCCTTTTATGAAATATCATTCTAATGCACATCACATATTTTTTTATATATGTTCCTTACACACACAGACACACATAGTTAAATACCCCTTTTATTGTTGGGGTTATATAAGTTTTTAGTTGCCTTCAAAATTACCACTTTTAAGTAAACCTGATTTATGGGAAATTTCATATTTCATATCTCATATGGAATATATATTTATGATTTTAATTTATTTAATTGTTGGGATGGGAATTATACATCCCTCCATTACATTAATAGATTTTTATATCTCATGAGATGTTATCTATGGGATTATGGAGTGAACCTAGTCCACTATGGGACTTTGTATACTTTGTTTAGAGAATGGGGAGTGAACCCAATCCACCATGGTACTTTTTCCACTTTACAATGATAGTTGATACGTTGAAATCATATATACATTTTTCTATCATTTTATTAAGGATTTTTAATTATTTACATGATAATTCACCTGGTATGTGTTGTTTATCATAGGAAATAGGATTTTAAGGTTTCAAATGAAAAAATGTAGAAAAGAACCAAAATTGGCTATTACACATCCTGAAACATCATTACATGATGTGTAGTAGCATTTCAGAACATGCTGTAATTCGTGAAGAAAATTCATGAATAATTTTAATTCATGAAGCCATTACATGATGTGATTCACAAATACACATCATGTATCCTTTGAATTCAATTCCTTATTTCAAGATAAATCCCAGAGGAAGATACACATCATGAGTCTCAAATACACAATGTGAAAGGAGTCAAAGTTCTGAATCTTTAAATTAGATTCACATAGATTCAAAAATCATGGAGGAAAACTCAGATCATAATTAAATGATGTGTAACACTATTACACACCTTGTAATTTCCATATTATTTACCTACAATAGGTTCACCGTGGAAGGAAGAGACAACACTTTTTTGATTTTTCTCATTTTCTCTCTCGTTTTTATCGATTCTTCTTCCACCTTTTCTCCCCAAACTCAAATTTATTCAATTAGTTTCATTATTTTTCTTTAATAACAGTGCCATGGATTTATTTACAAGTGTTATTCATACCTTTTTCATCACAAAAATCATTCTATGAACATTATTGAATTCGATCACCAGCCTTCTATGATTCTGCATTATGCTTTTTCTTATTCTTATTACAAGTAAGTAGTTGATTGAAATTGTGTTTAATTCAAGATTTATATTTCTTGTTATTAATTGAATGTTCACTAATTGGTTAATCTGAATCATTGCATGTTTTTAAATCTTTTAATCTCAATATTTGTTAGTATATTAATCATGATTTCAACTCTTTATCTATCTGTAATTGATTCTACCATGAGTAGTTGAACTATTAAGGGTAGGGATCAAGAGTTGGGGTGACTGAATCAAATTAATCTCTAATTATTAGATTAATAATCTCAAGTAATAGTAATCAGGTTAAATAATAATTATTGATCCAAATAATTTAAGAAACCTTGACCATAGGAATCTTGAATGAACTACCTTGATCTTATTGGAGTAGAATAGTCTATGACCACTAGCCTATGATGATTTGTGGTTTTGAAGATAAGTTTAATGTACTTAGGTTGTAGTTATCTGTAGACCAAGGGATATATTCCTCCCATATAGAGCTAGTTTGTATGACCATGATCAACTAGTGATCTCCTCTTGCTTCTAAACCTAAACCTTATAACCATTCCAAGTTATAATTAAGATCATCCTTTCTAAAAAACCCCATAATTGATCACGATACCTACCTTATACCTAATCCTAAACCTAGTTCTCTTAGCATAAGTTTCCCTAAACTTAATCAAACTCATGAGGACTCCAACCCAAAAGAGTTCTAATACTTATTTCTTATATTCCACCTCTCAATCCTTGTGGGATTGACCCCATACTATCACTATACTACGCCTTAGTAGAAAGTGTAGTTTGGAAAATAATAAATCTAATCTGACCATTGTGCGCATAAAATTAAATGATGTGTGTGGGTGTGTCAAATTTTGGATCCATTTCAAGGGATTTAGTTTTCTATGATTCACATGGAATCTTATGAAAATAACCTAGGAATAACTCTCCATTTCTCCATTTCTAGTTTCATTTCATTTCCATTTTCTTTTGGATGCCATTGCATCCATCTTCTTCTTACGGCTTTGTGCATACTTAAGGGCCCTTCAACTCGTTCAAGGGTCTTTAATGCACAAGAAAAACTTTCCTTTTATCCAAAAATAGAAATGTATATATCAGAAAATAGTAATATATCATGTCAAAATCCACCCAACCCACCCAAGATGCAACCGTTAGTTCATGGATAAAATCTGAGACATCAAGAATGCACCATCATGGATTATGGATGACTATAAATCCATGGTTCTATTCTATGTATTATAGACCCTCCTATTCAAGACCACACATTCATGACAAAACCTAGACTCATTGATATGATTCAAAACATGGGCCAATTTTGTAGGCTTAGAAGTGAAGACCCCCATGAGCATATTTTAAACTTATTGTAAGTATGAGATACAATTCACAACTAGGTAGTGTATTCTAATGTGATAAGACTAAACATATTTCCCTTATCTCTATAAGACCAATCCAATTATTGGCTCAAAAGTCAAGCACCCGAGTCCATCACAAGTTGGGATGATTCAACCAAGAAATTTCTAGACAGGTACATTCCACCAATCTACACATGGAAATTGCGAAACGAAATCCAGAATTTTTCTACAGAAGATGGAGAGTTAGAATGAGAAGCATGTGGTAATTTTAAAGAACTCACTTAGAAGTGCACACATTATGGACTCGACACGCGGATCCAGTTCCATACATTTAATCAAGGCCTCCAGCTTGCTTCTAACATATTTATTGATGTCGCAACTAATGGAGGACTGATGTTTAAGACACCTCAGGTTGGATGGGAACTTCTAGATGAAGTATCTCATAATAACAACATGTAGTAGAGTGATCATGGAACACCTCATCATGGTATCCACCAAGTTGAGGAAAATACCTGACTAAATGCTCAAGTAGAATCCTTGACCAAAATGCTTGAATCATTTCAACTACCTACTACACCACCCCCTGCTTCTGTAATGGTAGTCCATTCATGAAGAATGTAAGGTGAATCACATATATATAAAGACTATATAATAAATTTTTATGGAAAACCAAAACAATATTTTAATTATGTTAATTACAATCAGAAAAATCAATAGTTCTAACAGCCACAAAAATATTTTCAATTGAGGTCCGTACAATAATAGTAGTAGAATAATCAGGATTATTACCAATAAAGTAGTTGTAATGAACCTTTTATAAGTCAAGAACCACTAGGATATCCATCAAATAATTTTTTCCCCAAACACCACAAAAGGTATCACAACAAACCTTCCGTCCAAGGGAACAAAATTTTTTTTATCCAGATCCACCAAGACCTCAACAACCAGCTATACCACTTCAAAAAAATATTGAAATTATACTCTCATAATTTTTACAAGAGGTACATTAGAGGATGACAACCCAATAAACTGAAATATAGAATTGAAGGGTGGCTCTTTGAAACCTCAAGCATCAAATGGGTATAATCTCAAATATTTCTTAGAGATAATGTTAGGTATTATACCTAGTAATATAGAGATATACCTAATGGAAGAGGAAGTGGTAGTGGTTCTGAGGAGTGAAAAAGTGATGGATTTTCAGAAACCATGTAGAAGAGATGAAAGACAAGATGAGAAACCCAAGAAGAATAAACAAAAAATAGAGTAAGAATTTGATGTGACCACTCAAGTAATAGCTCAAGTGGTAACACCAACAACAGAAGCCCAAACACCTAATCATAAAAAGAGAAAGTTTATGTTTCTCCACCACCGTGTAAACTACCCCTTCAAATTTTGGAAGGATCAAGGCAAGGTATAATTAGATGGATATAAAATACGTTTTTGGAAATGTTTAAGAAAATGCACATAAACTTTCCATTTGTGGAGGCAATCGCTAAAATGCCCAAATATGAAAAATTCCTCAAAGATATCATTTCAAACAAAAGGAAAATGGAAGAACTAAGAGTCATCTCACTGAATAAAGAATTCTCTACTATTGGTCAGTATAAAATTACACAAAAAATGAGTGACCGAGGTAGTTTCTAAATCCCTTGCATAGTATGAGAATGTAGCTTTAAAAGATCCTTGTGTGATTTTGGAGACAACATCAACCTCCTTCCAATTAGTGTATTTCTAAAGTTGACACTTGGAGAAGTCAAACCAACCAGATTAGCACTCCAATCATCTGACCGGTCAGTCATATACCCCTGAGAAATTTTCAAGGGCATCTTAATCAATGATTACAAGTTCATTTTTCCAGCAGACTTTCTCATTCCGGACATGGAAGGGGAAGGAGAAATTCCAATCATCTTTGGCCAGCCATTCCTAGCCACTAGAAAGGAACTAATTGATGTTAATCATGTAATACTTATATTCTAAGAAGGATTTGAACAAGTTATGTTTGATCTAGAAAAGGCATCACAACAAATATATTATCCTTTTAATTTCCAAGAGATCTCTCTCACTATCTAAATAGAAGGTTAATTCAACATGGAAGAAGAGAGTTATTACATACTCTCTAATGAGGTCGAGGAATATGAAATTGAAGAAGTAAAATACATAGGACCTCTTATATGGGAAAGTAACCTACCTTTTATACCCTCAGTTATTCTAACACCAAAACTAGATCTAAATCCCCCCCAGTACGCTGAAGTATTCCTTTCTAGAGATTATTTATGAACTACCAGTTATCATTAACTATGAACTATTAGAGTCAAAAGAGGAAAAATTGGTTGAAGTATTAAAAAGGCACAAGTAATCGATTTCATGGGGAGAGGAAATCATTAAATAAATCATCCCTTTTTTTTATGAACCCATAAAATTATACTTGAGGAAGGTGAACCAACCAAATGCCAACCTTAAAGGCAATTCACACCACCAATGAAGGAAGTTGTTAAAAAATATGTACTAACACTTATAGATGATGCAAAAATCTTTTCAATCACTCATAGTGTGTGGGTGATCCCACCACATGTAGTTCCTAAGAAAGGCAGACTCATAGTTGAAAAGAATGATAAATATGAACTAATCTCTACTCGCACCATCACTGGACGATGAGTATGCATGGATTACAGAAATTTAAATACACCTACCCGAAAGGATCATTTCCCCTTACCCTTCATTGATCAAATGCTATAGAGATTCGCAAGACATGAATTATATTATCTCTTGGGTGGATATTCAGGATATAATTAGAATTTATTCAACCTAGATGATTATTCAAAGAAATATTTTACATGGCCATTTGGTACCTTCGCTTACAGGCGCATGTCATTCGATATGTGAAATGCACCAAAAGCTTTACGAAGATGCATGAAACATATATTCCATGATATGGAAGAGGAATTATTAAAAATTTTCATGGATGGAATCTAGTCTATGGATGATCCTTTGAGATTTTCTTAAGAAATATTGATTTAAACCTTCAGCGCTATAAAGGTAAGTGTCTGGTTTTAAAATTATAAAAATATCACTTTATGGTTCAAGGAGGCATAGTACCTAGAATTTTTTTTCCAAGCATGGCATGGATGTTGATCCTTCCAAGATAAAAGTTATCAAATATTTACCAAATACATCAATAGTTAATGGTATAAGGAGATTTCTAGCCTATGTAGGATTCTGTCGGCGATCCATAAAAGATTTTGTGAAAGTTTCCCACCCTCTGACACACTTTTTATCAAAGGAAACAACATTTAAATTTACTAAATAATGTCGACAGGCATTCAAAATATTAAATAAAATCTTGATAGACGGTCCTGTAATCATTTCACTAGATTAGAAAAAAATAACTTGAATTAATGTGCGAGGCCAGTGACTTTTTTGTTGGTGATGTTTTAGGAAAGTGAGTCACCCACATATTCTTCTCAATATACTATTCCAGTCAAATAATAAATGAATTTCAAGTGAACTACACAACCAAAGAGAAGGAGAACTTAACGATTTTTTCCTTTAAATAATTCTTCTCTTATGTAGTTTTATCAAAAGTGATTGTGCACAATGATCATGTTTCCCTGATATATTTGATGAATAAAAATGATTCCAACCCCAAACTGATAAGGTGGATTATATTTCTCGAAGAATTTTACATTGTTATTTAGGATGCCAAAGGAATAGAAAATATGACCGCTGATAATATATCATGACTGCCACTACCACTCATAAAGGGCTATGATGATATCGACATCGAAGTTGAATTTATTGGTGAGAACATTTTAAAAATAAGGGTAAAACTGTTGTTTTTAGATATTGTAAATTATCATTCCAATATATTTTTACACTAAGACCTCTCCTAATAACAAATAATAATATTTTTATCTGATGCTACACACAACAACTGGGATTAACCACTTCTATTTAAGCACTAAACTAATGGATTATTTATATGATTCATTATAGTGGAAGAAATCCAAAATGAGTTGGACATGTGTCATATGTCACTAACTGAAGATTTATGAGAGAAAAGATCCTATAATGTGGAATTGTTTGGCCAATGCTTCACTTTGATGAAAAGGATTATTTTCAAAGCTGTGATAGGTGCCAAAGAACTGCCACCACTGGAAAAAGAATTGAAATTCCCCAAAACCCAATCATGGAAGTTTAAATATTCAATGTATGGGGAATATATTTAATGGGACCATTTCCAAATTAACATGGTATGTCCTATATCCTTTTTGGTTTTGACTATGTATCCAAATGGGTAGAAGCTGAGGCTACAACACATGACACAACAAATGTGGCAATGAACTTCCTAAGAAAAATATGTTTTTAAGATTCAGATTTCCTAGATTTGTCATTAGTTATTGAGGAACACATCTTATTAATATTTCTGTTAAAGGAATACTAGGGAAATATGGCATTTGATATAAAATAGTAACTCCCTACCACCCAAAAACAACAAGAATAGTAGAATTGTAAAATAAGGAAATCAAAAAAATCCTAGAAATGACCGTGAACATAAGTTAGAGTGATTGGACTCTGAAATTGGATGACGCCCTATGGGTGTACTATACTACGTATAAAACACCCATTGGAACCACACCATTCTGATTGGTTTATGGAAAACCTTATCATTTTCCAGTTGAATTAGAGCATCGCTCCTACTGGGAAATTAAGCAACTCAATTTAGATTCTAAAAAAGTTGGAGAAGCTCGGATGATGCAATTAGATGAATTGAAGGAAATCGGAAAAGATTCTTATGAAAATTCCAAGATCTACAAAGAAAAAAACAAAGAAACAGAATGATCAAAGGATTTCAAGATGCATCTTTGTCCTTGAAAATAATGTTATTTTGTTCAACTTGAGATTGAAATTATTCCCTAGGAAGTTTAAATTTATATGGTTAGGACCCTTAAGAGTCATTCATGTATTCCATTATGGGACCATTAGAATTCATAAGGAAGGTGGACCATCATTCAAAGTCAATGGTCAATGATTAGAAATATATCAAGAACCATTCCATGAAGGTTGTGTCATTTGTTTGAAATTTCTATGAGCATCCAATTGTCAATATATTGACATTAAATGAAACGATTACTAGGATTCAACCTAGATTAGGGAACCCAAGGCTAGAATAAGTTAAATAATAATTAGGATAGCGTAGGGGATTCTGGGAGAAAATGACCAGGCGGATGGTCTAATTTATGAGCAGAAAGATAAAATTACACATCATGTAACCATAGCTCAAAAATTTTATTTTAATGGATTTTTTTATAAAAAACCCAAATACAAGGTGTGAAACCCAATAACAAGTCTTGTATTTTCCAGATCCAGTCATTAAATGTAGGCCGCGATCCTAGGGTTCATGACCCATCCCCCTCCTGCTCGGTAGCTAACCCCACCCCGCTCCTCCATCTCAGCTGAACCCTCCTCTCTCATCCCTCTCGGACAAAACCTTATATTACCCCATATTGGAAGAACACCCACCCGCCCACCCCTCTCCATCTTCTCTTAATAATCCTCCATGTATCCCACCTTGAGCCCAATGGCATGCACAAATACCGTGCGCCCTACCCCTGTAGAATTCACATCTGACTGTGATGATACACCTTTGGTGAAAATCCCACGAGGTCCTGCACCCACCACACCCACACCACCTCAAGTAGTATCTACCTCGACTTCTTCTACATCCCACTCCAGGACTACTACCCAAGAAGACTCCTAGTCCATCTCCAATGAATCATTTGCAGACAAACACCCATATTTTCACCCCATTATCCATTTATCTGACCCCAAGCATCATGTTCCCCTCAACCAGATTTAGGCAAAGCCAATGTGGCATAACAAAACCATCGATATGGCCATCCTTGCTCACCTTTATACCATTCAGAAGGTACTAAATATCCTTTTTCTCCTACATATCTCTTATATTATCAATGTATGAGAGGATACATACTAAGAAATATTTCTCAAGTTTCTATTTACCTTCGAGGTCATAGTGGAAAAACATCTCTTCGAAATCCATGGACAAACTCATGAAATATCCTTTGAAAAAACCAGGTTAGGCTTAGAAATTTATACTAAGGATTTAACCACATACAAGTTATTTTTTACACTAAATATTTATTTGTAAAAATTTTATTCTTTGAGTATTTAGTGGATAATTACCTAGGATTCTCACACTAAACATGATCTGAGCCTCACCAAGTCCACACAGCTCTGAGGCCCATCATTCCGTATCCTATATAGTGCCTTAAAACATGACTAGATCACCCAAGATGAGTCTCATAGAAGTGTTAGTCAGATGGACGTGATTATACTTGTATCAACCATTGGTGGACCTACCATCAACATGGAATCTCAGTTCACATACTATTATAAATACCATTCTAATAGGATGCGAGTCACACTCAAGGGGGGATATTTCATTACGCACATATCACATCATATCATCATTTTTGATGCCAAACTACCACTCACCTATCTCGGTCCTATGGATTACATTATATTCCAAATGCTGCACAATATGTATCTCTTGATCAAGGATGATGATACCTACTAATGCTAGCCAAGGATTATAGAGGCTGTAGATGAGGCCTTAGGAGATCTTGTAGTAGACCCTTCACCCGAGCCACCAACCACTTCATATCCAGCCCTTACAACCCATTTTCTACCCTCCAGCACCACCTACCTTATTGCACCAACCACCACATGTTATCAAGTAAATATATTAACCATGATCCTCTTCATCTTAGAGAATCTGTTCCAGATATCCTAGAACCTATATATCCCTTTCGCAGTGTTCTCCCAGTTCACAACCCCTTCCTCACCATCACCAGCCACTGCCAAAACCTCCTCATCTACCACTCCTACCCCATACAACACCCCAAATAACTTACCATTAGAGATGAAAGATAATATTTCCCATCATAATACTTGGAAGAGTAGGAATAGAGGGTAATGAGATCAGCAACCACCCCATCCACTGAGGCCCCCCTCGTCAATCCCACTTCAAGACCACAACCACACTACAGATTGGGACATCCCCACCACCCACAAATTTGATTGTTTCTAGAACCATGAAACCTTCATCAATAGCTGAACACCCAACCCATTCTACCATCACATCCATTGACCAGGTAGGGTAGTTCCAACCACACTCTGTTAGGGAGAAGAATATCAATGATGTCATTTGTGTCATTCATTTTTCATAGTGTACCCCAATCCACTCCACCAATTTTTGTATACTAACAAGACGTTGTTATTTTATATATTGTTTGTGTTTCCATTCATGATGTATCATTTAAATTCATTTATATATATGTTATATTGATTTTTCTCCAGGATACTTGTCTTATTTTTCAATGATTTTCAATTTTATAGTATCCATGTCTTGCTAATGTGTTTCATCAATGGTTATCGATGAACCTGTGCCACCATCTATTCTTGTTCGATGAGTGAATCATCACATGGATAAGGTCTAGAACTAGCTCCATAAGCTATCACTTGAGATTCAATCTCACCAACCTCCACCGCAAGCAGATATACCTTTCATTCCACATCAGATCCGTTCTTAGTACACACCCAAATTGATCAATCCTATCAAAATACCTTGAGAGCTAGAGGAAACTACCATGGGTAGCTATAGATGATCGATGAGAGACTGAGACGATGGATGATAATGCCTCACACTTTTCTCCATCCATCTAGCCGACGACATCATTTGTTATCACTTTATGGGAGTAAACCCATATTTCATCCATTTTCTTGTTTGTAGTTATGCTTTTATCCTAGTTATCCTTTTATATTTTCTTTCTTTTTAGAAATGAGTTACTTTGATCCTTATTGTACACACACACCTTCATTTTTATCAGATATATTTTATTACTATTCACTATGTACACCTTCCAATATTACAACATTCAAAATGTTTAAAACCTCTGGACTAATGTTTTATCTAGTGAATTTTGTTTATTTCTGAATCATTTTTTAGGTATCCCAATTCCAAAAATCAAGACATCCCAACTACCATTTAATTATTCTAAGATTTATCTTCCATACCCCTCCCACATTAATTGCATGTAAAGTATAGACACTATCTCTTTCTAAGTATGGGAGAGTTTTTCTTGAGTTTCTCTTTTGATACACTTGAATTTTTGCTTGATATCATTTTTCTATAAGACATTTTTCATTAGGAAGCATTATTTAAACCTAAAACTCCTTATGACCATTTAAATAATGAAAAATTTATGTTGATTGTTTTTTAAATCCATGATTTATTTTTGTTTAGACTTTTAGACTGATTGTTGAGATTATTAATTTAACTCAAAATTCAAATTTTTTTTAAATTACTTTTAATTGACACATTACAAGGTTTTATACCCTTAGTGATTGACTATTTTGTTTATTTACTTCCATTATTGAGAAAATTTGAGCCTAAAATTGCATATTATTTTTTGAGAATATATCTTGAGTGACACCTGGGACATGTAAACCAATCAGTACTTGCATTGAGATCTTATTGAGGCTATGACTAAAAAAATAAAATTTTTAAATGATTGAAGAAATATTTGTTGAGATACTTTTTCTAGAGACCCACCTTACGTATTTCCTTCATTAATATCATAGTTTCCATGAATGAACTTGTAGGATATAGCTATTACAATGCGATTATCCCTTCCTACCCTGCTATTTTTAAAATTCATGAATTTACTTTGAATAAGTGTGGGGCAGTTTTTCAGCCAGCACGTGATGATTTTCACTATAAAGATTTATTGTATTTCTCATGAAACTTTTTATTGGGATCCATGTGTATTTTTTGGTATTTCACACCTATCATGTTCCTTTAAAAAATACTAGGAAAAATAAAAAGTTGATTGGGTTTTGTATTAGGAAGGTAAAAAATCACCATTTCCATAAAAATGAATCCCTTGAAGGATCATATTTGGTTTGGGGATGGATGTGAGATCTAACCTAAATATGAATTTAAATAAATTATAATGAAAAATAATTATAAAATAATAGGATACTATTATTGTGCTCACTTGATATATATATGTGGATCCAACTTGAGATAATGGGGGTGTGGAATTTTGTAGTTGTGGAGGAGTCATTTGATTTCACTTTTCACAACATCCATGCATTATAATCTAGAGCCTACCCTCCTTTTTGAGCTTGTTATTCACTATTTACCCACCTTCTCACTGCCTCAGAGTCATTATAACCTAATTATTGAATCCCTAATAATTGATCTTGTATTTGTATTTATGAAGTGGAGATGGTAGAACAAATTCAACCCTATGGTTAGGAGAACATACTTGGGGTATGATCATAAATCCAATTTTATTTTACCATGAGTGATAAGGGAAAATTCATTGTAAGGTAAATTGAAAATTGGTACAGGGTTTAAGGAATGGTTAAGAAATTTTAATCAAAAGATTAAGAATTTTTATAAATAACTGAGTTATGAGGCATGACTAATTTTCTTTGTAGGGATGATTTTAGAGATTGGATTTTTCTACTTATACTTAGTTTTGTTCACCTATATATAATGAATGTTTCATATTTTAAAAATCACATGCCCTTTGAAATACCTATTGAGATCTTTTTTCTCGAGGACAAGTAATTGTTTAAGTATAGTGAAATTTGATAATCGAAAATCATGTATACATTTTTCTATCATTTTATTAATGATTTTAAATGATTTAATTAGTAATGAATATGGTATGTGTTTTTATTTCAAGAAATAATATTTTAAGTATTCAAATAAATAATTTTAGAAAATAACCAAAATTGGATATTACACATCATGGAACATCATTACATGATGTGTAGTAGCATTTCCAAACATTTTGCAAGACTCGAAGAAAATTCATGATGAATTTAAAGTCATGAATCCATTAGATGTCATGATTCATAAGTACAAATCATTTAACCCTAAAATTCAATTCCCACTTGCAACATAAATCCCAGAGGAAGATACACATCATGAGTCCCAAATACACATTGTAAAAGAAGTCAATGTTCCAAATCTTTGAACGAGATTCACATGAGATTCAAGAAGATTCAAAAATCATGGTGGAAAACATGGATTGAAATTACACAATGTGAAAAACCATTACAGGTTATGTAATATTCTGATTATTTACCTACATTAGGCGTACCATGGAAATCAGAGATGACACTTTTTTGTTTCTCTCGTTTTCTCTCTCATTTATCTCGATTCATCTTCTACCTTTTCTCTCCAAACTCGATTTTCTTCAATTATTTTCATTTTTAACATTAATAAAAGCATCATGGATTGACTTAAAAGTTTTATTCGTCCATTTTCTCATCACCAACATCATCCAACGTGCATTTTTTGATTCGGTGAACAAACTACGAGGAATTCGCACAGTGATTATTTTTGTTCTTATTACAAGAAAATAGTTGATTGAAATTGTGTTTGATTGGAGATTTATATTTATTTTTCATAATTTAATGTTCTCTAATTGGTTAATCTGAATCGTTACTAGTTTTTCAATAATTTAATATCGATCTATGTTAACATGTTAATTGTGATTTAAATTGTTCATCAATCTATAATTGCTTCTACTATGAGTAGCTAAACTAATTAGGGTAGGTATCGAGAGTAGGGGTTATTGAATCCAATTAATATCTAATTATCATCTTGGTAATATAAAGGAATAGTAATCAATTTAAATAATAATTTTCAATCCAATTCTTTTAATAAACCTTACCATAAAAAACTTGAATGAATGACCCTAATCCAAATGGAGTATAATTGGATAAGATCACTAGCCAATGATACTTTCTTATTTTGAAGCTATGTTTATTGAATATAGGTTTTACTTATCTCTAGACCAAGGAAAATATGTCTCTTAGATATAGATACTTGGTCTAACCATGATCAACTAGTGATCTCCTCTTGCTTGACATCATGAACCTTTGGACCATACCAAGTTAGAATTAAGATCATCCTCTCTACTGAACCATGAAATTGATCTTGATCCTTTCCCAATCTACGATCCTAAACCCATTTATCTTATCATTATTCTTCAAAAACATAATAAAAATTGTGATGACTCTTATAAAAAAGGTTTCTATGACATTTTTAATACCTACAAGATCTCAATACCTATTGGATTTCCCCCTCACTATCACTATACTACACCATATTATCATTTTTAGTTTGGGAAAAATTAAATCTAATATGACCGGATCCCACACAAAATTAAACAACACTTGCAGGAGCATTAATAGTCTTAGGAGTGGTCCATGACTAATGTTTATGATTCCATTTCATATATTATTTCCACATATTCCATGATTCCATGATCTTATTATTTAATTTCCTTATTCCATATTTCAATATTTCCATTCACATGATCATTATCTTTATTATATGATGTTATTCATCTTGAATCTCATGTTATTATTTATTTTAATGTTTATACCCTTACAAGGAATTATAGTTCAAATTTTCTTTATTTATTTTCACAAGGGTATCCTAGGCATTCTTAGATAATATAGGGGAGTTTGGATAACTATGTATAGTTTTAAATTATTTCTGTGTTTTTAAGTGTAAAATGATATATTTATGTATGTAATATTCTAAAGACCCTAAAAATCTCAATTTATTGACTTTATTTATGGGAAAATTTTGGTATCTATTAGGAAAAAATATATTTTTCAAGTCTTGGGTCATTATAGTTGGTATTAGAGAAAGGTGTATTTATTTTTAAAGATTGGGTTGAGTGAACATTAGTGAAAATTATAGGGTTTGGTGTAATTATATGATTACATCTTGAAATTTGGGAATGTTTTGAGCATGTGTTACAATTGAAATACTTATTGGGATACAACATGTGGATATAGGAACTAGAACAGATGCACCAATGGTTATTAATCTTGAAAAGGTATCGTTGGGTATTAACTCAATCGTTACCTAGTGCATGATAAAGAGGTCAAACTGAACACTTGGTTTGACATTCCTGGGGGGATATTATTTGTTTAATTAAATTATCCTTAAAATCCAATATAAAGGATTTATTATTCTATGTAATTAGGTTAATAATTGTGAAAGAACCCACCCTAATGAAATGAATATTGAAATGATAGTGATTTAGGTTTAACTAAAATATATAGTAATAATTTTGAAAAGTAATACATTTTGTGGTAGAATTTTTTATATAATTATCTTACACTAATTATATTATGGTGTTAATTATAAATCAGTCATGATTAACTTATTTTGATCTTAGTAATGAATTAATCCCAAATGAACCAAGGTAAAAACCGATTCTACAGAAAATGCAGAAATTTTTCCAACATGAAAACTAATGGGATATGATCTGAAGTTAGAAAAATTCTGATTCTACCAAACAACGTATCCAAAATTATGATTAAAAATGTAAAATGAGTTGAGTTTTAAAAATACCATATAAGATAATGATGGAGTATAATTATTTTTTAGGTGATGAAGTTGATGAAAGAATAAATCCTCAATTTATTTCATTCTAAAAATGTGGGAAGAAGAACAAAGGAAAGTGCCTTAAAGGAACTGTAATTTGTTTTAACTATAATAAAGGCGATAATAGAGAAACTAATTATAGAGGAAAAGTGAATTGATCAATGGATGTGATAAAAGAAAAAATATACCATCATAAAGTACCACTAATAACTAATTATCTTCACTGTGGGGAACTTGGACATTATTCAAGTCAATTTCATAGTCAAAGGAATAATGAGGATGATAAGAACCAAAAACTTTATGAAAAGTGAATTTTGGTGTAAATAAAACTAGGGAATTGAGTTTTAGAGATAATATAGAGCGATGAACACTAATAACGCACTCAATAACTATGAGTATTATATTCATATCTTATTTTACCTAATCCTGTATTCCATTAATGTTATCTATGAAAATCAAATATCCACCCCTATGACTAGATGTTGAATTATTAGTAAAACATATTACTGATATGATTGTTGAACCCCAAGAATATAACTTCTCTATGATATTTGTTTATAGGAATGTTCTACCAAGAAAAAAAAATTATCCTTCCTTTAGTCAAATTTGATATGATATTGGGCATGGACTGGCGCTCCTGAAATAACGACCATGATTATTTCCAATATAAGAAAATCACATCTAAAAATAATTCCATGATCACCAATTAATATAAGGCTAACAATAAACTCCCTATTAAAAATTACTCCCATTATATTGGGGCATTTAAATCAACATTAGTTATATTATTTTTATGAGAGAAAAGATGTGTTCTCTAGTTGAACCAAGGATAGTGAGGATGAAACGTCGCTATAAATTAAATATAGAGTGACATTTATCTTATGGACACCATAAAATATTTCATTAATTAAAAATAATTAAAACTGAGAGGATGAAATTTATTTAAGGGGGGGTAATGTAACACACCAAGATTTTAAATTATATTTTCCTTTGAAACCTAATGTGTTTGATAGCTTTTAACAAGGGAAACAAAAAACAATATAAAATACAGAAAATTATATAACCATTAAAATATATCCATAGAATAAATAGGTAAAAATAGATGTAATTGAATTATGAAATATATGTAGAAATAAAATTGAAGTCCCTATTAATATTAAGACATTGATAAAATCCAATTTTTATAGATATGCTACTAATAAAATTTATTTATACTTTAAAATGTAACACTTATAAGATTGTATTTAATTCACTCTATTTTAAGATACTAAATATATTTTGGATGGAAGACATTATTTTTATGAATAGTATATCGACACTAAATTTGATTAATAATTGATTAGAAATAAGAATAAGAATAGTTAATATTTCCAAAAAAAATATTTTCCCATGAAAATGGTTTTCATTATATATTTCTATTTTCATTTAAAAGTTAAACACTATAATTTTAGAATTTGAATTTGACCAAAATAAAATTATTTGATGATATATAATAAGAATATTTTATTGATATGAAATTTTTATATTTTTCCGAAGTAGTTGTTTTTAGGTGAATAGTAAAAAATAAAGATATTGCTAAAACCATCACTATCATAATACAAGAATTACATAATTTATTTTAAAAAATATTCAAAAAATATATATTTAAGATAAATAAATCTTTTAAAATTGTTCTTTTGTATTTATAAAACTCATGCTTATCATTCTGGAAAGATAAATAATATTTTACTCTAAAAAATAATTTATTCACTTTTAATAAAAATTTATTTTTCATCACTTATAAAAATTAAATAAAAAAAATTGTTTTCATATTCTAGATCGACATGATCATATTTTTTACTAAGCTAAATTGAATTTTTGGACATGAAATTATGACTCATATGATTAAAGGTAATGAACATGATAATTGTAAAACTGTTATTTAAAATGAATTGCTTTCTTAAAATTTTTTAAATTTTATCTAATAAAAGAAATAAAAATCTTATAAATAGTGACTCTAATATATTATTTAAACGCATTTTTAAAAAATATTCATCCATTAAATTGTTAATCTATACTCAATAATATTATGAACACTTAAATTTGAAAACAATATTTTTCTACAATATATTTTTTCTATAAATAAAATGTTTTAATTTAAAAATTAATTATATTATTTAAATATTTAATTATATTAAATTTATATTAAATATATGTTCATATAAGTCAAATTTTAAAGTGTTTTTATTTTTTTTGTAACACATAAGGTACTATAGTTAAAACTAGTCCCCTGGTAAAACCAAAAATGGTAAAAGTTAAGATATAAGAGTAAATAACTACTAACATGTTAAAAACATGTGTGGAAATAATTGTTTGAGGATTTTTCGACCCAAGTTAACCTGAAACTACATTATTTCTCAATTTTTAAAATATTTTCCCCGGAATTGTGTTATTCCATTATTGAAAAATAATCGATGTTCTCAAAAGTGCCTATTTTGCCACTTATAAAAGGGGATAACTTCCACTCTATCAAGATTAAAAATTCCCTTAAAAATTTAACAGAAAAACAATTAAATTATTATATCCTAGAATTATATTACATTACATAAATACCCTTGTATCCATATGTTATCCTAAGACCATCATTTCTAAGGAAAATTTCAACAGAAACTTCAAGGTACAAAATTGAGTATTTTTTACTCCTTTCCTTTTATTCTTAATCTCGTTTTTCCAAACCTATGATAAAAATAGAAATATAATTGTCTTAGTATCATTATTATAAAAAAGTTTAATTATATTAATTGAAAACCCATTATTTATTCCTTTCCATCAACTTATTAAAACAAAAGAATGTTAATTGTGCATTTTGCAGACTGCAGTCTCTATAAAGTAATTTTTTTTATTTTTCATCTTGACTTTTGTTCTCTAAACAAACCACTTCAAATATGATTCAAAAATAGAAAAAAACAAAGTAATAACAATATTATTCTATTATAATGATATTATTTACTTTCTTAACCATACTCACCCAATGAAATATATCATGTTCATGTTTAGGGTTGGTTTAAGGACCTACTTGAACAATGATATAAAAACCTATCATAGATAACTGTGGGTGTTATGAATTGACCTATAAAAACCATCCAAATTGGCTCCAAAATCGACCATGGAAGCTCCCAAAGGGAATTATCAATCACCATGGGTTTGTGACAAGAACCTGAACATCCAAAAATGACTATAGGGAACACTTTTTCAATATTGAAACAAGATACAAGGAACAAACATATAAAAATAAACCATAAATTAAATTTCCCATAGTTAAAAGTGTAATAATGTTAACAAAACAACCATTATAGAATGAAAAGAACAAGGTACATGTCTAAAAACAACTATAAAGGAAAACAGAAACAAACAACAAAAATTTCATGTGATACGAGGGTAGCATCCCACTGTATCACCGCCATCTCACCATGACTAGCTATTATAAACTTCACCTCATCACTATGGAATCTTTCCCTTTCCTGCATCAGAAAAAACCAAGTCTGAAAACCCCATATAAAATTTGTAGGGTGTGATATATATAAGATTATCTAGATCCCACATAGGTGTTTCATAGAAATTCTCTACCAAATAATCATAATGTAGTTAATTTAAAAAGAAAAAAAGGCATGATAAGTAGTTCCAAAATTTATTTCAAAATAACGGTAAAACATTTCTACTTTTTATAGTTCTTATAAAAAATACATACAATAAAGTTTCATAGAATATCTCAAATGAACCATTTTACTATTATCAAATCATGAATCATATATCATATAAAGTCCAAAATAATGAAAAACCATGAACAATGGAGATCAACCCTATGAAAAAAAAGGTTTGGGCTAGCTAGGTCACTCATACCCCAATAAAAAATTAACATTTGTTCATACATGTAGTACCTAGAGGAAAATAAACTATGATATATGGATGAATGTATACCACTGAAAGAAAAACCTCTTACAATTTCAAGATCTAAATCTTGGAGCAAATGCATTACAATAAAGGAATGAAGGAACCATCAGAATGTGGACCCCCTAACCGTGTCAATGGAAAATTCCTAATACTAACCCCCCCCCTTGGTACTCATAGATTCCATGTGATATATATTTAATAATTTTTCAATGGTGTTATCTCATTATTAAAAAAATTTAAAAATATTATTTTTCCACCCAAAACCATGCTTTGAAAACCAATTTCACAAACCATACAAGAATTCTTAGAATTTTTTTACCAAAACATGTTGGGAAACCATATTTTATCAAAATAATGTTTACATATTCAAATAAAAAAATTCAATGATCATGAAAATAATCATTTAAGAAATGATTTAGAATACCAAGAGCAGTCATGGTCAATTAAATATAGGCTAATGACAGAACCACCTACTTCAAACTAGGGCTGAAGACCACCCACAATGGTATTCACACACTTGATGAGAATGAAACATAAGAACAATACAAGGAGTTCCCAAGAAAATATTCCCACAACATAGAATTTAATAACATAAAAAAATGGTTTGTGGAGATGATATATTAACACATACCTCAATGATCACACACACCGTATAACAACCAACAACATATCCATCCTTTGGGATAAAAACACATGAAGAACCTATAAGGGGATGAGTGGGATAATTATATAACCAATAGATCACAAAGATATATCCTAAATCCACTTCAAATTCGAAGATATAAACAAGTAACAAGTGAGATTCATACAAACTTACCAATACATTGTCAACTAATCAAATCTAGGTTAAAACACCAAGAAGAAAATATTAAAGGAACTTAGATTTCTAGAGGAAGACCTATCATAGGGAAATTGTTTGATTAGGTTAAAAAAAATAATGATTAAGGGTTTAATTATGATTTTTAGTGGCATAAAATTACATTTACACTATTATTTTTCTGTTTGACACTAAGACCATTAGCAACCTAGTGGTGGTCACTAAATGGTTGGTGCTCACCACATAGGTTCATTGAATACCGGCCGACCTACCAGTTGGATAATGGAGGTCCATCAACTGGATAGTGGCTACAAGAAGAATTCATATATCCTAAGGATATCCATCGGCTGACTAGTGGACTCCCTCTAGTTATCTTATAGTGTTCCAATAAGAACCCCAATTTTCCATCATGTCACTAGTTGGCCGGTGACTACCACTGGATTGTCACTGACCTTCTACAACCACATAACATGGATAAGGACACATAAAAATGTACTTAGTAGCATCTCAAACCCCCAAAACCCAAAATATAAACTCGTAAACATAAAAATGGGATGTACTTGGACAATGATTTTATAATTATCCCTACCATTGGACTTTATATGCTATGAAATTCCCACAAAATATGGTTGCCTAAGAAAAAGGTGAGGTAAATTATCCCTCACTATTGATTCATATAACCAATTCTCATGAGAATATGATATGTTCTTCCATACCACTGTGAACAAAGGAATATACTTCCTACATAGAACATTTATATAAGAGTCAATGATCCCGACTCACTATTCCAGAACTAAAATTCCTAGCTCAAATTATATCTCTACCAAACTCATTAATTGGTATCAATTTGGATAATACTTCTCAAGATGCGATATGTGGAAAAATCACAAAAAATTTCAAATTAGATGGTAATACCAACCGATAAGAAACTGGATTAAGTCACTCAGTGATATCAAAAGGTATAACGTGTCTCAAAGAAAACATCCCTTATTTCATAAGCCAATGATGAACCAAGGAACGAGAAAATTTCAATATGTCCCTATCATAAACAAAAAACTCTCTAGGATGGAATTGATGATCCACATAAGATTTTTTTCTGACCTTGAGTTGTAACAATCCATCGATGTATATCTTGTATTCTCATTGAAATCTCATAAATAAGACTCAATCCAACGAGAGAGGCTTCTCCCACCTCTAACCAACAATGGGGAGACCTACTTCGGAGTCTATAAAAAATACTTAAATAGAACCATTAAATTCAATGAATAGTAATTTTTTTATAAAAAACATGACCAATCCTAGATAGTTATCCAAAGAATCAAGCAAATAATACATAGCGGAAAAAATCAGATACTTAAGAATCTGAATCACACTATCCATCTAGCCATTTTTTTGTGGGAGGTAAGTTGTAATCAATCTAACCTGATCCCATATCACATATTGGATACTTCTACAAAACTGAGTGGTAAAACAATAATGAAATACATGGACACCTCATTCCATTTCCACATCAAAACAAGAAGAGGTTTGAACAGATTAAAAGGCTTGAAATTTTATACCTTAATCTATTGTAAGATTTAACAGTGGGACACATAATCATCAATGTAATGATTCATATCTTTCCACTAGAAAATATATATCAATTCATAATTCATATTCGTAGTGTCGCGGTAAATGATTTATAAATAACTCTATCAATCATGCAATAAAAAATTCTTAACAGATGATGTGATGAAAAATGATTTTATAAAATGAAGAATTCAATCAAAGGGGAGATACCAATAATAAATGGTCTCCCAACCATAAAAATATTCCTTGAATACTTTTAAATCATTATCCTATTATTGGTCTTGTAAAATAGACTCAAGTATAGATGAGAAAACTGAAAACCCATTAGAACCATACCTAAATAATCATATTATTCATCTATATGTAAATGAGTAAAAATACAGATAAGTTTCCAGTCCTCTTTTGATTCCAAGACATATATAGAATCAAATTTTATACTAATATCTTTAGTAATGACATTCCCCTTCCCCATGGTACATGCGATTTATAAATAAAATTTTGGGACATA
Source organism: Viscum album (assembly GCA_963277665.1). Classification (NCBI taxonomy): domain Eukaryota; kingdom Viridiplantae; phylum Streptophyta; class Magnoliopsida; order Santalales; family Viscaceae; genus Viscum; species Viscum album. The sequence goes on from OY728129.1 coordinate 1,437,511,071, forward strand.
TTCCACACAACGCCTCTACCTGAGGTTTAGGCCATTCATAGAGAAGTTATAACTCAATCTATTATGATCCAAAAATTCCATGAACCATTTCCCAAAAATATAGTCTTTCCAATACTGTTTATAATTCAAAAAATTAAAATCTCAAAGTCTATAGTGGTGTAATTCTTTCCATGTGACCAAAGAGGTCGAGAACCATATTCCACGATCATATTTAAGAATGAACCCAAACCAGAACGTAAAGCATCATAATAATCCACATAACCCCTATAGGGTTCCAAAATGATAAAGATAGGAGTCAATGTTAGACACCATTTCAACTCATAAAAAGAGGCCCGATACTTAAAATCTATAACAACCCTAAAATTTGGATATTTTAAAGTATATACTTTGTTTTATAACTTATGTTATATGATACACCTAAAAAACATCAAAATATTAATAATAATTTAATAATAAAGATTTATTATGCACTAGAATGGTAAAAATTTAAAATTTATTACATTTAAAAGGTAAATAATTTACATTAGTTTATATGGAAATGGTGATTTACAAAAAAAATCTATTTTATTTATATAATATATTTTATACTGAAAAGAAAAATTTAAAAATTTTAGAATTTAAATTTGATTAATTAAGATTAATTTTTAATTCCTCATAATAAAATTATCTCAAGGTGTATTTTTGAATTATTCCTGAAATAAATAATTTTTATGTAAATAGTGAAAAATATGGATTTTCTAGTTAGGTGAGTTTATATGAATTATAATTTTTGGATCATTTTTTATTTGAAAAATATAAAATTTAAAAGTAATATTAATAATTCCAAAAATACTATGTTTAATTTATAAATTACATGAATATCATTTTAGAAAATTATGTAATATATAATAGAGATAATTTTTTTCGGTCTCTCTAATTAAATTTACACATGGGGAAATTAATTTTTTTTGATTTTGTTAATTTGAAATAACTATTATTTTAATAATAATAATATTCTAAATATAATTAGGTTCAATAAAAATAATACTTTTTTCCTATACATAAACATTATGTTTAAAAATACATTCTTCTTAAAAATGAATTTTACGCATTATATGCAAAAACGTAAAGATTAATTTTGCTAAGCATAGAAATTTAATTTGATAAAATAATTATTATATTTGAGATAATAATGATCATACTATTTATTATTTATAATTTTATTTTTAGGTATAAAATTTAGAGTATTGGGAATAATGATAATTACTATGATAATGGTGAAATAATTATTTTAAAATTATTGTTTTATTACTAAAAATAAATTAACATGAAATCAATTAAATTAAACTCATATAAATAATAATTATGATATGATGTATACAAAAATAAATAAATATATCGACAGAAAATTAATTTTTAATCAATACTAAATATGATTATGAATTCACAATGTTTAAAATGTCATTTTCCTACAAAAATAGTTTTTCAATAAAATATATATTTTAATTTAAAAGTTAATTTTATAGTATTATCATTTTAATTTGATTAAATATATTTTAAATTTAGTTCCAAAACACCCAAATTTGGTTATATAGGTTTTTTATATATTTAATAAAATATTAAATCACTTAGTTTAAAACTAGTTTCCTAGTTTAAAATAAAATGAATAAAATGTAAAACTTTATTGGTAAAAAACATTTTAACATGTCTAAAATTGGCGGGGGAAATTTTTTTTGAGCCTTTATCAACCTAAACATACCAGAAAATATATTATTTTTAATATTTTGAGCTATTGATCCTAGAATAGTGTCATGAAATTATTATAATATAAAGGGTGTTTCAAAGAGTTCTATTTTTTTCTCCTATAAAAGGGGATTATTTACAGAATTTCAAACACAAACCTACCATTAAAATTCATCCTTAAAACTATTAAAATTTACACTCCCTATAACCCCCACATAAAATAAGCCAATTTTAACTCAAATTTGTCCTAATACATTCTATTTCAAGGGAACGATCAAGGAAAAATCAAGTCTCCTACATAAGTATTATCTCCTACCACAATTTTCTTCGTAATCTTAATCTTCTAAATTTATCATCATTATAATAATATGATAAATTCAAAATCATTAGTATAATTATATATATTAATTACACAACCCTTATTTAATTATTTCCATCCACTTTCATAAGCAAGGGAAAATCCAATTGTGCATCGACACAAAATACCACCTCCACAAAGAATCATTTTATTTAATTTTCTAATAGTTTTTCATTATTAATCCAAAAAACAAAATAATGGTTTCCTATCATATTAAAATAAAAATAATGTCATTATAATTCTATAATAAATATTTTATATCAATATAAACACCTCATTATCCATACTCACCAAATGAGTTAATGTCTGTTCATGTTTGGGTCCCTTTAGTGAGAGGCATGAATGATGATTTAAAATATGATAATGGATTACTATGGGAAAATCAAAACTAATATAATTATAATATAATAATAAAATAATTAGTTGTATATGGTTAGGAAAATATAAAATTAATTTTTAAACTTATTATTGAAGTATCATTTGCATTCGCTAAAATTCCCAAAATAAGCTGTTATCAATTCTATTTTAACATAAAATAACAAAAAAACATAAATAATGATATAAGAAAATTTTAAATAAATTTAATTTATACATTATGTAAGTGTCCAGTTAAGTTTTGGTTGTATTTATTTTCAATATATCATTCGTTTTATTATGTTTAGAAGGAAATGGATATCTAGACTGAAAAAAGGTGTGAGTCAATTTTCCCATTGGAACCGGGATCAGATCCAGAACCATCATAATTAGATCCATACATAAGCATGAGTAAATTGATCACATTGAAAAAAATACAGAAGTTTCTAGAGATAGAAATGAGAAGCTGTATCAGTGTCAGAATGTCTTCGATGAAAACTCGTTGATTATTTTCAATTTTATATTTCATAAATTAAAAGTTATTTAGAAAACTTGAGATGAAATCTTTATGAAGGAAAGGAAGAGTAATCGTGCATCCAATCATATTGAGGCTCGATTAGAAAATAAATAACTTTATGGAAGTCTAGGAGTTACAATACTTACAAATATAAGTAATACTATACTAAATATGATTTAAAATTTATTCAAATTCATTAAGAAGTCATGGTTACCAGATGATGTTTAAAGAAGAAGAATTTTTTTTGAAGAGAATAAAATAATATGTGAAGTATTCAGGATGTTTCTCATCAGTGTGATAAACACCAAATAGAGATTTATAAGGTTTATCAGTATGGGATCACTGTATTTAGAATTGTTTGAATCCTGTATGAATTGGATTATAGTATTCATAAGAGGAAATAAGTTGATGATGATACTGATCCATCAGACTCTGTATGCAAATGATAATTAGAGTTACTATGACACCAATTATTCATTACATTTGTTTGTTATACTTATAACATCAGAGGTATATTGATAATAAAATAATATTGAAACAAGAATATTTTATAAAGAATAATCACAGGAGAAGTTGGGACAAGAAAATTTTGTTGAGACCATGATCAATCAATAATATAATAAACCATTTCTCATCAAGTTGTTTTTTTATTTATTCAAGTGAGAGAAAAATTTGGAATATCTCTTATAAGTGGTTCAAGAGAAAAGAAGAAGAAAAAGAGTCTTTTTTGAAGACTTTTTTAAAGTGTTGTCAAAGGGGCACAAGAATATTTCATACAGAATTTGAAATAGATACAAAAGTTTTTTCAAGGGAAGCATGAAGTTTGAAGAATATTTTTTCTCTTGTTTTCATAAATTAAAATTAAGCATCAAATTGAGAAGAAATATATTTTACATTTGTAACATTTGGTACAAAGAAACATGTTGAAAAATCTACTGTCTTTATCATAATGTGGAAATTGTAATGGGAATATTGGTTTTTCAATTGGTGAAGAGAAATGTTATGATATTTATTTAATTCTTATTTGATTACAAGTGGGTGAAAAAATAATAGTGACCTAATGACTTTATCTTAATGAAGAAATCATACTGGGAAATAAAAATCCCAAATCATATTCAGACTGAATATTTCTTAGGAAGTTTGAAGTGTTGAAGAAGTGAAAGAGATATCCATAATAGATGGAAAAAGCACTGAATAAGTCAATAATATAAATGATATTTAAGGAGATTTGAATATTTTAAAAAGTATTTAAGAAGTCAAAGTTAGATCTAATATTTCAGGGAATGTAAATATTTGGAAAATTTGGTTAAGTGTAAAAGTTTTTCAGAACCCTGCCTAAAATTATTTTTTATGAACCTATAAAAGGAGAGTTGAATTCATTTGTAAAACATAAGTCATGTTTTTTTCAAACACTCGAGATTTGAAAATTGTTGAACAAGTATTAAGTACCCAACCCAATTTTTTGTTTTACATTGAAGATGATGAAGATCATCAGACTGATGTTCAATAAGATCATCCAAGAAAGATTCATTTAGTGAAGTTCTATCATAACAATTCAATTGGAGTTATCCCATGTGAGAGACATCCATCAGAGTAAGGTTCATCAGATTGAGTTCCATTGGATATCGAAAGTGGGAGTTTCTGATTGAGTTACTACTCAATTGATGAAAGAGAAGGAGAAGGGGAATTTGTCCAGACTAACCATCATCAAAATGAGGTTTCTGGACTGGGAAGATTAGTCTGAGTCTAGTAACAAATATTTTCAAAATGACTTTCTGGAAAAAGTTTCAATACCAGAAAGTTATTTTGTGAATTGTTGAGGCTCTTGAAGATTAAATTCAAGTGAAGTTTGCTTTAGATTACCTGTGGAGGGATTAAAGACTTTATGAAGTGGATCAGAAAATAATAAGAAATTTAAGGATTTGACTATGGATACGTACATGTTGCTGAAAAAGCTTATCTTGGGAAAGTGGATACTTAAAAGAATAGCTGAGGGGTATAACCAAGAGAAATATGAAAGTTTCTACTAGGATTGTAGAATTTTTCACTACTTGTGCATTTTTATTATAAAATAAGTTAGTGAAAGAATCCATGTTGGTGGGACTATCCAATATGGAAAAGAAGTTCTTTTTACCAAATCATGTAAATATCATGTTCTACATTCTCTTTAAATTTTTTTCATATGAAAGGTGAGGTTATGAGTTATATTTTAGTGTCTTATAACTCTAAAAAGTTTCGTAGGATAAGAATGTTTTTGTTAAGAGGATACTAAAACCTTTCTTATAAACATAAAATGAACCACAGATTCACCCGATCTTAGTGACCTCTATCCAATTTTATAACAATAATTAGAATCAGAGGGTAGGTTCCCCATGAAAAATCCATCACTGAAAATGGAGAATTTGAATTCGATGAAACAGAATGGGATTCTAGTTTTCAATGGAAAGAACTACCATATCCAGAAAGATATAATTATTTCATATCTTATGTATCTTTGGTATGATGTTTTTAAAGCTAATATGGATGGATTACCACCTCATATTGAGAACACTCCAATTGCTTCTTCTCATAAGAGAAATCTTGATAATGATGGAAGAGCTAAAAATGTTTTACACTCATTACTAACACAAAGTGTGATTCTTAGAGTAAAGGGAGTTGTAACAACCAAAGATATCTGAGATAATTTGAAAAACATTTTTGAAAGAAATAACAAGGTGAAGAAGTAAATATAACAACTTTGGAGGCTTATATATGGATATCTAAAATTGAATTAGCATGAATCAGTTGGTCACTTATTTACAAGGTTAAATGATATTGATCGAACCATAAGATGTATTGGTGAGAAGTTGGAAGACTCAACCATTTTTGAAAATATCTTGAGAATTATTTCTGATAATTTGGATTCCAAGGTTTCTTATTTGGAAGATAGAGATCCCAAAACTATATATTTTGATGATCTTCACTGTAATCTTGTTTATTATGGAATGAGAAGAGAGAAGGTTATTAAAATTTGAAGAAAATAGTGATAAATAAAATGCCTCAAAATAAATTTTAAAATGGAAAAACAAAGATAAAGAAGTCGAATAAGAATAAAGTGATTTATAAGTAAAGGAAGAAGATGAATATTTCAATACAGTTGTTTTTCTCCTTGCAAATAAATACAATAAGGGAAAGTAGAGAAGTAAAACTCTCAAGTGTTAGAATCTTGAAGGGAAAGGTAAGTTTACAAAAAATTTTCCAAGGAATAAAATTTGAGAGTATGAGTCCTAAGAAGATGATGAGAAACCTTGAAAACAAAACTGAATAAAATATAAGGAAAATTTTATTTATGATAAGAAGAAGAAAAGTTATCTGAGCAGAAGAAAGAACGTTGATTCTTTATCGAGAGATGAACATGATCGTCAACTCAGATTTATTGATCAATTCATAAATTGAAGTGATTCATCTAATAGAGATTATGGTTATGATGAGATTATAGAAATCTAATGAACTATTAAAAGAAAGTATTAGAATACAGTTGAATAAAATTCCCAACTGAAGAAATAAATAAGTTGTAGAAAGAAGTTAAAGACACAACTTTTAAGAATAGTGATATTGAGATATGGCTGAAAAGTTATGGAGAACAATTTTATATAAATGATAGTCTCAGCAAGATAGAAACTACACTTATTGAATAAATTAAACAAAAAAAGTTAAAAATAGCTGAATCGAAAAACATCATAGATATCTTAAAAGTTAGTTGGATGAGAAAGAATAATTTTTTTAGAAACACAACCAATGTTTTTCAATATGTAAGAAAAGTTGATAAAAATATATCAATAGATTTTGGTTTTGAAATCTAGAAAATATGCAAGATATGAGAACAAGAAGGACATGTCACTAAAAGTTGTTTGACTATCCCACCATAATAAGAGGAACACATGAAATATTTGTTTCAAAATCATTGTAAGAAAATGGTTTCCAAAGAAAAAAAGAATTTGAAATCCTTATGATAAGAATCTATATATAAAAAGAAACTTTTTCCAAAATCATAGATGATTTAATAGATGGAAGATAATACATCCAATGAAAAATTCAAGAAGAAGAAGAAAAAGTCTAGGATGAGAGAGGAATCTCAGTCCGGGAGATGTTTATAAGGAGCCAATAAGGTTTCTCTCTATTCCCAAAATATTTGTATTTTTACTAAGTTGTAGGAAATTTATGGAGTTAATGTAAGAAAGTTGATATTGCTGAGTCTCTTACTATTTTTGCAAAATAAATTAATCAGGTTATAAAAATTGTGTTTTTTTTGAAAGTTTTGTTAATTCACATAAACTTTTTGATATGTTTGTTAAGATGGATTCATGTTACTTTCATATGATATAAATATTTTCTAGATTTCCCGAGAAATGGTAATGTTGAAAGAAACATGAAAAGGGTATTACATGGATTTAGTGAAATGAAAAAATTGAAAATTTTGATTATACAATCTTGTTTTTTTTACCGGGTTCACCCATGTGAGTTTTTTAGTTAAAGGCTCTTAGTTAAGAAACTCTTGTGATACTTATGTTCTAATGAAGAATAATTTCAAGATTTTGAGATGAAATGTTCAAACCCTTGTAAATGAAATGATTTAGATGGAAAAATTCCATGATGACCCCTTTGAATTTGATTGTCAATAAGGGGGAGATAAAGGTACTCAAGTATAGAAAAGAACTTGGGGAGAGATAAGAAATGTGGGGGGGGGGGGAATAAGGAAATGGAGAGAAGTGAAATTGAGAAAACAAAACATGAGATATTGTTTTGAAATGGTTGAAGTGGGTATTAAAAACAAACACAAAGTGGGAAATTGTAAGCAGAACATTATTTTTTGGTTTTATTTTTCATCAGTAGATCAATTTTTTGATTTTGTTGAGAAGCTAATGGAAATATAGAGTGAATAAGGATATGAGTGAAATTTTCAATAATATCTTGGATTGGATCCAATGCCATCAAAATAATATCCATACGTCGACATGAGTCAATAGATCTAGAAAATTGTAATGAGACTTTAATTAAAAGTAAGAAGCTAATGTAGATCGTAATGAGAAGGTGTATTACAGATAAAATGCATCTGATGGAAACCTAACAATTTTTTTTCTATAATATTTCATAAATCATATGATATTTGGAAAACTTGTGATTCTAGCCTTATGAAGTAGTGGGGAATTATTGGTTCTTCCAATCGTATTAAGGGTCGATTGGAAAAGAAATAAGTTTATGGATGTATGGGAATTTACAATACTTCTAAATGTAAGTCATAAGATGCTAAAGATGATCTCAAACTTGTTTAAATTCATGATAAAGTCATCATTACAAGATAATGTTTGTAGATAAAGAAGGTTTTTGGAAGGGAGGAGAATATGATGTGAAGTATTTAGGTTGCTACTCATCGGTGTGAGAAACACTAGATTCAGAAGAGTGAGGTTCATGGGTATGGGTCACCATATTGAGAATTGATTGAATTTTGGATGAATTTTAGTATCTTATATTGAAGAAAAAAGAAGTTACTGATGATACTAGTCCATTAGACTTGATATTCCACTGATAATCAGTGTTACTCTAACATCGATTAGTCATTACATTTTTTTGGTATCCTTATGAAATCAGTGGAATATTTATAAGAAAATAACGTTGAAGCATAAATGTTTTATGATGAATTTTATTGAGAGATGCTGGGAAAGGAAAACTTCATTAACACTATGATCAATACACAATATTGTCAACCATTTCTCATGAATACGATTTTTTTATTGAGTAAACTGGTAATGAATGTTTTGAATATCTCTAATAAGTGGGTCAAGAGAAAATAAGAAGAAGAAGAGCCCTACATGAAGACTTTTTAAACGTTTTTTCAAAGGGGGAAAAGAAAGTTTCTTATGGAAAGTTTAAATAGATACATAAGTTTTTTCAAGGGGAGTATGATGTTTGAATAATATGTTTTCTCTGGTTTTCATCAGTTGGTATGGAGGATCGTATTGAGAAGACATATGTCTACATTTTTCACGTTTGTTAAAAATAAATGTGTGGAATAATCTAATGTCTTCATCATATTGAGGAAATAATATTGGGAAGATAATTTATTCAATTTCTCTAGAGAAAAAATATTTGATGTCTTCAGTTCTAATTTTTTTTCAAGTGGGTCAAGAAAATCGAAGTGACCAAATGTATTTATCGTAATTAATATATCATATTGGTAAATGAAAATTAGGAATTTGATTTAGAATGAATATTTTTTAATAATTTTGAAGCATTGGAGAAGTTAAAGAGAGATCCAAAATTAAATAGAAATTAAAAGAACCAATGAATTAAAATATAGATTTGAGATTTAAGGAGATTTTGATATTTGAAAAAGTGTTGAATAACTCAAAGTTAGATCTGAGATTCCAGGGACTGTAAAGATTTGTGAAATTTGTTTAAGTGAGAAAGGTTTTCAGAACCCCACCTAAACAAATTTTGAGGTCCTTATAAAGGGAGATATAAGTTAATTTATAAAAAATACTTCATGTTTTTTCAAGTTATTGAGCTCTAAAAATTGTGGAATATGTATTCATTACCCAACCAAACATTGTGTTTCAGGTTGAAGCTGAGAAATATCATCAGTCTGACATTCAATATGATCATCAAAAAATATTCTTCTGAAAAATTCTCATAGGAACAAGTCCATAAGAGTGAGCCCATAAGAGTGACATCCATCATTAAAAGTTTCATCAGATCGAGTTCCATCAAACATAGTAATTTTGAGCCACTGATTGAGTTCCTACTCAATTAAAGAAGGAAGTGAAAATAGAGAATTGGATCATACAGACCATCATCAGACTAAGCTTTCTAAACTGGGAAAATCAGACTGAATCAACTAATAAATATTTCTTAAATAATTTTTTGGAAGAATTTTCAGGACCAATAAGTTACTATTGTTAAAGCTTTTGGAGATTGTACATAGGTAAATTTGGATTCATCTTCCTTGTGGAGGATTTAAATACTTTCTGACATGGATCAAAAAAGAAGAAGAAAATGAATCTTGTGACTATGGATACTTACCAGTTTCTGAAAAGGATTGTCTTGGGAATTTGAATACTAAATATTGTAGTTGGGGGTATAAAAACTACATCAGGAAAGTTTCTACTAGGAATATAGAATTGTTCACTGCATGTACCTTTATATTCTGAAAGAAGTTAGTAAATGAATCCTTGTTGGCGGGACTACCCAACATGGAAATGAGTAGGTCTTTGAACTAAACCTTGTAAATACCACATACTACCTTCTATTTATATTTTTGTGCATATAAAAGGTAAGTTTGTGAGTTTTTGAGTTTTATTTCAGTGGATCCTTACTCTAACTAGTTTCATAGGTTAATAATGTTTTTGTTAAGAGGATAAGAAAATATTTCTTATAAAAGGAAAAGGAACCAATGATTCACCCCGATTCCAGTGGTATCCATTCTATTTGGGAATAACACATTATATATCCATAAATTATATATCAATAATGAAATTAAATTTATAGTATAGGTAAAGATATCAAAGTTATTAAACATGCATAAAATTGTTAAATTTTTTAAAACCCTATGGTAATAATACTCTATAACTAATTAATGTACTCACAATAAAAAAATTATTTTATGGATTATAAATTTTTAATATTAATTTTTAAGTTTATTAAATAGGATATTAAATTATTTATGTTATTTATACATGATGATGGAGTGTGATCATGTAACATCATGTTAATATTTTTCAGGTTCTCTTTGACCCTCCATTTCGATCATTCTTTGGTTGTAATTTTATTTAGGTTGTCTAATTTGGAAAGTTGAAATATTTGGAAAATTTTAGGATGTGCATAGTTGGCAGACAGTTTTTCCAAATTGTGAATCCACCCAGTGTAAAGCATGTAACCCCAGGAAGTGGGGGTTTACAAGATTTCCACATTGTATGAAAAACTTGAACCCTCCTAGTAGAATCTGGACACCTTATTATAAGGTCACATTGTTAGGGTTCATATATTGTCTAACAGTGTGGACCTAACCGATTAATCATGCAAGCATTGATTTTTATTTAAAAAAATTAATTTAGAATTTCCTAAAACACTATTTTACTTATCAATAGAACATAACTTTTGATATCATAATTTCCTAGGTCTTATTGGATCTTAATAACACCTTTTGGCTCCCAAAATCCCCTTTCTTAGGCGGATCGAAGCACAATAGATGTTGTTTTATCCCTCTTCAGTGATTGGTTCTTCTTTCATTCTTTCACTTATACTCTCTCTATTTCTTCAATATGGTTTTTATATCATCATGTGTTTGATGGATTTAAACTCGATTGTTTTAGATTTTTAATCTAGGTTGGATTTCCATATCTCAATTACCGTCGTTCATCATTGGAAAATCTTTTCGCAGGTGTTGTGTTATGTGATTATTGTGAAAAGGTAGGTGTTTTTATTGATATTTTTCATGTAATAAACTATTTATGTTCTTTATTTAAATCAAATCTCTATTAATAGATTTATTAAAAACAAATTCATTTCCACGTGGAATTATAATTGATTTGGTGTGGATTTTGAGAGAAAAAATCAATTCCATTGGAATTGGAACATGGGGTTAACTTTGGAAATTAATGGAAATTGTAAATTGATTTGAGAATCGCTTTTAGAAAATCTTTTGAATTTATTTGTTTTAAACCTATTATTGGTTTTATTTTGAAAAGGAATGAAATCATAAAAAATCCATTATTTGGTTTTCAAATTGATTTGGCATATTGAAATGGGAAATTGGGAAATTCAATTATAAATGACGTTGTGATGTGAAATGAAATGAATTTTGAAATATTGATTGATTTATTGAAGAACATGAGATCCTAGGAAGTTAGTAGGTGTTTGGGAAAATAACTCTATGAAGGTAATTACCTATCAATGAATTGACAATGACAACATTAACAAAACCATGTTTGGCTTGTAATTTTCCCTTATATTGGAGTGGATGATTGTAATTTTCCCTTAAGTGGTAGTGGATGATTTTAATTTTCCCTTTAGTGGTAGTGTATATTTTCCATGATCACTGATATGTGAGTGTGAGGATCCAATATCAAGTAACTAATTTTCCACATGGAATTTGACAATTAGGATATAAATTATTGTTATTAAATTGACATATATTACATTAATTGTGAATCTATTTTACGCATTCTTAGTTTATTTATATAAACTATTTTATATAAAATGTTTGTTAGGAAAGTGTTTTAAATTTTTACATCTTTTGAAATTAAAAGCATGTTTTTATATAAATGTGAAATTGTACTTCCATGACTATTTTGTTTAAAATTAAACACATGATTTTATCTATTTATTATGGAATATTATTATGAAACAACTGGTGAAACCCAACTAAGAGTTTATCTCACACCCTACCTTTTCGTTTAGGCATATATAGATTTTATTTCACTAGGTTCGAGTAAAGGGAATGCACCTCTTAGTGGAGGTGGGTATTCTTGACCCTCTGATCTTGGAGTGTTAAATGATTTGGGATTTCTGAGTTTGATCTTGTCCATTTCTACTACTTTATTGATGCAATATTTGGGTTTTTATACCTATTAAATTTTGGGTGTTGTTCTCCCTTTGCAATTTTGAGCATACTGATATGTATCTATTTTCTTCCACAATTTTTTGGAAAAAATTGTTCCCAATTACATATTGTATGATTCTAGGTGCTTGTCGCCAACCCATGAGGATCGAGAACACACTTTGCACCATGTCAATGTGGGATCGATTATCAGGCTTCCAGGGTATCCAGTTTGGTTTGTGACAAAGTGGTGTCAAAAGTAAAGGTTGTTCATCTTTCCTTAATGTTAGTATGTCGTTGAGATATCTTTTTATTACTTAAAAGGTAGTTTAAAGTGAGATCTTTTCCAGATATCATCTTAATGATCCTTAAGTCATAATGGGTAGTTTGGAAAAGGCATCTTGAGGATCAATTCTAGTCTTTTCCTTGCTTTATCTGATGGGATTAATTTACTTGTTGATTTTTTTGAGTGTTGATCTGAGAAATATCTTTGATGTGTTCAATGTAGTTTGTTGATATTGTTCAATATCATGTCTATAAGAAGATGTGTGAATAGGATCCAGGAGGAAGGTGCTGGTGAACCATAATGAGTGATTCCTACCATGGAGCATAATCTGGTTGAAGTTATTGGACCTGATGTTGAATCATTGTGATAGCCACATGTATGCATTCCTATTTAGGCTCTAGTTGTAGAACCTTATAGGGAATAATTCCATAATCATGCATAGGAGTTACTTCATCCAAACCCACCAACATTACAAGGCTCTAATAATCCTCAAGAATAGGAAGATTGGTTGAGTAGGATTGAGCTTTTTTCTTGAGTTCTTGGAGACACCTTATGAGATCATGGTGAAACGTGGCACCTTCATGAATGAATGACCCAATAAGCGATGGTGGGTCACGATGGAGACATAAAAGAAATACGTATCATTATAATGGAATTTTTTTTCACCAACTAGTTCCATATAGAGTTTGTGGTGTTGGATAAGGCTATAGAGTTTTTCAAGCTTGAGTAGGCTGCTAGGATCATGATGGAATATGCGAACTGATTCTCTGAGATTGTGCAGTTTGCACCCGAGGTAGTATCAGATGAAAAGATGAAGACTTGGAAGTTTGATACGGGACTTGTGTACAAAATTCATTATCAAGTTTTCTTACCACATACCTCTTCTTATACAAAGGTTCTAGATAGATCATCTATGGTTGATCATGATTTGGCTGGTAATTAAGGGTTTATGTGAGTTCCTTTTTCTCTCATTATAAGTTTTGTGAGTTTCTTAAAATGAAAGATAAACCGTGATGAGTCTTATGGTGGTTCTCAAAATCAAGGTTAATATATACCTATTATAGTACTTGGAAGAGGCCCATTTAACTTCTTCTAGTATGGAAGGCATGGGAAATTATGAGGCACCCAAATTATGTTGTTCCTGTGGACCCTAAGATCACCTGAAGAAGATATTTCATATCTATTATGCTCCACATAGTGGCATGAGATCACCAACAACGATAAATTATGTGGTGAAATTTGATTCTTCAAGATCTATAGGGTTCCCATTATAGGAATCCAGAACAAAGCTTCTTCACACAGTGGAAGAGTTTCTAGAGGTAATATCTATGGGTCCAGCGACTGTGATAGGTAACATCACAATAACTTTATCTTTAGTGACTGATTTATTTGATACTAGTGAATCTCATTAATTTATATCGACTCTTATTGTGAACTTGTTAAATCATAATATGCAGATTTTAACTTTTGTGATAGATTTTACTACACCCCTTGGAATGAAGAGAGAGAAGGGTCTTTGCTCTCCTAATTGTGTTTTCTATTTATTATTGATTGAACATACTTTTGATTTTCTAGTTCTTGACTTGAAACCTCACCTATAAATTATATTTTTTATTTTCTACCACTTCCAAGGGGGAAGTGAGAACCCTACAAATAAGCATGTAAATCATCAAAGGTTACAACTGAGTAATTAAACTCAAGTCTCAGGCGATTGGAATCTCCTTCCCTAAATAATTTTCAAGGGAGGAAATTTACCCAACAGCTTCGATCTTCCCCTATGTTCTCTTTATAGTGCCTTACTAGATACTCCCAAGCCTGAATGTATTCTACATTGCCAATCTTCTCCATATTGAAGCCTCTGACCAGTATATGCTCTTTCTAGTCAATTCATTCAGCTTTTTCCCTTATAACTGTCACTTGTATCAATCTTCCCATCATTTGATCAATGTCTTCCCCCATCACCTTGATCACAAAAACATCCTCCTTCATTTCTTTTTCATAGTGCATGATTAGTTTTATCTGAGAATCAAACTATTTCTCCTCCAGGCTCTACAAGCCGACTGAGGGCCCTGCTACACATTTCTATTCGAGGGAAAGGGGATCCGCCCTTTCCAGCATTAGCTTCTCCGGTTTTAGAATCCCCTGGAATTGGTCATCTGGCTTTGAGACTCCATCCTCTTGAACATGGGACACTATGAAATCGACATAACTAACCTCCTCTCATGTCTCTTACTAAATCTTGTGCTCCTTGGGTTTACTCTCTTTTTTGGCTGAACGAGTCTCTATTGGTTTAGGAAGATAAGAGTAGTGTTTTGCCCCTTTGATTTTGCCTTATTGGAAACAATAAAACTTCCCAGATCCCTATTCTACTTATTCCCGTTATTCCTTATTTGGTTGTGAAGACCTTTATCAGCCCCTCCCAAACCAATACCATATGAGGAATGGACTCCATCAAAATCAGCCTCAGAGGGATATTTGGGTCTACCTAAAAACTCTCCATCAGGACTTAGACTCTTGAATTTATTTTTTAACTTGAGTCTGGACAAAATCTCCCCTGAGTTGGATCCCTATAAGGTGACCAAAGGTATTCCTACCTTAATTTTAGGATCCTCCCACTCCTATCCATCCTTACACTTTCCCATTCCAGGTTAATATATCCCCATGTTAGGGGTGTTTCTCTCACAAGTATGCACTTCCATTGCATATGATCATGGTTTGAAGCTATCCGCACCCTTCGGGGATGGTTCACTAGAGGCCCCCGAATCCTAAGAATGAGCCTTCATTGGTTTCGAAGGAGCCTCAACCACCACACTGGCCTGATCACCCCCATCAAATGGATTGATGCCAGGAGGGCTCGCCAAATATCTCTGCAGTCTATTAAAAATACCTACTACACTTTCCCTCTTGATGTCATATTTTGGATGGATTGGATCATCACTAATAATTCCTGAATTAACTGCTATATTCAATGGGTATAATTTACTAAGCCCGATGGGGTTTGTTGTATCTTTCAGGGAGAATGGGACCCATGGACAAGTAGAGTTAGAACTTCTTTTGCAGAGTTTGGTAATGTGATATCATTGTTCTATTTTTACATGGAGCAGGAATATTTGAGTGATGATATGCCTCCAGTTTTCATTGAGCTTCCCAATGTCTTTCCTTTTGAGGGCTCTATTTTTTCGCCCATAAGAGATGTATAGTTTTCTGTTGATTTAGTGCCTCATACTCAACAAGTGTTTATAACTTATTACTATATAAAATTGGATGAAATGAAAGAGTTGAAGAATATAATGAATGATATTTTATAGAAAGTATTTTTATTCCTGAGTGTGTCACCTTAGGTGACACCTGTATTCTTTTCTAAGAAATTGTATGGTTCACTTCACCTATGTGTTGATTATTGGAAGCTTGATTGAGTTACCATAAACAAAAAAGTATATGTTTCAGTAGATTGATGATCTGTTTAGCCATTTAAAAGGGTCAGAGTGGTTTTCAAATATTGATCATTGATCCTATTATCACCAGTTCAGAATAAAAAAACTAAAATTAAGAAAACGACCTTTCATAGAAGGTATGAACAATATGAGTACCTAATCATTCTATTTGTTCTAACTAATGATCTTGTAGTCTTTATGGATTTGAGGAAATGAATATTCCATGAGTATCTTGATACATTCTTGGTGGTCTTTGTGGTTGACATCTTTGTTTAACTTATGTTGGAGAAGGATCATGTGTTTCATCTAAGAGAAGTTCTAGAACTATTGAAAAATCACTGAATTTATCCCATGCTATTGAAATGTGATTTTTGGATTCGGTAAGTGAATTTATTGGGATATGTGGTTTTAGAAGATGGTATCTTAGTTGATATTAATATGGTGAAAGCTATTGTGACCTGGGAGAAACCACACAATGTTTTCAAAATTTAGAGCATCTTGGGTATAACTGGATATTATCACAATTTTTGTAAATGATTTCTTAAAGTTGTGTTCTCTGATGACCACTATAACTTATAAGGGAGTAAATATATCTTATAATGAGAAATACCAGGGTTATTTTGTTGATCTAAAATATCTTTTGATCAATACACTTGTGTTGAATCATCCAAAGTCCGATTAGGGATATATGGTCTTCTGTGATGCATCGAGTTTGGGTTTTGACTATGTTATTATACAGGGTGATAATGTGGTTTCCTATGGATATTTAAATAATAGACCACATAATAAGAATTATCCTACCCATGATCTTGAACATATACCTATGATGCATGAACTTAAGAGTTAGCGACATTAAATTTTCGGGGAAATGTTTTAAATTTATTATGACCACAAGAGCTTGATTTATATCTTCTCTAAAAAATATTTGAATCTCCAATAGAGGATTTTGGTGGAGTACCTATAGTATTTTGAATTTGAAATTTCCTATACCCCTGGGAAAGGGAATTAAATCACTGATGATTTGAGCAAAAAACATTTGACCTAGGCCATGAAGGAATCATTGGAATAATGGAACTTAATGTCTATTTTTACTTAGTTATATATTGGAGTTCCGGAAATAAGGATAGAGGATTTCGTGGCTATATTTAAGTTAAACAATTCACTTCTCAAGATTATTTTTTTACGTACAATATCTTTATGATGCATTCCGAAACATTATAGTTTCTATCTATGGCGAGGAGGAAATTTCTTAGTGGTTTTCTTCCACTGAGTATATTCATAGTTTTTGAAATTGGTTTTTGTTTCTATAACACAAGAGGATATATGTGATGGGGGACTTCTATAATTCCTAGTGGTATGTACACCTAGGAACTCCACATATTTTCTATAACATGCAGTGAATATTCTAGTTGATAGGTATGCAATGGTACAATACTAATTTTCTCTCTCATTATTATACATTCCAACAAGTCAAGGCCGAGCACCAGAGACCCTTAGGTTTGTTTCAGCCACTTCTAGTGATGACATGAAAGTGAGATGAGATTTCTATGTAATTTTTGGTTGGGTTCCCACATACCCATAAGAAGAAGAATGTGATATGGGTTGTGATCAACAAGATAATCAATTTAGATAACTTTTTAACCATTTTTTGATTCAACCAAAGTAGAGAATCTTGGAAATCTCTATATAAGAGAGAATATTTTTTTTGATTGGAGTTCTATATGTTATAGTCTCTGATAGGGATCGCCATTATACTTCTTGATTTTAGAGAGGCCTTTAAGTGTCATTAGGATCTTAGGCTCGTTTGAGTATGGCCTATATTCCATAGATGAATTTCTTAACAGATATGGATATAGAGATTGTTGAGGATATTCTTCATTCCTATGTTCTACACCTTAATGGGGCTTGGGATGACCATTTTGGGGTGGTATAGTTTTCTTATAAAAATAGTTACTATTCCACGATCAGAAAAAATTATTTTTAGTCCTTACATGGATAGACTTGTAAATCTCTATTGTGTTGGTCAGATATTGGTGAACCTTCCTTAGTTAGACCAAGAATGGTACAAGAGATGACAAAAAGATTCAGTTTATTCATTATAGAATGTTTCTGGAACAAACCAAGTATAAATATTTTTCTGTTCATCTTCGGAGATCGTTATAGTTTTAAGTTGGTGATATGGTGTTTTTTAAAGTTTCACCTCATTTGGGTGATCTGTGTCAAGGGAGGCAAGGAAATTTTGATCCTTTTTATGGGAACTTTTTAGGTTGTTAAGAATACAGGTAAAGTGGATTATAAATTATAAATTCCTCCATAGTTTATGTCAATACATAACATGTTCCATGTATCCATGCTAGAAAAGAATCTTTCTGATCCATCTCATGATTTGAACTGGATTGATCTTGATGTTGGGCTTGATTTATTCATGACTGAGAATCCAGTCAAGATAGTTTATTCTAAAACCATGGTTCTTCCTAGGCAGATTATGAATTTGGTTAAATTTATATGAAATCATGGTTCAGATACACATGAGATGTGGAAGAGAGAGGCACTGATGAGAGAGTAGTGGCCTCATCTTTTTGATATGAAAACTTTTTGATAGGATTTCTATGGATAGAAATTTTCTATGGTTGGGAGGTTATAATATCCTATTATAATTTTTAGTTACTCTTCGACCCTAATTTTTTTATTATAATTTGGTTGGGATTCTTATCGGGTTGTTTTGGAAGGAAAATTGTATTTTTTTTTTGAAAATTCTAGGATGTGCACGATTGGAACATGGTTTTACTAATCTGTGAAACTACCAAGTGTAAGGAATGAAACCCGAGGAAGTAGGGATCTAGATGGCTGAAACATGGTTTGAAAAACCATGCCTCCACCTAGTAGAAACCATGAACCCCATTATATTGGTTCATGGTTAGGGTTCACAATTTGTCTAACCATGCGGCCCTACCCAGCTAACTGTATGCGTAAAAATTTTTATTTCCAAAAATTAATTTGAAATTTAACAAACCCCCTTTATACCTATATTTCAACACTAACTCATCATATCACAATTCCCTAGGTCTTGGGGGCTCTCACGAACCCCTTTTGGATCCTCTAAACCCCTTCCTAGGTGGAGCTAAGCATGAAGGATCTTATTCGATCCCTCTCCAGTGAGTGGTTATTCTACCATTCCTTTTTTTCCACTCGCAATTTATTTTCTCTATAGTGTTTTTAGATCATCATTTATTTTATGGATCTAAACCATGTTTTCTTTTTATTTTTAATCTATTTTTATTTATAGATCACCTTTTCCATTGTTCTTTATTTGGAATTCCCATTACTAGTATTTTGTGATGTGATTATGGGGAAAATGGTTGGTGGTTATACTAATATTTTCTATGTAATAAATTAAAACTAGAAAAGAAGGATATATCCATAGTGTGTAACCATGGATATAGACTCTAGAACAGTGGATATAGGTAATAGACATGATTTCATGGGTTGCAGCTCCTATTGGTGTGGCAATTAGAAAAGACCTGTATCCATGGTTTCAAATTGGGGAAATAACTACCGCTATGCAAACCTAGAGACATGGTCTAAAACTGT
This sequence comes from Viscum album, assembly GCA_963277665.1. Classification (NCBI taxonomy): domain Eukaryota; kingdom Viridiplantae; phylum Streptophyta; class Magnoliopsida; order Santalales; family Viscaceae; genus Viscum; species Viscum album. The sequence continues at coordinate 1,437,530,907 of OY728129.1, forward strand.
GGCTACTTGACTATAGCAACATTTTCAAACCATCAAAAAAACCTATTTCCATAGTTTAAACCATGGAAATAGTTCAACAACCCTGGTTTAAAACCATGGCTATAGGACGAAGATTGCATAATACAAATCGCACCCCCTGACCTCATATCTTCCCAAAACATCTTCCATAAAAAATAAAAATTCGTGAATAAATGGACCCAAAACAGTATTTCAGAACATATAAAAAACAAGGCCACACCTAGATATCACAAAAAAAATGAAGAGTAACTAATATCATATTGACCAAGAAATAAAAAATAGAAAACAGTGGAGAATGTAAAAAATGAACTCCAGAATTTACATTTTTCTGTCAAATTGACTAATGTTCTTGGGATTGGGGTACTAGGGTTCCACTATACAAGTAAATAAGGGAAAATTATAATTAAAAATAAGATCAGACCAAAGACCAAACAACAACTATAACTTGTTATGAGACAAAATTAGAAGTATAGTACCAAGTACTAATTACAAAAAACTTGGATCAAAGCCTCCAAAATCATGAGTAGATGAGGCTGATGACCATTGATATTCAGGTTCAAAATACATATGAGAATTAGATCTTCTTTCACACCTATAATTATTTAGGATCAATCCAGTATTAAATAGAAGATCAACAATGAGAAATAATGGTTTCAATCTCTATCGAACACATAGATGGATGTGATCAATATGAAAGAGACAAGGGACAAGGGACCATAGGTTGGGACTTGTGGATGGTGATGATGGGAAGAAAACAGTAGCAATAGATCCAAGGGAAAACGTCTAAAAACATGAAATGCAAATGAGAAGCAAAGGAAAACATAAGATTAGCATTTATAATTGATAGTACTAAAACCATGATGTAAATTCTATGACCAGTAGCATGGGCTAAATAAAAAATCCAAAAATATATTTTTACTTCTATAGTTCCTTATAAAATGATTTGAAACTATGAAAATCACCATGAAGCAAACAACTGGTCAAAATAGTAGGCAATAAAATATATACCACTGATTTAATAGACATCAATGAAATTTCATAATAAGAAACCACCTGTGAGTAAATAATGGAAAAATAAGTGAGATATAACGACTTATTATATATATGTGATCAGTGTGCCAATTGTACATGGGAAATGAAACATTACTGAATAAATAACAATCAACATGGAATATTAATATATATATACAGTTGGTTTAGTTTGTGAACATTGTCTGACCTGCTTTTTGAAGGATCGTAGATGAAAAAATATATTTACATGAATACCTTCACAGACTAAATATTAGATGAAATATCACCTCAAGGGTAGTCAATACAACATTTCAAGTGTGGAAAAAGTATTTACAAGAACTTTAGTGGGGTTGGATTCATACGAGGTAAGAATTGGGAAGGGGGCTACTAGTATTATGCATAGAGGGGGTAGAGAGGGCTTGAGGTAGTGGTGGATTCTATGTATTACTAGTGCTCAGTAGATCTATACACAATAGGTGTATTATCATGGTCAGTTGTGTGGACCATGGTCAATAAAGTAATTATTAATACTTAACATAGTATGTTGAATAATTTCAGTTGGTTGATTTGGATGTGTCCGGTTGAATACATGTGGTTGATTGATGGATATTTAATTTTTTTTGTTTTAGAGGTATCTCTACATGAGGAATTTACTCTAGATAATTTCATCCTAGAGATGTGGGTTCAAGGGAATGGATCTAGCTCGAGCTACCATGGGTGACAATTGGAGGTAAATGTGTACCGTTTGATGGTGCTGCAAGGCATATTGGTATGGGGGATTGGATGATTGGACCTCTTTTCTCGTAGTTATACACCCCTTAAAGAAAACCTTTACTTAAAAACACAAATTATCAAAATTTCCCATGGTCCTCATATTAAAAATAACAATTAAGTTAATAAAATTCTAATATTTTACTAGAACCAACCAAAATTCTAAATACACAACAAGTACACATATAATGTGAAATAAAGTGCGATATAATCAATGAATTATATTTGAAATTATCTAAAAACTGATGTGAAATCACTCCCCCACACTTTTTTATTACCCTCATGTACAATTCATAATGATGAACATCAAAAACACAATCAACACTCAAAATATTAAACTTCTTAAACTAAGTCCAGTTTCATTAAATTCAATTTTTTGACTAATCAAAATACTTATCAATAAGAAGTTTCTATTTTTGAAATTTAAATTAAGACTAATGTTATTAATTGAATAAACTGATATTCAAATAATATATGTAAATTGAAGGCATCCTCAAGCATGTACAATCCAAACATTCCCAGAAAATAGTCAAAGTGTTTCTTTAAAATGTGCATATTTTCTTAAAATAGATAGATTAAAAGGAGATTTTCAAAATTAATAATTTAACAAGATCATAAAAAAATCATTTTTTTTTCAAAAATATAATATTTTAAATCCCCATGAATCAATTAAATTTTTTATAGAATTTTATAAATGTTCAAATATTACACAGATTATAATATTTTGAATCAAATTTAATATATCATATTACCCCATGACATTAGGAGTTTTTTATTATTATAGATATCAATATGATTTTAAAATGGGTTACTCTCTAATAGACCCATTGCGTATTTTAGTTACCCAACTGAGGAAGATCATTTAGTACATTCTCATATCTTCTATAGTGTATACACACAGGGTTGAGAAATTAAATATCCTTTATTTTGGTTATAAGATATGAATTTCCATCTAAATACACACCTTATTAGTCTACAGTTCCAATGGATATTCCTTAGGGGTTATATATGTGAGTGTATGAGTAGTTCTCGTGTTTTGATGGGTTTGACAACCATTGAAGGAAAGGTCAGCTAGGTAATTAGGATGGAAAGACTATGATTGATGGGTTATGATTCGAGGGTGTTGAATATATTGGTATGACATGATATAAATAGGATGAATGCATGATGGGTGTGGTTGGATTGAAATGGGATCGTTTGAGTGTGAAATTTATATAAAAAGAAACACTCATTTCTTAGGAAAAAAATCCTTGATCGATTCAAGCGATCCATTGATATTATATGTTTAAATAACATGTTTATATGGGTTTCTTGGATATCGAAATTTATAATCCTTCTTTTAAAGGAATGTTGTACAATTATATATGGACTAAGAGAATAGATTAATTTCTATTAGTCCAATATATGTATTAGAAATGACTACAGAAACATATCTTGTTCAAGGAAGAGCTTCCCTTTTAAAGCTACCCTTCTTAATTTGAGTATGATGCCTAGGGTTTGTTTGAAAATAGTTAATGAAATTTTCTAGGTTCCATTCAATAATGATTATTGGAAATTTCTTATAGCTCTCATCAGTTATGATAAGTTTTTCTATACAAGTCTTTATAGACGACATGTTTTTTAAGAAATATTACTAACAATAATTTCTTATCATAAGAGATAAGTTCTATTAGCATTTTTAGCAAGTGATGTCGAAATGAACATTATAAAACATATCAATCATCATTTATGATATGAGAAAGTGTTTTTTTGAGAAATATAACTAATGCCACTTGTTTTTTCAAACACAGTACGAGGTGAAAAGTCTTGGTGTAGTTCATAAATCACAACAAAACAAATATTAATGTGCAAGTGTTTTTTCATCAATAGAACTAATTCTATTATTTTTTTCAAATTTCTTATCAATTGATAATATCTATAAGAAGTTTTAAATAAGTGATGTCTAATGGAACCTTAATTTAATTTTTTGTTTTTTTGTGATTTTAGATCTGAACCATGTCTTTTTAGTTATTACTATGAATGATCTCTAACTTGTTATTCTTGTAGTAGCCATTATGTCATGTAATTTCCATTATGTAATTTTTGGAGGGAATTGATCTTCCTATAGAAAATGTATCAAATAATAAAATATCATAAATTGTTATATTATTATATTTTAAATAAAAAATATATTATTATATATTAAACTAAAATAATGAATTTTATTATATTTCATAAGAAATCATATTAAAACATAAATTTTTAATAAATTCTATTAATGATAATAATTAATACTAGCTATTTTAATTTTTCATATGCATTGTTTGGATCATTAGTGGGGATTTGGAATTATGTCGGGATTTGTATTAGAATATATGGTAATTGGTGTTATGTGACCAATGATCAACCTAATGATGGTGGGACTAATATTTAATTAGGTGTGAGGTGCACATGAATGGTTTTATAAGTGATTTCCACATTTAATTTCAAGGGGATTGTGATTTTAACATGGTTCATAAAAGGAAAATAATTCCTAAAGTATGTGGATGATTAACCTTGATACCTTGAGTTGCGTTGGTTTTAGGAATTTATGACCAGTTAGATACTAATCGTGGTGGTTTTGATAAATTTTGGATATGATAGGAGACCAATGGAATGGATGAGATACCTATATTTGTGCTAGACTTCGGTCTTAATGAGGTTGATAGGTTGGTGCTCTTTGATGTGGTATATATAAAAAATATATTTTGGTACCATGGTATGACCAATATATAATTGGTCCCTGATAGGTGTTCCTAAGGATTAAATGAGAATGGCTCGGGAGGAGATATGGACATGTGATAACGGAACCCGTTGGGAGTGACTTGTTAGAGATTTCAACCCAGAAGTGGTTATGGTTTTTTGGTGCTTGGATGTGAGAGACTAGGTTAATTATGGAAAATAGAATTCACCAAGATATGGGTGTTGGATGATGAGATTCATGACCTAAAACATCAATAACTAATTTAAAATAGAATCCCTAAAAAATCACTAACTACACAGAAATATAAAGTTAATGACACATATTTGAATGATATTTTAATGTATAAGTAAATTATAGATGAAATAAATTATATTAGATTTCATTAGTAACAATTTTTAATCTTGCAAGAAGATCCCCATTCTTATGCTAGTGAATGAAATCAATTCATCCTCAACCACACATTAAAATAAATCAAAAGATGCATGTAAAATAAAATAGGACTCTTTTATATGTAGTAACACTATTATTATGAAATATATAAGAATCAAAAGTTTAAAATTTAATGTTAATATGACTACTGTTCCTTAAAATATACCTTCATATTCCTCTAAAACTGAAAAAATGAGAAAAACACATATAAATATTTCATCAATGAGCCTTGCACACAAAAATATATCATCCACAAACCTCCAATAGTTCTTTAGTTTTATAAATTTCCTCAAAATTCACATTCATCAATTCTTCCTAGAAGATAGAAGGGGAAAAATCATAAACACCATGAACATGCATGCTTAATTTTATGAAAGTATAATGATGGTAGGGATCAATAATCTCATCTATTTGAAGAGCGTGATCTGTTTTGAGAATTTTAATTTTCTGGTCAATATTAATATTTTGTATCTATAGATAAAAAACAAAAAAATTTAATAAAAGATAGAATCTCACTACTGAGATCACTAGATATAGAAAGCAATGACATATGTTGGACACAAAATTGAAAATAATTTCCAGTGAAGAGATAACAGAGACGCCAAACATAATTTAAGTTGTTTGATACTTGAAAATAAACCAAGAAGTAAAAAAAACATGGATAAAATATAAAAAATTTGAAATAAAATAGAACTGATGACTAATCATATGATCATTTAACAAAAATGAGGATTTTGCAAAAGAAGTGCATGGATGAAGGAAGAATATTGAATGTGACTGAGAGGAGTATGGTTTATAAAAAGGGTAGAGGTCAGCTCGCATGGGTCTCACTCATGGATAATCTCAGATTAAAAATTTTTGTGTGGTCCACTCATAGAAGTAAAAGGATAAATAGTTTATTGGGAAACCATTTAACATATTCAGTCAAAAAAGGAGGAAAAAATGGATAAACAAATTATTAACACATACATTTAGAGCCACACTAGAGGAGGTGAGAAGGCCGCCTCGAAGAAACATTAGCGGGAAGGTGTGGTGGTCACGTCAGAGGATTAGATTAAATATAATAATAATAAAACTTAACTACTGTAGAAAGAGACAGACACCATAATACAATAATTAAATATATATAGAAACAAACACCCCAAAATACAATTGAATATAATAGTAATAAAAATTAACTACATAATAAAATTCAATATATAAACAAACCAAAAATACAATTTTCTTCAAATGTGAGCCTCCATATCAGTACGATCAGAACCATGATAACCCTAATCCACACCTCCTACAGAAACATGATCACCACCTATCACACCACCAGAATCATCATCGACAAAGCACTGGTATCAACATTAGCATTGACATTGACATTGGCACTGACACCGGCATCAACACCGACAAGAGAAATGGAATATATATAAATAGAATTCATTGATATCAAATAGGAATAAACCACTGAATCGTATTCCAGTGGAACTATATAAGGAATAGCATAGCTTTTATCTTGTGTTCATTTATCTTCTTTAGACGTTGGGTCCCTTCTATTTTTTGAGCTACTTCTTGAGTAGCTTTTTTAGCTGCTTCTTGAGATGATTCTTGAACATATTTTTTATTATATTGTTCATTTGTTCCACTATAACCATACCAGAACTGGTACATGAAGAAAAATTAACAGAATAACATTATATAGATGTCCAAATCTTATTCCCAGTCCGGCAACACACTCTTCCATGATGCTCATCTCCTAGTAACTGATGGAGATGATCGTTCATGCCAAAATGTTTGGGTTATTTTTGTGACAATGCCTCTAAAGAAATTTATTAGATTGATAAATAACATAAATTAAAATTATAAAATAATATAAATAATTAAATTTGGTCAAAATAAAAAAAATGAAATATACTGACAATCATCTTATAGGTGTCTCTATTTATCATAGTACTATCTCTTTTTTCCCTACTTGTACAAAAGAAAGTAGAGAGAGGAATGTGGCCCTTTATATTCAATGCCTTTTTCTGAAAATAAAACAAATAAAGTAACATTAGAAGTAAATTAAAACATAATAGTGCTCTAATTACTAATAGAACTTTGGGCATCATCTATATTTTTGTTTGGTGGGTAATCAAAAATAAGTTCATAGATGTCATCCAGTATTGAATCCAATAGTTTATTTTGTTTATTTTAGTGGTAGGATCATGAACATATTCGATATCTAAACACCCAGTCTTATAAATGAACATTCTATTACCTGAGATCCAAATAAAAGTTTACAAAATATGGTTGGAATCCTCAAAGGATTCTGATGTCACAGTCATTAAGAAAAAGACAATTTTCTCATGTTTATTTATTTTACTTATTAAATACTTTATATCAATTTTGAGGGAGAGAATGATTTTTTTTACAATAAAAGGAAAATATTAATGGTGAGTGAAGAATAAAATAGATTAACGATGCTTTATCATGATATGGGAGTGATGTGTGTCCTAGAGTATGAAAACATTTAATTTTACTCTTATTTATTTTATTTTGGTTTAATTTCTCCTATAAAAATGAAATTATATAATTCCATTACAATAAATAAATAAGTAATTTATTATTTAACAACAATTTTCAAATAAATATATGATTATATATATAAATTTAACTAATAACAAAAACTTTAGGCTCTTACAATAGTCTATCATCTCTCTATATTGTGATACTTGGAAATCATGAATGATTGATATTTTTTCAAGCTTTATATTAACTACCCCTTTCCAACCAACATACAAGTCATGCTTGTATGCTCACCACATATCACTTGAATTTGGTTCCCAATAGAAAACACCAATAGGCACTCAAAATAAGAAATAAAGTTGAGTCAATCTCAAAAATAGAAGAATGGATGGCCCATATAATAGAAGAGGACAACACCCTTATGATAGGGAAGTACTTTCTTTATTTTCTTTTTTACTATATAGAACATGGATTTATGATTCTACTTGTTTGAACCATTTTATATAATATTGGATTTTAGGGTGTTATTCTTGTTGTTGTCTTTACCTATTTTATTAAATACTATACATTATGATATTTATTTCACTAAATTTTTACATGATTATTATTACTGAAAAACTGATAGGTTTCTTGAAAAACATGCGGGGTGCATGCCAGTGTTACAATTTCTTGCCTGAAAAGATAGTTAATTATATGAATTGTTTTTTGAAAATGGTTTGGAAATAGTTATTGATAAATAGAGGTCAAAACATGGGCTGGTTTGGAAGGATCAAAACAATAGTTATTTGAGGAAGATTCCATGAAATGAGCAGGTTTTCCACTAAGAACAGTTCGTTTTTCAATATGAACAACAATATTTTTTTTTCAAAAATAGCAGGTTTTCCAAGTGTTTTCTAGCTCATTGTTTAGAATCCTAGGAATACAAGTTTATTAGTTTTTAATTGAAATTCATCCAATAATAGACTATAAACAAGCATATTTCAGCAATCAAATTGTATAAATAGTTTTCAACGCTGATAAATAAAACCTGCAAACATATTGTTATATTTATTCAACAAACAAGGATTAACACTGGATTTTTAATCGAAAAAAGATCATGATTCGGCAAAAATAAATTATAGTTATCAATGATATCAAATTAAAATATGCAAGCACCAATAAAAAATATAGAAACACATATTTTTAATAGTAGAAAATAATGTCCAATAATAGTTAAAGTAGGTTTCAAGTTTATTTTTTGTGCCATAATTTTCAAATTTCTAACATATTTCTAGGTAAAATATCAATTTTTATACAACAAATTATTTTCATATGGATTTTTAGTAAGAAAAAAGAAGCTTCCAATAATTAATTCCAAGAAAAATTTAAAATTTATATTTCATTTTTATATATTTTTATATTTTTCTTTTTAGAAACTTAAATGTCATCATTAATAATTAAATAGTGAGTTTTTACTAATTTTTAATTCCTTTCTAATTTTATTAACCTATTACTAATTTAAAAAAGAATATTCTGGGATAAAAAAAATAATTATTTCATTTATTAAAGTATTGTGTATAGTTTAATTTTTGTTATTTTTAATTCATAATAAAAAAATTATTTAAAAAGACACATTATATCTCATAAAATTTGACTATAAAATACTAGTTAATTTGATATCATGTATGAAATTTGAAAAAACATACAATATTATAATAATACCAGGTAAGTATTTACAAATATATCAATGCTATGTGTTCTCTACAACAATTTGTGGTTCATAATCTATTATAAAATTGAATGATCTATGTGATCAAATGAAACATTTCAATAAATACCGACAATTTCATCCACAACATCATTATCATCCATACATTCATCCGAAATAAGTCTAGGAATGACAACAAAAATAACACTAATTTTTTTTTTTGTTTTAACGGGTTAGTTACATAAAACATATGTCTATCTTGTGATGAAAGAATATAAGGTTCATCAGTATGAAACTAGTGTTTCATGTCAATTGTTCTAAATACAAAATTATCTATATTTATGACTTTATATGTCATTGAATCAAACCACTTGAATTTCATCATTGTGACACGACCATGTGCATATTAATATAATAAAATAATTCTTTCAATAACCCCATAATATGATATATTTTTTGATTGAGGTTTCACATCTGATGCACTCACATTAAAATATATTGTAGGTCTTATCATGACATTATCATGTTGCATTGTAATTTTTAACACAACTATTTATAATGAATTTAAATCCATTCACAACCATTTGCTTACAATCATGTACCACATTGTTTATACTAAAGGACAACACTCTTATTTCTTATGATACCTCAATCATTGGTAAGGTTAAAACCTGAAAGATACTAACATCGAATATTAAATATATACCTATGATTATGTTATGAGAAAAAAAATCCATTACCTTTTACTTTAACCAAGAAGTAAATTATTTGTTGTGAAATTGTTCCCTCCTATTAATAGATAGAGAAATATGTCTCATTTTTCTAATTTCCAAATGATCTTTAAAAATATGAAATATTTAAAATTTCAGAAGATTTAAAGAAATTACACAATGAAAAGAATTCATATTTATCAGTTTACTTACTCTATATAATCATGAAGTACACCATTGTTGAATAATACTATATGATGATCCATTTACCACTTTTCCTTGCTTAAAATACACAATGAGTAATATCCAGATATCCCCATGTTTGGGGTAGTGAAAGAAATATAGGCTGAATGTGATCCTATTTCTCATCTTTAGTTCTCATTTGTTGATTAGACCTAGTATTGATGTTAGCCAAGTACGATGAATAAAAACTCATGAATTCTTATGGTAAATATCATTTTAAAATAGAGCCTTTGGGATGATAATTATTTATCACGTCATATTTCAATGTAGAAATCATTATTTATGTTGGATATATCCATAAAAATGATATGGGACCACCAAAAAGAACTTCTGTGTGGAGATTCATAGTCAGATGAGACATACATATGGAAAGTGACGGTGGGAAAATTTTCTCTATGTCACAAAGAATAATCAGTGCATCTCTCTGTAATTTTTGAATACCACTTCTTCTAAGTATTTTTGAACAAAGGTCTCGATAGAAATTAAGTAACTTAATCATGACAAATATAACATTATATGAACGTAAATTTTGAATATAAATGGGAATCAACTCATGTAACAAGACATGAAAATCGTGCATTTTAAGAGATTTTAGTTTCACATCTTGTGTATTCTCCCATTTTGAAATGTTACTTGAATAACCATATGGAACCTTTCAAACATTCCAAAACCTAAGGAAATTGTTTTTTCTCAAAAAGTTTCATCGAATAACAAGAAAACAGGACTTTACACTTATTTTAAACAATTAACTCATGATGAAGTCTTACTCTTATACCCTAACTTATCAAATACTGATGTGACCACAAATCATATTTTATTTTGCCTTTGAAATTTCAAATAGTAGAAAGTAACATCTCACAAATGTTTTTATAGTTATACAGAACATCCAAAAAATGTCACAAGAAATTATATGACCAATATATAAACTTAGATAATAAATTTTTCTTTCTCTAATTGCTGTTAGAATTTTAATTAACATGATTTCTATTCCAAATATTTGATTGGATATTTCCAAGAAACAAATTCAAACCATGAAATTCTTTAATGATATTATTCCCTGAAATTTGTTGATGTGTTTCATATGTCTTGATGGAATTATCTAACCATCTCTTATTTTTACTGTATGGATGATCTATTTATTGAAATCATTGATTCCCTATGAAGTTAAAAGTTTTTCAAAAATTTAATCTTCCGAAACATGTATTTTTCATACAAATTGGGTAGGATAATTTTCCTTTTTTACTCCAACTAGACAGCATTCCATAAGAAGTGAAATCATTTATCATCCATAATAAAGTTTCTCAAAATATAATGTTCTCATTATCAATGCATCATATGCTTGTCAAAAAACAATCCAAAGCTCCTATAAATCATCTATTAATGGATGAAAGTATATTTGAATATCATTTCCAAGATAAATGGGTCTAGATATCAATATAATCATGATTCTAAATGGCTTCTTCATACACATCCCTGAAGGAAATTTATAAATGTGAATGAAAACAGGACAAGTACCATATGGAGTATGCATTTGGAGAACTGGGTTTAGACCATCATAGGATAATCCCAATATAATTTTTCATGGGTCAGATGAAAAATTAGGATGTAACCTATAAAATTTGTCCCATTATAACCCGTCTGTAGGAGATACTATGTCATTATTATCCTTATTTCTTTCATCTTCATGCCATCTCAATTCCTTTCCATTTGTTTTGACATAAAAAAGTTTTTGAAGTCTGGGAATTAAAGGTAAGTACCCCATCACTCTATATGGTATATGATATTGAGTTATATCTTTATTAGCCTTCCACATTGATGTACCACATTGTTTTCACTAAATCAAATATTTATTTTCCTTCTAGAACAGAAAACAATCTTTTGATCAAGAATGAATCTATGTAGATGAAAATCCAAAACTTTCAACCTAATTTCATGCCACATGATCATTTTCTTGAATACATGCATCATCAGGTAGTAAATCCTTAATAAATGTAAGTATATGGTTTACTACATTATTACTAAATCTATACATTTTATTCCCATGATATAATCTCATTAAAAACTCAAGTTTACTCATTTTTTCACACGCCTGATATACTAGGGTATTCAAATCTTCGATTTTCTTTCTAACACTCTCAATGTCATCATTCGGATCAATAAATTAGAAATGGTTTTCTTTATTAATTTTCCTTTGAAATAGTCTATAGGAGGAGCTTGCTTCAGAAACAAATGGTAACCTATCGAAATTCAATTTTTTCATATCAGTACTTTTAGCTAACTAAATCTAATTCTCCATTATGATACACACATGATATTTTTTTGGAAAACATGTTTTGTGATATGATAACTCACTTACTCATGATTTAACCATGGCATTACATCATATTCAAAATATAGCAATTGAATTAATCCACCATCTAAATCATTATTTAATGTAATGTTAAAAAAATATAGTAACTCCTTCTGAAACTCGTTAGTGATCTGATCCACGATATACATCCAACATTGACCCTTATTGAAAGAAATAAACATATATTAAATATATAATATATAAAATCAACTAATGTGATATCTATTGTTTCATAAGATAAAAAATAATACCTATTTTTTTCTTGTTTTTTGTTGTGCTTATTTTTTGTTGTGTTTTTTCCTTATATGTATAACTTTTTTTGTAAATATTATTTATAAACAGCTGGGTTTTCAAGATTTTTCTCTATTTATTTATAAACATATAATTTCTCACATAGAGTTTGAGTTAATTTATTTATGGATCCCTTCTACATAAAAAGTTTTACTATTCTTATCACAGTAAAATTAGCCTGCACTTCTTTGGGTCAGTGGGCATGAAGGTTGTTGTTTACAATGTTGAACATTTCTTGGATAATGGTTGAAGGAAGATAAATATGAGTAGAATTTATGTATAGAATTAAAACGATAGTGCTGGTCATTGAAGCACTATAAATTAGAAAATTATATATTAAAATATAATGTGTATGTAAGGTTGAAAGTGGTTTGGAAATATCCATTTTATTTATAAAGTGATTAAAATACTTTTGGTGATTTTTAAGTACATGGAGATGTATTTAGAATGATTTAAGAGGTTTTTACTAGTATTTTATTATTTTTTTATTCATACATAAGATAAATTAACTCACACTATGATATATAAGTTTTTGTAAATCTTATGTATGGTTTTACACTTTTAGAAATTGTGAGATTTCATAAGAATAATAAATTCCAAGGGAAATTAAATCCAATGATATATAAACTATTATTAATTTTTTAATATATCAAAAATAAGATTGTATAAAAATGGTGTATTTTATATTATCAATATAAATGATCAAGGAGACCTTGTGATTATATAAGTAGTTTATCAGATTTTGTATATTTAAGATTAATGCAATGGAATTTTTATCGATATCAAAATATCTGGTCTTAATATCCAACACAATCCTAACATGATATTAGAGACTATAATACGTGCATTCATAATTATTCTTTGCAAAAATGGAATTATTTATCACTCATTGGTTTCCATACATGAAATGATTAGCTTACCTTATGTGGGTGCCATCCGTACCCATGAGCTCAAGATTTATTTTTTAATATAATTAAAGGCCCTTTGACAACATCTGTCCCATAGAAAGGTGGATACCTTGTTTATTATATCTTTTAATTAAAATAAATTACCCTTATGGTTTTATAAACATCATATTCTATAGGAATGATGTTCCAAATTCCCTCGCTTCTCATTGAGTTTTTGGAGGTTTCCCATCAAATATTTCCTTAGAATTTTCATGGTAGACTTTTATGTCAAGATGATAGACAAAAAAAATGAAAAAAATCATAGATATTCCATCTCATATCATTGAGTTTTTATGTGTACTATAATAAAAGGTGGGAATAGTGATAAAGTGTGCTGGTATAGACTGACCAATAAAAATACCTATTCTGATGAGAGGAAAATAACACAATAAAGATTTAAGAAAAGAAGATAAGGATATAAGTATAGTTTGGGATGTAATCAAGTAAAGAAAGGTGTAATATATAATAAGTATACAAAAAAAAGTATTTCCAAAATAAAAAATTAAAAAGGATTTCAAATCAAAGTGTAAATGATTATTTTGTTCGAGAAAAGAAAACATAATGAATCATTGAAAATAGTTCATGGGGATAAGTTCTAAATGAAATAAGATTATGTAATGAAATTAATTAGGCCAAGTAAGAAACAATAGGATTGGTCTGATTTAATCCATCCTATATTAAATGATAAATAATTTACCAAAAAATTATAATATAAAATACGTGAAGAAACAATGTGGAAAAATAATGAATGGTGAGAATTTTTTAATTGAATGTTTAACTGTTTATCCTACTCAATTATAGATTAAATGAAATATAGAGAAAAAATAATAAAGTGTTAGTGTTAAAGAAAAAATAGTCATTTCACATGATATAGAACTCCAATTTTATGATATATTGTTTTAAAGTGATGACCCAGGAGTTCTTGATGATTGGATTTATTAAAGAAGCCCTTGAACCGATTAATTTATAATATAATTTTGAATGAATAGTTTTTATTAATAATTTTTTTATGGAATTACATATATTTTATTCTATCTAAGGGGATTGGCTAGGTAAATTTTTTTTGGAGAAGGAATTAAAAAGAGTATACAAATCTATCATGCTACTACTGAAGTATCCAACTTACAAAAGAGGATGGGTCAATATTTACAATAGTGCCAACCAAACTGGACTTGAAGATGTTGATAAGTAGAATGGGTTGGTGTAGGAATTATGATTATAAGGAGGCGAATGGGAGGAGATCTAATTTACAGGCTGATGCACCAGTAATGGTTGTGCAGCAAGGAGACTACATGGGAGTCTTGTGAGCCTCCTTGAAGTGGTCTAGGTAATTAAGTAGTGGTTTTCCAAGGAAAATGTTGATGCATGACTTGAATGTCATGGGGAATTTTTCATCATAAATGTAAGTACATTATGGTTCAATTCACTATTGTTTTGGTTACCTTCTCCTCCACCAAAAGTTTTCATTATAAATTGTTAGATGTCATGAAGGAGTACATGCATAAGAAAAACTAGGTTAATATTTCTTAAAAGATCAAAAAAATTATGATGTGGAAAAGTAAAATCAATAAATGAATGTTTTCATATACTTTTTTCAAGAAACAAAATCAGTTTATGCAATGAACTATAAGTGAATGAATATGCATTATGCAGCAACGAAAATATAGTATTTGTTGGTTGGTTTACAAAGTAAATATGTTATGTACAAATGTGGTATGTGTAAATCTCCATGAAAACATGCAGCATGTGATACACCTCTACATTCATTATTGGCTATAAAAACCACAAGCACATATTTTTAAATTATGGAATGTTATTGGGTACATATTCCTGAAATTCAAGATCATTTTCACTAAACTTCCATTAAGTAAGTGTCATTACGTGAAGCATCAGTTATAAAAGTACCCAATGAAGGATTTACTTAGATAATACTAGTTTGTAAAGAACATGCATACAAAATTATCTTACAAAAATAAATGAATATGCAGTGTTATACAATTACTATGAAGTGTATTATACTCAAATAAAGTTATTGTTTCAAATTATAGATTTCACAAAGTAGAAGGGATAAGGTTTTTTGTAATTATAAGTTTATTGGTGTGGCATGAATTTCACGAATGATTAGTTTCACACAATATTTGGAAATAACTATATTAAAAAATTGGATAATCAAAATTATGGAAGATTGGGTTTTTGAACACAAATCCTCTTGAAGATAATAAGAGAAATATTATAGCCACTATATATTGGATTTCTTCTTATACAATACAAGGTTTTATATTAATATCCAAGCATTTAAAAAACCTTATAAAATTAAAAATTCATAAGAGTTACACTAAATCACTAAATATAAATATATAACATTTGAAAAAATAATTGTAATATGTTTACAATCCCTTAAATGTTATTAAATGATAGTTGTTGAACATTTGATAGTATAATTTGGAACAATTAGGTAGATGATATCACATTTCACATGAAAATCACAAATAATGAAGTGTATCGAATACTTCCCAATATTATCATAATTCAATGTCTAATTTTATGTCATAACATGGAAAGTGATATGCTAATTTCACTAATTTTTTTAGAATATTTTATTACACAATATCTTTTATTGTTAAAAACACATTATACTCATGATAAAAAACAACACTGACATATTAAATGCAATTTTAAAAAAAATAATGTTATCCAAACCAAACATTACTTGGGTAATAATTATAATTATTTTTTATCATTTCCAAAAACATTATCCTATTCGTCCTTGGAATGGATTCATTTAAAAAGAAAAAAAATATAAATTTTAATCAAAAGATAAAAATTTAACACATTTCCTCAAAAAAGTAAACCCAAACCAAACATGGTATAATAATAACATAAGTGGAATAAGGAGATATATAAGTTTAGGTTTTGTTATAAATTCAATCATTGAGAATGGTGATAATAGAATAATTCATTATCATATAAGCAACATGGAACATTTAATTTTATAGTTTAAAACCCCACAATTAATGTGTATATTAGTCCTAAGATAATGAAACATCATCAAGTACCTATATAAATACCGCACACCTTGAAATATAGTGTGTTAAAATAATATCAGAATCCTTGGTATACTACTTTAAAAATACCTATTAGAATGGAGGGTTCTTAATTTCATGATGAAATCACCAATAAAAAAACCACTAACAAACAAAAAACTACACATAAAAATAGTGAGGAAAATAAAGAGTGAAGAGAGGTATATACACCAACCATCTTATCATTTCCCGATGAGCACTTGACGAGAGATGGACTTTACTATGGGAGGTGTAGGAGAATAAATGGGGTGGGTTTCTCTCTCCTTTCTATTTATATTCAAAATAGGAGGATTTACCTTTTTATAAGAAAAATTATTTTAATAATAATAATAGTTTTATAATTAAAGAATCCTTAAAATCTCAATTAACACTCTAAATACATGTACAAATAATAAAAAACATAAATATTGGTTCCATTAAATTAACTTATTAAATTAAAAAAATCTATATAAATATTTAGAGATACAAAAATATTATAAATTGTTTTAAAACTGACATGATTGTTGTGAACCTTTTGTAAACCATGAAATAACTATATTAATCTCACTACCCTATTCCAACAACTCGATATTGATAATATGCATAGGTTATAAATTGTGTATCTTAAAAATGAATCAATGAAAAGATTTAGAAAATTATAATTTTTATTCTGAATTCAGTTAATAATGACTTATTTACTTACTTTTTAAAATAGTAGTGTAATAATTCTCCCCAATTAAAAAACTTTTACCCAGAAAAATATATGTAGAAACCCCGTTGAGAAATCATCCCAACCACCCTAATAAATTCCCTCTGTATATACTCAATCACCATTGTTATTATAACTAATTATAATGTATGAAGTTTATGATAATTCACAAATCATTAAGGTAATGTAAAAAAATCTATTTCAAGACTTACCATTTAATAAATTTTCCCTCTATACTCTTCCCACAATAGAGGACTTGCATAAATACTCGAGACTTTGGATTAACATTTCATCATTATTTAAATCTCCCCTATAGAATTGTTGTGTAAATATATTATAGAATTTTTACCTAAATTCATAATAAGTTACTATACACAGGTTATAGATGTACCACCAACACCACCAAAATATACTCCCAAGTAGGAATATTTAAGGAAATGACACCCTTGCATGAATTCAATATATCTATACAACCTTATTAAATAGATTCATAATGAATTTTTAATTTATCTACTCTACTAGCCATTAAGTATACTCGCAAAGGAATATAATACTTTCACACACTCCTTTAACAAATATTAAATTCCATAATCTTATCCAATTAGGTAGGATTTATAACTCGTAACCATATTATGTTAACCCATTTCAAAAACCCCATATATATTTTTTATAAATAAGGACCTTAAATATCCTAATAATTATGTGAATCATTTAATAACTTCTTTTTATTAAATCCGACTAATTTGGATCTTCTTCTAATGTTAAAGGGGACTAAGAATATATATACTAGATTCAATAAACATGTAATACATATAGTGACGAATAAAGAGAAAGGATTTATTAATCTATATTTTTATATATTTTTAATTTATATTTTAGTATGGTTAATATAAATATAATATTCCAATATTTTAAATAAATGTGTTTTAGTTTTATAGTGTGTATTTCGGAGCTTAATAATAAAAAAATCCTAGTCATTTAATTTTAATGATAAAATTGATATTATATGATTTGGAACCATGAAAATACTATTATTGGTTTCTTTTACTAATTCCATAGGTGGAAAAGGAAGTCTGACTATATTTCATGTCATCCTTGATAACTATTTTATCACTAGTAGTGATTGAATCTCAAACAAGGGGAAATAATATTTTTTTTTGATCCATCATTTTGGTGTCCATGACAGTCCAAAAGTTATGAATGCATAATTTTTTTGGACGCCATTTATATAATATTAACCTAGAATTTAGAAAGGCTTTGTAAGTGTATCTGAGGTGGAAATAGAATTTTTGTATGTATAACATTTTTGTGAAAGTCAATATATAAGAGTAACTCCAAGGAAAGAAATTATGAAAGTTAATATGAAATGTAAAATTTGAATGAAAAAAATATAAAAAGAAAATATAATTATTGAAGAATATGTGCTAGGCTCTCACGATGTAGATTATACTATGCACGATGATCAGTTGAGAGGATGGAATATAAGTCATAGGTGAACTGAAGTAGGTTGAAATCATGGTAGGGTTTACCGAGTCTAGATTAGTCGGTGTACTGGAGGAGGAGGTGGGGAGGCTACCTAAGAGTAGCACTGGTGGGGAGGTGGGGCAGCAACATTTGATGGTAGTGTTGGTGGAGGAGGGTCATGGAGAGTTCTAGTGGGTGGAGGAAAGAAGATCATAAAATAGTCTATGATGGTGGAGGAGGGGTACCACCAAGAGGTCACCTGTGGTGGAGGAGGGTCACCGATGAGAGGTCTCCATCGAGAGGTCGCCACCGAGAGGTCAGGGGGGGGGGGGTAAAGGAGGGCCTCTGAGAGGAGAGGTCATGAGGTTAATCGGTGGGGGTCTTAGAGATGAGTATACTCGCATAAGGGAATGAATTCCACATCTATAGTATAATAATAAATCGTGGCTATAAACTAAGCTATAAACATGACATATAAAACCATGGCTATAGGTACATTGCTATAGATCATTTTTCTAGTATTTAACACTTGATTTTTTTGATTTAAATTTAAATTTATTTCAATTGAATTATGGAATTTTTTTTATGAAAATTAGAATTGGAATTTACTTGGTATGGATTTTTAAAAAAACCATTAATTCGAATGGAACTAGAACTTGGGGGTGTACTTTAGAAATTGATAGAAATTGTAAATTGACTTGAGAATTGATTTTAGAAAATAGATTAAATAGGTTGGTTTAAAACCTATGATTGGTTTTATTTTTAAAAGGAATTAAATGATTAAAAATATATGATTTGGTTTTGAAAATGATTTTCTATATTAAAATGAAAAGTTGGGGAATTGAATTTTAAATGTTGTTTTGATGTGAAATGAAATAAATTTCCCCTTATTGATTGATTTATTGAAGTATATGGAAGCATGTTTGTTAGTAGTTTTTTTTGGACAATCATTCTATGAGGGAAATTCCCTAGAAATAGATTGACGATGATAACACTAACTAAAGCATGTTCAGCTTGTAATTTTTTATTAAGTTAGAGCGGATGATTATAATTTTTTCTTAAGTGGGAGTGGATGATTGAAATTTTACCTTATTGAGGAGTTAATTATTGTAATTTTCTATTAATTGGGAGTGGATTATTGTAATCTTTCTTTATTTGAGAGTGGATATATATCATGATCACTAATATGAGAGTGCAAGGATCTTATAACTAGTAATGAACGTACAACATAGATTTTTACCATTGTGTTTTGAAGTTTTGGGATGAATTTGATATATATTTCTTTTACTATGAAACAATTTTACTCATGAACTATTTATTTACATAAACTTTTTATATAAAATGTTTATTAATAAATTGTTTGAAATGTTACCATCTTTTGAATTGAAAAGATTATTTTTTTTAAATGGGAAATTTTACTTCCATACCAATTTTATTTAAACTTTAAAGCATGGTTTGTTCTATTTTTTATCAAAACTTATTATGGAAAATGTGTAGAGAACCTTCTAGGATTTTATCTCACACACTACCTTTTCCGTCAGGAATTTTTAGATTTTCTTTTTCTAGGTTTGAGTAAAGGGAAAACACCTATTAGAGGGGGTGGGTGTTCTTGAACCTTTGGAAATAGTTAATATTTATGAACCAATTCTAATTTAAATGGTTTATATATTTTTTATGTGATATAAAATATGTGGAATTATATTTTATTCATTATATTTGATGTTTAATTTCAATATATCCTTTTTTTTTGTTTTTGATTGAATTTGTACCTTGGTCTTAAGGGTTTATTTGTCTCAAATTTGAATATCTTGAGACATGTTTAAACTATACCCCATGTTTCATTTTAAGTGGTAAAAATACTTCTCTATTTAATTTTTTCATGATTCTATTATAGTTCAATATATACAATATTATTTTTAAGGTTATAAATATGATGGTGTTTTAATTGAAATGTTATAAAGGCTGTAAGGGGTTTTATTAACTCAAAATTTTTCTTGAGGTCATACTCACTTTTTTTGTATATTCTATTTCTTGATTTAGAAATTTAAACCTATTATGATTTATGATGTATTCCAAATTCTTTTTTTTCTTAGTTTAGGATTGATAAAAAATTATTTCTCCTATATGATTTTAATGCTTCATTTAAATACATTTTTTTATGAATAATTACCCTTACTTTTAGTGATTTTTTCTTCCACGTACATATTTTTACTTCTCTCCAATGTTCTTCTTTACCTAGTGGAAACCAATTTTTTTTATATCCTATAAATATTTTATTCCCATTTATTCATTTTAAAATAAAATATTCTTTATATTCTTAATGATTTCAAATTTCAACATGGTTATTTCAAAATGTTCACAAGGGTTTTTTAATATTTTAATTTTAAAAGGATTTATCATCCAATCCACATTTTCTTTTGATAATGTTTATTTATTTTTCAAGGTTTGTTTTTTAAATATTTTTTTAAAAGCTTCTAATGTATTTTAACAAACCATTTTTAAAAATATCATTTCCTTTTCAATTTTCCATTATTAAATATTATTTTTAAGAAAAAATTTTGCAATTTATTTTCACTTATCCTTTTTGAAAATTTTATGTATTTTTAAGGATAATTTATTTTGAACTCTTTATAATTAGGATTTCATAATTCAAATATTCCCCTTATAAAATAATTTTTTTTGAATGTTGTTTTCACTTCAATGTTTTAAAATGCTTTTTGAGAAGTTTGTTTATTTTCACTTATATTTAACCTATATGATTCATATTTCATAAAGTCGTTTTTTGAAAACCATATATATTTTATTATGAGATGATTTCAATTGGAAACAAGAGTTTTAATATACTACGTTTTCTCAACTTTTTTCTTTGTGATTTATTTGAACATTTTGAGAAAACAACTCTTTTTTCTTGTGTCTCATTTCAAATGTTAAATGATTAATTATCTTATGGCACTAATATGTTTGAATAATGATGGGTGTGGTCCAATATCACCCTTCAATGAATTGGTTAAGGTTTCACATCACATTATACAACGAAATGTTTGATAAATTAGATATATGAAGCTTTGTTTTGAATTTTTTGGTGTAAATAAGATGTATGAATCTTATTTAATTAGTTTTTAGTGTGAATTAAATTCATGAAACATTATTAATATGTTTTGTCATGTGAATTATATGTGGGAAGCTTTGTTCACTAGGTCGTATTTTGAATGATATAAAAGAATATGTTTTCCCATGTTTTTTTTGTGAATGATACGTGGGAAGATTTACTCACAAGTTTGATGTGTGGATGTAATTTAGGAAGATTTGTTAATAATTTTGTGTCTGAACATTATGAAAAAAATCATTTTTACAAGATTTTATATTCTTTTTGGTTTTCAACATTTACAATTTGTTTATAAAGTTATGCTAAATTTTCAAGATAAATTTCTTTTCTATTAAATGAAATGTTTTCTAGATTACCTATTATTTTTAAATTATCCTACATTTTTTATCAATATAACATTCTATATGATTTTTGAGTTGTGTTTTTAGGGTGAAAATATATTTTATTGTTCATTAAATATCTTTTAAATATTTTATGTTAGTATGAAAAGTTTTTTGATTATATTTAGTTTTATCATGATCATTTATTAATAAATATGTGTCTTCCACATGTTTTCCATTATGTTATAATATATTTTTTCTATTCTCAGAGTCTAAGATGACCCATTTCTTATGTTTATAATGCCTAAATTATGAAAAATATTATAGAATGTGAGATATCAAGAAAATATTCTAGATGAGCGGAATTATATAGAAATGAATGTAAGTGTTATGCATGAAAGGAATTGAAAAAAAAATATTCTAGTAATTTTAAAACTATAAATCACATTATTTTCCCAAAGATATTTTAAGATTAGAGTTTTAGAGAATTAGGAAAAAATATTAAACAGTAATCCTATATATTACAAGCAGACACTTATAATCAATATCCATTTCTTACACCAAAGGAAACCCTTTTAAAGGAAAACAAGTTTTCTTTTCAGGACATGTCTTTACAAATTTTTATTTTGGCCTAATTATTTTCCAAAATATTCCTTAAATTCATTTAAAAATTTTTAGAAATATTTCACGATCATAAAAATATTAGTAAGGGACATAAATAGAAAAAAACCATCAGTCGACAAATACTTATATAAATTTTACTTTATCAAAATAACCTTTGGGCCCAAAATAAACATTTTATTACCCAATAACCCACTATATTTTTCAATGATTTCATAAAAACTTTTCAGAATATAACATAAAGGAAATATAATAACTCATAAAGGTTTCTTGAAATCATTTCAATAATTTATAATTTTCACCCATAAAACATAATATCTTGTCTTACCTTATGAAATCATAAGTTTCCTATAAAATTCATAGAATGAACACAATAATCATAAAGGCTACTTGTGGAATAATTTTCATATCATTATTATATGTTCAGTAGCTATCATGACTATACATGGAGTGGCCATCATAGTTACATTTTTAATAACTATCGAAGTATATTCTATAATATCTTAAGAGAAACCTAACCAGTTAACCATATCTCTCTACCCATTGCATCGGAGAGATATAATGGGATCATCCACCCCCAGTATAAAATGGAACAAAAATTCATCATAAACAATTACCACTAACCATAACATAATCATAACACATATATATTTCATAAAAAATAGTATTATAGAAAATAACCTTTCCATTTTGAAATCATTTTTCATTTTTTTAAAAGTTGAGCACTTGAAAAGGAAATAAAATTATTTTAAATTAAACATCTGAACATGTAAATGAAAATTAAAATAATTAAGGTGTATTAAAAGTGGTAAAATATACTCATTCTGTATAAGGTAAAAAATTCTTTTTGAAATTTATAAAAATAGTTTAAAGAGTAACTTTAAAAGAGGGTTTTTAAAGAAAATACATTACATAAAACCTTAAAATGATTTATTTTTTAAAACATATGAGATTAATGGAATTTTACATTTAAAAAATATTCAATTATATTTATATAAATCTATAAATATAATTTTAAATATATGGACATGAAAGGGAAAGAAAAATATTTAAAACATTTAAAATGTTTTTTTTAGTTAAAGAGTCCCTTACCATGTGTCCGGCCCATCACATAAATTATTTATATTATTTAATAATAAATGTAGGTAAATTTATATATTCACGAATAAAAATTAATGTTTATTATTACATTTATATCACTAATTTTTATTCTATATACAATTACTTAATTAGTTAAGTTCACATGGGATGTTTGGATGATATTCAGTACCTAAGTCCAAAATTGATTCGGTAAGTCGACTATGGTAAGAGATTAAATCATTAAATAATATAAAGTATAATATTTATTACATAATTATCATTTTTATACATAAAATAAACTGTTATATGAATCCATTAAATGTGGTTATGAAAAAGAAATTATGTTATAATCATGAGGATGTTAGGAGGTGCATACACACGAGTAACGTTTTCATTTTTCAATGATTATTATGGAAAGAAGGTAAGTATAATTTTATCTTTAAAAAATTATTATAGTATCTTAAATATTATATTACTTATTTAAATATATTTATATATATAATTAATGTGATGTGGTTATGGAAAATGAATCACATCATTTGTTTGGAGTGGTTGTCCACACATACGCATGAACGATTTATCATTTTATAGTATAGAGAAAGATAATAATTTAAATGATATATTATATTGTAATAATGATAAATATTTCATTAAAATAATATCTAAAACTTAATTCTATATTTATAACTAGTCATGAGATATTGATATGGAAAATAAATTACAATGGTTTGCGAGGTTGTAGTCTGCTATACACATGAATGTTGAATTCTTTTCCCATTTGATAGAAGTGGGGATGAATATAGGTAAGGAAACTAACATATTAACGTATCAGTATATGGATGATATTTTATTTATTATTTTATAATAGTTTAATATGTTTTTATGTATTTTGAAGAATAATCAAAATAGAAACCCTTGATTAAAAATGATACATCTTCTTTAGAAAATCACCTTCGCTTAAAAATGTAAGAACACTAAGGGTGGTGTTATTAAAAATATAATACCTATTAAATTTGGGTAGAGATTACAAGAATATATTTGGGTAGGTTTTGAATGAAAAAAATGTGATTTTATGTGTGAATAAATTAGAAGAACTGGTTCCTTTTTATAAGGGAGGAGAGAGGTACTTTTGGAATTTCTCACAATATTAAATTAATAAAATTAATAATCAATTATAAGTGGATTTGAAGTGAGTTATTTAAAATAAAATAAGATGATGGGATGAAATAATCTCATAGAATAGTTTTGAGATAAGTTTGTTACTGTAATCATTTTGTTTTATCCTTTATCTAATCTCTTTCTGTGACAACACATATTTTTACTCTTTATGGGTAAATATTGTTACTATAAAATTTTAAATGACCCATATTTAGATCATTTTTTATATTTTAAACTTAAATATAATAATTTGTAAAAATTTAAGATATTTATAATTTTTATAACATTTAATAAAGTATTATTTATTTTAAAATATTATTAATGTCAATTATGAAACTATTCATTACATTGACTTTTAAAAATATCAATACAACAAAATAAATTAGATTTTTTTAATTCATTACTAACATGTAAAATTAATCTATAAATTTAATGTATTAAATTATTTATCTGTCATTATATTTAATTTGATATTTTTTGTATCATTTTTTTCAATTAATTAAATAATTAATACATCTGTGACGTGTAAGCTTTTAAGGTAATTATTTCTTTAATAAAATTTAAAATAAATATCTATGATGAATATAAATATATTACCTTTCAAAATAATATTTATATTTGAACATATATTCTGGATAACACCGTATTAAAACTAGTATACTTATTAAAATCAAGAGTGTATCATATTTCAATTTTCTTCAAATAAAATTTTATAATGATGATTATCTTATCAAAGTGTAAACCATTGTCATAGAACCGAATCCAAAATAATTAAGGACGAATATTAATAATAAAAGAAAAATGGTGAAAGTTTTAGGTTTATTTTATAGTCCTAATCATTTTATCCTTACCCTTAATTACCCGATTCACCCTTTACTATGCTAATAAAAATTATTGAGGTTTCTATTCATATTGTATAAAAATAAAAGTTAGATATTTCATAAATTTATAAATCATTATTCATGTCATGGAATCCATTTTTAAAAATTTAAAATAGATAATTTGCAAAATTTAATATAAATTAAATTGATAAAAGGAAAAAGAAAAATAGTTTTTCAGAAAAATTTCCTTTATAATCATAATTTTTTTATACTAAATTCAATTATAAAATACTTTTGAAAAACCATAATTAGATTATTTTATATACAACGTAATAAATTAAAATTTAAAACTAATAAAAAATATAAATTTAATTTGTAAATACAAGAATAAAAATTACAATTTCGAATAAAAATATCCATTTTCACTATTTATTGAAAAATAAAATTTTTCATAAAATTAAAAAAACTTAAACATTAGATAATTTTTAAATGATTAATTTAAAAATTATATTTTTTTCATTAAAATAAATGTTAAATTTTCTATAAATTAACTATATTGTTCGCTCACAAAATTGAAAAAAATCATTATTGAATAGAGTGTATTCTAATAATGAAATGAATTTACTAAAATTAAGTGCCTAGTTTTTATAATAATAATTTAATAAATTGTTAATAATTATGGAAATTTATATTTAAAAATTTAGTTAACACTATTTACTCTTTCCAATAAAATGGCTAGGTTATAATGGACACATAATAAAAATATTTAGTTGTTCGTTTAAGCTCAGTGTTGCATATATTATACCCTATCAAATAGATTCTTTCATTTTAAAAACATTGGATGTTACCTTTTCCCCTATATTTGGACAAATTTTCCTCAAAATTTTGAATTCAGGATAATTTTCTATGGTATGAATTATTAAAATACCTTTGTTCAAATGCCACATTGGAAAAAGGATTAACAAAATTTCCACTTCAAATGAAATAGAAGTAAAACTGTCACCTGAGATAACACATAGTAGGTTTCCATTTTGGAAAACATGTATATGGAAGAGAAAAGATGACACCCCTTTACTAAAAGAGAGAGATAGAGTATATGGATATTAGAAATTTGATTACCATAAAACCATAAATATATGATGGGTTAATAGGTTATTGATTTCCTATTATGGAATGTAAATAGATAATAATTTTATTTAATGATCCTTCGTATAGAGTTGAGGAATTACTTTACTTCCCTATCTAAGAACATGAGAAAATATACTTACTTGATAAGTATTATGTCATACTTTAATCAATTTTCACCACAATATCATATTTTTCTCTAAACGATGAGTATTTAGGATGAAATTTTCCTTCCTGAAGCTTTAGAATAAACTTCAATGAATCCTTAAATCCACAAAAGAATGAAAATATATTCCTCATGTATTTAGGCATTAATAGAAACCAAAATGGTTAGGATCAAATAATATAATTCCAAAAAATGATAAAACCTTTAAACAAAGAATAACTACATTTAATATTCAGAAATCAAAATTTTGTACCCAATATTCAACACAAATCATTAAATAACTATCCTTAAAATTACTTAAGAATATTACAGACTAATTTTGAAACCCTATAAATGATAAGGGCATAATCACATAGTCTTTCAAGATAATTTCAATATTTATCTCCAAATAACATGTATTTCTCTCATACCAAAAATTATATTCACAGATCTTGTAATTTCTAAGACATGCTAATCATTTCCATACATCATATAACCAAAAAAAGATAATTAAGCCTTTATAACTCAAATAAAATCTCATAGTATTTTATTTACCTTATTACCATTATACTTTTCAATATTATATTCATATTCTTCCAAAATAAAATTATTCACTTGACACCAAATCATTTTCTATTCCCATATCATTCTATATGACAATACATATGTTCCCAAAAAATCAACTTATTCTCAATCCATCAAATCGTTATCTAAAAATGAAAATTTATACTAACTGGGACTTTACGTAGGCTAGTGGTATATAATACACCCTTATCACCCTTCATTTGTGTGTACAATCATTTTAGACATTACGGATGTGATGATTTGTCACTTAGTTTGTGAGCTATCATATTCTAAAACCATATAATTCTTATAACATTCCCAAGAATAAGATAAACATCTTCAAAGATAAATTCTTCATTAGAGATAATTATTTAACCTCAAAGTTTATCTCAAAACTTTTATTTTTTATCCCAAAAGGTAATAACATATAATTACCTCAACTTATTAATTCATGAAGTATTTTACATCTTGAAATTTGATATTTTAGCTCCCTATGATTTAAATAAATCTATTCAAAGATAAAAATGTTTGTACCTTTATCATGTCGTGCACTTGGTTTCATTGTCATTTTGTTTACGTATATGTATGGTTTAAGAATAACAATAATGTTTTATAGATTCTTCAAAGTCCCTTGCATATTTTTTCAAATCACCTTGTACAATTTGGACGGTATGGATGTTTATAGGGAAATTTGTTTAAATATTGTTTATGATATATATTTTCAAAACATCTAATAAAACATGATTTTTAGAAAACATGTGGACTGATTATGTTTTAAAACGATAAATCATGGGTCCTTTTAAAACACCATAAGTATACCCCAAAAGACTATAAACTAAAACCAAAAAAATAGACTGTGCATAGTTCTCTTTCTTTAGTGGCAATATTAAAATAATAATATGCTTCAAAGTCACATGATGAGGTAAAATATTTAAAAATATCTTGATGATATTTACCTCTTTTTTGAATGATTTGAAATTTTTGAAATTAGGTTTTTATTATAAAAAACCCATGGACAATGATGGTATCGAGGTATAAGAGAGGGGTTTGATATTTTATGCCACTGTTTTCAAGAGAGCTGTATGTTATCAAAAGTCTCAAAATCATAAGGACGTGACTATACAATAACTATTTCTATAATGCCATTAGGAAAGATAAAAATATAGTTTTAAATCCTCTTAATTCCATTTTTAACAAATTTTATTCTACATGAAAAAATTATTAAACAATAATTTCTCTAAAATAATATACATAGAAAATTAACTTATTTTTAACTAAAATGTCTAAAATCTAATGTTGTCTAAACCCCACTCTGATACCAACTATAAGTACTCAGCCTTAAAAGGTACATACTCTAGTTATTTTAGAACCAGATATCAATTTAATTTACCTAAGATCATTTATTTTTATAGTTTTAGAGAATGTGGATAAACTATTACATAGTAAACCAATATAATATAAGTGGAAACCTTTACTTACTATCCATTTTTTAAACCAAATGAAACACATCTAAAGTAAAACATGTTTTATTTTCAGGACATATCTTCAAATATTTGATCTTGACCTCATTATTGTCCCAAGTATTCCTTAAAATACTATGAAAAATATTTAAAAAATGTGGGATATGCATAAAAATAATATTAAGTGACATAAAATGAAAAAAATAAAATCATTATTCCGTAAATATATATAAATTTTCCCTTTTCAAAACAAAATTTTCACTCAAACTGAAGATTTAGTTACCTAATATATCACCTTATTTTTCAAATTATTTAATAATAAAATTCTATAAGATAACTTAATGGAAATATAAAACTCATAAAGGTTTCACAAAAACTTTTCATAATTTTATAACCTTCACTCATAAATCTTAAGCACTTATCTTGACATATGAAATCATAGGTTTCATATATGTTCCATATAAAGTATACATAAATAATAAAGGTAACTTATGGAATCATTTTGACATAATTATTATATATTTAGTATCCCTCACAGTTTCACAGGGAGTAATCATCATAGTTACATTTGGAATAACCATCACAATATATTCAATAATCTCTCAGGAGAAACCTACACTGTTTTTTGTCTCTTTACCCAATGTATGAGAGAGTTATAACAGACTCGCATGACTATGGTTTAGATCAGAACCAACCATCATCATAAATAATTCCCAAGAAGCATAACATATTTATAACACATATGTCATGCATAAAAAACATTCTTGAGAAAAATAACCATTCCATTTGGAAATCACATTTATATTAAAAAAAACAGTGCACTTAAAAATATAGTCATTTTAATTGAAAATAAACTTGTAAACATATAAAAGGAAACTTTAAAACAATAAGGCATAATTATTGTGGGAAAGTACAATCATACCATATAATTTTAAAAAACATTCATTTCGACTTTTTTAAAAAGAGTTTAAAGAGTAACTTTAAAAGACGATTTCTAAAAGAATCTCCCTTACATAAAAACATAAATTGATTCCATTTTGAAATAAAATGAAATAAATTAAAAAAAAAATCACAATTTAAAAACATTAATTTATGTATATATATATAAATTTCTGAATATAATTTTAAAAACACAGACAATAAAGAGAGAGATAAACCTTTAAAACATTTTAAACAAGGTTTTTTAGTTAAAGAGTCCATTTCCTTGAGTCCGACTAGTCATGTACGCACATTATATTCATCAATAATAAAATTAAGATAATTTCTAATTTATTGAGAAGATTTTTATTTTTTATTATTCATTTTATATCACTCATTTCTATGTTATTTACAATTAATTAATCAATTAAGTTCACATTAGATGTTTTGACGATATTTGACACCTATGTTCAAAATTCCTTCTGTAAGTCATCTATGGTAAAATAGGAAATCTTTCCATCATATTCATAAAAAAATTCATGAAATAATTATAAAATTTATGCATCAATTTCACTATTAAATAAAACCATTAATTATGGTTATTAAAAATAAACTACGTTATAATGATGAACTCGATATGCCGTAGGTATGCATGAGTAATGTTTTCATTATTCAATGATCATTATGCAAAGATGATAAGTATAATTTTATCTTTATATAATTATAATAATATATTAAATATAATATTACTTATATAAATATACTTATATATATCACTCATGTGATGTGGTGATGAAAAATGAATCACATTGCTTTATGGAGTTGGTAGTCCAAACCTATGCAAGAATGACATTATCATTTTCCAATGCATGATAATGTAAGAATTTAAATGATAGGTTTTCATGAACTAGGTTGAGTTTCCATCTGACCTGGCACCCAAATCAGCCCATGATAAGGCCCGAGAGGCTTTACTAATCCTGTCGAGTTGGAGACTAGTTATGAGCATCAAAAATATCTGAGTGAGAACAATTTCTCCCAATAACATCGATGATAAAATAACAAAAACAGAGCACACAAAAAACCCCACAACAACTGTAAATAAATAAACACATAAATAGAATCTAGATAAAACCATAGTTAAATAAAAAAAATCTAAGAAAAAAAACTTAAACCAAAATGGAAACGGCCCAATCTACATGTGACCTCTTAGACACCACCAACCATAAGTCGAACATTAACCAAATGTAAAAAATGAACCATAAAGATGAACCAACATAAAAGCTAAGTTTTATCGACACCAAGTTGAAATTTTTTTTTGTGAGCATAAACAACCTAGTAGGTAATCATCATAGAGTACATCTATTTATTTTCCAAAAAATAGTACATAAACACTGGTTTAAAATTCATTTTGAAACTAAGGTTTTATAATTTTAAACAATCCAACATAGCTTTCAATACATTATATTTTGAAAACAATACACATAATTTTTCATTTTTAAATATAAATTTCCTATTTTAAACCCAAATTAAGACTCAAATACTAATGATTAATGCAAATCAAGTGATCAAAATAACTATTCCAGTGTATAAAAGAAATGGTACAATTGCAACAAGGTAGAAACTAGTAGAGAATATAATCATGTGTCCTAGAGTAAAATAAAAAATATAGATAATAATCATAGGAATTTATTAAATATCTCTACGAGAAATCCCTAGATGTACTTAGTTTGGACTCACCTACCGACATATGTTACAGCTCCATAATCAATTATCACCATGGATTCTCTGAACTTGACTCACTAGTGGTACAACCCTCTTGGACACTCAAAAAATCAGGGGGGTACCAAAGCATCTAATCAGTGCCGCTAAGAAACCATCACTCGAACCACTAGATGAATTCTAGGAATCCAATGATAATAGTACATGGTGAATGACTATTTCCTCACATGCATGACATAAACCAATAACCCACAAATGAAACTATTCTTTCCAAACCCAAACACCGAAACCACCTATGTGATAAACCTCACTCCTAACGGACCTCCATAGCAGTTCCCATAACATTTCAAATAATTAACAAGTGAAAAACGGGCCTACAAATCATGTTTCTTTAAAAATAATTTCAAGAACACCATATGGTTCTAATTGGGACATTAAAATTTACAAATTAAAAAGCATTTGTGAATAATTTTCTAAAACCAAGGTAAAACCATGCCACATGCGCAAAAGATACCAAACATGCCTTTCTTTTGGAAATATATTTAAAGCCACATTTTAAATTATTTATAAAGTAAGAAAACATGTTGGATGTTTTTGGGATTTTGAAGAATCATTTTCAAAGATGGGGGCTAAGGAAGAGAAGAAATGAAATAAGACCATTTTAAAAACCAGGTTTAAGAAGGGGAATTTCTAATTAAATCCATTATCATTTATGAGACCATCCCTATTTTTACCCCATGCATGTATGGATGTGGTCACATCTAATGGAACACTTAAAGAATCATCAAATTACATAAGGTTTAAATTTAAGAATAAAAAATAACTTTGAAACCAGTTAGCAATTAATGAGGGAAGCTAAAAAATTGAAAGGCATGCTTTAGAAAGGAAATGGATGGAAACACCTAACTCCATGATGTGTGGATGCGATTAAACTCTAAAATGAGGAAGAATGAGGTAGAAGGAACAATATTCACACCCTAAAATCAATGAAAGCAACCCACATTATCCGACCATTATCTTACTATTCAACCAAGAGGGATTACATTAAGAAAAAACTAAGGAACTATGTGAGGGAGAAGAGAAGAGAAGGAAATTAGACAAGAAGTCAAAAGGAACACTCATTAGAATATTTACGAGGAAACTATGTGGAAATAAGAACCAAAAGAGAGGTGGTTGGTAATCCCCCTCATGCTTCTAAGTCAACTAAAGGTGCGGAGAACCCTAAATGGGTTTAAAACATGAGAGGGGCAATTGGAAAATTCAACTTTTTAAGAACTTGGGAAACTCACACGGTTTGACAAAACAATTCTCCAAAACGCATTCCAACAGTGTGAAACCTACTTAATAAGGAGGAAACCCTCATGTGATATACAAATATTTTGGGAAACTATGTGCCAACCATGAAATTTGGATCTGTCAAATTTCAGAGTATCCCCACATTCTTGCCACAAAGTTTCCTATAATTGTACGAAAGCCATGGGATTTTTCCCAAACACTAAAAAAACATCACAATGTTTTTCCTAGTCTCATGTGGTTTGGGTAAAACAATTATCAAACCATGAAAAAGTTAAAAAAACTACCCAAATTCTCTGAAACCCAAAAATTATTTACTAGAAACTTGATCCAAACCTCAACCAAAAGAACCTACAAAAAAATATAAAGTAAAAGAAGAAATGTAGTCGGCATGTGGTATGTATAATATTTCAAAAATTATAAATATTTCATGAACATAATATATATCCCTTAATTCTATCACTGTAACTATTATTCAAATATGGTGATAGAAATTTAACTACATCAATTCATGAGGCGGAAATCCGCCATACACATGAACACTGAATTATTGTACCATTTGATGGAATTGGAGATAGATATGGGTCACAGAACAAAAAAAAACATATAATTATATATATAATAATTTATTTATTATTTTATCATTGTTGAATAAAGTTTAATGGATGTGGAAGAATAAATAAACCATTAATGCTTGATTAAAAATGATACAGATTGTTCCTACAATATCTTTTTCTTAGAATATTTATTCGAATAAGGGTAGAGTTATTCCTAATACAAGACCTATAAAACTTGTGTATGGATTTAGGAATATACTTTAGTAGTGATTGGATAAAATATAATGATTTTGAAGAGTAAAAAGTTGAAAATAATAGGTTTCATTTTATAAGGGAAGAGATGGACACTCTTAGAATTTCCCATAATATTAAATTAGTATTAATTAATTTTCAATTAAACATCGATATAAAGTGAGTTATTTTACTTGTAATATTAGTATGGTTATAAGAAATATCATCCAATAATTTCTAAATAAGTTTAGGTTACTTTATTACCCTTATAATTTTGTTTCAACACTTTGACTCTTTTAACTCTTACCATGACAAGATTGATTTTTACTTTTTGAGGGACAATATTGGTACTATAAAATTCCAAAAAACCCATTATTGGATAATGTTATATATTTTAAACATAATTATAATAATTTGGTTATAGTTAATATTTTTTTTTGAAATTTTATATCATTTAATAATTTTTTTTAATATCATTAATGTCAATTTGGCACTATTCATTACGTTTACTTTTAAAAATACAAATACAACAAGATAAATTAAAAAAAATCTTTTAATATATCAATAACATGTCAAATTAGTCTATTAAATTGTTGTAATATATTAATTATATCATGTTTTATTTATTTTAATATTTTTAATATCTTTTATTTGATTTTTCTATTAATTAAATAAGTAATCCATCAATGATGTGGAAGATTTTAAGGTAATTATTTCATCACTAGAAGTTTAAAATTAACTAATATGATTAATATATATATATATATATATATAATTTTAAAAAATATTTATTGTCAGAAATATTTTTTGGGTTACACCATATAAAAATATTATACTTATTAAAAACTAGAGTGTCACATATTTGACTTCTCTTTAAATAAAATTTTATAAAGGTAAAAATCTAATACAAGTGAGAATAAATGGTAATATAATTGAACTATGAATTATTTTGGATTAATATGACACATCATATAAAACTGGGGCATATTTTAGTATCATTTTCTAGTCCTTATCATTTTATTTTTAACCATAATTACCAGATTTACCCATTATCATGGTAACAAAAATCACTATGGTTTCTATTCATATTTTCCAAAAACAGAAGCTAACTCTTTAATAATTGGTACCTCATGATTACAAATATAGAATTCATTTTTAAAAATTCAAAATACATAATTTTCAACATTTAATTTAAAATTAAATTGGTAAAACACAACGAAAAACATTTTTTTTCATAAAAATAGCCTTTTTAATCATAAAATGTTTTTATACTAATTTAAAATATATAATAAATTTCAAAAACCAGAATTATATTATTTAAAATTAAAATAAACACAATAAATTTTAAAACTAATCATAAATATAAATTTTATTTTTAAATTCTTGAAAAGAAATACACTTTTTAATAAAAATTGGTGTTTTTTAGTATTCATTTGAAAATCAAACAGTTCAAAAAATTATCAAAATTTTACAACAAGAAAATATTTATATTTTGATTTAAAAAGTGATATTTTATTTAATTAAATTAAAATTTAAAATTTCTAAAAATTAATTTTATCATTTACTCATAGAATAAATAAAAACTATTCTTGACGAAAGTGTATTTGAAGAATAAAATTACTTTATTAAAATTAAGTTATTAATTTTATAAGAATTAATTTATACATTATTAATGATTAATACCATATTATATTTTATAATTCATTTAATAATATTTATTCATTTAAATTTAGTGCGTAGGTTACAACTGTCACATAACAAAAATATGTAGTTATTCATTTATGCTCGATGTTGCGTATCTTGTACGCTATCAAACATAGTCATTCCTTTTTAAAATCCAGGATGTTACGATGAAGACTATCAACAATACACTAAACATTTTTTTATTTGGGTTCTAATACAGTTTTTAAAATGCATTATTTAAATCATGAGATCAATGAATTATTTTGGACATGTTTAAAATTGGTTTCTACAGTTGGTATTAGAGTAGGGTTTAGTTATTTGGAAAACTAATTTAGAGAAAATTGGAAAAACGAATATGGATAAGTCTAATGGATGATATTGATAATAAGATAACATCCCATTATTTTGGTAAATTATTGTTTTTGTAGTTCTTTAATAAATTATATCCATTTCTGGATACTAAAAGTGGATGAAAGCTCAATAAAAGTTGTACCTAGGTGTAAAAACCCTAAAGAGTGTGAGTTGTGTAAAAAGCCCACCATTACCTGTTATACAAAAAAAATTGCCTAATTTTACACTTTTTTTTGACACTAATGGGGGATATGATTTAGTCAAAAACATTTTATTTATGCACTATTAGGATGGATTTGAATTTTACTAGGTTATATAACCTAATGAGGAAGTAACCCTGGATAACATAGATTGAAATTTTAGGATTTTTGTGTTGAGTTACTTATTTTTAATATGTTCTTTCATATATAAAGTATAATTGGGATTTTGATATCATAAATTATGATGATTTTTGGTTTTAGAATATTTTAATATTGTGCATAATAATTTGGGATCACTATTTTTAGGATTATGTTAAGAAGTATGAGTGAACCCAACTTAATGTAACTTAGCTTGAAAAGAATGATATGTGTTGAGTTATGTATGACATATGTTGAGCTATGAGTGAAATATTTTGAAAAGAAGGACCTATAGGGTAAGAAGGATGATTAACATAAGTATCCTATAAGATAAAGGAAATAACTGAAAGTCTATATTACATTTACTATTAGAATTTATAATTGAAAATTAATGGAATAAGATACACTTATCTTCCACTCAATATTTGTGGATACGGTATTCAATTATTATTATAGACACAGTAGTGTATCCATGAAGTTTTCAATGTGTATTAATTAACCACCCTAATGATTTTATTATATTAGGAAACTTCTAGTATCAGTATTATAAAATACCATGTTTAAATTTTGTAAGACATGAATACTATTATTCTTCTATTAGATATAATTGATATGATTCTAGTAATGAATTAACCAATTCAATATAGGCTTCCAATTAATTGAATAATGGTCAGATTAGCCACAATATCTTCATTATCAAAAATATGTGTTAGTGTGGAGAAAATAACCCATAGCTGATCCAGAGATATATTAACATCATTACAATAGAAGAAGACAACAATGGATAATATTCACCATCATCTATTAATGAATCACTTCCATATATTGAACTAGCTATAGATGGAGGAGTTAAACAAACCATAACCATGGTGGAAGTACAATAAAAAACCCATCCACCACCACTAGTACAACATTACAGGATAGTGAGGTGGAAAAGGGGGAAACTACCATCTAACCCTGAGGCTGGGATCAGTTCAAGAGTCTGGTTTGATACAATAGAACATGTGAGCCCAAGAATTGTGTTTCTAAAATAGTTTGGGTCTTGGAAGGCCATGGAAGGGCATATTAAGTGCCTCTCAGAGTAGACATGAAGAGGATTCCATCACACACAAACCTTTATCCAACAATTATTCATTAAGAGTATAGCATATGGACCAGTGAAAATGGCCAGTGAAGTGATTTGTTGTTATTTCCTACAGTTAGCAATACAGTTGAGGGATATTTTGGAAAGTACAAAGGCCGATTCAGTGGAGGATGATACTTCAACAAGGGTCTGAATTTGTCTAAATATAGATCTCAATTAGCCTTATCAAAAGGAGTATCATTCTTTATCGACATTATAATTTGAACTTTTCCTTCTCCAGCAATACCGAGTTAATGAACCATGAGGGATGAGAGATGGATGTGTGTGGTATGTTTATTAAAGTTCATTTATAGGGGTACTAACTAACAAAATAAGGAATTATATTTCATACCAGCCATTTATAATCTATCACTACATGTCTAATAATGAATTCGATGAGAAATAAAATAGTTCTTATCATAATACCATGGGAGGTATTTTTCATAAATGATTACAAAGAAAATCATTATAGAGATATGAAAATAGCTGAGTTTCTTAGCCTTCCTTATACAAGTAATTTTGTAACCTACAACAATTTCTATCCTATGGATACCATTAAATATAATTATTTGAAAGTGATAATTGAAATAATGAAGATGAAATTTATTAAATGGGGTGATAATGTAACGTTCAAAGATTTTTTATCCTTCAAAATACATAGGATGATCTATAACATCAGTTATGGGAAACACTCAACATACAAAACCACAATATTAAAAGAATATATTATTAATAATTCCATAATAAATACTATGGTTGTAAAATATTAGGAGTTATTAACCTTATAAGGAAAATTAATAATATGAGTTAACATTTAAATGGTTATTTTTAATAATTTTTTTTTATATTTTAAATTTTATTAAAAAAAGTTAAATATAAAAATTTTAGAAAATATATTTTATATTTTAGAATTTTTTTTTGATTCCTCACAAATTGTTTTCTTAGGATGAATTTTTGGTTTTTTTCTTAAATAAATGTTTTTAGATGAATGTGAAAAATATATATTTTTCTATTTCGATCCCTTATTTACGACTTAGAAGTTTTGAAATATTTTTCATATGAATATATATATATATATATATATATATATATATTTGTATATCAAAATAAATAATTTAAAAAAACTATGTTCAATTTACAAAACTCATAAATATCATTTAAAAACTCAATGTATATTTTATGATTTTTTTTCAATTGTTTCTATAATTAAATTTAAACATTGGGAAATTTGATTTTGGGGATTATATAAATGTAACATAACAATTTTTTTAAAAAATAATATCCATATTATTATAATTTGTGTAAAGAAAATTTATAATTGTGTCTTATATATATACATTATTCTTTGAAATTCAATTTTCTTTAAAACATTTTTTACAGGTTACACATGATGACATTAAGATTAATTTCAGAAATAATATAAAGTTTAGTTTAAAAAAATATTCTTATATTTGAGATAATGATTTAAATATTATTTAATATGAGTCATTTCATTTTTAGGGAAAAATATATATTATTAGGACTAATAATAATTACCATAAGAACTGTGACACAATTTTTTAAAACTATTGTTTTGTTAATATTGAGGAATTTCTATCAAATAAATTAAATTGAACTACTTTAAATAATATATATATATGATAATTTATAATAAATAAATAAATATATTAACATTCATTTAAATGTTAATCAATACTTGATTTTATTAAGAACCAATAATGGTCCAAATGTGAAGTTTTTTACAAAAATAGTTTTTCTAAACATTGAACATTTTAAATTAAAAGATAATTTAATAACATTTTATGTTTCATTGGATTTAATTGATGATTTGTTTTCTATAAAACCCAAATTTAGTTATATTTGTCATTTTATAAAATTTAAAAATTATGTAATTAATTAGTTAGAAACTAGTTATATAGTTTATAACTAAATGATTAATGTATAAAAAAATGGTAATACCATATATCCTATTTAAAAAATGTGGGGAAACACTTAGTTTAGACTTTATCAAATTAACTATATCATACACTCTATTTTTGAAAACATTTAATCCATTTTCATTGGAATAATGTCATGGAATTATTATAATATAAATGGTGTTTCCAAGAGTTACCTTTTAATATTATAAAAGGGGATTAATCAAACCCTTTAAAAAGAAAAACTCATTTGAATTAAAACATAAAACTATTAAAGTTTATTATCCCTATTACCGTGTTATATATAAATAATCCCTCGGGAACTACTAGTAATCCTAACCCCTTAAATTTCAAGGGAACATCCAAGGAAAATCAGGTGTTCAACATAAGTATTATTTCATTCCACTTTTTTTCATCTTAATCTTAGTCTTCAAAATATTTTACCACCATAATAATATGATGAATTAAAATTCAAAAGTATACTGATATGTTTTTATATTAATTTTATAACTCTTATTTATTCATTTCTATCCACTTAGAAAATCAAAGTAATGTTAGTTGTGTGTGTGCGTGGACTACTACCTCCATGAAAAATCATTTTTTGGTTTTGTTATAGTTTTTAAATTATTAATAAAAAAATATTCAATACTAGTTAAAATTATTATAAATATAAAAAATATAATTTTATTATTTTATAATGATATAATTTCCATAAAAATACCTCCTTAACCACACTCACCAAAACGAGTTAAATCCTGTTAAGGTTTGGGTCGCTTTAACCACCTACATGAACAATGCTTTAAAATAAAATTATAGATTATATGGGAAGAAAAAAAATTATTATAATATAATTATAAAATAATTATTTTTATATTTTTATGTCAATATTATATCAATTAAATAGCTTATTATTATGGTATCATTTTTTGTTCGCTAAAATTACAAAAATAATCCGTTATTAATTTTTTTCTGACAAAACATAACCAAAGCACATAAATAATGAAATAAGGAAATTTATATCAATATAAGTTAAATATTTTTTAAAATTAAATTATATATCAATAATTAACTAGGCATCAAGTTATGGTTAATGATATGAAAATGATTAAATATGCACAAAAGTGCTAAGGTTATTAACGAATGATGGTCATATTACGATATAAATAATAAATGTAATAACGATAAAAAAATTATATTATGGTTTATAAAAGGTTAATAATTATAATTATGTTTCTAAAATAAGATATCAAGTTATTTTTTTAAAGGTTATTAAAGTGTGTTTAACGAAGCACATAAACATGGTAATGGATTTCATCTCAATTTCACTTTATTGAGACATAGTTTATATTTATGCACAAATTATTAATTAAGTGGTGTTTATACTTCCTATTTTATATAAAATACCATTAATTATCTTCTGTCCTAGGTATTTGAAGTTTAATTACATGATCCCCCATTTATGGGTGTTTTTCGTGACTCATGTATTTTCATTGTGTAACAAAAACTCTTCCTTATATACTATCTTTCATGATTTATTTATTACAAAAAAATGATGATTTTAAGATTCATTCCACATTTATTTCTTGGGAAACCATGTATTGTTCCAAAATTGTCTTCCTCGATGTGGTTAATGTTTGTTAAAATTATTATTTGTTAATATTAACTTTTATTACTTTTATTAGAGATTTATTACATATCTACATTTTTAAATCCCACTAAAGTTCCCCTTTCCCAAGAGGAAACACAACATTTTCTAACTTCCATTGATCCTTTTATTCCCATTTATTCATTTTAAAATAAAAGATCTCCCGTATTTTTAACGATGTGGGTTTTCAACATAGTTATTTCAATATATCCAAAAATATTTTTCCATATTTTCAAAATAAAAAGTTTTATCATCAAATAAAAAATTTAATTTATAAAAAATTTATGGATTTTTCAAGGTTATATTATTACTTACTTTCTTTAAATTAAAAGTTTTAAAATTATTTTATATTCTCTTTTTTGAAAATTTTACGTCAATTCCAATTTTCCATCCTTAAATTTTCTTTTTAAAGGTAAAATTAATCAATGTATTTTAACATATCCTTTTTGAAACCTTTATCAAATTTTAAGGATAATTTATTTAGAACTCTTTATAATAAGGCTTTTATAATTCAATACTTTCACTTCAATGAAAAATTAGTTTTTTGAAATTAATTTTCACTTCTATGTTTTAATGGTTTTATAAAAAATCATGTATTTTAACTTATATTCA
Organism: Viscum album; assembly: GCA_963277665.1. Lineage (NCBI taxonomy): Eukaryota > Viridiplantae > Streptophyta > Magnoliopsida > Santalales > Viscaceae > Viscum > Viscum album. Next base: position 1,437,572,603 of record OY728129.1, read on the forward strand.
TTTTATAATATTTATATTTCATGAAGTCATGTTGTGATCACCCTTTATAATATTTTATGATATTTTTTATTTTATAAAATGAGAGTTTTAATATTCATTTATTTATCAAGTTTATGTTTGTGATGTTTTTGAATGTTTTATGTAACCCAATATTTTTCCATGGGTACTTTATCAGATGATGAATGTTTAATTTTATTATAGAACTCATATGGAAAAATAATAAAGGGTGGGGTCTAATATCACCCTATAATGAATTGGTTAATGTTACATATCATATGAAATGATAATTTGTTAGATTAAAAAGCTTTATTCCCAATTTTTTGTGTGTGAATGAGATGAAAGAAGCTTTTTTCACATGATTTTTTTGTGAAAAAGATGTAGGAATCATTGTTCACATGTTTGTTTTATGTGAATGTGATATATGAATCTTTTTTCACAAGTGTTTTGTGTGAATGATATGTGAAAATTTTTATTCATATGTTTTTTTGTGAATAAGATGCGAAATGATTTGTTCACAAGTTTTTTTCAATGAGATGTGGGAAAATTTGTTCATATGTTTGTTATGTGAATGAGATGCAAGAATATTTGTTCACAAGATTTTCTATGAATGTAATGAATAAATTATGTTTTATAGTATTTTTCAGTCTTATGGTTGTGTCATATTTCGAAATTTGTTCAATAAGTTATGAATCATTTTCAATATGCATTTAATTTCCTTGAAATTCCATGTTTTCAATATTATTTATTATTTATATAGTATTGCACACATTAATGTCATTATCACATGTTATATGATTGTTTCAATTTTTTTGAGCCAGGTCCTATCTTTTATGCTTTCTTATCGATCTTTTAAATATTTTATGTTACTCTAACTTGTTTTATGGTTATGTTCTAGGGTCTTATGTCACTTTATTATTATATTTATTCCTTCCAAAAATTTTAATAAATTTTATGATATGTTTTCCTTTTCTAAGTCTTTGAGCTCACCCCTTCATTATATTTTCAATCACTAGGTTATGAAGATGTGTATATAATGTGAGATATCTAGAACATGGATTAGAGGAAACCGATTATGGAGAAATGTTTCCAAGTGTTTAAAAAATGTTTATTTATCAAATACCCAAGAAACTAATCCTCTAGGTCTTTGGGTTGTGTGAATACTTGTGATATTTCTTCATTAAATCATGAAGTTAATTTTTTCCTTAATTCATGTTTATCTTAAGCCTCTTTATTTTGTTTTATAGATGGGTTCAGATATTTTGAAAATTAATTTAGATAAATTTAGTGAAAAAACTAGGAAAATGTATATTAGATGTGTCGAACTATAGTACAATATCCCATTGTTTTGTTAAAGTAAATATTTTTTATTTCTCAGAGAAATTACATATATACATAGATACTACATGTCACTATAGGATATAGAAAAACGACACCTATAGGTAAAAACCTTGAAGGGGGTGTTTTAGTTATAAACTCTATCTTGACCTAGTTAATGATAAATAAAAGTAACTATACACTTGGTTTGACAATCCCAAGGGATATTATTTGGAAAATCATATTCTATTTATGAACAATTTTTAGGGTTTTAAATATTTTTTTGTTAGATAACATAATGAAGAAGCAACCATAGATAATATAGATTGAAATATAGGGATTTGTAATTTAAAGTATGTAGTAATTGATTTTTTATTTCCTATATAAAGGGTATGTTTTATTTTGAGAGAATATTTTTTTTTCTGGGTTTATAATATTTTAAAAATGTTCATATAATTTGGAATCTCTATTTTGAGGATTAGTCCATGATGTTTGAGAGAACCCAACCCAATATAAACTAGGTTGAACATAGATTGATATAAGTTGAGATAAAAATTATATATGTTGAGCTATGGGTTAAATATATTGAACTAGGAGAACTGTAGGCTATTAAGGATGATAAATATCAGTATCTTATAAGATAAAGGGAATAAGGGAAATCATATGATAGTCCTACTACTAGGATTTGTTTCTGAAAATGAATAGAAGAAGGTATACTTATCCTCCACTCTAGAGTTGTGTATACCTAACTGGATTCTAATTAATTCCAACCGAGTGTATCCATGATGTTTTAAATGATTATTAATCTACCACTATAATGATATGATAATAAATGGAATCGTTAAGCAACAAGATTATTTTATTCCAAATTTATTTTTAGGTAGAGATGAATCTTATCATTCTTTCATTAAATGGAATAGTTCTGATTCTGGTAATGAATAAAATATTTCAACATAAACTCAATATTTATTGAATTATGGTCAAATTTCCTGAAAAATATATATTTTTTAAAAATGGATGAGGCTAGATACCAAAACCCTTGATACTATAGAGAGATCATAACGTCATTGTAATGATAGAAGAAAATAATGTATGTTCTCTGTCATCATCTATCAATACAATGCATCTATGTACAAGCCTTGATGTATCCATAAAAGTTGAAAGGCCAATGACCATGATGTCGGTACAATAAAAACCCTGGAAACCACCACTTTTAAAACATGAAACAATAATGACTATGAAAAGTGGGTATATACCATGTAACCCTAAGGTTGGGATTAGTTCATGAATCGCATTTCATACCCTAGAATACACAATCCCATGTAACATATATAGGAAATATTTTAGGCATCAGAATCCTTATTTGGTCATATAAAGTTACACTCTTAGAGGACATGGTGGGAAATCCACCCCACACCATCCTTCTTCAATGTGGTCTTTACTGAGTGGGTAGCACAAGGACAGATTTTACAATTAGGAAAAGAGATTTGTTGTCATCTCTTTAAGAATAAAATGTTAGTGAGAATTGTTTTGAAAAATATGTTAGCCGGTTTAGTAGAGGAAACAACTCTAAAAAGTGTAGTAAGTGGTATAAATATAGATGTAAATGATCCTTATAAAGTGGAGGATAATTCTTTATCGACTTTATCATTTGATCTTAACATTCTGCAGGCCCCTCCACATTAAAGAAGCACTAGGGGAGAGAGATTAATGTGTGTGGTATATCCATTTGTGTGCATTTGTATTCTTATTAATTTCCAAAATGTGGAATCATATTTCATACCGAAAGTTGATTATCTATAACTAAAAGTTTAACTATAATCTCTAGGAGAAATAAAATAGTCCTCAACTAAATATAATGAGAGGAGTTTTTCTTAAATGGATGAAAAGAAAGTCAAGATAGAGATATGGCTATATGTTATTTTTTGAGCGTTCCCTATGTTATTAATTTTTTCACATCAATCCATTTATATCTTATAGATAATTATAACTATATTTTTTCGAAATAAATAATTTAAATTACGAGGACATAATTTATGTAAAGGTGTGAGAATGTAATGACCCATGAATTTGGATCCTTTAACATATATACTATGTTCAATAACTTCTTTCAAAATCTATACTAAATTTAATCAAACTATAACATGTTAAGAATAAATTATTTATAAATCTATATTAAACACAATTATGGTAAAGCATTTATAGTTATTAACTTTAAATGATAAATAATTCATATGAGTTAATTTTGAAAAGGTTATTTTCAATAAATTTTCTTATCTTAATATTATATATTCTCTTTTAAAAATATATATTTATAAATTTTTGAATTAAAATTTCATAAATTAATTTTTTTTTAATTCCTCGCTACAATATTAGATTAGGTTATATTATTTGGGGTTTTTAGAAAATAAAGGATTTTTAGGTGAATAATGAAAAATCATGGTTTTTCAAATAAAATAAATTTTATTTGACTTGGATGTTTTCAAAACATTTTTAATATAAATATAATTTATTAAAAATGTAAATTAAATAATATCAATATACTATTTTCATTTTAAAAAACACATGAATATCATACTGAAAAATCAAGTAATAATTTAAGAATTATTTTTTATATTTGTTTTTCAATTTCAAAATGAGTAAATTATAATTCATAATTTATTTTAATGTCACATAAATATTATTTTAAAAATAATAATTTTTTAATATCCTTAGGATAAAAAACATGGATAAATGTTTCCTATATATAAACATTATGTTTACAAATACACATTTTTTATAAATGATTGAAACACATTACATGCTCTAATGGTTAGATTAATTTTCTTAAACATAGAAGGATAAATTGATAAAATCATTCCTATAGTTGTGATAAAAATTTACATAATATTTAATTTATCAAATTTATGTTTTAGGAATAAAAATTTGATTATTAGGATTAATGCTAATTTCCAAGAAAATTATGAAACAATTATTTTAAAATTATTATTTTGTTAATATTAATGAATTACTATCGAATAAGGTGAATTAATCTAAATTAAAAAATGAATCAGATATGATTTATAAAAATATAAATAAATATATAAACACTAATTTAATTATTAGACATTACTTAATAAGATTAAGAATCTATAATGGTCAACATGATATTTTTCTACTAAAATAGTTTTTTAAACATTATCCATTTTAATTTAAAAATAAATTTATAGTATTTAAAGTTTGAATTAGATTGAATAGATGTTAAATTTAGTTCCATAACATGCAATTATGGTCATATAGGTTATGGTAAATGTTTATAAAACATAAAATCACATAGATAAAAACTAGTTAACTAGTTTAAAAGTAAAATATTAGAATATAAATTGATTATGGTGAACCCCTATAACATGTTTAAAACATGTTTGGAAACACTTATTTAATAATTTATATAAAAAAACATACCCCGCAATCCATTATTTTAAAACATTCATGCCACTAACTAAGGAATAGTGTCATGGAAATATTAAAATAAAAATTATGTCTCCAAGTGTTCCATTTTCCTATCTTATAAAGGCGGATCAATTATGCCCTTTTAAACACAAGAATATCTTTATAAATGTGAATTGAAACCCTAAAATCTCCCCTTACGTTTAAATATATCAAAAAATAATAATCTTTTTCTCACTCATAGTTAGGATATGCCATTGAATTTCAAGGGAAATTCCAAGGAAAAATCATGTTTCCAATGTAAGTATTATATCCTTCCTAAGCTTTTATTCTTAATATTAATCTTCCAAATAAATTATCACTATAATAATATTAGGAATTAATTATCATTTTTATACAAATATATTATTATATTAATGTAAAATCTTTATTTACTAGTTTCTAACCACTATAAAAAAGGAACACTAATCATGTGTGTGCACAGACCACCCTGTCAACAAAGAATCAATTTCTCCATTTTTCTTCCAGTTTTTTATTTTTTGTCCAAAAATATTCATTATTGGTTAAATATGATATAAAAATTAAAATAATACCATTATTATTCTATCATAATGACATTGTTTTTACCATGGACTATCCTTGGTCGACCCCGAACTGGGCACTCGATCCGGTCCGCGGCGTGGGTTGAAGGGCGTTCCCGATCCCCAGAGGCTAGAAACTTCTGCCAAACAACAAAATTAAAGAGGTGGGAACGATTTGGCCCATAATTGAAAGGAAAAAAATAGAACAATGAAAATGAAAACTAACAATAATGTGAAAATAAAGCTTTACATACCTCCATGTGACCCTACATGTCACCAGTGACCTCAAATCAATGCTGCACTATAGAGACCGAATCAAATAAAGGTGCCACACCCAAAGCTAAAAACAAAGATAAAAATATAGGTGGGAGTATTAAAACTCAGTAGGCACGCCCAAATAATCTATTCACAAATGCATTTCCTTTAAAAAAAGAATCATTAATTTTAGTTTTGAGATAAAATATATAAAAGTTATTTTTCATACATTTTCCTACAATAGAAAATCATAGTTCATTTCCCTTTTTAAATTAAAAAATAGATTGCCTTTTCAAAAAAAGACATTGGCATTTTTTAAGAGGTAAGGTTTACACAAAAAAATGAGGAAGGAAGTGTAAAACTTTTTTAAAAACTTTTTCTAGAAACACTTGAAACTATTTTATCACTTTTAGAAAGAAGATATACTATACAAGTAAACAAGATCAACAAGAATACAACACCAGCAATGGAGAAACAACACACATGAGTTACCAACCAGCTCATGCATCTCAATCATCTGTTGTAGATAACTATGTACCCAACAACATGGGAGAACCTAGGTAGTCTTGAATAATCTAGACCGTACTATACATGTGACTAATCCTAAAGGTATGCCCTACCCGATGAATTTATAATGCCCAAATGCCCGATCGTCACCCTACCTAGACTGATCAAGGGCCCCAATCCCATATCAATAATAAAAAAATATCCCCATACTATGGGCCACATGATAGTGTGTAATAAAAACTAATGTAGCAATCATTCACCAGAAATTCACTCCCTATTCTAGGTTCTCAGGTCATGAATAATAAGGTGGTGAGAGAACAATGTCAAAAAAGAAATCCAACACATGCATTTTCATCTGACACAATTAACACACAAAAAAATCACACTCGAGTCACTCCTAGGGATTTTATCCCTCTTTACTTCAACCATCAACATGCGCGGGAAGTATCATATGAGGACCACACATTCCTATAAATATCTGACAAGGAAAGAGGTTCATAACAACGAGAGTTTTCAAAGTAATTCATTTTTACAAAACTACCAAACGTGTCGTAAGCAACCATTTAACACTAAAACATTTCCAAAAGAAACAAAACACACCACTTTCAAAACAAAAATCCACTAAGACTCTCATTTAAGAAACCCAATCACCATTTTAAATATAAAACCCATTTATATAGGCCAAAGGAAAATATCATTAAGTAATTGATGTGAAAAATGCAACCAAGTCATTTATTTCAATACATTACAAGAATAAAACCCCTCCAATTCAAGAGATACAATTTTAATAAAAGTTTTATAACAATAATAAATATGAAAACTAGGTGTGAAAAGAAAGAAATAAATGATTCTTAAATTTAAAGGCTAATTCATAGAGATCCTACCTCAAACATTATGCTCTTTGATGATGACTGCTCACTCCAACCCTACGCGCTTACACACACATGAATTTATACGTAAATATATATAAATTCCACTAGTTGAATTCCACATATTTTTTATACCATGAGGGAAAATCTACAAGGAGGTAATATATATATATATATATATATATATATATATATTTCTTACCCAATTTATATACATGGAGGTGATCTTGACACCCATAGCTCGAAACCACCGCAGCGAGGTCCAACACACTCTATAAACAGTATCGACAAATAAAAATCCCAAAACCCTTGAAATAAAAATAAACAAAAAAAGAAACCAAGATGATATTCAAAAACCAATGAAACTTTTAAGGAATATAATGCTAAAGTAAAAACAATTTTTAAAGTAAGCAGTGCCAAATATTCATTTATGTTTTTCACTTCCCGAGTGCATTTACCAAAAGAAAAAAAATCAATTTTTTCTGAAAAATGTGAAATATCCTCTTCACTAAGCATTTACAAGCATCCCACTACTTTCCATAAACAAGGAACCTTATATTTTACACACACCAAAACCATTTCAAAACACAGTTCATCTTGACTTGCACATTTCATAGAGAACCCATTTAGACATATCACAAGAAAACACACAATAAAATACAATTTCTTTTCATAGGATAAACATGTTTCAAATCCACCTAAAAGCCACATTTATTTCAAAAACATGTTTCACATTATTTACTTAATTTTCAAATCATATTTCAAAATGGATAACAAGGCTAACATGTCCCATGTAATTAATTTCATTTGAAAACCCCATTTTTGATAAATTTTCACAACAAGTGCCCTTGAAAACACACTTGACATTTCCCAAATAATTCATAAAATACTTTAAAAAAGAACCATAATAAAACACAATAAAAACATATGAATTAACCCTTATTAAACCCATTTTCATCACTTAAGCATGACAAAAATACTTTTATAAAATATTTATCACCACACAATAAATCCATAGAAAAAATTTATAAATGTTCAAAAACATATTAATAACATAAAAAAATTTAAGGTATAGAACCTCCTACCGATAGAGTGAGAATGAATCATTGATTCAATGGAAGGGAGAACAACACCCCTCAGATCAAGACCACACCCTAAGAATAAAGAAAAAAACAAAAGATGACCCTAAAAATTAGGGTTTAGATAAATTGAAGAAAATATTCTAAAATTGAAGAGCATCTCACCGATAGAGGGGTGTTGTTCTACCTTCCGTTGAATCACCAACCGAAACTCTACCAAACATCACACAACTCCAAACCCTACCAATTTACACCCTATCAATGTAAACCACCAACCGCAAACCCTACCAAACATCCCACAACTCTACCACCTTTCTCATCTTCACCTCCTCAGGTATGAACCCTCAGACAAAGGTGGAATTAGACATTTCCCATGTCACCCAAAAATTCAATGATGGTGGGATAACAAACTTCCACTAGTCCAAAATTCAACTCTCAAACATCTCCAAAATAGGACGAATCTTGATAGCCTCAGGAGTTCCCAAAACCCTATAGACACTCTCTACCTCTTCAATCCATATATCTACCTCTAATGAACCTCTAACACTACAAAAGATAGAAAAATTCCAAGAAAAAATAGGAACTGGGAATGAATCATTATAAATTAAAGGGACCTTTCTGGGAGGCACATTCCAAACAACACAAAAAATACAAACCGAAACCGACGTCAAACCAAAGCACAACTAGAAGCAACACTTCAAGCCAAAAAAGCAGACTGATAATCCAATCACATACAATCAAAATCAAATATTCCCCTTTAAAAATATCCTTTTAATTTTCAATTTCAAAACTACCTTCTTTCAAAGTCACTTCCCAAATACAAAATACCTTCTTTTAAAACCAAAATGAATTTACAAAAAACATTTCCTTTTTCAAATTCATTTTAAAAAAACAAGTTCATGCCTTCAATTTCCTACATCCTCCCTTGGTACCCCATGAACCATTGCACATGTTTTAATCCACTTCAGTTTATAAGTTCCAACATTCACATTCTATACACACACCCTCCACATGTTTAAATGTTCATAAGGGACACCTTGGGTTGCACCAATCCATTTACATACTAATTCCAAACATGCACCAAATTTTGATACAAAAAAAATCACAATTTTTAAACCGATTTTACCAATGAAAATAAATTTAAAATAGATTATATTAATTTTAAAAAAACATTTTCATTTAAATTCTAAAACCCTCTTTACAAATTTAAAACCATCAAGAAGAATCATTTCTATTTCATAAATATTTTCATATTCAGAAGTGAACATACACCAACCTGAATCAAACAAAACCCAACATGCACCAAACTGTTAGAGTGAGGAAATAATATTTATTCCCAAATCAGTGAAATGGTAGTGAGCCATTTCCAAGGTATGAAATAACACTAAGAGAAACTTGGAGTGGGCACCTGGATATCACACAGGTCACTAATCCATGCGAATTCACAACATGTCACTGAATCTCTTTTATTGTCACCCCACAATCCAAAACAAAAGAAGAAGAATCAATTCCCAAAAAACCCTTGGTAACTCGAGGATCATTGTGAGAAAGAGTTTATGATTCTCTTCCTGCACCTACCTCCTGAGTCCCTACAATCTTAGTCTCCATCAACCAGACACCCCAAATATCAAGAACCTCCCTCTTATATCATTATGTGATGACCCAACCTAGGTCGACTCTGAACCGAGAACCCAAGCCGATCCGTGGCATGTCCCAAAGGGTTTTCCTAATCCCCACGGGTTAGAAACAAGTGCTGGGAATAAAAATTCAATTGGTGGTAATAATTTATCCCATAAATTAAAGATAAATAAATAAAAAAGCTGAACAAAATAATAAAATGAAATGTAGTGGGAAAATAACGCTTTACATACTTCCATGTAACCCTATGGGTCACGACTGACCTCAAACCAACATCGCACTATGGAGACTAAATCTAAGAGAGGTGTAGAACCCGACACTAAAAAAAGATAAAACTACAGGCGTGAGTATTAAAACTCCGTAGGTGTTCCCAAAGAATCTATTCCCAAATGAATTTACTTAAATAAAAGAATAATAAATTTCATGTTTGAGATAAAAAATATAAAACTATGTTTTTCACATATTTTCCTACAAGAGAAAATCATGGTCCATTACCCTTTTTTAATTAAAAACCAGATTCCCTTTTCCAGAAGAAGAAACTAACATTTTAAAGGAGGCGATGATTATACTAAATAGAAAGGAAGGAAGTGTAAAAAATATTCCAAACCTTTTTCCATAAACACTTGAATTTTTTTATCTCTTTTAGTAAGAAGCTTCACTAAAAAAAGAAAAAAGATAAACAAGCATACAACACATGCAATGAAGAAACACTACACAAGAGTAACCAACTAGCACATGCATCTCAATAATCTACTGCAAATAACTATGTACCAGACAACATGGGATAAACTAGGCACTCGTGAATAATCTAGAACGTACTATACATGTGGCTCATCCCAAATCCATGCCCTAACTGATGACATCATAATGGCCAAATGCCAGATCATCAGCTTACTTGGCTTGATCGGGGGTCCCAATCCCATAACAATAATAACAAAATATCCCCCTACACTGCCACAAAACTGGGCAAGGCATGCGCCTGGCTTTATCAGCGCTAACAGTAAACCGCTGAGAAAGGGCCGGGCCTTTGTCAGCGCTAACAAAGGCGCTGGTAAAGGTCCAATTTATCAGTGCTAAAACAAGCGTTGATAAAGGCTTTCCCCTTTATCAGCGCTTTTTTTAGCGTTGATAAAGGGCTTATTTATCAACGCTAAAAAAGTTCTGATAAAGGTTGTATTTATCAGCGCTTTTCATTTTAGCGCTGATAAATACACCCTTTATCAGCGCCTTTTACTAGCGCTAATGAAGGCTCACGCGGATTTGTTAAAAACTCGCGGGTCCTCTTCCTCCTCCCTGCACCCGGTCAAGCTCTCGCGGAATCACTCCTCTGAGCCGCTGCCGCCGCCGCGGCCTCCTCCTCCTCCTTCTACTCCTCCTTATCCTCCTCCACCGGCCGCCGCCTCCTCCTCCTCCGGCCACCACCACCACCTACTCCTCCTCCTCCACTGCGGCCTCGTCCTCCTCCTCCTCCACCGGCGCTTCCTCCTCCTCCTCCTAGTCCGCGGCCTCATCCTACTCCTCCTCCACCGGCGCCTCCTCCTCCTCTGCCTACTCCGCTGCCTCCTCCTCCACCGCGGCCTCCTCCTCCTCCTACTCCTCCTCCTCCTCCGCTGCCTCCACCCTGCCTCTGCCCTGCCTCCGCGCTGCCTCCACGCTACCTCCGGTGCCTCTGCTGTCGACACCTCCTTCTCCTCCGCCTCCGGGTCCTCCTCCTTAAGGTGATTCAAATTGAATTTTCATGAATTAATAATGTTTGGAATGGGTAAGTGTTTGGCCAACTATTCTTCATGTTGAATCTTCAGTTTCCATGGGTGGTTTGGGATTGTGGTTATGTTTTGATCCTGACTATGGGTTGTTTTTATGATTTCCCACTACATCATTAGATTTATTTAGTTATTCTTATGTTTTGGTGTTTTCATTTGGTTCATGTATCTCTTTATCTCCCCATGAACGATTATCTTATGGCTATTAATTTTGAGATGGGTTTGAGGAAATATATCAGATTTATTCTTATTGTTCTAAGTCTACCAACCTATTTTTAGGTGTTTCCCAAGGTATTGATGTGAGAGGCATATTTTAATTGAAATATTGGTCTCAATGGTGTTCCATTAATGGGTGGTGTAGGCTCCACTTTTTAAGGGCTCTTAGTTAAAATAAGAGGCTTCAAATGGTGGAGGATCACATCCTAAAAGAAAGGGGGATTCTTAATAGGGAAATAATACATAGATGAGTCTAATCCAGAAAAAATCAATGCAGTAGAGGTCATTCATGAGGACTCACAATCTTGGCCAACCACAATTCGAGGTGAATTTTTTTAATTCTTCTATAGTATTGGTTTTATTTCAAAATGGTGATTCCTAGTCATTAATTTCAAATATTTTATTATTACTTGGTTGTGATGGCAGAGTTTTTGAATTATTTCATGTATTGCCTACCCTTTTGGGTAGGAAAAATGGTCATGGTTTCATGTTCTTTGAGAGTTTTGTTGTGGTACTTAGCATGGAGGACATTTCGGAATTCCATGTTTTGGACCTGGTCTTTTCCGACCTCATTATCATCTTGGATTTTTTTATTGGATTTAGTGCACTAGATGACTATTATCACCATTAGGTTCAGTAACTTACTCTTAACATGAGATTCCATGTCTTTTATGGAGATTGTGATCTATAACCATGGAGGGTTTGAAAAGTTGCCTTTATGTTATGGTTCATATCATGTTATTTTTCCATGGTTTTCCTTGGGGTTGTTGAGAAGTTTTCTTCATGTGAAATTCTAGTGGTCATGGAAAAGTACACAAAATCATTTCTAGAGGACTTCATGGGATAACCTCCCCAATGAGTGTTTGCATTTTCTATCTATTTTCTTCCCAGGAAGATCCCATTTTCCATTCCATCACATCATAAGGCTCTGGCCGATTTTGAGGAGCTAAAAGATCAGCTAGAAGATCTTTATGGAAATGGTTCTATCTATATGATCATGTCACTCTGGGATTTTACAATTCTGTTTTCAATGAAGTCATATCATAGCCTATTAATTTTAATTGTCTACCGTAGTCATAGCCAGGTGATAGTAATGAATAATTACATATTTCCTATAATTGATGATTTGATTGACCATCTTATAAGGTTCTATTGGTTTTTGAAAATTTTCTAGAGATCAGGGTACCAACAGTTGAGGGTTTGGGAAGAGGATGCTCAAAAGATAGATTTTTAAAGTTGATATGGAAATTTAAAGTATTTATGAATTCCATTTGGGATCACCAATGCTCTATCTATTTCATGGAACTGATGAACTAGATCTTTAATATCTTTCTAGACACCTCCATTTTCGTTTTTTAGAATACTTCTTGGTGTATTACAATATATAGGAGGAGTACTTCGATATTCTGGAGGTTGTTTTGGGTGTTTTTTTGAGAGCTTTTTCTTTATTACAATATTATAAATTCCCCATATTTTGTTTAAGAAGTATTGTTTCATGGTCACATTATTTCCTTGGAAGGAGTTATAGGTTATCCAGAAAAGGTTCTAGAAGTGATTTCTCCTCTAACCTATATACTCATCCTATGAATTTCAAATAGGATGAATATAAATAAAGAATGGATGAATGCCAATCGGTTGACAAAAGAGTATGAAGAAGGCGTGAAATAATTTATCAAGTTTGCAAAAGATCATGCATGTGACTCTTCTCAAATCCTTTGTCCGTGTTTACGTTGTTGTTATTCAAAACAAATTAGTCCAGATGAGTTGGAAGTACACTTGATCTGTCACGGAATTGATCAAAGTTATACATGTTGGAATAAACACGGGGAAACAACGAATGTAAGTAGTGACTGGGGTGACACTGCGTTTTATGGATCATCTGATATGATTACAAACATGAACAATGAAGATGAAAGTATGGAGGATGTGATTATAGATGTGAATGATGATGAAGATCGTATTGAGAAAATGACAAGGACCTTCGAAGATGAACTTCGTGATTTCCCAAAATTGTTTGAGAAGCTAAAAAGTTGTGCAAAGACGCCATTGTATGCCGATTGCACTAAATATATAGCATTGTCAGCCGTGCTGAAGCTGTATAATTTGAAAGCAGATAACAGGTGGAGTGACGAAAGTTTTACGAAACTACTTGCCCTCTTGAATGACATTCTCCCAGAAGACAATGAGCTCCCGAGCCGAACATACGATGCCAAACGAATGCTACGCTCTATGGGGATGATCACTGAAAGAATACACGCCTGCCCAAATGACTGTATACTGTTTCGAAAGGACCACAAATCACTTAAAGAATGCCCAAAGTGTGGTGCTTCTCGATACAAGAAAGATGAATCTAGTCCCACTAAAGTTATATGTTAGTTTCCAATCTTTCCAAGGTTTAGACGCCTATATGGAAGTGAGGAGACTGCAGAACAATTAACATGGCATGCAGATACAAGAATTAAATATGGGATACTACGTCACCCGACAGACTCTCCTCAGTGGAAGAGAATCGATCATGAGTATCATGAATTTGGAAATGATTCGAGAAACCTTCGTCTTGCGTTATCTACAGATAGAGTGAATCCTTTTGGTTTTCAAAGAAACAGTCATAGTACATGGTCAGTTATGTTGATAAATTATAACTTACCACCGTGGTTATGCTTGAAACAAAAATACATCATGTTATCTATGCTTATATCAGGACCAAAACAACCGGGTAATGATATTGATGTTTATTTAGCTCCATTGATCGAAGATTTGAAATTATTGTGGGATTCAGGTGTTACATTGTATGATGCTTACAGAAAGGAAGATTTCACTTTGAGAGTCATGTTGTATGGGACAATAAATGACTTCCCTGCTTATGGAAATTTGTCAGGATATAGCATTAAAGGAACTCAAGGTTGTCCTGTTTGTGAAGAAGGTACACAATCAATTATGTTGAAACATTCATCGAAAACCGTGTTTCTAGGACATCATAGATTTCTACCACAACGACATAAGTACCATTCTTGGAAGACATCATTCTATGGAAGTTTAGAAGAACATACAGCACCGTATCCACTAATAGGCGATCAATTGTTTGAGAAAGTTAAAAATGTGGACACTAATTTTGGTAAACCGGCTTCGAAAAACCTTACGAAAATCGGTTGGAAAAAGAGGTCAATTTTTTTTGAATTACAATACTGGAATTGTCTGTATGTAAGAAATTTTATTGATGTTATGCATGTAGAAAAAAATGTATTTGACAGTGTTATCAGCACGTTGCTAAATACATCTGGCAAAACAAAAGATGGAATTAAGGCTAGGTTGGACATGGTTGAGTTGGGAATACGAGAAGAGTTGGCACAAGTGAAGGGTGAAAAACGAAAATTTCTTCCTCCTGCTACTTACAATCTTTCTAGGCAGGAGAGATATCAGTTTTACAACTTCTTGAATGACGTAAAGGTTCCAGAGGGGTATTCGTCAAATATCAGTAACCTTGTGTCAATGAGCGACTTGATGTTAAAAGGTCTGAAATCACATTACTGTCATGTTTTGATGCAAAATCTCATTCCAATTGCTTTACGTTGCATTTTTTCCAAGAATGTCCACCATAGATTAACGAAACTATGTTTCTTCTTCAAAGCTATATGCAGCAAAGTTATAGACCCGACGAAATTACCAGCTATGGAAAAAGAAGTTGCTGTCATATTATGTGAATTAGAAATCTTCTTCCCGCCTTCATTTTTTGATATGATGGTTCATTTGATGGTCCACTTGGTGAGAGAGATCGACTATGTGGTCCTGTACATTACAGATGGATATACCCCATTGAACGGTATATGAATATTTTGAAAGGGTATGTCAAAAATCGAAGTCGGCCAAAGGGTTGTATTGCAGAGCCATATATTGTTGAGGAAGCCGTTGAATTCTGTACCAAATACTTGTCTGGTGTGGAAAGCATTGGCTTACCGAAATCTTGTCACACTAGGCGGCTTGAGGGTTGAGGAATCTCTGGATGAAAGGTTGCCACAATCAATATTACAGATCGGGAGCAGGCCCACCTTTATGTTTTTCATAATAGTTTCGACATTGACCCATATGTTGAAATCCAAAAAGAAATTCTCAGGAATTTGAATCCATCAAGGGATGAAAAATGGAGATCAGATACACATAATCAATAATTTATAGGTTGGTTTTGTGATTATATTTTTAAGAAGTCAGATGAAAATCCAAAGTCAATTTCAGAACGACTTTGATGGCTACCCGGAGGACCAAGTGTGTATGCATTATCTTACAATGCTTATGTAGTTAATGGTTATACATTTTATACTAATGAACATGATGAAGACAGTACCATGTAGAATAGTGGGGTTACACTTGTGACTGAAGTGATGCATGTTTCCGGTGCTAAGGAAAAAAATCCAATTTATGCGAATATGTCATACTTTGGCATCATCAAACAAATATGGGAGTTGGATTATACGGAATTTCAAGTTCTGATATTTCAATGCAAGTGGGTTGATAACAAGAGTGCTGTTAAAATAGATGATTTGGGATTCGTGAAAGTTGATTTCAGTAAGGAAGGGGAGAAAGACGAACCATTTATAATGGCATCACAACCAGTGCAAGTATTTTATGTTCCAGAGCCCGCAAACCGAAAGTAGTCAATTATTCTATTATCGACCAAAACAGCTGAAGGGTCAGATGAAAATTCAACGGAAGATGACCCTTTCATTGGGACTTCGCAATCATTTCGCAGTGGTCCCAATGTAGAACACATTTTGTATGTCAGAGGAGACCACAATGAAGGGACATGGATAGTTGATAGAGGGGTCAAATCCCTTCATCTTTTAAAAAAAGGGAGTTCAATAATCAGGTTATTGATTTTTAATGTAATATAGATTGTGTTACATTATGTTATTATCTGTTCGTTGCTGCTTTTATGTGATCTAAATTAAATTTCAAACCAGTTCTGCAGATAATGACTTCTTCACCTGCTGATGCACCCAATCCCGAGACACAACACGTCTCTCAACATGTTGCAACTGGTCCCACTGCTGAGAGACAAGAGGTCTCTCAACCTATTGCAGGTGATCCCACTACTAACGTACAACAGGTCTCTCAACCTGTTGCAGTTGGTTTCAGTGCCGATACTAGTGCTTCGGAGAAACATAATGATGATGCAGAAACTGAGGAAATGGTAGGCGATGAAACTCCAGCGAAACAAAAAAACAGGTGCGTCATAGTTTGATAGTTTTAGGAAAAATCTTTAAGGAAAGAGAAAAAGGCATCAAATATGAGGTGGGATGGAATAAGCTAGGCAAGCATGTAAACCCCAACAAAGCCATGTTTAGTAGCTCCATTGGAATCGTCACTCGACAACGCGTGCCGATTGACGTAGAGTCGTGGCACCATGTTGTCAGCGGGTTGAAAACATTAATGTGGGAAGAGATTACGGTAACATTACGATATCATCTATTTAATTTATTAAAATAAAATAAAATATTGAAATATTGACTAACCCTTTATCATCTCTTGTAGAGTGCATTTATAGTAGATGTTTCGCACAAAGAATATGTTTTCATACTGTCATGAAGGATTCATAGAGGCTTTTGTAGCATTTTAACGAAACATCATCTGAAAGATGCTGAAAAGAAAATCAAGCCGCACCTGCCTCCTCTTTATGAACACTTGATATCCCAAGGAACGTGGGATGCGTTTTGCAACCGTCGTGCGGAACAGAATTTTCAGGTACATTGTGTTTGGTTACACGTTGTGTAACGTTGCTTGTATTCATCACGTTGATTGATAGGTTTTTATTTATGAAACAATAACTGAGTGCTGAAAATAAAGAACGGGCAGCAAAACCAGCGTACCCCTACCGTAAAGCAAGGTTGGGGTACGCTTCAATTGAAAAACAATTGGTATGTATTTTAAAAGTACTGTAATAATTTTATGTGACATAAAAAAACACTGTAACCATGTTTATCTGTTTATATGTAGATTGATGAATAAAATTATCAAGTCACTTCCATTCCACACCATGTGCTATGGAAGGAGGATCGTGTTAATAAAGAGGGGAAACTAATAGATGAAAACACACAAAAAGTGTGGGAAACATGTGTAAGTATGACATAATATAAACTTGTTTTGCTTTAAATCACTATTACATAACGATACTTACTTATTTTTTCATATTTTCTATTTGACATAGTCACAGGAATCAACAACACCCACACCAGATGCAGACATACTTTCAACGGCCTTGAAATAGCCAGAACAGTATGGCCACGTTAGAAGTGTGGGTTTTGGGGTGTCACCCCGGACATATTTTCTGAAAAAAAACAAGAGGATGAAAAAACTAAAGAATTGAATGTAATGAGAGATAAAGTGGCCACCCTTGAAGAACTAATCCAAACTTGGGGAAAGATTCTAATGAGTTTGATGGAGGAGAGGCGACGAGAACAAACAACTCAAGAAAAACTGCCGCGAGAAGATCCACCCCTCACCAGCTTTGAGGCGAGCCATTCACCTCAAAGACCTGACTTAACCGAGGTAATCAATGTTATAATATTAATTTTTGTGAGATGTGAATCACAGAGACACTGATACCTTTCATGTAATGATATTCTACAGGGGGAAAATGACTGTGATTTATATCTGTCAACTCCCACCCATCGCCTTGTAGCGAGGGCTACGATGTTCAATATGCAGAATGACATGCTACACTCCAGACCACTTCCAACTGGTCATGTCAAAGTGTCGATTAATGTAGCTCATGAGCCGAGCGCCGAGCTACCCGTGCCAAATGACGATGACGACATTCATACGGTGGAAAAAGATGTTGGAACATTCGTTGCATGACCGTCGAATCTTGTCAAAAAGCATGTCAAGCAGGAAGTATTCATTTCCAGTTCATTTTTCAAGCATAACCTTTAACATTAAATTAGAAAATGGCTGAAATTCTGAATGTTGTTACAGAAGGATAAAATGGGGAAGCTAAAACAAAAGAGCGGCTCCAACATTGGATCAAACAACCGATCAAAACGATCTACTGAGAGCGCCTTCACCCCGCCCATTCTATATCCACATTTAATATCATTGCAAGATCATGTGGATACGAAAATGAAAGACGGAAAGAGTCATACAATTGTTTGTGAAAAAGATATGTATGGAGAGGAAACAATAGATTTCATTAGTGCAGACACTGTTTTTGAGATCATCACATACGACTGGCTAGGCGCCTCGGTTATAAATGTATACATGAGGTATGTTTTCATGATTTGATTTTACAGAAGATGATATACTTTGATAATTATGGATAAAACATCTCATATTTTTCACAGGCGTATATATGAAAAACAATTTAAGGGATTTTCCCATGAATACAAATTTGGACTCATTAGTCCTCACACCATTTCTACACAACGAACAGAAATAGATTCTAATTTTTAGGCTGAATTGATGTCAAATCTGCTCAGAACGTTTCAAAGAAGAATTATGAATGACAAAATCTTTTTAATACCAACGATTCAAGGGTAAAACTCTACATTTTAATCATATCAATTATATTTTCATTTCTATCATTACTTATTTCTTTTTGTGTTTTTAGGGAACATTGGATGCTCATTGCAGTCAATTTGGATACTCCAAATATTTATTTTCTGGATTCACTGCATGGATATCCAACTAACCGACCACAGATGATAGCGATTGTCAATTTGTAATACACTAGATCCAACATTTTAGAACTAAATATCTAGTTATATAGTTTATATTATCTTTTAATGGGGATTTTGTTATGATAGGGTGGTGTATGAATATCGTCTAAAGGCTGGAATGAATCCCGGGCGTAAGGCCGACAATGCCCACAAGATCTACAAATGGAGAAGTATCTGGGTATATATAATTATATTTCACTATCAAAATACATATCCAAACAAATTACTTATTTTTCACGATGTTTCTGCAGTTTCCGAAACAAACAAATGACAAGGACTGCAGTTATTATGTTTGTAAATTTATGAAATAGATCGTATTTCATGGACAAACTAGCATCCCTGAAGAGGTATTTTTGAAAATAATTACTACTTTATTTAAAATAATTATTAATTCTTTGTGTATTTATATTTTTTCAGTACTACTATGACTGTCGCAAAAACTCCTATTCATAAGATGATATAAATGTCTTTAGAAACGAATGGGCATCATACATGATGGAAGAATGTAAAAAAATAGGACAATGAAGGTGAATTCCTAATAATTATTTTATCTTTATATGGTCATTGATATCTCCATTTACACTTATTGAGAATCTATGATCTCCTTTTCTTATGATTCATATCCTTAGATTAGTGAATTCCTACTACTTAGTTTGAAAATGACATAAACTTTGGAAAACAACACCAAGGACATATGGAAAACCGAGAAAACACATTCGGATTGTTTTTATACTTTAGGACAACGATCCACGAGTCATTTGTGACATGTAAGAATCGACCGCACCTCAATCCGACGCACGGTGTGACCGGTATGGCTAAAAGTGTCTGATATCAGTTTCAAATTGAGATAAACTTTGGAAAACAACACCAATGAAATACGGAAAACCGAGAAAACGCGTTCGGATTGTTTTGATACTTTACGAAAATGATCGACGAGTCATTTTTGACATGTACGAATTGACCGCACCTCAATCCGACGCATGGTGTGACCGGTATGGATAAAAGTGTCTGATATCAGTTTCAAATTGAGATAAACTTTGGAAAACAACACCAATGACATACGTCAAGCCAAGAAAACGCGTTCATATTGTTTTGATACTTTAGGAAAACGATCCACAAGTCATTTGTGGCGTGTACGAATCGACCGCACTTCAATCTGACGCACGGTGTGACCGATATGGCTAAAAGTGTCTGATATCTGTTTCAAATTGAGATAAACTTTGGAAAACAACACCAATGACATACGGAAAACTCAGCAAATGTGTTCAGATTGTTTTGATACTTTAGGACAATGATCCACGAGTCATTTGTGACGTGTACGAATCGACCGCACCTTAATCCGACGCACGGTGTGACCGGTATGGCTAAAAGTGTCTGATATCAGTTTCAAATTGAGATAAATTTTGGAAAACAACACCAATGACATACGCCAAACCGAGAAAATGCATTCATATTGTTTTGATACATTAGGAAAAACGATCCATGAGTCATTTGTGATGTGTACGAATCGACCGCAGCTCAATCCGATGCACGGTGTGACCGGTATGGCTAAAAGTGTCTGATATCAGTTTCAAATTGAGATAAACTTTGGAAAACAACACCAATGACATAAGGAAAACTGAGCAAACACGTTCGGATTGTTTTTATACTTTAGGACAACGATTCAAAAGTCATTTTTAACGTGTACGAATCGACCACACCTCAATCCAACACATGGTGTGACCGATATCGCTAAAAGTGTCTGATATCAGTTTCAAATTGAGATAAGCTTTGGAAAACAACATATGGAAAAACGAGAAAACGCGTTTGGATTGTATTGATACTTTAGGACAATGATACACGAGTCATTTGTGACGTGTAAGAATTGAACGCACTTCAATCCGACACACGGTGTGACCGGTATGGCTAAAAGTGTCTGATATCAGTTACAAATTGAGATAAATTTTGGAAAACAACACTAATGACATACGCCAAACCAAGAAAACGCGTTCGGATTGTTTTGATACTTTAGGAAAACGATCTACGAGTCATTTGTGACGTGTACGAATCGACCGCACCTCAATCCGATGCACGGTGTGACCAGTATGGCTAAAAGTGTCTGATATCAGTTTCAAATTGAGATAAACTCTGGAAAACAACACCAATGACATACGGAAAACCAAGAAAACGCATTCGGATTGTTTTGATACTTTAGGAAAACGATCCACGAGTCATTTGTGACGTGTACGATTCACCCGCACCTCAATCCGACGCACAGTGTGACCAGAATGGCTAAAAGTGTCTGATATCAGTTTCAAATTGAGATAAACTTTGGAAAACAACACCAATGGCATACGAAAAACCGAGCAAACATGTTCAGATTGTTTTGATACTTTAGGAAAACGATCCACGAGTCATTTGTGACGTGTACGAATCGACTGCACCTCAATCCGACGCATGATGTGACCGGTATGGCTAAAAGTGTCTGATATCAGTTTCAAATTTAGATAAATTTTGGAAAACAACACCAATGACATACTCCAAACCAAGAAAACACGTTCGGATTGTTTTGATACTTTAGGACAACGATCCACGAGTCATTTGTGACGTGTAAAAATCAACCGCACCTCAATCCGACACACGGTGTGACCGGTATGGCTAAAAGTGTCTGATATCAGTTTCAAATTGAGATAAACTTTGGAAAACAACACCAATGACGTACGAAAAACCAAGAAAACACGTTTGGATTGTTTTGATACTTTAGGAAAACGACCCAAGAGTCATTTGTGACGTGTACGAATCGACCGCACCTCAATCTGATGCACGGTGTGACCGGTATGGCTAAAAGTGTCTGATATCTGTTTGAAATTGAGATAAACTTTGGAAAACAACACCAATGACATACGCCAAACTGAGAAAAGGCATTCGGATTGTTTTGATACTTTAGGACAACGATCCACGAGTCATTTGTGACGTGTATGAATCGACCAAACCTCAATCCGACGCACGATGTGACCGGTATGGCTAAAAGTGTCTGATATCAGTTTCAAATTGATATAAACTTAGGAAAACAACACCAATGACATACTCCAAACCGAGAAAATGCGTTTAGATTGTTTTGATACATTAGGACAATGATCCATGAGTCATTTTTGACGTGTAAGAATCGACCGCACCTCAATTCGACGCACGACATGACCGGTATGGCTAAAAGTGTCTTATATCATTTTTCAAATTGAGATAAAATTTGGAAAACAACACCAATGACATACAAAAAACTGAGCAACCGCGTTGGGATTGTTTTGATACTTTAGTACAACGATCCATGAGTCATTTGTGACGTGTACGAATCGACCGCACCTCAATCCGACGCACGGTGTGACCGGTATGGATAAAAGTGTCTGATATCAGTTTCAAATTGAGATAAATTTTGGAAAACCACAACAATGACATATGCCAAACCGAGAAAACACGTTCGGACTGTTTTGATACATTAGGACAATGATCCACGAGTCATTTCTAACGTGTATGAATCAACCGCACCTCAATCCGACGCACGACGTGACCGGTATGGCTAAAAGTGTCTGATATCAGTTTCAAATTAAGATAAAATTTGGAAAACAACACCAATGACATACGACAAACCGAGCAAACCCGTTCGGATTGTTTTGATACTATAGGAAAACGATCCACGAGTCATTTTTGACGTGTAAGAATCGACCACACCTCAATCCGACACACGACATGACCGGTATGGATAAAAGTGTCTGATATCAGTTTCAAATTGAGATAAACTTTGGAAAACAACACCAATGACATACGGAAAACCGAGCAAACACGTTTGGATTGTTTTGATACTTTAGGACAACGATCCATGAGTCATTTGCAACGTGTACGAATCGACCACACCTCAATCCGACGCACAGCATGACCGGTATGGCTAAAAGTGTCTGATATCAGTTTAAAATTGAGATAAACTTTGGAAAACAACACCAATGACATACGCCAAACCGAGAAAACGTGTTCGGATTGTTTTGAAACTTTAAGACAACGATCCACAAGTCATTTGTGACGTGTACGAATCGACCGCACCTCAATCCGACCGATGCACGGTGTGACCGGTAAATATTTTCATTAGATAAAGAATCAGTATTTATTAAATGAGATAAATCAATCAAAAACATATTGATTTTACATTATTCCCTTCCATTGTTATGAAAATGAAAACTTTTGAGTTTAAAATTTCATATTTGAGTTTCACATTTCCATATTAATGTATTCTTTTATATTACTGTTTTAATTTCTTTCATTATTGCATTACTAACATAATATTTGTTTTCTTATATAGGTGAATTTTTTCCTTGAGTTCGGATGCTTTGTTCAGCAACAAATACTGTCGAGAGCGGATCATGAGTATCAAAGGATGAAACATGAATGTTTATAACTATTGTTGAATAATTGTAAATGTAACCATGTAAAGCAATGTTTGAAATGTATATAGCAATGCATTTTATTGTATTCATGATGTTAAGTAAATGTATATACCGTTGTCAGTCAATATATTGGGTGTGGGTGATATGGTGTGCAGGTGTGCATGTGCTACTTTGTGCAGGTATTCTGGTGTGTAGGTACTGTTTTGTAGGTGCAGGCGATGGGGCCTTTATCAGCGCTTTTTTAGCGCTGATAAAGGACACCTTTAACAGCGCTAGAGGAGCATTGATAAAGGAACCCTTTATTATCACTCCATCAAGCGCCGATATAGGTGACCTTTATCAGGGCTAAAAGAAGCGCTGATAAAGGGGACCCCCCTTTATCTACGCCGACATTAACAGCGCTTTTCTAGCGCTTTTAATGCCGGTTTTTAGCACTGATAAAGGACCAGGTTGTAGTAGTGCTACTATGTTCCACTTAACAATGCATAATCTAAAGTAGTGAAACAATCATTCCACAAAAATTAGATCACTATTATAGGTTCCCATGTCATGAATAATAAGGGGGTGGGAGAACAATTTTAAACAAGAAATCCATCACATTCATTTTCATCTTACATAATCAACACACACACAAAAATCACCCCCGAATCAATCCTAGTTATTTTATCCCTATATCCTTCAACCAATAACACATGGGAGGAAGTCCCATATAGGTACCAACCATTCCCATCAATATAAAACAAGGAAAGAGGTGCATCTTAAAGTGAGTTTTCAAAGTAATTCATTTTAATAAAAGTACCAAACAGACCTCAAACAACCATTTAACACTAAACCACTTCCAAAAGAACCAACACATGATACTTTAAAAACTAAAATCCACTTAGACA
Source organism: Viscum album (assembly GCA_963277665.1). Lineage (NCBI taxonomy): Eukaryota > Viridiplantae > Streptophyta > Magnoliopsida > Santalales > Viscaceae > Viscum > Viscum album. The sequence continues at coordinate 1,437,597,256 of OY728129.1, forward strand.
CTCATTTAAGAAACCAAACTCACCATTTTCAATCTAAAAAACATTTATGAAGGCCAAAGGGGCATTTTATCAAGCACTTGATGTGAAAAATACATGCAATTCAAATTTTGTAATACATTTCAAGAAATAAACCACTCCAATTGAAGATATACTATTTTATTAATGGTTCTATATTAATAATTAATATAAAAAATTGTTGTGAAAAGAATGAAATAAATGATTCTTAAATTTAAAGGTTAATTCATAGAGATCCTATCAAGCATGCTGTTTTTTGAAGATGACCACTCGAACGGACCCTACGTGCTGCCACACACATGGATTTATACATACATACACACACACACACACACAAACAGAAAAACACTCTCTCACACACACACACAGATATATATATATATATATTAATGACCCCAGCTATATTTCACATATTACCCACACTATGAAAAAATACGTACAAAGAGGGTATATATATATATAAATATGTCTTACCCTATGCATATACATGTTGGCGTTCTTGACACCCATTTATCGAAACCACCACAACGAGGTCCAAAGCACTCTATAAACATCAACAAAAACTCAAAAATCACAAAAAACATAAAATAAAAATTAGCCAAAAAAAGGAACCAAGATGCAATTCAAAAACCAATGAAACATTTAATTAAGGAATTGCTAAAGGACATAACTATTTTTAAAGTAAGCAGTTTCAAATCAGCCATTACGTTTTTCACTTCCGAAATGAATATACCAAAATCAAAACAAAAACAAATTTGACCAAATAATGTTAAATCTTCTTTTCACTAAGCATTTCCAAGCATCCAACTCCTTTCCACAAATAAGGAACCTTCAATTTTACACACACCAAAACCATTTCATTACTCACTTCAACATGAATTGAAAATTTCATAAATAATATGTTTAGAAATATCCCAAGAAAACACACAATTAAATCCATTTTCTTTTCATAGGACAAGAAGGTTTCAAATCCACCCGTAACCCAGATTTATTTCTCAAAATGTTTTAAATTATTAACTCAATTGTGAAATCATATTTTAAAGTGAAAAAAATGATAACATGCTCAATATAATTAATTTCATTTTAAAACACAATTTTTTATATGTTTTCACAACAAGTTCCCTTGAAAACACACCTCACATTTCCCAAAAAAAATTGTAAAATAATTTCAAAAAGAACCACAATAAAACACAATCAAAACATTGTAATTAACCCTTATGAAACCCATTTTAATCACTTAATAATGAAAAAATAATATTTTAAAACATTTCTCACCACATAATAAATCCATAAAACACATTAATAAAGGCCCACAAACAAATTAAGAACATCCAAAAATGTTAAGGCTTAGAACCACCTCCCGATTGAGTATGAATAAAACCACTCATCAAAAGAAAGGAGAAAAACACCTCTTCGACCAATCACATATCCTAGGTCCAAATAAGAAGAAACCAAATATGACCCTAAACATTAGGTCTTGGATAAATTAAATAAATACACCAAAAATTGAATAGAAACACACCAAGCGAGGAGGGTGCCAGTGAGGGAGGTGTGGCTACCACATATTTTGCTGGAAGGGGGCTGCCGATGAGGGGGGTCATAGATGGGAAAGGTGGGATATGTCAGAATAAGGGTAGTGCCGTGGTTGGGCTATTCCAGAGCAGGGGGGTTGGGGTTGGGCCATGCCAGAACAGGTGGAGCACCGGGGTGCAGGCCAGCTATAAGTAGGGTGCAAGAGGAGAGCTAGCCGGTGAATGAAAGTGGGGATCCAGGATTTCTGGTTCATGCAAGCATAAGGGAAGACCAGGGGGATTATGTGTCGTGGGAGATGAGGGTGGGGGGTGAATGAATTTTATTAGGGTTTAAAAAAATTACAATTAAAAAATAAAACAAAACCAAAACCAAAACTAATAATAATAATTATAACAATAATAACATCTACATTATTATTATAAAAAAATTCTTAATTTTTATTTTTCCTATCTCATTTTATTTTATTTCTAATTTCATCTTCATTGAATTTATTTATTTAAAATACTGGGAAACAACATTGTTACTCCTAATAGTGCAGGCTGGCCGATCAACATGGCCAAAGCTCCTGAAATTTTAAAAATTGACCCCCTCGCTTCCCAAAATCCAAAAAATAATAAATTAATTAAAATAATTAATCAAAATGTTTGGGGTGTGACAGTTTTCAAATAATCACATCATTAACCATACACACCAAATGGGTTAATACCTATTCATGTTCAGGTCAGTTTAACCACATAGTTGAATGATGATTTAAAATAAGATAATTGATGATTAATTGAACATTAAAAATAGTATTAATAAAATATAATTATAAAATAATTATATTTATATTGTTTGGTAAGTATTATATTAATTATTTCACTTTTTATTATAGAATCATTTTTTCTCTAAAATTAACAAAATAAGTCGTTATCAATTCAGTTTTCACATAACATAACTCAAACAAATAATGAATGAAATAAGAAAATTTAAAAAAACGATTAGTGATATATTGGTGAGCCATAAATTATATATCAATAATGAAATTTGTATCAAACTATGGGTTATAAAATCAAAATTATTAAACATGTGAAAACTTTTTAAAGTTTTAACCCTTAATGGTGATAATATGCTATAACTAATTAATGTAATCAGATAAAAAATAGAACATGGATTATAAAAGTATAATATTTATGAGTTTGGTTATATAATTTTTTTTAAATTATTTATTTTTTATATATATTAGTTTATATTGTGATTAACTATGAAATGAAATATGGTAGGCGATTTCATTCCATCTTACATTCATTAAGACATTGTTCATATTTATGAACCAAGTATTATTTAATTGGTTTTTATACTTCCTAATTAATATAAAATGTAGTGAATTATATTTTATTCTTTGTATTTGATGTTTAATTCCATGTTCTTTTTCCTTTGGGGTTTTTATTGAATTTTTACCCTTGTCATAAGAGTTTCTTTGTCTCAAATTTTAATATCATGAGACCTGTTTAAGTTATACATCATGTTTCCTTTTAAATGTTGTTAATACCGAACACCTTTCATTTCTAATAATTATTTTAATATATTTTATGATTTTATATTTTATATCTATGTTTATAAATCTCATGGGTTTTTTATTCAAATGTTATAAATGTTGTAATTGGTTTCCTTGACACAAATTGTTTTTGGTTCAGAGTCACTCTTCTTTTTCTATTGAATTTCATGATTTATATATGATAAAATATGATTATTTTAGGATGTATTACACCTTATTTTTTTGGAAAAATCATGTTTCACACTAATTTTTTATTCCTAGATGATTTTAATGATTCATTAAAATCTATTTTTGTTAAGATGAATTACCATTATTTTTAATGAATTTTTCTTCCATGTAAATATTTTTACTTCCCACTAATGTTCTCATTTACCTAGTGGAAAGTAAAGTTATTTTCATCTCAAATTATCATTTTATTAACTTTTATTCATTTTAAAATTAAATTGTCATTGTAATTTTAATGATGTGGGTTTTCAACAATGTTATTTCAAAATATTTTAAATGTATTTATATACTTTAAAAATAAAGTCTTATAATACCCTCAATATTTTATTTTGAGAATTTTTATATCTTTTTTGAGAATATATTATTAAATATTATTTTTAAAAATTTTATAATTTCAAATTATTTTCAAATTACTTTTTTTAATGTAATTTTTTCATCTTTCTATTATTAAATATTCTTTTCAAAAGTAAATTTTCTTCAATTTATTTTCACTTATCATTTTTAATTTTATTTTCTTTTCAGGAAAAAATTATTTAGAGGAATTTGTAATAATGTTTTCATAATTTTAATCTTTCCTTTTACAAAAATTATTTTTTTGAATGTAATTTACACTTCAATGTTTTAAAATTTTTTTGTGAAAACTTTTTTATTTTAACTTATATATACCCTCCAAGGTATATCTATCATGAAGGGATATTTTGATCACCATTTATATGTTGTTATGATATGATTTATTTTATAATACGGGTGTTTTCATATTTTATGATTTCTTAAGTTCATGTTTTTTTAATGTTTTCAGAAACCCACTTTTTTTCCTTAGGTTCTTCATGAGACGACGAATGTTTAATTTTATTATTGCACTAATATGTATGAATAGTGAAGGTTGGGGACTTATATCACCCTAAAATGAATTGGTTGGGGTTTTATATCACATGAGACAATTAAATATTTTGTGAATTATATGTGGGATGATTTTTTCACAGATTTGTTTTTTGAATAAGATGTGGGATACTTTGTTCACATGATTTTAGAGTGAATGAGATGTGGGAATCTTTATTCCCATATTTTTTCTATGAATTAGATGAGGGAAAATGTGTTCACAGGTGTTTTTTTGAATAATATGTAGGTATCTTTGTTCATATTTATTTTGTAAATGAGATATGGAAATCATTGTTCAAAAATTTGTATGTGAATCAGATGTGGGAAGATTTGTTCAAAATTTGATTTGGGAATGTGATGTATAATAATTTTTTAATAATATTTTATATGGATATGTTTTTCAAAATTTCCATACTGTCCATCAATTTATGAAAAATATTCAATAATCATTTCATTTCTATGAAATTCATGTTTTCAAGATTACGTCTTATTTCTAATGTTTTCCACTCTTTTATGTCACTGTCACATGTTATATGATTATTAAGTTTTTTTGAGCCATTTCATGCCTTTTATTATTATATAGTGATAATTTTAAGTTCTTATATTAATTTAACTTATTTTATGATAATATTCAACATTCTTGTGATCTTTTGTTATGTTATTGATGTATTACTCATGTTTTCCATCATCTTATGATTTTCCACTTATTAAAAATATGAGCTCACATATTCCATATATTTAAAATCCATAGGTTATAAATATGATTATAGAATATGATATATCTATAAAAGGTTATAAAAAATAACCATTATGGGTAAATATGTATAAGTGTCACAAAATATTTTGTTTATGTAGCTAATCTCCAAGACATTAAACCTTTCAGTGTTTGGGTAGTGATACTGTTTTTTAGATGTATTCATTACATCATGAGATTAATGTATTATTTATGTCATGTTTATCTTGGGTCTTTGTAACATCTAGGGTTAGGATCAAACATAAGTGACTGGTCTGGTAGGCCACATGGACTTATGCACACCTCCATGTATGTTTGGCATGTCAACTAATAGTGAGGATATACGATGGTACTGTGGAGATATTATACCCTCATAATTGGTGTAGATCATAAAAGTATAACAAATGAATTAACCAACATACATGAGATTAATGGAAATAATATAAGTAAAAATCCAAAAAAAAAATAAGTAATAAGGAAATATCATATAAAAAATAATGAAGTCATGATGCTATACAAAACCGAGGAACAAAATGGGCACAGGTAGCATAAATATAACATGTAAACACAATACAGAACATATAAAAAGACTAAATTATATCTCTTATATAATCACAAAAAAATATCAGTCCTCTTCTCCCAATGTCCATCCTATCACAAAATGTCAATCATCTATAGATAGGCATTTCCATTTGTATCTACTAGAAAAAATGATGTTTTTCAGAGTACTAATTAGTGGCACAAATAGTGTTTGAATAAAAATTATTAGGAAACCACAATTGGTTTCTAGTACTACCATGTTTTTGAATATACAATTACTAGTGTGTATGAAACAATCAATTTAAAGTATTAAATAAATAAACCACAACGTCCCAGGTACCTCGCGGGCCACCCATCTGATACTACCTGCTTCGGACTAATCCAAAATATCTATGTACACTTAAAATTTTAGTTTCATTTTTATCATATTGGAAAAAATGCATTCAACCAAGGAATACATGTGTTTTGATAGTCATGAAAATTAATTAAATAAAATGGATTTAAATTTTCAAAATCTCGTGAAGTCCATAAGTGTTTTCCCTTAGAAGATCACAATAATGGGAAAGTACTACCTAGGTCATAATATCATTTCCTAGGAAGTGTTGGTAATAGATTTGAAAGGATTCCAAGGTAGTAACCAAGTTGGTTCGTAATATCAAGATGAATCCAAAGATAATCATCCAAGGAATTCATTTAATATAATTTCTAAAAATATAGGTGAACCCTTAGTTCTATTTTGGGGCATTCACATCCATAAGAAAAATAGCTATTCCTAGTGTGGTCATTCACTTGGAATCCGCATCAATGAATCTCTAGCATCCCATGAGAACATCAAAGGGAAAAAAATGGGAGTCCTGATATCACTCATGGATTTCGTCACCTTTAATATAATTTATGTCTCATGATCATAAGGAAACATGATATAATAGTTAACATAGTAGTAATAATAATAATGATACCCATGACTGTATTTTATAATTAAACAAGGGCTTGGTGACTTGACCATGTCATTCACCTTTAATTTATATTAATTAAAAATTTCATTTATATACACAAGGAAACTAACCTCCAAAGGTGGTTTGAATTATATATCCTTTGATTTGGAGACCGAACATGGTGGCCATTCATTTATTTAATTCAATTCAAAATTCATTCATAAGGGCCAAGTCAAAACACCTCACAAGGTGGTCCAATTCTATTTCAAGGCATAAAGTTAATGGATGTATAATGTGACACAATATAAAGAGAGTCCCACATCGATGTATTAAACCAATAGATACATGTTTTTTGTGGGAAATGACATACCCTTCAAGGTTATATTTTTTTATTAAATTAATTTTACTTTTATAAGGCATCATAGAAGAAGTATAGTTCATGAAATAATGGTGTAATAATATAAACACTATTAATTATAGAGAAAATTAATAGAACACATACCTTAGATAGGTATATTACTCCTTATATAGTATTGGCCTCTAATCCCTGATATAATGGGAGAAATTGAAGAAATTGACAAATGCCATGAAAATATGTAATATTAGCTCACACATATTTAACATTCTATATAGATATATAAACAAAGAAAGGAAGTAATATGATTTGTAGAACTTCCATTAGTTATCCAATGAAACGAACAATGAGTCATTATGATGAAGTTTCGAGGTGATCCAAAAGAACCTAGAAGGATAGAAGAGGGAAATCTCATGATATATGGCTTGTAGAGAATGTAGAAGGTTAAAAGTGTCATTGGTTTTAAGTGGAAGTTGGGAAAAGAGTAATTTCACCCCATTTTTAATGTTTTAATGGTTTTACTGCACTGTAGGTCAAACATGTGAGAACCATGAACTAGAACTCTCCAGAGTATCACCCCCTTACATGGGATAGGTGCACAACTTGACAAACCATAAGTATCCTATGCAGATCACTATGAATTTTTCGAAATCACCCCCACATGGTTGTGCAGTACATCTTACATAGTTTATAGAATCCAGATCCTCCTACTTGGGGAAGTACAGTTGAGATATAAGGTTACTAATATATGTGAACCAAACATTCACCTCATATATTTCATTTATAATCTAGATCTCCAAGCTCCAAACTAGACTCAGACGGTCTTGACCCATTCCTTAACTATTAAGCACTTGAACTAGAGTAGAACAAGATTTTTAGACCGAAATTTAAAGGATCTATACCTCTTCGAAATGTTAGAATATTAGATTCTCTATAGTTGGTATCAAAGCATGATTTATTTATTTTTCATAATAGTTTATAAATCTTTAGTGAAAATTATAGAGAAAATTCTAAGGGATGAGACAATGTATATGATAACATCGTGATGAATTAGTAATGAATTTTTTGGTTATCCTAGTTAATACATCTTTTATGGGATACTAAAAGTGGATATAGGAAGTGACCTAGTTTTACCTTGGGTTAATAACTATGAACAAGGCATGTTGGGTATAAACTCAACTCTGACCTAGCGCATGAAAAATAGGCCTAAATACACAATTGGTACGAAACTCTTAGAAAATATGATTTGGTCAATCACATTTTTTTATGATCCATTATTATGGATTTGAATATGATTAGGTTGGATAACCTAATTCGTATGTAACCATGGATAAAATTGATTAAAATATAGGGATTCAAAAGTAGAGGTACATATTAATTTGTATGTTATTTCCTACATAAATAATAATTTTAATTTGGATATCATACATTTTAATGATTCTTGGGTTTATAATATTTTAAAAATCTTTATGGTAATTTCGTATCTCTATTTTGAGGCTTTGGTTAAGAATTATGAGAGAACCCAACTCACAGCAACCAAGGTTGATCCTATAATAATATTTGTTGATTAATGGTTTATATATATTTATTTATGGGTGATATATTTTGAACTAAGAGAATTTAGATCTAACTAGGATGATAAAAATCAATATACTATATGATAAGGAAAACAAGGTAGAACATATTCAACTCCTCCTACTAGGCGTTGGTAATGAAAACGAATGGAGGAAGGTACACTTATCTTCCATATAAGAGTCGTGGATACCATATTGGATTTATATTATATCCACCCAAGTGTATCCTTGATGTTCTAAATGAGTATAAATTCCCCTCCTTGATGATTTTATTATTAAACAAAACATATATTATCCATATTACTATATCCCAAGTTGATGTTTAGGAAATATGAAACTAGTTTTTCTTACATTAGATGGAATTGATGTGATTATGGTAATGAATTAACTATTTCAATTGAGAATTCCTATTCACTAAATCACATTCAAACAACCCATAACATATTTAATATTTAAAAAGTTTATATGAGTGGAGATAATAACCTATAACCACAATAAAGAGATATTAAAACTACAACAACAATAGAAGACAACAACTGATTGTCTTCATCATCATATTTCAATGCATATCTACCACATACCAACCAAAATGTAGCTATAGAAGTTAAAAGATCCATTCTCATTTAGGAACTATAATAAACCCCCCGAAAGTGCACCTACGGAAACAATAAATGAATGTGAGGTGAAAAAGTTGGATGAAACCCTATGAACCCAAGGTTGAGAGGAGTTTAAAAAACTAGTTCATTACCAAAAAAACATGATCTTTTACAACGTGCCTAAGAAATAGTTTTAGTATTTTAAGGACATGTTTGAATATATGATGTAGAACTAATAATGGTAATTTTTAGGAATCCATACCCCACTAACATTTATCTAGGATTTCTTCATAGGTAAGGTAGTATAAGGACTGGTGTAATAGTTAGGGGAAGTGATTGGTGGTTATCTCTTGAACCTGATGATATAGGTGAGGTATAGTTTGGAAATGCTGTTGGCTAGTTTAGTAGAGGAAGATAATCTAACAAAAGTCACATGGGTATAAATATGGATCTCAATTTTTCTTATGAGGAGAAGGATCATTCTTCATTAACTATTATCATATAACCTCAACCTCTTGTTGGTGCTTCCATGTTAAGAAAGAACGAGGGATATAAGATATTTGTTTGTGGTATATCTATTTATATGAATTTATATGCATAATAATTAACAAAATAGGGAATCATATTTCATACTAAATATTTATAATATATAGTTATAAGTATTAGTATGAACTCAAGGAGAAATAAAATAGGTCTGAATAAAAAAATGTGTGGTGTTTTTTTCAAATGGTTGCTAAGAAACTCAATATAGAGATATGATAATATATTAGTTTAGTAGCCTTATTTATGTTAGTATTTATATCACCTATATCCATTTTTATAATATGGATACCCCTAAACCACCTTTTTATTATGTAAAAATTTAAATTATGAGGAAATAATTTATTCAGGTGGTGTATTTAATAACCCGATATTTTGGATCCTTTAAAATACATACTATATTTTATAACTTGTGTCACACACTACACATACTTTAAAAAACCAAAAAATATTAATAATTAATTATTAATAAATGTATAATAAACACTAATATGATAACTATTAATAGTTATTACCTTTAGAAGATAAATAATTGACATTAGTTAATATTGAAAAGGTTATTTTCAATAATTCATTTTCTTTATAGTATATATTGAATTAAAATAACTAAAAAAAATTATATTTTAAAATTATTAAATAAAAAATAATGTTTTAATTCCCCAAAACTAAATTATTTTAGGGTGTTTTTGCTTTTTTCAAAAATAAATTATTTTTGTGAGAAAAGTGGAAAATAATGATATTTTAATATAGTCAGATTTATATAACATGGAGGTTTCGAAAACATATTTATATACCAAATATATATTTATAAAGTAAAAAATAATAATTTTAAAATTGTATGTTCAATTTATAAAACCCATTAATATAATTTTATAAAATCGAGTAATATTTTATGAAAATAGGTTTCATATGTTTCTCAAATTAAATTTATGCATGGGGAAAATGGTTTTTAGTATTTATTTTAATGTCATTAAAATATTATTTGAAAAATAATTATATTTTTAATATAATTATTTTCAACGACATTGATAAATTTTTTCTATATATAAAATTTATGTTTAAAAATACACTTCTCTTAAAAAGAGGTTTTACATGTTACAAGTGCTATGGTTAATATAAATTTCTCCACACATAGAAATTTAATTTTATAAAATGATTCACATATTTTATATAATAATTTTAATACTATTTAATATAGAAAATTTACTTTTTAAATGTAAAATTTAGATTATTTTGATTAATGATAATTACAATGATAATAGTGAAATAATTATTTTATTAATATCAACGAATTTTAATGGAATAAATTAAATTAAAATGTTTTATATAGGGAATCTAAAATGATGTATAAACAAATAAATAAATATAGTAACACTCATTTTATTTTTAATCAATAATAAATAACATTAAGAATTCATGTTGGTCAAAATAACATTTTTCTACTAAAAGCGTTTACTACACATTATGTATTTTAATTTCAAAGTTGATTTTATAATATTTATAATTTGAATTTAATTAAATATAAATTAAATATAATTTCATAATATAATAATTTCATTATATGTATTATTTTATTTCATTAATAAAATAAATATCATTTAGTTAAAACCTAGTTACCATGTTTAAAACTAAAAGATTAAAATGTAAAAAACATAATGGTATAAACCCTATAACAAGTTCAGAACATGTGAAGAAGCACTAGTTTGATACTTTATCTACCTAAAAATACCCCATAGTCAATTATTTTATAATTTTTTGTCAATTTACCTTGGAATTGTTTCATGGAAGTAATAAAATATAATGTTTTCTTTGCAAGAGTTCCCATTTCCTCAGTTATAAAAGGGGGTCACTAACACCCATTCCTTACAAACCTCTTATAAGAATTCCATCTTTAAATTATTTAGTTTTAAGATCCATAGAACCCTATCCCACAAACATAATCCTTTATTCACTAATTTTTTTCCTAAGACCTTCAATTTCAAGGTATCATCCATGGGAAAATCAAGTCTCCAATGTAATTATTATCTTCAATCTCTGTTTTTATTCCAAGTATTAGTCTTACTAATATAGTATAAGCATAACAATATGCTATAATAAGTGTCATACATTTATTGATATGTTTTTATATTAATGTTACTACCCTCATTTATTCATTTTCATCCACTTATAAATACAAAGTAATGTGAATCATGTGTGTGCATGGACTATTGCCTCCACAAACAATCATTATAATTCATTTTTCTTATAGTTTTTTATTACTTATAAAAACATATTAAATACTAATTTAACATTATAAAAACATAAAGAAAATATAACTATTCTTCTATCATAATGATATTTTGTCAAAAGAAACACCTCTTTAACCACACCCACCAAATGAGTTAAAGTGATGTTATGTTTTGGTAGGTTTAACCACATACAAGAACAATACTTTAAAATAAAATAAAAGATGAAAATGGAATCATGAAAAATAATATTATTATAATATAATAAAAAAGTAATTATTTTTATATGAATATGAATATATTATATTAATTATTTAACTTATTATTAAAGTATCATTTTAGTTTACTAAAATTTAAAAAATAATCCATTATCAATTCTGTTTTCACATAACATACCCAACACACAAAAATAATAAAACAATAACATTATAAATAAACATAAGAGATATATTATAGGACCATCAATGATATATATATTTTACCCCTCTTTCTCTCATGTTGTTTTCATGATAAAAAACACTTACCTATCTATATAATGATTTAGTTTAAGTGAGTTTTAGTATTTTTATTAAATTCGATGTGGGGAATTAAATGAAATATTTAGGTGTCCTTGAATTATTATAAAAGATTTAAAATTCTAACTTTATTCTCCTAAATTATTTTGAATCATCTAAAAATATCCTAATAAGGTAATTGAAGTAAGTAGGGAGGGATCTAGTTGATTGTGAGGAGTTGCAGACTGTGCCAGCCTGCTGATGTAGCGGACCAGCCAACCATTTCCATGTGTTAATACATTGAAGTACTCTAGTGAGTCCATCGACTACCTGATAGATGTTTACCATATAGTTAGTTATATTTATAGAATCATCTATGTCTCTAGTAATTCCACCTCCTACCTAGTATAGGATACTAGGTATCCATTACCATCAAGAAATTTCTTTTAAGGAGGGTTCTAATGTTGTAAAAAAGACTATTAAGATGGATCATTCTATATTTGATATACCTGATTATTCCAGAAGATTATCAAGACTTTTTTGAGCTTATAAAATGACAATATTATTATTGTAAGACTCACCTTGATAAAATGTGATCCTTTATCCCAATGACGTGGTCTTAAATATCAATCAATGGAAAAGCACTAATGTTCTCATTTCTTCTTAATATCCTTTAGGGTTTCAATTCTATAAAATCTCTCCAAAATTTCTAAACATATATTGCTTATCCATTGTAAATATTCAATAAAGATTTTTAGGTACTTTTTAAAGTTTCTATGCAAGAAAATACTATATTCCCACAACTTACCTTCACCAATGGTTCAAATAGTTCAAAATTGTGTGATGGGTTACTTGATGATCGGTGATGTACAAGAGAGTCATCACAAGCAACAATTGTGAGGTACAAGTTTTTTCATGACCCAAACCTACCCTAGCTCGATCCGCAACTACACCAATCCCGCATCCATATGCCAGGGGCTGGCGACATGCGTCGAAGGCTAAACAACTCGGGGCGGCCTTTGCCTAAGTACATGTACACACACACACAACCCACTCAATGCAGAAGTGTAGAGTACCAGGAATAGTAAAGTACCAACTACTATAAACTAGCCACAATGGTGAATCAACCTTTAAACAGTACAAAGTTGGTGGTGAAGGTAAACTGAAAAAAGCGAAAAACACGCGCCCAACCAGAAAAGTGCCACAATCCGGCAACAGGTAATCAAAAGTAAAAAAGATGGGAGAGTCCCACACCTGGAACCAGACTACGAACACCGCACGCGGTCCAAGCTCTTGAAATCCTAAGCTCATCTGTAGTGACGAGAAACCTATTTATCGTCTTCAAGGGCACACTAAGTGCGGGAAAATCCCAAGCAAGGGTGAGTATAAAAATACCTAGTAGGATACCCTGAAGGCTCGAGGGATAAATAAAGGAGGTACCGAAGAGTGAGAAGTAGATCGAACAAGGGATAGTAAAGGAGTAGAATATTGAGTGTAGTAAAGAGTACAACTCAACCCAGCAATAGGAAGGAAAGAATTAGACTCATCCAAACATATGGATCAAGAAACAGTGAGAAGATAAACTTCTGGTCGAGCCTTCGCTACCTATAGCAGGAGAGTAGACTCGTCCAACCACATGAAGCGAGACACAGAAAGCACATGGCATACCTCACACATCTTTGCCTATCCTGGATGAAGAGTAACCAAAAACCAAGAATTGGGTACTGGAACAAGGTATATACATATCCATATGCTCAACAAGAAACCCGAACAAGATCGTAAGAGGATATCCATCTCATATCTCAACCCAAGAAAGTGAGTAGCCAAGAGTCTCAGAAGTAAACACCATCGATGCCCAGCAACCTGACCTGTCTTCCCTGAACTACAAGTCAAGGGGATCAAATCACCTCACCTTCACACTATCCTCTTTGGTCAGCACTGAATCGCCTGCACGGTTTTAGGTTGCGTCTCAAGGACGTGTCTTGTTGTGGAAAGCGCCCCTCGTACTTGAGAGTTCTGGGGAAAGTCAAACCACACATCATCACTTTCACACAATCGAGAGGTCTTCTCAAAGTCAAGATGTCACATTACTGACCCATACAACCAAGGGTCCCGCTCATATAGTCACGGAGAAAAGCCACAAACTAGCCTAGTAGAAAGGACTGAGTCTGAAAGAAGTCGTCGGGTAACCCACTGCCCAGCCCTGCTGGAGGGTAAACCCTAATAGGTCATCGGGTAACCCACTTCCCAGTCTCTACTGGGGGGTAAAACTTAAGAGGTCATCGGGTGACCCACTACCCAGTCTCTACTAGAGGGTAAACCCGAAGAGGTCATCGGGTAACCCACTGCCCAGTCTCTGTTGCAGGGTAAAACCTAAGAGGTTGTTGGGTAACCCACTACCCAGTCTCTGCTAGAGGGTAAACCCTAAGTGGTTGATGATCAACCCGCTACCCAGCCCCACTGGAGGGTAAACCTAGAACTGATCTGGCCATCCCTACTAGATGGTACAACACTGGCCAACAGAACATGGAGTGGGTATCGCGCAACCACCCAACTCCGGAACAGTTTACATAGTAGAGGTTCTGCACCCGTGTAGTGTGGGTCACGTTGAAACCTAGAGCTCTACCTAGGGACACACATCATGGTAGATCACAGAAGAAGGATATGATCTCGATACTCAGCTAGGGAATCTACGCCCATGCTCACTGGGGCTCCGTACCCTACTATAAGAAAACTCCTGGGCAGAGGATCGTTGCCCGCATAATATATTATTCACACCGAATCCACAATAACCCCACCAGGGAACACGAAGGGATGTGGTAATAAAAGCCCACATGGCTAAAGGAATAGGGGAACTCGAACAAATCTACTGATCAAACTGTCGAGAACAGAACCAGGGGAAACCACTCCACCTTGCTAGTCTAAACCATTGTTAACAGAAGGACCCTCTGCGTCACGAGAGGTCAAAGGTACGTAAAGCAGAACACGGTACCCACATGGGGCCCACACGACATGTGGCCCTATCTCATCTCCAAACCACAAACACAAACGGTCCCAGGTACAACTGAAAAATTTACCTCCCAACATTCTCATATACTTCTAGATTATATCACATCTCTATCCCAAAGGCTATCGAACACATGGCACCCAAAGTCATGGTGAAGGGAGAAAGCTTAATCTCACCAACCTGCTTCCTCCATGGCCCTAGGAAGGTTAACCATATCTCTTAAAACATCAACTTCACTCACATGGGAGTGAAAGTGATCACACACCATGGGTTCACTTCCAAACACATCATGAAGAACCACCACCAGATCACCTTTCATGCTTCCCCATTTAATGAGATCTCGAATGAGACTCCGCACATCCAAACGGATCGTACCGTTGTAATCCTTGCAAAAAAACATGAGAGATCTAATATTTATATGCCTCCAATAGACATTCGACGTAAATGTCGTTCAACACTACTTTACTCTCGAACGACGTCTCGTGGTCCCGAGCCTCGGCACCAAAAACATTCAGGCGCATCACACCATTTTGATCCCCTTGGGAAAACATGTCAAATTGACTGTTTACTTGTGTGGAACGGATGTACGGAGAAAAATATGCATTTTGTTGTACCACACATGAGAGGTGCTACATGGGCCCACATCCCAGTCCCGAAGCGCTATGAACAGATCTCATAGTTGCGATCCTCTCGAAAAAGTACAGAAGATTGACTATTCAGTGATCCGAATTGGACACCCAGTGAAAAAGATAGAAATCACTGCCAACTCCCAAAATGAACCTCATGGGGACCACACCACTGTGCAGAATAAAAGTGGGTGGATTGCGCCATTGTGATGCGCTCAGAAAAACACCCAAAAACGACTGCTCGCACGCCCCGAACAGACGTCCGATGAAAAAGGTGCTAAATGTTGCTCGTAGCATAAAATATGACACGTGGGTCGCATGCCTCAAATCCGGCTTCAATGCCCAAAACCGTAATAGAAATCTTCGTCTCGACTCCAAGGTCGCAACACTGCTGACAACGCTCAAATCGGACATCAGATGTGTCTGCACAATCTAAAACAAGAACCCACGGAAAAACGCCGATCCATTTAATGAGCGTGTTGCACCACCGAGGCCCCATGTCTCTGGAATTAAAAATCCCCAAAACCATCTAAAAAGAATAATCTCGACGCCCAAAATACTTTGCTGCAGATGGGATGCAAAACGGACACCCGTAACGAAAATTATGGCTGTCCGAAGTCGGAGGGGGAGAACCCCTTGGGCTGGACCAGCTTGGGAAGGCCCGCAGCTCAGCCGCGCGGCCCTGCCGTGGACCCTGGGTCCACGCGGTGCCAACCGGCCCTTGTGTCTAGTGGCGGTCTTGTGCGGAGACCCGCCGCATGCAAGTCTCTGTTCCCACAGGGGGTCGCGCGCAGCGACCCCGCCGTCGTCGCGCCCCGGCGAGCTCGGCCTCACTGCCTGGAGCCGCCGCCTCGCTCGGCCGCTCGCCACCTCGCCCGACCACTCTCGGCCTCACCCGGACGACGCCGCGTCGCCCAGCCGAGGACCGCTGCACCTGGCCAAAGGCTGCCACCGCCTGGGAGCCGAGCCACCACCGGATCGGCCAGAACCGCCGGAAAACCACCAAACAACCTCCAATCTTCGCCGGACCACTGTGGACGCCTATGGACTCGGATTTTAAATCCGAAAGATGCGTCAGAAAGCTCAGAAAATATACTACACATTAATGGTATTTTCGTTGAAATTAAAAATCATTTTGACGCTGTAAATTGAGTTCAGAGGAGAGGTTTGAAGTTAAAATATGAAACAAAGATCTCCTACCTTGTTGGGCGTAGCCCGGAGCTTCGTCGTCGATCCGCCGAAGCCGGGAACCACCTTGGGGAGAAGAGTATGGAGGATGGTTGGTGAGGGCCTATCCATTATTGAGACTTCTTCTTCTAGAGGAAAAAAAATGGGAGAAGGTGAGGGATGGGTTTAGGTTTAAATAAAGAAAAACTAATTAAAATTTTAATTAATTTAATTCCCCAAATTAACCCGCATCTGAAACTCTCGATGAGGTCGAGGTTAAGCCTCCCCTAGGGTAAAAACCACCTTATGTGCACAACGGAAGTCTCAGAAATTTAATCCGAGGTTCCGTTCAAAATTTATAAAACTTAACGTCCGAGGACACTAAATTACGAAAACACCCATGGTGGCATTTTTCACAGGAGGCCCGCGCCCGTGAAAATTACACCCCTCCTTGTGTAAAAAGCATGCTTCAGACTCAACAGTGACCTCAGTTTTCCGATCTGAGATTCCATTTAGGAGTTATTCCATTTGATTTGGCATGCCTTGTGTGAACGCACGAAAAATTTATTTCCGGCCACAACGGGGCTCGGAATCGTACGCCGTTTGAAGGCGCTGCTCGAGAATAACGTCAAGAATTTTCCAAAGTATTTTATAAAAAATCCAGGTTCTTACATCATTCCCTCATTCAAGATTTTCATCCCCGAAATAAAAAACTAGGTAACAACACAGGCTACTAAGCCCAAACCTATCTCTCCCGTATCCAGGAAAACTCTGGCATAGTTCTATGTCACCGCACACAAAGTATTTGATCAGTTCACGCGTGGTTTGTCCTCGCCGATGATGTGCATATGATCATTCACACCTATCCTATGTTATGTCATGTGGGAGGTGCCGTGCACCCAGTCAAGTCTTTGGGGGGGGGGGGGTTAGGGCAAGGCGGTAGACAACCTCGCCATCCCTTCGTATGGTCTCAAACGGCCCGAAGGACCTCAGGGGTAGCTCACCTCCCCGGTAAAGCCTCTACATCACATGATGTGAATATGAATCACTATCTGAACTTGGGACAAGGCCTGGTGATTCCCTCCTTCAGAATATCCATATGGTGAAATACCCAAGGATATCTGGTCATGAAAGGTTTCAAAGTCAATGTCTCGCAACCAAGAGTCTCTTACACACGTGGAAAGTGATGGATTAGACACCATGGAGTAATAGAAAAGGTTCTACGCCTTATAATCTACTGACACAAGGTTACACTGACACCCCGCATCACCCTGGTAACATCTCAATCACGGAGCAGTGAGAACCACATTTTACACATATTGTCTAAAAATTCTACAAGATAAAGTAGAAGAGCTGTAGAGCGTACTTCTTATCACCTCATGCTCTGTAGGATCGTAGACATTCAAACCTCACGGTTGTCCGTGGTCCCAACTGTTAGCTCTCGGAGCCTGACGTAGACCGCCTAATAGTGATGGGAAGACCTCGTAATGTCATACCCCACTTCCACATCCTCCCGCTCCTCTGATAGCACCACCTCCCTGGGTACTACTCTGATCATGGCGCTGCCTCTGATGTGTTTGTGCACCTGCTGCTTGCCCGAATTTTTCAGCATACCTGGTCGGGCAGTCCGATGCCAAGTGACCTCAACCATTGCAAGTATAGCACCAACGCTCTCGTGGATGCCCTAGTGCCCTTCGGCGCCACTGTGGTGTACAACCCTGCCCCTGGTTCTGCTCACGGAAGGGTCTCCTCAGTTGAGCCCCTGTGCTTTGCCGCCACAGTGGTGCACGACCACGTCTTCAAAACTAGCGGGTGGAAGGCCGCCTGCATCGAGGTTCTATCTGCTGATGTCTGCTAGCTGCGGCAGATTTCTCCGCTCCCTCGTGCCTACTGCCACCACCAACTATAGAGCATGAAAGGAATCTCTATGTCACCAGCGCCTACTCTAGCACCTCTACATAAGTGGGAATGCCCAAGGGTACTATGCCAACCCAAATCTCTCTGCGGAGACCCTTCTCGAACTTCCGTGCTCAGAAGTTGCCATGATGGACCAAGTCCGGGTAAAAACGTGCATGGTCTGCGAAACTAGTCACGTACTTAGTCACCATCATCCATCCCGGATAAAACTGTAGGACCTCTTGGATCTGAGCGGAGTGTAAGCAGGAGGGGTAAAACACCTCACGAAACAACAGCTGAAATTCTCCGCACAAATGTGATGACTCATCAAGTAACTGAGTCACAAGACTCCACCAACACCCAGATGCTCTGTGGAAAAGGCTGGTTTCTAGAGCCACCCTATGATCTTCCGGTTTCTGCACATGCCTGAAGAGGAAAACCACTATCTCAAGCCAAACCTCTGCTACCTGAAGATCTAGCTTACCACTCAAACTATGTGGTATCTGTATCTGGAACTCACACAATGAACTCAACCTACACTCATGCTCCGTCTTCTTTGCTGGAGCTGTCTGCTGCTCACCAGGTGGGGGTTCTGCTACTAGCCCACCCGGAGAAAGGGACTTGCATGATGGGTCCTTGACTGAGGCCTCATCGCTCGCATGGTATTCATCACGAACCAAATATGGTATCCCTGTTGGCTGTCTTCGCAGGGTCATCCTGAATGTTATTAAGGATCACCATGATCCGATGACCATATATGTATATGATCGTAACGAAAATGGGGAGTTGGCTCAAGAAGGATAGTCAAAGACTCAATCCTATGTGATGAACAAACCAATTTTCCCTGAAATGGGTGTCTCAACATGATGATCCGATAAGCGAGTTTTTAGTGTCCTGGTGAATGGATATGTCAGCTACCACACCATCACTGGACTCCCTGGCCTGAGAGCCACTCTCGAGATACGCTGAACCTGTTTACCAAGATCCCAAACAATTACTTTTAGGGATCTCTGAACAACGTTCCAAGGAACGAACCACCTCTGATACCACATTTTCACAACCCGACCCTACCTGAGCCTGAGCCGCAACTACCCCAAGACCACCTCCATAGGCCAGGGGCTGGAAACAAGAACCAAAGGCTAAACAAATCAGGAAGGCCTTTGCCTAAGTACCTGTACGCACACTTGCAACCCACTCAATGCCGAAGTGCAGAGTACAAGAAAAAGTAAAGTACCTACTGCGACAAACTAACCACAAAGGTTAATCGACCTCTAAACAGTACAAAGTGAGTGATGAAGGTAAACTAAAAAAGGGAAAAACACGTGCCCAACAAGAAAATTGCCACAACCCGGCAACAGGTATTCAAATGTAAAAGAGCCGGGAGAGTCCCACACCTGGAACCTGACTACAACCACCACATGCGGTCCAAGCTCCTGGATTTTTAAGCTCCTCTGTAGTCACGAGAAACATGTCTATCTTCTGCAAGGGCACACCAAGTGCGGGCAAAGCCCAAGAAGTGGTGAGTATAAAAATTCTCCGTAGGATACCCTGAAGGCTAGAGGGAGAAACAAAGGAGGTCCTGAAGATTGAGCAGTAGATCGAATAGGGAATAGTAAAGAAGTACAACATAGAGTGCAGTAAAGAGTAAAACTCAACCCATCAAGAGGAAGGACGGAAGTAGACTCTTCAAAAAACAAAGATCTAGAAACAGTGAGAAGATAAACTTCCCGTCGAGCCTTTTCTACCTATAGAAGGAGAGTAGACTCGTCCAACCACGAGAAGCTAGAAACGGAAAGCACGTGGCAAACCCCGCGCGTCTTCGCCTCTCCTCGAAGTAGGGTAACCAAAACCAAAGAAGTGGGTACTAGAACAAGGTATATACATATCCATATTCTAAACAAGAAACCCGAACAACATCGTATGAGGATATCCATCTCATTGCTCAGCCTAAGGTTGTGAGTTTCCAACAGTCTTAGAAGTAAAGACCATCGATGCCCAGAATCCCACCCGTGTGCCCAAGAAAGTGAGTTTCCAATAGTCTTAGAAGTAAAGACCATTGATTCCCAGCATCCCACCCATCTTCCCCGAACTGCAAGTCAATGGGCTATAATCATCGCACCTTGACACTATCCGCTTTGGGGAGCACTGACTCGCCCACACATTTTTAGGTCGCGTCTCAAGGACGCGTCTTGGTGGGGAAAGTTCCCCTCGTACTTGAGAGTTCTGGGGAAATTCAAACCACACCTCATCACTATAAAACAATCGAGAGGTCTTCTCAAAGTCATGTTGTGACATCACTGACCCATACAACCAAGGGTCCCATTCTGGTAGTCACTGAGAAAATCCACAGACTAGCCTAGTAGAAAAGACTGAGTCTGAAAGAATTCATTGGGTAACCCACTGCCCAGCCCCACTCGAGGGTAAACCCTAAGAGGTTGTCAGGTAACCCACAGCCTAGTCTCCACTGGAGGGTAAACCCTAAGAGGTCATCGGGTGACCCACTGCCCAGTCTTTGCTGGATGGTAAACCCTAAGAGGTCATCGGGTGACCCACTGCCCAGTCTCTACTAGAGGGTAAACTCTATGAGGTCGTCGGGTAACCCACTACCCACTCTCTACTGGAGGGTAAACCCTATGTGGTCGATAAGAAACCCAGTGCCCAAAAATTATGGAGGGTAAACCCGGAACTGCTCTAGACATCAATACTGGATGGTACAACACTGGCCAACAGAACACGAAGTGGCTATCGCGCAACAACCCAACTCTAGAACAGTTCACCTAGTAGAGGTTCAATTCCCGTGTAGTGTGGGTCACACTGATACTTGGAGCTCTTCCTAGGGAAACAAGTCACGGTAGATCACAGAAGGAGGATATGATCTCGATACTCGGCTAGGGAATATGTGCCCAGGCTCACTGAGGCTCCGTACCCTTCGGGAAACAACCTCCTGGGTAGAGGATCTGTGCCCACATAGTGTATTAGTCACACCGAATCCACAATAACCCCACCAGGGAACACTAAGGGACGTGGTATTGAAATCCCACACGGCTAAAGAAACAGGGGAACCCGAACAACTCCGCCGATCAAACCGTCGAGAACAGCACCAGGGGTAACCACTCTACCTTTCTGGTCTAAACCATTGTTAACAGAAGGACCCTCTGCTTCAAGAGAGGTCAAAGGTACGTAAATTAGAACCCGTTACGCACATGGGTCCCACAAAACATGTGGCCCTATCTCATCTCCAAACCACGAAAACAAACGTTCATGGGTACAAATACAAAATGTACCTCCCGGAATTCTCGTATACTCCCAGAGTATATCACATCTCTAGCCTAAAGGCTATCGAATGCATGTCACCCAAAGTCAGCACGAAGGGAAAAAACGTAATCTCGCAAACCTGTTTCCTCCATGACCCTATCATGACCAACCATATCTCTTAAAACATCAACTTCACTCACACAGGAGTGAACGCAATAACACGCCAAGGGTTCACGTCCAAACACAGTAAGAAGAACCACCACCGAAGCACCTTTCATGCTTCCCCATTTAATGAGATCTTGAATGAGAATGTGCACATCCAAACGGATTGTACCATTGTAATCATCGCGAAAAAACACGTGAGATCTACAATTTACTCACCTAAAACAGACATCCAACTTAAAAGTTGTTCAACACTACTTTATGCCTGAATGGCGTCCCGTGGTCCTGAGTCTCTGCCCTGAAAACAGTCGGGCGCATTGCACCATTTTGATCTCCTCGAGAAAACACATCAAATTGACTGTTTACTTGCGTGGAATATATGTCCAGAAAAAAGATGCATTTCGTTGTACCACACACGAGCAGTGCAACATGGGACCTGTATCCCGGTCCCAAAGCGATACGAACAGATCACACCGTTGCAATCCTCTCGAAAAATTACAAAAGTTTTTCTATTCACTGGTCCGAATCAGACACCTGGTGAAGAAGATGGAAATCACTACCAACTCCCAAAACTGCCCTCATGGGCCCCGCATCACCGTGTAGAATTAAAGTGGGAAGATTGTGCCATTGCGATGCCCTTGTAAAAACACCCAAAAATTACTGCTTGCACGCCCCGAATAGACGTCCGATGAAAAAGTTACTAAATGCTGCTTGCAGCATAAAAGATGGCCCGTGGGGCCCTTGCCCCAAATCCGGCTTCAACACCCAAAACCATACTGTAAATCTTAGTCTCGTCTATAGGGTCGCAGCACCGCTGACGGCGCTAAAATCGGACCTCGGATGTGTTCGCGCCATCCAAAACAAGAACCCCCTGAAAAACGTCGATGCACTTAATGAGAGTCTCACACCACCGAGGCCCCCCGTCTCGGGAATTAAAAATCCCCCAAACCATCTCAAAAGAATTGTCTCGATTCCAGGAATGCACTGCCACAGACGGCATGCAAAACAGACACCCGTAGCGAAAATTACGTGTGTCCGACGTCGGAGGGGCCGAACCCCTTGGGCTGGACCGGCCTGGGCCGGCCTGCGGCTCAGCCGCGCGGCCAGGCCGTGGAACTCGGGTCCACACGGTTCCGACCAGCCCTCGTGGACTATCACGGTCTTGGGCGGAGACCCGCCGCATGCGGGTCTCTTTTCCCGCAAGGGGTCGCGCACCGCAACCCCGCCGTCGTCGCTCCCCGGTCAGCTCGGCCTCGCCGCCTGGAGCCGCCGCCTCGCCCGACCAACACCGCCTTGCCCGGATGAAGACCGCCGCACCCATCCAATGACCGCTGCCACCTGGTAGCCGAGACGCCGCCGGACCAGCCAGAACCTCTGGAAAACCACCCAACAACCTCCAATCTTCACCGGACCGCTGCGGACGCCTCAGGACTCGGATTTTAAAAACGGAAGATGCATCAGAATGCTCAGAAAATATACTACGCATTCATTGGATTTTATCAGAAATTAAACATCATTTTGACGTTGTAAATTGAGTTCATAGGAGAGGATCGAAGTTAAAATATGATACAATGATCTCCTACCTTGTTGGGCATAGCCCGGAGCTTCGTCGTCAATCCGCCGAAGTCCCGCACCACCTTATAGAGGAGAGGATGGAGGAGGGTTGGGGATGGCCCCTCCTTGGTTGAGACTTCTTCCACCAGAGGAAAAAAAATTGGAGAAGGTGAGGGATGGGTTTAGTATTAAATAAAGAAAAACTAATTAAAAGATTAATTAATTTTAACCCCCAAAATAACCCGCAACCGAAACTCTCGACGGGGTCAAGGTTAAGCCTCTCCTAAGGTAAACACCACCTCCTGAGAACAATGGCAGTCTCAGAATTTTAATCAGAGGCCCCATTAAAAAGTTATAAAACTTAACGTCCTAGGCTGCTAAATTACGAAAACCCCCCTGGTGTCATTTTTCACAGGAGGCCCTTGCCCCCGAAAATTACACCCCTCCGAGGGTAAGCGACATGTTCCGGACTCAACAGTGCCCTCAGTTTTCCAATCAGAGTTACTGTTTAGGAGTTATTCCATTTATTTGGCATGCCCAATGTGAACGCATTGAAAATTTAATTCTGGCCACACTGGGGCTTGGAATCGTACGCTGTATGAAGGCGCTGCTCCGGTATAACATCAAGAATTTTCCAAAGTATTTTATAGAAAAAACCGGGTTCTTACAAGTTCTTGGTCACTGTTGATACCAAGGAATTTATAACACTTACCTCTCAATCCATGGGTTGGAGACCTAGGGTCACATATGGTTCTTTCACTAATCTCCTTATCAATTATATTTCGTCTGTATTTAATTTTTTTTCATTGCATAATTAAACATCATTTTTTAAACTTTCATAATTTATCTTTAAATGTTTCTACATTTAATCACTTTGATATTTTCATTATAAAATCCAAAAAATGATATCGAATATCGTGTATTAAATTTCTCTGTTTATTTCTAAATCATTTAATTTTGTAATTAATCTTTTATTTCTCTATTAATTTTTTAAAAATGAAATTAACCCCCTATTATCATAATCTACAACCAAAAATTGGCATTAAATTATTTCTTTACCATCTTTTCAAAAAGACATATTTTTTAAAAAGTCATATTTTTTTTAAAAAAATGCTATTGAAATCATTACATTATTTAAAAGATATTTTTTATTCGGGCATCTAATTCAAATTTAGATGATCTATTTCTTGACGACATAGATTACACCTATTGGAGGAGTAATGTGTCAACTTTACATGGTAGTATTTTTAATTCAAAATAGAAAATGGTAATTCTTGGGTTTGTTCCCAAAAAATATTTCATAGAAAAATGGACTTGCAATGATATTAAGAATTTGTTATTAAATAACAAATCTATGAATTCATTATATTTTTATCTTGAGAGAAATGATTATAATCATGTTTCAATATGAAAAAATGATTATGAAATTGAGAAACTATTAGATGTAACCCATGAAGGAACAAATAGAGAATAGGATACAATATTATATAAGTTTTACCAAAAGTTCTATACATTTTTATTAATTTATTATAAGGATGTTTCTAAGATTTACTGACATCTACAACATTAGAAAGTCCTTATGTGATGAATTATCTACAAGAATTATTGTAAATAAAATAATACGGGTGTCATATAGCTTCTAGGTTCCTAAGGAAATTACTATCCCAGAAGCTACATATGTGTAAAAGATAGGGGTTTAGGAACTAATTGTATCCTTAATAAAATATGATATTATGATGAAATATCTTGTATAAAATGGGTAAAATTATGTAAAAGAAGAAAATAAAATAACCTCCTTTGAATCTACTGAGAATGAACAATCTAGAGGTGAGGTTCATGTCTGTTCTCTTTTTACCATAAATATATCCCATCTCATCCAACAGAAGAACCTAAAATGATGATTAAAAAAGTCAAATATAAATGTGAAATAAGAGGTGACATACTACCTATGTAAAAAAGAAAGGTCAGATCAAACAAGCGGCTCCTATCTTCAAGAAAAACCTCATGTAAGGGAATAAAGATGAAAAGAATTTTAAAGTATCTATTTGGAGTATAAGTGAAAACTCCATGGATTATACTTCATCATCCACATCAAGTGACAGGAGACTAAAGTGCCTCATGGAATATGTGGATGAAGACATAGAGGTCTGTACTCCCTTTAATGTTTCCTTCCATTCTTCTTCTCTTTATTATTCTCCTCATTCCTCTGCACTATCTTCTTCTTCTTCCTTCTCCAGTCACCTAAATTATGAAGACATAAAATATTCCTGAAAAAACTTGTAAATTGATATCATTAACGTCATTCTTTATATATTGAAGTCAAAAATAAATATAAACTAGTCAATAAAGAAAGATATAATATCCAAAAATAACATGTTATTCTCATTAATTAAATAAAAGATTTATCTCTAAAAATAAAAAAATTATTTAGATATTGATAATCTCAAATCCAAAATTGAAGTTATTAAAAAATACCTTACTAAATTCACATAGGGTGAAGAGGATTTGAATAGAATTTTTGAATCTCAAATAACTAGAAAATATAAGATCATCATTTGTTACTCCAATAGCGCTTTCTATTTAATTGAAAACTACTTTTATTACAGTTGTATATCAAAAATAATTCTATAATTATTATAAAATAGTGGTTCATTTAATCTATTAATGTTATTAAAAAAATACATGACATGGAAGGAAAAAATAAATTAATATCTCTTCTAAATTTTTTCAAAGAAAACCCTACTAAATAACTTTGTATTCTGAAGTCAGTATTGGATAACATAAGTGGACCCAAGTTTGTACAAGTACCAAAATATTTAATCATTTAAATTTTTATGAAAAAATTACTCCCAAGAGAAGCCCTAGAAGCAATGTGGAACTTAGATTCTAGTTTCTTGAGACACATTTGTTGGGGAATATATGAATTTAATCATATAAATAAACAGAAAAGAGGTCACATCACTTTTAGTGATAATTCAATGGGTAAAATAATCAGTGAATCTTTTGTCTATTTTATAACTCAACATTAATTAAAAATATATTTTTAATAATAGGCTTAAAAAAAATTTACTTAGTAATTTTTCAACTATGTGATAAAAGTTTTAAAATCTATATTGAAAATAAATTTTAAAATTTATTTAATTTAAAATGAAATGTTTTATTTTCTGATTTAATATTTATAAATATTTGCATAATTAATTAAAAATATCTTGATAGCCAATAAATTAATATTTTTAAATCAAAATATAGTGATTCATGGATTTATTGTAGATTTAATCATCATTATAGAACTCATTCTATCTTCAAGCTCAGCTGATATCAACTATTACTATATCTTACCAAATTTCATTTTAATGATGACATGGTTTGTGAAGCATTGAAATTTGGAAAGCAACACAAATCCTATTTTAAATCCAAAAATTGCATTTCAATTTAAAAATTTCCAAAAACAATTCAACACAACTAGTGGTAAAAACAAAATTAAAACACAATGAGTAAAAACCTATAAACTCATAAGTTCTTGATAATATACAAGATTCACGTGGGATTATTTTTTAACTCATAAAAGTAAAGCTTAAAAATACTTCATCAAATTTTCTAAAAATTTTGAAAATAAAAAATGTTTTCAAATTATTTCAATTCATAATATCCTTGGTGTAGAGTTTGATAATAATTAATTGAATTATTTTTCCTCTTTTGAAGTTTTTATTCATTATTTTTCTATTAATTGAATCCATCAACAAAATAGGGCAGTGGAGAGGATAAATTATTCAATCCAGGAAAACCCTCAAAATATTTTAAATAAATTTTCTCTTCTAATTTTTTTTGGGATGAGGACCTAAATAATTCATGTTATATCATTAATAAAATTCTCATTACACCCAATATAAAAAATACCCCTTGTGAGAATAAACAAATTAGAAACCAAAGGTTGGGTTTTTTAATTATTTTTTTGTAAACCTTTTTTTAAACACCTAAGAGAATTTTGTAAAATTCCATTCTAAATAGGATGATAGAATATTTCCAAATAACTATAACTAAATAAAATATCAAAATGACATTAAAAAAGACTAGAAAAATGTAATAATCAATCCATGTTTTTTAATGAAAACATTCCAAACAACTTTCTCAAGACGTTTTTAAAAATAATGTTTCAAATTAACTATTTCAAACTAAATAGGATAAATAAGAACAGTAAAATCCTTTAAATTATCATACATTTTTTTCACAAAAAATCCAAGGATCATCCCATTTAAAATGTAATCAGATATTTACAAGAGGACACTCATACTCATCGATATATCTTAAATTAGGTTGAACACCTTGACTTTACCACTCACATTGAACCAGAAAACCTTAATGATGGTGTTAATAATGATTTTTAATACTTTATATGAAAGGGGGATCTAATAAGTTCACATTAAATGATTTATGGATTATTATGGAAATACCTAATTATCAAAAAGTTATTGGATCTAATTGGGTTTTTTTGAAAATAATCTACACAGATTTGGTAATATCACTAGAAACAAATATTTTTTAGTTAGATATGTGTATAAAAAAGAAGAAAGAATGAACTATAATGAAGTATTTTCATCTCTCACTTGTATAAAATCTATATTAATCTTACTATAATTCAATACTAATATGAATTTTTAACTCTTTAAAAGGGATGTCAATATCACATTTATACAAGGTTTTATTTTTGAAAGTATTTTTAGTGAAAACCACATCGTTTTGAATGTAATGTATTTTAAAATTTTATTTCCAAACATACCAAATATCATTATGGATTAAAGCAATCCCATAGAGATTTATATGGTTGAATGTTATATTATCTTCTTTTAAATGATTTTAAAATGGGGAAATCAAATCCAATACTATTTTTAGAACATATTCAAAATTATTTTTTACAAGTTCAAATTTACATTGTTGAGGTTATTTTCAGCTCAACCAATGAAAAATTTTTCATAGGATTTTCTAAATTAAGGTAAATGTTATTTGAGATGATCTTTATGGGTGAACTAAAATTTTTCCTCTATTCACATATTTCTCAAAAATTATTATGGAATATTATTAAACAAAGGAAAATTCACCAATGAACATTTAAAATGATTCAAAATAGATCATGTAAAGAAATTAATACTCCCATGAGATTGAATTATAAGTTAAAATGAGATAATTTTAGAAAAAAAATTAGAAAAAAAGCTTTATATTAGTATGATTAGTAGTCTAAATTATATTTCTTTGATCTGACCTAATATCATATTCAGTGTTTGTACTTGTGATAATTTTTAATCCACTCTAATGGAATCTTATTTAAGATCTTTCAAAATGATTTTATGATATTTGGGAATTTCTAAAAATATTAATTTATTCTATTCAAAAGGAAGCTATTTTGTATTAACTTCTTTTTCTAATGCTGATTTTGGAGGATTCCAACTAGAAAGGAAACCAACTAGTGTAAATTCACATCTACTTAGAAAAACATCATCTCACGTTGTAGTATCAAATAAGATTCATTTTATCTTTCTACAAACGAAGAAAAATATATAACTATTGTGAGTTTTTCAAGCATATAATATAGATAAAACGCACTCTTGTGGACTTTGGGATAACATTTGACAATATCCATATTATGTGAGACTGTACTAGTACCATAAATATCTCTGAAAACTAATGTATTATTCTAACACGAAACACATTGAACTTTGTCACCATTTCTTAAGAGATGAATTCCACAAAGGTGATATATTATTAGATTGTGCACCACTGAAAAATAAACTCAATGGTATTTTCACCGAAACATTATCCCCTGATCATTTTGAATTCATTATAGAAAAATTAAGAATGGTTTTCCTAGGAAATTATTATTTTGATCTATTGATATAATGAGTTATTTTTAAAATATGTTTAAAATGTTTTAAAATAAAATGAATTTCTTATTTTATTATTTATGCTTTTATTGTGTATTATCCCCTTTCTCACCTCTATTACCATTTTAGGTGGATCATTTTGTATCATTAATTCTAAAATTTTCTTAATGATAAATATTTTTCAAAATTAATTATTATTTATTTTCATGGTTTTCTCTCATTTTTAAATTTAAAAATAATATTCCCAAAATAATTTTTATTTTTTATATTAGTATTGTTTATAAAAATACATTTTATACTTTGGGATTTCGATTTTTATTTTCAAAATTCATAAAAATAATTTTTTATTTATTATTTTTATCAAAAATTTACTTTTTCCCCTCATGATGATTAATGATGAGTAAATAAATTTTATCTAATAATGTTATGCTAGAGAAAATGGTTCCAAATTTCTAGAAATTTAAAATCAAGCACAGTATTAGGTTGAAATATGTCAATAAAATAATATTTTTTAAATTTTAATTACAGAACCTATCATTATATCTTGGTTTAATCTCCTCATTAAACTTATTTTAACCTAAACCACAATGATATTTTTTTTAATGTTTTTACTTTTCATTATGACTGAAAATGAAGGTGGAATCATTTAAATATTTAAACATACTAATTCCATATATTTTATCAAAATGTTCAAATTCAATTCACATAAGCAGTAGTATTTAATTTTAAATTAAACATGAAAAACATGAAGAGAAGAAGTCCTTAAGTATGAAAATATTTTATGTAAAAATCTAACATAAAACTAATTCCAAGGAACATAATTGGTTTATTAATAATATAAGTGAATTATTTTCCCATTTAAAAAAATTGATCTTTGTAAATTCCTTAAATGAAAATTTATTTTTTTAAAACAATCAGTATTTTTCATTATTCATCAAATAATCAATATTTTCATAAAATTCTAAAAAATACTCTATAAGGTAATTTTAACAATCTGATTTACAAAAATTATGTTCATTTTGTTTAAATAAATTTTATAATTACAGAATAAATCGATTATATTATTTTTTAAAAGAAATCAATTAAACCCATTTTTGAGAAAAAATATTTTTCTAAAGAATATAATGATGTTAGTAGAAATCGAGTAATTATTTATAAATATATATTATTATCTAAAAAATTTAAAAATATTTATTTCAAAATGTGGTTATTCTTATTCACTCCAATAATTTAATAACAAGTTTATAGTGGTATACTATATTATATTTCATTTTGGATCAAGGTTATGTGTTTCAAAAACAATAGAATAAATTAATATACTTTAAAGAGAAATAAATCTAAAAAATATTGAGGTGTTAAATTCTATCCCCCCTTAAAATGAATTATCACTTAAAATTATATCACTCTGATATAAAAGAATGAGGATATATTTGTTTCATCAAATAATCAGGTTCCCAAGATACTTTCTTAAATTTATAATTCTTCAAGTGAAATTTAACTAAGTCCATAGTCGTGTTATTTAGCACTTTATCTCTACGATCTAGGATTTGTTATGGCTGTTCATCATAGGAAAGATCATTCTCCAGTGGTAAAACCTTTGAGTTTATTATATGTGAAGGATCAAGTATTTATTTCCAAGGGATAGATACTTGGTACACATCGTGAACTTGAGGGAGGATAGGTGAAAGATCCAAGTGATAAGCTACCATCCAAAATCAATCAAGAACCTATAAGGATCCAATATACATAGGGAGTAACATTTCCTTTTTTAAACTCATAACATTATTCCATAGAGATGTTTATATAAATACTTTCTCACTAAATTTGAATTCCAGATTTCACTAACGATTGACATCATATTTTCTTTTCAACTATAAGCTTCCTTGACGTGATGATGAATAAATCCGAATTTATATTCCATTTCCTCAGCTAACTCATCTCTCAAAATATTTCCTTCTCCAACAACATCCCAAAGCATTGGAGTTAAACACTTATATCTATATAGGGATTCAAAAGGATCTATCTAAATACATGAATACAAACTATTGTTATAAGAAAACCTGACTAGAGGAAGTTGTTTATCTCAATGAACATTTAATTACATTGAAAAGTTCTTAGAATAACCTAATGGGGTTTAACGGTTCTCTTAGTCTAAAATTGTGTTTTAGTATTATTAATCGTTCTAATACACAACACTGAATCTAGTGCTTACTGAGGAATTATCAAGAACATTAAGGTAATCCTAGGATCCTGAGTTGATACAATATAATGTTGTAAACCAATAAAATTAACCACCTACTTAATGTATAATTTTTCATTCTTTGAAAGAGAATAATATTATTTAATATAAATTATGTTTTCTATATTTATAAGGTGATCAACTACAACTCTAATCCCAAAACCACCTTTGGAGTTTTTTGTGAGTCTGATTGTAAAATCCATGGTGATGTTTTCCAATTTTAATTTTGTTATAAGTAATGATTTTAATATCCCATTAGACTTATATATATATCACTTTTAACGTTTTTTCATTCCAAGTATTGAGATACATTCTTTTCAATATATCTCTTTATGTTTTACCACCGTAAATACACTCTCAGATCTATTAACATCTTCGTACTTCTGGGATGATTAAATAATGTTGAATTATAAGATTAATCCAACAAATTATTCTTCAAATATGGTATGGAAGGAACATATACACATTTACTAATCCGTATAATTTCATTAAAATTTGGTCTGAACTCAGGAACATTTATCAAATTATTTTGTAGTTCTAAATATTCCTTTTACACCTCTTTAAAAATTACCTAGATTAAAAGTTTGACGCTCATTTGAGTAAGATAATATTTTTCCAATTCATTCAATGTTTCCAGATATATAATTTTCATATCCAAAAATATTTTATATTTTGTGATCCTTGTTAAAGATAAGCTAGCATAATATATTCGACATAGATATTTTTCAACCATGTTCAATTTCCCTAGGTGGTAATGAATTGAACACTCATAATATTTAATTAACTCCATGTATATTCTATTGAGATGGTATGTGAGTATGATATACACTATAATACCAAATGTAGGATCTAAATAATAGAGATATTGAATGTAGTATCTAGTGATACTCAATATACAAGAGGGTGGGGGGGGGTTAATTTTATGTTTTAATTTTTTTGGATCTTTTAAAGATGGTTGTGTTTAATAAGGTTAAACAAGGTAATTCAAAAAACCTCTAGTTTTACACACTTCTGTGAATCTGGAAATTTGAATCCGAGAAAGTGAATCTGGAAATATGGTTCCGAAAAAATGAAACTTAACGAAAGTTTTCAATGATAAAGATTCTACCTTAAAGCATATAGAATCTTACTAAATCAAAGTACAAGTATAAGGATGTATAAGATAGTTATACTTTCCCCAAAAAATAAAATGTAGCGGAAAACATGAGACAAAAAAGTGACAAGTAGTAAGTCTTTTAACCCAAAGAGAAGGGTATCCAACAACCTTGGATAATGGTACCGTGATTTGTACTTTCAAGAAAGTATGTATTACCCACACCAGGGTAAGCCCTTGATACGAAGATCCGAGTCTGTCTTGCTATCCCTGCAATCCCTCAACTTCAAGGTAGTCGACACCTCTATCTTCCTCAGCAAGGAAGCCCTCAACATCATGGTAGTCAGCACCTCTGTATTCCTATCCCCGAAAACCCTCGAATGTAATCAGCAACATTCATAGTCACACAAAGAAAATCTGAACAAGACGTTTAGTACACACTAAGCATGAAAGTCTCTCTATAGAAATCACTTCAACAACATTTAATCTCTAGATTCATAGAACAGTGTTGATCTATTTTCAAATGAGCTCTTATTTATAATCACAACACCAAAGGTTGACTCCCTCTTCCAACGGTCATATTTTCCCTTGAATTTTAGAGGGACCTATATATGTGTCACTCATAAAATGGTTAGTCAGTAACTGAATACCCGACAACATTTTATATCAAAAAAAGTGTAAGAAGAAATATGGTTACATAAAAAAAATAAAATATTCAGAATGTAAGTAAATAAAAGTTCTTATTCTATCCAAAAATGAATTTGGAGTCTATAATACAAGGATATTCGGATTCTGTTTACTAAGGAATTCTGAACCTGAACTCCATAGAATTTCAGAGTCTGAATTTCAAGGAAATTTGGAGTCTGGATTCACAAGAATTCGGAACCTGAACTTACAAAGTCTGAAGTCAGAGTTCATGAAAATACGGAGTCAGAACTTAGAAAGATTAGAGTTAGGATTAATTAGAATTTGGAGCCATAACTCATAGAAATTCGTATCCTAAATTCGGTTTCAGAACTCAGAAGAATTCGTAATAAGAATTCAAAGTCAGTATTCATAAGAGTTCGTAATCAGAATTCCTATTCAGAATTTAGAGTCAGAACTCAGAAGATTTTGGAGTCTGAATTAAGATAACTCATAGTCAGAACTCAGAAGAGTTTGGAGTCTGAATTCAGAGAACTTAGAGTTAGAACTCAGAAGTGTTTAGAGTCTGAATTTAGAGAACTCAGAGTCAGAACTCAGAAGATTTTAGATTTTGAATTATGATAATTCGGATCCTAAAATATAATGCTTCATATCTAGGTAATTATAGGATTTTGAGGTTTTGGCTACAAACCGAATTTTACACATAGAAAATTTATTACATGAACAATGAAAACATGGTAAGGATAAATTTCCTTGGGGAAGGAATTTTTTCCGTATAGAAGTAAAACACAGGGTAAAATGAGATTTTCCTTGAGATATGGTGTTTGTGATTTTCAAAAAAAGAAGGAATGGAAAAGTCATAAGGAAACCTTATTAACTCAACAATCTCCCCCAATCATGAAGGTATAGAAAATTCATAAGGAGACCTTATTTACTCGAAAAATTATATGGTTCATATTAAGATATTTTTCAACTAATGTATAATTAAAAATTTTATGATCATCATATATGTCACACCATTCTCTATAAAGATAATTCCTTCATAACTTTAATGAAAAAAAATACAATATCTAACTCCAAATCATGAGTTGGGTAACTGTTCTCATGAACCTTTATATATTCTGAGGTATAAGCTAATTTTTTTTTCATTCTGCATGAAGATGCATCCTAGTTCATTCTTTCATTCCTAAATATCGATCAAAAAACATTCTCCTTATAGGGTAGTGTAGGTACAATTCATTTGACAAACCTTCTCTTTAGTTCCTAAAATGTTTCCTCCCCTACATTTGTCCAAAGAAACTTATCTCAATTCATAGATAACATTTCAACTATATTAGAAAAATGAGAGATTTTCTCCAAAAAATAGATAATATCCATCCATATGAAGAAAAATACAGATCTCATTCATAGTGGTTTTTCTGGGCCGGTGTTCAATAATTTCCATCACTAAAGGATCCACCGATATACCCTCTCTTTAAAATATATGACCCAAAAAATGAAACATTTTATACCCAAAATTTACAATTGGTAAATTTTTTAAATATATTCTCTCTTCTTGGGGTCTTTATTACAATAATCTAGCGATATTTATTGCCTTCCTTACTCATGGAACATATAAGATTTCTATTTTTTCATTAGTTACAAGAAAATAGTGGGGGAATTAGTTAGACAAAGTAGAATCACTATAAATTTATAATGATCATACCTCATCAAAATGGATTTCTTGAGCATGTATTCATTTTCGACCCTTAACTGTTAGTATCAAAATCATAAATCAATCTTTGGAAAATATTTATCTCCCCATAATTGATTGAGAAAATCACTAATACAGGGAGGATGATACATATTATTGATTATGATGTTGTTTTGTTTCCAATAATCAAGGAAGTGTTTCATTGATCTATCTTTATTCAAAAAAAAGAATAGGTGAACCACGTGGCGACACACTTGGATGAATGAATCACCTTTCAAGATTCTACAATAGCTTCTTCTTCAATTCCTGTAACTCAATCCAACCTATTCTATACAGAGTCTTTCAAATAGGTATAGCAGTAGGTATGATTTATATTGAAAAATCAACTTCATGATTTCGTTGAAGACTAAGATCCTATTAAGAAAAAACATTAAGAAAATATCATATAATTTTAATATATTTGATGTGTAGTTTCTCCCCAACTATAAAAGATAAAAAAACCTTTTGAATGTGAATCAATAACTATATAATAGATTTAAATTCCATCAACATTTCACATTTATCATCGCACTAATAGATGATCATAGGCTGGTTCGAAATATTAAATGTTACTTAACTTTCTTCAAAATTGATGTGCTATTTATGTAAAGAAGTCCAATACATTACTACGAAAATATAAAATTGAAATAGGTAGAGAATGAAAAGATTTTTAGGTGGATTATTCCCAGACACTTCAATCGGATTAAAGTCACATTCTTTAGATGTTGTTATCATCCCAATATGAGTTTTCAATTCCATTTCAATATCTAATCATTGGGGCGGTATTTTGATAAAATAAAAAAACACTCTAGATATAAATGAGTGGGCAGATCCATAATTAATTAAGACATTATCAGTTCTAGAGTAGATTGTAATTGAACCTTTTACAACTTTGTTACATACCTTGCAATATTAATAATGATCATTTAATATTTTCCATTATCTCGGGGATTATGAAGTTGTTGACATTGATCATCATCAATAACATTCATATTTTTACACTAGTTATCATAATTGACATACTATTTGAATTTTAAACACTTGAGTGTGGGTATTGTATTTTTTTTTTCTTTATACCATTTTCTAACTTATTATTCCCATAATTTTAGAATTGGATTTCCCAATGACCTTCCATTAGACACTTAAAAAATATTCCACCCCTTAAGATAATTAACTCTATTATTCCTTCCACAGTTAGAGCATAAAATAAATATCATCTTCTTCTCTCTACATTTTTTCCAATTTCATTTGAATTTTATCATTCAATTCCTTTTAAAAAACTAGAATATTGATGGGTAACTCAAATCTCCATTTACACCGTGATAGCACATAGTACAATTTCTCCATAACTAATGAATTCCATTATATAAAATTCCTTTTTAGGACATAGATTTAACCCCATGAATAATCAATCAATTCTACATTAATGTTTGGTGATAATACCATAAGTGTGACTCGCATCTCTTGTAAAATTTTCCTTATATGAACTAATAGATTCCTTGTCCTTCTAATTTAGCTTAAGTAATTTATTTTCCATTTTAATATTAAGAATACAAGTAAAGTACTTATTGAAAAATTTATTCTTAAATTCATCCCACTCCAGGGATTCAATTTTTTATTATTTACCCTTCTTCTTGATGGGAGTCCACAATTGATTTACATTTCCTTCAAAGAGATAAACCAATAAAATAAATGTTTCATGTTATGAACTGTGGAAGATGGAAAATATCATTTTAGTGATACTGATAATTTTATAAGATACTAGTAGATCATCAATACCACTAGTAGATCATCCCAGCACCAATTACATTTGGTTCTTAAGAGGTAAATCATTTAATTATCTTTTACATTCATAATTAACATAGTTTCTTCATGTTTCAACCATTGATCAAAACCAAAAAACAAATTGTGAGCAATAATAACCATAGAGGGAAACCACATAATCAGGAAAAACCATTTATCAGACGTCTAAACTAGGAAACCTAATTTTTGATATATTTTTCCTTAGGTTTAACCTTTTTCCTTCATATCCATAATCTTTTCAAATCCTTCATAATAGTTCATAAGGAAAATGTGAGTTAGTGAAATAATATCCCATACGAGTGTGAAAATGGGTTTAGAGTAAAGGCACACTAACCATGAGCTGGAATGATGTTTGATAAATACTAATCCATCTCATTTCACAGTTATTACCCCTAGATAAATCTATTCTAAAAATGACATCCACTTGTTATATCCATATAGGGATGTTTCTTGAGGAAAACCACACTCTTTTATTTACCATAAATTAAGATATTCTACTATAAATATGATTATACCAAGGGTTATCACTAAATTTTTCTCATCCTAGTTTCCAGCGGTAACTAAACCTCTCTTTGATAACAACTATAGAGACCCATACTTTCATACGTATATATTTCATTATATGACTTGAATATTCATTACATAAATTACAATCCATGTTCAGATTGTATTTTTTTTAACGAAATATAATTCTATTAATATAATTATCCTTATTATAATTATTTCATATAATATACATCTCATAAAATCATATATATAAAACAATAAAAACTTTAAAAATGTAACTGACTTTAAAATAGAGGAATTTCAAAAACAATGGAACCTATACCAATAGAATAGTAACTTAATTGTTGGAATAATAATATGAACATTGGGGATAGTAATCTGTCTAATAGAATATTTACCCAACCTATTTAAGTATAAATAAAATTTAGGTATCTTATAAATTAAAATATGATATATTTTTATCTTGGAAAAAGTAAATATATGTTTAAAAAATGATAAATTAAGTGTTGGTATATTTATAAAACATAAATGTATATTTAAAATATTATAATTAAT
The DNA here is from genome assembly GCA_963277665.1 of Viscum album. Taxonomy (NCBI): domain Eukaryota; kingdom Viridiplantae; phylum Streptophyta; class Magnoliopsida; order Santalales; family Viscaceae; genus Viscum; species Viscum album. Next base: position 1,437,635,554 of record OY728129.1, read on the forward strand.
ATAATTATTTAAAAGAATAATTATTTTTATAAAATAGATTCATAAATTAATATTTTGTTCTTTTTATGATTTTATGATAATTTTATGAGATTTAATTAATATTTCAATGTGTCATAAAATTGGTCATAATATTAAAATTAGTATTTTTTAAATAAATGATGAATTTAATAAAAATATAAATTTATCCTATTCAAAAATTTATTTTCATAAAATGTAATTTGTTTTTTATTTATATACATTAGAAAATAGTTTGGGTGAATTTTTGGGATTTTTCTAAAATAGTTGATTTTTTAGTGAATAATGAAATATGAAAATTTACTGTATTTAACAAATACTTGAATTATTGAGTCATGAATGATTAATGGATTATTTAAGAACCATAATATCTAACTATTATTCATTATTTATTGTATTTATTGATAATTATTAACATTATTGATAGACTTTATCCAAAATAATAAACAAATGAATAAAATAATAATAACTGCCCCTCTCCTCCCATTATAAATACCACCACCCCCATATCTTCTCCTCACACCTCCAAAGACATGAATCATGTAGAAATTATGACCAATACTCTTCATAATTATCTCATACATTTCCGAGATCCTTTTGTCTCAACAAAATACCAAAACCGTTTCTCAAAGGAGGGTTTTAAGGAGAAGAAATTCCAGAAGTTAAATACTATTTCCTTTTCATTTAATTTATTTTAAATTTATTTTATTTTATTAACCTCTCCTCACCTCCCCTTATCCAATTGAAATGATAAATATAGTATATTATATTTAGTGGAATTTTTTTGAGTTAATTTAAGATCCACTATCAAACCTATTTTCCTCTCCCTTTCATTCTCAAATTAAAAACCCTGTCTCTAATGTGTCGATTTACCATAATAGTGTATGATGCATTTTCATTTATATACTTGTTCTGGAACATTATATGAATTATAATATATATATATATATATTATTTAACCATAATTATGGTTTTATGTCTAGAATTTATGGTGGTAATGGAAAATCACGAAAGGAAGGTCCATCACAAATCACATCGAACAACATTGCCAGGAACTGATCTGCACCGACACAATCGGATCCTCGACGGTCATCGAGTTGAGGTTTCATGTAGTAGATTCGAGTACTAAAGGGGTGTGGCTCGAGGTGGGTTTTCGTGGGCATGTGTTTTGCAACATTGGTGGTTCCGTACGTGATCACTTTCTTTGTTTTGTGAGGGTTTTGCCTTGGGTAGAATTCCTTGACCGCACGTTTGTTGCCTTGTTTTGGAGCGAATTTGGTCCTGGACTAGGCTCTTGTCACCCGACTTTTTTTGGTTTTTTTTACTAAATTTATCCTTGTTTCTTATTCTATTCTCACTAACCCAAAAAGTGATTTATTTGAAAAAAAAGATGTTTCAGTCAGTTATTCCATGTTGTATTTTGTTGCACCATTCATATGATCCGATGATTATATTATCCCATGTTATACATGTTATGATTCCTTATGTTTATTCATTTATTATGCCCTTTTTTATCATCATGTTCTGCCTTTTAACTCATGAACTATACATTATTTATATGTTTATTACCTTACAAGGATTTTTATCTTATCATTTGTTTCATGTTTTCCCCATGTTATCCTATGATGATGTATTATCTGAAAGAAAGTTAGCAGCTCTTTATGGAAATTAAATAAAATGTTTTTTATCTTTAATCATATTATTTAATTATATATATAATTTATCAAATACATTAGACATTCTGATCCTTGGATATTAATTGATGGTTAACAATACTTTGAATCATATAATATTATTTGTAATGGTTTAGGGATGTTATAGTTGCTATTAGAGAAAAGTAAGAAATATGATCCTTGGGAACTCTCATGCGTGAGCATTGGAAGAAGCATGACCCTCCACCAATGGGTATCATGAGAAAAGGGATGCCACTGGGGATGGTTGTATTCCCCCCATAAAGTGTAGCTTCCCATGGAGTTCCATGATAGGTATCAATTATAGAAAAATGAAAATATTTCCCGACTGCTCTTGTTTAATTTAGAGCACGATCTAGTTATTTTTAGATTTAGGAGTAGAGAAATTTAGTTAGAACCATACGGATAATTCTATCACTATGGATAACGTAGATAAAAACATAGGGAATCACATGTTAGGATATACTGTTCATTTATATGTTTATCCTTCTATATTCATAATTTTCTTTTTATATGCTCATTATATGCTTACATGTCATCACCTTAGTATGTAAAACGAAATTTTGAGGGATAAATTTCATAAAGTGGGAAGAATATAACATCCCAAAATTTTATAAAAGGAATTTCCATTCTTATAATTATTTCATATAGTATAAATCTTATAAAATCACATAGTGAACACAATAAAAACTTTATAAATGAATAATGAATGAGAGAAGAGGTATTTTTAGAAATTAATGAACTTATACTGATGGAATAGTAACTTGACCATTGGAATAGTAACATGATGATTAGGAATAGAAATATGTCTAATAAAATCCTAACCTCACCAATGAAATAATATATAAAATTTAGGTGTCTTATAAATTAAAATATTATATATTTATATCATGGAATTAGTAAATTAATGATTTTTAAATTATAAATTAAGGGATCATATTTTTATAAATCATAAATTTTTATTTAAAATTATATAATTAATAAAATTATTTTTAAAAATTATTTTAATAAAAAATATTCATAAATTAATAATCTTTTTCTTATTAATGTAAGATAATTTTATGAGATTTTAATTAATTTTTTAAAGTGTTGTAAAACTGGTTATAATATTAAAAATAGTATTTTTCAAATAAGTGATGATTTTAATTGAAAATTAAATTTATCATATTTATAATATTATTTTCATCTAATGCAGTCTATTTTAATTTAATACATCAAAAAATGTATAGGGTAATTTTTTTTGTATTTTTCTAAAATAGGTTTATTTTTGGAGGATAATGAAATCCGGTAATTTACAGTATTGAACAAATACTTGAAATATTTAGTCATAGATGATGTATGAATTATGTAAGTACCATAATATAAAAATAACCTTCATTTTTTACTGTATTTATTAATAATTAAAAACACTATTTGTAGTCTTTATCCAAAAAAATAAACAAATAAATAAAATAATAAAAAACACCCCTCTCCTCTAACTATAAGTACCATCCCTCACCATCACTTCTCCTCACACCTCCAATGAACTCAATATTGTACAAATAATTCCCCATACTCTTAAAAAGTATCTATCCCATGTCCTGGATCATTTTTTCTCAAAAAAATACCAAGCCATTTTTTGTATAGAGTTTCTCAAGGAGAAGAAGTTCAAGAGGCAAGCTCCTCTTTTATTTTCTATTAATGTATTTTCAATTTATTTTAATTTCTTATACTATTATAAAATCCCCTTATAAAAGTGAAATTATAACTACATTATATTAAATATACTGTAATTTTATTGTGTTAATGGAATATCCCTCTTAAACCTCTTATCCTCTCCCTTTTATTCTAAAAACGAAAACATTTTCTGTGATTTGTCGATTTACTATCATCATGAATGATGCGTTTTTCAATTTCCATTACCACCTTAAAGGCTATTCATAAGGTTAAATAAGATTTTATTATACATATTATAAGTCATATAATGTTATGTAACCAATATAAAAACATCATATTAAGTAAAATAATATATGTTCATGATGGTCGTAAAAACCGCCAAAATAAATTAAATCATTTTCATTGACATTTTTAATAACTAATCATCCTCATATCTTGTAAAAATGATATATAAGAAAATTTAATATTCTTAATTTTTATTAATAATATATAATTTCAATTCTAGATAACTATTATCATTTTATATGATCTTCCATACGCATATACAAGTGAACTGATCATGAAATACAAGGATACAAACACTCCAGAACGATAAAACTGTATCTTATAACTCACAAAAAAGGCCATAAATGAGCTTAATAAAATTATAATATATAAAATAAAAGTATAAAAGTTGATTAATTAATAAATTAAGGGATTTAATATTAATATCCTAGACATTTTGTTCAAGTACAGAACACTTTCAGACATAAAGTATGGGATTCCCTCTAAACCTTCCTTTTGTCCTTCGAGTTGTTCTTAATCTCTCTTTACCCAAAATTAATTATTAATTATTTTTATGTAATCTTACTATGTTATATATTTTTGTTCCAAAAATATTTTTCTAGACCAATTATTTTTTATTTGATGGGAAAATATATATTTTATAAGGTTTGATTCCTAATTCCTCTCGATAAGCAATCACAATTAAAGGGAACTTCCCAATTTCTTACCCATTCCAAGCACAGTAAATATTATATTTTAATCCACCATTATTTTTCTAAAAGAACTCATTTTATCATGAAAAAATATATTTTTTCAATGTTTTTTTTATAAAAATAATTATTCATTTTCCATTTTATAGAACAATTAAAATTTTCACTTAAACCGCACGAAAGTGGTTCATTTCAAAATTATCTTAAACACTATTTTTTACATGACTTAACTTTAGATTGAAATAACCTATCATTTTTATGCCTATTTCACCTTATTAATTTCAATTTATGATTCTAACCCATTTTTTCATTGACACCTTTATAACACACCCATTTGTTTTTCCATTTGACATGTTAACGATACACTTTATTTTCCGTGGGTAACCCTTATATTTATTCATTATGTATAATTATCCATGTGGAACACATATTCATGGAAATTTTATGATGAGTGAACTTAGGTAGATCTCAAATACATTGGGTAATGTTGAGCCTCATGATACGTCATGATCAGACATAGAGTAAACCTGATTCCTTTGTGGGCCTTAGTCTACCATGCACAATGGTCGTAAAACTTAATATTGAATCACGATCATCGATGTGAAATGGTATTGAATATTAGAATTGATCCATGTTCTAGAATTTTCAATTGTCTTGGAATTTATCCTTGACTCATGTCTATGTCATGTTGTTTGTTTTTTCCATATTCCTATGATGCAACAATTACATTATCACATGTTATACATGTTATGATTAATTATTTTTATTTATGTACCATGACTTTTTATGTCATAAAGTTAATCCTTATAACCCATTAATGTTATAATTTATTTCTATGTTTATTCCCTTACTGGGATTTTTAGCTTATTTCTTTTTTTCATGTATTCCTCAGGTTATCCTATGCAGATATGAGAGCTAAATAGATGTTAGAAGTTATTTATCAAGATTAAAAAAAATGATATTTTTGTTTGGTTTCATGATATTTAATTATATACATAATCTTAAAAATATAATACAATTTATGATCATTGGATTGTAATTGGTGGTTAATTATGCTTTAAATCATGTAATAATATGTGTAATGGTTTACGGCTGTTATAGGTTTTTTGTCGTGGGAAACATAGATACATAAAAAAGTTTTTCATCAGAGATATTAATCACATCTCACTAATTCCTTCATAAATAACACCCTTTTTAGATATACCATTCTTAAAACCTTTATTCATGACCTGGGGAAAGGAAACATACGAATGAGTGATCTCAGATATTTAATAAGGTAAACAAGAGATATATAAATGATCAATTGAACATACTATGGGAAAAATGGAATGAGAACATGAGTTTAACATTTGAATACCATACTATCTATATCATAGATCATAATCTTCCATCATGGAATAAATCTTGGTAATTCATAGGATATAGATCACAAAGGAATTAAACAACATGTTATATGAGAGAATAAAATTAGCATAAGGCATAATTTTGTGAAATACACCTTAACATAGAATAGAATTCCATTATTTATGGAACCCTTTTAAGACTAACATCATGGATTGGGTTCTCTCCCCATCCCATTATATCGTTATATATGGTTTTCTCATAAGACTATCATAGCGTACAAAGTCCTTTACTAAACATGGGCCACTTACCATTCCATTCACTATTATCTCATAAGATATAAATATTTACCAATTATAATGTAAGGATAAATAATTCATTTACCACCCATCATATAATCATAATCCAATCATATTTGTGCCACCATATCATAAAACATTCATAATATATCATAACCAAGGGAAAAGAAATGGGTTTCTTAGAAATTTCTATAATTCATCAAAGCATAACCTATGGAAAATATATAGTTATAATAAGAATATCATCATCCTAATAATAAGCTATTTAGATAATGAATAAGGATTGTATGATTTGTTTATATCCCCAATAAAGAATAATTAACATAAAAGGTTGTTATCATAGATAAAAATTTTCATTAAATGTTCACTGAAATATTTCTTGATGAAAATATCCTTTTAATTTTGAAATCAATTATTTAAAACCCAAATATTTTAAAAATATTAAGGAAAAAATTTTCATTTAAAATAAAAAATAAAAATTTAATGGGAATCATCAAATAATGGAGTGGTCAATATGGTGAGAAATTATATTAAAATCATGTATGTTAGAACAATGATTCATTTAAAAATTTTAATAAAAAATCGTATGTACCTTGTTTGGAAAATGACAAGAAGATTAAATTTAAACAAAATTTTAAAAATTCAAGAATTTTCAAAAAAATCTTTAAAGATATTTATGAGAGTATTAAAAACATTCTTAAAAATATATTCAAGAAAACATGGGCATGGAAGAAAAATGATTTTGGACAGAAGATTAAAATACAGTCAGTTTTTCTTTATGAACATTCTTTTAATTTCTTGAATTATTAAATAGAGGAAAATTAAAGAGAAATATATAATATAAATATTAAAAATAGTATTATAAAATTATTTTTATTATTTAAATATATTTTATAAAAATTCATCATCATAAACTTTTTTATAAACAATCCAAATATACAATGATATTTAAACAGAAATCTATTACCTCAAGTTCAACTTGCATTGAATGTGATATAACCACTTATATAATACATTTTAGTTTATTATAATTATCTAAATAAATCATTTAAATAATTTTAATGTCATATATGATCCACTTATAACATTTTAACTACCTTTAATTATAATTCCTTGATAGAATTATCATTTCCCACGGTTTCGTTTTTCAGAAGAATTTTGGTTCAGTAGTTCTGGTCCTTATACATTGATCATGGTTCCATCATCTAAAAAATGTTTATCATGATATAAATATCATATATATACAATATATATATATATAGACATATGTAAAAGGTAGATATTAAAAAATGAATTCCAACATTAATCTAAATGATATGTAGTACCTACAAATGAATATTGTTTTCACCCTTTAAAGAATAGAAAAAATAAAAGTAAATAATTATTTGCCTTTATTTAATCATTATAATAATAATATATATATCTTATATAATCATTACAAACATGAGTATTACTATCCATGAAAAATAGAATAAAAAACAAAAAACAACGCTTCGCTGAGGTGGTAGTCCACTTGTACATACAAGCTATGTTATAACTTTCCATTGGATTGGATGGTAAGAAGTAAAATACTATATTACAATTCTAAAATAAAAATTATTTAATAAATATAATTTATAAAATTTAAACCCATAATAATAATTAATTTGGAAATATGGTCATGTAGAAGAAATTGTATCGCTTTGTAGAGGCAATTGTTCACATGTACGTATGATTGATAATTTAAATTCGGATTTGATGAAATGATATTGGGATATTGTTTTTCACATAATTATAAAAAAATTAAAGTATATTTAAGGTACTTAATTTATTATTTTAAAAATAATTCTATGGATTAAATTTAAGTAGAAGATGAAATAAATTAAATGAGGTTGGGGAAGATGATTACCTCTCATTTGGTAGGACACCTTTATATCATTTCTTAAGAACCCTTTAAATGGTTTTTAAAGAATAAAAGAACCTCTAATAACTATATAAGGAACTTTTTATGAAAATTAATTAAGGTTTTTTTGAGATATATGGCTCAAAGTGGTGTAAAGAAGAGAAAGGTGGGGTGTCCATTTATACGTGGTGGAGAGAACACACTTAGAATTTCATAAATGAAAAAATATAATAATGTCATAATCAAGTAATTTTCTTCCAAAATTTCAAAAATAATAATTTACGATATTATTATCTCCATGTATTTCCATCTAATAGTATTTAGATATGTTTAAAGGTAAAACAAACCCTTATCTCTTGGTTTAACCCCTTGGTAGACACGTTTTTTCCTTAACCATATTGAATTTTTTTTATTTCTAGTAAGGAAAAATATGAGTGAGAAAAAATAGAAATTATGGTTCCAAATATATAATCCATTTTTATCAAATTTAATTCACAAAAGTGTCATAATTTAATTAAAAATTAAACAAAAAAGGCAATGAAAAGCAATTTTCTAGAAAAAATGTTTTCCTAAGTATAAATTGTTTTTATCTAAAAATAAAACATAAAATAAATTTAAATTAACTTAATTGAATTAATAATAACAACAATAAACTAATTTTAATTTTAAAACCATTTAAAAAAAATAATTTAACCTTTTAGTTTCTTTAAACGTAAAGACATTTTTCAATAAATGACAATATTTTTACTATTCATTAGAAAATCAATCCTTTCAAAAAATTATCCAAAATACCCCAAAAGATAATTTTTACATGATGATTTTAAAAATTAAGATCATTTTTTCAAATATGTTTTCTTATAGTGGTATAATGTTTTTAAATTATTTGGCCAGAAAAATTTATAAAACAAAATTTTTAGGAAACTTATATTTTTAAAGCTGAAAATGAATTTACTAAAAATCAAGTGCTTATTTATTAAGATATTTTATTTAACTAAAAATATATATTTTTCAAAATATTTTTATTTTTATTCACTAAATCAATTTGATGTATATTATATAATGGTATACTATATTAAATTTCATTTAATATTTGGGGGCAAGTATCATAATTTATCAAAGATGTTAAATTTATTTATAGCGGAATATATCATAAAAATCGAAGGGTGTTACATAATATGCACAAAATAGATGAAAAACTCTACCTTCATCGCTGGACAAAGCCTAGAGAATTCATCTATGAGGTCCTCATGGAAATAAAAAACATCTAATGGATGATCATTAGAAGAAAAAAATTATCAAGATTATCTATATAAACCTGAAACACACTATTGATATCAGGGTGAGGAGGACATACACTACTTGACATTGGGTCCCACTCTACATAGATAAAAAATGATATCCCATCAGTAAAAAATAATGAAACATGTCAGTGATAAAAATCAATCATATCTTACTGATCATACAATCAATACATCCCAATTACGATGTTAAAAATATCTATATCAACATCTAGAATGTCCCAAACTAACTCTACATCAGCTATCAAAATAGATCATGAAGTAAAATTAAACTCATACTATTTTATATTACCAGGAGGAATTTCCATCTTCAAGATAAAATAATTGATCTCTATAAAATGTTTTAAAAAATCCATGAAATGGGTTGATATAAATGAGTGTGAGGAATATGTATCAAATAAAGCATTTTCTATATCAGATTCAATAAAAATGGTGCCTCTCACTATAACCGAGCATTCATCAACTTCCATTATATTTTTATACATTACGTGAATATGTTTCGCCTCATAGGCTTCTTATGGGATCCCAATTGACTTTAAGGATTCTAATTGCATTATAGTTTCCATTGGATATGAAGATCCCTAGCCATATTAGGGTGTAGATCGTGCCCGATAGAATATCTATAGATGAATTCAATAGCCACAACCTTTGTATTTTTTGGTGTTTATGTCTAAGATCTTCTAGTTTTCCCCACCATTCTATAATAGTAGTAAGTCAATGGTAAATTACTAGCTTCTAATGATGGTGTAGAAAAACCATGTTGTAGAGAACCACCTCCAACACCCTTTCAATTATCATTTAACATTATCATCTTCCCATGTCAGCCACTGGAACCTCCACTGTGTGTATGAGAATCCCCAAACAATCCGGTATTGTCAACCATAATAATTTCTTCCATCATTTCCCTTTTGACCATCTCATCATAGGTGGTGATATTTGACATATATACCTATGTTGGGTGGTCATGTCGAAATACATGTAGGTATTTATAACACATCAAATGACCATTCATCACGACCTCTAGTGAAAATGTAACCAACTCAAAAGAATAGTTTGGGAAAATTATCACTAAATTCTCTCCCTTATTCAAATAGATAGACTATGTATAGTTATCGATAGTCAAGGATTCTGGGAATAATTTTTGAAAGAATGATTTTGAAGGATTTATAATCCAAGCCTACATGATGCTTCAGAAGAACTATATATTTTTACTACCTATTTATAAAACCCTCGAGTATAAGGACTCTGCACATCACCTTGACATATTTTGGTGTCTCCAAAAAATCAATGACTAGATCTGTCATGACCCACCTTCATCAAGAGGAGGGAAGGGAGAATAGGCTTCCAAGCCCTTCCTTCTTCAAGTTGAAGGAGAGGTAATGACCACCGAGTCCCACCTTTAATAGGCCCTTGAGTGGTGACTAACACCAAGGGTATATAATAACATGTAATATAGAGGGAATTACCCTTTTTATTAAGAAATATCGAGAGATAGGATGGTAAAAACCCAAAAAAACTCCAAATATTGTGGTAAAATTAAATCCAAAACCCATTCACATATGCATGTTAAAAGATAAACCCATACAAAGTACAAGAAAACTCTAAAGGGAAAGTACTAAAAGAAGAGAAAATAGTAGTGAAAAATGCCCCAACATCCGAGCTAGTACAGTCTTGTATGGTCCTTAATGTCCACATGGAAACCTGAAAGTAGTTTTATATACGTTGGGTGAGTATACAAGTATACTCATTAGGGAAACCCAAAAGATCTCATGCACAAGTAGTGAGGCATTCTAATGCCCCGTGAGAAAGTAGAGGTAACCAAAACACCTAGCAGGGAAACTATCCACCCAGCCTCACTAAGGAACACTCCCTAAATAATTTAAGTCGGGTAAGTAATAGTAATTGCACATTGATATTTGTGTACCCCACACCGCTTTCCCACTTTTTATTTAAGACATCCTACACGTAAGACCTCTCCCACCATTTTCACTGTAGTCCCACTACCTCCCCAACAAAAACCTTATCGGCCACCACAACCACACACCACACCCACAGACACCCGATCCATCACCACTATGCATCCCCACCCATATAAACGTGGGCCAGAACAACTACTGCCACACCCGAATACACCTAGGCCTCATCTCAAAGAAACATGGGAAATAAACATGCCCACACAAACCTGGGCCAACCACCACATCAAACCTTTCCCGAAGAGTCTTGGCGTAAAATGGTCCTCAAAACATCATAACATACCGAAAGATTCATGGGATACTCGAGAGAGGGAGGAAAAAAGTAAATAATAACCATCCACTCATAGGAATGTTGGGAAAACACCCTCCCCCATGAAATGGGGGTGTTCGACACAAAGTGACCACTGTGGGTGGGGGTGCATAAGAATAAAAACAATTTACATATAGGAAATAAAACACTCATCCCAACCTAAGGTTCCCAAAACCATCCCTTACACAAACACCCTCACTTCTATTCATTCTTTCACAAAATGAAATAGACACAACAATATCACAACCCATTCCTAGAAAATAGTTCCCCATTGAACCCATACTTATTTTCATGTTCAAGTGATTTCATTTAAGTATTCCTTCACTACCGAGTGACTAACAGGCATAACCCCAAGCCAAAAACAACAACTAAACTGAAGATGAAATTAGCCAAACAACAATTTAAGCATTCACACTAGTTCTCTTGTAAAGTCACAAAAACAAAAGAGATCCATGAGATCCCTCAAAGTACTAGAATCAAACCAAGACCCAACATACGGCTCCATAAAGATGTAGATTCGCAAACCGACTACTGAACAATAAGGGATCCCATCCCCATCCATGTCACCACACAAGAATCAAGCAGAAAAACCATTATTATTAGTATAAAAAAAGTTTTCTTTTTTAACCAAACCATTTATCATGTTCCTTATTTTCATTAGGATAATTGGGGTGATCACACAAGGATTATAATTCATTGGTAATTCATTTAATCAACCATGTTTATGTTCTAACCTAGTTAACATGTTAGAGCCATTCAATCAAAATATTTTCAAGAAACAATAGGTTCATTAGTGTGAAAGAAAGGACCGCCAACAACCAAAAGTTTTAGTGGGTATAATCCCATAAAGTTGACAACATAAAAATGAATATAAATGAATACAACATCATAACCGTCAAACACACCCCTTCATTCTTTAAAAAAATCCCTTTGTTATCTTCTTTAAGGATTGTTTCATCCACACCCTGAGGAAACATTATCATGCCCTCCCCGCATGATACACAGTAAAGGGAGATGAAGGAAAACCCTACTTGGATGATCAATGATTGAAGTTTTATCCCCGCGCCAAGAACTGGGGATTCACAACTTTCAGGAAACTCTAAGGCTCCAAGGGTGAGTGGAAAGGGCTTTAGCACGGGGCATGATTCATTTGTGGAAGAGGGACTCCAAACACACAAATAGAGAGACAAAGAAAAAGGAGAGATGATATTGGATATAGAAAAGACCAAATCCTAAAATCAAGGAGACAATTTCAAAGTACATAAAATCTTGATCATGGATCAAACACATGGTTGGGAGGTCCCACACAGTGGTATTAATTGAAATTTAGTAACTATCCTCAGATATGTTGTAGATAATGGGTACGAGTTAATATATTTCATTAAAATGGAGAAAAAGTGCATAACATTGGAGAAACTATAAAACCTGACAAGGTTGTCTCATTGAGGAATAAGGACACACATTTTGGTGGCTCACGGGTCACACCACTGTTTGGGATTTAAAACATCTTTTACATTTAACTGTTTCTATAGAACCACCACCTAGGCACTGTCACCCTAATATCATCACCCTGGAACCGTCACCCTGACACTATCACCCAAGCACCGTCACCCTGGCACCGTCTCCCTGGCACCATCGGCTTGGAACTATGACCCTGGCACTGTCTCCCTTCCACTATCGCCCTGGAATCATCACCCTGGCTCCGTCGCCCTAGCACCGTTAGTTCCACCATTAACCATCAGTACCACCAAAGTTCATCAGTGCCATAGACACAAATCGGGGCCACTGACACCCATCTATTCCATTGTTTCCCCTTGATTCCATCGATTCTGATCGATGCCACTGATTCTCATCGGTTCCACCGATGACCATCGGTGCCACCGTTAGTTCAACCATGAATTTTGGAAAACTTATTAATGAGTCACTGTTGGTCCCCAGGACACCCAAAAACACTAGAAATTTCAATATAATTCACCAGGAGGGTCCAATCCATTACATCAGATACCCCTTAAACTATTTTCATCCTAAAAAATCCCAGAGTAAACCTAAAGAAAAGAGAGGGGTCCTAACAATCACATTTTAATATATCTCTCAAGAGTAAACCTCCTTACATATTGGAACACCTATCCCTCATACTGATCCACTATAGAGGCACTAATGATCCCCTCCCATTAAGAAACCAAACAAACAAGTAAACTTTATATCGTCCAACCATATGGATTTGGGAGCCCCTTCCTCCATGTTAAGATACTATCCACTTTGGGGGGGAACTGACCCACTCGCATGGGTTTAATTGCATCACATTAATGCGTCTTGATTAGGGATCAGGTTCTCCCCTCCCCACAGTTAGGAATCTTCACACATATTCAGAGAACAAGGGACATATCACATATCACAGTTAACAAGGTCAATCACGACATCACAATCAAGCACAAAAAAATAGAACAAAAACTAAAAACAACTCTAGGTACTAGCGCACATTTGTGCCTCCCACTTCCAGGAACTATCCCTGAGGCCACCATGCCTCCATAACACACAAACCAAGGGAATGGTTCATCCATGAAACACCTGCTCCTCACGATCCTTGATATCCACTAGTCACTCTTTGAACGTCACATCGTCCTTGATATCCAGCTTTCCCCAGTCGTGGACATGTGAATCATCATGTAGGTACCGATGGAGCTGAGACACATGGAAGAAATCATACACCCTCAGTAGGGACGGTGGTAGTGGCAGCTGATAATCTACTTCGCCGAACCACCTCAAAACTCTGAAGGGTTTTACAAACCTGGGAGAGAGCTTTCTCCCCATGCCGAACCTCTATTTCCCATGCCGATGGGATACCTTCAAGAACACATGGTCACCAACCTCGAACTACAAGGGTCTCCTCCTATGATCGACATATGACTTCTATCGGTACTGATATGCCTTAATCCTCTCTCGTATAAGCCTAACCTTCTCTACCATGATCTGCACTACCTCCAGGCCAATAACACTTGCTTCCCCAACCTCTGCCTAGCACATGGGTGAGCGACACTCTATTTCGTACAAGGATTCGAACAGATCCTTCTAAATGGTAGAGTGGTATCTATTATTGCAGGAACACTCTACCAGAGGAAAGTATCGTACCCATGATCCTCCGAATTCCAAAATGCATGCTTGTAGCAAATCATCCAAAAATTGGGTGGTCTGCTCTATCTGCCCATATGTATAGGGGTGGAAATCATTTTTGAGGAATATTTGGGTGCCAAAATCATGTTTCAATCCTTTACAGACTCATGAGTAAACCATGTATCCCAATCCAAGACTATAGACCTTCGAACTCCATGAAACTGCACCACCTCATCCACATACCTCTAGGATAAGGAATCCACTGAACTAGACTCATTGATTTCCAGGAAGTGAGATGATTTCATCAACCGATCCACCATTACCCAGATTGCTTCGCAACCCCCTAAAAAATTTGTTAGTCGTGTGCCGAAATCCATCAAGACATCATCCCATTTCCACTCGGGGACATGCAAAGGCTACAAAAGACCTCATGGGATGTGGTTTTCATCATTTACCTGCTAACACATGAGGCACTTTTCCACAAACATCTCCACAACCCTCTTCACCTCGGTCCAGCAAAACTACCCACTAAAGCCCCAATACATATTGGAAATTCCTGGGTGTACCGCTAGGGGTGAGTTGTGGAACTCACCAAGAACTCTTTCATGCATTTCCACCGAGGACAAATAGACTTCCAGGAAACAACATCTGATTCTGATCATCTTCCGACCAACCACCCAGAGCATTGCCCTAGATAATATGACCACACATCACTTCAGCCTCTAAGTCCCCCCACTGAGACTCCTCCACCTACTACAATAGAGAGGACTAAACTGTCATCTGAAACAGAAAGCCTCTACCACCATCCACTCTTGCATCCAGGTGTAAGGAATCCAACTCCTCCGTCGCCTTCCAAGCATCTACTGATTCTCGATGTGTAACCTTATATGACTTTATGATTAAGGAGATAGTCACCACGTTCCCCTTTCCAAAGGTATAGTATACCTCAAAGTCATAGTTCTGAAAAAATTCCTTCCACCTCTACTGCTGTAAGTTCAGGTCCCTCTCAGAGAAGATATACCTCATGCTGTTGTGAAATTTTAAGACTTCAATGTGTTCCCCAATGAGGTAATTCCACCACAACTTCAGTGTAAAAACTACCACTAAAATCCATAGGTCATGGGTGACATATTTGTGTTTGTTAGGATGTAACTAACAAGACCCATAAGATATTACTCCCTAATACTACATCAGCACACACCCCAAGCCTACAACCGAAGCATAAAAAAACACTTCAAAAACTACCCCATCTTCAGGAAACCTCAGCACTAGGGAACTAACCAACTTTCCCTTCAGATAGCTGAAGGCTACTTGGCACTGCTCACTCCATAAAAAATCCTGGTATTTCTTGGTCAAGGATGTCAAAGGTTCTGCAATGTAGAGACCCGAAGCTTGACATACATGGACATTACATTACTTTTGCGGAATAATTAATACATAACAAAAATCAAAACTCAAGGAAAGTAATAGTTTAGTGTCTTTGGAAACACGGAACGTAATCTTCTAATCTTGGTGAAAGATCTTTAACATCTCCCATAAATATCTTCCCATTTTGTTTTCTTAACTAAAAACTTTTTTTAAATCTTGGGGAAAATAAAAAATATAAAGGGTGAGCTCAAATGCTCATTAAGGGTAAGCATAGATAGCATAAAATAATCCATAAACATTTTAGTGCAAAAACATGATCATAAAATCTAAACATCAAAATCTTGAGCAAAGACATAAATCATGGAAGTACATAAAGCATAGATCATAAAGGAACATTAATCATGATAAACTAGCATGGGAATAAATCATGTAACTGTGGAAAACATTAAGCACATGATATGATTTCCATAGTATCCAAGACATTGCCTCCAAGACCATCTTAGTGGACAAAGTCCCTTTCTGAATCGAGTTCACTCCTCGTTCCAGTCCTGTATTACTGAACTCGTTTAGCTTGTCGTTCCAGCCATGTCTATCTCATGAGATATAAACATTTACCCAATGCATTAGAGGGAGATATAGGTCCCACCCATCTCATAATGAAATCATTTTTACTTGTGCCACAAAATAAACCTAAAACATTCATCATAACCCAAAGAATAAAATGGGTTTCATAAACATCATCCCATCATTTCATAATCCATATAAAACAAATGAACATTTCATCATAAGAAAAGTGAATCATGTAAATAATAGAGACTTTAAACATGAAACATACACATATCAAATAATTTCATCTTAGATGGAAAATGATTTTGATAAAACATTTGAAATGAATTCTTGAGGAAAATATCATTTCTTTGTCAAAATCATTTTCCTTTCAAAAAATGAAATGAAATTTTAAAATAAAATTATTTTGTTGAAAATATTCATAATATAATGTAGAGTAAGCTTCATGAAAATGAGGCGTTATGAAATTGTAAAAATCCATTCTGGCCGTATAAGTTAAAAATAGCATTCTCCTCGTACTTTTGTCGAAAAAGTCAAAAAAGTACCTCGTAACGTAAACAAAAGAAAGATTCCTTACATACCATGTAGTAAAAGTAAAAAATGGGTAAAAAGGACTTTAAACATACATACACTTTTATAAAACATTTTCATGGATGATATAAATAACCCCAGTAAATACTTACGACTAAGCAATCTCAGATAAAAATGAGATTTGCAAAATTATCGCTTACCTTAGGTCCGATATGCTTCGTACGTATTCGAACCTCCTGTATAATGATTAAAATAATTTCATTGACTTATTGAAGAATCATATTCATTTTTATTATATCATATATGGTTCACTTATGACTTTATATTACCCGTTCTTTTGTAAATTCCATGTTAAAGCAGCCTTTTCGGTAAAATCATTTTATTTATCGCATGTGTTTCGACTTGTCGTTCTTGATATTATTACTTATATCCTAATTTAAATAATTTGAGAATTTAAAACATGATTTATATATAATATATATTCATCATATACACATATATATTATAGATCGATAAATGGAATGAAATACACCGTTCATGGAGATGGTAGGCCGTACGTACGCATGAACGTTGTTTTCCTTTCCTCATTGAATTGAATGGAATTAATTGGATGACATACATATATATATGTATATATATATATAAATCCAGTATCATTATATGTCATATATTTCATGATTACTTATTATATATACTTTATAATCATTTATGAATGGTTAATCATTGAGAATTAATCATATCACGTCGTGGAGACGGTATTCCGTACGTACGCACGAGAGATGATATCGTTCCCATGATCGTGAAATTTTATTGGAGTGTATGTATACTCTTAAATAATCAATATCACTTTAAAATATTCATATATAGTTATTATTTACACCACTATACCCATCCAAGTAAGGTGGTGGTGGGAAATAGATTACACCACGGCGTGGAGACGGTATTCCGTACGTACGCACACGCGGTGATTTTGTTTTCCGTAGGATGGATAGATGGTGAAATAGGTTTGTTTCATACATATAATATCATATCAGTATATGAGTGATACTCATGTTATTACTTCATAATGAAGCAACCTAATAAGAAGAAGTGGGAGAATAAATAAAGTCGAAAGAATCGGTAACGGACATTACCTCTTCTTTGAAGCGCCTCTTTGAGACCTCCTCTTAGGGTACTAAAATTGGTCTTTGAAGAAGACCAGGACCTCTTGGATGTTTCTAGGGAAGTGGAGAAAAGAATTTGGCAGGGGTTGGCCGAGATTGAAGGCTCAAATCGGTGTGAGGAGGAGAGGGAGGAGGTTCCCTTTTATAAGGGAGGAGAGGGGCACCTTTGGAATTCTTAAAATTTTAATTTATAATAAATCTAACCCCACTTACAAACCTCCAAAAATGACTCGTATCCGAATATTAGTTGAGATAGGGTTGGAATCTCATCAACCATTTAAATTTAGACATGTTAGGAATTTATTTTAAACATTATCAACTTGATTTATCCTAATTTAATCAATTTTATTTTATTTGTGGTAATAACATTCTAAAATTTAAATTATAACAAATAATTAATTATTTGTTGTGAATTGTCCATAATTGGATACTTTATAAAATTTTATATTATATAAATTTAAAATTATAATTTTTAAATATATTTGTGATTTTTAAACAATTTTATAATATATTATTTTTATAAAATAACAATACTGTCAATTTTGACACTATTCATTTATTTGAATTTAAATAAACTATATACAGAATATATGTTCCAACTAAAAGCTTTAATAGAATAATAAAAGGTCATATGTTTCTAGAAATTTTTTTAGCACATTAAATAGTTCATATAATATTTATTATATTATTTTTAAAACCATTTATTTGGTTTATCTCTTAATAAAATAATTACTACAACATTTTTTTATAATTATTTAATATACTTATTTGTTGCATAAAAATTAAAACTAAAATCCTATGATGAATATAAATATATTAACCTTAATAATAATACTTTTTCACTAATTTATAATCTTAAAAGTACAATATTTAAATTGTTATATTTATTAAATTATGAAGGTGACAACTTTGGCATCATTTAAAATAAAATAATATAAGTGTCATAATCACTTTTATAAGACTCCAAACGGTTATATATTAAGTCATTGGATGATTATGGTATGTATATACACTAACAATAAGTTTTGGTCAGGTTTTTGGGCCTTTAAATGGGTATTATTATTTCAATAAAAACTATATTACTGATTTTTCACTTAATAAATAATTTCTGCATCATTAATGTATCACCATTAATGACAATTAGTTAATCCCTAAAAATTATAAATAAATTATCATTATGTAGATAATGTTATTATATTTCTGGAGAATATTCATTTTTGAAGTTGTATGATGTTTATCACTAAATTAAAATTATTATACTTATAAGATTTAAGAGAGTGACATGTTGTCACTTTCTTTGATTTAATAATAATTATGTTATTTTCATGGACAAAAGTCCATTAAATGATTCTAATCTGACCCTTAAGTAATATGGGTCGACTTTTAGTCATCAAATAGGATTTTTTCAGGTGTTAGGGTAATTTTATAATCTTATATTTACCCTTAATTACCCGATTTACCTTTAACTATGGTAAATAAAATTTACCGTAGTTACTATTCATAAATCCCAAAAATAAAAGGTAGTATATTATTATAATTTGGACCCAATGATTCAAAATATGGAATAAATTTTTCCAAATTCAATAGACAGATGTTTCAGAAATTAAAATTAATCCCGTTGTCGAAAGAAAACGGGTTTTTGTTTAAAACATTACAAAAGATTGAATTGATTTAACCTACGAATTCAAAGTAAAATCAATGATAATGACATAAATTATATTAAATGGTAAAAATATATACTATTTGTATTTTAAGACCATTAAATATTATAATTTAACCACATAAATTATTACGATGAAAAATTTGTTTTTAATTAAAATATAGCGTGTTTTTACTATTCATTAAAATATGAAAGTTATCAGAATAACATGAAAATTGTACCCAAAGTAAAATTTTATATCCTTACTCCAAAAAATAATTTTATTTTGTAAAATTTAACTTATAAAATTGTCAAAAACTATATTTAAAGTGGGTGCGCCATCAAAAGGCGGCAAAACTGCATTTTTTGAAAAATACTTATTTTACCCAAAACATTTATTTTGTTCACGTACCATGTTCTAGAAAATGTGTCAGATGAAATAATAATGTTATAACATTCAAAATTTAGGTAATACTATTCATAAAGGCTAGTTCGTAGAAATATTATAACCATATATCATTGTTTAGTGAAACCTGGTATTGCGTACAACACACGCTATGAGGAAAGTTGTGATTGCGTGTAATGCAAGCCAAGTCAGGGTTGCGTGTTGTGAAAGAATCCTTCGTTGTTTCGTATAATAGAATCCAACCATATTTCATTAATACATTGAATATATATATATATATACACACTTAATGTTGTGTAGAATGACTATTATAAAACGAACTTGAAATTGTGTGTAACACAATCTAAGAATAGTGTTGTGTATACTTCAAGCTAATAAAGTGTGGAATGTAGCACAAGATAATCTTGTTGTAGCATAAAACAAATGACATCAAATAAATTTAAGAGAATACTTATAATAAAATATCGGGTTATTACATTCTACCCCCCTTAAAATGAATTTATCCCTCGAAATTCATTGGGGTTATAAATCGTTTACTATTCGTAATAACCAACATCGTAAAAAGGAATACTGAAACTTAATTTTAAAAACTAAAGTATGCAACGTAACAATTACCCAAAGTAA
Organism: Viscum album; assembly: GCA_963277665.1. Lineage (NCBI taxonomy): Eukaryota > Viridiplantae > Streptophyta > Magnoliopsida > Santalales > Viscaceae > Viscum > Viscum album. Next base: position 1,437,656,402 of record OY728129.1, read on the forward strand.
CTCATCACTGGGTTTTCATATAGGAGAACATAGGTGAAAATATGGATATGGAAGGAAAATCTAACTATCAAGTTCTGATGGAGAGTGGTAGAGAACATGGCTATGAAAAAGCCATCAATCACAAAGCCATAAATTTGTGATGATCTATGGTACCACCTGATTCATCGGATATAAGATCACTAGGAAAACATTTTTGGTTTTCAATATCATTTCCCTAAAGTTGAAAATTTTGAATTAGAAGAAATACTTGCTTGATTTTGGTACAATATCACTGTTGTTCGTGCTTTGAACAATTTCCACTTCATCTCTTAAAGAAATGAAGTTGAATTTGTTATTCGTGAAGTGTTAATAGATCATGTGATAGAATGATGGTTCATTCCATCTGTTTCAAACAAAAGGTAGAAAAAGTTATCAAATATACATAAGTCCATCTATGGTGAGATTAATCATATATGGTTCCTAAAATGGACTTATACTTCATATATCATACTGCTGAATATAATAAAACAAGTTTCTACTAAATAGGAACTTCCTGTAGGCCAGTGGTAGGCGATAAAGGACAGTCACACTTCGGTTGTGGGTTCAATTCCCACAGCCTTGTCTGACACGATGGACTGTCGCCCATCCTGCAGGTTGTCCTTTTTCTAAAACTACATTACTATAACATCCCATCAATAATATCGAAAAAACTTCTATCCTTAAACAATACTAACTTATGTCCATCATAATCCATTCCAATCTTTAGGCTTATCCATAATACTTCAGTCCACTCCCATATTATAGTGAAAATGATTCCCAAATATTTCATATAACAAGCATGTTAATACCATCCTTGATCCCCATTTATCATAAGATATGTCTTGTTGGTCACATTCCAAACATTCGAAGGCCTTAAGCGTGTATTCTCTTGAAAAAATGAATACCCATTGAACCTTAGTGAAAACACGAATGGAGTTTAAAGTTAACATTTTCCACATACCAAAATCCCCAAAATTTTATATACTCAAACCATGATATTACTTAGTCCTTATATCAATCATGAGCTCATGAATACTGTCAAACATTTCATTTTCTCCTTATCCCTTCATTATGCGCATATCATCTGCTTTCCAAAATATTTGAATCACTTTTCATGGTTATTGGTACCATAAAATTATTGAAATCCAAAATAGACTAATACAAAAATATTCAATTACACCATAAAAGTACCTCAACTACATTATTCTAGAATACCAATACATAAACACTTTAATCAATCTTCTTCAATGATTGCCTGGAATAAGTCCTTCCTTGATTCAGAAGTAACTTTTTAGGTCAGGGCATTGAGTTTGGTAATGCCCATGTTCTCCACAAATAAGACATTGAACTCCATAACAGTCTGTCACTCTATGCCCCTTTTCTCCGCACAGATAACATCTTTCCCTCCATTTGAGGTATTCCTCAATGTTCTTCTTTCCTTCTTTAGAAATATCAATCTTCCCTTTCTTTATTCTCCTCAACATGCGAACATGCATAAAAGTCTATCTTCCTATTATTTGATGAATTAGGCATACCACTAAATTTCACCTTGTTAATCATATATCGCGATGAATGATTTGGAATAATCACAATATCTTTCTCTCTAGGCATTACTCAATTTTGTTGCTCATAGTCACCAATTTGTCCATTGGATTCAATGCTAACCAAATTCCTTCTGGTTCCCTCCATTGACTAAAACACAAAAAGAATTCTGTGAGAGGCAAAAATCATAAAAGGAAAATATCATAATTAAGGGGGAGTAACTTCAACATCTAACATCCTAGGTTTAATTCTATTATCGTTACCATAATTCTAGGACTATAAAATATACTTATACTTAACCTTAGGGACATCCCTAGACATAACTTAGAAATATCTCTAGGGATCTCACTAAAGTTCTCGCATCCTAGTTTCCAAAAGTTGATTAAACCTTTCCTCTGATTCCAACTGTAGAGACCCGAAGCTTGACATACATGGACATTACATTACTTTTGCAGAATACTTAATACATAAAAAAATCAAAACTCAAGGACCGTAATAGTTTAGTGTCTTTGGAAACTTGGAACATAATCTTCTAATCTTGGTGAAAGATCTTCAACATCTCTAATAAAGATCTTCCCCTTTTGTTTTCTTAACTAAAAACATTCTTTAAATCATAGGGAAAAGAAAAAATATAAAGGGTGAGCTCAAATGCTCAGTAAGGGTAAGCATAGATAGCATAAAATAATCCATAATCATTTGAGTAAAAAACATGATCATAAAATCTAAACATCAAAATCTTGAGCAAAGACATAAATAATGGAAGTACATAAAGCATATATCATAAAGGAACATTAATCATGATAAACTAGCATGGGAATAAAACATGTAATTATGGCAACCATTAAGCACATGATATGATTTCCATAGTAGCCAAGGCATTTCCACCAAGACCATCTTAGTGGACAAAGTCCCTTTTGAATCGAGTTCACTCCTCGTTCCAGTCCTCTATTACTGAACCAGTTTAACTCTCCGTTCAAGCCATGTCTATATCATGAGATATAAATCTTTACCCAATGAATTTGAGGGAGATATAGGTCCCACCCATCTCATAATGAAATCATTCTTACCTATGCCACAAAATAATCTTAAAACATTCATCATAAACCAAAGAATAAAATGGATTTCATAAACATCATCCCATCATTTCATAATCCATATAAAACAAATGGACATTTCATCATAAGAAAAGTGAACAATGTAACTCATAGAGACATTAAACTTGAAACATACACATATCAAATAATGTCATCTTAGATGGAAAATGGTTTTGATTAAACATTTAAAATGAATTCTTTAGAAAAATATCCTTTCTTTGTCAAAATAATTTTCTTTTAAAAAAATTCCATGAAATTTTAAAATAAAAGTATTTTAATTTAAAATATTCATAATATCATGTAGAGTAAGCTTCATGAAAATGAGGCGTTATGAAACCGTAAAAATCCGTTCAGGCCGTATAATTTAAAAATAGCATTTTCCTCGTACTTTTGTCGGAAATGTCAAAAAAGTACATCGTAACATAAACAAAAGAAAGATTCCTTACATACCATATAGTAAAAGTAAAAAATGGGTAAAAAGGACTTTAAAAATACATACACTTTTATAAAAAATGTTCATGGATGATATAAATAACCCCAGTAAATACTTACAAATAAGCAATCTCAGATAAAAATGGGATTTGCAAAATTATCCCTTACCTTAAGTCCGGTATGCTTCGTACGTATCTGAAACTCATGTATAATGATTTAAATAATGTCATTGACTTATTAAAGAATAATATTCAATGTTATTATATCATATATGGTTCAATTATGACTTTATATTACCCCTTCTTTTGTAAATTCCATGTTAAAGCAATGTTTTGGGTAAAATCATTTTATTTATCGTATGTGTTTCGACTTGTCGTTCTTGATATTATTACTTATATCCTAATTTACATAATTTGAGAATGTAAAACATGATTTATATATAATATATATTCATCATATACATATATATATTATAGATCGATAAAAGGAATTAAATACACCGTTCATGGAGACGGTTGGCCGTACGTACGCATGAACGATGTTTTCGTTTCCTCATTGAATTGAATGGAATTAATTGGATGACATACATATATATATATATACATAAATAAAATATCATTATATGTCATATATTTCATGATTACTTATTATATACACTTTATAATCATTGATGAATGGTTAATCATTGAGAATGAATCCTACCGTGTCGTAGAGACGGTATTCCGTACGTACGCACGAGTGATGATATCGTTCCCATGATCGTGGAAATTTATTGGAGTGTATGTATAATATTAAATAATCAATATCACTTTAAAATAATCATATATAGTTATTATTTACACCATTATACCCATCCAAGTAAGGTGGTGGTGGAAAATAGATTACACCACGGCGTGGAGACGGTATTCCGTACGTACGCACGCGCGGTGATTTCGTTTTTCGTAGGATGGATAGATGGTGAAATAGGGTTGTTTCATACTTATAATAACATATCAGTATATGAGTGATACTGATGTTATTACTTCATAATTAAACAACCTAAGAAGAAGAAGTAGGAGAATAAATAAAGTTGAAAGAATCGGTAACAGACATTACCACTTCTTTGAAGCGCCTCTTTGAGACCTCCTCTTAGGGCACTAAACTTGGTCTTTTAAGAAGACCAAGACCTCTAGGATGTTTCTAGGGAAGTTTAGAAGAGACTTTTGCAGGGGTTGGCCGAGCTGGAAGGCTCAAATTGGTGTGAGGAGGAGAGGGAGGAGGTGCCCTTTTATAAGGGAGGAGAGGGGCACCTTTGGAATTCCAAAATATATTAATTTATAATAAATCTAAACCCACATAAAAACCTCCAGAAATGACTCATATCCAAATATTAGATGATATAGGGTTGTAATCGCATCAAAAAATAAAATTGATACATATTAGGAATTTAGTTTAAACATTATCAACCTGATTTATCATAATTTAATCAATTTAATTTTATTTGTGGTAACAACATTGTAAAATTTAAATTATAACAAATAATTTATTATTTGTTGTGAATTGTCCATAATTGGATACTTTATAACATTTTATACCATATAAATTTAAATTTATAATTTTTAAATATATTTGTGATTTTTAAACAATTTTATAATATATTAGTTTTATAAAATAACAATAGTGTCAATTTTGACACTATTCATTTATTTGTCTTTAAATAAAATATATTCAGAAGATATTTTCGATCTAAAAGAATTAATAGAATCATAAAAGGTCATATGTATCTAGAAAAGTAGTGTAGAAAATTAAATAGTTCATATAATATTTATTTTATTATGTTTAAAACCATTTATTTGGTTTATCTCTTAATAAAATAATTACAAAAACATTTTTGTATAATTATTTAATATACTTATTTGTTGCATAAAAATTGAAAATAAAATCCTATGATGCATATAAATCTATTAACCTTTATAATAACACTTTTACTTGAATTTATCATCTTAAAATCACAATATTTAAATTGTTATATTTATTAAATTATGAAGGTGACAACTTTGACATCATTTAAAATAAAACAATATAAGTGTCATAATCACTTTTATAAGACTAAAAACGGTTATAAATTAAGTCATTGGATTCTTAGGGTATGTATATACACTACCAATAAGTTTTTTGCAGGTTTTTGGGCTTTTAATGGGTATTATTATTTCAATAAAAACTATATTACTGATTTTTCACTTAATAAATAATTTCTGCATCATTAATGTATCACCATTAATGACAATTATTTAATCCCTAAAAATTATAAATAAATTATCATGATGTATATAATTTTATTATCTTTATGGAGACTATTAATGTTCGAAGTTTTATAATGTTTATCACTAAATGGAAATTATTATACTTATAAGATTTAAGAGAGTGACATGTTGTCACTTTCTTTGATTTAATAATAATTAAGTTATTTTCATGGAAAAAAGTCCATTAAATGATTCTAATCTGACCCTTAAGTGATATGGGTCTACCTTTAGTCATCCAATAGGATTTTGGTAGGTGTTAGGGTAATTTTATAATCTTATATTTACCCTTAATTACCCGATTTACCTTTAACTATGGTAAATAAAATTTACCATAGTTACTATTCATAATGCCCAAAAAAAGTAGTCTATTAATATAATTTGGACCCAATGATTCCAAATATGGAATCCATTTTTCCAAATTCAATACACAGAAGTTGCAGAAATTAAAATGAATCTCGTTGTCGAAAGAAAACGGGTTTTTGTTTAAAACATTACAAAAGATTGAATTGATATAACCTACGAATTCAAAGTAAAATCAATGCTAATGACATAAATTATATTAAATGGTAAAAATATATACTATTTGTACTTTAAGACCATTAAACATTAAAATTTAACCACATAAATTATTATGATGAAAAAAGTTGTTTTTAATTAAAATATAGCGTGTTTTTACTATTCATTAAAATATGAAAGTTATCAGAATTACATGAAAATTGTACCCAAGGTAAAATTTTATATCCTTATTCCAAAAAATAATTTAATTTTGTAAAATTAAACTTATAAAATTGTCAAAAACTAGATTTAATGTGGGTGCGCCATCAAAAGGCGGCAAAACTGCATTTTTTGAAAAATACTTATTTTACCCGAAAAATTTATTTTGTTCACATACCATGTTCTAGAAAATGTGTAAGATGAAATAATAATGTTATAACATTCAAAATTTAGTAAATACTATTCATAAACGCCAGTTCGGAATAATATTATAACCATATATCATTGTTTAGTGAAACCTGATATTGCGTACAACACACGCTATCGAGGAAAGTTGCGATTGCGTGTAATGCAAGCCAAGTCAGGGTTGCGTGTTGTGAAAGAATCCTTCGTTGTTTCGTATTACATAATCCAACCATATTTCATTTATACATTGAATATATATATATATACACTCAATTTTGCGTAGAATGACTGTTATAAAACGAACTTGAAATTGTGTGTAACACAATCTAAGAATAGTGTTGTGTAAACTTCAAGATAATACAGTGTGGAATGTAGCACAAGATAATATTGTTGTAGAATAAAACACATGACATCAAATAAATTAAAGAGAACAATTATCATAAAATATCTGGTTGTTACATTCTACCCCCCTTAAAATGAATTTCGCCCTCGAAATTCGTTGGGGTTATAAATCGTTTACTATTCATAGAAACCCACATCATAAAAAGGAATACTGAAACTTAATTTTAAAAAATAAAGTATGAAACGTAACGATTACCCTAAGTAACTCATCATTGTGTTTTCATATAGGAGAACATAGGTGAAAATATGGATATGGAAGAAAAATCTAACCATCATGTTCTGATGGAGAGTGGTAGAGAACATGGCTATGAAAAAGCCATCAATCACAAAGCCATAAATTTGTGATGATCTAAGGTACCACCTGATTCATCGGATATAAGAGCACTAGGACAACATTTTTGATTTTCAATATCATTTCCCTAAAGTTGAAAATTTTGAATTAGAAGAAATACTTGCTTGATTTTGGTACAATATCACTGTTGTTCATGTTTTGAACAATTTCCACTTAATCTCTTAATGAAATGAAGTTGAATTTGTTATTCGTGAAGTGTTAACAGATCCTGTGATAGAATGATGGGCCATTCCATCTGTTTCAAACAAAAGGTTAGCAAAAGTTATCAAATATACATAAGTCCATCTATGGTGAGATTAATCATATATGGTTCCTAAAATGGACTTATACTTCATATATCATACTTCTTAATATAATAAAACTAGTTTCTACTAAACAGGGAATTCCTGTAGGCCAGTGGTAGGCGATAAAGGCCAGTCGCACTTCGGTTGTGGGTTCGATTCCCACAGCCTTGTCTGACGCGATGGTCTGTCGCTCGTCCTGCTGGTTGTCCTTTTTCTAAAACTACATTATAATAACATCCCATCAATAATATCGAAAAAAACTTCTATCCTTAAACAATACTAAATTATGTCCAACATAATCCATTCCAATCTTTAGGCTTATCCATAATACTACTGTCCACTCTCATATTATAGTGAAAACAATTACCAGATATTTCATATAACAAGCATGTTAATACCATCCTTGATCCCCATATAGCATAAGATATGTCTTGTTGGTCACATTCCAAACATTCGAAGGCCTTAATCATGTATTCTATTGAAAAATCGAATACCCATTGAACCTTAGTGAAAACATGAATGGAGTTTAAAGTTAACATTTTCCACATACCAAAATCCTCAAAATTCTATATACTCAAACCATGATATTACTTAGTCCTTATATCAATCATGAGCTCATGAATACTGTCAAACATTTCATTTTCTTCTTATCCCTTCATTATGCACATATCATCTGATTTCCAAAATATTTGAATCACTTTTCATGGTTATCGGTACCATAAAATTATTGAAATCCACAATAGACTAATACAAAAATATTCAAATACACCATAAAAGTACCTCAACAACATTATTATTGAATACCAATACATAAAAACTGTAATACATCCTCTTCAATGATTTCCTGTAATAAGTCCTTCCTTGATTTAGAAGTAACTTTTTAGGTCAGGGCATTGAGTTGGGTAATGCCCATGTTCTCCACAAATAAGACCTTGAACTCCATAACAGTCTGTCACTCTATGTATCTTTTCTCCACAAAGATAACATATGTCCCTCCATTTGAGGTATTCCTCAATGTTCTTCTTCCCTTCTTTAGAAATCTCAATCTTCTTTTTTTATGCTCCTCAACATGCGAACATGCATAAAAGTCTATCTTCCTCTTATTTGATGAATTAGGCATACCACTAAATTTCACCTTGTTAATCATATATCGCGATGACTGATTTGGCATAATAACAATATCTTTCTCTCTAGTAATTACGCAATTTTGTTGCTCATAGTCACCAATTTTTCCATTGGATTCACTGTTAACCGAATTCCTTCTGGTTCCCTCCATTGACTAGAACACAAAAATAATTCTGTGAGAGGCAAAAATCATACAAGGAAAATAACATAATCAAGGGGGAGTACCTTCAACATCTAACATCCTAGGTTTAATTCTAATATCGTTACCGTAATTCTAGGACTATAACCTATACTTATACTTAACCTTAGGGACATCCCTAGACATAACTTAGAAATATCTATAGGGATCTCACTAAAGTTCTCGCATCCTAGTTTCCAAATGTTGACTAAACCTTTCCTCTGATACCAACTGTAGAGACCCAAATCTTAACATACATGGACATTACATTACTTTTTCAGAATACTTAATACATAACAAAAATCAAAACTCAAGGACCGTAATAGTTTAGTGTCTTTGGAAACTTGGAACGTAATCTTCTAATCTTGGTGAAAGATATCCAACATCTCCAATAAAGATCTTCCACTTTTGTTTTCTTAACTAAAAATGTTTTTTAAATCCCGGGTAAAAGAAAACATATAAAGGGTGAGATCAAATGCTCAGTAAGGGTAAGCATAGATAGCATAAAATAATCCATAAACATTTGAGTGCAAAAACATGATCATAAAATCTAAACATCAGAATCTTGAGAAAAGACATAAATCATGGAAGTACATAAAGCATATATCATAAAGGAACATTAATCATGATAAACTAGCATGGGAATAAAACATGTAATTGTGGAAACCATTAAGCACATGATATGATTTCCATAGTAGCCAAGGCATTGCCACCAAGACCATCTTTGTGGACAAATTCTCTTTCTGAATCGAGTTCACTCCTCGTTCCAGTCCTGTATTACTGAACCGGTTTAACTTTCCGTTCCAGCCATGTCTATCTCATGAGATATAAATCTTTACCCAATGCATTGGAGGGAGATATTGGTCCCACCCATATCAAAATGAAATCATTCTTGTTCCACAAACTAAACTTAAAACTTTCATCATAACCCAAAGAATAAAATGGGTTTCATAAACATCATCCCATCATTTCATAATCCATATAAAACAAATGGACATTTCATCATAAGAAAAGTGAACCATGTAAATCATAGAGACATTAAACTTGAAACATACACATATCAAATAATGTCATCTTATATAGAAAATTGTTTTGATAAAACATTTGAAATGGATTCTTGAGGAAAATATCCTTTCTTTGTCAAAATCATTTTCTTTTCAAAAAATTCCATGCACTTTTAAAATAATAGTATTTTGTTGAAAATATTCATAATATCATGTAGAGTAGGCTTCATGAAAATGAGGTGTTATGAAACCGTAAAAATCCGTTCAGGCCGTATAAGTTAAAAATAGGATTCTCCTTGTACTTTTGTCGGAAAAGTCAAAAAAGTACCTCGTAACGTAAACAAAAGAAAGATTCCTTACATACCATGTAGTAAAATTCAAAAAACGGGTTAAAATGACTTTTAACATACATACACTTTTATAAAACATGTTCATGGATGATATAAATAACCCCAGTAAATACTTAAAATAAGCAATCTCAGATAAAAATGAGATTTGCAAAATTATCCCTTACCGTAGGTCCGGTATGCTTCGTATGTATCCGAACATCCTGTATAATGATTTAAATAATGTAATTGACTTATTAAAGAATCATATTAATTGTTATTATATCATATATGGTTCACTTATGACTTTATATTACCCGTTCTTTTGTAAATTCCATGTTAAATCAGTGTTTTGGGTAAAATCATTTTATTTATCGTAAGTGTTTCAACTTGTCGTTCTTGATATTATTACTTATATCCTAATTTAAATAATTATAGAATGTAAAACATGATTTATATATAATATATATTCATCATATACATATATATATTATAGATCGATAAAAGAAATGAAATACACCGTTCATGGAGACGGTAGGCCATACGTACGCATGAACGCTGTTTTCGTTTCCTCATTGAATTGAATGGAATTAATTGGATGACATAAATATATATATATATACATAAATACAGTATCATTATATGTCATATATTTCATGATTACTTATTATATTTACTTTATAATCATTTATGAACGGTTAATCATTGAGAATAAATCCTATCGCATCGTGGAGACGATATTCCGTACGTACGCACGAGCGATGATATCATTCCCATGATCGTGGAATTTTATTGGAGTGTATGTATACTATTAAAGAATAAATATCACTTTACAACAATCATATATAGTTATTATTTACAACACTATACCCATCCAAGTAAGGTGGTGGTGGAAAATAGATTACACCACGGCGTGGAGACAGTATTCCGTACGTACGCACGCACGGTGATTTCGTTTTCCGTAGGATGGATAGATGGTGAAATATGGATGTTTCATACTTATAATATCATATCAGTATATGAGTGATACTGATGTTATTACTTCATAATGAAACAACGTAAGAAGAATAAGTGATAGAAGAAATAAAGTTGAAAGAATCGGTAACGGACATTACCTCATCTTTGAAGCGCCTCTTTGAGACCTCCTCTTAGGGCACTAAAATTGGTCTTTGAAGAATACCAGGACCTCTAGTATGTTTCTAGGGAAGTGGAGAAGAGAATTTGGCAGGGGTTGGCAGATCTTGAAGTCTCAAATTTGTGTGAGGAGTAGAGGGAGGAGGTGCCCTTTTATAAGGGAAGAGAGGGGCACCTTTGGAATTCTCAAAAATATTAATTTATAATAAATCTAACCCCACTTAAAAACCACCAAAAATGACTCATATCCGAATATAAGATGAGATAGGGTTTTAATTGCATCAAAAAATCAAATTTAGTCATGTTAAGAATTTATTTTAAACATTATCAACTTGATTTATCCTAATTTAATCAATTTAACTTTATTTGTGGTAATAACATTATAAAATTTAAATTATAACAAATAATTAATTATTTGTTGTTAATTGTCCATAATTGGATACTTTATAAAATTTTATACCATATAAATTTAAATTTATAATTTTTAAATATATTTGTGATTTTTAAACAATTTTATAATATATTATTTTTATAAAATAATAATAGTGTCAATTTTGACACTATTCATTTATTTGAATTTAAATAAATTATATACAGAAGTTATGTTCGAAATAAAAGATTTAATAGAATCATAAAAGGTCATATGTATCTAAAAAATTAGTGTAGCACATTAAATAGTTCATATAATATTTATTTTATTATTTTTAAAACCATTTATTTGGTTTATCTCTTAATACAATAATTACTACAACATTTTTGTATAATTATTTAATATACTTATTTGTTGCATAAAAATTAAAATTAAATCATATGATGAATATAAATCTATTAAACTTTATAATAATACTTTTACTTGAATTTATCATCTTAAAATCACAATATTTAAATTTTTATATTTATTAAATTATGAAGGTGACAACTTTGGCATCATTTAAAATAAAATAATATAAGTGCAATAATCACATTTTTAAGACTCCAAACGGTTATATATTAAGTCATTGGATTATTATGGTTTTTATATACAATACCAATAAGTTTCAGTCAGGTTTTTGGGCCTTTTAATGGGTATTACGATTTCAATAAAAACTATATTACCGATTTTTCACTTAATAAATAATTTCTGCATCATTAATGTATCACCATTAATGACAATTATTGAATCCCTAAAAATTCTAAATAAATTATCATGATGTAGATAATTTTATTATCTTTCTGGGTACTATTCATGTTCGAAGTGTTATGATGTTTATCACTAAATTAAAATTATTATACTTATAAGATTTAAGAGAGTGACATGTTGTCACTTTCTATGATTTAATAATAATTAAGTTATTTTCATGGAAAAAAGTCCATTAAATGATTATAATCTGACACTTAAGTGATATGGGTCGACTTTTAGTCATCCAATAGGATTTTGGTAGGTGTTAGGGTAATTTTATAATCTTATATTTACCCTTAATTACCCGATTTACCTTTAACTATGGTAAATAAAATTTACCGTAGTTACTATTCATAATGGCCAAAAATAAAAAGTAGTCTATTAATATAATTTTGACCCACTGATTCCAAATATGGAATCCATTTTTCCAAATTCAATACACATAAGTTGCAGAAATTAAAATTAATCCCGTTGTCGAATGAAAACGGGTTTTTGTTTAAAACATTACAAAAGATTGAATTGATTTAACCTACGAATTCAAAGTAAAATCAATGCTAATGACATACATTATATTAAATGGTAAAAATATATTATATTTATAATTTAAGACCATTAAATATTATAATTTAACCACATAAATTATTACGATGAAAAAAGTTGTTTTTAATTAAAATATAGTGTATTTTTACTATTCATTAAAATATGAAAGTTATTAGAATAACATGAAAATTGTATCCAAGGAAAAATTTTATATCCTTATTCCAAAAAAGTAATTTTATTTTGTAAAATTGAACTTATAAACTTTTCAAAAACTAGATTTAAAGTGGGTGCGCCATCAAAAGGTGGCAAAACTTCATTTTTTTAAAAATACTTATTTTACCCGAAAAATTTATTTTGTTCACATACCATGTTCTAGAAAATGTCTAAGATGAAATAATAATTTTATAACATTCAAAATTTAGTTAATACTGTTCATAAAGGCTAGTTCGTAATAATATTATAACCATATATCATTGTTTAGTGAAACATGATATTGCGTACAAGACACGCTATCGAGGAAAGTTGTGATTGCCTGTAATGCAAGCCAAGTCAGGGTTGCGTGTTATGAAAGAATCCTTTGTTGTTTCGTATAACAGAATCCAACCATATTTCATTTATACATTGAATATATATATATATATATACACTCAATGTTCTGTAGAATGACTATTATAAAACGAACTTGAAATTGTGTGTAACACAATCTAAGAATAGTGTTGTGTATACTTCAAGCTAATACAGTGTGGCATGTAGAACAAGATAAACTTGTTGTAGCATAAAACACATGACATCAAATAAATTAAAGAGAATACTTATCATAAAATATTGGGTTGTTACATGCAACTCGAGAGAAGTTTGGAACGAACCTCCGGTAGTAACCTTCTGGATCCAAGAAACTATGAACCTCTACTACGTTCTTGGGTGTCACCCAAGAAACAACCGCCTAAACCTTTGACGTGTCCACTGCTATTCCCTGCTAGAACACCATGTATCCTAGTAAGTGTACCACTCATGTCTAGAACTTTCACTTAGATAAATTCCCATTGAGCTGGTGATATCAAAGAACCTCTAAAACTGTCCCCAGATACTCGACGTGATCCTCCTATGATATTGAGTGGATTAGGATGTTATCAATAGACACGACTATGAACCGGTCTAGATACTCATGGAATATAGAGTTCATGAGCTTCATGAACACGACTAGAGCATTCATAATGCCAAACAACCTGACCAAAAAATCAGAGCACTCATATCAGCCCCTGAAAGCAGTCTTTGAGATGCCACCCTCCTCTACTCTCAACTGGTGATATCCTGATCATAGGACGATCTTGGAGAACCAACTTTCCCCCTTCAATTGATCAAAATGTTTTTTGATCCTCGGGAGGGGGTAACTGTTCTTGACCGTCACTAGGTTTAGCCTTTGGTAGTCTATACACAGCCAAATACCACAGTTTTACTTATTTTAGAACAATACTGGAGAACTCCATGGTGACGTGCTCAGTCGAATAAAACCATTCTTCATCAGGTTGTCAATTTGAATATGTAACTCCCGCAACGTAGAAGGCAACATACAATAGGGAGCCATTGAAATTGTACGGGCACTAGGTTGTAAGTCTATACCGAACTCGGCATCACATCGAGGGGGTAGAGTCACCACCTCTCTAGGGAATATGTCTAGGAACTCACCTATGACCCCTGAGACTTCCACCATTTTTGTATATGTCGACTGCACTGAAAACTCAGCCAACAAGGAAAGAAGTGGCTCAACTATCCGACTACCCTCTTGGCAACCCTTCTCGCCAATGAAAGTCACACATTGGCCACCCATATATGAAAATAAGAAACTTATATAGAATAAGTTGATAAATTCACACAGAGAGAAGAAATAGTCTATGCCTAAGATGACATCATATGACTTCATCTATAGCAAAAGAAGGTCCCCACTGGACTGATGTGGACCCACTATCAGTCTACATCCTCGTCAAAAATAAGACAAGATGGTCTGACCTCTGACTGGCGTACTCAATACCAGGTGCACGAGAAGTATCTCTATGACTAGACCTAGAGCATGGGATAGAATGGGTGAAACAATGGAGTGTGAATCTCCCGAATAAAACTAGGAAAAACAAGAGTACTAAAAAAATTGATCGTACCTCGAATGACCTCTAGCCCTACTGGAACAGATGCCTATGCAGTGTGAAACTACCCACTCCCAAATCCTATACCCCTCAGCTGTATGAAAACTCCTCGAAAAAGCCTTGATCGAGATCCCTAAAGAGATCCTTGAGGCCGGCCTCCTCCTACAATGTCTGCTCTCAGAGGTGAGAGAGCTTGCTATACGTACTGTGGCTGCTGGAAAGGCCTAGGTGGGAACTACTACTACTATGGAGGGTGTTGAACCTATCCACCACCATTGTACTGTAATCAGTCTGGAAAATGATTCTGAAGGTGTCCATGACTACCACATATAAAGCACCTCGATCTTAGGATTGCAATGAAAGGGCGAGGATCAGGAGATCAAAACTGGAATTGCTAAGGTCTTCTCCTCACCAGCCGAAACCTAGATGGACATGATACTGGAGGTTTTTTTCTCATGACCTTACCCTTTGTTGAGCCCAACTGGATCCCCTCACATTGCAGACCTCCTAGTGTGTGCATCCACTCCTTCTCTTTAGCCTTCTTCTAAACCTCTAGGTACATTCACAGAGTGATGGGAGTAACAATATAGTAAAGAGAAGGCCATAGTGCTTCCTCTAAATGTCTCGCCGAAGAATCCTCATTCGGAAAGAGGTCCAGATCAAAATGAACAAGATCCTTGAACTTGATCTATAATTACCTCACCATCATACTCTCTTGTGGGAGGGATAGTATATCTTTCCTCTTCTCAGCCTTCATCGTGGAAGAAAATAATTCCACCCAGAAATCTTTCTCAAAAAATGTCCATAAGGCCTCATCTTCACTCTTCTCCCAGAGGTAGAGCATCTATCATTGATGTGCCGATCCATGCATATCACTCACAGCCAAAGGAACCCAGTACTCAACTGGAGCCCGGAGCAAGCTGAAATCTATCACCAACTCCTCGATCCAACTTTCGGTCTCCATGTCTGAGGCTCTACCCTCGTACTTCCCAAGGGTCTACCTCTAAAAGTCTAGAAGTGTATTCTACCACTGGTCATCCTCTTCCTCTCAATAAACCCTCTGCTAATCATCAAAATTATCCTCTTGGGCCTCGATCAACCATACAACTATGGTCGTTGTCTAGGTTCCATAACTGCAAGGTAAATAAGGTATGCCTAAGCCCGAGTAGTGTAGATGATCTCTTTTAAAATTTACTTAAATTTGTTGTTCATTTTAAATTTCCCAAACACCCAGAACACAAAAGAAAACAAGTCATTATGATGTATGTACCTTTCTTAGGGTCTCTACCCTACAATCAATGTATCCTCACTTGTTTATTCAGTAGGTCCAGAGTCATTGCATCATATCACAAGGGCCCCCCAAAATCCTATGTCATAGCCAGTCTTCCCTGGCCTATTTTACGCACCATGATTTCCTAACACTATTTACTTACCATCCCCTGAAATCCTCAATATGCCTAACTTTGAAATCAATCCTATCTCTCAACATCACCTATGATACCATTCTGTCATGAAGTGCCTTCATTAAGATGAGGGGAAGGATATAAGGCCACTAGACTCTTCCTTCTTCAAGATGAAAAAGAGATAATAACCCCCTAAGTCCCTCCTTCAATATACCCCAGAGTGGTGACTAGAAGAAAGGGTATAGAATCACATGGAATATGGAAGGCATTAACTTTTGATTTAGTAGGATTAAGATATATGATAATAAAAACCCAAACAAATCTAAAGATGAAGGTAAAAGTAAAGCGAAAACCCATTCCCATATGCATGTTCAAAGATAAACCCATAAAAAGTTCAAGAAAACTACAAAAGGAAAGTACCAAAAGAACAGAAAAAAGCAACGACAACTGCCCTGACGTACGAGCTAGTACAACCCCACATGGTCCTCGAATTCCTTCTTGAAACCTGAAAGTAGTTTAATATACATAGGGTGACTATACCTGTATAATCAGTAGGGAAAACAAAAAGCTCTCGTGCACAAGTGAGGAGGCATTCTAATTCCCTATAAGAAAGTATAGGTAACCAAAACACATATTAGGGAAACTATCCATCCATACTCACCAAGAAAAAATCCCCAAATAACACAAGTTATGTATGTAATAGTAATATCACATCGATATTTGGGTACCTCGCACCGCTTTCCCACTGGTAATTGAATACATCATATGTGTCAGACCTCCCCCGCCATTTTCACTACAGTCCACTGCTGCCCCAACAAGAACCTTATCAGCCACCACAACCACGCATCCCGCTCACAGACACCAGGGACACCACAACCACTCATCCCCACCTACAGACACATGGGCCAGAAAAACTACCACCATGCCTAAAGACACCTTGGTTTTATCCCAAAGACACTTGGGAAACAAACATGCCCTAACACACCTAGGCCAACCACCACAACATAACCCGCCCGAAGATTCTTGGGCTAAAATAGACCTCAGGCCATCACATCCTACCCAAAGAGTTCAGGGTTACTCGGGAGAGGGAGCAGAAAAGGTGCTAATAACCAGCCACTCATAGAAATGTTGGGAAAACTACCTCCCCTATGAAATGGGAGTGTTTGACATGATGTTATCAACATGGGTGGGGTGCATATAAAAAACAAAAAAACTAAATATTTTACGTATAGGTAATCAAACTCTCATCTCAACCTAATAGTTTTGAAACAAACCCTTACACAAACACCCTCGTTACTATTCATTCATGCACAAAACGAAACAACCACAACCAGAGCACAACCCAATCCTAGAAAATAGTTCCCCACTAAACCCATCCTTTTAATGACATTAAAGTGATATCATTTAAGTATTTCCTCACTAATGGGCGACTAACAGGCACAACCACAAGCCCAAAACAACAATTGAATCGAATAAGAAAATAGAAAAACAACAATTAAAGCATTCACACCCAATTCTCTTGTAAAGTCACACCAAGAAAAAGGATATGTGAGATACCTTGAACTACTGGAACCAAACCAAGACCCAACATATGGCTCCACATAGCCTCAGATTCAAAAAAAAACAACTGAGCAACATGGGATCCCATCCCCATCCACGTCACCCCATAAGAATGAATTAGAACAATCATGCTTATTAACAAAAAAAATAAGTGAGTTTTTAGATTTAACCACACCATTTATCAAGTTCCTTCTTTTCGTTTGGTTAACCATGGTGATCACACAATTATTCTCATTCATTGGGAATCCATTTAACCAACCAAGTTTACATGATCAACCAGTTCTCCTATTACATACATTCAAACCCAAGATTTTCAAGAAAACAGTGGTCCATTTTTGCATAAGAAAGGACCACCAACGACTACTATTTTTAGTGGGCATAAGCCCATATCGTTCAAAACATAAAAACGAAGATAAAATAATACAGAAACATCATCGTCAAACATATCCCTTCATTCATTGAAAAAAATCCATTTCTTATCTTTGTTAAGGTTTGATTTCATCCACGCCCTGACGAAACAATATCATACCCACTCCATATGATTCACAATAAATAGAGATGAAGGAAAACATTACTTGGATTATCAATGATCAAATTTCTCTCCCAGCGCAAAGAACCAGGGATGTTCCACTTGTAGGAAACTCCAAGGCTCCAAGGGTGAGAAAAAAGGGCTCTAGAAGATGGCATGATTTTTCTATGGAAGAGGGACTCCAAATGCACTAAGAAAGAGTGAAAGGAAATAGAGAGATGATCTCAGCTTAAGAAAAGGCCAGATCCTAAAATTAGGGAGACAATTTCAAAGTACATAAAAGTAATATCATGGATCTACCACATGTTTGGGTTGTTCAACAAATTGGGATTAATTGAGATTTAAAATTTTTCCTCAGAGATGGTGGAGATAATGGTCGTGAGTTAATATATTTCCTTAAAAAAGATAAAAAATGTATAACAATGGAGAAAATAAAAAACATGAAAAGGGTGTTCCACCGAGGAAAGAGTCCACACATTTCATTGTATCATGGGTCTCCCTACTATTGGGGATTTAAAACGTCTTTTACTACATTTAAAAGGATTTGGAAAGGGTATTAAAACACTTTTATGTCAAAAGATACATTACCGAGGCAAAACTAGAAGGTACTACAAAAACAAGGAAGGAATCACAATTAGGTGAGTCACCGTCACCCTGGCACCATCACCCTAGAACCATCGCCCTGGAAGTACTACCCTGGCACTATCACCCTATCATCGTCACCCTAGCATTGTTGCCCTGGCACCGTCACCCTGGCGTTGTTGCACTGGAACTGTCACCTAGCACAGTCACCCTGGAACCTTCAATGCCATTGTTAACCATCAGTTCCATTGATTCCCATCAATTCCACCGACGTGCATCAGTTCCACTGAAACCCATCGGTGCCACCATTTTCCCCTTGCTACCACTGAAACCGATCAGTACCATCGATGCTGATCGGTGCCACCGACGCTCACTGGTGCCACTAATACCACTCGGTTCCACCATTCGTTCAACCCTGAATTTTGGAAAACTCTTTAATGAGTCACTGTTGGTCCCTAGGACACCCCAAAACACAACAAATCTGCAAAGTAATAGACCAGGAAGGCCCATGTAATTAAAAGATCGACCATTTCTATCTAGTCTTTCACCTCCTAAGGTTCATTTGCACCCTTAAAATATGGGGGTTTCTCACATGGTAACTATCATACTTTATCTTTGTCTCCACAAGCTCCTCGATGTTCCATAATATCATGGTTTTGAACAGACAACACTTTTTTCTCAATGGAACAAAAAATCACAGGATACCCTTTCAGAGATTCTAATTAATAATTATATTTCCTTGATGATCAGATCTTATTTCATCCTCATATAGAACCATTTTAAATTTTCATAGATGCATATTTATATATACTAAAAATAAAATATAATGATGAGGATGTAAAAAAACTCAGTTTAAAATTATAATAACACAAGAAGGAACAAATATTTAAATCAAATCCCAACACATGAAACATAAAAACGAGCATCCTATGGTTACTTGAGTATCTCATTGAATGATCTGGGTAGGTACTTAGTACAACATACCTATCATGTCTGTATAATCTTATCTTGAAACCATCAACTTCCCAAGACTATGCATAACTATTCTATAATAGAAAATTTCAAAACATGACCCATATAAATCATCAAATATGGATCTTTACTAGACTATGGAATTACTTGAAGGGAATTCCTGATCCCTGTGGACTGGCGAGAATCACTTGGGAATCCAAAAATGACCTTTGGGAGAAATTTTCTTCACTAGAAACAAGATACATGGAATAAACATTGAGAAAGATAACTATAAACTAAATATTCCACCATCATAATAGTAATAGTGGTAAAAAACTATGGTAACAAGATACAAAAGTGTTAAAAGTCTAGAACCGAAAAATAACATCCCAAAATAACAAAAAAGCTCTATGTGATACAGGGATATCATCCCAACATCTCGCCACTAGATAACCATGCCCAACTGACATAAAAACCACCACCTCAGTATGGTTCCTTTCTATTTCCTACATTAGAAAAAACATGGTCTTCAAACCCCCAAGGGAGTGTGCATGGTGTGGGATAATGATTCTTAGTAGGATCTAACCTAGGTGTTCAATATAATGCCTTTTAAATAATTCCAATACGCTCTATATAAAAAAGAAAACATGGAATAATAAATAGTTCCCAAATTTATGTCAAAAACATAGTAAATATTTCCTTATTTCGCAGCCCTTACAAAAAATCTAAACAATAATATTTAAAATAATATTTAAAATAAACAATTTTACATGCATTAAATCATGCATCATATATCATAGAAAATACAAGACCATGCAATGCCAAGAAAAATGGAGATTATCCACAGGAATAAATAGGTCTTAGATAACTAGGTCACTTTTATACCAAAAACCCATTAATAGTTGGGTGCACACAATTTCGTTAGATCTAAAGAATCTATGATATAGGGATAGTGGAACACCATAAAATGTAGACCCCCATACATTGTTAGGATATTTTTCCTTGAGGAAATTTATTAAGGGTCAAGGTATGAAGGAACCCCTTGTAAAGTTTAACCTCTTATAGTGTCAAAGGGGAAGGCCTAATACTAATCACCTTTCTACGCACCCATGGAACCCATGTGTTTCATATGTAAAAATATTTCAAAGGTCTTATCACATTCCAGAAAAAATTCCCAAACAACGCTTTTACCACCAAAAACATGATTTGAAACATTATTTTACAAAACAGATCATAATGATTTTAAAAATATCATTCTTTTACCTAAAAAGGTGGAAAAATAATATTTTATTAAAAACCCATTTGTTTACACATGTAAAAAAATAAAGTATTAGACCAATTATACTGTAAGAAACCATTTATAAAACTAAGGTAAATCATGATTCAACAAATATAGGCTAGAGATATAACAACCTACCCCACACTTGGGTCGCATGAAAACAAAAATGGGATCCACACTCCAAAATAGAAAAGAAATACCCAAGCCATAAGAGGATGCCATAAACAACAATACCCATAACATATAATTGAATTCCATAGAAAAGTTGTTATAAGAGAATATAGATCAGCACATACCTCAAATATCACATGTTATTCCCCATAAAAAAAAGATATCCAATATTTGGTATTCTAACACACGATAAACCCATAAGAAGTTGATAGAGATCATAACATGATCAATAGAGTGAAAAAACATATCCCATAGCTACTACCAATTCTAAGAGACCAAGAAGTAATCATTGAAATTCAAAACAACATACCAAAACATTGAAAACTGATCAAAATTGGATAGAAACCATAAGAATAGAATATTGAAGTAGATTCAGACGCTAAAGGAAGGCCTCTTTAAGAGAAATATTTGGATTTAGTTTGAAAAATAAGGATTCAAAGGTTTATTAGTGGTTTATATGGCATTAAATTAGGTTTACACCCTTATTTTTTAGGCCTAGACTGAGGCTCTCAAATAACCAATGGATACTATAGAGGTTAAATTTTCAATTGATGTCATATTAGTGGGATATTAAAGGCCCAATGGTTATCCCATGGATATAGACAAAATTATTATAACCCCGAGTTTCCCATAAGTTGGATGGGGGTATTCTTATAAGAACACCAATATGTCATCATTACAATGGATAATTAGTAGCCTTCTGTATCCAAAAAACAGGGGAAAGGCCTCTTGAAAATCTATTGAGTCACCTCAAACACCCCATAAACATGAAATATATGCTCTTAAAATTAAAAGGGTACACACCTAGATCATAATGTTATAATGGTAACATGAATTATAATGCTATTATGAGTTATTAATAAAATATATATTTATTTCTAGTTATATTATGGCTATATTATGAGTTTACCTTACCATTTAGATAACATCATAGATTTCTAATTTTACAAAATAAAAAGACACTGATTAAATTTTCATTAAAAATAACAAACATAAAGAAAAAAGTGTAATAAAAAATTTAATGAGATGATAAATAGTCATTATTAAACTAATTATAGATTAATATGGTTCCTAATTTATTTAACAAACTTAATTTTATTATTTAGGAATTTAGTTTCATGCGTAGAATGAATCAAGAACAAGATGAGGGATTCTTGGTCTTAATTATTACTCTATGAGACATATTGTATATTGTGCACTATTTTCCATTTTATATGATGTTATTTTGATTTAATTCCAATAAAATTCATTTAAAAATATTTATTTTATAATTCATGGGAATATACAATGTCAAATCAAGTTATTTTCTTCATTATCCTTTCAATTCATGTTATACCCAACCTGTAAGGGTTCATGTTAACCCAACTTTCTTCCTTTTATTTGAAAAATTTATTATTAAAACCTATTATTACAAGATTTATTTGTTCTAAAAAATGAATAATTTTTATGGAATTTCCTTTATCCTTTCATGGGGTTTACAATTAATCTTTATTACCTCATTGTCAAATGATTCAAACTAGAGAGATCTCAGCGATGACTATCGGCGATGAAACCTAGTTGATGATTGATGATGGATTTCCTCCTCTTCCTGGTGGTAGGAGGGGGCATGATGATTTTTATCCACCATTGTTCATGTCACGAGTGTTGTTCGTACCCTTCTAAAACCCTAGTTGTCTCCTTGAGTTACTGTTGATTTCTCTAAGCCCAAATGTTTTAGATCATCATCTTAGGGACCCTCAGCTCTCGATTACATTATCATAATTCTTAATGGCCTAGAGCATCTTGGATTTGACCATGGTGGATCACTTTATTCATCGAAGGCGTTTGATTAATGAGTTTGATCGCTTCTTGTTTAGTAACTGGGATTTTCAAGACCGCACGGTTTTAGGTTTTATTGATAGTTATCACCTGATGATACAATTTTCTTCAGTGGAAGTCTTAATTTTCATATGGTCCAGAGCTCCCCACAGATGCAATAGATGTAAATTTTTCCTTCTCCAATGGTTGTTTGACCTTTTTATGAATCAGAACTCACCTTTTGTAGTGACATGGGTAAGCCATCCTGATATTCCTTTGCCTTTTTAAAATCCATCAATAATCTGTTTGTTAGGGAACCTGGTGGGTTAATTTCTCCATTCTGATGCTCGCACCATTTTTGTGAGTCACCTAGTTAATCCGCATTTTGTGTCGAGGTGAATGTTTGGAAGCCACCGGTTGATTGGATTTGGATTACTGTTGGAGAGGACTTCTGATAGAGGAAAGCTATTATTTTAAGATTGGGTTGACTACTACTCGATTTTTTGTCGCCTGGGTCATATAGATGGTAACTATCTTCGTGGAGCCAAGAACAATAGGTCGTCTACTCTGATGAAGATGCATGGTAGGGTCTCTAGTTAGGGACAGATTCTCACTAAAGTTTATAATCTTGGAACTGCCACTAGATTGGGTGGTTCAGCTTTGGGAAAATAGGTGTGGGAACCCTCTAACTCAATTTTTACGGTGGTGTTTGACAGGTTGAAGCAATATCATAGCCTGAGTGCTGGTGTGAATCATTTTGATATGGATAAAGCTGGTCTTGGTAATGGATTTGGAGGTAGTTTTGGAGTGAATGGTCCTTTAGGGGCTGCAATGCATCATGGGGAAAGTGGATTCGATCAGCGTGCTGTAGGAAGGGAAGATAGTGGGCTAATCAAAGCTGGTGATGTTGGGTAGAAGGAGGGAGAGATTCCATTGAGTTCAGTCTGTGATGGGCAAGCTAATGATGAAATTCATCTTTGTTCGGCTATTAAGGATCCTAACTTGCAGTTGCATTTTGATTGTGTTTTGCATATCACAATAGACAGTTATAATAGATTTCATAAATTGGAACATGATGAGATGAAGAGGAGTTCTCAAATGAATGTAGGTAACAACATGCAGCTTGTTATAGATGATGTAATGAGGAAGGAGGTGGATGCTGGTCATGATTTTGTGGAGATTCCATAGTGTTTGTCTATGATTGACTATCATGGACGATTTGATCAGGACCATAATGGGATTGATTGTTTCCAAGTTGTGCTCATCATTGGAAATTGGGGTGATGTCTCGGAGAGTAACAAGGAATATCATAGTGATTTGGTCAGGCCTTCCTAAAGTGATATTGTCAAGGATGGGAAGAAGAAGTCTAGAAATGAGGAGCCTCTCCCAACAAAAAGAAGGATGAGGAAGGATTATTCTGTTCTTCCAAATTTTGTGTTAACTAGGTCCTCTATCAAGAAATCTTATAAGGAGTGGATATCATTAGAGAAATTGAATCTTAAAAGGAAGTATGCTAAGGTCTTGAATCACTAAAAAATCTTATAATGGGAATCCTATACTATATAGGAAGTCATCTATCTTGGATGTGGTGACAAGTATGGATTTTATGATATGTAATTGTTTTTTCTTGTTTGTTGTGACTTTTACTATACTTTTATTTTCTTAATAAATGGTCAGAGGCTTGCCTCTGATTGTGATTTTTTGGTATCAACTGATTCTAACCTCATATATTATGTATCAAGAAATTTGATTGTTGTCTCTATTATTACCCCCTTGAGATATATTTCTTATAAAAAAATAACATATTTCTTATGTTTTATCTATTACCCCTTTATTTTCTTATATCATGAAACTATAATTATTCTTGGTCTTAAAACATTCATTTGAAAAGTTATCCTTCAAGGGGTTTTGATTCCAATGTATTTAAATATTTAATTATATGAATCTCTATTTTCAACTTCATGAGATAGTTTAATATTGTCTACATTATTTTCTTTTATACAATGTATTCAAGTCTATATTTCCTACTAGTGTAATGAATATATTATAATTCATTATATTTTAATTTTAAGGTTTCTCTCTCATGTTCCTTTTAATATTTCATTTCTTTTACCCAAAGGATGTTTGCATCTCAGTATTTTTTTCATTGACATACGATTCATATTCACTACACATTTCATTTTTATGTTGTCTATATTGGCCATGAATTATTTTCAAATTCCACTCATACTATTTTTTCCACCATGGGATTAAAAATTCCAAAATCTGTCTCTTTCTTTTTATTTCCAAATCACTCTCTATTATAGGAATGATTTTTCATCCAATCACATTCCTTTATAAATAACCTATTTTACATTAAAATGTTAAAAGGGAATTCACATAGATATCTATAGATTGATTAATTAATAATTTCTTTACTTAGTAATTTATACATACTCCATATGGTGCTAATTTGATGGAGTCTTAGACAAAATGTTATTTTATTTATCTATCAAGGAAATATTGAAATTTGAAATACCTTTTATTTCAGTAGAGATGTTTACTAATTTCTAAGGAATGATAGTAATTTATTTCATGTATTATTCATTCAATCATAATATGAATGTATTGAATATAATTATTGATTGGTGGGTCCCTCAATATTCCCTTGATTCATTAATTGGTGTCATGAGATAAACATGCATTGGTATTTTGGTGTATGCATACATATAAAAAATATTTCTTAAACACAATGCCTTATTGGTAAGATCATTATGTCTAAGATTATGATATCTTGGAAGGGGGCCTAAAATTAACTATAACAAATTACGTATTTCCTTACTAAGGACCATTTTATTTTTATCTATGTGCTAATTTTTTGATACATCAACCATTAATATATTATGATCACAATTTCTTTTGATGGTCACATTATTTTTATTATCTACTTCTGTTAAATTATTTATTTTCATTTTTGGCACACTTATGATATTTGATTACTATCACTAATGTTTTCTATTATTGAGTGTTTTATATCACTCATTATTGTATTTTACTTTCCATTGTTTATGAAGAAATCTAGTAGACATGATTAGTCTAAAATAATAGCTTTTCTAGTGAAAATTTTGGGAGATGTTGAATAATTTTTATAGATTAAATAGTTTTATACATGGTGGAATAAAAAATCAATTGGATGATATATACACAGACGTTTTTAGTTAAATATTTTTCAAATTCCCTAACAATATAATCCTAAAAGTAACTTTTAATATAAGATAATCAATAGTTATTAGTGAAATTTTGACTATTGATAGTTAATTTTTTCTCAGTCTGGTTCATTTCAATGTTGGTGGGTAAAGTAGGTGTTTATTCACACTGGATTCTGGGATTTTGGGACCATGGTGTCATAGGTTATACTACATTGATATAAAAATAATAATTTCTTAATTTCATTTTAATAGTACTTATCCCTTGATCAACATGAAAGGATATACATCATGGAATTGGTGAGTCTACATGAAACATCAATATCAAATACATTCGATCGATATATAAGGTATACCTCCTTCTTCATTAAAGTTATTTAACATGGTATAAATGATCATTTAAACTTTAGTATAGATTATATCCCCAAAACTAATGTCTAATCTAGTTAGAGTATCCAGAAAGTGAAGAATATGTTGAGAGCATACCCGATGAACTTTAAAGGAGGATGAGATCAACATCTTCCTTTGGTTGAATTATCATACAATAAAAGCTTCTACTAAAGCATCCAAATGGGTTCATATGATTCCCTTTATAGGAGGAGTTATAGAACCCCTATGTTCTAGGATGAAGTTGGTTAATGGATGTTGTTCGGACCTGAAATAGTCCATGAAATGGTAGAAAATTCAAGACCGTTTATCAACCCATTAGGATATTAGAGAGTCAAATATATATATATATATATAACTATTAGATAAACCTATGTTTTAGGTTGGATAAAAAGTTTTTCCATGTGTATCTACATGGAAGAGAGTCCATTTATTTTATAAGAAGGGAAAGAAAAGTCTCAGATACATTTTCCCCTTTGAGATTGTTGATCATAATAGAGTACCCCCCTATCGAATAGCACTCCCACAAAACATATATCAAGTAAATTAAATTTTCCACATATCCCTATTCAAGAATAACATACAAGACACCTAACATATACTAAATTTGGGGGTGGTATAGTTGGGGAATGATCTCCCTTATGAGGGGAAAATGATAAAGATCTTAGACCATAGAGTCAATGTTTTATGTAATAAGACTACTTGAATAGTCAATGTACTATTGTGGAAAAATAATGATTAGGATGAGACGTGTGAAATGGGGGAAGAAATGAAACACAAATACCCCCATATATTTTCATCTTAGTGGGTAAATTACATTTTAAGAGAAATATTTCATAAAGGGGGAATTATGTAAGAATCAAAAACATTAATAGTAAAATTTTCTCTATAGATTAATGGATATGATACACATGGTAATATATTATAATATAAAAACATATAAACAAAAGTAAAATAATGAAACTTTATAAAATTAATTTAAATATTAAATTTAGAAAAAATGGGATCCCCTAGAACCTTAGAAAAGGATATTATTACTTCAAGGCTTCCTCATAAGGAATAGAAGTGAAAACATCATACAACAGTACATACCACTAGATATTAAAGTGATCTAAATGATAACATCACAAATGTCACACCGAGTGAGGTTCAGAACACATTAGTGGACACTACTATCCATGTGGAATGCAACCACCCTCCCCTTGCATCTCACAATATTAAAAGGGTCACACCAAGTGAGGATAAGAACTCATTATTGGACACTAATGTCCATAAGGAATGAAATAACCCACCCCCTTCATCTCACAGAATTAAAAATACTAATAAAAATTTGGTTGTTCAGGGACGTTTTAGCAATAGGCAGTACGAATATGACTATAGTTCCACTGGTCTTGAAACATTCTACACTTCTGGTGACATGAATTATTGTATTTATAATGGAAAACAACAGGTGTTATCTATGGATGATAGAAAGGTCACACACTGCAATACATTTTCTGATGTTGCTATATTAAATGAAGAACTTCCTACCCTATAAGAGAAGCCACTAATTGATTCCAACAGTTAGCTGGCTTCAAATTTAAACACAATATTATGTGATCCAATTTATATGGAATATGGTGTAGGTATTAATAAAATCCTTCATGTTTCTTCTATATGAAAATAGTGGATGAAAACTAGCCTGACCATGGCAAAACCATTTCAAAGATCAGTGAGAAAAAATGGCTCAAGGAACAAGAAAAAAGGGGCTCCAACCCCCAAAGAAGGTTTTAATGAATATTTTATTTTGGAATTATCACGGTATATAAAAACATGACACCTTTACTCTCTTAAAAAGGTTTATCAATACTAATCATCATAATGCTTTTGAAATAATGAAAAAAAATAATTTTTACTTCTCAGTTTTTTCATCTATGCCAGTTTGGTTTTACCTACTTAGGAACATTTAAAAACTTCTATTATGCTGAGAGTCTCTCGATATTTGATCACTATTATTTACAGAATGTCAATATTTTTAGGATTTCTAAAAAATAATTTACTTGTTCCTTTATCTATGAATACTAGAATATTTAATCTACATTCATATATTCTAAAAATAAATACCATGACGGGATACCCCTTATCCATGAACTATCCCACCTTAGTAATAACATTCCTGATCCTTGGTTTGTTATAGGAGACATCAATTCCATACTTAACCCAAGTGAGAAAATGGGTCCTTCACACTCCAATATCTATTTAGGGAAATATAAATAATCTATTGAGGATAACAATTTTATTGAAATAAATCTCACTGGTGCCAAATTTACATGGTACAAAAAACACTACAACATTTTTGTTGCAATAAAATTAGATAGAGATTTCAATAAGGTTTTATCTCTTGTTAAATGCGAAAACATATCTAGAATAATCCTTCCAAAACATACTTCTATCCATTATCCTATCCTGGTAATCTTCTCTTATAATATCATCAATCCCATTTTACATTTTAGATTTAACATTGCTTGGTCTTCAGACCATGATTGTGATAAAAATATAAAAATTCTTGGATTAACAAAAACAAAAACAACTAAAATGATTCTTTTTATTATGTATTTATATCAAAAAAATATAAAACAGGTTCTTAAGGATTAGTGTAGATCAAAATCTAAAAAATGGATAATTACATCCTCCTTTTGGAGGAGGAACTTTCCAAAATTAAGAATACCAGTACTAGTTCAAATTTTACTTCTGAATCACAATATGAAATCAATATTTATATAAGACATGTTTCTCTTCTCAACTTATAGGATAACATTAGAAATAAAAATTTCAAAACAAAATGGCTCACTTATGGTGAAATAAATACTAAATTATAAAATTCAATTCAAATATCTAGGAAAGTGTGCATGCCACTAGCCTTCATAAGAGATGAGGAAAACTTAATTGATACTGATGAAGGTATTGCTAATCATTTGGTCTCTTATTTTTACAATATTTTCAATGGGGTTGACGTTAATAAATACCTCTCACCTGATATCATCTCGATTGTGGTAAATGAAGAGGATACCTCCTTTCTCAATATCATCCCAATTGATCATGAAATTTGAGACACAGTCTTTAGCTTAAATCCTAACAGTGATCTAGGAATTGATGGATTCAATGATTGATTTTATCAGAAATATTGGTATGTGATCCTTGATGATGTTTTCATATTGATCATGAATTTATTTTCTATTGGCATGCTCCCTCATGGGATGAACTCCCAATTCCTCATGATAATTCCTAAAGTTGACAATTTTTCTTGAGATTCACCTTTTTAGACCCATTTCCCTTATCAACTCTCTTTACAAGATCATTACCAAGTTTATTTCCAATATACTCTCTTCTATCCCCAATAAAATTGTTTATTGGAACTAATTTGGTTTTCTTAAAGAAATCTCCATCCAAGATTGTATTTTCCTTACCTCAAAATTCCCCAACCTTTTAAATAATACAAGTAGAGGTGGGAATGTTGCCATCAAACCTGATATTCAAAAATCTTTTTATAACATTGATTGGTGTTTTATTTTCAATGTTCTAAGAAAATTTGGATTTAATGACTCTTTCATCAATATAATTAAAACCATCTTCAATTCGGCCTTCATATCAATCCTTGTTAATGGATCTCTTAGGGGTTACTTTAAATGTTCTAAAGGGATCAGATAGGGAGACTGACTCTCTTCCATTATTTTCTCCATTACTGAGGAGTACTTTAGAGGATTACTCACTCAACTGGGGGATCAAAACAATATTATACCAATTCATGCCTCCAAAAATTTGAATGCCCCTGTGCATCTCTTTTATGCAGATGACATCATCCTTTTTTACAAGGTGATAAGAAGAATATCAATTACATCAAAAGTTTCCTCTCACACTATGATGATGTTTCTGAAAAAACCATCAGTTGGAGAAAATCCTTCATCTTTTTTGGAAACATATTCCTCCAAATAGGAAAATACATATTAACAATGTTTTAGTAATTAAGGAAGGGTCCCTCCCCTTCACCTATATTGGTGTTCCCATTTTCTAGGGCAGACCCAAATCTAGTTACATTTCTACCATTTTTGACCAAATTTTCCACCAACTATCCTCATAGAGGGGTAAATCCCTCTCGATGGTTGGCATGATTTGTCTCGTCAAGTCTACAATTGTCTCAAAAATGGTTTATTCCATCATGGTTTATAAATGGTATGCTGTTATCTTAAAGAAAATAAATCTTTCTATCAAAAATTTTGTGGGGAGTGGAAGAGCTCTTGAAAGGAATCTGGTAATTAATCTCTAGTTAACCTATTGCAAGACTTTACATAAAGGTGGTCATGGCATAAAAAATATCAAATTTTTCAATGATCCCATACAGGTCAGACTCACTTGGAATCTTATTTATAAAAAATATTCCTCCATTTACTTCATTAAAAACAATTTTCTTGAAAAATTAAATAAAGGAAATATAAATTATATGAGTTCTTCCATATGTCCTTACATTAAGATATATTTTTCAAACATCATGTCTAATTCTATATGGAGGTGAACAAAGACTCCAACTTGAACTTTGGGCTTTCCAACTGGACTGTTGATCCTCTTATCTCTATTGTATATCCAACTCAGTCTGTTGAACACTCTAATAATACAATTAATGTTATCTTAAACTCTCAAAACTCTAAATAATAAAACATTATTAGGAAGTTCATTGAAAACTATCACTCTTCCACTAGTAATGATTCTTTAATTTTAGAACCTTCTCATAATGGCATGCTAGACTCAAAACATTATTATGAACATATTTTTAATAACACTAAAAATAAAATGATTTAGATTTCTTTAACAAATTATGGTTGAAACACTCAAAATTCACTCTTATTTGACATATTTCCCACAAAAGGGTCTAACTGTCACTTTCTTTCAATCTTTTGGGATTCAACATTGCTCTAAAAGTCATTTTTGTTATTAAAATCAGGAAGATATTAATCACCTATTTCTTTCTTATCCTACAACCACTTCCCTTTCTAATTATGTCTTTTATCATTATGAGTGTATATGGTTACCTTATGATTCTATAAACTCTCAACATCAGTGTTGTGGGGATATAAAATCCTCTTATAAAATAAAGAATCTCTTTATAATAGTTTTAGCTGAGATTATCCACGTAATTTGGTGTGATAGAAATGATTATATTCATAACAAATACTCATTTAGTTTTAATATAGGTAAAATGATAATTCTAATTGGAATTTAGGAATCCGCCTCCATTTAGAACGATATTTGTAGAAACATTATTAGAGACCTTGGGATTCTTTAGTGGCATGGGGTAAAGGGAATTTATCCCCATCCTAGATCCACTTTTTAAGTTTTATGGAAAGCTATGAACCATGGCTAGATTAAAGATAATGTTGATAGTTCTTCTAAAGGATACCCGGGACCCTAGAGATGTGGCGTTATTTAATGAAACCACTATGGGAAGACTTTAGGATGCTTCTATGACAACTATGGTGTCACCTCATCCTTGGAAGCTGAAATGATGAGTGTGATTCACACCATATCTTTTGAAAATATTATTGTATGGAGCAATCTCTGGATCAAAAATGACCCGACAACCATTCTCCAATCCATTTGGAATGGAGTGGTTCACCTTTCCGAGCCACTTACTTAAAGTTGGATGGATTGTATAAATTTTCTCATGGATACCAGTTATATTGTCACTCACACCCATCATGATGCGAACAAGGTAGTGGATGGCCTCACTAACATGGGATTCATGTAATGAACCAAACCTTCATTAATGGAAATCCCTCTTGATTGAATTAAATGTCTCTTTATGTAAAATGTTTATATAAAATGTCAAATTATTTAGTTTTATGTTTCTGGATTTTAAAATACTGTTAAGAATTATGACCATTACTAATATAGTCGTTGAACAATGATCATATGACTATTATAAATATAGGGCTTTATGAAATACAATTTATACAGACAAAGGTAGAGATGGACTCATCTAGTAGACGTGCCCCATACAAAGCCCATTTCTCAGAGCTCATTAATGAGGTTGTGTCTTTGGGAGTCACTCTTGACCTATCCCAAGCTGAGATTGAATATGTTAAGCTCGAGCAGGACTACCTACGAGAGAAGTGGAAGTTGATAGATATTACCACCCGAACAACATTATCATAGACACCGCAAGAGTCTGTCACCATCACACACCTTACTCTTCGGTCTTATACAGGTGTTATAAGGGGTTATGTAACAAGACCCTAGTACTATGGTCATGTAATTTACTTTTGTATATAATAATTAATATACTTTCATTTTATTATTGTTACCTTGTAAATAGTTTTTAAATCCCAACTAGTATTTTTAGTTAATGCTCAACTAAGAAATCTATTTGGATGAATTAATGGATTTTTGAATTAAATAATATTTTAATAAAATATTATTATTATTATTATTAAACTAATTTTTATTATATATAAATGATCATATAATTTTATGAATGCAATTGTAATTTTTATTAAGGTTTGAAAGCCATTTTTTTCAAAACCCATGATTTTTTTATAAATGTCAGTTTTTATTTTAAAAGTGAAAATTAACATATTTAGAAAGTAATTTAGATAAAATGAATATTATTTCTGGAATGAGGATGTCGAAATTATCCAATGGTGAATTTTTTATAATTTTCTGAGATAGTCATATTTTTGGGTAAAAATTAAATATCGTTTAAACATATATTGTGTTTTATGACATCATAATGACCCAATAGTGATGTAATAAAATACTTTAAAATTTATGTTCAGAAAATATATGTTTTACCATTAAAATAATGTGATTTTGGGGTTTCTTGATTTATTTTACAAATATTTAGTGGACCATTCAAGACTTATTAAACATTCTGTCGTTTTAAATTGTTTTCCTTAGGAGTGTGACTCACCTCTACATAAGAAACCCCATTATTTTAAGAAGTTTGGAATTTGGACTTATAAAATATTTTTTCCCAATTCCCTTTTCCAAAAACCATGGGGAAAATCCATGGGCTGGCTTGTGGTTTGGATTAGTTTAATGTGAGGTGTCCCAAACCTAAATAATAAAGAATTCCCTCACCTTTCCTATATGAACTCTCCAAAGCTCCCACTTCTTCCTCACTCAAATCCTTTGTAGTTCATCCAAAATATTCCCCTACTCTCTCTAAAATCCTCCCAAGGTGCCCCAAACTCCCAATAACCCTCTCTCAAGCCTCTCACAAGCCTTTGCGATCACACTTCCAAGTAAGGGTTTTTCTTCCTTTCTCATTGTTTCCAATATTCATTAAATTGGTATGAC
This sequence comes from Viscum album, assembly GCA_963277665.1. Taxonomy (NCBI): domain Eukaryota; kingdom Viridiplantae; phylum Streptophyta; class Magnoliopsida; order Santalales; family Viscaceae; genus Viscum; species Viscum album. The sequence goes on from OY728129.1 coordinate 1,437,690,485, forward strand.
CTTTTAATTTCAATTATAAATGTTGGGATATGGTTTCTCACCTCCTCCATACTGAAATTTGTATGTTTGAATAATATGATACCCATTTCTCCCTCATTAAATGCCTCCCATGTACACCCGTTACTATGCCGAAATTCCGAAAGGAATTTCTCTCTCCTCATTTACATTCAAGCAATTATTTTGTATCATGAATATAAATTCCATTACATTTGCTGAGACATGTATCTATATGACCCCCTTACTTTCCATTTCATTTAAATATTATGAGATACCCCTTTCTCTCTCATCAACCATTTTTATGAGTTCTTATGTCGCACCGTTATGCTGCCGAAATTGCACCGCGCTTTTCCAAGCCTAAGTCATTGTGTAGTGAATACCATGCCAATTTCTTTATGAAGGGTATTCACCTTTATGAACATTTACTTATTTTTTAAAGAGTTTTATTTATTTATTACATATTCTTTTATCGTGGAATAAAATATTATGTTGAATGATTAAATTTTTTATGATCCATGTGGCACACATATGCATGAAATGAAATGTTTAAAAAGGTTGCGCCCTGATAGCGCTCCAATGCATTGGGTAATGTATAGTATCATGATACATCATGTGCAATGGGTGTTTACTCATGCTAATTTAAGTGAAATGTGGGTTTACTCATGCTTCATGTGCTATGAGGGTTTACTCATGCTCCATGTGCAATGAGCCTTGGCTCATGCTAAATCCATGTTAAGTGTTGTTGCCACAGTTCCATGTTATGATTATCATGATTTATCATGATTTTATGTTTATGATTCTCTTGTGATCTATTTATATTCCTATTTTATAACATGTATTCTATTCCTCATGTTATTCCATGATTATTCCCTTATTTGGATTTATAGCTCACTCTTTTCTTATGCATTTCCTCAGGTTATGCCATGCAATGCTAAGTATGAGGGAATGTAGTGGTCATGTAAAGGATTTTTTAAATAAAGATGTTGTATTTCATATTTTAAGTTGTTATGTAATGATCCTAAGCCCTAAAGACCCTAGACATCTCGATATTCTATGTTGTATCAAATTAAGTTTATGTAATAAATTATGTTTAATTGTGTAAAAAAAGCAGGGTTGTCATAGTTGGTATCAGAGGATAGGTTTAGTTAATTTTGGGATTAGGATTAGAAAACCATAGTGAAGAATTAAAGAGAAGAATAAGTATAATAAAAACATCCCTAAGTATTGGTTATTATTCACTAAATGGTTTATCATGAAAATACATCCCTGTCTAGATACGAGCAGGTAGAGGTGGCTCTGGTACAGATGTATTTTAGGGGTAAAACCCAAAAAACACCGCATTAAGACAGACTCGAACGGGAACTGGTGCACAAAAACGGGCCTTGCTACACTCTTGGTTATGACACTCCCGGGGGATATGCTTTGGTAAATTCACAATCTTAGTATGAAACATTGTTAAGGGACAAAAAAATGTCACGAGAATATATGTTAGAAAGTAGATCATGGATAACATAGACTGAAGCCAATAGATTCATATGTTAAGGAAATAAAAATTATTTATCAGTAATCAGTTTTTCCCTTGGATTACCTTTTATGTGTTACCCCTAACTTTCATTTTATTCCAGCCAATGGCCAGTAATAGGAGGACTTGGGAAAACAACCGATGTGAAGATCAATGTGATGACTGTACTAATGCGTTTCCCAATCCAATGGGAGTGTGAATTGTGAACTTTTTCACACTTCTATATTATATTACTCAATATTTGAATATAAACATGGGTCAGGAGGAACGTTTAACCCCCCACCCCCCCTAATAAAGAACAAGTTGCTATTGAGAGCTTCATGAGACAAATGCCTTCTACTTTTGATGGATAATATGATCCCTCAATCACTGAACAATGGATCAAATCCATTGAAAAGATCCTCTTCATCCTTCAATGTTCTTGAACAAGAGAATGTTCTCCTGGATTCTTATCATATGGATGGTGAAGCTGATCAATGGTGGAAGTTGATCAAAAATACAAAGCTTGAGGAAGAGATTGAGGCGTTGGAATGGAAGGATTTCTGGAAGATGTTTTTTGATGAATATTTTCCGCGCACCCTCTTGCTTAAGATGGAAAGGGTCTTCCTTGAAATCAAGCAAAAAAAGACGAATCTATTAGAGGGTACATGGAAAAATTTACAAGGATTTCATGATACAAATTCGAATTTGTTGTTAACCTCGAATGCAGGGTTGAAAACTTCTTTGGTGGTCTCAAACCTAACTTACGAAAAGCGCTGGTGATATGTGACTTCGACAGCTATGAGAAAATTTTCCAATGTGCCCTCAAGGATGAAATTGAGAATGGAGAATATCAGGGGTATCATGGGGATAAGATGTGTAAGGTGGAATTCAATGATGACCATCCAATGGATAAATCCAACAGTGCTAAGAAGATCCCACACCCTACTTGCCAAAGTTGCGGAATGAAGCACCCTAGAAACATCTAGAAGGGGATGAGGAAATGAGTTAGGTGTGGAAGAGAAGGGCACCTTGCTATTAACTATCGGAAAGAAAGACCCGTAGTTGTGATAGAGGAGATGAATGCTCTGTTCGAACCTCAATGCATGGCTCATTGCTACAACTGCAAAGAACCAGTGCATCTTTCAAATAAGTTCCCTAATCAAAGGGTTTTCAGAGGCAACCAAAAACCTCCAAGGAAGCAAGGGTGAGCTTTTGTCATCACTACTACCGATGTGAACCCCGACAATGATGTGGTGACATGTACACTAATTATTCATTCAAGAATAGTGAATGTACTTTTTGATTCAGGTTCTACACATTCTTTTATATCACAAATGTTTAGTTGAATAATCCCAGCAGTACCTCAAATCATGGAGTGAAAATGTCGGTGAGTACAGAAAATGGGGAAATCATTACAACCCATGAATATAAACCCCCCCTATCATAATATATGGATTAAAATTCCCGACATACCTCGTCATAATCCCTCTGGTGGAATTTGATTCAATTCTTGGCATGGATTGGATTTCCTTATATAGAGATAACATAAATTGTCATGATAGAAAAATCACTCTTCCTGTGGATAACCGACCCCAAATTGTTTACAAGTGAAAGGAGGAAGATGAACCATATTTATCTCCATCATCTCAAGCATGGATAGTAATGCTTTATGAGCACACGTATCAGGCTCAAATGATTGAGTCTAAGGAGGCTGCCATCCTAGAAGACATGCCTATTGTGAGGGAATTTGCTGAAGAGTTTCTCGAGGAATTACCTAGTCTTCCTCCAAGAAGAGATGTTTAATTCTCAATTGGTCTTATACCTGGGGCATTACAAATATCCAAGAATCCATATAGAATGGCTTTTGTAGATATTGAGGAGATGAAGAAAAAACTACAGGAGAATCTAGATAATGGGTTTATATTCCCATGTGCTTCACCATGGGGTGAACCAGTCCTTTTCATCAAGAAAACAGATATATCAACGTGCCTTTGAATAGATTATCGTGAGCTTAACAAAATCATGATAAAAAAATTATCATCTCCCACGAATTGATGACTTGTTCGATCAGCTGCGTGGAGCACAATACTTCTTCATGGTGGATTTTCGGTCGGGATATTATCAAGTAAGGGTGAAGAAGGAAGATATCCCCTATAATTCTTTTCATACAAGACACTGGTACTATGAATTCATAGTAATGCCTTTCGGACTCATTAATGCTCCAAAAATCTTCATGGACTTGATGAATAGAGTCTTTAGAGATTACCTCAAAACATTTTTGGTAATCTTTATAGATGATATTATGATATACTCCAAAACCAAGGAGGATCATGAGGAGCATCTAAGAGCTATAATAGAGACCTTGCAGAAGGATAAGCTCTATGAAAAGTACAGAAATTGTGAGTTCTAATCGATGGAGGTATCATTCTTGGTCCATATCCTCACAAGCAATGGGATATCTGTGGATCCCTCCAAAACAGATGCAATTGAGGGATGTTCAAGGACAACATCGGTAATGGATATATATAGGTTCTTGGGGTTAGCTGGATATTATCGATGATTTGGGAGAAATTTCTCATGAATGTCCAACCCTCTTACCAAGCTAACTCGGAAGGGAGTAATGTTTTATTAGAGTGATGATTGCGAAGAAAGCATCAAGGAGTGGAAAAGGAGGCTTATCACTGCGCTTGTGCTCACATTACCCAAAAGTGGATAACATTTTGTGGTATTCAGTGATGCTTCAATGAAGGGCATGGTATTTTTGTTGATGAAAAATGAAAAAGTCATTGCCTATGCTTCAAGGCAGTTGAAAGTTCATGAGCAGAACTATCCAACACACGACCTCGAGTTGGCTATAGTGATCTTCAATTCAAAAATTTGGAAGCATTATCTCTTTGGGGAGAACTGTGAAATATATATGGACCAAAAATTCCTAAATTATATATTCACACAAAAAGAGTTTAACATGCGCCAATGAAGATGGTTAGAGCTGATCAAAGACTATGACTGCTCAATCTATTACCACCCTGGGAAAGAGAACAAGGTGGAGGAATCCCTAAGTAGAAAGAAGCCAACATTTCTGTCATTGATAAGAATTTTAATGGATCCATTCTTCTTAGATTTGATAAATATGGACATGATAATCATAAATAAGGGAACATCATCAATACTTTCTCAAATGATTTATCAATCGTCACTTTTGGAAATGTTAAAGGATGCTTGAAAGGATGATGTGGGAATTCATGAAAAAGTGGAAGCTACCAGAAATTGGAAATCCTCGGAGTTTAATGTTAATGAAGAAGGAATTGTGAGATTATGGAAAAGAATATGTGTTCCATCAAGTTCAGAGCTGAAGAAGGAACTTTTGGATAATTCACATAGTTCAAATTTCTCTATTCACCCAGGAAACACAAAGATGTTTTGAGGTCTCCAAGAGAATTATTTGTGGGATAATATGATGAAGGAGATCACTGAATATACATTAAAGTTCCTGGTGTGTTAACAAGTGAAGGTAGAGGAAGAAGTCTAAAGGGATGACGCCACCCTTTCCCATACCATAATGGAAATGAGATAATATCACCACAGACTTTGTCAATAGACTTCTGAACACATCCATAGGCAACAATGTAATCTGGGTTGTTGTGGATCGTCTTACAAAGGCTGCACACTTCATTTCTATTTGAGAGGATTTCTTATTGGATCAACTAGCATAGATATATATTACGGAAGTGGTAAGGCTGCATGGAGTACCAATATCTATTGTGCCCGATCGAGATCCAAGATTCACCTCTAAGTTTTGGTAGAGTCTTCAAAATGTTCTAAATACTGAACTGAACTTCAGTAAAACCTATCATCCTTAAACTAATGGCCAATCCGAGCAGACTATCCAAACACTTGGGGACTTGTTGAGAGCATTCTCAATGGACTTTAAAGGAGGATGGGATAAATATCTTCCTCTGGTTGAGTTCTTTTATAATAACAGTTTCCACTCGAGCATCCAAATATCAACATATGAAGCCCTTTATGAGAAAAGGTGCATTACACCAGTGTTTTGGGATGGGGTTGGTGAGCATAAGCTACATGGACCAGAAATGGACGAAGAAATGGTGGAGAAGGTGAAAACCATTCAGCAGCATATTAAGGTAGCCCAGAGTTGATAGAAGAGTTTTGTAGATAACCGTTGATGAGACCTTGAGTTTAAATTTAGAGACATAGTATTTCTACGCATATCTCTATAGAAGAAGGTCATGTTTTTTGGAAGGATAGAGAAGTTAATTCCCAGGTACATTGGCCCCCAAAAGATTCTTGATCGTGTCTTGGTTGTGGCCTATCGGCTAGCACTTCCACCTACCATGGCCAAATTACATGACGTATTTCATGTATCCCTCTTAAAAAGGTACATAAAAAACCCTTCACATGTACTCTCTTAAGAGGTGGTATATTTAGAGGATGATCTTTCTTATGAGGAGCAACCAGTGATGATCTTAGATCGTAGAGAAAAGGTTCTAGGAAATAATACTATGCCCCTCGTCAAGGTGTTGTAGTTAAACCACATGTTTGAAGAAGCGATGTGGGAATCAGAGGAAATTATGAAGCAGAGTTACCTACACCTATTTTAGTGTGGGAAAAGGAAATTTCGGGGGGAAAAGTTCTTAAGTGGGAAGATTTTAACGACCCAAACATTTATTAATGGAAATCCCTCATGATCTAATTAAATGTATCTTTATGAAAAATGTCTATATAAAATGTCAACTTCTTTGGTTTTATGTTTTTTTATTTTAAAATACTGTTAAGAATAGTGACCTTTGTTAATATAGTCGTTGAATAGCGATCACACGATTAGTATAATTATAGGGCTTTAACAAATCCAACTAACTTAGAAAAAGGAAATGATGTCCTCATCTAGTAGACATGCCCCATACGAAGCCCATTTCCCAGAGACCGGAAAGGAGGTTTCGTCTTTTGGATTCTCTCTTGACGAAGCCCAATCCGAGCTTGAATATGTTAAGCTCAAGCATGACTGCCTACGAGAGAAGTGAAATTTGATAGAGATTACCACTCAAGGAATGTTATCTGAGCCACCCCATGAGTCTGTCACCATCACACACCTTACTCTTCAGTCTTATACGGGTGTTATAAGGGTTTATGTAACAAGACCCTAGTACATTGGTTATGTACATTATTTTTTTATATAATAATGAATATAATTTAATTTTATTATTGTTACCTTGTAAATTGTTTTTAAAGCACAAATAGTATTTTTAGGTAATGTTCAACTAATAAATCTATTTTGACGAATTAATAGGTTTTTTAATTAAATAATATTTTAATAAAATATTTCTATTATTATTAAATTAATTTTTATTAAATAAAATGATCGTAAAATTTTATAAATGAAATTGTAATTTTTATTAAGGTTTGAAAGCCATTTTTCTCAAAACCCATGACTTTTAGATAAATTTCGGTTTTTATTTTAAATGTTATAATTAACATATTTAGTAAATTATTTAGACAAAATGAATATTATTTCTAGAATAGGATTTCAAAATTATCCAATAGTAATTTTGTGTTTGTTTGATTTATTTTACAAAGATTTAGTGGACCCTTAAAGACTTATTAAACATTTTCTCTTTTTAAATTGTTTTCCTTAGGAGTGTGACTCAGCTCCACATTAGAAACCCTATTATTTTAAGAATTTCGGACTTTGGCCTTATAAAATATTATATTCCACTTCCCTTTTTCCAAAAACCATGGGCAGAAACCATGGTCTGGTTTGTGGTTTGGATTAGTTTAATGTGAGGTGTCCCAAACCTAAATAATAAAGAATTCCTTCACCTTTCCTATATAAACCGACCCAAAATCCCACTTACCCTTCACTCAAAGCCTTTAGAGTTCGTCTAAACTCTTCCATAATCCCCCTATAATCCTCCCAAGGTTCCCCAAGCTCCCAAGAATCCACTCTCAATCCTCTTCCATGCCTTTTGGATCACACTTCCAAGTAAGAGTTTTTCTTCTTTTCTCATTTTTGTCCAATATTCTTTAAATTGTTATGCCCTTTTAATTTCAATTAAAAATGTTGGGGAATGGGTTTTCACCTCCCCCATGCTGCCCTATTTATGTTTGAATGATTAGAGAACCCTTTCTCTCTTATTAAATTCGTCCCATGTACAACCGTTACTATGCCGAAATTCCGAAAGGAATTTCTCTCTCCTCATTTAAATTCAAGAAATTATTTTGTATCATGAATATAAATTCAGTTACATTCATTGGGACATGTATATATATTCCCACTTTCTTTCCATGTAATGTAAATATTATGATACACCCCTTTATCTTTAATCAACCATTTTTATGAGTTCTTATGTTATGCCGTTATGCTGTCGAAATTGCACCGTGCTTTTTCAAGCCAAAGTCATTGTGTAGTGAATACCATGCCAATTTATCTTTCAAGGGTATTCACGTTTATGAATATTTACTTATTGTTTAAATAGTTTAATGTATGTATTCCACCTTCATTTATCATGGAATAAAATATTATGTTGAATGATTCAATGATTTATGATCCATGTGGAACACTTATGCATGAAGTGAAATGTTTAAGAAGGGAGCGCCCTGATAGCGCTCCAATTCATTCGGTAAAGTATAGTATCATGGACGTCAGGTGAAATGGGTGTTTACTCATGACAATTCAAGTTCAATGAGGATTTACTCATTCTTCATGTGCAATGAGGGTTTACTCATGCCCAATGTGCAATGGGCCTTGGCTCATGCTAATTCCATGTTAAGTATTGTTGCCACATTTTCATGTTATGATTATCATTATTTATCATGCCTTTATGTTTATGCTTCTCTTTTTATCTATTTATATGCCTATTTTCTGACATTTATTTTATTCCTCATGTTAATCCATGATTATTCTCTTACTGGGCTTTATAGCTCACCCTTTTCTTATGCATGTCCTCATGTTATCTCATGAAATTCTAAGTACGAGGGAATATAGTGGTCATATAAAGGATATTTTCAATAAAGATATTGTATTTAATGTTTTAAATTGTTATGTAATGATCATAAGCCCCAAAGACACTAGACCTCTCGATCTTATATCTTGTATCAAGTGAAGTTTATGTAACAAATTATGTTTAATTATGTAATAAAAAGCAGGGTTGTCATAATACAACCATGATATTATCTGGCTTAATGAACTACCATATGATTTACTTTCTCTTTTTGATAGGGACTGAAGAAAATCTTGTCTTTAAGAACTATGTAAAAAAAACTGAGAAATGATAACCACCTTCTCTCGATCTTGTCTTTAAGAAAATCTTGTCTTAAAAAACACCACCTTTTTTAAAAATTACATTTAGAGAATAAATATATCTATAGGAATTGAATGTGTTGCAATGGGATAGAAATAGAAAATAATATAACTATAATTTGAATATTTTTATTAGCATTATCCCCTAGAATAATCGTACTCTCGAAAAAAACTGTAGAAATGGAACATAATATTAGTGATGGGATATTTTTCTAAAATAAAAATATATTTAACCATGTGAGAAAATAGAGGTATGTTAAAAATGAATTAAATATTAGATAATTATAAAAGGTAGGTAACCTATATAACCTTTATAAATTTTACCATTTGAATAGTAATTTTGAAATTTGAATTATAATATGACCGTTAGGAATTTTAATTTGACAACTAGAATAGTAACATCACCTGTGTGATTGAAAATTATATTTTTTATTCCTATAAAATTAAAATATATAAAATTGATATAATGATAGAAATAAATAAATTTTTAAAAAATGATAAAATATGTATTTTTATTTGTATAATATACATTTTTTTACTTACATATTTATGATAAATATAAAAATTTAAAATATAGTTTATTTTACTAAAACGGGTTTATCAAATAATATTATGTTATGTTAAAATGATAACATAATTATATATAACCATAGGAAATTTCTAAAATAATAAGAAAATTGATTATAATATTAAAATCAGTAATTTTCAAATAAATAAGGATTTTAGATAAAAATTAATTTTCCAAATATTTAGTAAATTATTTTTAAAAATTAATGTCATTCTTGTATTCTACATGTTGAAAAATTTCTAGGGTGTTTTTTGTTAAAATAGTTTATGTTTTTTGTGAATAGGAAAATATAACAAAATATGAAATTTAATATTATACGTCATCTGCATGAACAAGTGAGTGGAGGAAAATTTGAGTAACCGTTATCTTGAAATCACATGCATTGATTACTATTATTATTTATCATAATAATCACTATTATTAGGCTTGGTTAAAAATAATAAACTAATAAATATTATATTCAAAAGAATTTCCTCACCACCTCTTTTCATTAGACCTTATAAACCTTGGACCAGAAAAAACATAAACCCAATTATCTTTCCCATACTCTCCTCCATGTCCTAGTACTTCTAGTATATCCAAAGACCATTCCAATTAGCCATAAATGTTATCTTAAATGGAGAAACCCAAAGGAATATCTATATTCTCAACCAAACATATTTCAACTTTATTCCTCTTTTACAACACCTATAAGATTTATATCCACGATGAAATAATAAAATAAGTATCCTCAGTATACTTATATGTTTCTATTATGGTTGAATATTTATTTTCTACTATCCCTTTAACTTATTCCAAAATAAAAATATATTTTTTGTAATATATTCGGATCATCGTCCCCATGAACCATGAATTCCATTTTCTACAAGAACCTTCATCGCTGGTTTAAATTAACTTATTACATAAAAAATTTATCTAATCAAGAATATTATATTTTACTTTATATTTTTTTATGGATATGATACCAAAATATTAAAGCAAACTATATATGTTCACTTTGGTAAGAAAACCATTTATGTGAAACAACTTTATAATTATAATAGTTAAACACTATGACCTATGTGTATTTTTAACACTATTTAACTTTTATTAAAAATATACACAATTGAAATAACATGAAAATTACTTTTCCACACTAACAGAGTTATGGAACCATTATAAAATGGTATTACATAATAACCTATACGTGATGTGACCTAGGAACCATGATATGAATGACCTTGGTAATGAAGAAATAAAATCAATATATGGATTAAATAACAATAAAATGACACAAATAATTGAAAATATGTCTAATATATTATAATAATGTTCTTAAAAATAAATTTAATAAATATAATTTTATTATTTATAATTTTAAGTCAATGTGCTGAGTAAATCTAGGTCAGAGGTAATTGAACTCTCTAAACCATCCTATTTTCTTTAAATTATCACTCATCTATCTCTACTCCAAATTCTATATCTATATTTGTGATTAAAAAAAATTATATATTCTATAAAGAGGTACCTTTCATATATTCCTAATTTATCTTAATTTTCTTTTTAGGGATATATAATATTTTTATGTTTGGTTCCCAAATCCTTCTATTAAGTAATATCGATTTAAGGGAACATGAAATTTATTAATTCATGCTATGAAACTGCCTAGGAAATGTTTTTAATCATCAATTTTAATTTTTTAATAATCATTATTTTATGGATCTCAATCCCAGTTTCATTCTAATTCTATAAAAATATTTTTCTCTTACCATCTTTATATATTCCAAATAATTTTAAAAAAAGTCCCATAAATATGTTCAATTTCAAAATTAATTCTCGACCCTTACTCACGAAAAATTATTTAAATGAACTATATATTTGATACCAATAATTATTTATTGAAACATGAATTTCCAAAATATTTAACTCCTTTCACTCTTTTTAATATTTATTAAATATCTTCTTAATTTTCGTTGATGCAACATTGAGGGACCATTACTTTTCCTGGATATTTCTTATGATTATTCCATATTTTGGATTTCTCAATGTGCCACACATATTCATATACATTTTATGATGTGTTTATCATGATAGCGCTTCAATGAATTGGGTAAGGTATATATCTCATGAGATGATATGTGTGGGATTAGGGGGTAAACCTAATTTATGATGGGACCATATCCACAATTTTATATTTTCTTAGATTTGAGACTTGACTTATAATTTTGTGATATTTTATATTGTTTCCAAATTCCTATGACAACCTGGTCATATTATCCCATATTCTTTATGTCTTTATTCTCTATGATTAATTATTGTCCTTTACTCTTATGGTATCATGTTATTCCATATGACTCATATGTTATGCTTTTTTATCGTGTTAATTCCCTTTATATTGTTCATATATCACCCCTTCTGTTAATATATTCCCCAGGTTATCATATATTTTTTTAAATCCCAATGTATTCTAAGATCACATCAAAGAGATAAAAATAAAGAAGTCGTAATTTAGTTTTTTTGCTGATGATCTTTCTACATAGTCTCCTAACTACACCAGGACTATTGATACAAGGTTTTTTATTATTAGATATTTTTTATAAAAACCATGTGATAATACGAATAAGAATATTAGGATTCTATATTTTCTCCTTTAAATATATTAAAGATAAAAAATTGAAGTACAAACTAAATAAATAACAAAATTTGGCATTGAATGTATCAGGGATAGATGATCTTTAAAAACATCATCATGATGAGGGATTTATTTGAACTTTGGGTTTTAATCAATTATTATCAATCTTAGGGGTAGCAAGAAGCTTTATAAATATTAATTATACTTGTTTCTATATACTAAAAAGCTCTAATTTAAAATATACCAACTAGAAATTTTGTTTTATAAAGTGACAATGTATTTTAATTTGTTTGATAATAGAATCCCATAACTATTTATTTGTAAACATGATAAAAATATTGTTGTTATAATAATTCCTCAAAGATTGTTTCATGAATTAACTATGAACTTATAACTATTACTTCATCAATATCAATATTTTACTTCACTTATTAACTTAAATTTATTCTACATATGTTATTATCAGAGATAAAATTTCCTAATTTTTACTTAACTATCACAAAAAAATTTATTCCAATGGAGGATACTTTTCCAGATGTGTATTTTTAGTTCATAACAACTTGAGAATATTTTTCATCGGAGTAAGATAACAAATATCAATCTACAACTATTTTAAAACATAATCCATAATCAAATATCCCATGAATGTTACTCATTAATCTATTTACCACAATTTGATTATCATCCTTTGTAAATTATAAAAACATGTTGTTAACCATATAGAATAAAATAAAAACAAATTTATTATTTTATGATTCTAAATTATTCCAATAATAATTTTATACAATTTTGATTCCATTTTCTTTCTATCCCCATTCTTTCAAATTTTATTGTTAATTATTATTCTAGAAGAAATATGTTTACAGTATTGAATTGCTAAATTATTTTACAATTTTGGTTCATTCATCACGAATAAAATGAATGTAAAAACTTAATTTGTTTTAAATTTATTATATAATGAAGTTTAATTATTCACTAATAAAGGAAAAATCAAATTTATAATAAGATAAATTATAGAATAATTTTGTAGAATTCTTTTTTTTTCAGAAAATATGATATCATCAACATATGCCATTACTATGAACTATGAATTATCATAGACTTTAAAACAGATGTTTTTATTGAAACAAACACTAATGAAGTCCACCTTTATAGTATATATTTCCTACCATGTATACTAATAATATGGTTCTTACTTCAGTTCATATAAATCCTTCTTCAACCTATAATTTTTTTATCACAATCTCTAATAAGTAATTCTATGTGGTTTTTAACATAAAACACACTTCAAGTACTCCATTTGGCAATATAGTTTTCATATCCAAATGAGAGTCATTGAATATTATCTAAAATACAACTTTTAGGAATAATATTATGGATTTCATCCTTACCACTGGTGATACGATTTTCAAAATATAAACAACTTTAATCAGATAATTCCCATTATATATCAACCTTGCATTGCATTATACATATGTTTCTAATTTTATCATAATTGTTTTTAAATACTCATTTTATAATAATCACTCTTCTTAGTTAAAATTTTCCCACCTCTTCACCTATATTTTTCTAATCTATATATTATAACTATTCATTAAAGGATTTCCCCAATGACTCATCTATATATACCTCTTCAAATTTTTTACTTCTATTTGTGATAATAGAGTCGGGTTTTATATACCTATCATATATCATATTGGTGTTGAAGTGGATTTTAATCCAATAATATTATTCAGGTAAACCACAAATTTTTTCACTTTTTGAGACAACTATTTAATCCCATTTATTTTAAGTTCATGTAATGGTATAGACCTTCTGACCCATTACATTGTGGTAATTATGGTAGTGGAAGTTTCCAGAGGGGGGTTTTTGAGGTAGGTATAAGGAAAGAGGTGGTTGTAGTAGGAAAATACCATTGAGGAGGATCTGTGGCATAGATTATTAGATAGCCTTGTGGAGAAGAGAAACTATGGAATGGTAAGGATAATGGTGGTGTAGGGATCCTTGAATGTGGAATGTAGTGCTTCTTGTATTTATGGTAAGGCTATGCTTAGGATATGGGATGCATGTCAGGACTTTTAGTTCAACATTGTGGTGACTGAGGCTGTGGAATGGATCCTCAAGGGTGGAGTTTTATGGTTCATAGAAAACTAGAATAGATACTCTATGAAGAATATGGATGAATTTTGGATTTTGTGATGAGGGGTTTTATGAATTTTGATATTTGTTGGGTAGATATTTTCAAGAGTTGGTCTACAGTGTAGCCCTCATTTCAATTACTTGGGTATGTGGTGTTATGTTTCATCCTACATCATAGTCTCTATGCTAGTTTTTATAATCTTCCTCATGGGTTTTATAGTTTTTATTAGATGTATATTAGACTAGACACACTACATCATGGTTCCCTATCACGATCCATTTCCCTTCCCTTTTTAACAATTCTGAAAATTGTAAGGTAGGTTGAACCACGGTCTTATGTTTTCAAGACTTATTATTAATTCCCAAATCCCTTAAAACCCCATCCTTACTATATTTTTTTCGTATTTCATATAATAACAAATTGTGTACCTAGGAGGAATTTTAGCCCCTATTAATTCGGTTTCAAAAATGACCATGGTTGATCAATCTTGGTTTTTCTTTCTAGGTTTCCTTCTTTACTTTAACCTTTTACTCACTTTTCTTCATTTAGGAAGGGTTTCTATCAAATGAGTTATTATTTGGTGTTATTTTGGTGACTTAATGATGTGGTGTATTCTTTTCTTGGATGATCACGGTTTTTCCATTTTTTTCATTCATTGTGGTTGTGTTCATCTTTTTTATATTTTCTTAATTAAATGGATTGTTTTTTTGAGGTTGTGGAACCTTTTCCTCTCTTCTAGTTGTACATTTGGGTGGGATCATTCTATTTTTTTCTTTAGAAAAATAATATGTTCCATTATAATGATGTTAATAAATTGGTTTAATTAAAATTGAAGGGAGAGGGTATTAAATATCGTAATTCAAAACTTCTGATGGTTATGATATTGATATCATGCATTATTAATGCATCACTAAAAATAAAGGCTATTGGGAGCTTTTTTGTGTGGTGTAAATTGATATTTTTTAGAACCCATATTGTGTAGTTGTTTGAAATCACCTTGAATAAATGGATAAGGACTTATATCTAGATAATAAATTGGTTTCCCCATAAAAATTATGGTTTATGTGAGAATTACCTTTAAAAGTAAAGTGGAACGTGATGATAAGAGACTGGAAAAATCTAATATAAGTTATGTGATTTTTGGGTGTGATGTGTGGTGGTTTTTTGAGGTTTTGGTGTGTGGGGAGAATATTATGATAAGCAGATGTGGTATATGGTGGTTTTGATTTGATGTGGAAGTTATGGTTGTGAAATGGTAGAAATGTGGGAATTTCGACATTAGGAAAAATGTGTTGATATATCTTGTTGTGATGTGTTGTGTTTGTTTCTCAACTAGATTTACGATTTAATGTTACTAATGGGCTGAAATTTCATGGGTTAAAATTAAAAATAAATGATTGAAATAATATGTGGAGTGTGGATAAAACATTTTTACTGTAATATAAAATGAATGAGGATTAATAAATGAATTGGGATTGTAATAGAAAATCAAGAATATGTCTTCACAGGAAAGGAGGGGTAGAATGTGTCTTGTGGTTTCATTGTATGGTGTTATGCATTGAGAGGTGGCAGAAAAAGTGACATATGTTTTAAGGATTGATAGTGGAGCTTCATGTTGGTTGGTACAGATTTTTTGAACGCAAATATTTGTCATGTGTGTTGGGATATATATACATTGTCTGTCTATTTTGATTTATATATGTATTTGACCCATATCAGTCACCATGTTACCACAACCACATTTTTTTGGGTTATTTTTTTTCATAATCCCAATTATGAGGATGGATGTATAATGTCCCCTCTTTCCCACTATGTCTTCAAGGAGAGTTTGATATCCATGGACTATGATATCCAGATGTCAAAAGTACATTAGTGGCGATTCTTTGAACTGCATGGGTTGTGGTGACCATAAGACAAAATTGAACTAGTTGTGATTGTATGATAAGATGTTGAGGTGGCCATAATGGGGCTTTTTCTTGGGGTTCTTGTCATGATTTGATGTCCTAGGTGTGGTTGGGAAGGGTTATTATAAAAAATAGGTGGTAGTGTATGGATGCTCAATTTTGGGGTGTAATAGAGAAAAACCAGTGGTAAAGCGTTTCAGAGTAAACTTTTATCAATATTCTTAGTATAATGTAATTACACTTGGATTCATTATTTGGTGAGTTTTCCAAAACGAGGATGGTCTTAGATAGTTTTCTTATTTAGGTACTATTAGTTCCAATACCCCCCTAGTGCATTAGCATGATCTTTTTCAAACTTTCATGAGATACTTTGGGTATGGTCCTCGTCATTATACTTGTATACTAACCCTAAATATATAGAAACTATTTATAATTTTTCTAGGAGGACTATATAGAACGTTATAGACATTATGAGATTAGAGCATTGGGTTGTTGCTGTGTCGATGCCTTAGGACTTTTATGGGTTATTAATTTGTAGAATCTTGTATGTTTTTACATTATACATGTATTATGGGATGGTTTAGGTTTCCTTTCATTTATGGTATTTCATGGAGTTAATTAGTCATTGATATTATACCTCCCAATCTTATTTTATATAGGGTAATGAATCCCATATGTGATATTTCTATGCACTTGGTTCTAGTTTCCAACACAAGGCCCACTGAAGGTGGGTATCTAGGGTCATTATCCCCTTTTATTAATCTCCATCCCAAGAAAGGTAACTTTAGAGGTAGCGGGTAATGATAGAGTGTTATCAATTGTTGTTGTTAAGGGATAGAATGCAGTTTAGAGTTTTAAATAGTGAGGATTTCATGGGTTGTTTGGAAAATTAAATCAGTTGATCTTGGTGTGTGACATAGGCCAAGTATACCCAAGAGGAAAATGGATTTTAGATCCCCTATGATCAAATGTAAAGACTCTTAGCCTACCAAATGACCAAGTGAGGTATAAACTCTTGTATGGTGTATATATAGGAGAGATATATGCATCATGATTTTCTATGTTATTGTTTTTATTGGGTGATTATGGGATGTTAAACTTAATTAAATTAATATTAAAAAAATACTACTGATATTTGGAAATCATTGTTCCCTTTAATTTATTCCTACTGTACATCATCCATGTGTAAATCATGTAGTGGAGGTTCTGTAGG
The DNA here is from genome assembly GCA_963277665.1 of Viscum album. NCBI lineage: Eukaryota > Viridiplantae > Streptophyta > Magnoliopsida > Santalales > Viscaceae > Viscum > Viscum album. The sequence goes on from OY728129.1 coordinate 1,437,707,737, forward strand.
CTGATCTAGTTGATTTTTAGAGGATCAACTTGACATAGGAGGATGAATCATGGAACATTTCCTTTCACACCGTCCAGCGGAAGAGTTTAGAGAATATAAGGGAAGTATTTTTAAATAAGTTACAGAGATTTGGTTGGAGAAACTCAATAATTATTTTAGTTTGTTATGGGACCTGGAAGAGTACTAGGTTCCATTGGTGGTTAGTCAGATGTGAGGAGTTTCATGTTAGTGGAGGATGGTGTATCTTAGTGAGAATAAGATGGAAGATGTTTCATCAGTCTAATTTTAGAAGGAGTTCCAATACGATTTCCTACCATTGACAATAAAGACAATAAAGAGGCCAAATATAATCTCTCTCTCTCTCCAATAGGGGAGCATGTATGCATAGGAGATTGGGATCAAGTTCAATGTTCTTTTATGTTTCACCCTGGATATTTTCCATAATGTGTAGTCATGTGTGAAGAATCTTGAGGAGGAACTCCACCCTTTTATCAAATATGTAGTTTCTTTATTTACTATTAAAATATATTTGGATGTTTATGAGAATGTGTATGTGATAAAAAATATGCACTCTTGAGTTGTATTACTTATAGAGGTGAACTCATAAAGTTCTTCAAAGAGAAAATCTGTTTGTAGCAGATCTCATGTGCTAGGGAATTTATGGTTTCAATTCAGGGGCCGTTAGCCACTGTAGCTTCCCTTTCAACCATATTAGCCTTTTTATTTTATGATTTTCATGAGGGATTTGGACCAATGTGAATTTTATATGGTGATCTTGGTCATCATCAAAATAAGTTATCCATGGTTATTCGAGCATAGTATGGTAGAGGAGATATGGCACAACATCAACCATAACAGCAATCTATAGTGAGGTCATTTCAATAGCATTGGTAATAGTCTTATTCTCTTCCAATGGGATATGGGTTAGGTATAGTTCAAGAAAATGGTGTTCCTTATCTTCATAGACCTAGACCTAATCATGTACATAGTGGTGTTCATTAGTTGTGAGTAAGAGGAGATGTTTATAGATATTTACACGTAGTGTAGGTGGTAGTACCATAGGATACATAAATAGGTAGACATAGGATCAATTTATCATCAAACCATTTTTATACCTTGTTTAATTTAGGATATTCATACTCTTTTATTTCACTGGTCCTAGTCTATGCCATGGGACTTGAAATCAGACTGATTTACATGCCCCTTGGGTTGGCTATTCTAGTTAAAGGCCATACTAAATTTTTTGATGTGTGTCGGGGGTGTGGAATAATGATGGGTACACATCAGTTGTGTATGGGTCTCTTATTTTTCAATATAAAGTTATACTATTACATATTTTTCATCGAATAGTTTTATTATGTGAAAGCTGTTATCGAATGCTTCGGGAGGAGGGTCATGTTCTCGTATGCAGATGGTAAATATGTATTTTTCATTGGTGAGTGGGGTTTCAGGTGGGAAGTTGATGTATGGAGCCCCTAATTTATTTTATGTACATATTATCCATGGAATTTGTAGAATATAGGACGGTAGAGGTTGCCAAGGATTCCTGGGAGCTTCAAGATGTCCTTCTTGAGGAGGTTTTAGCACAACTCCAATGACATGATATCACGATTAGGATAGATTTACATCCCAATGTTTCTCCAATTTTGATGGCACTATATTAGATGTCTCCCTCAGAGTTGTTGGTGTCAAGAATTCAGATAAATGATATGATACAGATGGGTTTCATATAGACTAGTGCATCTTTGTGGGGTTCACAAGTGTTATTCTATAAGAATTCATGTTGTAGAATGAGGTTATGAAAAGTTTAAAAGAGTTTTAATTAATAGAAAATAAATAATCATTACCCTTTTCTAAGGATCAATGATCCTTTTTATTAGTTGAGAGGTTCCGGTAGGTTTTGAAATATTAATCTAGGGTCATGGTATCATCAACTGAGGATAAAGGAGAATTATGTCATGAAGTCTACATTAAAATATGGGTATGGGAACATTGAGTTTGTGTTCATGTTATTTGGTGTTATGAATACACTATTTGTTTTAATGAGGCTCATGAACTCCACATCCAGAGAGTTCCTGGACCAGTTTTATGTTTTTTTTCATCTATGAAATCTTGATCTACTCAAAGACAGTGGTGGATCTTGTCAGTAATATCATATCCATCTTTTAGATTCTTTGATTCCACCACCTCTATAAAAGGGATTCTTAGTTTAACTTTTGGATTTAGGGGTGATTCTACTCAGCCATGCGGTGTCCTAAAAGGGTTTTTTTGGGGACCCATAAAATATTGAGGCTATTGTTTCTTGATAATCACCCAAGAATGTTTCATAGGATCATATATTCATTGGTCTTGGTCTTGCGGGATAATAATATATGTTAATATCTAATTTCTAAAATATTATGACCCCATTGATAGCTCTGACCAAGAAGGACCAAGATATTATATGAAATGATTATTGTTAGGTTGTGTTTGACTTCCTGAAGAAGATGTTGATCATTGCTCTGGTCCTTCATTTTCCATAGGAAGGGGTGATGTGTGAGGTATTTTATGAAGGTTCATGTATTGGACTCGAATGCATCTAGATGGAGTAGATTAATGTGATATATTATGGGTATAGATATTTATATCCCCACTAATATAATAATTCCAATCATGACCTAGAGATTTAAATTATTTAGTTTTCAGTAAATCTATTGAGAAATCCCCTCATTAGAGAATTCATTATAATATTAACCAATAACAAAATATTGAGGTATGTATTTTCTCATTGTGTCTTGAATTAGTGAAAACAAATGTGGATTGAGTTTCTATTAAACTGTAACATGGATATATCTTATAAACCATAAAATTAGATTTTTTTGGTCAAACTTTTGAGTAAAATGTCATAGAGGGATTCTTATTAGGATTCTAGTGGTGCTTGGAGGGAAATGGAGGAGTCAGTTTCCCTTTACATAGATTCAAGGGTTTTTGATGATGTAAGTTTCTTATTTCAACTGAAAGTTTATAATTATATGATGAATCACATGGATCTGTCTCTGTGGGGATACTTATAGGTAGAGTTTATTCGTGATAATGTTGGATATAGAGATTCTATGGAGTGATTTTTTGCAGATGGTCGAACCTAATATGTTGTTTCATGGGAAGTTGTTAATTATGAAGGTGATTCATGTGTGAGTACTTCATGAGTTTTATATCTCAACATTGGATATATAAACATAAGAATCCGACATGTAACATGGCTTGGGTACACGGTTTTGGTCACCTAGGATGAAACATGAAGTGGCAGAGTTTGTGGCTCGATGTCTGGTTTTTCTTTTGGTAAAGAAAAAGCACCATGTGACAGTCAGTTTTTTTACAAACGTTGGATGTTCTTGAATGGAAATGGGATGAAATCTTAATGTAATCCATCATAAGGTTACCATGAGATTAGGGAAGATGTGATGAAATCGGGGTAACCATGGTTTAGTTGAAAATTTTTGGGTCACTTCCTAATGATCATGGATTCAGGCATTATGGATGTTTTAATGAGGAGGTATATAGATAAGGTTGTGTTTTAGTATATATTTTCAAGGTTAATTGTCTCATATCATGATTCTCGTTTAACTTTATGAGTCTATAGGGGATAAAAACATGGTTTTGTAACTCAATTACATATGATCACTAATTTCCACCCTCATACGGATGAATAGACATATCCTACTATCCATGCATTGGATGATAAGGCAGGTGAATTCATCTTGAACTTTATTATATCTTTATAAAATCACTTTACTTTGTATGAGTTTTCTTATAACAACAGTTATAGATAATCCATTTTCAAGGACCCATTTTAATCTTTGTATGGTCCACCATGTCATTATCTTTTGTGCATGGTCAAGGTTTGGGAATCATCAGTTCTCATTAACAATGTGATAAAGAGACTCACAGAAAAGGTTTAGGTTTTTTAAGAGAGGATAAAGGTAGAACATTCGTTGATAAATTCTTATTCCAGTAACCAAAGGAGTCCCTTGATGTTCAAGGATGGCGACCAATTATTACAGATGGTTTCCCTTTGATATAGTTAGTGATGGTTTGGAAGGGGGATTAAACTATATTTCTATTTCATTGGACCATTCTATGTGTAGGGTGATGTCTGTGAGGTGGATTACCTGATGGAACAACCACCAAAGATGGACTAGATTTAATTTTTTTTGATACCTCTAAGCTCCTTTGATATCTTCATGAGCACAGTTATGTCATTTACTTTGGAGAGTTTAATATAGAGGATAATTTGATATTCATGGATTGGCCAGTAAAGATCCAAGATCCTCAGTACACAGTTCCTCATGGACGGACCATTCCCTTGGTTCTTGTTCTATGGAGGCATGGTGTCTTTGAGGAGAGTATGTTGAAGATAGAGGCATAGATTGATGCTTAGTGCATAGAGTTCTCTTGATTTTTGTCTTCACTTGTTTTCCTTAGTGATGATATGTTTAGATCGTTCTAGTTTATGAGATTTGATTTTACTTAATTATTTGATGTGAGTTAAAAAAACAAGCATATGAAGAAGGTATACCTAATTTCATTCATTATGTGTTATTCTAGGACATGTTTTAGAAACATGTGTGCAAGTAAATTCCACACAAAACTGTTGATATCTTGACATGGAAGGTGGAATTACTTTATTTTTGTGCTTAGACCATATTGTGTTATCATTATGGAATTTTTTTTATTATAATGTGTTGAGGATGAGATGGTAGTGTGGAAATTATATAGGAGGTAGTTGTTGGGGGAGGGGGTATAATGTAGTTTGGATTAAAAGGAGGTTATAGTTGGAATTTTTTTGGAAGAATCCCTCAAGTTAACATTTCAGTGTTTTAGGGTTGATTGTTTTTGTTGAGAATTCCATGGAGAGTGATGGAGTTTCAGAGATATTATTGATTAGTAATGTTGACAAAGACCCATGAAAAAGGAATGGATACTGTAGAAGAGATATAGAAATATGTTTCTATATGGTGACATTGTTTCTCAATATCTTCTGTATTTTTAGGGTCCAAATGATGGTTGATGGAAAAATGTGTTTTTGGTTAAGGGGGTAATTTCATGTAAAATTACAATGGTACATTAAAGGGTGATGATGATTTGAAAAGTTTCATCTTAGTCAAGATTATAGATCACCACATCAAAATATGGTTAATGAAAAAGGTGCACATGAGATCAAAAATTTAGTGAAAGATGGGGGTTTTCACGAAAAAGAAGTTGCACATAGTGGTCGGCACACAAGAAGATTAATTGAGAAATATGACATCCAAAAATAAATTTCAATTCTCAAGGGAAGTTTCATGTTAGGCAGGTGTTCCGTGAAAGAATATATTTCTTACACGCATAGAGGAAGGAACCTATAGACTTTTCACGAAGGGTTGGCCTGGTCTATAAATAGGCAGCTACTAGATCATTTCAGAAGATCAAACGTTAGAAAATATCATAGCTATAATTCGAATAATATGTGCATGAAAAGAATAAAAGTTTAAAGAGAGAGAGTTGTATGAAATAATGACTAAAGGTTTATAGCGTGCAGAAAAGAAATTGTGTCTGTATAACCAAGGGTAAGAGACACAAAGTGTGAAAGTAGAATGCAAGTTTGAATTTAGAAACAAACCAAAAGTTGTGAAAAAGTTGAGAGTTTCATGAAAAACCATAAATTTTTCATGCAAGGTGGATGAGTTGCTCAAAAGGCATCTAAAGGTTGCATTAAAGACAAAGGTGTGTGAACTAGAAGTGATTGAACAATTTTTTTTGTTAAATTGGGATTCACCAAGTTTATTAAAGTAGAACTTTAGTAGAACATATACCTATAGTTGAGGTTGCATTAATTATTTCTAAAGAAGGTATATATATTTATATAAACTTTTTTTAGATCCTTTTTGGAATAGTAAGCAATGGAAAATGAATAAGGTGATCCTTTTCATGGGTATTGAGCCAATGAAGGAAAAATTATGGAAGTGAACCATATTAAGAAGTGATATATCACTAAATATTATTAATGCAGCGAGCCTAAGAATAGAAGTGATCTAGTAAGAAAATTATTTGGTAGTGAGACTTAATGGATTTTGTATATTTTCAAATTTTCATTGTATGATCCTTGGATATAGCCCAGTGAGGGTGAACCATGTAAAATTTCCAGGTCTCATACATGTTTTCATTTTTGTTTATACATTTTGTTAGGAAAGGGATAGAAGAGTGTTTTATATAAACTATGAATCAACATCTAATGGGGTAATTGGTTTAATTTATCATACCCTGATTCACCCTATTCTCAGGTTATTTAACATATTTGGGCTAACAAAAAATATATTTGAAGATTCTCTATGACATCAATTGTTATTATGCACTATGGGGGGATAAATAATGGAATTAAGAAGCTATATGTAGCATGGGGAGGCCTATAAGTTGTGTGAAGTTATTATACATTTACGAAAAGGATACACACTAGAGTAGGGAATCAACATAGGCCTTTGAGTTATACTACATGAAGACATAGGATGTAATGTAGAGCCTCAAGTGTGGAGTTTTTTGGTTCTTCCAACTTTGTCATAACTGCAACATGGATTTTGGGAGATTGATTTTTGGGGTCTTTTTATCTTTCAGAGTAGTTGTTCCACAGATCTAGACAATGACATAGCCACCTTATTAGTTTCTGGGGTCTTCATCATGACCTTTCATTATATGTTTTAGTTCATTCCCTAGTTTCTCAGCTCTATAAATTGGGTTTTTTCATGTTTCTCAGTTGCATCTTTGGCCCGTATTACTGTAGCATGGTCCATTATCAAATTTCGAGGTGCATTCATTTTTAGTAGTTTAGTAACACGGTAGGATATGTTTTTTGTGGTCTTATGTTTTCCAGTCTAGTTATAAATTACCAAAACCCATCAAAACCCATCATTAAGATATATTTTTACTGAATCTTGGGTGACCTATGTGAATCCTTGGGAAGTATTTAAACCCTTTATAGCTTTCATTAAAGCATTCCTTGAGACACCATTTCTTAGTGGTTATGAATAGTTTTCTTCTTTATTTAACCATATTTTTTCTATATTTTTCACGTGTGAAGGATTACTGTCAATGGATTTGGTGTTTTTAGAGATTTTTGGGTGAGGGAATGTTGTGGGTTGTTTTGTTTTAGGCTGATCATGGTGTTTCCATTTTTTGTGGTTCTTTGAGTTGTCTTCATCTTATTTTGACCTCGTGTAGTGAATTATAAGTCATCTTTGAGGTAGTGGAACCTTATTTCATCATCTAGTTATATGTGTGGGTTTGTTCATGTTATTTTTAATATTTTAGAATATCGTATGAACCATTCTAATGAAGATAATAAATTGGATTAATTAAAATTAAAGGAAAAGGGAATTAGATGCATTCTTTTATAGCTTTTCATTTTATTTTTATTGAGATCATGAATTCTTGATGCATCACTAAAAATCCGAACTATTGGGAGCCCTTTTTTTGTGATGAAAATTTAGATTTTTGTTGAACCCGTATTGTGTGGTATTTTGACATCATCTTGAATAAGTTTATAACCACTTATATCCAACTAGAAAATTAGTTTACCCATGTAAATTATAGATTATATGGGAATATCCTTGAAAAGTAAAATGGAATGTGATGAAAAGCCCTTTGTTTAATCTGATGTAGGTTATTCTATGTTTGGTTATGATGTGTGGTTGGGATATGTGGTGTTGAAATTTGTTTTTGGTTTTTGGGGAGGATGTAATTAGAAGTTGATTTGGTATGTGGAATTTATTATGTGAGGGTGTGGATGTAGTTGTGAAATGGTGGAAATGTGGGGGTTTTTTCATGAGTAAGGATGGTTTTTTGTGTTGTGACATAATATTTTGTGTTAGTTTCCTATGTAATAGTGTAATTAAATGTTAATGATGAAAAAAATAGAATTGGTAGAAATGGATAATTAATTATTAAAATAATAGGGGGGTGTCTATCTAAATTAGTTTTTACTTTAATATGAAATGAACGAGGAATAATCAATGAAATGATTTGTTAACGGGAAATCTAAAAAATATCTTAACATGAAAAGGAGGGTGGAATATGGGTTGTGGATTGTGTAATGTGGAATACATGTTTGGTTTTATTTATTAAGATGTGGAAAATAATGTGGTGAATGTTGTGAGTTTTCGTGGTGTTGTTGTGATTTGGTTGGTACTCTTGTTTTGAACCCATAAGATAGTCTTGTTTGTGGGGGTATATATACAATGTATATTCCTTGTGATTTCTACACACACAAAACCAATTTTAAGAACCATGTGCTACCAACCAAATATTCTTGGGAGTGTTTTTAAAACTTCCCAATAGTGGGGATATATTGAAGGTTGTCCCCTCATTCTTGCTCTCTATTCTAGGTGAGTTTGATATACAGAAGCTATGATGGCCAAAAATCAAATTTAAATTATTAGTGGTTGATTTACACACATGTTTTATGATAGATAGAAGTAAAAGGTTCACTGGGGGTGATTTTTGGATAAGATGATGAGGTGGATACTATGGGGGTCAATAATTATAGGAGGAGGGAACATGGTTGATGTCCTTTATATTCACGATACCTTATTATTATTTTTAAGGGTAGTGGTTGTGATATGATAGCCTAGTTTTCTTCAAGTGATATGTGATGTGATGGCCCAAGTGTTTTTTCAGGAGAGATGTGATGTGATAGCCCATGTTTCTCTGGGAGATATGTTATGGATAGTTGCACATGGGTTTCTCAAAATAATGTGACGGTCTGGGTGCCTTTTTCATGGGTTTGTTATACAGAATATATGGTAGTACAAAGATGTATTATGGTGGGTTGTGAGAGAAGAAAACTTGTGGGAAAGTGTTGTGGGGCATCCTATTATCGATATGATTCTTATTATGTTGTTACACTTGAATGCATTATTTAGTGAGTGTTCCGTAGTGAGGATGGTCTTGGCTAGTTGACTAGTTTAGGTGACATTTGTTCTACTATTTTTCCTTGGTAAATTAGTATGCCCTTTTTCACATGTACATGATAGAATTTGGGTATGATCCAATTGAGTATACTTGTATACTCACCTTATGTATAAAAAAATAGTTTATTAGGTTTCCAAGTGAACTACATGAATCATGCTGGACATTACTGGTTCAAACCATTAGGTTGTTGTTGTGTCTCTACCTTAATAATTTATTTTTCGGTATTTATTAGATAATCTTTACTTTTTACATTATACATGCATCGTGGGATGGTTTTGTTTTAATTTATTTTATGTAATGTCATAGAGATGATTTTTACGTGATATTATATCTATCAATCCTATTTTATAGAGGGAAATGCCTCCTATATATGTTACTTCAATACCCTAGGTTCTAGTTTCCAACCCGAGGCCTACTGGAGGAAGGTCTTGGGTTTAATTAACTCATTTTCTTCATCATTAACCCAGGATGGGTACCTTTTGAGAGAGAGTGCCATTATAGTTCATCCTCAGATTCAACTTTAAATCTATCTTCAATTAGGTAATTTTATATCAAATTATAATTCACCTTAATATTTTATTCTTATTCATTCTATTCATAAAATAAATGAATTAATACTTTTCCTTTACTTCACCTTTAATCATTTTTATATCACTAATTTCATTATTTTTATAGAGACTCATGTTCAAACAGGTATATTTTTTTACTCTAAGTTGAGTATCCTAGAAATATTACATCATTGGTTGTATCTCTATAGATACCATACATACATTCTTTATTCTATATGAATCACTTACTTTCAAAAATATGAATTTTTCCAAAGAGCATTTAATTCCATTCCATATATGATAAAATGAAATATTCTCTCCATGGATAATAAATGATTGGTTTTATGTGTACATAACTAAATACAATTCTTCTTTCTTGTACTTGTGAGAGTTTCCACTTTTAGTCAATAAATATTTTTTATATTGTTAACCAAGAAATTACACCTTTCCAAAACTCCTACCTATGGAGGTGTCTTTGCTAAATGCATTTCATTATTTATTTCATGTTTCATTTTGTTAATTTACACTAAAATTGAGTTATATTCAGTCTCATTATGCAACCAAAACACATATATTTTTCTTCTTATGGTATCCTGCATTCACTTTCATACCCATTTAATATAGACCAACACTTCTTTCTAAGACCACATGAATATAACAGATCATATCCATTGTAGTCATCAATAAATAAAATTGAATATTAAAGTCTCTACATGATCAATTGGACCACATATATCGATGTAGTCTGAATACAAAATATTTGATGGTCGATTATTTGATATAAAATAGGGGTTTATGACTATCTTTCCCCTCAATCAGGTTTCTTATACTTTTCATTATTTTAGTAAAATTTATAAGAATCCAAAACTTACATTAATTTTGTGAAATTTTTTCAGAGTATGTTGATGGATGTGTCAACCTATACATCTAGAAATTATTCTCTCCTTTAACAGTTAGGAGACAAGTGTTCTACTAAATTTCCACCGAATACAAGTTTTCTACTATACATCACTGTAGTAGAAAATTTCAAGAATTATCTTCAATATAAGAGCCCTTTTGATTGAACTTTACTTGACCTTCCATGTTACATAACAAAATTACAATAAATAGAGTGTTTTCATGACCATACATATAATGTAATTTGATAATTTTCAACTCATCTCCTGCAAAAAAAGTATGAATACTTCCCCTAATGATTATACCACCATTATCACAAAAATGGACATACTAACTACTAAATTTTTTATATTCTTGATAATATTTATGTTTCCATTCATATGGGATGAACACCCACCATCAATAATCCACATACTTATATTCCAAATATAATTCAAATCTATATCAATAAGTGAATATTTCATCTATAATTTAAAATTCTTTTCTTTCTTTGAAATACAAGGATGAGTTGATACATACATTGGTATCTCAAAATTCTTTTCAACACAAGAAGAAAAATCAAATTATTCATCTTATAGTGCGTAAAAACTCTTACCCAATAGAATTATGATGTTTTTTCTTATATCCATACTTCTCCAACTTTTATATAAGTAAATATAACTTTTTTTTGAAATCAATGATTTTACGAACAGAAATTGAATTTTGAAAGAAATAACAAAATAAATAATTTCTTATTTCAGTTTTAGGATATTTATTAATATTCTTTGTTGAATCACATATGTGTATAATTTGTAGTAAATATTTGGCACAAAAACGATATAATGTGGCCTAGTTGGCCACAAATTGACACTTCATCAAGGGTAAAAAATTTCACTTTTATCTCTCTACATAAATTTTTCTTTTGAATAACCCCTTTGTTGTTGAAAAGATATTGATGATTGAAAACTCAATTTTGAAATCTTACTTACTCTTATCTTTATTCTCACCTTCTTATAATTTTATATTCTAGAATCAAACATAATGTTATTTTTTATTATGTGATTTGGTCATTAAGAACTCAACACATTTTCAATACCTCTAGTTCCTCACCATACCCTTTCTTTTAGTTTTTCATTTTCATGAAAACCAAAATGAATATTATTTTTTAACCTATCTAATATTATTTCATAACCATACTAATTTCTCAAATATATAACATCCCCCTCAAAATCTTTAACCTTATTCATTTTCTTCTTGTTACATATACTGATTCCCTTAATGAACTTTGCTGATTCTTCAATCTATGACCCATAAATTATAAAATCTTCATTTTTACCTTAGAATATTCATTTCCATACATAATGTTTTCCATTAAAAAAAATTATACTTTAATATTATTAAAATAACTTGATAATTCTTTTAGTAAAATCTAAATATTTACATTCTTCATTATTTACAAGTCAAACTCAAAAAGTGGTCCTTCCAACTCTACATTGAGATCAATTACTCGAACTGGTTGATCATTTACTTCTACTTAAGATTTAGACTTCATCATATGCGCCATTAAATCATATTTACATATGATATAACTTCAATTTCAAAACATTTAAAGGGATCATATTCATCATCATATTTCTATTTATATAAAAATACATTTCTTATAGATAACTAATACTTAAACACATATTATATCATGATACTAAATTGAATTTTCAAAAAAATTCAAACCAAGGGTCTATAGGCTTAGTGTATTTGGATGATTAGACACATAAATACCTCATATTAAAGATAAAAACATTAATTTATTTAAAATTCTAGATGAAGATTATAACTTCTATAGATCCTATAAAATTAAATAGGATACCCTAGGAAAAATACCTAAGGAGAAGGGTGATATACAAATCCAAATAAGTGAATAAACATGGACATATTGTATAAAAAAGAGAATATTGGAAAAATATATTATTATAGATATAATAATCCTAAGAATAGAAACATGAAATAAGAAAAATGAAATAATAATATCTTGGAATCATGATATATGTGGAATTAGAAAAATAAATGACATCATAAACATAACTTAAGGATCACCCCAAAGTACGTCTTTATAAAGTGGAAAAAGTATGATAGTGTATTGGGTTTTCTCCTCATTCCCATAAATGTTGTTGGAAAAGTTCCATAGTGTATTTGTTTTACTCCCTAATATCGTAAATAATATCTCATGATATATAAATATTTACCCAATTTATTGGAGGGATGTATAGTTCTATTCCCACCAATAATATAAATTGAAATCATACATATGTGAGCCACTTGAGGAGAATAAACAATAACTAAATCATAAATAATAAACCCAGAAGAAGGAATTGTGTATCATAATTTTGATTCAAGGAGTAAATGAAAGGAAAATCATAAAGATTCCCCAGAGAATAAGGAATTAAATCATTTTGATATCTAATTGTCAAAATGAAACTCGATTCTTGATCATATATACATAATATAACTAATTTTTGAGAAGTATATAGTATAAAAAAGAATAAAAATATACCACTTGGGTGATGATTTATGTAATGGATTTTCGAAATAAGGAAAGAAATTATTGTTCTATATGAGACCAGAATTGAACCAATGGGGTTTTCTATAAATAATGGGGTTTTTAGAAGATATAAGTGGTCAAATAACATTTTATTTAGGATATCCTTAACATGAGACTATAAATAGAAAGGTTCCCTTAAATTAGGTTAACTTAAAAGTTTTAATTTCAAAGGGAACAAAAAATATGAATAATTCTAATAAAGCATTTGATATATAAAAAATTATATATTTAAGGTAAATATATAAAGAAATATAATTTTTTAATGAGATTAATACTACATAAAAAGTAAAAAAATAAAGAGAATGAATAACATACATGTAGAAAATGAGGTACAGAAGATCCAACAAGTTATCTTGGAAGGAAACCCATTTTAAAATATATTTTTGTGGAAATAAATCATTTTAGACATAGTATGATGAACCTTCATTTTGAACTTATAAAAAGGTAACTTTTAAGGTCACATAAGGTAACCTATTATAAGTATTTCAATTTAAATAGAGAATATTGGTGGGAAGATAAATTCTGTGCAATGAGGGGAAACCATCATTTAAATGGATGTGAATTTTTCTTAACAATAATTCATTTTATAGAAGGAAGATATATATTCAATAAGTAAAATTTGAATCAAAATTTATTCCCCTATGATTCAAATAGGGTATACCACATGAAATGAAAGATGAAACTCAAGGAGAAGCACCATAAAGAAAGAAAGATGATCAAGTTATGAAAGTCCCCTTATATTGTAGGGAATACATCAATCATATACCAAAAGAAGGAATATAATGAATGGAATTTATGTTTCAAGGAAAATAATAACTTATTATATAATAATTCAATTGGGTTATAGTTATAACATACAAAGGAATATTGGTGTATAATACAAATCCATGCAGTAATAAAGGGTGATTCAGACAGAAACCCTTAAATTTTTCTTAATTCTCTCTGCACCTTAAATTAAATTCAGGAATTAACAAATTCAGATTTTGAAATTATTAATTAACAACCCTATTCCAATATATTTCATATTAAAAGGTCCTTTAACTATAATATTTTATTTATTTATATATTTTTTTCTTTCCTACTCCAGTTAATTATGGTTGTTCGGTCAATTTATCTGTAACTCCTAATGTTTTTTGACTATGGTTTAATGATTTGTAAAATTGTTTCATAATATTAATAATATTAATATTTTTATGGAAATAATTTTTATACATTATATATTTTTAAATCCATCAATGATGGGTGTTGATGAAAAATGAATCTTGTTGCTCGTGAAAGTAGTAGTCCACACGAACTCATGATTAATATTTTCATTCCTCAATGAATGAGAGGGGAAGATACAAAATAATAATATTGAAATTTAATAATCATATTTATATTATAGTTATCATATATATTAATTTTTTAAATTCATTTTACCATCCATGAATGTCAGTGATGATAAATGGATGTCATCGCTTTATGGAGACGGTAGTTCGTGCAACACACTAACGATGCTTTTGTTTTTCTTAGCAGATGGAAATGAATAAATAATGGTTATTATAAAAATATAATAATATATAAGTACAAATATGATACTAATATATTTATATTATAATAAATAGAATATATTTAGAAGAGTAAGATTAATGAGAAAAAATTACAAAGAAGGAAATACATACGTTGTAGACTTGATATTCGCTTAGATATATTCTTGGAAAATAAGGCCTTAAGATAACATCTAGAGACTAAATGATTATTGGTGATGAAATAAATTATACTAGATATAATTTTAGAATAGTTTCAATGGTAAATTGAATGGTATTTATAAACATGAATGGGTGGAATTGATCCCCTTCTATAAGTTAGAAAAATGAAACTTTTGGGAATACCCTTTATACTTCCATGATATCGTTACACTATTCCTTGACCAATGAATCAAATATTTTTCAAAAAATGTTTTATATAGATTTATATGGCCTATAAATTCGCATTTATGACTTTTTACAGATGTTTTAGACAAGTTCTAGGTCATTAACCTTAGGTTTCTACATTTTTACACTTTGATTTTTACCTTTGTAACTAATTTTTTACTATGTAATTTATATTTTATTTAAAAATATAAAGTAACCACTATTTATAAATACTATTGTTTTAAACGTAAATTTAAACTCTATTTAACATAATTAATATTACATAAAAGATTGAATAAACTTTAAAGTAAAAAGATATATTATAAAAAAAAATAGTTTTTTTTGTAGAAAAACAAATTTTAACCATTATGTGTTCTTAATATTATTTAATATTGATTACTAATTGAATGAATGGTAATATAATTTTAAATAGGTTTAAAAATTATTCTAGAGTCAAAATTTATATTATAATAATTTAAAATATTCTATAAAAATTAAACAAATTTATTAAAATAATTCATTTTAAAAAACTTTTTTACCATTAGTGGGGTAATTAAATTGTTTATTAATAATAATATATTTATGCATAAAAATAAATATAATTTTTAATTTAATATTTATTTTTTGGACCAAATTTTAAAATAAAATTTTTATTTAAATTCTAAAAGTGATAACATCTTGTTTTTAGTATAAGCATGTACTGAACTGAAAGTTATTTTTTTTTTGAAAAAACACTTTTAAGGAAAAAGTGAGAAACCGTAAGTTCTAACAAACAACAAACATAGCCCAACAAGAAAAACCAGAACTAACCTGTTCTAAGTAAAAGCAGCAACTGCTAGATCCAAAGAGGAACCGCTCGGCGATCCCATGCAAGCATGGTCCCTCCAGATGGCAAGCCATCCCTCTGATCCAACCACATCCCAAATGGCCTTCCGAGGAAGAAGCAGCGTGCTCTAACCTGTCGAAGCTGTTTTTTGTGTGAAATATTAATTGAGTTTCATAAATGTTAAAAACGTGTTTAATAAATTAACCATATTATTTTTAAATGATTTATATTAATTATAAATATATATATTTTTATATAATGAGAGTTTATTCAAATTTTAAGTCATTTATGTATTATAAAAGTTATTGTTTTTAGGAAAATTTATATTTTTAGTATTCACAGAAAATATTTATTTTTGAAAAATACATAAAATTAATCTTACTATAATTATGGAATAATAAATAAAATAAATAAAGTTAATATTATATAATTATCAACACAAAAATTATAATTTTTTTAATATACAATATAAAATTATATAAAATTATATTTTTTAGGAAAATGAATTTTGGTATATTAACTTTTATTATTCAAATAAATTACTAATTAATATAATGTTAAATTATTATTCATATAATAATTATATATTCAATTACATTAAATTTACTTCAAAGAAATAAAATACCAATTTCAAAAAATATATTTTTAGGTACAAAGTGAATTAAAAAAAAGTGACATTTGGAAAATTATTAAAAGTAAAGATATATAAATACATATAATTACTTTATTACATGTATATGTAATCCTAATGTATACTTACATGACCCTTGATGATCTTCATTTAAGTCCTAATCATCAGATCAGATCAAATTGATGTTTTTGGATGTGGTTCAGCATGCATTAATCTTTTGAAAATATCCTTGAGCTTGAAATTCTATGATAAATTCTTTCATTTATACCTTAATTTTATTATTTTGGTTTGGTATTGGTCTAGGGTATACCATAGTAATGAAATATAAATTTCAAGCTCAAAAAAATGATCTTTCTAAGGAAAAATTCCACTTTCATATTCCATTCCGTCATAATTTATTTATTTATATTGTAATATGTTTACTTAAATTTTATATCAGCTGTTATAACATCTATGTTTCAATCAAACATTGTATCATATAATGAAAATAATTCATATATTTTGTTTATTACTAGATATTTTAGTTAAATAACTCTCATGTGTTAGTGTTATTTTTTTAAATTTTCTTTGATTACATAGCAAGACATGTAGGGACATATTATCATATATTGTTCTGAGGTATTAAATGTGATTCCTTATATTTATAATAGTAAAATAATAGACACATATCTATTTTCCTGAATAGTTCAACAATATGTCTGTGTTAGTAAAAATTAGATGTTGAATGATAAAGTCCATGAAGAATGTTCCTCCTCCTCATATAGCTCATTGAGATCTATGTTATGAACCCTCCAAGCCCTTTTTATTGTAGTCATGGCCACTATACCAACCTTATCCATATCCAAATTATCCCATGCCTTGTTTCCAAATTCAAAATATAACTTCCAATCTCCTCGACTTCTTCTACCACTCGTCGCTATAATTCCCGCTCTTTGAATCCCTCTAAAGTAATGTTTGGAAGGGGTTGGATGCCCCACCACATCCACTTTGGGTGGATCTTCATGTTCCCAAATAGGTCCTTCCGAGACTCAAACTATTTTTCACACACTCTACATGGGATCATGTTCTATTTTTCATCCAACATGATTCTCAAAATATTCCCAACCCCAAGGTCACTAGGAGGCATCCCCATTTTCACAAAACCACAATGTTGTGTTGTAATAATGGTGGTGATAGATGGCAATATTGTACATCCTCTTTTGTAATTGTTTTTAAACCTATTTATAAATTTTTCAGAATATGTTTGGAAATAGGGGATTTATGGATAAGGATAAATATGAGTTTCTTTATTGCCTATTATTACAGTGATTTTAAGATCTCTAAGTGGAAGTTACTGGTTGTTTTCTCTTCCCCATCTATTTTTCCCAATAATGAGGATGTTTTGGGTAATCTATCTATGATCATTGAATATGGAGTCTATGTTGAAATTTTAAATACCTTTATTTAATATTTTTAAATCCATAAAAAGAACCATAATTAGAATTATATTCCAATAATCATAAATTTTGAAATGAAAACAACATACTACTAGATTCTTTTTTTGATAAAAAAACATCTGGTTGGAATTGTTAGAAAACAATTTAGGAGTCATAGATTGATAGAATAAAGATCCCATTTTCACAACTCTCAAGTAAGTGATTTAGTTACCACAACCCACCTCATCGATACTCATTGAATATGATCCACCTTATTCCCTTAAGTCATGACCATCCCAATAGGGTGAAAACTATGACTACCCCAAGCCTACCTCCAACAGGGCAGGGGTTAGAAACCAACATTGAGTAGGCATATCACATACAAGGGAAGAACTATCAAAATGTAATTTCACACAGACACACACACAATTCGATAAAATTATGATATGTAAAAATACTAAAAAACAATTCATTCATACATCTATAAACCCACAATCAGAGTACAATAGTAAAGTACTGAAAGTGATAAAGACATTCGAACATTGTACCACCCAAAAAAATAGAGAATACAACCTTCTCAAATTGTGAGAAATACTATCATATGAAACCACTAAAAAAACCTTGGGTTTTCAAGATTTATCTATTCTCCACCAACTACCTATCCTCCCAGGACACCATCAAATGAGACATCATCTTTAAAAGACATGACATGTGTGGTCAGAGCCCATGCAGGGGTAGGTATAACAATACCTAGTAGTAAAACCCAAAAAAATAATCATGGAGCATCAATAATAGGCAAATAATAAAAATAATATATAAATTAAATAATCAAATAAATAAACTAGATATACTTTAGAAGGACATTGTGCCTCCAGGCAGTCACAACCAAACATCCAACCATAAGATTCCGCTTGAATAAATGATTATTCAGGGAGAGTCTAGTCCATGTTACATTCTAACTTTTGATTCCCCCATTGAAGAGGTCATAATAATTTGTCCCCACCCAAGAAATCTCACTGCTCTCAGAATACCCAATACTTAGATAGGGGATCACACTAAAGACTGTTGGGGGAGACCACAAACCCAATCAAGATCAACCTAATTTGGAGAGGGTCATACTCCAATGATACTGTGAACCCTACTCATATTACCTGCTTGATGGATGATCAACCCCCAACTAAAGGAGGTCACACTCATTCAAAAAACCCAACATAGGGTATAAAATGATAGAGGATCACACTCTGGTCTCACAATGGGACACCATAAACTATATGAGGGACTCATCAACCAGAGGGGATCACACTCAAGATATGTGTGTGTAATGTAGAATTATACCCTCAATTGGATGGACCAATGGAACAAACTCAATCTATAATGGTCTAGAATGAAGAAAAAAATGTCTCAAAAAACCCTCAAAGGGGTTACACGGTTTTTAAAGGGCATGCACAGTGTGCCCATTGAATCCTTGGTCTAACTATATGTTTCTGCCTCACATGATAGGTAAATCACTATTTACATGGCATGTAGGAATAGAAAATGACATATATATATCACAAAAAACTCTGACTATGCTACATTGTCTTTCTCATGTACTGCTAACCATGCCCATGTAACTACTCACACACATGTAGTCATATCCTTTCCAAGGTACTCCACCCTACTCATGCCAATGTAACCTCTAAGTAACACGCTGGACCACTTAGCACAAATCACATTATAGTGATAGTGTCGTAGAGTGTGTAATATTTAAATATCCAATGAAACCATAGATTCACAAAAAGGGGGTCCCACCCAGTGTGGGATCTCAAATTATGTTCCATGCAACCAATAAATTTCTAGATCCATCAGAATTCTGGGTTTTGAATCCAATCGGGAAGCACCCCCACATGCCATTTATAGAAACACCTTCTAACCCTAGATGAGTGGGAATCACTAATCCATTGTGATCCTCCTTTGATACACCACCATCATCATCACACCTAAATTACACCCTAAATGACTAACCAAACATGTTGTATTGGTCTGTTGCATTGAATAATGGATTCACAAAAATCAATTTCTAGGTAATCATTGATCCATGTGGTAAAGAAAAAGTTCATTACAAACATGTGGAGAAACGAGGGTGGGAATCCATAATCCATTAGATGTTAGGAATGAACATCAGCCTTTGTTCATTAGGCCTCGAATCATTTTTGTAGATTTACACAGTCAAAATGGGGAATAAACAATGGAAAAAATAAATCTATCACAAAATAAATTGACAATCGATTCAAGAATCAATTCCTTTTTTGGAAATGATCTATATTCAATCAGGAAAACAAACATGATGGAAATTCAAAAATAAAAAACCCTTCCTAGATTATGGATCAATCATTGATAACAAATGGTTATGCATTGCAATCCTGGGTGTGATCCCTCAAATATGTGGGCACATGATTCTCGATCCGATGCGATCAAATTTTGGTCACCAAGATCCCCACAAACACTATATCCAAAGATTCCTATGAATATTTTGTTATTAATATAACCCTAGGGTTGAGTAATAACCATTTTTAATTAGGATAACTGGTTTATGTGTAAATAAGAAATAATATAAATTAATTAATTTATTTTAATTCTGCACCCATAAATACGTTTTCACAAACACTCAATGATGAAAAATGGTATGTTGTGACTAGGATAAAAATCACATTATGAACCCAACAATACACTTATATTTCTCATCTAGAACCCCATTTGGTATTGATAACAATTCTTTTGGAAAACTACACATGGGTGTTATTAATATATTTAATATATTAAAAAATTAATTCATGGCATACTGGGCCTCAAAATATCACACTCTCTCAGCACCTCGGTTCAACAACTTAGATATAATATCCAAACATAATACATGGAAAATCTGTGTCATTCAATTCCCCCCACTTTAGTTCTTTTAATCTGTAAAATAGAAAAAACTATTATAAATATGAGGGTATTGGGCTCACATCTAGGTCTCCAACTACCATGTTCTCTCCTGAAGATTCCCATGCTACCACTAGATATCCACTATGGGAATTGATCCCCCACAAAGGATCCTACCATGTCGATTATAGATCCCCATTGGGTACTCAGTAAAGTTAGACCCATCCTCAATGACTACCTTACCCCTGTTAATATTATGTGATGGGTTTTGCACATACATACTCAGTCATGACACATGGAAGATGTCATGAATGTGGTCCAAATGCATTAGTAGAGCAAACTGGTACACCACATTTCTAAATCTACACTGTATCGATAAAGTGCTAATAAAGCATGGATATAGATTGCTTCCATAACCTAATTTCCTTAATCCCCATCAAGGTGATACCCTTAAGAACACATGTTATCCCTCATCGAAGTCCATTGGTCTCTTTTGTTGGTCCACATAATACTACTGATGGATCTGTGAAGTCCTCATCCAATCCTAGATGATATGCACCTTCTCTATTGTCTCTCTCACCAACTTTGGGCCCTTGAGTGCTAACTACCTAGATCCATCTAAAAAAGTGGTAACCGATAGGGTTTCCCATACATGTCCAATAATGCTGGAATACCAATTATGAAATTGTATTTTTTGTTGTAAGTATAATCCATCAAGATAGATGATCCTACCAACTATGGAAAAAGTATAACATGGAATCCCACAACAAGATCGCCATGTTTTAACTAGTCTCCATATTATGGACATCAGTCTGAGGGTGAAAAGTTGTTCTCATATGTAACTGAGTACCAAAGGCCTCATAAAATCTTTTTCATAATCCTAACATGAAATTAATATAACATTATGAAACTATAATCAAGGTAATTCCATGGAACAAAGCTATCTCTTTCTAGTACAAGAGTGCCCATCTATCTACCGAACTCTACTATCAAAAAGATAGGAAGTGGGCTGACTTGGTGAGTTGGTATATGAACAACCAGATGGAATATTGTCCCATGGATTCATGTGGTAAGCCCATCATGATGTGCATGGATATTCCATCTCACTTCCACTTTGGAGCCTCAATAGAATGAGCTAAACCCATTGGAACTTGGTGATCCACCTTTACTTGTTGATAAGCAAGGAACTAGGAGACAAACTATGCAGCAAAACACTTTTATTATTGGATACCAAAACTAATTTCATAGGTCCTAGTACCAATTTTCCAACCTAGATGTACCACTAGAGGGGTTATATGAAACTCTTGAATCACCTCCTCTTGTGACATCAATCATACCATTGTATATCTTCTGAAAAGTATTGCATGTTCCCCACATTTAGAATATCCATCAAGAGAACAACATGTAGATACTAGAGTACATATATTTTCATAGTCAGTATCTTCATAATGAGCATCAATAGATGACTATAAAATTATTGGGGTAGCAATAATAGAATGTAGATATGAAACACATTCCTTGTACACTAAGTAAAACTACAATGAAGATAAAAACTATGACACCTCATAAAATAATTGATAACAAGATCTTCTACTTAGATCATCTTCCCACATGTTCCCCTTACTAGGATTATGGACAATATTAACATCAAAGTCCTCAAGGATCTTAAGACATCCCCTTTATCTCAAGTTAAGATCCTTTTGAGAGAAGATAAACATGAGAAACTTGTGGTAAGAGTATAAGATATAATTTTCATCTAATAGGTAGTGTTTCCTAATTTTAATTATGATTTTTACCACTACTAACTTAAGTTCATGGGTCATGAAGTTCTTATAAATGGTCTCAAATGATGTGAGCGATATGCAATCAGTTCTGGTCTCTGCATCAGTACACAACCAGTTCTGGTCCTGGATGCATCACATGACATAATGTACTTGACACCCTCCACTGGTAATCAAATTATGGAATCACTCATCAAACATTGAATAAAATTATGAAAGCACTACTGGAACCTTTCTCTTCACATGAAAGGATTTCTAATTTTGGTTCAATGTTATGAAGGGTGCTACCACTCTAATGAAATCGAGTACAAAACTTTGATAGTATCAATCTAATCTATGGAAAATCCATACATTGATAACACCCTTGGGTGGATCCCAAGATAGAACTACCTCAACATTTATTGGGTCCACTACCACTCCTACCTCTAAGATGATGGGTCCCAAAAATTGGAAATACCTAATCCAAAACCAAAACATTGAGAGCATCTGATAAATCTAGTTCTCTTAGAGTGTTTCCAAGACCATCCTCAAGTGTGTCATTTTGTCATCCTTGGATTCTATGTTCACAAAGATTTCTTCAATGAATACCACCACAAATTGGACTAATAAAGGATGAATGATAGAGTTCATGAGTCCCATGAACACTATTGAGGAATTATTCATGATGAATACCATCACTAAGTACTCATTGTGATCATAGTGACATCAGAATTCCGTGTTCGGTATATCCTCATCTCGTACTCACAACTGATGAAAGATTGATCTAAAGTCAATCATCAAGATCTATCACACAACTCTCAACTGATTAAAGAGGTCATCTATCATTATTATTGGATACGTATTCATCATTTTAACCTAGTTTAAGAACTATTAATCTACTTATAACCTCAAGATCCCATATGGTATCTTGGATAACAACACAGGTATAAGGCCCCAGCCTTAAACCTTACTTAATCTTGAGTTATTACAAGATTTCACATTGAGGATCTTTTCGGGTTTAGAGTTTTAGAGAATTAGATCATAAAACTTACATTACATTCCAAATATAAACAAAGTGGTTACAGAAAGATAGTATTCTTCATTCCCATCAATGGAAACACATTTAAAATAAAACATGGATTATTTCTTGACACATCCTTGACTCTATCATCTTATCATGTACCTTTCCCTTGACCTGTGAAAAACATTTCAAAAACTTGGGATGAGCATAAAAACTCAGTATGGGTTATAAAAAAAACATGGAAAGGAAACATGAGTTCATATATACATAAGAATGAAATCATACTTTACCCATAAAACATAGGCACTTTAACATACCTCATAAAATCATGAATAAATCATAGAAATCATAAGATATAAAGGTAAATTGAGGCATTCATAACATTCTTACGTAGGGAGTAACCCTCTTGGTTACGTTTGGAATACCCATCACAGTATATTCCCTAAAATCTATTCGGGGAAACCTTAACGTTTCACTCCTTCGCGTTACCCAAGAACCATAACATAATCATATCAAATAAAACATGCATAAAGGAAACATAAAATTTCCACATTTCAATCATGAGATATCAATACAACACATTGATATAAAAACATTATGAAAACCATTTTCAATACTAAAATAAAAGAAAAGTAAAACATGGTATTTATTTTTCTTTTAAAAAGAAGGTATGGCTTGTAGAGGAAGCCGAAACTCAAATAACGGTCACGACGGCGGAGAAGTCGTTGTCGCCGCATACGTACGACAAAAACATTCCCTTTTTTTGTTTAGTAAACGCTTCGTATAAAAAAGATTCCTTTTGAATAAACGTAAAAGTCAAAGGGGTTTATACACCGTATAAAATAAAGTTGTGTATAAAATAAAATATGCCTCAACGAAAGGAGATTGAGACGAAGTCCCATACCTCGTATCCGACTTGACCCGACCGTTCTTTAATCTCCTGAATAATAAACTTGAGTTAATCTCTACTTGCTTAAGAATATTTTTCAAGTTCATTATTCCTTTTATACCATGTTATGAACATCATGTAATCATTTAAGTTAATAATGTTCATTTTGTCGGTATTTGGTTCTTAAGTCAAAAATAGAATTTTTACACTTACATGTTCTTAATTTGGTCAAAGGTTCATTATATCCAGAATGATATTAATGATTTGGATAACATATATATCATATATATTTATCATATACATGTATTTATAATATTACATCACATTTAGAGGTAAGAAATGAAATGCACCGTTCATGGAGACGGTAAGCCGTACGTACGCATGAACACTACTTCCATTTCTATTTCATTTTTTCTGGAATGGAATAATAATGATATAAAGGTATGTTATAATTCCAGTATAATATCATATATAATATCACAGTTCCATTCTTTATATGTCCCACATATGGTATTTAACGAATCAAATCACTTTGAGGGGGCGGTAGTCCGCACTTCCTAAAATGAAGATATCGTGTTTACCCATAATGGAAACCATAAAGGTATGCCCAAAATGAAAAAAACAGAAGCTTAAGGAAAACATAAACATATTATATATCATATATAAAAATAGTTACATCATAATGGCCACCTTTGAAGGTGTTAAATGAGTATTGAACAATCATCGTTTCGGGAGGCAGGATTTCGCCATCCACGGAAACCGTATGTTCTTTAACCATTTGATGCAGTTGTGTGAGCGTGTAGCTCAAACATCCTTGTATATTGAAGATACTGGTGTTGTTACAAAATAAGTAAGTAAAAAGAGTTTAGGGGGTTGGAGAAGCAAAATAAAAAAAATGAACATGAGAGAATGAATTACCTTTAAAAGTGTAACTCCTTTTGATTTGAGCCTAAAGGCTTCCTTTGAAAGGATTCTACCCAAAGGGAATCCTCTAGGATGAGGAGAGGGTTGTGGAGAGAGTAAATGGGTAGGGGTTGGCCGAGCCAAAGTCTTGAGTAGTGTGTGAAATGAGGTAGAGGTGGGGGCCTTTTATAAGAGGAGAGGAGGGGTACTTTTGGAAAGTAAAGAAATATTACTTTATTTGAAATTTTTTTTGGTTTCAAAAGGTCCCACATTGATATAATTCGTGGATAAGGTGATAATGGTTCGAAATCCACTCATACAATTGGTTTTGGCCATGTGTAGTTCATAGATTTTACATTATCTTTCCATTTTATTTAAATCGTCAAATAACGATGTCATCGCTGCATCATTATTATGTCATAAATAATTTAATTTATTTAATGTCTAAAAATCATAAAAAAATACTATGATGTAGGAAATCTTTTTCGCTTTCCAATGACTATTTATAATTAAATATCTGATCTTTATAACCCCATGTAAAAATTGTTTTTGTGAAACATATTATATTTGTTTCATTTTTACTTTTACATTAAATAAAAAGTTATTTATGTCATTTCCCAACCAAAATGTCTCCATGGGGTCCCCAAGTTGACCCATGGCTTGTCTTGGTCGGCCATGACACAACCAATAAGTTTGGGACATGTGTCTAGGTCATTTCATATTATTAAAGCATTATTTATACCTTAAACTACACTAATTACCACTAATCGCGATTAAAAACTTAATAAGTTACTATTCACCGAAAAATTATTTTAATCTCATTGAACCACATTTTACTTCTTAATGACAACCATGTATGTCAGATTTTCAAAATTCAATACACATTAGTGGTATACTTTCATTTAATTGAAAAATCAGTTTGCTTGATTACCACTTAGTGGTTTCACTATTCATCAAAATTGAAGTTTTTTAGAAAATTACCAAAAATTCACCATAAGCTATATTTGATATTATGAATTCAAAAATGAAGTCTTTTTTACAAAATTCAAATCATATAAGTCACATTAATTAATTTAATAATTAATTCCCGCTGCCAGAGCAAATACCGTGTTTTTACAAAACAATAAGTATCAAAAGATTGACACCAGTTTAAGTCTAATTTCAAAGTGAAATTGATTCCAATGACCAACATTGGATAAAATGGTAAAAATATATTATAATTTCACTTCAAAACAAATTCAAAACATAATCTAATCATATAAATAAATTAGATTAAAAAGCATTTTTGATGTAAAATGCAATATTTTTCACTATTCATTAAAAATGAACATTGTCAGAAAAATACCAAAAATTCACACAAGGTAAATGTTGATGTCGCAATCATAAAGGATAAGTTTATTTTGACAAACATAGTTTATAAAATTGTCAAAATATAGATTCAAAAAAGGTTTTCCATCAAAAGGCAGTAAAACAATCTTTTAAGAATATTAGTGTATTCCATGCATAAGATTGTATTTATTTTCATTTTAAGCCTCTAAAACACTATCTTAATCATTAATATGAATAGATAAAAATATCTATTATAATTACTTACTTGGGATGTTACATCCTTCCCCCCTTTAGAAAATTGCGTCCCCGCAATTTATTTACTTATCGAATAAATGGGGGTACTTATCCCTCATTGCATTTTCAGATTCCCATGTTGCCTCTTCAATCATGTGGTTTTTCCACAAAACCTTTACCTGCTTAATCACCTTATTCCGTAACACTTGCTCCTTATGGTCAAGAATCTGGACCGGTTGTTCATCATAAGATAGGTTCTCTTCCAGCTGAACTACCTCTGGACTCAAAACATGAGATGGATCTGGCATATACTTTCTCAACATCGAAACGTGAAAAACATTGTGTACCTGAGATAAACTGGGAGGTAAAGCCACTCGGTATGCAACTGATCCAACTCTCTCCAGAATTTCGTATGGTCCAATAAACCTTGGACTTAGCTTTCCTTTCTTGCCAAATCTCATCACACTTTTCCAAGGAGAAACCTTGAGAAAAACATGATCACCTACCTCGAATGATAGATCCTTCCTCCGGTTATCCGCATAACTCTTCTGCATACTCTGAGCTGTTCTCATGTGTTTCTGAATCAGCTGAACTTTTTCTACCATCTCTTCTACCAATTCTGGTCCCATCAACTTCCTTTCACCCACTTCATCCCAGAAAGCTGGAGTTCGACACCGCTTCCCATATAATGCCTGAAATGGTGCCATCTGTATACTGGAATGAAAACTGTTATTATATGAAAACTCAACCAGAGAAAGCTGTTGGTCCCAACTTCCCTGATAATCCATAGAACAAGATCGTAGCATATCCTCCAATGTCTGAATTGTTCGTTCTGACTGCCCATCTGATTGAGGATGAAATGTTGTACTAAAATTTAACTCAGTACCCAACGACTTCTGAAGGCCTTTCCAAAAGTTAGAAGTAAACCTGGGATCACGATCCGATACAATGGAGAGAGGAACTCCATGTAACCTGACTATCTCTTTAAGATACAAACGGGAATGTTGATCAAGAGAGAAAGTATCTCGTATAGCAAGGAAATGAGAAGATTTGGTCAAGCGATCAACAATAACCCAGATTTCATTATTACCTCGAGATGTCTTCGGTAATCCAACAACAAAGTCCATGGATATATTCTCCCATTTCCACTCTGGCACTGGTAAAGGCTGAAGCATCCCTTTTGGTAACTGCCGCTCTGCTTTAACCTGCTGACAAGTCAAACACTTCATAGTAAAATCAGCAATATCTCTTTTCATTCCATCCCACCAGTAATACTCCCGCAAATCTCTATACATCTTAGTACTGCCCGGATGAACTAAAAACGGAGAACTATGATCTTCACATAACAACTCTCTCTTCAACTGTGAATCACAAGGCACACACAATCTCTTCCCAAATCTCAAAACGCGATCATTATCAATGTTGAATTCAGGCAACTTACCTTTCTGAACCAGCTCTACCCTTTTCTGCAACTCACTGTCTTGCTTCTGTGCTTGCTTGATTCTATCTGATAGAGATGATCTCACTGATACCTGAAACAAAACAGAAGGACTTCCTGCACAAACAACTTCTATGCCAAATTTCATCAAATCGTTAACCAAAGGATCACATTCCAACCGCAATATTGTTAATGAAGCATTACTTTTTGGACTCAAAGCATCAGCCACTTTATTTGCTTTTCCCGGATGGTAATGAATTGTACAATCATAATCCTTGATTAATTCCAGCCATCTCCTTTGTCTCATGTTTAACTCTTTCTGAGTGAATATATACTTTAAACTTTTGTGATCGGTATATATTTCACACTTTACTCCATACAAATGATGCCTCCAAATTTTTAAAGCAAAAACAACAGCAGCTAATTCCAAATCATGTGTAGGGTAATTTACCTCATGAGTTTTCAACTGTCGTGAAGCATACACAATTACCTTATCATTCTACATTAGGACGCAACCAAGTCCTTTCAATGAAGAATCACTGTATATAACAAACTCACCATTCCTGGAAGGTAGTGCCAAAACTGGAGCATTCACCAATCTTTTTTTTAATTCCTGAAAACAATCATCACATTCTTTTGTCCAGATAAACTTAACACCCTTCCGAGTTATCTTAGTCATTGGACTAGATAACCGTGAAAAATTTCTAACAAACCTTCGGTAATAGTCCGCCAAACCAAGGAAGCTACGAATCTCGGTTACATTTGTGGGTCTTGGCCATTCTTCCACAACTTTTGTTTTTGCAGGATCAACAGTTATTCCATCTTTAGAAACAATGTGACCAAGGAAAGAAATTTGTTGCAACCAAAACTCACACTTTCTGAATTTCCCATAAAGTTTCATTTCTTTTAAGGTTTGCAAGATAACCCTTAAATGTTTTTCATGCTCCTCTTTACTTTTAGAAAACACCAAAATATCATCAATGAAAACCACCACAAACTTATCCAAGAACTCATGGAAAATTCTATTCATTAAGGCCATGAATACAGCAGGTGCATTGGTTAGCCCAAAAGGCATTACTACAAATTCATAATGGCCATATCTCGTACAGAACGCGGTCTTCGGAATATCTGCCTCCTTTACCTTCAGCTGATGGTACCCCGATCTCAAGTCAATCTTTGAAAAAAACTGAGCTCCCTGGAGCTGATCAAACAAATCATTGATACGAGGCAAAGGATATTTGTTCTTAACAGTGATATTATTCAAGGCTCTATAATCAATGCAAAGTCTCATAGAACCATCTTTCTTTTTAACAAATAAAACAGGAGCACCCCATGGTGATGTGCTAGGTCTAATGAAACCTTTCTCTAATAAATCTTGCAATTGCTCCTTCAACTCTAAAAGTTCAATTTGTTCCATTCGATAAGGGGGTTTTGAAATTGGCTTAGCATCAGGAACTAATTCAACAGTAAACTCAACTTCCCGATCTGGTATTATTCCAGGTAACTCATTAGAAAAAACATCAGGATACTCATTTACCACTGGCACATCATTAATATGAACAGTTCCTTTATTTTCAACGACGTGTGCAAGTTAACATTCATTTCCATCTTTTACAAGTTTCTCGTCCTCTTGATATGTTTTCAAAAGTAAGGGTTCATTCTTGTAAAAAAACTGAAAGTCTTTCTGAAAAGAAACTTCTTTAGATCTACAGTCAATCTTAGCAAGGTAAATAGAGAGCCAATACATACCCAGGATAACATCAAACTCTACTAGAGGTAGAACAATAAGGTTTGCAAGTAGGTTCTTTCCACAGATAAGGATAGGAAGATTCTTATAAATTCTTTTTGCCTCAACACTTCCCCCAGGTGTTTTTACCAAAAGTTTAGGAGTCATTTCTTGAGATGGTATTCCCATTTTACTAGAAAAGGTTTCAGAGATGAAAGAATGTGTAGACCCCGAATCAAACAACACACTGGCTCTGAAAAAACAAACAATGTACCTGATACAACTTCATTTGATGGCCCGACATCTGATGAAGTAGTTGCAAAGGATTTCACCACCCCTTTCTGCTTGTAGTCTAACTGCTTCCCATCACTCAAGCTCCTTGTCGGACACTCGTTTGCATAGTGACCCATCTCATTGAACTTATAACATTTCACTAACTGTAAATCAAATTTGTTCTTACCTTCACCTTGATCCTTTTCAGTGCAATCACGAGCCTTATGTCCCATCTTACCACATCGGTAGCACTTCCCAGAATTCAAAATACATTCCCCAGCATGCCTTTTGCCACATTTATCACAAACTGGAAACTTAGTTCTCTTACCATCAGACTTTTTTGAAGAATTCTTACCTTTCTCCTGCCACCTCAGTCTCTTCTTCTGTTGTATGTTATAGAAAACTTGGTCATCGGCAAACTCCATTTCCACCTTCTCAGCACATCGATCAAGCTTTTCATAACTTTTAAACTCACGAGAAGCTAATGCCCTTCGATACTTTGGCTTTAATCCTGAGTAGAAACGATTGATTTTACTATCAAGGTCCCAGATAAAATTTAAAGCATACCTTGCCAATCGAGTGAACCTTCTTCATAGGCAGCCACTGAGTCTTCCTCTTGCCTCAATTCCAAGAATTGATTTTCCATCCTATGTCGAACAGCCTTAGGAAAATACTTCTCAAGAAACATACCTTTGAATTCATCCCAGTCAAGAGCATCAATCTCATCAACGTCCCAGATATTTTTAACCATAGACCACCACTGATCTGCTTCACCCTCCAAACGGTAAATAGCAAGACTAACCTTTTGATTGTCTGAACACCCCATGACATCAAAAATCTTCTCCAGTGATTTAATCCACCCTTCATCTAGCACATGGTCAGACGATCCTCTGAATGATGGTGGATGTTGCCTCATGAAATGTTCCACCACTGACATGTTCCTCTGCGGTTGATCTGGCTGATCTCGTGCATGGATACCACCGCCATTTATCGCTTGAGTCAACTTCGCCATTACTGCAACAAACTGTTCAGTTCCAATTCCGACCATTTATGGATGCTGATTCGGAAGGTTATTTCCTTCTGTATGCCTTCCTAGCACTGCTTCCCTGTTTCCTCTGCGGAAAACCATTCTGAACAAACATGTCTTAGATGAAGCAACATGGTAATCTTTAAATGCTATATCATTTCGAAAAAAATATATTTTTTGATAATCATTTAATATAATTCTAACTCCTAAAGTTATCTAAACCTCCCTTTGATACCAACTATAAGGCCCCAGCCTTAAACCTTACTTAATCTTGAGTTATTACAAGATTTCACATTGAGGATCTTTTCGGGTTTAGAGTTTTAGAGAATTAGATCATAAAACTTGCATTACATTCCACATATAAACAAAGTGGTTACAGAAAGATAGTATTCTTCATTCCCATCAATGGAAACACATTTAAAATAAAACATGGATTATTTCTTGACACATCCTTGACTCTATCATCTTATCATGTACCTTTCCCTTGACCTGTGAAAAACATTTCAAAAACTTGGGATGAGCATAAAAACTCATTATGGGTTATAAAAAAAACATGGAAAGGAAACATGAGTTCATATATACATAAGAATGAAATCATACTTTACCCATAAAACATAGGCACTTTAACATACCTCATAAAATCATGAATAAATCATAGAAATCATAAGACATAAAGGTAACTTGAGGCATTCATAACATTCTTACGTAGGGAGTAACCCTCTTGGTTACGTTTGGAATACCCATCACAGTATATTCCCTAAAATCTCTTCGGAGAAACCTTATCGTTTCACTCCTTCGCGTTACCCAAGAACCATAACATAATCATATCACATAAAACATGCATAAAGGAAACATAAAATTTCCACATTTCAATCACGAGATATCAATACAAAACATTGATATAAAAACATTATGAAAACCATTTTCAATACTAAAATAAAAGAAAAGTAAAACATGGTATTTATTTTTCTTTTAAAAAGATGGTATGGCTTATAGAGGAAGCCGAAACTCAAATAACGGTCACGACGGCGGAGAAGTCGTTGTCGCCGCATACGTACGACAAAAAAAATCCCTTTTGTCGTTTAGTAAATTCTTCGTATAAAAAAGATTCCTTTTGAATAAATGTAAAAGTCAAAGGGGTTTATGCACCGTATAAAAGAAATTTGTGTATAAAATAAAATATGCCTCAACGAAAGGAGATTGAGACGAAGTCCCATACCTCGTATCCGACTTGACCCGACCGTTCTTTAATCTCCTGAATAATAAACTTTAGTTAATCTCTACTTTCTTAAGAATCTTTTTCAAGTTCATTATTCCTTTTATACCATGTTATGAACATCATGTAATCATTTAAGTTAATAATTTTCATTTTGTCGGTATTTGGTTCTTAAGTCAAAAATAGACTTCTTACACTTACATGTTCTTAATTTGGTCAAAGGTTCATTATATCCAGAATGATATTAATGATTTGGATAACATATATATCATATATATTCATCATATACATGTATTTATAATATTACATCACATTTAGAGGTAAGAAATGAAATGTACCGTTCATGGAGATGGTAAGCCGTACGTACGCATGAACGCTACTTCCATTTCTATTTAATATTTTCTGGAATGGAATCATAATGATATAAAGGTATATTATAATTCCAGTATAATATAATATATAATATCATAGTTCCATCCTTTATATGTCCCACATATGGTATTTAACGAATCAAATCACTTTGAGGGGGCGGTAGTCCGCACTTCCTAAAATGAAGATATCGTGTTTACCCATAATGGAAACCATAAAGGTATGCCCAAAATGAAAAAAAACAGAAGCTTAAGGAAAACATAAACATATTATATATCATATATAAAAATAGTGACATCATAATGGCCACCTTCGAAGGTGTTAAATGAGTATTGAACAATCATCATTTCGGGAGGCAGAATTTTGCCATCCACGGAAACCGTATGTTCTTTAACCATTTGATGCAGTTGTGTGAGTGTGTAGCTCAAACATCCTTTTATATTGAAGATACTGGTGTTGTTACAAAATAAGTAAATAAAAAGAGTTTAGGGGGTTGGAGAAGCAAAATAAAACAAATGAACATGAGAGAATGAATTACCTTTAAAAGTGTAACTCCTTTTGATTTGAGCCTAAAGGCTTCCTTTGAAAGGATTATTCCCAAAGGGAATCCTCTAGGATGAGGAGAGGGATGTGGAGAGATTAAATGGGCAGGGTTTGGCCAATCCAAAGGCTTGAGTAGTGTGTGAAATGAGGTAGAGGTGGGGGCCTTTTATAAGAGGAGAGGAGGGGCACTTTTGGAAAGTAAAGAAATATTACTTTATTTGAAAATGTTTTTCGGTTTCAAAAGGTCCCACATTGATATAATTCGTGGATAAGGTGATTAGGGTTCGAAATCCACTCATCCAATTGGTTTTGGCCATGTGTAGTTCATAGATTTTACATTATCTTTCCATTTTATTTAAATCATCAAATAATGATGTCATCACTGCATCATTATTATGTCATAAATAATTTAATTTATTTAATGTCTAAAAAACATAAAAAAAATAATATGATGTAGGAAATATTTTTAGATTTCCAATGACTATTTATAATCAAATATCTGATCTTTATAACCCCATGTAAAAATTGTTTTTGTGAAACATATTATATTTGTTTCATTTTTACTTTTACATTAAATAAAAAGTTATTTATGTCATTTCCCAACCAAAATGTCTCCATGGGGTCCCCAAGTTGACCCATGGCTTGTCTTGGTCGGCCATGACACAACCAATAAAGGTAGGACATGTGTCTAGGTCATTTCATATTATTAAAGCATTATTTATACCTTAAACTACACTAATTACCACTAATCGCGATTAAAAACTTAATAAGTTACTATTCACCAAAAAATTATTTTAATCTCATTGAACCAAATTTTACTTCTTAATGACAACCATGTATGTCAGAATTCCAAAATTTAATACCCATTAGTGGTAAACTTTCATTTAACTGAAAAATCAGTTTGCTTGATTACCACTTAGTGGTTTCACTATTCATCAAAATTGAAGTTTTTCAGAAAATTACCAAAAATTCACCCTAAGCTATATTTGATATTCTGAATTAAAAAATGAAGTCTTTTTTTACAAAATTCAAATCATATAAGTCACATTAATTAATTTAATAATTAATTCCCGCTGCCAGAGCAAATAGCGTGTTTTTACAAAATAATAAGTATCAAAAGATTGACACCAGTTTAAGTCTAATTTCAAAGTGAAATTGATTCCAATGACCACCATTGGATAAAATGGTAAAAATATATTCTAATTTCACTTCAAAACTAATTCAAAATATAATCTAATGATATAAATAAATTAGATTAAAAAGCAGTCTTGATGTAAAATGCAGTATTTTTCACTATTCATTAAAAAATAAACATTGTCAGAAAAATACCAAAAATTCACACAAGGTAAATTTTGATGTCGCAATCATAAAGGATATGTTTATTTTGACAAACATAGTTTATAAAATTGTCAAAATATAGTTTCAAAAATGGTTTTCCATCAAAAGGCAGTAAAACAATCTTTTAAGAATATTAGTGTATTCCATGCATAAGATTGTATTTATTTTCATTTTAAGACGCTAAAACACTATCTTAATCATTAATAGGCATAGATAAAAATATCTATTATTCATTACTTACTTGGGATGTTACAACAGGGGCTCCGTAGGGGGAAACATGTGGTATAACGAATCCATTATCTAACAATTCCTCTAAATAAACACCTACACCATGAAGTTATACATGATCCATCTGATATGTTGGTGCTGATATTGGGGACATACCGGTTTGTAAGTCAATACAAAAGTCCAGATATCAGTGGGAATGTAAGCTTGACATATCCTCAGGAAATAATTCCATACACTTTACCACCATTGTAAACTGGTGTCCCATAACATCTAATTCTTCAAGAGTCTTTCTATCCAAATAGTGAGTAATCAACTACACTCTCTTATGCCTTAGCTTTTCCAAATTCTCCAGGATCTTCTTTTCACCCACAAATTGAATCCTCATGCCATCACTGTGGACACACCACATC
Source organism: Viscum album (assembly GCA_963277665.1). Lineage (NCBI taxonomy): Eukaryota > Viridiplantae > Streptophyta > Magnoliopsida > Santalales > Viscaceae > Viscum > Viscum album. The sequence continues at coordinate 1,437,743,108 of OY728129.1, forward strand.
CTAATCCTATAACATTCTACTTAGGTATAAACTATGGATATCCAGTCCATACCTAAGATGAAATCATAAGGACACATAGCTACTATAAATAGATCTCATACAAAACATTATCCTCTCAATGTTAGATTACACTATCAAACAAAGTGTGAAATCATTGTGTCACATACCTGCAGAGTCTCCATGAACATAAGGCAAGCTAAAGGGTCAACCAAAATCTCTATATCTTGATCCATAGAATTTTCAAGAAAGGAATGGATATAACCAGTGTCTTTCAATACTGAATCTATGGTAGAAAATACATATATCATACCTCATATCATACTTAGATTCTTGGGGTCATAGGCCTCCATATCCTACAACTGTCCTTGTCCCTTACCACTAGCTCCCAGAGCCTAGCGTTGACCACTTGGGGGTGGTCGTGGTAGTAATTCAAACCGATGACCACCTGTTGCTGCAATAAAATCCCCGGTCGAACATCTTCCACCATATGGACCACACTGGTCCTACCCCAATCTCTATATCAGGGTTCCAATGATCGTATCTCTATCAGAATTATGACGGGTCAGACAATCCCATGAAATATGTCACTCACTATCATAGGATAAACACCACCACTCTCTCTTTGTTGATTTAATCCATCTAGAGTTCCCTGCACCACTGATTATCTATCATATGATCATCTCCATAAGTCTCTTGCATGCTTAGATTCCCACAACTACCATCGACTTCCATCAATCAAGGTCTCAGCTCCTAGATTCCCATTACTAGCACCCACTATCAGTGCCTGCTCTTCTAGGAACCTCTCCACCAGCAAGAACCACTCAAGCACTCCAGCATAGGTGGGAATTAATAGAGATATAACTTAAGTCCTAATATCCCATTGTAATACCCACTAAATGTATTGTGCTCTGAAGAAGAAATATCACACCATATTCATGGAGTATCATGGGTGATCGGTAAATCTCTCCAAATTTTCCACCATAGTCTTGTTACCCTACTATAGACGGAGAATCTTCTGGATGTGCACTAATAACAACATGGAATGATTAAACTCCTACTTATAGAGATACTCGAATAATGACTAGGAGGGATCTATCTTATTGTGTGACTGAGTCAGTAAACTCCACCATCGCCTAGTAGATCCCTGAAGAATACTTGATGTGAGGACCACCATCTGATCTGAAGGCATCCTCACTTAGTGGAAAAATCAAGTGACTACCTCTATTCTTTTCATAGACACATGGGATTATGGTTTGATCTGAAACCTAGTGTCACGACCCGTCCCCTAGGTCTAGTGCCGTGACTACCCCTAGCCCGCCATCCATAGTCCTGGGGTTGGCGACTAGCACCAAAGGCGTAATTCTCCATACTAGGATGGTATTTCCTTTATAAACTATAAACCCTCACAACCAAGTACAATATAAGATACCAACACAAGTAAAATGTATAATGAAAAGATTGCTGAAAAGTAAAAGGGGCTAGAATTAAATCCCAATAGTAAAGGTACACGGAACTCGAAGTACACGTACAACTGAGGAAAAAGGAAAAAAAGCTATTGTGTCATCCTTCAAGGTTCATACTTGAAGGGTAGGTTCAAATCACCATCTCAGCACTCCTCATCTATCTGTCTCCTCTGTGTACCGACTCGTCGTAAGGTCCACCTCCGGGTACCATCCAGTCCTGGTACTCTCAGCCTCAGTCAGTGTTGTCCGTCATCTGTATCCAACAAAACAAGGTGCAAACATAGCCCGTGAAAGGGTGAGTATAACGATACTCAGTAGGAACCCCGAGACCCTGAAGGTCTCACAAAAATCCACCAAGGATAAACCACAAGGTATGAAATCAACAGATATCCCTACTTAGGTATATTCCCATATATATACCTAAGTTATCAAGTGATCCATCTCTATCATGAGGAAAACACAGAAAAAAACTAACTCAGCTCAACCAGGATTTTATTCTAGGGGTAGTATCAAGTAACATCCCAAGTAACATTTTCAAAAACTAAGCTACTGGAAAACTCCTCCACTATCGAGTATAGCGGGCCTACTGAGACACCAATCATGATTCCCACTAACCATGGACTACTGAGGTACTCCTCTTGTCGAGTACTGTGGATTTTCCATGTCACCAAGCGTGCTCCCCACCATGGGTCTGCCGCATCACCATGCGCTTTCCCCCTCGTAGCCTGCTAAGGTAGTCCTTCTATAGATTACCGTGGGTCTACCGTGACACCAAGGCACTCCCCACTGTGAGTCTTCCGCGACACCAAGGTGCTCCCCATTGGACTAGTCGAGTCACTTCAAGTCCTAACGTTCATCATTCATCAGGTCTCAACCAGCTACTAGGTCTCTACACTAGGCTCACTCATCTCCTGTAGGATCCAATCCACAAGCTACTGGTCAATACTCCAACTATCATGATGTCCCACGAAGAAGTATTTCAAAGGTTCTCCACATCATAGTGGTCTCAACGCAACAGAAGGCACATCAAACAGAAGCACGGTCTTTGAGTTATTATCCTTTTAGTCTTGGGGGCCCGGTTGGATTCGTGTTCGATCCAACCTGACCATTTCCAATATCAATCCAAATCTCTAATAGAGTATACTCAAAGGCACCGTCTCCCTCCAAGATTTTTAGTGCCGCTGAGGGTTCCTCAAACGGACGTCCGGTGCCAAAGATATAGCTAAAAGAAAGTAGAGGGTCGTAATGGGCCCAGGTCCTATCCGAACCAGCCTGGAGCAACCCGGTTCGGGTCGACCTATCCTGAATCGTTGGGTCTGGCCCAGAGGACCATGAGGATCCAAATAGATCCGCGAGGGCTCGAGGATGCGAGGCGGCTTGGAGTGCCGTGACCGGAAAATGGCGCGACCGGTGAGGGCAGGGCGGCTGGCGGGGGGCGCGGCCGGGGTGTCTCAGCCAGTGGGCGGTGCAGCCAGCAAGGGCTATGCCGCTGGAAGGGGGAGCGGCTGGGGTGGCACGGCCGGTGGGCGGCTCGGTAGGTGGGGGGCGCGGCCGGTGGGTGGCTTGGCCGGTGGGGGGCGCGGCCGGCGGGCGGCGCAGCCGGGGCGCGGGGCTGGTTCATCGTGGGGCGGCGCGACGCAGTGAGGGTGCAAGACTAGTTTGACCAAAAGGCCATAGCGCCGCAGGGGCGGCGCTTGTCGCCATGGCCGGTGGCGGTGGCGCCATTTCCTTTTTTTTCCATCGTCGCCTTCCTCTATTTCGAAGATTACACAAAAGAAGAACAACGGAGGGGTCGAGCAATGTTGGTTTGGCTGGAACCCTCCATGTTTAGGGTGGTAGCATTTGGATCAATAAGAAAGAAGAACGATAAACTTCAAATTTTACAACCTCCACAACGATTCTTTCCCAATCCGCAAACGATGTAACACCCCAAGATTCTACGGTACGCTTCTCTTTGAATAATGTGATAGCGTGTGTTCTACGCAACACCGAGTTCTAACACACCATAACCAATCAAACTAGCCATTATGAATAGTAATACCTACTTTTTGAAATTATATATATTTTATTTTTTTAAAATGGACTTCATTTTTGGATTCGTAATATCGAATTTAACCTAAGGTTAAATTTTGGTACTTTTCGGATAAATTTAATATTTCGATGAATAGTGAAAATTACTAAATTTTAATTAAAACAACTTTTTTAATCAAAATAATTAATAGTGATAAATTATGAATTTGAGTGGTTTTAAAGTATACTTAGAATATATTTTTACCATTTAATATAATGTTGGTCATTGGACATAATTTTACAATTAAACAGGACATAAACAAGTGTCAATCTTTTGATAGTTATTATCTCTTAAAAACATGCTTTTTGTTTTAACAACGGGAATTCATTTTAAATTAATTTCTGCCACTTCTGTGTTTTGAATTTGGAAAAATGGATTCCATATTTGTAATCAGGATGTTCAAATTGTGTAAATAGGTAACTTTTATTTTTATACATTTTGAATAATTACTGCGGCAAATATTTTATTTACCATGGTTAAGCGTAAATCCGGTAAATAAGGGTTAACAAATAATATTATAATAATACTAAATTATCCTAAAATGTGTCCTAGATTTATTGGTTGATACATGTTCGACCATAGGCATCTTTGGGTCGATTTTGGGACCCCATGGAGCCACTTGTAGGTGATAGGGACACTTTATTTTAATTAAGTTAAAATGAATACAAAAATGACACAAGCACATATCTTTTAAAGAAACAATTTTTACATAGGGTTATATATGTTGGATTTTCGACTATAAATATTCATTAAAAATATAAAAATATTTCCTACATGATGATATTTTATTTATAATTTTTAGAGATTAAATAATTTAATTTATGTTTGACACAATGATTATGCAGTAATTACCATAATAGTAAAAAATTAAAATAATTGATATTATAAATACCCAAATAAATAAAATTTGAGACTTTTAATGAATTTCAATAATTTTCGAGGATAATATTACATATTAGAGATGATTGAATTAACTTTTTTCGAAGTAATCATTCTGTTATGAGTTTCACAAAATCAACTATTGAATAGTGCCATAATTGACAGAAAAGAGTTTTTAAAAACAAATATTATATTATTAATTGATATTAAATTCCAAAAAATCTAAGGTTCGGCCAAGAGACTTATATCATGATATTTGTATCATTAATGTTCCACTTGGGGGTCTCTTAGATGTATATGGTAAGTTTATTAACCATATAATATAAAAATACAAAGAGACATTGTAAAAGTGAAACTAATTAACTTAGACTTAATACTTAAAGATAAGGTTAATATAAGTACCCGAACCTGTCTAAATTCTATTGGATTAGTTTTTTGCGACCTATCCCAACCTTAACCTTTTAATAATAAACTTTTGAGCCATTAGAAACCGAATATGATTTTATTATAAATTAATATTTCTAGCTTTTCCAAAGGTGCCCCTCACCCCTCTTATAAAAGGGCACTCCTCCTTCTCATTTCTTCACAACTTCAAAGCCTTTTTGATTGTCCAAACTCTGCCCAAATACTCTCCCAAGTTCCCTCCCTACAACCTAGAGGCCTTAGTTTGATCAGAAAGCCAACCTAAGGAGCCATTTTGAACAAATCAAAAGAAAGAACCCGAAGAAGAGGTAATGATTTCACCACCCTTTTCAAAGTTCCTTTCTTCTTCCACTTCTTCTTCCGTTGTTTTTACCATTCTAAAATAATAACTCCTATATCATATATATACTGTGATGTTATTATAAATATGGTACAACCATATTCAGTATTCTATCCACCCTTCTGAATAACATGTCACCATACATGCGTACGTATGGCTTACCGTCTCCACTTCGTGGTGTAATTGTTATTCAATATATTATTATTTGGATGGGTATAATAATGATGCGTAAATCATGTAAATAATAAATATAAAATGTTAATTATTCTGTATATATGATATACCACCCATTTATATATTATTTTAATATCAAAAGAATGATATTGTCACTCGTGCGTACGTACGGACTACCGTCTCCACGAACGCGATGAGATTCATTATCCATCTTATCCATTCAAGTATAATTATCATTTGATGATTTAAAAATGATGTTTAAGGACTTTATATCATTATGGATATGAATAATATACAACCTATCCATTACAAACATGGATTACGTAACAAAACATATAAAAGAAAACGAGTAAGTTAACACCCGAAACAATGATAATACTAAGATATTATTAACAAATCAATGTTAAAAGATCATATATGATATCATATTAATGTATATGATTCTTTTATAATTTAATAACAATTATTTTACCATTATACATGAGGTTAACCTACCCCAACCAAGGAAAAGTACATGGTAAGGGTTTATTTCGCAATCTCTTCATTATCCGAGGTTGTTTATACGTAATAATCTACTGGGATCTCTTTATCATCCACATCCATGTTTCTTAAAAATGTATTTAAAAACATTTTTACTATTTAAAAGAATATGGGTTAAATTCATTTATACCCTTGTTTGAAATTTCATAAGATTTCTATAAAGGAATATTTCCGTCGTTTTCCAAACAAGGTGCTTTTTAACCTTTTCGACAGAATTAAGGTAAGAATGTTTATTTAACTTATACGACGGGTGCAACTATTTTCCGCCGTAATAAAATCTTTGAAACTTACTTCACAATATTATAAGAATATTTTCAAAGAAAATGTTTTATTTTATAAATATATGACTCTTAAATGATTTCAAAATATAAAGAGATATTTCTCTAGAAAGAGTTTTCATTTCATCTATGTCAACATCCTTTGATAGATTTTACGCTTATTTGAAGTTGATTTATTATGATACAAAACTTCTATATTGTATTGACGGTTTTGTGATATGTTTTACTGTGGATTTTATATTTTTATACCATTCATAGTTTATGGTGAAATTATTGACATTTCGTATGCTAGTTTTAATAGGAATATTTATGTTATGTTTAAACCTTTTCATATGGGAATGCATTGGAATTAATATGTGACGGGTGGAGCCCGCTATAGCTCCTCGATGCGTCGGTAGGTCTCATGAGACAAACTAGTGTCTTGGAACAAGGCCTTGGCAAAATCGTATTTGTAGTCTTGGCACGAGGCATTGGCTATGTGGTTATGATAGTCTGGCATTATGCATTCCATCATTATGAAAGTGGTTATTGGTATTACATGTGATTATTCGATTAGTAGAATATCCATGTGAATAAGTAAAGGGAATTATTTCATTTTACTTTTTCCACACTATGTTGAAGTTCAAGTTTAAAAGGACTTTGTTTTAGTTATACATTTCCTTAAATGTTTATTCTTATTTATGAATGTTCCCACTATATTGTTATCCTTACTGGGCATTTGAGCTCACCCCTTTTCTATGTTTTATTTTTCCCAGGATATGAAGAAGTAAGTTATGAATGACCTGTAGGGATAGTATGTGGGGATATGAGTGTGGAATATGGAGACTATGTTGTTGTAGTAGTTTTTCACTTTATGATGTAATGTAGAACCTTATGAATACATCTAGTGTTTCCAAGGCTACTAAACCAATTGGTCTTTCGAGATTTGATCTTTCTTGTGATCATTCCAATGTTATGTAATAATGCACCGACTCTGGGTAACTGGGGTCGGGGCATTATAGGTGGTATCAGAGGAAGTTTAGTACAAACCTTGGAAGCTAGATTTAGATAAACTCTGATTAGAGCACGTAGACCTAAGATGAACTTTGATGATTAGTATAGAAGAACTTCCTAGAATTTTGGTATTGTAGAGATTTTTTGAGTTTTCCGAGTAATACATCCCTGTCTGGATACGAGAAGGTAGAGGCGGCTCTGGCACAGATGTACCAAGGGGTAAAACCAGAAAACACCGCTTTGAGCTAGACTCGAACGGGAACTGGTGCACAACAACGGGCCTTTCTGAACTCTTGGTTACGACACTCCCGGGGGATATGCTTAGGATAACTCTCATTTTTTTTACAAATCATTATGAAGGGTTTATGAGTATATAATTCCTCAAAGAAAACATTTTTATGATTTTGGATTATATCCATTAATAGTTCAATTTATGTTAAGTGTTTTATAAGTATGGGATTATGTATTTTGATTCATAAACTGATCTAGTTTATTCCATTGTTTAGATATGTCGTCTAGTGGAAGAAATGGAAACCGTATCAATGCACACACTCCATGTAGGGATTTCCCTCCTGCTCAAGATAATTATAGTGGAGATGGTGATGAAACTGGTGCCGATCATCTAATCACCATACTGGGACAACTTACTCAGGTTATGAACAATAACCTTACCCGTATGGAGCACCCTGATCCACAACGTGGAGGATCAATGTTAGATCGATTCATGATGCAACAACCACCATTGTTCAATGGGAGTACAAATCCCTTAGTAGCTAATAAATGGATAAATTCCCTAGGGAAAATATTTCCGGCTTTGGGGAGTAGTGAATAGGAAAAAGTTATCATGGCAGTTTACCACCTCACTGGAGATTCTGATCAATGGTGGTCATTGATTCAAAACACTAAGGAATATGATGAAGTATCAAATATGGAATGTAGGGAGTTCAATGATCTGTTTTTAGAAAAATACATTCCTCGCGACCATCGAGCAGATATGGAAAGGCAATTTCTGAGTCTGAGACAGAAGGAGGATGAGAATGTTAACTTTACAAAGTTAGCAAGGTATTCTGGAGATTATATACGTAACCCAAGAAGTAATATTGATCGTTTCTTTGATGGGTTAAAACCATTTCTCCGTCGAGCATTAGTCTCACAATCCTTCTCGTCGTATGAAGACATTGTCTCATGTGCTATCAAGACCGAAAATTAATTCTCTAAGTCTTATGACTTTAAAGAAAAACAAGAGAAGAAGAGACCTGCTGATCAATCTGGGAATGAAAATAAGGGGAAGAAGGGAAAGGTTGAATATCCATCCTGTGGTAAATGTGGGAAGAAACACCCCGGTACTTGTTTGAAGGGAATGGGAGTCTGTTACAAGTGTGGTGAAAATGGCCACCAAGCTCATGATTGCAAGGGGAAGAAGGAAGCTACCAATGTTCAGTGCTACAATTTCAGGGAGATGGGACATTATGAAAATGAATGTCCTAAGCGTCAGGAGAACTTACCTCAGAAAAGGCCAAGGGATCAAGGCCAATCTTATGCTATCACTACTACTGAGGTAGAAGCTCCGAAAGATGTGGTGGCAGGTAATTTAATGGTTTCCTCAAGTTTAGAAAATGCATTATTTGATTCTGGATCATTGCATTGTTTCATATCTTCCCAGTTTGCTAAGAAAATTAGATATTTCCAATTTGATTTAATAATGGAGTTGTCAGTTAAAACTCCTAAGGGAAGTATCATTGCAACAATTTTTTGTGAATCAGTCCCCATTAGAGCACATAAATGTTCTTTATCTGCTGATCTCATCGTCATACCTATGATTGAGTTTGATATAATCCTCGGTATGAACTGGCTTTTGGACTATGATGCAAAGATTTATTGTAAGAATAAAGAGGTTATGATTCTTTATGATAATGATAAGGAACACCTTATCTTTAGAGCGGAATCGTCACCACCTAATTCTTATTTAGATCCTCCCCCAGTAGCTCAACTAAATTCAATTATTGAGGAGGAAGAGAATGAAATAACTGTGGGTGAGGAAAGGAATGTTCAAATAGAGGATTTACCTGTTGTGAATGAATTTGTAGACGTATTTCCAGAAGATTTACCTGGACATCCTCCAGAACGAGAAGTTGAGTTTTCCATTGATTTAATTCCTGGATCAAGGCCTATATCAAAGACCCCTTATAGAATGGCCACTGTAGAATTAGTTGAACTAAAGAAACAACTAGAGGAATTGAGTAATAAGGGATTTATTTGCCCTAGTGTTTCTCCATGGGGAGCCCCTGTTCTTTTTGTTAAAAAGAAAGACGGATCTATGAGGTTATGTATCGACTACAGGGAGATCAATGCTATAACAATAAAGAAAAAGTATCCCCTACCTTGTATTGATGACTTATTTGACCAACTGCATGGAGCTCAATACTTTTCAAAGATTGACCTTCGATCTGGATACCATCACTTGTGTGTGAAGAAGGAAGATATTCCGAAGACAGCATTTCGAAACAGGTACGGGCATTACGAGTTTACTGTAATGCCGTTTGGATTGACTAATGCACCCTCTGTATTCATGGATCTAATTAATAGAGTTTTCAAGGAGTATATCGATGAATTTGTGGTGGTATTTTTTGATGATATCTTAGTATACTCCAAAATCTAAAAAGATCATGAAAATCACTTGCGCATTATCTTGAAGACTCTGAGAAGGCATGAATTATATGGGAAGTTTAGCAAGTGTGAATTCTGGCTTTAGGAGATTTCTTTTCTTGGCCATATTGTATCTAAATATGGAATCTATGTTGATCCTTCTAATACCAAGGCAATCCAAGAATGGCCAGCACCTACGAGTATAACTGAGGTACGTAGTTTTATTAGTTTGGCAGGTTATTATCGACGTTTCGTCCATAATTCTGCCCGAATGGCTAACCCATTAATGAAGATCACACGTAAAGGGGTTAAATTTGTTTGTACAAAAGAGTGTGAAGAATGTTTTGAAGAACTTAAGAGAAGATTAGTCAATGCTCCTATATTGACTATACCATCGGGGAATGATGGGTTCGTTATTTAAAGTGATGCATCGAAGAAAGGACTTGGTTGTGTCCTTATGCATAATGATAGGGTTATTTCCTATGCCTCACGATAGTTGAAAATTCATGAACAAAACTATCCTACTCATGATCTCGAGTTATCAGCTGTGATATTTGCTTTGAAGATATAGAGGCAATACCTCTATAGTGAAAAATGTGAGATTTATACTGATCACAAGAGTTTGAAGTATATTTTCTCACAAAAAGAAATCAACATGAGGAAAAGGAGATGGCTTTAATTACTCAAGGATTATGATTTCACGATACACTACCACCCGGGGAAGGCAAACAAGGTGGCAGATGCTTTGAGCAGAAAAGATCATAGAGTTTTGAACAATATGAGAATTGAAAGGGATCCAATTTTCATGGATCTAGTGAAGATGGACATGGGAACAACCAGGGAAGGAGAAACATCAATGCTTTTTCAAATGGTTGCCAAACCATCATTACAAGAAAGGATTAAGAGTTCTTAGACCGATGATGAAGAATTTCAAAATAAGATTAAAGCTGTGAATGATGGGAGACTGAGAGACATTGTATATGAAGATGGAATTTTGAAATTCGGGAAGAGACGTTGTTTTCCCGATATACCTGATCTAAAAAGGGAATTGTTGGATGATGCTCATAGTTCCAATTTCTCTATACACCCTGGGAGCACCAAAATGTATAGAGATTTGAAGGAACATTTTTGGTGGGACAATATGAAGAGGGAGATTGCTGATTTTGTTTCAAGATGTATGGTTTTTCAACAAGTGAAAGCTGGAAGGCAACAGCCTGGAGGAGTCATGCAACCTCTTCCCATACTGGAGTGGAAATGGGACAATATTACGATGGACTTTGTCATGGGACTACCAAAGACTCCTAGAAGGAACGATGCAATATGGGTTATTGTTGATCGTCTTACCAAGTCAGCACTTTTTCTTGCTATAAGAGAAGATATACCCTTGGAACGTCTAGCAAGACTATATATTAATGAAGTTGTGAGACTTCATGGAGTACCCCCTATCGATTGTTTCTGATCATGATCCCCGTTTTACATCATGATTCTGTAAGAGTCTTCAGAAATCCCTGGATACTGAACTTTATTTGAGCACTGCTTACCACCCTCAGACAGACGGACAATCAGAACGGACTATTCAAACCTTAGAAGATATGTTGAGATCCTGCTCACTTGACTTTCAGGGTATGTGGGATCAGTATTTACCTTTGCTAGAATTTTCCTATAATAATAGCTTCCATTCGAGTATTCAGATGGCACCATATGAAGCGTTATACGGAAAGAGATGTCGTACACCAACCTGTTGGGATGACATTGGTGAAAGAAAACTTGTAGGCCCAGAACTGGTGGAGGAAACGATAGAAAAGGTGAATGTAATCCAAAATAACATCAAAGTAGCTCAAAGTTGGCATAAGACCTATGCCGATAATCAAAGGAAGGATTTGGAATTTCAAGTCGGTGATCATGTTTTCCTGAAGGTATCTCCATGGAAGGGAGTCATACGTCTTGGTAAGAAAGGTAAATTGAGTACCAGGTACATCAGACCTTTCAAAATTCTATAACGAATTGGGGATGTAGCTTACTGATTGGAAATGCTGCCAAGTCTCTCCAAAGTTCATGATGTGTTACACGTATCTCTGTTGAGGAAATACATGTCTGACCCAATGCATGTACTCACTTACGAGGAATTAGAACTGGAACCCGATCTGTCTTATTGTGAAGAGCCTGTCAGGATTCTTGACCCAAGAGAACAAGTACTGAGAAACCGGACGACGCGTCTGGTAAAAGTTTTGTGGAGAAACCATAAGATGGAAGAGGCAATGTGGGAACCCGAAGAACTTATGATGAAGAACCACCCAAGTCTTTTCAAGTGATACGTATTCTAGAAATTTTGAGGACGAAATTATTTGAAGGAGGGGAGAATGTAACACCCCAAGCTTCTACGATACGCTTCTCTTTGAATAATGTGATAGCGTGTGTTGTACGCAACACCGAGTTCTAACACACCATAACCAATCAAACTAGCCGTTATGAATAGTAATACCTACTTTTTGAAATTATATGTATTTTATTTTTTTAAAATGGACTTCATTTTTGGATTTGTAATATCGAATTTAGCCTAAGGCGAAATTTTGGTACTTTTCGGATAACTTTAATATTTTTATGAATAGTGAAAATTACTAAATTTTAATTAAAACAACTTTTTTAATCAAAATAATTAATAGTGATAAATTATGAATTTGAGTGGTTTTAAAGTATACTTAGAATATATTTTTACCATTTAATATAATGTTAGTCATTGGACATAATTTTACAATTAAACCGGACATAAACAAGTGTCAATCTTTTGATAGTTATTATCTCTTAAAAACACGCTTTTTGTTTTAACAACGGGAATTAATTTTAAATTAATTTCTGCCACTTATGTGTTTTGAATTTGGAAAAATGGATTCCATATTTGGAATAAGGATGTTCAAATTGTGTAAACAGGTAACTTTTATTTTTAGACATTTTGAATAATTACTGCGGCAAATATTTTATTTACCATGGTTAAGGGTAAATCCGGTAAATAAGGGTTAAAAAATAATATTATAATATTACTAAATTACCCTAAAACGTGTCCTAGCCTTATTGGTTGATACAGGTTCGACCATAGGCATATTTGGGTCGATTTTGGGACCCCATGGAGCCACTTGTAGGTGATAGGGACACTTTATTTTAATTAAGTTAAAAAGAATACAAAAATGACACAAGCATATATCTTTTAGAAATTTTTTTTTTACATAGGGTAATATATGTTGGATTTTCGACTATAAATATTCATTAGAAATATAGAAAGATTTACTACATGATGATAGTTTCTTTATAATTTTTAGATATTATATAAGTTAATTTATTTATGACACAATGATGATGAAGTAATTACCATAATAGTAAAAAATTAAAATAATTGATATTATAAATACCCAAATAAATATAATTTTAGACTTTTAATGAATTAAAATAATTTTCTAGGATAACATGACCTATTAGGATTTATTTAAAGAACTTTTTTCGAAGTAATCATTCTGTTATGAGTTTCACAAAATCAACTATATAATAGTGTCAAAATTGACATAAAAGAGTTTTAAAACAAATATTATATTATTCATTGATATTAAATTCCTAAAAATCTATGGTTCGGCCAAGAGACTTATATAATGATATTTGTATCATTAATGGACCACTTGGGGGTCTCTTGGATGTATATGGTAAGTTTATTAACCATATAATGTAAAAATACAAAAAGACATTGTAAAAGTGAAACTAATTTTCTTAGAGTTAATACTTAAAGATAAGGTTAATATAAGTACCCAAACCTGTCTAAATTCTATTGGTTGACTTGTTTTCTACCTCTCCCCACCTTAACATTTGAATAATAGACTTTGGAGCCATTAGAAACCGAATATGAATTTATTATAAATTAATATTTCTAGATTTTGCAAAGGTGCCCCTCACCCCTCTTATAAAAGGGCACTCCTCCTTCTCATTTCTTCACACCTTCAAAGCCTTTTGGTTCGGACAAACTCTTCCCAAATACTCTCCCAACTTCCCTAAATACAACCTAGAGGCCTTATTTTGATCAGAAAGCCAACCTAAGGATCCCTTTTGATCAAATCAAAAGTGAAGAACCCGAAGAAGAGGTAATGATTTCACCACCCTTTTCCAAGTTCCTTTCTTCTTCCACTTCTTCTTCCATTGTTTTTACCATTCTAAAATAATAACTCCAGTATCATATATATACTGTGATATTATTGTAAATATGGTACAACCATATTCAGTATTCTATCCACCCTTTTGAATAACATGTCACCATACGTGCGTACGTACGGCTTACCGTCTCCACGTCGTGGTGTAATTGTTATTCAATATATTATTATTTGGATGTGTATAATAATGATGTGTAACTCATGTAAATAATAAATATAACATGTTAATTATTCTGTATATATGATATACCACCCATTTATATATTATTTTAATATCAAAAGAATGATATTGTCGCTCGTGCGTACGTACGGACTACCGTCTCCACGAACGCGATGAGATTCATTCTCCATCATATCCATTCAAGTATAATTATCATTTGATGATTTAAAAATGATGTTTAAGGACTTGATATCATTCTGGATATGAATAATATAAAACCTATCCATTACAAACATGGCTTACGTAACAAAACATATACAAGAAAACGAGTAAGTTAACACCCGAAACAAAGATAATACTAAGATATTATTAACAAATCAATGTTAAAAGATCATATATGATATCATATTAATGTATATGATTCTTGTATAATTTAATAACAATTATTTCACCATTATACAGGAGGTTATCCTACCCCAACCAAGGAAAAGTACAAGGTAAGGGTTTATTTCACAATCTCTTCATTATCCGAGGTTGTTTATACGTAATAATCTACTGCGATCTCTTTATCATCCACATCCATGTTTCTTAAAAATGTATTTAAAAACATTTTTACTATTTACAAGAATATGGATTAAAGTCATTTATACCCTTGTTTGAATTTTCAAAAGAGTTTTATAAAGGAATCGTTCCGTTGTTTTCCAAACAAGGTGCTTTTTAACCTTTTCGACAGAATTATGGTAAGAATATTTTTTTAACTTATACGACGGGTGCGGTTATTTTCCGCCGTAATAAAATCTTCGAAACTTCCTTCACAAGATTATAAGAATATTTTCAAAGAAAATGTTTTATTTTATAAATATATTACTCTTAAATTAATTCAAAATAGGAAGAGATATTTCTCTAGAAAGAGTTTTGATTTCATCTATGTCAACATCCTTTGATGGATTTTACGCTTATTTGAAGTCGATTTATTATGATACAAAACTACTATATTGTATTGAAGGTTTTGTGATATGTTTGACTGTGGATGTGCTATTTTTATACCATTCATAGTTTATGGTGAAATTATTGACATTTCGTATGCTAGTTTTAATACAAATGTTTAGGTTATGTTTAAACCTTTTCATATAGGAATTCATTGGACTTAATATGTGACGGGTGGATCCCGCTATAGCTCCTCGATGAATCGGTAGGTCTCATGAGACAAACTAGTGTCTTGGCACAAGGACTTGGCAAAATCTTATTTGTAGTCTTGGCACGAGGCCTTGGCTATGTGGTTATGATAGTCTGGCATTATGCATTCCATCATTATGAAAGTGGTTATTGATATTGCATGTGATAATTTGATTAGTAGAATATCCATGTGAATAAGTAAATGGAATTATTTCATTTTACTTTTTCCATACTATGTTGAAGTTCAAGTTTAAAAGGCTTTTATTTTAGTTATACATTGCCTTAAATGTTTATTATTATTTATGAAAGTTTCCGCTATATTGTTATCCTTACTGGGCATTTGAGCTCACCCGTTTTCTATGTTTTATTTTTCCCAGGATGTGAAGAAGTAAGTTATGAATGACCTGCAGGGATAGTATGTGTGGATATGAGTGTGGAATATGAAGACTATGTTGTTGTAGTAGTTTTTCACTTTATGATGTAATGTAAAACATTATGAATATATCTAGTGTTTCCAAGGCTTCTAAACCAATCGTTCATTCGAGATTTGATCTTTCTTGTGATCATAACAATGTTATGTAATAATGCACTGACTCTGGGTAACTGGGGTCGGGGTGTTACAAAAGAAAACAAGGAAAGTATAATAACGCAAATAAACCCCATGCCTTGATCGTTGACGTTGGCACGGGAATAAGTAAAGATGTCGATTCACCATAGATGAGGACGTCCCACATCAGAAGAAGTCCCGAGGGAGAAGTTTGAAGGAGGTCGATGTTCATCGTTCGAAGAAGAAGTTCGTCATTGGAGGGATTTTCTCTCAAACTCCTCCTCTCCCCAATTCCATCAAAATGCATTGTGTGCCCGAATAATAGATTATGAAATCTATTATTTAGTTGGTAGAATTAAAAAAGCTTAATTAATTATGGTGGATGAAATAATTAATCATGAAAAGGGTTGGAATTAATTAAAGTTGGTGGTGGAACCATTAATTTGGGAGCTCAAGAGGATTCTCCCCACTTAATAGGGAGTTTCAAGAGGTTTTAACATCGGGTGGTCCCCACCACCACTTCCTTTAATGGGAGGTTTGTTTAGGTGGTCCCCACCACCATAACCTCTCATGGGAGGTTTAGTTTGGGTGGTCCCCACCAAAAACATCCACATGGAATCTCAAAATAAAATAAAATGAAGTTTATTTTATTTTATTATTTCCACAAAAAACCCAAAAAAAAAATTACATGGAAATTATGGGTCTTTACATTCTCCCCACCTCACGCTTTACGTCCTCGTAAGCCATAACTCAAAATAAGAGAAAACGTTGGGGTACTGAGTATGCATCTGAGCCTTTCGCTCCCATGTTCTCTTTTAGAGATTCCTATGCTGCCAGTGAACATGCACCAATGGTATCGACCATCCATGAGGGAACCACTCCTGTCGATCCTTAATCCCCACCAGAACCTCCGTAATAGTCACCCCATCATCAAAGTCTAGATCTCCATAGTAGATGATGTGAGAAGGGTCGTCCATGTATCTCCTCAGCTGAGATACGTGGAAGAATTCATGCACCCTATGCAACTAAGGTGGAAGAGCTAAGAGGTAAGCCACCTCACCAACTCTGCTAAGGACCGGAAAAGGTCCGATGAACCTCGGAGATAACATGCCACCTCAGCCAGATCTCCAAAAAAACTCATCGAGGTGATACCCATAGATTGATGTGGTTGTTATCCTCGAACTCTAGAGGTCTCCATCTCCTATCGGCATACGAATTATGCCTGCTCGTTGTAGTGTTCATCCGCTCCTGAATGATTTGTTCCTTCTCTGTGGTAGCCCGAACCATCTCTAGTACCATGAGTGCTAACTCCCCTGTGTCACTCCATCACAAAGGTGATATAAAAGGTCGCTCATATAATGCCTCGAAAGGTGTCATCCCAATGGTGGAGTGATAACTGTTGTTGTGTGCAAACTCCACCAAAAGACGAGTGATCCTCCTAGCTGTGACCGAAGTTGAGGACACAAGCACGCAACATGTTCTCGTGGGTTTTAATGTTCTTCTAAGTCTGGCCATCAATTTGAGGAGGGAAGGCATTTATCAAATGAAGTTATGTCCCAAATGCCTCCTGCAACCCCTTCCAAAGCCGGGAAGTAAAATGAGCATCACGATCAGAAATGATTATCGAGGGTACCCCATGTAACCACACAATCTCCAAAACATAGAGGCGTCCCATGCTCTCTACTGAACCATGCTCTCTGATCGGTAGGAAGTCGGCCAACTTGCTGAGTCGGTCGATGATCACTCAGATAGAGTCATGACCTCTGGATGTACATGGAAGTCCTATCACAAAGTCTACAGATATCCCATCTCACATCCACCCTGGGACCTCTAAAGGATTTACCAAGCCTGCTGGTACCTGATGCTCCGCCTTCACTTACTGACAACTGAGGCATAGAGAGACAAACTATGCAACTGCTTTCTTCATTACCGACCACTAGTTCTATCTTCAGAGATCCTGATACATATTCACCACTCCTAGATGTACCACTAGAGTGGATGTGTGGAAATCCCTCAACACTTCCTCCTAAAGTGACACTGGTACCATAGTACATCCTCTGAAGGGGATGACGTGCTCCCCACCTTCATAAAATCCATCAGCTGTTAGTCCTATGGATATCTGAGCATGTCGTGTATCATAGTCAACGTCCCCAAACTATGCCTCCCTGACTCACTGAAGAATTCATGGAGTTACAGAAAGAGACTGAAGAAAATCTGCTCCATCTCTATCCACAAAGGATATCTGCAAAGCAGCTAGCTGCTCTGTCACCTCACCTAGAAATTTTATAACATATCTTCTGCTGAGTGCATCTGCTACAACATTCCCCTACCCTGGAGTATATACTATCTCGAATTCATAGTCCTGGAGGAACTCAAGCCAATTTCACTGTCTCAGGTACAAGTCCTTCTGGGAGAAGATATACCTGAGACTATTGTGATCATAGTACACTATAAAATGATTTCCCATCAAATAGTGCCACCAAGTCTTCAAGGTGAAGACCACTACTGCTAACTCCAGATCATGGGTTGTGTAGTTCTGCTCATGTTGTCTCAGCTATCGAGAGCCATATGCTATCACTACTCTATCCTACATCAGGACACATCCGAGTTCGGTCCCTGATGTGTAACAGTATACTATGTACCCTACATCCTCCTCTGGAAGCCTCAAGATGGGGGCACTAGTCAGCCTCTGCCTCAGATCTTGAAAACTCCAATGTCATTTCTCTGATGGGTTGCCGCATCTTCATCAAGGCTGATAGTGATGATGCAGCTCTGGAGAAATCTGAAACAAATCTCCAGTAGTATCCAGCCAAACCCAGGAAACTCCGTACCTCCGTCACACTCCTGGGTGGCTCCCAAGCAAGTACCGCCTCAATATTTTCTGGATCCACTGAAACTCTAGCCTCCGAGATGAAATATACCAGAAATTTAACCTCTAATATCCATAACATTCACATCGAGAGCTTACCATAATGTTGGTGCTCTCGGAGTGTGTCCAGTAATACCTGAAAATGGTAGGGAAACTTCTCCTCAGTAGTCGTGTAAATCAGAATATCGTTGATAAAGAGTAAAACAAAGCGATCAAGGTATGGCTGAAAGATCCTGTTCATGAGTCCCATAAACACTGATGGAGCGTTCGTTATGCCTAAAGTCATAACTAAGAACTCATAGTGGCCGTACTAACAACTAAAAGCGGTATTATGCACATCCTCATCTCGAACTCTAAGCTGGTGATAGCCTGATCTGAGGTCTATCTTCGAGAATCAACGTGCTCCATTATTTTGATCAAAGAGGTCTTTAATCCTCTGGAGTGGGTACTTGTTCTTCATAGTCACCTGGTTCAGGCGCCGATAGTCAATGAAAAGCCTCAAGCTCCCATCTGCCTTCTTGGGGAACAGAATCGGGGCTGCCCAAGGAGAAACACTGGGTCAAATGAATCCCTTCCCCTTTAAGTTCTCTAACTGTACCCGCAGCTCATGAAGCTCCACAGGAGCCATCCGATATGCTGGAGTAGATATCAGTGCCATCCCAGGGTACAAGTCAATGTAAATGTCCACCTCTCTGTGAGCCCGTAACATCATCAGGGAATGCATCCACATACTGTTCCACCACTACAGGATAACTCATACACTGCACATTAACAGCTCTGAGGGTAAGGCCATCCAACTTATGAGTGATCGAATGCACTCTCCTTCGAGAAAGTCCATCATGTGCAGAAAAGTCTCCCATCTCTCCAATGAAGGTAAACCTAGTCCCAACCATGCAGACACCCTACATGTTACACCTAATACAGTCAATCTAAGCATGGACTGTGGAGAACTAGTCTATACCCAAGATGACATCGTAATGCCTCAACACCGCTACTAGAAGATCCTAGATGAAGCTCTATCCTCCTAGAGTAAGCTCACACTGCCGGTACGAGTGCATAATTGTCGAATCTTCTCCTCTAGAAGTCTCTAGCCGTATGGATTGAGCCAACAGCTCCATCGGAATCTCCATGCTATGAACGAGAGTAGCGGCAATAAAATAATGACTGGATCTTGTGTCTATAAGTACTGCTACTAAGGTGGAGTAAACGTAGATCATAACTCGTATCATCTTTGGCGTTCCATGATCATAAACCTCAGATTCCTGGAGCTAAGCTCTCACCAGTCCACCTGATCCCTGCAGTCAGGGTGGACCTTGTGGTGGTGGTGGTAACATCTCAAGTCGTCGCCCACCCCCAGTTGCATGACCAGTTCCTCTGCGACGTCCACCTGCTCCCTGCAGACCACCTTGATCAAATCTCCGTCTCTACCTGGGTGTTCTTTCAACCATCTACTAATCATTCGAATGGTGGGTCAGACAGTCAAAATCCATGTAACCCTGCCTGCCGCATGTGAAACCCTGCATGATCCTGGCATGTCTTTCTAGGCTTCGGGTGCCCCGCACAACCGATCCTGAGTCATGCGGTCGTCCACCTGTAGGTCTGGTCTTCTTGGACCTCTATGACATCTGTCTGCTGCCAGCTATAGAAGACTCTGCTACATTATGACTGGTGTTGGATCTCAGTATTGTAGACTTCTCAGCAAGGAAACTCCCCACTAGGAGGGCTCTATCTAACACACCCTCCTATGTCGGGATGCTAAGTGAGATCACTGAAGTCGTGATCTCATGCCTGAGTCCCTGCTTGAATGTTCTGGCCCAGAATAATGGGACCCACACTATATCGGTGGAGTAGCATGAGAGGTGTGTGAACCTCACTGAGTACTGATCTACACTCATGCTACCCTGCTACAAATGAAGTAGCTCTTGAATGCACACTGTGCGAAGAGTCGCTGGAACAAAATCTTCCTGAAACAGGCTCTCGAAGTCTACCCAGAGAAGCGTCACCTCCTTGTAAACTTGGAGAATCAAGCTCAACCCTCTACCTGCTGCTTCCTATAGAGGTTTTGCGACAAGGATAACCATGAGATTAGCTAATGTCTCTACGAGTCGGAAGACTCTCACCATAGCCTCCAGCCAATCCTCAGCCGCCTTTGGGTCTGTCTCTCCTCTAAACCTAGGTGGGATTTGGCATTGGAACTCGTGCAATGCTATCAAGTGGCATGCACCATCTTCTGCTGGGGCTGGTGGAATCGGTGTCCCAACAGGTAATGGTACCACTGGTGCCTCTTCTAGAAAAGGGCCCTTCACCAAGGCCTCGTCGCTCGATGGGCTATCAGTGCGTAAAATATCGGAACTCTAGCTAGCTGTCTGCGTGGAGGCATCTTGAAAAGAAACAGGCGTGCTACGGTTAAATGTTATACCTGGTGAGATGACCTGGTGAGATTACTTAAAGAAAACTTTTGAAAACACACATGCAATCAATTTTTTCATGCACTAAGTCAGAAATCAGTAGTCAGGGTCAAGGTGTATGGATATATCCTCCTCCACACCAACACAGGACTCCCTGAACTAAAAACCGCACTCACTAAACTTAACACTATTTCTTTACTGAAAATATCACATTCCTACGGTCTTTCATAGAACTGACTCCTCTGATACCAATTTGTCACAACCCTTCCCCTGGAGCCCATGCCGTGGCTACCTCAAGCCCGCCTTCCAAAGGCCAGGGGTTGGAGACAAGCACCAAAGGCGCAATTCCCTAAACTGAGAAGGCATTTCATTTATAACCTGTAAACACTTACAACCAAGTACCCAAAAATATACCAACAAAAGTAAACTGTATAACAAAAAGAGTGCTAAAAAGTAAAAGGGGCAAGAATACAAGCCCAACAATAAAGGTACAAGGAACTGGAAGTACAAGTACAACTAGGGAAAAAGGGAAAATAACTATTGGGTCATCCTATGAGGTTCCTACCTGAAGGGTAGGTACATATCGCCTCCTCAAAACTCCTCATCTATCTCTCTCCTCCATTTACCAACTCGTCGTGAGGTCCATCTCCAGGTACCTTCTAGTCCTGGTACTCTTAGCCTCAGTCAGCACTGTCCGTCATCTGCATCCAATACAACAAGGTGCGAGCATATCTCGTGCATAGGTTAGTATAACGATACTCAGTAGGAACCTTGAGACACTCAAAGACTCTAAAAAATCCACCAAGGATAAACCATAAGGTATGAAATAAACAGATAACCCTAATTAGTTATATTCCCATAAATATACCTAAGTTATCAAGTGATCCATCTCAATCATGAGGAAAACACAGGAAAAAACAGACTCAGCTCAACCAGGATTTTATTCTAGGGGTAGTATCAAGTAACATACCCAGTCACATTGTCAAAACCTCAGCTGCTGGAGAACTCATCCTCTATCGATTACAGTGGGCATTCCGTGACACCAAGCGTCCTTCCCACTAACCTTGGACTACTGAGGTACTCCTCCTGTCGAGTACCGTGGATCTTCCATGTCACCAAGCGCGCTCCCCCTCATAGCCTTCTGAGGTACTCCTCCTATCGAGTGTCGTGGGTCTGTCGTGACACCAAGGTTCTCCCCACAGTAGGTATGCCACGATAGAAAGGGGCTCCCCACTGGACTGGTCGAGTCACTCCAAGTCGTAATAGTTAGCAGTCATTAGGTTTCAGACATCTACTAGGTCTCCACACTACACTCGCTCGTCTTCGAGAGGTTCCTCTCCACGAGCTACTGGTTGATACTCAAACTATCACGATGTTCCACGAAGAAGTATCTCAATGTTCTGCAACGTCATTGGGGTCTTAATGCAACAGATGGTGCGTCAAACGGATGCCCAGTCTGTGAGTTATTAGCCTTTTAGTTCCGGGGGCCCGGTTGGATTCGTGCTCGATCCAACCTGAATGTTTCCCATATCAATAAAAAACTCTTGTGGAGTATACTCAAAGGAACCGTCTCACTCCAATATTTATAGTTCCGCTAATGGTTCTTCCAAAGGATGTTTGGTGCCAAAGATATGGCCAAAACAAGTAGAGGGTCGTATTGGGCCAAGGTCTGGTCTGACCCAGCCAGGGCTGACCTGGTTTGGGTCAACCTGGCCCGAGCCATTGGGTCTAGACCAACAGGCCGTAAGGGGCTACAGAGAGTTGCAAGGGCACAAGGCCGTGGGGTGGCTCGAAGGGCCGTTGGCGGCACGAGATAGGGCAACTTGGAGTGCTGCATGTGGTGCGGCCAGCGGGGGGGAGCGACCGGTGATGGTGGCGCAGCCGGTAGGTGACGAATCTGGTGGGGGGGGGGGGTGTCACAGTTGACGGGAAATGCAACCAGCGGGGGCGGCGCAGCCGGCGGGGGGCACGCCCATAGTGGCTCGACCGATGGGGGCGCATCCGGCAGACGGCTCGGTAGGTGGGGGGCATAGCCGGCAGGTGGTGCGGCTGGGGCGCGGGGCCAGTTTGGCTTGGGGTGGTGCGGCAAGGCGAGGGTGCATGACCGGTTCGACTGGGAGGCCGAAGTGCTATAGGGGTGGCACAGGTCACGGTGGACGCCAGTGGCGGCACCGTTGCCTTTGTTGGCTTCGTCCCCTTCCTCCAATTCGAAGAGTACACCAAAGAAGAATGACGCAAGGGTCGGGACATCTTGGTTTGGCCTGAACCCTCCACATTTAGGAAGGTAGAATCTAGCTCAACAAGAAAGTAGAACGATGACCATTAATTTTTTCAACCTCTGCAATGATTCTTTCCCAAACCGAAAAAGAAAACAAGGAAAGTATTATCACACAAATAAACCCTCTACCTTGATCATTGACGTTGGAATGGGAAGAAGTACATACATCGATTCTCCATAGATGAGGACGTCCCACGTCGGAAGAAGTCCCGAGGAAGAAGGTTGAAGGAGGATGGAGTTCTTCGTTCGGAGAATAAGTTCTTCGTTCAGGAGCTTTTCTCTCAAACTCCTCCTCTACCCAATTCCACCAAAATGCAATGTCAGCCAAAATAATAGATTATGTAATCTATAATTTTGTTGCCAGAATTCAAAAGGCGTAATTAATTATGGTGGATGGCATAATTAATCAAGAGAAGGGTTTTCATTAATTAAATAGGGTGGTGGCCCCATCAAGTAGGGAGCTCAAGAGGTTTCTCCCCCACTTAATAGGGATTTTGAAAAGGTTTTAACCTCGGGTAGTCCCCCCCACCACTTCCTCTCATGGGAGGTTTGTTCAAGTGTTCCCCACCACCATAACCTCTCATGGGTGGTTTAGTTCAGGTGGTACCCACCTGAAATATCCACATGGAATCTCAAAATAAAATAAAATGAGGTTTATTTTATTTTATTATTTCCATGAAAAACCCAAAAAAAATTACATGGAAATTCTGGGTCTTTACACCTAGGAGGTTTCTACCTCATAATATCATGTAGAACACTTTGACTATATGCATCCTCTAGCAGCACTTCCATCACGATCGACTTATCAGTAGGTGGTAGTATAATTGGCAAATGACCTGTAGGTTCTATCTCTATTATTGGCCCATGTACTGAAGCCTCACCACTTGGTGTATGATCCTCGATATCATGTACTGAAATCCTAGCTATCCATATTTATAGAGGTACCCTAAAATAAAAATAATTTACCATAGTCAAAGTGTATATCTAGGGAGATAACTCTTGGATGGTATAGAAAACACAACACATTACTATATGATATATGTACTAATTATTTACCTGCAGCCAATTTCTACATTTTCTATGTTGAAATATAGGTGATCAGAGTCCTCATGTATGGATATTTAAGTCACTGCACCAACACAAGAGTCCCAAGCCTAAAAGATGAACTGAAAACACTTAACACTATTTTCCTAGACCAATATCACATACTCTGATCCTATGGTAGAACTGAATCCTATGATAATATTCTATCATGACCTGGCCCAATGCATCTCGAATTGTGAATACCCCAAGCCTGCCTCCATTAGCATAGGGGATGGTTACCCGCACCGAGAAGGCATATCATATACATGGGAAGTGTTGTCCTAATGTAAATGTACACACACACAAACATACCCAACACCATAAAATGATGAAATTTAAAACCAATAAATACCAATGCATGCATACATATATGATCCAATAATTGGAGTATGATAGTAAAATACTGAAAGCGATTATGAGGGTTGAATACAAGGCCAAAAAAATTTATAGAGTGTCCAAAATACTCAAAGGGAGAGAGATTCGATCAAATGAAACCACACAAGAAAACACCACGATCTGTCATGCTCAAGCTATGATCCACCAGCTCCCTTTTCTCTTAGGACATCGTCAAATGGTTCATCATCTTCATAATACTTGACATGTGTGGGCATACACCATGTAGGGGTGAGTTTAACAATACCCAATAGGACACACTGAAAAGGCTAAAAACAAATAAACAATAATATTCATCCCATAACAATGATAATGTAATCAATGTAAAATAGAAAAACATTGATATACTCAAGAAGGACACCACACCTATAGCTGGTTACTCCCAAACTGCCAACCACTTGATTTTGTCGAAGCAATGATTTTTCAAGTCGAGTCTACTCCATGATCTATTCCCTCATCATATACAAACAAACATCCAATATTTCAGGATCATTCGGCCCCACACACTGAAGGTCGTTGGTTTCAAAAGATCCATTACTCAAATAAGTGATCACACCCAGGAATTCAAGGGGACACTACAAAACCAATACACATCTACTCACTATATAGGGGATCATACATCCAAGATATCATTAAACCTACCAATACATAATTCTAGATGGGGTATCAAATCCATGTTCAAGGAGTTGACACCGATTCCACAAACCCCACCCATGGTGTTAAAAGATTGAGGACCACACTTTGGTCTCACAATGGGACACCACAAACTCTATTTGAGACTCATCCTCTAGAAGTAATCATACTTCAGAGATTTGGATACAATTTTACAATTTACCCTCAAAATGATGGACTAGGGGAGGACACTAAATTGAAACAGGTCTAGAATAGAGAAACATTGGGCTCCAAACACAATCAAAACGGGGTACACAATGTGTACAGGTGGTACACAACATTTCCATCCAACTTCTGGTCTTCCCAAGTGGTGCTTCATCACAAGATATGTAAATATCTATATAAAAAGTGTGGAGGAATATTAAAAAATATATAGGTATTTCCTATAACTATGTCCTTGAAATGTGGGCATGCTCGTGTATCATTGGACATGAATATGTACAAACCCGTGTACACCTATTCATGACTATGTATACCTGGATGTGTCCATGCCCATGTACTTTGGTCTATCCATGACCATGTAACCACTGAGTTACAAACCGAGTCTCCTATCATGAGATACATGGTTTGTGAATGTTTCACATGATGTGTGGTATTTAACTCTTAGTGGAAACCCTAGTAACCACAACAAAGGGGCCCTACACGGCGTGTGGTCCCGCATGACACACCTTATAATCAGAAAATTTCCTGATCCATTAAGATTTCTTTTAAATCACTTTATGTGTCTTAATTAATTATGTACTCACCAGAGATTATAGATATTGGGTCATCCAACACTCCCTTAACTAGGGATCAGTGTTTCAGGTTTCGAATCCACTAGAGAAATGCATCCATACACCGTATGTTGTTGCACCGTCAGAAATGGGATAAATGGGAATCAACAAACGACTACAATCCTCCTAAAATATTCCTTCACCATCATTGAAACTCCATCACACCCTCAATTATGAATATAACCTATGGTATTTATCTTTTTCACCAAAGTATGGTCACACAACAATCACTTACTGGGTAATCATCAAACAATGATCCAATGAAAATATCCATGATAAAATAGGGAAGAAATGGAGGTGGGGAAGCCATAGGACATAATATGAAAGGGAAAAACCTTATAATTTTTTAGTTGTCTTTGATCTATTTTATTTGATTTATAAAATTAAATATGGAATAAATAAATAACAAAATAATATGATGACAAAGTAAATCTACCATCAATGCACGAATCAATTCTTGATCGTGGAATTGATTCATTATTGACTGCAATAAAAAAAAGAATGGAATTATAAAAAAACAAGTATTCTACATCGATTTTGGACTGATCACTGATGAAAAATAGATCAACATTTATATCATCGGTGAGATCCATGAAATATGTTGGTGCACGACCCTCAATCTGATGTGATCTGATATCATTCAAAAAGATCTGCTTAAATTCTATCTCAAATGTTTTCTATCAATCCTAGATTGTTTGTATAACCTTAGGGATTAGGAATAAACATGTCTAAATAGGATAGATAGTCGTTGGGTCAATGAAAAATAAAATATATAAATTTATTTATTTATTTTACGAATTTTGTGTCTGTGACGACTATTTCACAAAAACATGATGCCAAAAAAGGTTATGTCACACCTAGGGAAAACCCCACATTATGAACTCAATGTTACCCTTATATTTTTTATTTGGTCCCCCATTAGTATGATATTTCACATTTTTAGGAAAAATGTGTGTGCGTGGTATTAATATTTTTAAAAAGTTTTTTCTTGACATATTAGACCACAAAATCTATGCCCTCTTGGTGGATATCTATAGAATTAATCAATATAATATTTAAAATTAATACAAATAAAATCATAGTCGTTACACCATGGTTGTGCTGGTTGTTCGAGCCTATCATTTTTATCATCCTTGGGTTTATGAAACTAGCATGTGTAATGTCCATTTTTCCACACTTAAGACATTAAACCATTAATGGTTATTTATGATGAACATATTCCACTACCATTTTTCAATCCATCACCTTCGTTCTTCTATTATCGTTTGATACTTGATGAACCCCTATTCCATTGTAATTAATTTTCCAACCACCTAGAGGAAATTACCTAGATTCATTTCCCACATTTTTATTGTATACACGGTTGAATATCAATTTTTATTCATCCCCATTTCTTGAATTTTTATGATTCTACTTTCTTATATACTATATCATTTTTAGTATTTTAACTATGGTTACATTATTAATCAAATTTTTCTACATCTAGTTTGGCATAATACCTAGCTTCATTAATCCATCTCCCATTATAATTGGTTGATAACTGAGGTAATACTCACATTGTCTCTCACATACAGGGTTAACTTAGTTTCATTTAGTTCTAAAAATCACTAAAACAAAAATAGTTAATATGAGTGATGAACATTTAACATCATATGGGATTATCATAATCAGTAACAAAAAATGGATTCAACCTAAAAACCATTAATCCATTTACATAATCATGTATTCTAAAAATTCCTTTATTTTAACCAATATAAATCCTAGTTTAACTGAGGTTACTTTAATTTTTTTATCTTAAACTTCTCATCCTAGTCACTCAAAGTAATAAATAAATAAATCCTTTATAGTGGGTTTTCATGAGAATACAGTTAACAAAATCATATCAACTGGGAGTGTTAAACTTTGTGCATAGTTAGACCTCTTTTTATGAACCAAATGATGATTGAATTAATAACCAATATTCAATTTTCATTGTAATTACCCACTTGGTGTATCTAATCCAGAGCATATAACTACTTATAGTATCCAGACAAGGATGTCATTACTAGAAAAACCACGTAGTCAAAAATTTACAAAATTTTAGTATGTTATCCTATACTTAGAATTATCCCTATTGTTTTTACTAAGTTTGTATAATCCTAATCTCTAAAAATAACAACATATTTCTTTAATAAAAACTATAATGACCCAATCCAAAAAAAAATCATGATACTTGAAATTTTTTTGCATCAAATAAAATCCATGGATTTATAGGCCTAGTGACTTTGGATGACTGGACACATAAAAAATAATCTTATACATAAATAAAAAATATTTATTTAAAACATAAAATATTATTATTAACTTTGAAATATCTTCTAAAACTTGATTATATAACCAGAAAAAATACACAAGGAAAAGGGTGAGATGAAATTCTTTATAAGGGAATAAACTTGGGAATAAATCATAACATGAGTGTAAAGAGGCATAACATGATTTCATAAAAAGAATGGTTGTAAGAATGGAAACATGGATTAAGGAAATGAAATCATAAGATCATGGAATCTTGGAATATGTGGAAATAACATAATAAATTGGATAATAAACATAAGTAAAGGGACACTCACAATACCATCATTATAAATTGTACAAATTCCCACAGTGCATTAGGCTCACTCACTAGTCCAATTCGTAAACACTCAAGGGATATAAATCATTACCCACTATATTTATGGGACATATAATTTTAGTCCTACACATCACATAAATGAAAAATAAAAATATTATTGTGACATGAGGAGGATAAACCATACATAAATGATAAGCATGATAAAACCCGTGATAATGAAGTGGGTTTCATAACTCAGATTTAAATAATAATAAAAGGACAGATCGTAAGTTTTCCCAAAGGAAGAAAGAATTAAATCATTTGGATGTTCATATTTTATAAATAAAAAATGGTATTGGTCAATAATTTATAAAATATATAATTTATTATAAGGATTTTGTAGAAGAAAGAATAGAAACATAAAACTTTGGGGAAGCATTATAAAATAAGTAAAGGTTCCTTTTTAAGAATGAAAGATATTATTTTCTAAAAAAAATATTGAACCAAAAGTGGAAAAATTAAAATTTTAATTTCATATGAGATAACCAAAAAATAGGGTTTTAATTAAAAATGGTAATATTAGTGGGAAGTTAAATTATTGGAAATGTGTGGAAATAGTCATTTATTTGGATGGGAAATGTTTTTAACATAGTTTCATTATAAGGAATGAATATAACTAATCAAAAAAATTTTTTTTGTCAAAATTTATTATCCAAATATTTTAATAGGATATACCATATGAAATGAAAGAAAAAAAACTCAACCATAAACCTTAGAACTTAATAAATTATATTTATCGACGAAAGACCAGTAATATTTCTCGTCAAAGTTTAATGATATCCCATAAAAAGGAAAATTATTAATGAAAGTAAAGTTTCTATGCTAAAAAATATTTTATGATATTATAAATCAAGAGGGTAGTAATTAAAATATGAAAATTAATATTAGTGCATAATATCAAAACAACCATCAATGACGGGAGATTAAGATAGAAACTATTACATCTGTCCTCGTTTGATCTGCATTTTATATTAACTTACTGAATAAAAAATTAAGATTATTATATAAATAAATCATATTTTTTCCAATCATATTTCGTATTCCATGTTCCTTTATCCGAAATATTTTATTTATTTATAATATAGTTTTCCTGCTTATGTCAACTAATTGAAGCTGTTTAGTCATTTTTTTCACAACTCCTTTAGTATGTTGACTGTGGTAAAAATTATTTGAAAATAGTTTCATAATTTATAGAATATTTATGTATTAAATATATTTTCTAAACCATATCTAATGGAAAGTGATGAAAAATGAAACTCATTACTCATGGACGTGGTAGTCCACATATACACAAGATTATTATTTCCATTTCTCAATGAATGAGAGAGAATAAAGATAAATTATAATTTTTTCAATTAAAAATAAAATAATATATATATATATTCTTTATTCTTTTTTTATATATTTTGACGATCCAAGAACGAAATTGATAAAAATGGAAGACGTCACTTTATGGAGGTTGTAGTCCTCACAATGTAGTGACGATATTTTTGTTTTTCTTAATGGATAGAGATGAATAATTTTTTTTATTAAATTAATATAATAACATATAATTATAATAATGATACCCATGTGATTATATTTATATGGATATAAGATACTTTTTATATGCATACAGAAGAGAAAATATTATGAATAATGTTATGCATACATTGGAGACTTGAACTTCTCTTGGTGATCTTCTTGGAAAAAAATGCCTTAAGATAAATTATAAAGAACTAGGGATTATGGATGAACAAATTAAATTTAGTGTATGAAATTTAGGTAGATTTTAATGGATAAATGAAATGTTAAGTGTAACCATAGATGGGTGGAACTGATCCCCTTTAACAATTGAAGAAAATGACACTTTTGGGAATACCCTTTCCACTTCCATGATATCATTACACTATTATTTGGTAAATGAATCCTAAAATTCATAATAATGGGTTTTATAGTGGTATTGGTCTAATAAATACTCACCCAGTATTTTACACATTTTTTATAAACATGTTTCAATTATATTACATTAGTTTTTTACATTTTTACATTTTTATTTGTACCTTCATAACTATTTTTTTACTCTGTAATTTTTATATTACTTAGAAATATAAGGTAAAACCTATTACCAAATTTTTATATTTTTAATCAATATTTAATCCCCATTTATTATAATTTAATTTCCAAATATGGTAAAATCAAATTTTATGTTAAAATATAAAGTAAATATTTTTTTTGTAGAAAAATGGATTTTAACCATTTTGTGTTCTTAATCTTATTTTGTATTAATTAATAATTTAATGGGTCTTAATATAATTATATATAGGTTTAAAAATCACATAATATCAAGAATATAAATTATCCTAATTTAATTTATTATTTAAAAATTATACAATATTAATAAAATAATATATTTAATTATTTATTATTATCACAGATATTAACATTTATCATTATAATATTATATTTATAACAAAACATTATATTAAAATTTTTAAATAATAATGACATGTTGAACTAAAATGTGAAATAATATTTTATATTCAATTTTCAAAAGTGATAAAGTCTTATTTTTAATATAATCACAAAAAAAAAATTATTGTGAAAAATATTAATTATGTTTCAAAAATGTAAAACAAAGGTTTTGTAAATTCAACATAGTATCTTTAATACATAATATTTATTATTAAATAGATTTTTTATATCAAAGGTTTTTGTTAAATGTTTTAGTTATTCTTGTATTATAGAACTTAGAGTTTTTTAAAAAATATATATTATCACCGTTCGTCTAATTTTTTTTTTATAAATATAAAAAATTAATAGCAATATAATATTTATATAATAAATATAAAATGAATTTATTTTTATCAAAATCACTTGTCAAAATTTATAAATTTCATTTTTAATTAAAAATATAAAATATAGTAGAAAGATTCTTTTAAGGGAACTTTTTTAATATTATTTACTATTAATTTTACTATAAATTACTGACTAATCTAGTGTTAAATTATTATTTATATATTATATATACATATATCCAATAATAGTAAATGTATTTCTTTGAAATAAATTTACAATTTATGGAAAATAATTTTTTAGTATTCAAGTGAATTGACATAAAAAACCTTTTTAAAAGTATAAAAATTCAATATATATATGTACATATGAATATTTTATTACATATTTATATAATCAAAATTTAGACTTATATAACCCCTTATGATATCTACATAATACCAAATCACCATAAAATCTCTGATTTTATTTTCCTAGGGTCATTCAGCTAGAATGGATCACATGGAAATCTCTATGAGCTTGAACTTCTCTCACCTGAGGTTTCTCTTATATGATATCGAAATTCTCCATGAGCTTGGTATTTGTCTATGGAAAAAACTAAATCATATATATCCTTTCTAATATTAGAAAAATTATATTTAAAAGGAATACTTATACTTTTAAATGCCATTTATTCCAAATTTTGTTACTGATTTAATTTTTTTACATTATTTTTATATCAGATACCATAATGATTATGTTTTAAAGATAATATTTAATATTCAAAATATATCAGGTTTTTCATTTTAGTTTGGAATAATTTGTGAAACAGAATATTTAATATGTCATTTTTAGGTGAGTATACAGTGAAATCTCAGGCCATTAATTTTTTTGAAAACACATTTTCACTAAAATTTAATTTCATGAAATATAATATAAGAGAAGATTTTCTTTCCATTATTTAGGTATATTCACCTTCAATATCCCCATCATAATTATGTAGACAACTTATAGAAACATAACCAACCTTTCCATAGTTAATGTTAACTTATGGTAGATCACATTCAAACATTTTATTTCCTCACTTGATCATTATCAATATAAGTGTTGTGTCCTCATAATTTACATCTTATTAGATATTTATATAATTATGTATCTCAAAATTCTCTTTATATTTACATTCAATTTCACTTAAGAAATTAGTTTTCATCACTTCTTATTTTATAACTATTTTAGAAGCCACCAATATTCTATGATCTTACAACTTGGGAGTAGTTTGAAGGATGTTTTAAAAAATCCTATTGAGAATGTTTTTGGATGTGTTTATTGGAAGTAAATAACCAATAGTTATGAACCATAATTTGTATATTATTTTATTTTATTAAGTAAATAACTAGAAATTTAAAACTTGGAGTTGTATGTTCAAAAAGTGATTATTGATGGTTGATATTTGAAAGGTTATAAATGTTGGTGTTCTTGAAGTTGTGATTACCATTGGAGTTTAAAAAATTCTAATTTATGAAGTTTTATTTCATTTTGGAGTTTCAAAGTTGAATATATTTTTGATGAATCAAATTAATTATCTAAATAAACAAATTACTCTAAATATGAAATATTATTCAAGATATCATTCTTGATTTTAAATATTACAAAGGGAAGAACCTACCATGAATTTATAAAATAATTTTTATATGTTGAGTAAATTTTTTATTTGCTGCATAATTTTATTCAAGTGACTGAAATTTGGAAATTTATTTCGATTGATAATGTTTTCATCTAGTATGTATGATATTTTACTTTACTACTTTTTAGAAGAAGTATTGGCCATACTATGGTATGTCTAGCCACAACATGAATATAAGATCATGGAACACTAGTGTTGATTAAATTAAATTAAAGCTATTTCATTGGAGATTTTGATAATTGTGGATACATGGAAATGGGGAGAAGAATCATGACATACCATAGATGAAGATGTTTTGGATTACTAATTCCTTATGTAAAATAGGGAGCCCACAATGGGAATTTTGAGTAGTGATCATATCATTGTGTTATTTTACAGTTCAACTGGTTTACAGATTTTAGAAGATCTGAATTTTTTTAATATATGACATGATATAAAATGTATTGATTACAGCTGATGCAACAGAAATTGTAGACTATGATTATTAGGTTTTAGAATATTTTGAAACACAGCGAAAGGTCATGTCGTGTTGATTAATACCACAAAATGATGTTAATAGAAGTAAAATTATTTGAATAAAAAGACATAGATCCATTCCATTATGAATGTTCCACAAAAAATGATTGTTTTAATATATATATTTAAAATATATATATTTATTTGACATACTAAGGACTATTTGAATATTTTGATAAATTCTTAACTACCTGTTTTAATTTCATTGGTGGTTACCCATCTGAATATGATTTATTGGTTTTATTTCAATACGAGTAAGATAGATGTTGAGAATTAGTTACGTAGTTGAAATTTGATTTTCATCTTCTCGTGTTATATTAGAATATTGTCATAATAAAACAAATTATAGAAAAAAGAAAATAGAGAAACATGAATTGTGTGTTATAAAATAAAAATAAGGAAGACCATAACAAGGGATTTGTTGAAGATTTGAATTAAATAAAATTCTAATATTTTTGATTGAGGAAATTTTACTAATGAAACTTTTGGAATGTAATGGATATACTTGGATTATATTTTAAATAAAGGAAGAGATATTGTAAGATCATTCCTTTTCTAGAATTATTTATTTTGGACAATATTGTTTGTTTCTACATGAAGTTAAATTAATGATTTCAGACTCAATAATTCTAACAAGGATTTAAATATATTTGGTAGGGAAATTGAAATTAACACATGTAATTCATTATAGTAACAAAATTTAGAATTATCATAGACTTGACACATGATAAAGTTGGATTGTCCTTCATGTCAATAAAAAATGAATATACTTAAAAGTCTATAAATTGATTTATTTATGAGTAGTTCCCAATGGATGAGAAAGGGGTGACCCTTGGGAGGATATTAGCTAGTCCCTAGAACATTTAATAGGAAGTGAGGCTTGGAGATTAGTGACTTCACCAAAAAAAATTTACCCAATAAAATAGTGAGTTATACTATATTTTTAGAACACCAGTGCAATGTTGAGTGTATTCTCCAACGATTTATCCCATTGTGTGAGATCCATGTTAAAATATATGTGTCACTGCAATATTTATATTCAACACATTATATTTCTTGTTGATGAATATGATAAAGAGGAAACTAATTACAAATTGAAAAACGTTCATTCTAACATTTAAATAAGATTTGAAGGAAAAAATATATGTGAAATGTTTTGAATCTTCCATCACCCTAATTCACCACCCTCTCAAGATTTATTGGGTTATAAGAAGTGGTATTAGAGATAAAAATTTCTATTTTGGATTATAACTAGATAATAATATTTTTAAATATTTTGATGTTACACCTGATATATATTCAATAGGAGAAATTCATTTATTTGGAGTAGAGCATTTTTTAATTTCAAGGAGTTTATTTCATATTTCAATGTATATGTTATAGTCCCTTATTATATATTGTTAATTGAATTTATTTTAAAAATACAATTAGTAATTGTGTATGAAATGGATCAATGAAAATTATAGAGTGATTATTTTTTTATAGGAAGTGTTAAAGTATTCATAGGAACAAGGTTTACACATTATGATGGTTCACTTTAAGACTTCAATGGGATGTGAATGATGTTGGAATATTATTATAGTAAAGAATCCATAATAAAGGCAGTGAATCATGTTTTTTATAGAAGTGAATATTACATATATGTTAAGGTTCTTGTTAAGAATTCTATTTAAGAAACATTTAATATGTCCAGAAGCAATAAGAAGAAGAACAATAAAATGGAAACCAAGAAATTGAGAGTTCACACAATGTTGAAAAATTTTGATTCCTTATATATATATATATATATATATATATATATATATCTGAATCTAACTC
Organism: Viscum album; assembly: GCA_963277665.1. Taxonomy (NCBI): domain Eukaryota; kingdom Viridiplantae; phylum Streptophyta; class Magnoliopsida; order Santalales; family Viscaceae; genus Viscum; species Viscum album. The sequence continues at coordinate 1,437,778,880 of OY728129.1, forward strand.
TACTATTTATTTTCCTAAAAATATAAAGATATATATTTCACATCATCAGAATGGTTGATGGATAATGGTAGAATAAAGGGAACCACATCATGTTTTAAATATTGATATTTTTTATAAAAATCATAATAAAATTTAATACTTTTCGAGTGAAGTAAAAAATATAAAGGGATGAAATTAAAAAAGGAATATTCTAACATAATTGATTTAGAAGAATACAAAAATTGATAAAGGAAGATATTTATTCAATGGAGACCATTATTAGATTGAACAATAAAATAATGGAATTATGTGATATAATTTAATGACTTGTTCAAGAGTTAAATTTAATAATGGAAAAAATATTAAATCCAAAAAGAATATATGTTTGCCTTAATAGAACAAATTATTGAGAAACTAAATATTATAAATAATGAATGAAATTACCACTTATAGAATTTATAAGGCTTATTAAATGAGAATTTTTTTAGGAATAATAATATATAGTGAGAGATAATTTGTATAATTAATTATAAAATCATCAAAGAGTTACACATTGAGACTTTAGTTGACAGTAAGAAGTTGAAAAATATATAATCATAGAAAATAAAGTAAACTATACATTTTTTAAGTGTTTTATTTATTATCAACCAAGTGGTTGAATCAATTTTGAGGTAATTATTAATTATTATGAAGTGTTTGAGGTGTTTTGATGTGATTTTGATGATATCTCATTTGGTCCAAAAATTATCAGATAAAGATGAAAAATGTTAAAGTCAGTGTCCATGTATGGGTAATCCATGTATGAAAATTGATATATGAATGTACCTCTACGTAAGGGGATCCAAACAGGATATAATTATCAATGTAATATTAATGACTGATGTAAGGGTGTTGATGTAATGTTTCATCTTGAAAAATTAATCCTACAACCACTTATTTTGAATAATGTAAGAGTCAATCATAGAACATGTAAGATAGATATCTATTTATGAGTGAAATATATATATGTTTTTGCAAAATATGGAACTAAAAGATTCCATAATATTCAGTATTATTAAGAAAATGGATGATTCCTTAGAATATTATCCTAAATTAAAACATCACAAATAAATAGTGGTTGAAGAATTATGAGGATTATTTTACCCTCACACGATGACTAATTAAGACAGCCATGAGAACAACATGGTAGGTAATAAATTAAATGTAATCTTATATTTTTTCTAGTATAATGGAGTTATAATTATGATTTATCATTTTTGTTTCTTATTTTCAAAATAACAGGAAACACATATTGTGATTCAAGATGAAGTTTCAAATATTGAAGTTTTGCAAGAGGTAGGGATATCCTGTGTAGTTGTGAAGTGTATGTTTTCTAATTATTAAGAGGCATAAAAAAAGATAACTGAGTATGAGTAAATAGAAACTACTACAGGGTATTTTTGGAATTTACAATTTTTTTTATTATTATAAAATGGATTCGAAGTTAACAATTTCCATAAAAACATTTTTATTAAACAGTTTCAAAATATGGAAAAGTTTTATTGGGTAATTTGTGATTGTTTATGGGTGACTAGTCCACATAACATAATTTAGTGAGAGATAAATTAATGAAATTGAATTATAAAATGGGTATATGATCATCTTTTATCAATTTATAGTTATTAAAAATGGAAATTTTCTATTTTTAGTATATTGAAAACTGTTGAAAAATTAATGCAACTGCTAGTATAGAAAAGTGCGTCGAAGATAGACAATATAACAACTAAAAATAAGGATGTAATTTAAATTAAAATTTAAGACTATAAAGAATGAATGGAATAAGAAGGAGGTAAGGATATTTAATCATAGGTACAGTTAAATCTAAAAAACTTTCTTACTAGAGAATATAGAGATGAATATAATAAAGGAACAAGAATCTAACCATTCTGTTGTTTTCATGTAGTACACAAGAGTAGTCCTGATGATTCTTTCTAAGAAGAATTTTTGGTTTGTGTTTCTTGAATAAGTGATTTGGTTTACCTTTTCAAATTATTTACTATCCTAAATAAGAATATATATCAATATTTTTTGAAATAACTGAGGCATATATAAGATATTTCTCAAGTGGTGGTGCCAATTTTCATTGTAATTTTCACGATATCGTAAAAACTATGGGAGGAAATTTAGTTTCTCAATATAAAGGGACACATAATGATACATGAACTTACCACATGTAATTGATAACAAAAATTGATTGTAAAATGTAATGACAAGGATAATAGTGGGCTGCACCAAGGAGTAATCTCTTAGAGAAAGGATAAACCTCGGGAAAACTATTTTGTGATTATTTTCCTTCATTTAAAGAATTATTCATGAAAGGATAGATATAATTATCCGAGAGTGATAAATTGAAGTTAACAGTAATTTTGGTTATTTTCTAGTGAAAAATATCTTATGAAACGGTAGGCTACTTTTGACACCATGAAATGTGTTACATGCACTCCTCCACAAAATGTCTTCAACTGGGATCGAAAGCAGCACTGAAGCTACATACGGACAAAAACATGCATGACACCATGATGGAGCTGATTCAAGTAATAATTATTTGGATAAGTTTTAAAGGTTTCACCCTAGTATATCCAAATCACCAGTGACACACAAGTATACTTGGGAACCACCCATCTGGGGCGTAGCCACTTGCGCGCCACATTTCTGCTGCGTAACCTACTTGCGCGCCCAAACTCCTTTCACCCAGGGTCCTATTTTTGCATATAAATAGACACTTGGGGCCATCATTTGTATGAAAAAATTTCCTTGAAGCCTAATTGTCGCTCTAGTCACCCGAGTACTTCTCCCCTGTCTTCTGAAACATTCAAGGTAGTTCTTCAACACCTTGAGCGGAGGATTTATGGGAGGATCATTGGACTGAAGTCCTTTTAGTGTTTAAAAACCATAACCCTTGCACTCCTAAAGCACCCAACCTCCCCAAATCATAAATACTTATGCGCTGCCCATTAATCCCACTGGAACTTGAGCGCCCCACTTCAGGGATCACCTGTGAATACTATTGAAGGATCGAGCAAGGTATCTCCCAGGTATTAACGTATAGGTTGTTCTTCGCTTAAGTGAATATCAGGTCGCCCAAGTGTACTTGCACACCCTTACCTTCTTGGGCACCCCTCTTTGATTCACTTTATATATTCAGTCTATAATCCCTCAAGCATTCCTCGAAGAAATTCTTTTCAAGGATTCTTCTTCCTTGGCTCCCTTGTCTAAAAAGGATTCTGTTGAGACCTCCACCAAAACCTCATAACATATCAAACCTCTGGGAAAAGAACATCAATGTGTCTCCTATTTGGGTTTTTATTTCCATAGTCATAGGTTTCCGACATTTGTTTCACAATGGGGTTAGGGTTCATGGAATGTTCATGGGTTTTTATATCCATAGTCACATGGACCTTTCTCCTAGAAATAGTGTTGGGAAGTTCTCGGTTCTGATAATAAGGGTTTGGGTCCCAGCCTCTCCCTTCTCAAAGATCTAGAAACTTCAATTTTCTGGAAGGGATGTTATGGTTCACACATACTTTTAATCCTTTTTGAATAAATGAGAAGTCTCCCTCCCCTACCTGGATCAGTTTTAGGGCAACCATCCTGGCATAAGCCCCTAGTTTTTCTTTTAGGAGGTATCATCATTGCTTCTCCTCTCTTCTTCAGTGACTAAGACCAGAGGAGAGATGGGAACATGGACTTTTGTCACCCTTTACCTATCCCATTGGGATTTGTCACTATGGGAAGACATCCTGGTATAATCCCCTAACCTTCATACCTTCTTCCATCCATTGGACCCTTGTCCAATGTGAAGAGAATAGAGAGAGGGTTTGTCGCCTCACCCTCTTCCTGGGTCGCCTTTCCCTCATCCACTATTGCCACCATAGGCTCACCCTCTACCACCAGTGTAGGAGGAAAAAAAATTTGAAAGTGAAAGTGTCATTGTTGAATCTTTCACATCCTTTTATTTATCACACTGAGCATGATTCATGTGGGCTTAGAGATTCATGATGATTACAACATGTATAGAAACACTCACTAGAATGAACTATGAGAACTTCTATTCCTGTTCAAACCAGGATACATAGGAATCCATTTCATGTTCCGAGCTCACTGGATATCCTCTTTAGGAATCCGAACCTAATTCCCATAATCTGGGACCCTCTTGAGGAATAAGCCCCAAATTAAACCCCCTAAATCACCAATGCATCCTTTTCAAGAAGTAAACCCAAACTGATTTCTCTTAAAGAACCATACTTGCTTATAAAACTTGTCGAACTATGTGGGCTTTGATTCTCATCCACATAGGATACATAAGAAGCCTCTTTGAGGTTCAAACCCAACACTCCAAATCCACCGTGTTCCCCTTGGGACTTATTCCCAACAAGGTATAATATTACTTGGAAATCCATATCCTTTCCAAGTTCTTTGGGATACTTTAACATAAGTCCCTCACTAAACATTGACTAAAAACCTTCTTCTTAGATGTCGTTACCACATGAAATTAAACTGAATGGCTAGATCCTAATCACAAGACCTTAAAAGGTATTATGTGTCCCATTCAGTGGCACAAAAATACAAGGGTTCTGATTCATTTTACAAGGATACGTAGGTAGACCATTTTATGGGCCTAATCCTAAGATCAAACCAAACCTTCATCTCCTTGGATGACAATGAATTCTAGAGTGCCCCGCTGAGTGTCTTCAAAACCAGTATCATAATAATGATAATTAAAAGAATCTTGAAATTGTATAATAGAGGATACCATTCATAGAGAACCTTGAATACATACATATATCTCCATTGATGAAGAAACTTGAATACATAATGATGATTATGAATTTTACACGTGATAATAAGTGATTGAAAATTCCAAGGAAAACTTAAGCCATACTTGGTGAGTTAATAAGGAGTAATGAAAATATATTAAATTTATAAAGAGAGACATGGAGTAGATAATAATTCCCCTCAAAAGGGTGTGATGATTATGACCTCCCATCCTTTCAACCAATGTATGTTCTTAAGTATCGTAAAGTTTAAAGATAACAAATGCCTACCTTTGGAATGTAAGTCCTTTTTAGATACAGAACTATTGGATGTTTCCGGTTCCTTAAATAAATCCAATGGAAACTGCCTGGAAGCAGGGATTATTAAAACACGAATACATGTTTGAAGGAACTCCGAAACAACTACATTGATTCATCTAGCTCTTAGTGTATCTAGATGATCCATCTGCACAAACTACTGGTGTTAATGCTAAATTCTCTCTACGTTAGATTCATGTTTTGTTTATAATGATAGATAATATTATTTTAATTGAAGATAAATAAAGAGGGTTATGGGGTTTGGGGATATATCTTGATATAGCCCAAATGAAAAAATCATTTATTATTTTAGAATCATGTTCTCAATGTAGTGGGATCCATATTCAACCTATAACTCCTAAAGTTTCAATAATTGAAATAGGCACAAATATGAAGGAATATAAAGCATACATAGAACAAAAATATTTTTACTTCATTCACTGTGAATTTATATGTCTATGGGGAAAAAATAATGATGTGTAACTTTTAAAAGATACCCTAAGATTTAATTGTTATATGAATATAATGTTTCATCCTTAGTCACTAAGCTTAGGAACACTACCTTTATAATATTCAGGGGTTTTTCAGTCATCACCCAATATAAACTCCATCTAATTCACTCTTACCACTACTTGTGCGAAGGATAGTGTCAGTTTAAAGACATAATAGTCTCTTTAATTTCATCATGGTAATAATGAGCTGGTTATATCTCCATCTACACATAAATTAATTGTGAATTTCAATTTTATGCACATCTTATTCAATATTTATAGACTCAAATACTTATTAATGAGAAAAATACAATGACACTTTATTCTGGAATATGATAATCCCTATAATAGAATTGTCTTCTTAATCAATTCAACTACAAAATTCAGATATATAAATGATAATACTCTTTCTTAAAATCCTTATTCCTTAAAAATGTTTACAATTTTTTCTACTAAAATAAAAATAGGTTCTCAAGGCATGAAATCTCTCTATTATTCAATTTTTTCAAGATTTAATTAGATGTCTTAGCATGATCCCCCTTCTATCTCATTTATTTCTTTTTCCAAAACTGATCTAAATTTTTAGTACCCAGTATTAATTGGAATAGGTTCCCATGAATAAATAGAATTATAATTTATATTTCTTTTATAATCACATATTTGAATATTAATAGATAAAATATCATTTATTTACTATTATTCTATGTAGAATTAATGTAACAATTTTTGAGAACATATATCTCATTGAAAAGGGTATAGTTTTTTTCTACTACGATGAGAACCTTGAAGTGTGATGGAAATATTCATAAATAGTTTTCTAATTCCAGATAAAATTATATGATGGGACACATAGTATGTTTCCCATCGGGTGAAATTACTTGTAACTAGATGTGACTTATTCTCCAAACAATCACATTTATTAATCTCCAAGAAAAGTGATTATGAAAACAATCCCACATATAGGGAATCCACGTGTTTATTTTTCATTAGATATTTTTATCTTTGAGGGTGTGTAATTTTACTTAGACATTATGATTTTTTATTCATGTAATGACTCCTAAAAGTTGATATATTTCTTTAAATTGTGTTGAAATTGGATGATAATGAATTTGGGTATGTTGGGTGAGTGATGACTGATTTTTAATTAATTAATAAGTAAAGGAAGGATTTTTATCTCTCATCATTATGGAAGTTGATATCGCATACCATTGATTTAAATGGAACTGTCCTAATAAATTATATGGCCATTGTGAAACAATTAGTTTATTTCAGATATTAAAATATATATGTAACAACAATATAGGTTGATGACACAGATATGAAACCTTATTGATGAGATATCATGACAATGATTTTATATTACACAGTAATATTTCACATGAAGTTTCTATTATTTCAATATATTGTCTTTTTATATGGGTGATATGACCTATTGCTAGACATTAATCTTAAAATTTATGAAAGACCAAATAATTCCACCGAGGAGGAAGCATAGAGGGCCACACACTAAGTGTTTCCTCTAATATCAGTTAACTATTATTTATGTTTATACTTAATATTTAGAATACATATTATTCTATTGATCGAGAAGTAATATGTATCTATAATTTCTTAAATGATTGCAAATATATAAAAAATATTTATTCCCAAGTTAATTATTTAACTAAGTGAATATATAGTATTTATTTATGTATTATTACTCACAAGGTAATTAATAATTATGAAATTATTTTTGAAATTATTTATTTTCTGAATATCTAAATAATTATTTTCTTTACCATACTATTAATATAATAATTATTTTTTATTTAATTTATAATAATTATCACTAGTTATTCCCAAGGTAAATAATAAATAATCATTATTAATATTTTTAATTACATAAAAATTAAAATAAATATTTTATTCATCCTACCATGAAAATAATATTTATTAATGAGATTTTTTCAATGTTCAATAAATTTCAATGCCAACCCATTTATGGTCTGATGAGAAATTTTTTTTTACCAAATTATAAATAATATTTGTCCTTGCTCGAGTTAGCACACCACATGAAATAAAATAATAAAAAAAAATTTTCTAATGGAATGGGGGTTCCTTTTGGGTGTAAAATATTGTTAAAGTCTTTTCTATAATTAATTATCATGAAACCTAAACTATGGGACCATAAACAGACAATTATGATAATTGTTGGAGGTTGGATGCTATGGACAATATTCTCCTCCCTAGAGAATTCTCTATCAATAGGGAATTTCTCTGGGGTTGTCACTCAAACTAGAGAGATTTGCTCTTCATCCAAAACTCCAATTAGGATGGAGAGATCTAGATATGATCCTTCAAGACTTAAGGGATCATGGTTTTGATTAAGGGAGAGATTCAAGGTGATATATATAATTTTTATGACACTTGGAGTACCATCAACAATATTCAGAGATCAAAGGATCATGTGTGGATCACTACTACAGGGGTACTACATTGGGTGCTATCCAATATAATGATAATACATCTAAAAAACTTTTGGATGATCAAAACATGCATAAAAAAGAACCTAACAGTGATGTAGTTTTTCATGCTATTAAATCAATTATAAGTTAATGTAAAAAAGACAATCTATTGGCTCTATTGAAAAATATTGCTAGTGTTAGTCAAAAAATTATTTTTTGTCATGAAATTCACATCATGAACATTTCTATTAGTACATTTAATCCAAAAAAATTAGATATTTCCATATACACAATAGACACTTGTTCTTTATCCATAACTATCAAGTGATATTAAAGAGGATTAACAGTCAATTCATAATTAGTTATTTATTATTGATCCATTACATATTTTATATTTCCTTTTTCATTTTATCAAATTTTTCTTGTAAAATGATTATAATTAGAAGTTATTATCCTCTTCATTTCTCAGTTATATTACCCATATCGTTTAATAATATTTGAATAATGGTTGAAGAACCATTCAGAGGAGGCACATGTTTTGCAGGGGTATATGACTATAACTCGCCAACATGTCTTGTAACGCCACCTAGTGTAGTGGTCTTGAACCCAAAATATATAGTTTAATTAATTAAATCCCATATGGTATATTTATTTTAAATGTAGTGTAATTAAAACACAAGTGGTTTAATTAATTCACATGTGAGTTTCTTAACATAACTGAATTGTAATTAATTCATATTCCACATAATTAATTCACATGTAGTGTTATTAATTTATATGTGGTGTTGCTAATTCACACATGGGGTAATTAATTGAGACACACGTAATTAATATAGTAGTAATTTCATTATTACATATGTAGTTTAATTACTGTATATGAGGTGTAATTACATCAAAATACACATAATTAATTCATACATGGTGTAATTAAGTCCACATGACTTTTCTACTTTCACCGTTTAAGTGAAATACATTCCAATCCATTTTATACACAACCAAAATTAATTTCCAAAGAAAGGAAATTTATTTAATAATCTTTTAAACATCATCAATTTTAGTTCTTGTTTCATTAATTTTTATGTATATTCTGATTGATAGGTATTATATTATATTAAATAATAAATTAATTTCAGGTAAAATAAAAATCCACAAGACTTTCATCGTCGTTACAAACTATATACTCTGAAACATTAAATAAGTACACAATTAAAAAATACCATGTGTTTGTGGGCCATTTATTTGAAAATACTGGCCATGAAATTAAATCACATTTTCTTTGCACATTATGTCATATGATTGCAATATATATAATAGGGAACATGTGAGGTACTTTATATTGGTACATGTTGTGGTACCTCCATGAACATGTTTAGTACTTAATTAATTTTTTAGATATTTATTTATTTAGTTTATTAAAAATTATGGTGGATGAGTATCTCTTGGATAAATTGGATGTAGAATAAGAAAAACTGAATTAACAGATTAATCATATAATTGATCATATTAATTTGTGTTTTTATCTTAATAAATGAATAAAATCCAAATCGGTGTTATCCAACTATATTAAATGTCTATTTATTGCACTTTTGGATGATACTGAGATTATAATGACCTGTTTATGAGTATGATTTATTTATTTAATTATTTCAGGGTTTTAAAATAATAACCAGTAAATTTATTTTATTGCACATGAGTCATACCTCCCTCCTTTCTATATATGGACCTATGTGGCCATGGTTTCATTTATGTAAACCCCCTATCCCCGTTCCCCTCACCTGTATGTGAATTAAACTCATTATAAGGATAGAGCTACTAGGTTCATGGAGATGGTTCAAGTCACATCTAAGGAGAAACTATACCACAGAGTTAAACAATTTAACACCCCAAGCTTCTATGATACGCATCTCTTTGAATAATACAATAGCTTGCGTTCTACGCAACTTGGAGTTCTAACACACCACAACCAACCAATATAGCCATTATGAATAGTAATACCCAATTTTTGAAATTTTCTATATTTTATTTATCAAAATGAACTTCATTTTTGGATTTAAAATATCAAAATTATCTTAGGGGGAATTATTGGTATTTTTCTGAAATCTTTCAATTATTGATGAATAGTGAAAAAAATTGTGTTATTGTTTAAAACGAAATTTTTATTTAAATAACTATATATTTTATTTAAATTTATTTGAAGTAAAAATAGATACATAATACCTATATTAGTTCAATATAATTCATTGAAGTCATTTTATAATAGAACAAGATGTATAACATTTTGTAGAATTTTTCAACGTCTTTTACCAACCTTCTAGGCATGTTAGCAAATTTGCATAAAACATAATTTTTCCGGTTCTGTGAATTAAATTTCAATAATTCAAGAGACACGGTTGACATCATTAAGTAAAATGTGGTTCAATAGGATGAAAATAATTTTGTGAGAATAGTAATTTTTGAATTTTATTTACCATGGTTAAAAGTAAATAGGGAAAGTAAAGGTAAAAATGGTATTATGATTACCCTAAAACATGTCCCAATTATAGTTTATAAGTGTTTCTAGACCAAAATCAACCTTAAGAAGAAAATATGATCCTTTTTGTCTACTTGGATTAGATTAGGATATTTATTATTATTTTATTTAAAGAAGATTTAAAAGTGTTAAATTCAAAGTTTAATAACTAACACATTTTTAATATAGGATTATACAAAAGATACATTCAACTATAAATATTAATTAGAAAGATAAAAAAAAATTTCTATATAATTGTAATTTATTTATAAATTTTAGACATTAAATAATTAAATTTAATTATGACATTATGATGTTACAGTAATTACCTTATTATTGAAAGATTAAAATAATTGATACTATAAATATTAATATTACTGTAAATTGAGACTTTTTATGTATTAAAAAAATTTCTAGGTTAATATGACATGTTAGGGTTTATTAAATAATATTTTTCTAATTGATAAAGTTGTTATGACTCTCACAAAAACAAAATCCGAAATTGTGTCAAAATTGACATAAATGAGTTTTTCAAAGAAATACTATATTATTAATTGATATAACTTTCTTATAAATATAATGTTAGGATAAAGGAATTATATAATTATATATATATATCATTAATGAACCACTTGGGGTTCAATTGGAATTTTATAGTATGTATATTAACCATGTAATATTAAAATACAAGAAGACACTATAAAAAGTTAAACTATTTTACTAAGAGTTAAATCTAAAATATATGGTTAATGTGGTGACCTAAACCTGTCTAAAACCTATTTTTTGAGAACATTTCAACCCAAAACCACCTTATCCTCAAAATAAATCATTTTGGAGCCATTATAAACCGAATATGATTGTATAATAAAATAATATTTCAATATTTTTCTATAGTGACCCTCACCTCTCTTATAAAAGGGTATTTCCCCTTCTATCAAAATCACACCTCCAAAAACATTTGGATCTGCCAACCCCTACTAAAATATCCTCCCAACAACCCTAACACAAACCGAGAGGCCTTAATTTGATCATAATACAAACTGAGGAGCCCTTTTGATCAAATCAAAATGAAGCACCCGAAGAATAGCTAATAATTTCACCACCTCTTTCATAGTTCTTTTCTTCTTCAAATACCTCTTTCTTTGTTGTTTCCATACCAAAATAATAAATCCAGTACCTTATACATACTATGATGTTATTATAAATATGGAAGAACCATATTATTTATTCTATCCTACCTATGAATGACAAGTCACCATACGTGCGTACGTACGACTTACCGTCTCTTCGTCATTGTGTAGTTTGTTATTCAACAATTCATTATTTAGATGGGTATAATAATGTGTATAAATTATATAAATAATAAATATAACATGTAAATTATTCTTTATATATGATATACCATCCAATTAAATATGATTTCATCCTCATTAAAATGATATTTTCACTCGTTCTTATGTAAGGATTGCATTCTCCATGAACACGATGAGATTCATTCCCCATCAAAACAATTAAGACTAATTTTCATTTTATGATAAAGAATAATGTTTAATAACATAATATCATTATGTATATGAATCAAATACATATTATCTATAACAAACATTGATTATATAACAATGTATATAAAAGAAAATTAATTAGTTAACACCTAAAATAATGATACTAGTGAAATATTATTAACAAATCTATATTAAAAGATCATATATGATATCATATTTATGTATGTGGTTCTTTTATAATTTAATTAAAATTATTTAACTATTATACAGGAGGTTAACATAATCTTAATCAAGGAAAAGTACAAGGTAAGGGCTAATTCTACAATCTCTTTATTATCTGAGGTTGTTTAAACATGAGTATCTACTGGGACCTCTTTATCATCCACAACTGTGTTTCTTAAAAATGTATTTCAATTTTTTTTTCTATTTACTAGACTATGGTTTAAATTAATTTATACTCTTTTTTTTGATTTTTATAGAATGTTTATAAAGGAATCTTTCTATCTTTTTCCAAACAATGTCAGTTACGAACTTTTTGACAAAATTAAGGGAAAAAATGTTTTTTAACTTATATGGTGAATACAGCTATTTTTCTCAATTATAACATATTTTATGCTTACCATACTATATTATAAGAATATTTTGAAAATATATGTTTTATTTTATAATTATGTGACATTTAAATGATTTCAAAATAAAAATAGATATTTCTGTCAAATAGTTTTGATTTCATCTATATCAACATCATTTGATGGATTTTACACTTTTTTTGGAGTTGATTTATTATGATAAAATCTTCCATATTGTATTTAAGGTTTTGGGATATGTTTGAATGTGGATGTGTTATTTTTAAACCATTCATGTTTTATGGTTAAACTATTAACATTTCGTATGCTTGTTTTAATGTGAATATTTATGTTATGTTTCAACCTTTTCATATGAGGAATGCATTGGACTCAATAAGTGAATATTGGAGTCTACTATAGATCCTTGATGCATCAATAGGTCTCATAAGACAAACTAGTGTCTTGGTACAAGGCATTGACAAAATATTATTTGTAGTCTTCGTACGAGTCCTTGACTATGTGGTTATGATGTCCGACATTATGCATTCCATTATTCTAAAATTGGCTATTGATATTACAAGTAACTATTAAACTAGTAGAATATCCATGTGAATAAGTATATGGAATTATGTGATTTATCTTTTACATATTATGATAAGGTTTATATTTAAATGGATTTTCTTTTAGTATTATACATTGCTTTAAATGTTTATGCTTATTTATGATAGTTTCTGCTATATTGTTATCCGTACTGAGCATCGAAACTCACCCCTTTATATGATTTATTTTTCCTATAATGTGAATAAGTATATTATGACTGACCTTCAGGTATAGTCTAAGGGAGATGCATGTGTTCAAAGGAAACACAATGTCTTTGTTTCTCATTTCATATTGTAATGTAAAACTTATGTATGTATCTAGTACTTACAAGGCTACTAAACCGATCTGTCTTTCAGGATTTGATCCCTTAGGGTAATTCCAATGTTATGGAATATTGCACCGAATCTGGGTAACTAGGGTCAGGGAATTACACACAAGATAGAGTGGTAAGGATGAAAACATATCATATATTTTCCCCTAAGGTGGATGGTTTTTTAATTTACTTGTCTATAAGAAAACAGATAGTTAAAGAACTTGATTATTCCAGGATTTATATATTTTATTTATGTTTGATACATGATTTATTTTATAGATGAAATAATGTCATTACATAAATTGATGGATTAATATAAAAATATGGAATTAAAATAAAATTTTTATGCATAAATTTTTTATTTGTAAATGGATAATCACTTAAGAAAAATTCAATAAATATTAACCAGACAAGTAAAAGATAAAATAAATAAATTGTACAAAAAAAATCCATCAATGATATATTAGTTTATACTAAGAATTCCAGTACATGACATAGAATGTAACAATACATAATTGTGTTTTAATAGACATATTTTGAACACATAATTTTAGAAGGAAGTTCTCAAAAAGGTTTTGGGTGATGTTACTAAAAATTATTTTAAATTAAACAGATATGGACTATTTAGTGTAGACTTGGAGGAATGTTTTGTGGAAATATGATTCAGGAATTCAAAATTAGGGAGTCCACTCAACAGAACCAAGAACTACAAGGCTGTATTTGGTGGAATATTATACCTTCATTTTGTTTTCATAGAAGTTTAAATCATACTGAGGGAAATATAGATCGTTTACTTGAGAATTTCCATGAGATGGAAAATTATATTTTCATTAGTGATTGAATTTGGGACTTGATAAATCAGTTGGAGTCCTATTAAAATAATAAAATTTATTTTTATCACTTTTTTGTAATTAAGTAAAATATTAATCCCATTTTTTAATTATTGTATAGATGGAAATAAAAACCATGAAATAATTGTAACAATTTCCTAAATTAAGGAATCTACTCAAATAAATTAATTTAATTTTATGTGATACATATTTTATGCTACATTATTACTAGAGAATTTATACTATTTGTTATAATGACGAAAACCTAATTATATTACCACCAACAAGAGGTGAAAAATGATGCCTATAGAAGATATATATAGGGTGATTTATCCTTCATATATTTTCTTTTATCTATTTAAAATAATAAATAGAGTCTTACATATAAATAAAATTATTGCTACAAAAGGTTTTTATAAAATTAGAGGGGTGTGGCTAGTTATAAATAATTTATTCGATTACTAAAGAATATTGTTTAAAGATAATATTATATTTGGATAATAAATCATCCATAAATCTCATGTTATCCTCCTTACCAATGAGGTTACCTTTATTCATTCAGGACAAGATGAACAATAAATAGAAAATGCTAATAATACCTTTTTTCTATTAATACTATAGAAAAGATAAGGTTTGGTGGAAATTTATTTCTTTTCTCCTTATGATGAGAAAAATTAAAGAAAAGGTTTGAAGTTCCATGGAGCTTTAAATCCATGGATTTACTTTTATCAACTTTAAAAAAGAAAAATGATTTATTGGGTGGTAAATGAATAAGAATCTATTTACTTCTCATGTAAAAGGAAATAGTTATTGTTATAACTGCTATAAATTAATGTTTAAGTAGTTATATAATAATAAAATATTCATAATTAAATATAATATATCTATTATACTTCTTGGTAATTAAATTAAAATATGTTTTATATCTATTTTAATATTATAATTAATAAATTTTAAAATATTATAATAATTAGGTTAAATTATTCGAGAGGCTGAGAAAGGTCTATTCCAATATTTGTAGTAAGAAGACACATCTTCTAAATTAGAATCATAGATTTATTTTAGTTTGTAATGAGTGTTAAAAAATAATTTATCTTAGTGTTCATTTAGACACAAAGGACATTATTTTACCTTTGGAATAAATGTTTCTATGGTACTCTATACTAAACTAATGTTTTAGTAACACTTGAATAAAAAATATATGTTGCAATTAATGTTGAATATAAAGTATATGACACTTACATGATGGTGGTAAGATAATTAATTTTCAAATAAAAAAATTAGATGAAATTTTTATAGATAGAAAAGTGTTTTACTCTATGTTGATTAATGATACTATGTATACTGACAAACTACTGGAGAAAAATTTATAGAATTTATGAGATTCCTTTAATTTTTTTAATTAACCAGTGAAGTAAATGAGTTAACATTATAATGATAGAGGAATCCCTAAGATGTATTTCTATAGAACTAATTATCCTAGTAATAATTATTCTTACATGTTTATTAAAGGTATTCTCAAACTTACATTTCTGTACATACATCAATATCCAGATGGTATTAAAAGTAAGATCAATGATGTTCCTTAAATTTATTTCAAATATTCTAGAGTTTATTCTAAGAAACGTTTTTCAAACAAAAGTACTCAAAACTATACATCTAACAACTATATCTACTAATGTATATCATATAAACTTTGGTATGATAAAAATTTATCAGGACAGAAACACAATTGTTTTTTGAAAACAATTTGTTAAAAAATAGATTTAGTTACTAAAAAACTAGAAACACGAAGTGCATCAATATTAATAATCTTATAGACACAAAGTATATTGTTGTATTGTCAATAAAAACCATGTTTCAAAAACGAATCTTATTTCTTAATGATAGAGGGAGAAGACATAAATTCTACAGGTTTAGGATCTAGACACACATGATTTGGTATAAGAATGTTGGGGTCCACTGAGTATAGTGGGAGGATTAGTTCCAGAGACATATACTGTGTAAGAATTTATAAAAAAAGGTTTTTCTCATTCACCAAAATATTGATAGATATTTTATTCTTTAACAATAAAGATTCCAACAAATAATTAGTAAATGGAAACATTCTATAGTTGGAAATTAAATAAAAATTCAATTAAAGGATTACATCTATCAAGATTTAGGGCCTCCACATTTATATTATTTATATGAATTGATAATCCTTGTGATTATTCAAGATAAAAAATTCATGTATGGTAAATATCAATACCAGTAAATCATAATTGAATATTTAAAGGTTAAGTTTATAAAAAAAACTAAACAAAAATTAGCATGACTAAAATATTTCTTAATTTTACTTGTATATGAGTTCTTCCATGGTCATCATATTGGTCAATTGTTTATCAAGGAAGCCTCATTTATAGGAAACCTTATTGAATATATCTATATGACATGGCCAAAACAGTGAACCTATGGTAAATATATATAAGGAATTACAAGAAATGGTTAGTGATATCAATAGAATCCAATAACATATGTTTATTAGATAAATTAATTAATAGATAAATCATTTATAATGATTATTGAAGAGTCATTTAGAAACAAATTAATGACATGGGCCTCTAATAGGACTATTAAATAACTATATGTTTTCATCATAGATATGTTGATAACATATAGAAAAAAATGTTTTGTTTGACACGTTCGTTAAGACTAAATATTGAATTTATCTAAAAATGACTTAAAGTATTAACCATGTTCTAGGAGAAGGATATAAAAAAATAGATCCATTATCTTGATAAATCTAGTCATAATGATAATATTAAAAAATACATTTAAACATATAATTTAAAACAATGTAAGTAAAAATAATTATTGGCATATAATATTTCTAGTAGAACACTTATTAACATAGGAAAATAATTTGGAGATCAAAATAATTTCACAGGAATAAGTGATAGAAATTTATCTCATATTATATGATATGTATTCAATTTTGATATCACCCATGCCTAATGTATAGTAGGTGAATATAAAAAATATCCAATATAAATGTTCCAACATAGAAGTTATGAATATCTAAATGTACATTAAAAAGTATATCATGATGAGTTCATTGTTTTTAGATAAGTGTGTTTATAATTGTACAAGGTAATTTTACAATTATCATCATTTAGATCAAATTTGTCTAGTATCATAGTAAGGATAATGTAAAATACAAGACCAACTTATTAGAACTAGTGGTTTCCATATATACAATATATGAGTTTGTTATAGATTCTGATGAAGCTTAAGAAGAGTTTTAATAATTTGAAATTCCTATTTTTGGTTATACTAGAAAAGTCAGTTTTTTATTTTTATAACAATCTTGGACTATGAATGTAATCAAGATTTCGACCTTCTAATATGGGAACAAGATGTGGATAATAAGTAATATTTCAACATTATAGAGTTACTAAAATAATGGATCTCATAATATATAGATTCACCAGACAGGATTGTAGATTTACCAGCCAGAGTCATTAAAATTTTGTAGGCCTAGAAGCTATGATCATACTAAAAAGAATCATGTGTAACATGTGAGAACTAAAAATTCATTTTTAGTTGGCTTTAGAGAAAGCGAATCTCTGTTAGAGTTGATTCCTTATAACTAACTATTATATAATTTATATTTCATATATATTCGTGAATTTTACTATTCACCATTACCTAATCATATATTTATTATTCATATTCATATAATTAATGTGATAATGTCCCAAAATATCAATCACTTTGAAATGGTCATAGAAGTTCTCCACTTTGATGAGATCAAAGATGTGTCATGAAAATATTCAAAAATATTTTTATATAGAAATAAAACATTCAATGATGGGACACATTGTATGTTAAAAAAAATTGTGGATACTCTTATCCAGATAAGACTTTATCTCGTATAGTTTTCATTTGGTAATCACTATTATGGGAGACTATGAGAACAGATCCGCCTATCAGAAATCCACTTGTTCATATGTTATTAGATATTCAAATTTGTGATCATGTGTACCGATCTTTAAAATTATGGATTATAGATAATGTATTTCTTGAAACATTATCTTTTTGTATTTACATTAACCATGGTGGCATATGATTATAGAGAATTTTGGTACATTTGGTGCATCACAGATGATGTGTCATTAATGAAACAATTGATGAAGGATTTTTACCTTCCATTATTATGGAAGATTCCATCTCAAACCATTTATTGAAATGAGATTATTGGATTAAATTCCATGGTTATATTGTAATTATTAGTTTATTTTAGATATGAAAACAAAGACGTATCAAGCATGTAGGATGATGATATAGATATGAAACCTATTAGATTATATATCTAGAAAAATGGATTATATTACATAGATATTGTTCATATGTGGTTGATGTCATTATGGCATATCCACTTCTTCTATGGGTGTCTTAAATCATTTATAGATATAAATATTATACTTTATGAAATACTTACTAATACTACAGAGGGTTATTTATTGAGGGTCTCACCTAATAGATGCTTCTGCTTCATCCGTAACCATAAATCATTCTGATTATCTTTTATTTATATTTCTCACTGCACTAAATTTAGGAAAATGAATTATACATTTTCATATCCTTTGAGTAGCTCATAATATGCAGGGGTGTATTCTTGATTTATTCAATACCATCACTACATATATATAATCTTCATGTATTACATGTTTTTATGAAAAAACAATCTACATTAAGAACACATCGAATACTATACATAGTATCTCATTCCTTTCCTACTATTCACAACTAAAAAAGAAAGGAGAAACCTCATTGACGTTAAAAACTATGTGGGATTGTATTCTATTTTTCGAAGATATTAATGTAATATATTATACCGTCTCAACAATATACCTTCCTATTTACAAAAAATAGAGCACTCTACCACACTTCTTCCTCACAATCACAATTTGTATCATTTAATCAATACTTCTACAAATGAAAAGGTCATTGGAATTTATAGACAAATTCCACCACCCTAGGGCCTCTTAGAATCTTTGTGTTACATTCACTCCACTGAAATACCTCACTATAATTTGGCCTTATACTTTAAATGAAAAAAATAACAATGTGATTTGATCACAAATGAAACATAATTCACCCTATATACATGATCTTATCTCTTGGTATTTATTTATTTTGAAAACACATTGGATTCTAAATGCAAAATAACAAAATGCTTCCATTTTATGACATTCATGCAATACCTAACATGAATGAATCTTTATATGGTGTGATTTCTTTATTATTAAAGTTAAGATGTCATTGAGTGAGATCGTGCATGCCTTTTTGATGCATGTATTTGGCTTTTGTTGGAACAATTCATGTTTGAGCTCTTTGATTCATGAAAACCATCATAATCGTGGTTAAAGGTGATAAAATACCTCATCATATCGAGAAATAATCATAAAAATATGTTATTTTTAAATGATTGATCAATATGAATGATAATGAGTCCTACATAGGAAACAAATTTCAATGTATAATAGTTTATTATAAGGATTCTGGTGTCCAACTTATGATTAGTCACATAGAGACACCCCTTTAAAATAGAAAATGTTCCACCTCACATGAAATCTTACCCTAGGATCGACCCATTCCTTCTATCATGTATTCTATACTTCACGGCATACCACTTATTCTGAGTTTTCTAGATATGTATAATTATTTTTTGTTTCTTAAAGAATATAATTCCATTTTCAAAATAAATTATATATTTCCTATATATTTATATATATTCACCAGCCAGTCTTATGAATAATATATCAATCAAATATTATATAATTAAAAAATTACTTTACTAGAAAAATTAATAATAACATAAATTACTTCATAACTAATAACTTTCTTGATATGCAAGGATTCTTCCATGAAATACACCTATAACTTATGAAAGTCATTCAATTATCTCATAAAACCGTACAATAAATTTTAAATAGATATTTTCAACAAATCCAACATAAACACACTATTGAAACAATCTCCCCATTATTATTTTGTGAAAAATATTCTATAAACTCTAACTTATTATAGTGTACTATTTTTATAATATATACATTATCCCCATCTATTAACACAATGAAAACTGGTCTTTTCTACTTTTTGGTGTAGAAAACACCGTCATTAAAAGATTTAGTTTGATCTAAACTCCAATTTTTGGGAACATTTCATTCCTCATATTTTTCAAGAGAAATATTAATGAACTCACAAAATAGGATAGACAATATTCCCCATAATTCATACCTTAATACTCTTCACATGTATTCCATCAATATTAAAAAACTTCTCAAAACCATATTGCTTTAATATATTATCTTATAGACAACTATTATAGTTTATCCACAATCTTACATTAAAAATTTAGTGATCAAGTTTCAAAATGTAGTAGTGACATGTAAAAAATCCTCTTTGCCTTCTAAGTTTGAACTTGGTATAGGAAACACGATAATTTTTCAACAGTTTCATTTTCATCCATGACACTACTTTTTTTTATAAAAATATAGTCATCATGAAATTTTTTATCTTCTTCACATCATGTGATCTCAACCACACTAACACAGAACCCTTCAGTTCTCATCACCAACCCTTTATGAATACCTTTAACTCTTGAAATCAATTTTTTTAATAATTGGTTCAACAGAGTAAAGCAATTTTTGAAAATTTTATTTTCTTCTAAATCCATATTATCTTCTTTCTCGTGTTTATATACCATAAGAGAAATGGTATAATGTCACATTTTGATAATCAATTAGTATTTTATGCCATTATAACTACTAAATAATATTTTATTCCTCTTTTTCATCACAAGATACACTTTATAGTTTTTCATACTTAATTATTTTAACCATATTTATTCTTTTTTTGGCTCATTTTTTATTTTTAGCATATACTGACCTGGTTATTGTATCTCCCCTTAATCCTATATATCATTAAATAAAAATATGAAACATTTAAATGGAAGGGGAGACGGGTACCTATGAAATCCTCAAGTTAATTAGTGTAATTTGTTTTAATGAACCAACCTAGAACTTTCATTTTTATTCTAAGCCTTGTTAGTGGTTATTCATATGATTCTAATTTTAAACATTTCACTCCAAGTTTGATCTTGAGAGATATACATCATACTAGTATTTGGTATCATATTAGTTGGAGGGACAAACTCACTTTTACATGTTTCCTATAATAATATATTTTTCTTGTATCCTCTATGAATCGTTGGACCCTCACTCATGGATCTTGTGCTCATACACACATATAATTCATACTAGATTTGATACAAAATATAGATTATTAGATATAAATATACCATAATTAAATGACTTGAAGGTGATATTTCTTTACATAAATTTCAAAGTCCATTTTTTGTTTAGATTTTTAGAAAATTTATACAAAAAATAAATTAATAAAACCCATAAAATGGGAAATTTTCCACTATAAAAGAAATTTCAGAGCCCATCATCAGTATTCAACAACCTCTAAAAATTCATCACACAAGATTAACTATAAGACATATCATGTATAATAATTTTCTTCATTACCCAGGGAGATAAAAAAAATATGAATCATTGATCTCAAACAATCAATAATGGAAAACATACAACCAATGAAATCACGTAAAAAACATTGATTAAAAATTATGAAAGAACAAATAATTACCATAATTTAATAATAACTTAAATTGAGATAATAATATATCCATGGGTAATACTAGAATTAAATAGATCATTTGTATAACATTAATAGTTTCATTTTTAATTAAATGCGTAATATTGGATAGTTAATTTAATACCATAAGTTAAGACATCATGATCTCACCATCAAGGTAATATCATGTTCAATACATACAAAAACCAAAATAGAAAAACTTGTTTGTATCATGAGACCTACTGATGCATCGAGGTACTATATAATGTCAATCCCCATGCATCACTTGTTTAAGTCCAATAAATATCTGAGGTAATTAGTAAACATTACACAATAAACTTGGATAATTATCATATGAATTTGAATAATAACATAAAAAACACCAATTTCACTATCCAAACAAGGATGTTATGGACAAGAATACATCACAATATCTACTTCACCAAAATTTTAGGTTGTGACTGTATACTTAAATTTATCCATTAAATTTATCTATACAATTAAAATTATTATCAAACATAACTTTTTGTCCCTTAAAATATCCTCAACTAACTTTCTAACCTACAGAGTTATCTAAACCATCCCTTGAAGCCATTTGTAATTCCCCAAACCTAAAATCCCAAAACTTGTTGTGAATAAACATCTTCTTTGTATACTAAATTTTAAATTAATGGGAGAACCCATATTTTAGCAATCAATAATTATAATTTCACTAATAAATATTGTGGAAGTTACATTTGAAGACGCTTTTAGGTTAATAGTTTTAGAGATTTAGTAATAACTTTTAACTAAAAAAGACCATATATAACTAATAAAATAGAAATTTTCCACTATATAAGATGATACTTAATCTATAATAAGTATTTAAATTCTATAAAAATTTATCCACACAAGGTACTATGTTATATTTATCATGTGTAATACATTTCATCAAAATCTAGTGAAATAAAAATATTAGATTGGGTGAGATCAAAATTTTAGTTAGAGAAAACATAATAAAAAATAATTATAGATCCTAAGTGAGAAATAGATGAGCATAAATAATTTCTCCAAAATGGATAATCAAAATAATTCCATAAAAAAAACAGATAGTGATCATAACATATCCATGGTTGAAAAATCAACAAATAAATTCAGAGAAAAAATAACTCCTTCCTTAGGTATGGAATTAAAAATACCTACAGGCTTATTCCATTCCCTATGATAATACAACATGATCTTAGACATCATAATTTTCTATCAAGGCCATGTGTTCATGAATTATTTTTCTATGTGTAGGAATACAACAATATAACTATGATGGTTTATCTAATAATACCTTAAAAATGCATTGATCAGCTATTAAGGTCCCCAACCATCACTAATAAAGTACAATACATTGAAAATATTATGTAATTACTAAAAAAATACATAACCAAAATTTATTAGTAATCGATAAACATACCAATTGAAATAATAAGCATACAACATTATCAATATCTTCCCAATCAATAAATACAAATGATGTAAATTTATACATCTCTCAAACTAACACAATGTGGAGTAATGATATATGAATTGATCAATAATTATCCCCAAACAATCAATATAAGTCTATATAAGTGAATTCCCCTTAAACAATTTAACAAAATAATAAGGTATTCATATAGGAAAGGCAATGAAATAAAAATGATTCCTATAATAGAGGATTGGTTGGAATGAAACGTTTGTGATAAAGTTTCTCAAGTTTAACCCCCCACATAAAAAAATAGAATGAGAGGGATTATAAATTAATACATTGGAAATATATACACCATAAAAAGGAAATATATAGTGAATACGAATCATGCCTTAATGAAACAATATCGAGACGAAACTACCATTACAGTAATGATAACTTAATAATAATAATCACATAATAAGGATGAAATGAAATTAAAATATAATTAAATTAAATATATTAAATATACTTAAAATAAATAGGGTATTTAATACAATATATAAAATAAGTGATGGTTCAAAATATCATATATGTCTCATATAATTTAAAATAGATACAAATTCACTTAAAACATTAGAAACAATCAAATCAAAACCCCACGAAGGGTAGGATTTCATATGAAATATTATATAACATGAATAATGAGAGTATCATGATAAAAAATATTAATGTTTATGTAGATACACCATACAATAATAAAAAATTCTTTTATTATATGAAAAATTTCTCATAGGGGTTAAAATTGAGATAATAAATACCTTACAAGTAATATAATATTTGAGGTTCGCATCATTTTATTTTGAGTTTATAAAGATTTATTTTAAATACTTAGAAAGGAACTATTAAATACCATAAAATTAATTACATTGGATAATAAATCATACTTGGAATAATAGAGTTCAATAATATATTTTGTAACTCAATGGAAGAAAATTATGTTTTCACAATCCCTGACGATTTGTATAATACCTGAATCAAAATATGAATTAAGAAAGAAACTAAATATTAATTGAAGATAACATGAATTAGAAAAAAAATATTGTAAAATAATTTAGTTATAATTAAATCAAAATTACAATATATAAAATTAAAAATAGTGAAAAAATTACAATATGTCTCAAATAGTAAGAATTGAGACTAAGAACACCTTACATTGTACTAAATTTATTTTCTTGCACCTAATTTTCAGATTAACCAAATTAAATATATTATATTCCTTTTTAATAACCTTATTAATTTTTACTTAATTAACTATGTACAACTTATTAAAATTTATTATTTTTTTATAATGTAGTTTGTTCTTTTGTGTGTTTTTTTTTGTGAAAATCGAATCTGTATCAGCTATTTTTAATAATTTTAGTAATTAAGGATGATATTTTCATATTAAGATAAATAAATAATATATAATTTTAAAAAAAATTAGACAATGTTTTTTTTCATACTAACTTTAAATTAAATTATTATTTATGTTCTCATAGTCCTCCAAGATAAATTTTTATAACATTATTCAATTAGGTGGTTAAACCAACCCCAAGTAAAAACACATTATATATTAATAGGAGAGTATGGTAATGATGGGTATAATAACATTATAATAAAATAATAATTATTTTAATATTAATTTTTATGTTGTAAAATAAAAAATTAATTTTTTTGAAAAAATAAATAAAAGAAAGATGAAAAATGAAAAACGTTACTCCGCGGAGGTGGTAGTCTGTACAAAACATGGTTAACATTATTTTGTTTTTAAATGTGGATAAAATGTTGTAAATAATTTTTATTCAATTAATATAATAATAATTTATTAAAAAAGATATACTGAGGACATTATATTACTAGGTTAGGGTAGTGTTGGAAGAGAAAGATTTAGAAGAAAATGTACAGAGGTAATAAAACACACTTTGGTACCAAAAAATTTCTTTAGAAAGTATTATTATAAACACGTAGATTAGGATACCTTATGGTTAATTGGTGCTTTAGGTCATGAATTTTACTTCTAGAAGATTCAAATTAGGTAGGTTTGGAATTAAATTTAGAATTAAATCTATAACTTTGATTGGGTAAAAGTTTTCACCTTCTATAAGTGAAGAAAATGGAACATTTGTGAACAACCAATATTTTTCACCAATGGAACGATTCTTCTCAGCGGTCTATGTATTGAAAAGTTAAAGATAAAGGATTTTGGGGTGATATTTTGTTGATAAAGTATCCAGTAAGTATTTTCAAACATTTTCTAACCATGTTTTAATTTTTTACTATTGTATCATTACTTTTATCTTATGTATTTTTACATGGGTAATTCATTATTATCCATGTAAATCATGTTTTAAAAAACATAAAAAATTAAAAATATTACTAAATTTATGTTTTATTAACCTCAATTTAATCTCCATTTAATATAATAAAATTTATATGCAATAGAAAATTAATCTTCAAATAAAAATGTTATATATATATATATATATTGGTTTTTTTTGAAAAATGTTGTTTTCACAATTAAGTGTTCTTAATATTATATATTATGGATTACCAATTTAAATAATGGTAATTTATTTATATATTTTTTTACAAATAATCTAAAATTAACTTTTTAAAAGTGATTAATTTATTTGACTAAATAAAAATTACACAATATTAATACAAACGTTCATTTTAAATAATAGTGTTTCTATTATCATGGTCGTCAACATTAATAATTGTAGTTATAATTTTATGCATAAATAAAATTTACCTCATTATATAATATTGTCATGTTGATCTAAAATATGAAACCAATTTTTGGATTTAATTTTGAATGGTTATGAAAACAAATTTTTTAATATAAATGAATAAATCATTTTTTAGAGTAAAATATTTCTTATATTCTCAAAATGATAAACATGGGTTTTATAAATACAAAATTGTAATATAAAATGTTTAATTTTTGTTTAAAATTTTAATATATATATATATATATTTAAAAAAAATCAAAAACATGTAATTAATTCTTTTTTATGATAGTGATAGTTTTAAAAATATCAGCATCTTATAATCATTCAACAAAAAATCCTACATTTTAGAAAATTATCAATAATTCATCATAATATATATATTTTTCCTATATATGATAATTAAATACTTATTATTATATTAAAATTAAAAAAAATTACAATTTAAATTTTAAATAACAATATATATAATGACAACTATAATGCCTGAGCCTTAAACATTGCATAATCTTGAGATAAGTCAAAATTTTTCCATTAATTTACATTGAGGATTTTTTTAGGTTTTGATTATTTTAAAATTAGGTCATAAATTATACATAACAACATAAACACTTCAAGTCGACATTTATACTCAATATTAATTTTTTTAACCAAAGAAAATCATTTTAAAATGAAACATGATTTCTTTTCAAGACATATCTTCTGTAATTTCATCATGGAATCTTATTTTTCATTACCAATCTTAAGACCTGTGAAAAACATTTAAAAATATGGGATGAGAATAAAATCCTTAGTAAGGGATACACAAAGAAGGAAAACAATTAGTCTTGGAAAAACATGGAAACCATGAATACTTTATCATATGGTAATAATTTTCACAATTAAGAAATAGTAATTACACTTAAATAAATATAAGCTCATTTCTTAACATTTTTAATCAAAATAATAACATAAAAACTATATAAATAAAATTTAACATATAATGGTATCTTGGGACATAAAAATACATAATTGCAATAACCATACAGTCGAATTGCACACATATCACTAATGTAATTTCCATATGACTGACCTCCATACCCAATGTATTGGATGTTATAACGTAACCACCCATCCTTGGGCTATCATGGAACCAACCATCTCCAGTTTATCATGTAATCACCAGCCTTTGTATTATCATGTAACCACCTGTATAATTTCAAGTACTATTAGATATTTATAACAGATAAATAATGCAATTATCAACATTTTACTCTTAACATTTCATTTACAATCACAAAAAATCATTCCAATATATTGTAATATTAAATCCACATTTAAATCCATTTACAATACCAAAACATACGAAATGGGAATAAGGGACTTTTTTCCTTTAAAAACACTAAGGCTTATAGAGAAATCCAAATATAAAATAATGGTTACGACTGCGGAGAAGTCATTGTCACCGCATATGTTTAAAACATTCATTTTTCATTTAGTAAAATGCTTCATAGAAAAATATCCCTTTATAAAACCATTGAATTAAATTAAAATTCAATGTGGATAATAATACAATGTATAAAATAAGGTGGTTTATATTACTGAAATATGCCTCAATGAAAAGAGATTGTGATGAAGTCCCTTACAAGGATCATATCATTAGATTAAGGATAAATTAATGACATAATAATATGTAAAAAATATAAATATGACCAATATAAATGGATATTAAGATTAAAACAATCATAGGTCATTAATACATATTATTATAAAAACAAAACCAATGTCATGGATATTTAACTCAATGAATGGAAGTTGAGTTAAGATTTCCCTTACCTTGAGTCCAACTTGTCTCGTACGTTATTTATTTTACTGAATAATAAATTTGGGATAATTTATAATTTATTGATAACCTTTTTCATTTTTATTATTCCATTTATATCACTTATTAATATGTTATAAAAATTATATAACTATATAAGTTCATATCAGACATTTTGTCAATATTCAGTACTTGAGTCAAAAATGAACTTAGTTTTGATGTAAATTGTCCATGTGGTAAAAAGTAAATCATTTCCATAATTTTTTTCATTATTTAAATATCATATATATCAATTATATATGTATTTATAATAATCCATTTTATTTGGAGATAAGAAATGAAATTAACCGTTCATGGATACAGTAGGTCATACGTACGCATGAATACTGCTTTCGTTTCTTTGTCATATTGAAAAAATGATATAAATTTATATTATAATACAATTATTTTATAAATGTTATATATGTATCATAGTTTTAATATAATCATCCTTTATAAATTCCATGGATATAGAGAAAAAGTCATATTTCCTTGAGGGGGTGGTAGTCCATACTTCCTCGAACGAAATTATCATATTTAGACGACATGGAAAGCAGAAAGGTATGTTATAAATAAAAATTTCAGAAGCAAAAAGACAAAATAAATATAATATATATCATATCTAAAAATATTTTCCATTATAATGGCCACTATTAGAGGTGGTAGGGGAAAATTGGACAACCATCCTTTCATGAGGCAGTACTTCGCCGTACACAGAAACAATATGTTCATTACCAATTAAATGTAGGTTTGTGTAAGTGTAAATTACAACCAATGATTAAAAAAATACTATTATATTTAGTATACTGGTGGTTTAATTTATTCATATAATCATAAGAGTTTAGGGAGTGGACAATGGAAATGAAAGTAAAAAATCATGAGAGAATGTGTTACCTCTTAATCAGGTAACTTCTTTTGGTTTACACTAAAAGGCTTCCTTGGGAGAATTTATTCCCTATGGAAGGATTATAGGATGAGGTTAGGGATTCATTGAATATTTTTAGGTAGGTATTGGTTGAACAAAAATGTTTTTTATGTGTGAGTATCAGATAAGAGAGGGTACATTTTTAGAGGAGAGGGAAAGGTCACCCTTGGAAACTCTTAAATTATTAAATTAACATAAATTAATTTTTTAATTAAATTGTATGCAACATGAGTTATGTGGAAGATAAGATGATGATAGTTCAAAAAACTCTCATCCAATAATTTTTAGAGGTGTATTTATTTTATTTTAAACATTATATTTTTGGTTTACCTTCAATTATTCTTTTTAAATTTTGATTATTGTAACAACATTTATTTATTAAGAGGATATTAATTATACTTATACGGGGTAAATTTTACATAATTGTAAACTTAAGTATCTTTTATAAATTATCATAGTTTTGGGGATTTTATATTATTATTAATATTTTTAAATAATTTAATAAATTAATTTTTTCATAAAAAATCAATTACGTCAATTTTTATACTATTCATTTTATTGAATTTAAATAAAATCCATATAAAGTGATAACTTTCAACAAAAGAATTTAATAGACTTTCAAAATGTCATATTCCCCAATAATAATCGTTCATATCATAAATTAGTTTATATAATATTCACTTTAATATTTATAATATCAATTTTTGATCTATTCATCAATAATCAAATCACTACATCATCATTGTGTCATAATGAAATTTAATTATTTAATGTCTAAAAATTATAAAAAAAAATACAATGACATGTGAAATATTATTATATTTATTATTAATATTTATAATCTAAGATATCACTTATATAAACCCATATTAAGTTAAGAGTTATAAGTGTCATAATCACACCCAAGTGGCTTCCAAAGGCCAAATTTTCATCCTAAAAGTTTTAATGTTCAGATATTTCTCATACAATAGGATTAGGACAAGTGTTATGATAGTTTTATATTATTATAATATTATTCTTATCCTTATTTACCTGATTTACCCATTATCTATGGTAAATGAAACTAATTAATAAACTTACTATTCATCATGTCCCAAAATAAGAAGGACATATTTATATAATTTAGATCTTATGATTAAAAATATGGAATATATTTTTCCAAATTTATAACACATAAGTTGTATTAATTAATTTAAAATTAAATGTCATCATTAAAAGAAGAAAACATGTTTTTTTTAAGTGACAACCATCAAGAGATTGACATTTGTTTATATCAAATTTCAATGTGAAATTACTTCCAATGAATAAAACTTTGACTAAATGATAAAAAATTAATCCAATTAAACTTTAAAACCATTTAAATGGAAAATATATCTATATTAAAAAATATACAAAAAGGCATTTTTGAATTAAAATGTAGTATTTTTCACCATTCATTAAAAAAGAATTTTATGAGAATAATAACAAAATTCAATCAAAGTAATTTTTGATATCCCAATTATAAATAAGAAGTTTATTTTTTAAAAATAGAACATATAAAGTTGTCTAATACTATATTTTAAAAATGTTCTCCAAAAAAGGTGGTTAAACAACCTTTAAAAATATATTTTAATTTTTTATGCTTAAAATTGGATTTATTCTCATTTTAATCATCTAATTTTTTTTATGAATATAAAAACATTTAAAAAACATGTATAAATATAATATAGTTAGTTTTGTTTACTCCTACTAATACAATGGCTAGGAATTAACTCCCATTTAAAATAATAATATTAATAATGTATTGTTTTTTTGTATAACTCAGTCTTGTGTGCAATGTAAGATTTATGAGAAACCATTTGTTGTGTGTCGAGTATGATATTGGATAAAGAATAACCTTTGACATAAAATTAACATCATATTCAAAAATATTAATAGATATGAAAATGTATTATTCTATAATTACTTGGGATGTTACATCCTTCCCCCCTTTTGGAAATTGAGACCTCACTATTTTAAAATTGAGCTCGGTAACTTTATTGAAATCCAATATCTGAAAAAGAGTCAATAAATCATTCATGTTAAAACTAAAGAATTAAATAACATTGGTCACATTACTCTCCATGTATGAAAACATGGATATAGAATAAAAACTAACTCTCATTGACTAATAGAGTGTGATAGATAACTTGATCATGGAAAGCTGACCACCATAATAAGATAAATATGTGATGGGAATATGTCTATTGATAATGGTAAGTGTATAATTTATTTTCTTCAAGATCATTTTAATATATTTGAAGAATTATATTACTACCTGGACTAAGATCATAAAAAATATACATACTTGAAAAGTGGTGTTTCATCCTTTAAACAATTTCCACCACAAACTCATCTTTTCTCGAAATAATGAGTATTCAAGATGACTTTCTCAAACCCAAAGCACTAGAATAAACTTCTATAGAATAACATAATAAGAAAACTGTGAACTGTATATTTCATCTATATTTAGACATTAACAAAACCAAAATGTTTAGTACAAGAGAAGTTAATTCCCAAAAAGAATAAACCATTTTTTAAAGAAAAAACTTCTTTTAATCTACAAAATTCAATAGTAATAACCAAAGTTCAACATAGAACATTCATCAAATAATTATCCTTAAAGTTCTTAAAAATAAACCAAACTAAGATTGAAACCCAAAATTCAGAATGATTTGATCACATTGAGTTCCAAGATAAATCTTAAAATTTATCTCCAAATAACATCAACCACTCTTAATGTTTCATATTGAAAATTAATTAACCTAATAACATATTCTCCATGATAGACTAATCATTTCCATAAATAAAATAATTCTCATAAGTCTATAAATAAAATCATAGATTCTTCCAAAATACAATTCAACAATTACTTTGTTAAAATTCCAAAATTTTTTATTTATGTTAATCATATAATGTTCCCAAAATAATGAACGTTTTCTAAAATAACATTTAGCAGGTAATCTCTAAATCATTTTCCAATACTATGGATATCGATTTGATAAAAAATAAGTTACCAAAATCAAAATTTTCTTATTCCATAAAATCATTTAACTGAAAAAAAGAAGTCATACTAACCAGGGAAATCACGTAGGCCCGTGGTAGATGATGCACCCTTATCACCCTTCAGTTGAGGGTTTGTTTCCCGCGACCTTGCTGGACGCGACAAGTTGTCAACCATCCTACAGGTTGTCATTTCTCAAAAAAAATATAATTCTTATAATATTTACATAATCTTGATGTAATTCAGTAATTTGTCTTCAATTCACTTCGAGGATCTTTTTTGGTTTATAGATTCAGAGAAATAGGTCATAACTCAAACATAAAAACTTAAACAATGCATGTTGACACTTATACTCATTATCCATTTATTTAAACAATGGAACCCTTAAAACATGATTTTTATTCAAGACACATCTTCAATAATTTTATAATGGAATCTTATTTGTCCTTACCAATATTAAGACCCGTGAAAACATATCAAAACATGGATTAGAATAAAAAGCGCAATAAGGGATACACAAAGAAGGAAATCCATTAGTCTTGGGAAAACATTTATACCATGAATATTTTATCATAAAATAATTCTTTTTCACCATTAAGAAGTAGTAATTATACTTCACTGAATATGAGCTCCTTTATTACTATTTTTTAAATCAAAATATTACCATAAAACCCATAGAAACCACGTATATCATATAAAGGTAACTTGGGACATAAACATACTTAAATGGAATAACAATACAGCTAACTTCCACACATATCTCTAATGGAATATCCATACAACCTACTTAAATACCCAATGCATTGGTTGTTATAATGTACCCACCCATATTTGGTTTATCATGTGACCACCAATATTTGTTTTATCAAGTAACCAACTGTCATTGGTTTATCACCTAACCACCCGCCTAATTTCCAAGTACTATTATATAATCAAAACACATAAATTTTGCAATTATCAACATTTCAATCTTAACATTTCATTTTAAATCACAATAAGTAATTTAAAGATATTAAAATAGTAAATTCAATTTCAAAACCATTTTCAATACCAAAACCCCCAAAACAATAATAAGGGATTTCTTTTTTCCTTTTAAAAACATTAAGGCATATGAAGGAAGCTAAATATAAAATAATGGTAATGGTGGAAGAGAATTCATTGTCACCACATATGATAGAAAAATATTTCTTTTGTTGTTTAGTAAAACACTTCATAGATAAATATTACTTTCAAAAACCATTTAATGTAATTAAAATTCAAAGGTGATAATTATACACCGTAAAAAATAAGTTTGTGTATCAAAATATGCCTCAATGAAAGGAGATTGAGACGAAGTTCATTATATAGATCATATAATTAGATTAAGGATAAATAAATGAAATAATTATGTGTGAAAAATATAAATACTCTCAATATAAGTGGATATTCAGTGTAAAATAATCACAATTCATTGATACATATTCTTGGAAAAACTAAACCAATGACATGGATATTTAACTCAATGAAAGGAAATTGAGTTAAGATTTCCCTTACCTTGAGTCTAGCTTGTCTCATACATTCTTTATTTTAATAAATAATAAAATTTGGTAAATTTTTAATTTATTGAGAACCTTATCAAGTTTATTATTCCTTTTATATCACTTATTACCATGTTATAAAAATTACATAACAATATAAGTTCATATCAAACATTTTGTCGATATTTGGTACTTGAGTCAAAAATAAACTTGTTTTGATGTAAACTGTTCATGTGGTAAAAATTACATCATCTCTAGAATATTATTAATGATATAGATATCATATATATCTAGGATATATTTATTTATAATAATCCATATTATTTGGAGATAAGAAATGAAATGAACCATTTATGGAGATGGTAGGCCATACGTACGCATGAATGCTGCTTTAATTTCTTTATCATATTAAAAGAATAATATAAATTTATATTTTAATACTAGTATTTTATTGAATTTATATATGTATTATATTTTATTAAAACTATCTTTTATATGTTCCATTTATAGTAAGAATGAGTCATATCGTTTTTAGGGTGCATTAGTCAACACTTCCTCAAACAAAATTATCATTTTACACAACATGGAAAGCATTAAGTTATGTTCTAAATAAAAATTTCAGAAGTATAGAGACAATATAAATATAATATATATCATATGTAAAAAAAGGTTCCATTATAATGGCCACCATTAGATGTGGTAGTAGATAATTGAACAATCATTGTTTCTTGAGGTAGTACTTCACCGTACATAGAAATAGTATGTTCGTTACCCATCAAATAGATGTGTGTATAAGGGTACATTGAAATCATAGAATAAAAATAATACTATTATATTTTTGAAATTGGTTTTGTTATGTGATCATAGAATAAGAAGAGATTAGAAAGTGGAGAATTTAAATGAGTCCCAAAAGCATGAGAGAAGGTGTTACCTCTTAATCATGAAACTTCTATTAGTTTATACCAAATTGTTTTTTTGGTAGGATTTATACCCTAATAGAGGAATCTATTATGGAGTTGGGGATTATAGGAAGTGTTTTGGGTTGGCCATGTATGAACCCAAAGGTCATGGAAGTGTGAGTATTGGAGAAGAGAGGGTAACTTTTTATAGAGAGGGAAGGGGCAGCCTTGGAAACTCTTAAATTATTAAATTAATATAAATTAATTATTTATTTAACACGGAAAAAACCGGAGATATGTCCAAGATAAAATAATTATTGTTTTTAATCCTCACATCCAATAATTATTAGACATGTATTTAATTTATTTTTATCCTTATGTTTTCGGTTTACCCTTAATTATTCTCTTTTAATTTCAATTGTGGTAATAATATTTTAATTTTTAAGAGGGTATTAATTTAACTTATATGGGGTAAATTTCACATAATTGGACACTTAATGAAATTTAATACAATATCATTATTGTTTTGTGATTTTATAATATTTTTAGTATTTTTAAATAATTTAATAAATTAATATTTTTATAAAAAATCACTTATGTCAATTTTTACATTATTTATTTTGTTGAATGTAAATAAAATCCCAAAAGAGAGATAAATTCCAAAAAAAGTATTTAATAGTCTTTTAACATGTCATATTAACCAATAAAAAACGTTTATTAAATAAAGTATGTCAAATAATATTTATTTTAATATTTATAATATCATTTATTTGATTCCTTCATTAATAAATCAATCACAACATCATCATTGTGTCATAATTAAATTTAATTATTTAATGTCTAATTTTTTGTAAAAAATACCATGATATAGGAAGTATTTTTATATTTATAATTACTATTTATTGTTGAAGATATAACTTATATAAATCCATATTAAAATTATTTTAGTAAGAAGATATATGTTTATAATATATTTTCCTTTAAATTAAAAGTTATAAGTTTCGTAATCACACCCAAGTGGCTTCCAAAGGCCAAATTTTCATCCCAAGGGTTTTCATGGTTATACATATCTCATAAAATTGGATTAGTATAAATATTAGGGTAGTTTTACATTATTATAATAATAATAATTGTACCCTTATTTACCTAATTTACCCATTAACTGTGGTAAATAAAAATAATTACTAAAGTTAATATTTATCATGTCTAAAAAAAGGAACCTATTTACATAATTTGTACCTTCTGATTATATATATGGAACCCATTTTCCCAAATTTAAAACATAAAAGCTTAAGTAATTAATTTAAAATTAAATCTCGTCGTCAAAATCGGAAAACTAGTTTTTATAAGCAAAAACCTTCAAAAGATTGACATGTGTTTATATCAAATTTCAAAGTGCAATTATATGAAATGAAAAAAATTTGATTAAATGATAAAAACATAATCCAATTAATCTTTAAAAAAATTAAAACGAAAATATACCTATTTAAAAATTAGATGAAAATTTATTTTTGAATTAAAATGCATCATTTTTACTTTTCATTAAAAAATGAATTTTAACAAAAAATTACCAAAATTAAACCAGAGTAAATTTTGATGTACCGATTCTAAATAAGAGGTTTATTTTTAAAATTGAATATATAAAATTTTCAAAAAAATATATTTTTATAAGGTTCTCCATCAAAAGGTGTTAAAACTATATGTTAAAAAAATATTAGAGTATTTTATGCTTAAAATTGTATTTATTCTCATTTTATGCCTCTAAAATTTATTTGATGAATGTAAAAACATTTAACAAACATGTGTAAACATAATATAGATAGTTATGTTCATTCCCTCAAAATAAAATGGCAAAGGATTGACTAACATTTAAAATAATAATATTAATAATGTATCATTTTTTGGTATAACTCAATCTTCTGTGCAACCTTTGATTTTGGAGAAACCCATTATTGCATGTTGATTACACTATCAAATAAAGAATATAATTTAACATAAAATTAATTTCTTTTTCATAAATATTAATAGATAAGAAAATTTATTATTCTAAAATTACCTAGGATGTTACAAAAACTGTTTTCATATGAAAATAAGTTTATAAAATTTTAACTATTCTTATTCTTAATTTCTATCAATTACTAAAACAAATTGGGTTAAAATGTTATTCATATAAAAAATAAAATTTTCCCATTATTTCATGACCCTCTCTCCACAAAATTTACCCATCCTTGGCTGAAAATGTGATAAGGGAGATAGTGACACCAGAGTCCCGCCTCCAGTAGGCCCTGGGTTGGTGACTAGAACCGAGGGTTTAATAATCACATAGATGGGAGGAATTACCCTCTAATAGAACACATGTGAAGGAGAGATATGAGAAAAAAACAAACCAAGTATAACTCAAACTACAATATAAAACTAAACCCAAGTAAAAATACGTAATTTCATGTAAAGACTACTACAACCAAAAATGGAAGACTATAAGTACTAAAAGGAAGTAAAATAGAAGTGACCACAAAGCTCGTACATCTCTAGAAACCCCAAGATATTACTAACTAGTCTAATCTACAACCTGATCCATGTGACCTAAAACAAAAAATAGTTGTATATACATAGGGTGAGTATGAAAGTATACTCAGCAAGATCCTCCACTGAGCCTCTTGTACATAAGTAAGAAAAATCACGCTAAAGGATAGTAAACAACAAGTGAAACAAACTCGCCACCTAAATAAGTATAATATGTTCTCAGAATAACCATGGATATTATCACCATGTGTCAAATACAATAGTATTTAATATAATAATGGATATCATGGGTACCTCGCAATCAATTCCCCACAGGTTTTCTGCTTTTCCCCAACGTCACACGTCCTTAGCTTCTCTCTCAAAAAAACATTCCAGGAGACACCTGTGTGTTACACCACAAAAAGAACCTCATGAAACACCACAAATACATCTATGTAACCAAATTAATTAGGTAGTTTCCAGAATCCACCACTTCTATGATAACATGTATCATACATTTTTCATTATACCTCTAGCCATTACGCCCCATACACCGAGTAAGGATCCCCAAGCCATCATAACCTATACACGTTACACCTATAGTAGTCCATATGAAACTATATCTAGAATATATGTTCATGCATAACTACAATACATTACATCCCACTATACACATATATGGGGAAAATAACTGTCGTTCCTACCATCACAAGT
Organism: Viscum album; assembly: GCA_963277665.1. Lineage (NCBI taxonomy): Eukaryota > Viridiplantae > Streptophyta > Magnoliopsida > Santalales > Viscaceae > Viscum > Viscum album. The sequence continues at coordinate 1,437,816,518 of OY728129.1, forward strand.
AACAACCAAGAGAAGAGAGTGGGGCTAAAGGGGGGTATTCAGTCATCCATCCTCCAGCCAGAATGTTATGTAAAACACCCATAGGTCTCAAAATCCTCGAGGTGTCAGTTTCCCTAACCGAAATGGTGGATCAGCGTATAAAAACACAAAAATTACAGAATATAATATATCTCACATCCACACTATGGAAAAGATCTAGTCTTATACTGAACTACAGCTAATGTCTCTGGGACTCCTCGATGCCACTACAAAGACTAGATATCCTATAAGAGTATAACTATTTAAAGAGATATGTTAAGTTACTTATACTTTTTATTAGTTTAAAATTACATAATTAATTATTTAACCATTATTTAACCAATATTAATTCCGAATTACATTTCATTAGCATCCCACCAAGTTCTCTGCCCTTTAGAAAAAACCAAACCAAGTCCACAACTTATTAGAAATATTACTACAACATTGCATCCCAGAAAGCTCCAACCCCATGGTTTAACATATTTTATTCAATAATTTATTAACATCATTATTAATTTCCCATAATTCCATGCATGCTAGAAAATCAAAACTAAGCTACCAAACACAAGAGGCTCAACACGTTGAGTAGATGGACTACCCATAATGCATTTTCGACCTATAGAATGATCATAGACCCATCCATACTTGATAAACTAAACATAGAAATAACATGGAATACCCCACGCATCTTCACCTCCTTTGGAAGGAAGGTATGAATGAACAACTGACTTAAGCAGTGGGGAATGTAATGAAGTTAAGCAACCAACAAGATTCAACAAGAATTCAACATTCATAACTGACCAATTTCATCATCTTCGATGTCCTCCCCAACACGCACATGCATAAATCAATGCATATCACCACTCTAGTAATCAACTGCTACCCCAACCCCTAGTCTATACCACATATCAAAGCAGCATCCCAGGGTCACACCAAAACACAATCCATAGGAAAACAATTAATAAGAAATGGGGCTCTCATCCCCAAGTATAGAATCAAGCCTTCACACACAACGAGCACTCACAACTCCAAGAATAAGGATCTTAGTCTCTATAAGAAATATGGTAACTCAAAACCCTCCAAGGCATTAGATTTTATAAATTTTTTTATTTAATCCATCTTGAATTAGCCAGTTCATTTAAACATGTATAATTGCATCCATTCAATTATCCACAGTTTACCATAACAACAACCGAGTTAAAAAACATGCCTCTTTACCATTATAAAATTAATTTGAAATTAAACATATATTTACATTGTTTACTAATTTCCATAAAAAATGATGTAGGGTCCTAAAAATTCATCCAAGGGAAGAAAATTTCCCCACAATGACTTTTCAGAAGGAAGCAAGTGCTTCTACATGTCTAGCAGGGTGAATGAACTCAAATTGAGTTTCAAATTTCAGATGAAAGTTTAAGGAATTAAAGTTTTCAAAGAATTTTAAGTGGCCTGCATACAATCACTAGTAAGGGTATGAGAACCATGGGGATTGAGAACCACCAGGTACGCGGAATGATCCGAGAGGCACTGGCCCGTGGAGCAATGTCCATTGAACAAGGCGGACTGTGAACCACATCGCTAAAGGAATCTCGCACATGAAGGATATCTGTGTACCATTCCGTGAAGTCATAAGTTCTTGGACAAAGTGAATGGGTAGAGTTTATAGAACCATAATCGTGAACAGTGGCCTCCACAAAATCCCGGTTGACCAAGTCCTCCACAAGCTGGATATCTCTTCCCGAGCCTTTGCAAAATGTTCTGCATGCCCATAGATATTATTGCTCCAATTTTTATAAAAGGACCATAGTGGGAAGAAGAAAAATGAATGGATATTGAATTATTAAAGGGAACCAATAGGATGTAAATAAGTCTTAATATAAAATTCTATCTTTATCCTTGATTCATCAATGAAGCCCTAATTTCAAACCACACTCTCCATAGGCACATCCAGCTAAAAACCGAAAAATAGGGGAATTTAATAATAATAATAATAGAACCAAGAACCTAATTGGTGAACCGTGAACCACATACTTCTCGTGGATGAACTTATGGCGAATGATAATCTCAAAAACCCTATTTCAATATGGTGCTCTGCATTGTGTACCACTACACGGGCTGAACCCGACACCACGTACTGCATCAGTACACATATAGAACCCAAAGCGCGCTGATGGGCTGTGTACCACTATAGTATGTGGTCATCCAAAACCATGCATGCATACCGCATAGGTATAAAGATGCCCCCTCTACCTGCATAGCACTACGACATGTAGAGCCTCCCCTTCTCACACAAGAAACCAATACACAAAATGGGGTATTTTTAGGTATTATTTCCTCTGATTTCAGCCTCACCCCTCTATTATCATCTAGTCCTCAATGATCCCTCTATGAACTAGTCCTCCAATATTAGGAAAAATCCTCCACCAAATCCACCATAACCATACAATCAGACCATTGGGTGCATCAGTGCACCACTTTGAGTCTGCATACCCATGGTAAGAGGAGTCACAAAGAATCTCACCAAAATGGTTCAGGATTTGGGAATGCCTGTGGGTCTACATTCCCATGGTAACCTGGAGCCCAACCTTGGGATGCCTATGTAAACTTCCCCATTCTAGGGATTAAGGGTGATTAATTTATTTTCCATTTAATAAAGAATAATGATCATTAAAATGAGTTATGTTCGCTTCTCCTTTTGATGAAGAAATAACTCCTCCCCTTCCTAGAACGTATTCTGGGGCCCTGCCACTAAGTTAAGTTAACAATTGTTCGAGGTCAGGCCACATGAACATTAATGTCCCTTCACATAGAAAGGTTCATTACTCCACGCCCTTGCCCATGGTCACCCTAACCTCTTCCACCATAGGATCTCCATCTCCCACAAACAATAGAGGAAACATGTGGTTGGTTGGATACCTCACATCTTCTAGTTTCTCACACCAATCATAGCTCACATGGGCTTAGTGGTTTGTGACAATTACAACATCCACACAATTCTAAACTATGATAACTCTGATTCCTGACTAAACCAAGATACCTTGGATGCGTTATTGAAGGCCCGAGCTCAAAAGGGTTCCCATCTGAAAGGGTTCACCAAACCATGCCCCCCAAACTGGATGCTACCATGCGTAAGCCCCACATAATTCCGAACTACCTGGGCTTTGATTCCTCTCCTAAGGATTCACAGGAAACCCATATTATGGGTCTGATCCCAACATCAAATCACATTCAACCCCCTGGATGACAATAAATTCTAGAGCAGCTTATTATATGGCTCATGTTAGTAGTACCTCCGTAGCATCAAATATATGAATTCCTATGAAAATATTGAAAATCAAGGGTTGTCCGTGGAAACACTCTTCAAGAATGAACCAAGGAATCACAAACATATGAACATGACCAAAATCTGTAAGAGTGTCCTGGAACAAGAAATAATCATTCCCTGGAAGGGTGTAGTCTGCCTGAATTTCTATCCTCTCTACAAATAGAGTTCTGAAGTGTCATTGGATGAATCCTCAGTCAACGTGTGCTTCACTTTGAAAGATGGTCCATGAATCATGGATAGTAGGGAAGTTGGGTGTTTCTGGTTCCATGAATAAACCTGTTGGACACCATCTGAGGAATTTATATCTGGGGAGGACTGATTTCCAAATTACTTCATCCCACACAATTTCCCAATGGGACCGACTGACTATGGAATCTCCTTCAAAAAGTGATAGCGATGAATTGCCTAGTCTCTGCAAGGTTAATCCAACCTTATTTAAAGGATAATGACATTTAATAGGTCAAAACAAAATAAATGGTGAATTTGATAGGAAACTGTCTTCGGAAAAAGGCATGGGGGATGATTCTTGTTGGACCTTTTCACCATCATCTGAAGTGTGCCACATTGTATGTGGAACAAAAATGGTGAACTCGATGTGAATCCTTAACCAAGGTGGTGGTTCTACCCCAATGATAAAAGAAAAAATGACATTGCACGTCAGTCCATTTTTTTCGCCCCAGTATGCGCGAGATGCACCAAATCAAAGGCGAAACAAAAATGGTGAACCCGACGTGAATCCTTAACCAAGGTGGTGGTTCTAACCTAATGATAAAAGAAAAAAGGATATTGCATGTTGACCAATGTTTTTCACCTCGGTATGCGCGATACGTGCCACCTCTGTGGTGGAATAAAAAAGGTGATCCCGGTGTGAATCCTTAACCAAGGTTGCAGTATTACCTCACTCAAACCCCTTCACCCCAAAACAGAATAAAGAGGGAAGGGGGCCAAGCTGAATCTCCCAATATAAATATGTTTACAAGAATGCTAATTAGATGAGGGTTTTTTGTCTGTATGTCATATATGTATATTTGAGGATCCCGCAGAGCAACCTTCAATCCAAAAAAATCCCAAAGACCAATGCAAACACACGCAACAGTGATGCCGAAGGCAGTTGGAGCCCCAATGAAGAGAAGGTATCCCTCCCCTACCTAGAGTCTTCAACACTGGGTATCCTACAAGCTTCTCAAAGAGTACCACTAAAATGGTACTCTCCCCATGCTGGAGGCTGTGAGAAAATCCCTCCAGTCTACAAAGACCTGCCTGCCATATCCTCATCTGCGACCAGCACCCTAGCACAAGGCGGCCCCGGTGGTCATACCAAGCTGTTTCAGGAGCCTATCCCCAGAACGTGACAATAAGTACCCCTTACCATAGAGAGGAATATGAAGTCAATTTTGAAAACTTCATTTCAACTACCCATGGGTCCTACTCACGGGCCCCTGCCAGAGAACGTTTCCACTGATACTAGATGAACAAGCCTCCTCTCGCTAAAGAGGACCTTATGCCGAGGGCACCTACTAAAGTCTAGGAGACCCGAACCCCTTTGGATGACCAACCAGGGAGGAGAATATATAATCAGGAACATGATATCACCCTAGTTCTTGGGGAGAAACTTCATCGTACTAAAACGGTGGAATTTAATGGGAAGACATATGACTATGTGCCCTCCACACAAGCCCACCATAGAAATAGGGTGGCACAATACGAGCACATGTAAGTTCCTACTAGTGATCGTCGGCCCCATTGTGTAGATAGAGCAGAAAACTACAAGCTGATATAGATATCTATTGATGCACATCTTTCCCATCATCTAAATAGGGAAGCAACTGGCTATATACATGCACAAATACTTACTGACACACCTCAAGCCTATAATCTAAATAGGTTGGGAACTATCTATAAAAAGGCACAAAAACATGCTAATGCATTTCTAGACCACCATCCAAATAGGGCGGCAAGCAAATATAAGAAGAGTCAAATTCATGTGGATTCATACAAATTCTATGAGGGAAATATAGTGGAAAGTGAGCAGATGAAAATCCCTACTCATGATTATGAAGACCTCTAGTCAAATACGGTGGAAACCAGAGAAGAAAACTGGTGGAAGTCTTGTTCCTCTTTCATGGAAACGAAGAACTACCAGTATCTACTAGCAAATCATGGAGGAACGGAGGAGGCACAAACTCCTGATCTGATATCATAATGGCCTTTATACCCCTTCCAACCAAATATGTATCTCAACACATCCTGAAAATGATTAAAGACCAGACATCGATTCCAGACTATATCCTCCAAACATGCCAAGATATCATTGTTTCAATGGAAAAGGCAAAAAACCAGGCCCACGACCTATTTTCCTCGATTGGAATGACATACTACTAAAATCAATTAGTCACTTCAGAGAAGATATGCATCCCTGCTCTAGTCCAAGTGGGTCAATGATAATATCCTGTGATACATGGAAAACTGAATCAAGAACAAATACTTCTTCCAACTAGGGGATGCCAGTAAAACATGGTGGTCGCTCCAGGGTAGACATATATTCCTTCAAAAACTCAAGATTCCCATCGGCATATCCCAACATCATCATAAGACCCAATAATATTGGTACCCATATATGAAGGCCATTACCAATAGCAGATAGACCTAGTTACCCGCAAGAGAGTGACCATATATTAAATGCGCCAGAAAAACTAAAAAATGAGGAGCACATACAAGATCCTGCTCTACTGGAAGCTATGGTTCTTGATTCCCTCAAACATATATCAATAAAGGATCAAGACACTGCCATTCCATTACCAAATTATGGAAGTGGCAACAGCTGTTGTGAGGGACCTCCCTTTGATTCCTATACCTCAGCTCTGAAGGTCCTTCACAGATCATCCATAGGGGATCACTCCATGGGCCGTGAATGATCAATCATGAAAGCCTATCTCCCGATTCATGTCATGGTATCCTTCCCCTAAACGTGAATATCAGATAGTAAGAAGGTCCTGCCCTTGCTGTCGTTCTCCCTGGTTGTCATCCCCAGGGTATACACTGTCGATATGCTTCTCCCTGTAGTGAGACATCATGTAATGATGGTAATCCTCGCCATAATTATAGTCATTGTGAAGGCCCTCCCTAAAATGGTAGTTTCTATGAAGGTCCTCCCCATAGTAACACCAAGATAGGAGAAGGAACTCCCCTCATTTCCGAACATCTTGAAGTCCCTCCCCATGATGTGCATTGCATAAATTCTCCCTGCATCCAGGTATCAAGTCATGACAGTAGATATCACAATGATGACAGTCATTGTAAAATCCCTCCACGCAATGGCAGTTACTGTGAAATTCCACCCCACAATGACATCAAGTATAAAGAAGGTCCTCCCCAGGGTATACGCTGTAAAATAATTTCCTGTGGTTGGGCGTCAAGTTGCAATAGTAGCCCTCGCCATTGTAGCACTAATTGCAAAGTTCATCCCCGCAACCAAAATTCATACTGGCAGGAAGGTCCTCCTCTTGTTGGAACAAATATGAGAAAGCTATCCTATACTGAAGCACTTGGAATTATGGATTCAGAAACCTCGGGACCTCCATCCATCATGAGTGACATCCTCACTCAACAAGATGATGGCCCGAGGCCAGGCTCATCTTCGGAGCCACCCCCGTGCTGTCTGCATATCAATAAGGCTCCCGCCAGCCCAGTCGCTTGAACAAAATTATTAAGAACCAGTCGAGCTAGGAATATCAAGTAGAGGATCTACTGGAAGAACAACAACATGATATGTTTCTTTTGAGAAGAAAACTAGCGAAGGATAGTATACCAGTGATGTATTTGCGTACAACCACTTCTCACTTATTCATACTAGGAGAGTTGTTTGGGGAAAGTAGGCATGAAATTTTACTCAATATATAGACAACTCATTGTCAGCTAAAAGAAAAATCCGTACCCTATAAAGGGTATGCGGACCATGTAAACATGTCAGGGGAGATTCACTTTCTAATCGACATGGAGGCCCTCCTATCCGCACGACAGCTACAATCAGAGAGGAAAAAGAAAAACCTTGAATTTTCTTTCCTCCATACCCTACATATGTTATGTCTCCTCATTGGTGATGCCCTGATTGGAGTTCACGTTTGGGGAATGGGAGAACATGGAGATACACACTACACCCTTTGTCCCATCTAGTAGGCCCCACTGGAAATGACATCATACAATGTCATCACCCAGTGGTATCCATCAAGTGAAACCCATTCTCAGCAAAGATGAGATCCACAACAAAAACTGTCCTAGATTATGTCTATAAAGCATTAAGAAAGAAGAGATCAAGCCATTGAAAAGCTTCTGAGTCAGGAAACCAAGAACATCTCATAGGCTTCCCACCTAAGGGAAGCCAACCAGTAAGAAATTCTCATGTATCCAAAAGACCATAGACTCCATGCAGGACCAATGCAATATTCCTCTCACACCCGTTCACGAGTTTGTGAAATAGAAAAGAATGCAATAACAACAGTCACCAATTAAATGTTGGAATAACCCCATCCCATAGTCCTAGGGGCATTTTTAAATCAAAATTCCCTTGTATGACCAAAAAATCCAGACCATAGTATTTCAACGGAAGAACGAAATCATCCCCAACCTGTAGGGCCAGGGGAATTTTTACCTCATGTCCCCGCACAATGGACATCTGTTTTCCTTAGTCTAGGAATAATGATGGATAAAAGAATCATCTATTCCACCCCTTCTTGTGGTTCGCACCCTCGGAGACAAAGGCACATTATGAGGTAAGATAAGGGCTCCCTTAATGTCAATCTTTGCCTAGAAACCTGATGGATACTACATAATTTAAGTAAAAATTCCAAAAAAGGATGCATAACTCTTTCCTACCATTAGGCACTGGGTACACCTCCCCCAACGCAGTATGCCTAATTAAACGTGATAAACATCAACCCCAAGGATCTCATAGGAAATGATGTATAGTGAGAAGAAGCAAAGGAAGATGGTTCCCTCCCAGAGGCATCCCACATTGAGCATGATGATGTGCATACCCAGAACGAGAGAGCAATCATAAATCCTGGCACCCCTTCAGTTAATTCTACATTACGGCCCACACGAAACCTCAATAAGGATAAGAATAAATCTAAGTTCGTCTATGAACTGCCTTCTCCTCACCCTGTAAATGCATCTATCACCCTCAAGGAATGGTTATCCAAGAAGGAGAAATAAATGAAAGAGCATAGGATAATTAATATTGAGTTATGTTAAGGGAGGTATCTCACCAGATGTGTTCCCCATACATAATATTAGCAGGTGCTCCCAGAAGAGGTTCCCATACCACAAGCACTTATCCCAGAAAATGATTCCAAGCTTGGAGGCTGATCTAATCCGACATTAGGACTGAAAACCTACTTAAACTCGGCCCCATAAGGATAGCAAGAGTTTCCACCATGGGGAAGGTAGCCAGAATATATACTGGTAAACCAAAAAATGATACCTCTGGCTGGGTATCAATCTCAAATCCCCATAGAACTGACACAAACAGTCTTGGATACTTCCATACCATCCCAAGCTCAAGCCTGATAGGATATGCATCAAAGGATCTACAATACTGTTGAGCAATTAACAGCTCAACTAGAATCCATGGAGGGGAAACGCGCTCCGATACACCCAAACCACAAACCCAAACCTGATTGGGTTAGTAATGTTCCACCACCGCCAGTCTTTGGGAACCCCATATTCCCAGTGTTCAATGGATTGGGGGACCCTAAACAACACTTGATGCACTACGTGTCTTATTGTGACCCCATTATGGGAACTATGGAGAAACAAGAAGTAGTAAAACATAGGTGCTTCATACAAAACCTGCAGGGCTCAGCTTTCGTATGGTATACTAGCCTATCGGCTAACTAAATCATAGGCTAGGAGGACCTCTAGTGACAGTTTCTCTTTCAGTTCAGTTCTATGCTACCTAAGACGATTGTTGGTGATCTCAAGAACCGAAAGAAGTGAGAGAATGAAAGGGTCTCAGACATCATTGTCAGATAGACTTTCATGACTTATTACCAAAACCGGCCACTTCCCTAGGATGAAATGCTCTCTATGTGCATTGATAACCTTCAGAATGAATTGAGAACACCACTCATTCCTGGTGAAGTAAAAAAGTGGATTTAGAGATTAATCTTCCATTTCCCAAAGAATAGAAGACTCCTTACACCATACCAACCAAAACTCCTGAGTGGCCCTGTCATACCATGGGAAAAGAATGAAAAAATATGAAGAGGCTTTTGTCACACTTAAGCCACCCCCATAACCATCTCTAGTTGCGAGGCCCCCACTGCACCATGCAGGATCCCATGTACACCAACAGCCACCCCCAACATAGCAAGATGAGTGACACGAGGCTAAAATAAATCAGTTCGAATAATGAAGAAATAAATTTTACTCATTCTGAGATGACCATATTTCTGACTATTTCATAGACACCATGAATTGAAAATATTTTCAGCTATCAGAGCCAAATTGAGCTAATGAAGTGCATTTCAACGAATGTACAAATTACTATCATTATCATTGAATACTGGGACATACCATCCTAGAATTCTTCTTTTTCAAGGATCTCCTACAGAATATGGTGGATTTCGGGCAAGTCAAGTTGGGCCCACCACTAGCACAAGTGGAGTATGTTTCCACCCCCGACTCATGAGAGGAAGAGGAATGGAAAATTGACACCAGTAATAAAGAGATTTTTTTTGAGAATTGGATGACATGGAAGACCATGAATCAAGTACATGGAATCCTATAGGGATAGTTGAAATGACCAACCATGCCCCCAAAATATCCTAATACAACACAGCCATCCTCCTCAGCCTCGCGGTCCTCTAAAGGCTAGAAGAAAAGAATGTAAGAGTAAGAAGATGAGTTGTCACCAAATTTGAAATCAATGTTGACACTTTCAGACTTCATTCCAATAGACTTAGTACAACAAGCACCACCCCTCCAAATGGATGAACAAGAACCTCCCTACCAAATCGCACAACGCGTGCCGCCCTTCCAAATGGTACAATAGGCACTACCCTGACAAACAACACCATCAGAAGGAGACAGTCAGACCGAAACAGTGTTGGATCAAGAATTGATATTTCTCTTCATTAATGTCATCCACCTGATGGACCACTTATCGGATGGAGACTATATCTATGAACCCTAATTTCCCATTCCAAAACATAGTGCTGAAGGAAAAGTCCTCATATGCCAGAGGTTTGTTTGAAGGCATGATCATGGAAGGAGTCAAATTCCTGGCCACGTCATAAGTCAAATAATTAACTTTTCAAAAACTCATAGAAGGAATCTCTAGAAACAAAACAAGGATAAGAATGCTCGTATGCCCTAATCGGAAGAAATCCAAGTCCAGTTATCTTAGAATGTTCATTACGGGAAGAAAAAATATCAAATTTCCCAAGGCATTCAGGAAAACTAGTTCGGCCAAAACCGAAAAGGATCGCAACACCACTAGCCCTGGTCATAGAGGTCGAACCCTCTATGTCCATATCACAAACCCCTAAAGTGTCTATGAAAGAACTACCCTAAACAAAGAAGCATCGAACTTTAGATTATATGTATGATGTTATAAAGCATCTAAATTTAGTACCAGTAATGTTGTCAATCCTGGATTTGTTAATTCTGTCTTTAGATCATATGGAGACACTCATCGAAGTCTTACTATGTCCCAAGGAGTTTGAGGCCGAAATAACAATATCTGAAGACTATTAGAAGAAGTCCAATCTTGAATAATATCACACCGTCCTCTCCTTCATAGACAGAGATGAAGATTCCATCATGCAAGGGCACATCAAAACCTTATATGTATCTATAAAGATAAATGGGATTGATGCGCATATGATCTTCATCGAGAACGGCTCTGGAGTCAACCTCATCCTGTTGAGAACACTTCGTCGACTAGGATATGATAAAGATTGCTTGAAACTCTACACTACTACTCTTCATCGATATGTGTTAGCTTGTAATTTCATAGAAATTCCAAGCCTCAATCCTGAGGTCTCCATTCATCATCTGGGCTTACCAAAAGATCATCAGGGCTATAACAAGGTGACCAACAGGATCGACACATCACATTTTTCCAAAATAGAGGCTGAGGATGACAAGATGGTCAAAGAAAACTACATACAAGAGGTCCAATATCCAATATGGATTGAAAACATAGTCCCTATCAAAAAGAAGAATGGATAGATTAGAATCTTCATTGACTTTAGGGACCTCAATCGGCACTGCCCAAAAGATGACTTCCCGGTCCCGATCACCGAATTGTTGATCGATTCAACAACCGAATAGGAGGATCTCAATTTCATAGATGGCTATTCTAGATACAAATGGATCCATATGGCCCAAGTTGATGAAGAAGTTACCACCTTTAGGGCTCCTCAAGGGGAGTTCTACTACAAAGTGATGCCCTTTGGTCTAAAAAATGTCAGTGCCACATATCAACAATCCCTGTATCACAATCTTGATACTGTCTTCAACAAATTGTGACAACACAATTTAACGATGAATCCCTTAAAGTGCGCCTTTGACGTTACCTCTAGAAAGTTCCTTTGCTTCACCATACGCCATCATGACATCAAAGTTGTCCCAGAGAATAAGAAATCCATCCTTAGAATGTACCCACCTCAAAAACTCACCGAGTTGAGAGGTATTTAGTGGCACCTCCTCTACATTTAGTACTTCATAGCCAACCTGGCGGGAAAATGTTTATCTTCTATGAGGCTGATGAAGAAAGGGGTTACATATGTGTGGGATAATTATTTCTAAGAAGTGTTCAACAATCTCAAAAGATATCTCCTAACCCCTCCAGCACTGATGCCACCAATTGAGTGGAGACCACTCAATGTATGGTGCTGAAGTTTTTTGTTCAAAAATGGAAAAGAACTGCTTAGCCCTAATATAAACAGTTCAGAAAATCCGAAATTACCTAAAACACCATGAGGTCCACCGAGTATCCCGTTGCAACATGTTCAAATATATCCTCAACCACCCCATGATAAATGGATGCCTATCATGATGGGTGGTCATCCTACAACAGTTTCACAAATGGTACATACCCCAGAAGGCCATCAAAGGCCAAGAATTATTAGAACACCTGGTCGAGCACCCGTCAGAAGAAACAAAACTGGGTGATGTCGAACTTGTAGATGAAAAAGTGTTTTCCATCCAGGAAGATCCCCAGACATGGGAATTGTACTTCGATGGTGCTTCTTGAAGCCCGATAGGGAAAAGGATAGAGGATCCAAAGCACCAAAAAGTGGGGCTGAGAATTATACTTATATCTGCTGAAAAGGACATAATTACTTACTCTTTCATACTTTCGGAGGGGTGTACAAATAATGAAGCGGAATATCAGGCCCTCATTGCATTCTTTGAACTGGCACTTCATGTTCAAGACAAACACCTAAAAATAAAGGGTGATTCATATCTAGTCATCAAAAAGGTCAATCGTGACTATGCCATAAAAAATATGTATTTTCCCCTTGAAGAACCATGTATGATTATTGATGTCAATATTCCCATCAGAACCAACGTTGACTTATCTCTCATTGTCTCAAAATGATCAAGCTAATGCTTTGGAAAATGCATCCACAACCTAGGCTGACCTAGACTAAGATAAAACGGTCATCAGCATTGCCCACCATTGGGTGGTCTTTCCATTTATCTAGAAAAATACAAATTAAATTGATGAAATTAGCCCTATTTTGGAGCCTTATGGTCCCACCAACAGCTTGATGATGCCCATTACAAATTACATTCTGAACGGGTAACTCCCACAAGATATTGCTCGAAGGGAGCATGTCTGAAGATGGGTAGTCAACTTTGTATTGTACAATGGGGTAAACCAAGAAATGGTTCTCTATAAATGAGGCCTTGATGGAGTCCGTCTCATGTCCATTGATGGAGAAGAAGTTGTTTCCCTCTTGAAAGAAGTGTGTGTTATTTCTTGTGGAGCACATCAATCAACAACCAATATCTCTCACCAAATCCAAAGGCATGGTTATACCTGGACCACTATGATAAAGGATTATTCCATATTCACCATGCAGTGTCATTCTTTCCAAGTTAATTCTAATTTTATACACCAATCCCTAGAGTTACTACATACAGCTAAGTACTCCTAGCCATTCTCCACCTTGGGGATGGATGTTGTGGGACCATATCCCCCTACTGCTTGACAGTTCAAGTTCATACTCACAGCGGCCAAATTATTTTCCAAATAGTCCAAATCCATACCCATGAAAGAAGTAGGGGTGAAAAGAATCATTAGCTTCATGAAATCCAAAATCATTACTAGATTTGGTGTCCCCCATACAATACTGACAGACAACAACACAAACTTCTACTCTGTAGAGATGGACAAGTTATTCCAGGAGTCTGGAATCAAAGCCAACCAGTCGCCCCACTACCACATGGAGACCAATGGGAATATAATGGTTTTCAACAAGACATTGTCTAAAATACTGAAAATATGGTTGAAAAGGATAAGAAATCATTTCTAGACAAGCTCTTTCATGCATTGTGGGATTACCGAACCATGACCCGCACTGCTACCCCGACAACCTCGTACTGACTAGTATACATGGAAAATGTGATGTAACCTATCGAAATAAATGTTACATCACTTCCTGTAGACATTTGAGATCAATTTTCCATATATGGGAAATCCCATAGAAGATTTGATGAGTTGGACCAGCTATACAAAAAAGGATGCACAATCTGCACTATTTGGAAATGTACTAAAATCTGATTCCTGAGCCTTCAACAAAAAGGTTCTCCTTCAATATTTCCTCGAAGGATAAATGGCGTTAATCATCAGAACCATAATTATACACGGGGAGAATCCGCCAAATCTTTAACCTAAGTGGGAAGGACCATATGTCATACATAGGGTCTATTCCAGTAGAGCATACACCCTGATATCAATGGAAGAACAACTCATCAAAACTCCCACAAATGCAATGTTCTTGAAGAAGTACTTCACGTACTAGTATCCCCCCAAAGCATTGGACCAAACCCTAAGACCTTAAAATAAGATTACCAATAAATTGAAGACATGGACCAAGCTATATGACCATAAACTATGAGTTATTGTCCCCAATTCCATGGTCCAAACTCTAACACCATAAAATTTGAGTACCAATAATGTGAAGCCATGGTCCAAGCTCTATATTACTAAACTATGATTTATAGTACCCCAATGCCATAGTCTAAACTCAAAGACCTTAAACTTTGAGTTCCAATAAAGTGAATCCATTTTCCAAGCACTGAGACCTTAAACTATGAGTCATTGTCCTTTCAACACGTCGTTAAACTATAAGGAACTCATCCTTGAAGCATGACATTAAATTGTGACTCAGGTTCTCGCTGTAATACATCAAACTAAATGGCACAAATCATCCAAATCGCATGAATATAAACTTCATGATCTTTTTCAGAACTATGTATGACTCGATTCCTTCCCTTGCAGGATACGTAGAGAGCCTCGATCCTCGATCTTGACCCAGCCTACCCGGTAAAAAAATGACTCCATCATATCCTCTACCTCCCCACACTTGTGAAAGAAACCGTATTTCCACTACTTGTTTCTCACATCGAGTATAACTCATGTGAGATTAGGATAAGTGATAAGGATTCTATCACACAAAAACATTATAGGGTAATTTTGTAGACCCAACACCCATAGCAAATGAAATAGAAAATTCCCTCACGTGTCCTCATATATGGACCAAGCCAGATCGTTATTGGGAATGTTCAGAACTAATTATAGATTGATTAATGCCCTTATAGGATACGTAGTGACTCCCAAATTTTCATCATGGACCAGCAATTAAAAAAAATTCCCCACATTTCCCTACACATCGAGAAAAAATTTATAGGGAACATTAAGAACTGTGTATCTTGATTCCTTCCCTCGTAGGATATGTAGTGACGCCCAGATTTGGCATGCCAACCAAGACCCCATAAAACAATTTCCCTTCCCCCCCCCTGTATAGGTCAAACTTGTATAAGGATTCTATGAAAAGTCTTAATCTCACGACAATAAACAGAAAAATTATTCATGGGTTTTGTGTGGACCAAATCTCAATGTTATGAGATCCTATACATGCCCCCCACTCATGAGAAGTTAGAAGATCCGGCTTCACCCTATAAATAAGAGTTGGACTTATAAGGAAGCTCCATGAATTCACAGATAATCATGGTATGGGTATTCTTTACGTTCCCAGGAACATCTTTCCCATTTCTGAAACTCCATAACCCATGAAAACTGGGATACCCATAATCATTCTAGGACATCTGAGACAGAAGGTCGGTGTCCTGCAGACACCTTTGTTTGACTATGCACATCATGCTCTGATTTCTCTACATATATTTCCCACAAAAATGTACATAAATCAATGAAAAATTCACCCCCTGGAGAGTCCTCTCCTATCTCAGTACACTCATTGGCTTCCAAGACCCATGTCATTTCTCTTGATTCATGTTTCCCCCATGATTATGGTTTACACCATCAATCATCACTCACATCTAATTAATTATAGAACATCTTGATTGTGATTTACTCAAAACTACTAAAGATCTTTATGACAACATAATCTTCTTCACTACAAGACTCGAAACCGCATAACATCAAGTCCTCACCGTACAACATTAAACTGAAAGAAAAAATCTCCCTTGTTGTATGATGTTAAACTACATGACAATGGTTTAAGCCCAAAGTGCCCTCCGATGTTGATTTTTCTATTCCTAGGAAATGACCTGGAATCCTCGTAATCCCTTATTTATCACACCGAGCATAGCTCACGGAAGCATAAATATCATAGAAATATATCCACTATGACATTAATAAAAAATAGTCCAAAACTTTGGTCCTAGAAGCACGAACCTAAAAGGCATGTCATGATTCCCTTCCTTGAGAGGAACCCCACGTCCTGGCCATGAGACATTGAATGAGTAGGTACCCCAAATATGGAATGAATTCCTCACCCTACATAAGAGTCAGATCCATGTAATGGATACCTAATTCTATTATTATATTTCAGCCCATATATCCCCAATATATTGGGATACACTTATGTCGTACTCCAAACTCTATTCTCTGAGTGATCATGATTCCCTATAACCCTCATAGGCCATCTGAGATGGAAGGCCATTGTCTTCCAGACACCATTGTTTGACTATATACATCATGGCCCGGTCGATATGCATACGTTCCCCACAGAAATTCCTGCCAATCAAAGGAAAATTCATCCCCATGAGAGTCCTCTCCTATCTCAGTACACCCAATGGCTTCCAAGCCTCGTTCCATCCCTCCTGATTTAAGGGCCCTCAATGTCTTGGTTTATATTTTCCTCCCTACAATGGTTTTGGATATATCATAATATGTGGGCCCAATCCATCTCTGGTCCCTTTTTAGGTTTCTAAAGATACCCCATCTATATGTGTGAAATTGATATCCCTAAAAAATAAGATTTCCCCCATTAATTTTTGTGAATAGTTCAGTTAAAATGAAAATTATTGTGTTCAAGTGCATCCGTTGTCGAAGATCACATACCGTATTCAAAAATATACCAATGTACATAATCCTCAATTTCCATCGGATATGGATGGCTAGTGTCTTTCGGACACCTTTATTTTACTATGCTCATCATGCACGGTCTTTGCATATATTACCAACAAAACATCATTCAATCAAAGAAAAATTCATCATTAGGATAGTCCTTTTCAGTTTCTGTATGCTCGGATGACATTCATGTCCTGTCAGACCCCAGATTTGGAAAACTGCTGGATAATGACTTATATACCTTCTTCGTTCCAAATTCCCCTAACATAAAAAAACTTTTAACTAATCTGACCATTTACCAGATCTCCCTCACACAATTAAGAACCATACATGAACAATTTCTCACTCAAAGTTGATATGAATGTCCCTAATGTTTTCAGACACCATTCCTCAGGCCAGCCACCCACTGTCTCTCCCAACATCCTAATAAATTCCAAGTGGTGAAAATCCTACCAAGGCCATCAGAATGGGAAGGCCAGTCTTCTATAGACACCTTTAATTTACTATTCACATCATGCCCCGGTGGCTCTGCATATGTTGACCACAAAAACGACAATCTATCAAAGGAAAATTCAGCCTTTGGAGATTTGTTTCCTACTTATATACTCCTAAAATGGATCTAGAGCCTCATTCATTTCCAAAATAACTTATATATGGTCAATAAAAATCCCTAATTTATGTCTAAAGGATATAAAAATGTTTCTGAATGACCAATCCTGAATCGGACCCCTACCCTGTTAATTTTGGTCAAAGTTGTTCGATCGAAAACATCAGTAATAAGTTTTATTGGTAGGACTGTGAAATAACAGTGAAAAGGGCACCATAATTTCTGGAGGGATAGTTTGTAGAAGGAACCAATGGGTAAAATTCAAGTATCAGTTTGTTAAAAAAACATTAAGCCATCAAAAATCTGTAAAGCTTGTTAGTTCAAAAACACGCAAAGGGTAGCCAAAGAAAAATTCAAGTTATGCTCGCTAAACTAGTGCCAAGAAGGATTAAGAAAAAATTAGGGTAATAATGACAAAGAAATAAACGTTCATGAGGTATTCCTTAAAACATCAACAATAGTCTAACTACACCTACTAAGTCCTGGTGCTTAGTAAAATATTAGATTGTGATTAGATTATTTCAGTTTACTAGTTTCAAATCATGGTTTAAAATTAATACCCGACTAAAATGATGTTTATATGATTGATTATGAATAGTTGGCTTGATAGGAAAAGGCAACAAAAAATTATTTAAGGTAAATTAATTTCATTGTGGTCCAAAAACATGGAGGATCATCCTCAGTTTAGAGTCTCTCCAATCTATAAAAAAATGGAAGAGTTCATATCATGATTTGGGACAGAACTACAATAACGCTTGGTTCTCCATTTCCAGAATGATGGAAAGTGATTTCCAAGGGCCGTCAGTAGTTTTCTCCAAAGAATATCTCTCCTCCTTTTTATCATTGACCATCAAAAGAACATGTTCTAGAACAAATTTAATGTCCAGGTCTTTCTTCTTGATGGATTCGTAGTTGGCATGCGAAGAGGCCAGTTGATCCCTCAACCTCATTACACGAGCCTCTCAGTCCCACATCTCTTCTCTTTGGTTGCCCACCAGATCACGATCTTGAAACTTCTCGGACGTTAGATGATCAAATGCTTCTCAAGAATCTTAGAAGGTCACAACATAGTGATGGGAAGAGTTGAACATGGACATCTTGTCCTCATAAGAGGAAAGTTTTTATTGAGAAATGGCGATTTGGTAGATGAGGAGGTGTAATTA
Organism: Viscum album; assembly: GCA_963277665.1. Lineage (NCBI taxonomy): Eukaryota > Viridiplantae > Streptophyta > Magnoliopsida > Santalales > Viscaceae > Viscum > Viscum album. The sequence continues at coordinate 1,437,835,240 of OY728129.1, forward strand.
TAGATAATCAAAGTCACCAGAACCCGTATCAGTGAATAAATGCTAAAAATTATGTGTCTCATCTATAAAATTGGCCATAGGTGTCTCAATGGAAGGAGCACATAACTAGCACCATGCCTCTTTTTGCACTGCTTGGTGCCTTACTATGGCAACAGTACCTTAATCCTCTTCCCCTGCAATGTGTCTATAAGCTAGAAGTGTCATCACAGTGGTGGTAAGGGACATAAGACAGGTCACCCAAGATGGGTGACTTGCTTTTCAATCATATGGATTAGACGATGAAGCATGATGTGGAGGACTAGACGCAACATCTGGGGTGATCGATGATACTATGCCAGTGCTAACCTCATTAATATCATGGGCAGTGTCAGCAGAAGGAGAGCAGTTTGAGTCACACCCCACTGAGATAGGTTGTACCAAACAAGCCCCTCCTAGATGTTTTCACGATGAACTGAGCATCTTCATAACATAAGTACAAGAAAAAGTGTTGTAACCATTGTGACTACTGCAGGAATAAGAGTAGAAGGTGTAGTTGTCGCACACTTCATAGTAGAAGGAATGTTTGGTATTTTCATTGGGTCAAGGAGGGGGCAATAAATAGTTAAGGGTTTTTGCACCTACTAAACTGGTTCTTTCATATTCCCGTTGGGGTAATAATCCACCCACAGTCGGGCATATTCCAATGATAAAAAATTGAATTATATCGTATTTGGGATGATAACATCTGTAGCATCAACTTCATGCATCATCATAAGACATAACTGGGGAATAATTATGGGATGAGACTCTTCCGTTTGTTGAATAGCTGGTAAAAGCGCAGTCTGTTGAAGGCATCCAAATATTCTTGAAAATCGGTAGGGGGTATGGCTCACAAATGACTACTCAATCTATACGAGCAGTGAGGATCATGTCCCGATGTGTGATGTGGTATGATGATTACTCCAAAGAACTCTCCACGTTCCCTCTTAATGACCCGTGAAGGGTAGGATATGGTGCAAACATGAAATGAGAAGCATCGTTCAACATCCAAACTACACCAATAACACTTAGAGTCTTAGAACGAACAACAAAAATATTGGGAAGGGTGGGTTAAAAGTAATAAGGAGGAACCCTTGTAGTATATCCTTATTCATAAAAAGGGAAGTGTCTTTACATCAATCCATACATAAATTGAAATAGTATACTGAGACGGTGTGGGGTCCTACCTTCATGTATTTGTCCCAACAACTCATAAATACATGTGAGAGTGGGAAAGTCCAAATTAATGGGTCGACCCTCTACCAGCATGGTTTCCATCACCAAATTACATGCCCTAACTCAGATGTATGCATTGCAGGATGAAAAAAAACATCCACTAAAAAATCTGGAAAAGAAACCAACTAATCTAAGGACATGTGATACATCTGGTTGAATCTCATAACCCACTGTGGTATATTGTCCCACTTCATGGTTAGTGTAATATGACCCTGGAGTTTTTCAGGACTGACATGATGGATGGGTTCGACTATGGTGAGCCCTCAGTATAGGTCCATTATCCTATAAGAATGACCATATCCATGCCTAAAATGGGATGAGAGAGAGAGCCTGAAGGGTATGATCAAGTAATCCGTCTTCTGTGTCTAGTAAACTCCCTATCAAAGGAGAAACATTGTCAGTATCATTTCATGTAGCAGTAACTGGGAGAAACTCGACATAAATTTCCCCAAGGATATGGAGTCCTCTATGATAGTGGATATCACATAAACTAATTCCCACGTCCCCATGCAATAATTGGAAGGTGTTGGTGCTTGAAAACCAATGGATCAGCAGCTCAGGAAGGATTTCACCTAGGGAGAAGACTGAAAACTGGTAAACTTAGGCCGCCTGATATAAGGCCACCACCTATAATTGGTCGGAGGGCTCCAAATAGGTCTAATGTGCCCATAATTCCCAGTCCCATTCATTGGAGAAACATTCTTTGTCCCAAAGATCCCACTTGGTGTTCTACCTACCATTGGGATTTTCTTGGGAAATATTGATAATGAATGGTTACTCTCGGGCACCGAGTCTCAGTACACGATCGTGACCCCCACGATTTTCCTGAGTCCTTGCCGAGCCTCATAGTATAAAGATATTCTCCTGAATCAGATTGGTTATGAATTCTCATAATGAGGTAATGTGGGCATGAACACGTCCTTGCGGTGCCGTTAAGAGGATGAAAGAGGTATCGGGGTCATCCAATGGTAGAGGAACATTATTAGGGAGACCAAAGCTATAAAGTGGAAACTACAAAAATAGAGGATAAGCTAGAAGGTATGGCTTCATAAAATCATTTTAAATGTTGTCATGAGTAATTATGTAGGCTTTATAATGATCCTCACTATTACCCTCCATGGCTATCCTTGACTTCACCGATTTTATCACAGCCTATGAAGGGACCATTATAGCCTGTACAGGACGATCTAGAAGCTGTCAAAAAGTTATTTCAATAAAAAACAATTTGTTGGATAAAGGTTTTGGAATAATGGCTAAAGGAATCAACCTATTTCCATGTAAGGCTCCACATACTGTTCTCGGAAAAAGTACACGGAAGGCACAATCCGTGTACTAGGTGATACACAGAAGAAACACCACCTATGACTATAGTATGTGGATGCATTTCATCACATAAAACCATGGAACACGAACCATCCACGAGGCGTTGTCCTGAAAATTGTTGGCTGGTGAATAGAAAGGTTCATGGAAAATGGAAACTATGAACCTTGTCCTCATTAAGTACATGTTTAGAAGTTATGGATTAAAGATTATGTTCAGATTATTAGTTCTTAAAGTTCTCTTTACCAATTAACGATTGGTAAACAAAAACACAAGTAGTGTAGCATTCTCCTATGCAGAATATAGATTTTATTTTTAAAATTCCACAAAACCATTCATGAAAACAATAATATTGTACGTGGGTAGGGAAATTCCAGAATGTTTGGTTCGCGGAACGTACAAAGAAGTTCACAAACATGATTTTAACAAGAAGCATGGTATGAGAATGCAGAGGAATCCAAAGGGAAGTTGAGATCACTTTTCTCCATGAGAAGCGATAAAAGAAAAATGACATGGGCCCCAATATATAGGTGTGGTCCCCTCATACCAGCCCCATTTGTTCTACCGTGAACCATTTCTATACAAAATTGTCCCCTTTTCATTCCAAATGGACCCCATTCTGATGGGGAGGCATCTTTAGTTACCTAGAAATTCCTCCAAGGGAATAAAATACACCCACAACCACTTTTCAAAACGAATCAAGTACTTCTACAAGTCTATCAGGGTTAATGGACTCAAAATGAAATGCAAATTTTAGAAGAAACATGAAGGAACTCAAGTTTTCAAATAATTTCAAGGGGCTCGTGTACCATCTCTGGGAATGGTCCATGGAAAACCTAGATCACAAACCATTAGGTACGCGGAATAATATACAAGGCATTGTCCCACAGAGCGATGACCAGTGGACAAGGCAGGTTGCGAACCGCCTCTCTAAAGAAATATTGCATATGAAGGATATCTACATACCATTCCGTGAACACATCATTCCATGGACAATGATAACATGCATGGTTCCATGAACCATAAATGAAAACAATAGCCTTCACAAAACCTCAATTGACTGAGGCTTCTTCGTGTTAGGATATCTCTTCATGGGCCATCGCAAGAGGTGCCACATGACCATAGATACGATTTCCCAGATGGTCATTAAAAGGTGCACTGTAGGACAATGACAAAAGGACGGATTATGAAAGATTGAAGGGAAATAATAGGTAGGAAGAAAGAGTTTCGAGAAGATTCTTTCTTTAGTCTTGATTCATCAACAAAGACCGAATTTTGAACCACGATCTTCGTAGGTACATCCAGCTATGACCCCTAAAACGGGGGAATTTAATAATAATAATAGAATTGAGAACCTAATTGGTGAACAAAAAACCACATAATTCTCATGAACGAATTTCAAACAAATGATAATCCCCCATACTCTACATCAATATGGTTCTCCGTGTAGTGTACCACTACACGGACTAAACCCGACGCCATGTACTGCATCACTATGCTGATGGAACCCAAAGTAGCGTGATGGGCCACGTACCACTATGGTATGCAATTGTCCATACCCATGACCACATACCGCATCAGTACACATATGACCTCTTTTCCAGCATACCAATATGGTACGTGGAGCCTCCCTTATATTTCACAAGAAACCAATATGTGGAATCAGGTGTTTTCAGGTATTATTTCCTCGGGTTCCAACCTCACCCCTCTATTACCATCCAATCCTCCATGATCCCTCTACAAACTAGTCCTTTGACATCCATCCAAATCCTCCTCTAAAGGCACCTGACCTGTATGATCTGACCATCAGGTTCATCAACATACCCCTTTGTGTCTACATACCCATGGTAAGTGGAGTCATGAAGGCTCTCCCCATAACAGTTTGGGCTTCAAGAATTCATGCGGGTCTACATTCCCATGATAACCCAGAGTCCAACCTTGGGATGCTGACATGAACCTCGCCATTCTAGGGATTATGAGTGATCACTTTCTTTTCCATTCAATGAAGAATAGTTATCACCCAATGTAGTTATGTTCGCTTCTCCATTTGATGAGGAAAAAAATCCTCCCTTTCACAGAACATATTCCTGGGACCTCCAACTAAGTTAAGTACCCAATCATCTGAGGTAAGGCTGCATGACCTAAAATGTCACTTCACATGGATAGGTTCATTACTTCACGACATCACCCACAGTCACCCCGACCTCTTCCTCTATAGGCTCTCCCTCTCCCACCAACATGTGAGGAAGCACGTGGTTGGGTGGATCTCTTGCATCCTCTTGTTTCTCACGCTGATTATGACTCACATCAGCTTAGAGGTTTGTGATGATTACAACATCGACACAATTATGAACTATGAGAACTCAGATTCCTAACGAAACCAGAAAACATAGAACTCCTACTCAAATGCCCCATATCAACAGGGTTCCAATTGAAAAGGGTTCACCTAACCATACCCCCCCCCCAAATGGGTAGCTTCCATGCATAAGCCCCACATAATTCCGAACTACATGGGTTCAGATTCCTCTCTAGAGGATACGTAGGAAACCCATCTTATGGGTCCGATCCCCACATCCAATCATCTTCCATCCCCCTAGGATGAAAATGAACTCTAGAGCACATTATTATATGGCTCAAGTCAATAGTACCTCTGTAGAATCAAGTATATGGATTCATACGGCGATCTTGAAAATCAAGGGTAGCCCATGGACAAATATTCAAGAATCATCCAAGGTGCAGTGAGCCTAACTTTCAATCTTCTCAGCCAATGGAGTCCTTAGTTTCTTTGGATGAATAATCAATCAACGAGCGCCTGCCTTTGGAAATAATGTCCTTGAATCATGGATACTGGGGTTGTTGGGTGTTTGTGGCTCCACTAATAAACCTGTTTGAGACCATGGAAGGAATTTATATTCGAGTAGGACTGATTTCATAAGTACTTGACCCTGTGAAATTGCCCACTAGGACCGAATGACTGTGGCATCTCATTCACAATGTGAAAGGGGTAAATTTTCCAGTCCCTAGGTGGTTCATTCAACCTTATTTAAAGGATAATGATGTTTAATGGATCAAAACAAATGAAATAGTGAATTTGACAGGAAACCGTCTCCAGAAAAAGGGACTGGGGACGATCCTCGTCGAACCATTTCATCATCACCGTAAGTGTGCCACCTTAGAGGTAGAAAAAAAATATGATAAAAAAATAAATCTTAAATATAAAACTATCTAGAAAAAAAGAGGCAATAACATACAATCAATACCTATTTATTTATCTTGTTGAAATATTTTGTATGTCAATTCCATTGTGATCCAATGGGTGAAAACATAATAACTCTACAGTTTCACATAAAATAATAGAGAACCCATGAATCACCTAAATCAAAAGGTTTTAGATTCTCTTTTCATGATAAACGCCAACAAAACAGATCAAGATCACCTCTCTTGGAAGAATGCATCCACCTGAGGACGTAGAGACACCACCACACCAATCAAAACCCATGAAAACTCCATTAGAAACATGGATATCACATTCCATAACATGGAAAGGAATAATGGAAGGATAGGAACCCATAAGAATGTAATTAGAACATACCTTATATAGAAGACAGTTCTACCCTTCTTGGTTGCACCAAAATGGGGGGTGCGCATGCAGCAGGAAGAAACTCTAGGGAAGACACAATCCAAGGCTACATCACTAAGCATGACTCCAACAGGAATGAAAGAAATGTTTGAGTGTCTCTCACCGAGGAACAATATAGAAGAACCAGGTAAGATGATATATCATCCCTTTAGAAGATTTAATGAAGCAGTGGTTTATGATACGCCTTATTTTATTTTATGATCAGATTTTTCAATGATCACACATTTTGACTGAGTAAAGTCTCACTGACTATTAGGAAAAATTAAGATCGGATTTATGGGAAAGAAATCTACTTTAAATCCCTTAAATAATTCCATGAATCCATTTTACGTCAAAGGAAACATCAAATAGGAATAACTGTAGGAAATCTTGAAAAATATAGATATTTGAAAAAGGGAATCAAAATGTTCTCGAAACACTGTTCATGACACCATTTTGGTGCCACCATTTTTATGCCACCATTTTTTGTTCCACCATTTCTGTACCATCAATTAAATTCCCCAATTTCTCTCACCACCAAATAAGATCATCGTCCACATGACACTCACAACCAGCTTCTAAACACTCTCCTGAGGGAGATACCTCTCAAAAGAGATAAATCTACACAAGAAACAAGATAAAGGCATCTCCTATCCAAGAAATGTCTAAAACCATGAACCGGACATCATTACAAATAAATATTTAAACATCAAACAATTTAGGGTATTGAGTGAGTATCTGCAACTCACACTTCCATATAATATCCTCCACACCACCATGACACCATAAGATACAATCCAAGGGAATAACAGACCATCAAAACACATTATCCTTGCGGTCTTGGATAACTATCGGCCTCCCCTTGATGTTCACATCATATTCAACATCAATCTCACCCCAGTCGATGACGTGAGATTCATCATGAAGATAATGACGGAGCTAGAAACCATGAAAAAAATCGTGTATCTGGCTCATCTATGGGGGAAGTGAAGGCCGATGAGACACGTCTTCAACAGAATCCAACCCCTCAAAAGGAAAACTAAACTGGGTAGAATTCTTACACCCATGACCAAACCTTCGCTGCCCATGACATGGAGTCACCTTCACAAAAACCTGATCCCCAATAAAAAAACTCCATAGGTCTCATCCTATGATCATCATTGGATTTATGATGCTCCTGTACTGCCTTCATTCTTTCATGAATTACCTAAATTATCTCTATTGTATTCTGTACTTGGTCCATCCTGAGAATTACTAACTTCTGACCCCATTCCAACACAAAAAATAATGACAAGTTCATCCATACAAGGCTTCAAATAGTGTTATACCAATTGAAGAGTGGAAAATATTTTTTAAGATTACTCTCCTAATGGAATGTGCACCATCCACAAACCGCCAAAATGTAGGACACAAGAGTGAAACTTTTCTTTAAGAGTCTGGATTGTCCGCTCAATATGACAATCCATCAGTGGATGAAAAGCAGTGCTAAGGCATAAATAAGAACCAAAAGCCTGCTAGAGACCCCACCACACCCTAGAGGTAAAATGGGGGTCTCAATAAAAAATTATCACCCTTGGGACTCTATAGAGTCTCATCGATTCCTCCAGATACTGCCTTGACCAATCCTCAACTGAGCTTGAATCCTTGATTGATATAAAGTGGGCTGATTTTGTCAAGTGATCCACTACCACCCATATAGAATCACATCCTCCCTAAGCTCGAGGTAAACCCTTAAAAAAGACCATATAGGTGTCCTCCTACTTCAGTTGAGGAACGTCCAATGGCTGGAGACAACCACTAGGAACACAGTGCTTGTCCTTAACCTTTCTGACAGAACAAACATCGAGACACAAACTCTACAACCACACACTTCAACCCAAGCCACCAAAAATGACTCCTCAAGGAACAATACATTTTTGTCACGCCAAGATGTACCTATAAGGGAAAACCATTGATCATCTTGAAAACCATCTCATTCATCTCCAAAGGAATTAAAATCCTTCCCTAAAACAACACTCGGTGATTTTTATCCTCAGACCAACCATCAGAGGATTCACCATAAACAACTCAGTCTCTCCAGACCTCTACCTCAAGATCCCCCAACTGGGACACTTCTACCTACTGTACTAGAGGCGAATGCACCATCATCAGGATAATACAACCCCTACACTTGACTTATCCCATATTAATATGCGACACAGAATGTTCTTCCATCACTCTCCAGGAATCACTAGATTCATGCACCTCATCACTATGCAAATTCATACTCAATGCATCAGCTACATCATTCCATTTATTAAGTGTATATGAAATTTTGAAGTTGTAATCACGTGATAACTCCATCCATTTACATTGATTCATGTTCATGTCATTCTAGTAGAAAACATTCCTCAGACTCTTATGATCGGTAAAAACCAAAAAGTGCTCGACGATGAGGTTTTGTCTCCACGAATTCAGAGAAAACACCACTGATGCCAATTAGAGATTGTTTATGGAATAGTTACATACCTAGGGACACAACTACCGAGAACAATAAGAAATGATTGATCTCTACTGCATTAGAACACAACCTATCCCAAGATTGAAGAATCACAAGAAACATCAAACTGAACTCCCTCTGCTGGTGGACAAAGAACCAAAGTACCGAACCAACTTCTCTATCAGATACTCAAATTTTTTCTGAAACAGATTAGTCCACACAAATTATGGGTTCTTCTTGGTCAACACTATTAGAGGAGTCACAACCCAAGTGAAATCATCTATGAGCCTTCTGTAATAGCCTTCTAGAGAAAGGAAACTTCACACCCAACCATTATCTTGGGGAATTCCCAAGATAAAACAGCTTCTATCTTTGACGGATCCACAACTACTCCTTGTTGGTATGAAACATACCCCAAGAAACAGTATTATGGATCTCGAAACTCACACTTTGATAAATTTAAAAACATTTTCAGTCGATGAAGAACTACCAAATTAGAATGCATCTGCTCTACATACTCCTACTTGGACGTAGAGTACATAATTATGTCATCGATAAAAACCACCATGAACTTTTCCAGGAACTCATGGAACACAATGTTCATCATTCCCATGAACATAGCTAGACCATTTTTCACACTGAACAACATAACCAAGAACTCATAATTCTAATGATGAAAACGAAAAGTAGTCTCTTGAATATCCTCATTCTTCACTCACATCTGAGGATACATGGACCACAAATTGATATTCGGGAACCAACTTCCACCCTTTAGATGATTGAATAAATCATCCAATCATTAAAGAAGATAGCGATTATTCACTTTTACATTGTTCAAGCAATGATAATAAATACAAAAATGAAAAATTCCATCATCCTTATTGAGGAAAAAAACTAGTTCACCCCATGGGGACACACTCAGATAAACAAAATTGAACTACAACAAACCATCAAGATGTATATGCTGCACCTGCAATTTAAAAGGTGTCATCCTATAAAAATACATAGAGATAGGAGACGCTCCTGGATGTTGCTTGATCCCGAACTCAATCTCTCATCGAGGGGGTAATGTTACAACCTCTTATGGAAATACATCAGGGTACTCTTCAACTTCCCTGAAAAAAACTAACTAATGAACCTATGAAAAACTCAACATAATTTCAGCCATCAAGGATGACAAAGAAGAAACACACCTATAATCTATTTAAGGGTCTCGATCACCAAAAAACACTACTAACAGTCCATCAGCGTCAAAGAACACCACATACCTCCAAGAGAAATCCACAATAGCCTACATCGATTACAAATAATCCATGATGAGGATCACATCATATGGTTGTATCCATAAAAATTGGAAAATCTACTGAAGAGAGGTGCTTCCCCACCACTAGATCACAGTCTATACATACATAAAAAAAGTTAACACGACCTCCAACTGGCGTAGTCAACGCTAAGGGCACTAGAAGCCTCTCTACCTCAAGTCACAAGGTATGGAAAAGGGAAAGTGATATGAAAGAGTGTGTGGATAAGAAGTCAAAGAAGGAATACACCCAAGTAGAAAACATGAAAAGGGTACATCAAGTGATGTTTGGCTCACCTGGCGCTATCAATGCTAAAGCATGAAGCTGACCACGACCTGTTTTACAACATCTATGACCCTGATGACAACCACCACCATGGCCTTTATCTACTCTCAGAGGATGGGGAGTATCCTAGGGCTATCCTATTCCTTCCCCATATGCTCTATAATGATCTAAAGCTAGTACAACCTACTAATGCTACCTTGGTGAGAACTACCTCAACAGAGGAACCTAGAGAAGAACAACTAGTGCACGTAGCGTACTCTGAAAGGTCATGTACTTTTTCTACCGATGGCCTTGGCCTCCAAAAGAAAAAAAAGCAGTTTATTCGTTGAAATAGGCTTGAGATCCCCCAGATAAACAAGATACTAAGGGATGAGACCTACCCTTGTCCAAACAGAAACTCTTCTTCCATGAAAATCGGGAACCCCAAACCACAACTCTACTTCATGAGGAATCCCCACGACTCCCTTCTCATGAAGATCTGATTCTAGATAACATTATATTGATGAACTATACCCTCACATGCACCTCAATATATGTATTTAGCATAAATAGGGTTACATAGCACCTGATATCTGGATGAAAATCCTCCTCGAAATTTTGTGCCATGGCCTCCTAAAATAGAAATAAGTATGAAGCATATCATAAAAGGTTTTTTTAAATGGATTCTAAACTCTCGCTCACTGGACCACCATTGTTGTAGGGTAAGCATATCCTAGTGACTGGACAACTTCACAGTAGAAGAAAGAAACTCGGCTTTGAACTTGTCTTTGATCTCCTCCCATGAGATCGCTAACTCCTCGTGATCGCTGAGGAATAAGAACCACCACTGCCTCACTACCCCACAGATCACCGTTTAAACTAACAATATTTTGTGCTCCTTCCGAGCATGGATTGAGTTGAAAGCTATCTCAACCTCCTCCAACAAGTCTTTCATGACTGCATCTGAAATATGTCCCTCATACTTCGGTGGACTCTGGTGCTGAAACTCTTAGAGTTTCCTCCTCCAAGTGTTGGTGTCGTCGACCTCCACTCTATGGTGATCTGCTGGCATAGCCTGTTGGATATCTTCTACAGAAACCTAACAAGGTCGTCGACCTAGAGCCATACCTGAAAAATAAAAAACATGTAGAGATCATAAACCAATAATATGGAAGTCTCAACATTAATTAATTTTTTTTTCTTTTATTCATTTTAGGATAAACTATCCCAAGGTATACCCATTCAAACACAGGTGAAAAGAAGAATGATGCATGAACCTCTCCTAGGTTTCTACCCTACAACAAGTATCACCTCATTTAGTAGCCACTTTAAACTTAAAGGTTCATGCTTCAGACCACAGGGGGCCCTAAATACATTATTATCAACCAATTTCTAGTGTTTTCAAAACATTCTAAACTTTACTAACACTGTTTCCCAACAAACCCATGAAGTCTCACCTATGACTAACTCCAAAATCCATCCATTACCTCAACCATACCTATGATACCACAATTTCACTACCCATACCCACAAATGGTAACCATCATGGGATGGAAATGTGTTAATGGAGATAGTGATACCCAAGTCCCACCTCCCGTTGGCCCCATGTTGGTGAGTATCACTAAGGGTATAATAATTACACTGTTTAGAGGCATTACCCTTTAAGACAACACATGCGAAAGAGAGATATAAAAAAGACACCAACCAACTCCAACTCATAATGAAATATAAGAATTAAACCTATTACACATTTTTAACTTCTTTTAAAGAATACTGCTACTGAAAAGGGAATACTAAAAGTACCAAAAGGAAGTAAAATAACAGCAACCACGAAGCCCGAATATCTCCTACAACCCCGAGCTAGAATTAAACAGGATGATCTCCATCCTTCTCTAATGGAGTTGATTTTTTTTTGTATTTATGTAGTGTGAGTATGATTTTATACTAAGAAATATCCTCCCTGAAGCCTCTCATGCAAAAGTAATCAAAATCATGCTAAAGAACAATGAACAAGAAGTGAATCTAACTCGCCACTTAAAAAATTATACTATGTTCTCATCCTCACCATGGATATTCTCACCAACTATCACATACAAGTGTATTTAATATAATAATTAATATCAATGGTACCCTGCTACCACTTCTCCACTGGTTATCCACTTTTCCCCAATATTACACGTCCTAACAATCTCTCTCCAAAAGGATTTCCCACAGGCACCTTGACATAGCACCATAATAAGAACCTCATGAAATAGTACCGCTATGTTCACATAACCAATATAACCATGTAGTTCATGGAATCCACCACATCTCTCACAACGTATATCAGACATCAGTCATTATACCTCAAGCCATTAAAAACCATATACTGAGTAAGGATCCTCAAGGCATCACATCCTATACACATTACACTTATAGTAGTCTATAGGAAACTATATTTAGAATATATGTGTTTGAATAACCACAAGCCATTATAGCCCTCTATACACATATATAGGGAAAACTAAATACCATGCCTACTAGGAATAGTAACTACCAGAAGAAGAGAGTTGGGGACTTAGGGGGTTTCAGTGTCCCTAGTTGATAGAGTAGAGTATCATATAAAAACACAAAAAGTCCAAAATATAATACAACTAAAAAACATACTATGGGAAAAACCTAGTCTTAGACTCAACTGTATCTAACATCTCTCGGACTCTTGGCTACCACTACTAAGACTAGATATCCAATAAGAATATAACCATTTAAAGAGAAAAATTAAATTATTTATCCCTTTTTGTCAGTTTCAATTTATGTAATTAATTATTTAACCATTAATTAACTATTATTAATACACATTACATTTCATTATAATGCCACCATGTTCCATGAACTCCAGGAATAACTAAACCAACTCCACAACTTCTCAGAAATATTACCTCAGCATTGCATCCCATCAAGCTCCAACCTTAGTGGTTAACATCATTTATTCAATCATTTGTTAATATAATTTTTACTTTCCCATAATTCTGTTAATTTTAGAAAAGAAAAACTAAGCTACCAAACAAAAGGGGCTCAATAGAGTGAGTAGATGGACTACCCGTCGAGCCTTTTCCACTTATAGCGGGTGTATAGACCAATCCAACCCTAAGAATCTAAACACAGAAAGCATGTGGAATACCTTGTGTATCTTTTCTTACTTTTTATGGAGGGTATGCAAGACCATATAACTTATGTAGTGGGAAAATTAAAGAAGATAAACAACCAACAAGATTCAAGAAGCATCCAACATTCATAACCGACCTGTTTCATCATCTCCGGTGTCCACCCAGACACCCACATGCATAAACCAATTATCTAGCCACTCTAGGTGTCTACTACTACCCCAAACCCTAGCCCTTCCCATATACCACAAAACCTCCCAAGCTCATCCATCCTAGGCTCACACCACAACACAAGTAGTGGGAATATAATAAATAAGCAACTGGGATCTCGTCCCCAAGCAAAGCAACTAGACTTCACAAACAATAAGCTCTCAAAGCTCCAATCATATAGATTTTGGACTTTATAGGAAAGAGGGTAACATATAACCCTTCTAGGAATTATATTTTATAAAAAAAACCCGTTTTTTAATCCTTCTTGAATTAGTCGGTTTATTTAGACATGCATAACTACCTCCATTCGATTATCAAATTTTTACCACTACAAAAATTGGGATAAAAAACATGCCTCTTTATCAATATCAAATTAATTTACAATTAATCCTAACATTATGTTCTTTACCAATTTTCATCAATAATGACATGGAAAAAAATAAATTATAGATATCACACTATCTAGATAAAATAAGAGGCAACAACATATTATCGATACCAATTTATCTGTCCTTGTTCAAATATATATTATGTCTATTACGTAGTCATCTAGTAGTCCAAAACATGATTACTCTATAGTTGAACGTAAAATAATAGAGAATCCATGAATCCCCTACCTCAAAAGGCTTTAGATGTTCATTGCATAAGAAAAACTAACACAATAGATCACGATCACCTCTCATGGAAGACTGCATCCACCTGAGGATGCAGAGGCACCACCACACCAACCAACACCCAAGGAAACTCCATTGGAAACATTGAGATCACATTCTATAACATGGCCTTGTGGAACAAAAGGAGTGGAATACATAATAAAGGTGGTGAAACGTACCTTATATCAAAGATGGATTGACACTTCTTGGTTACACCAAAATAGGGGAGAAAATGCAGTAGGAAGAAAATCTAGCGAAGACACGATCCCAAGATACAAAACAATGCTAGACTCCTATGGGAAGGAAGGAATGGTCTCAACATCTCACACCAGGGAATAATAAGGAAGAATATGGGAGGAAGATATCTCGACTCTTTAAAATATTTAACATATCAGTAGTTTAAGATATGCTATATTTTCCTGTAAGATTCGATCTATCAAAGATCATACATTTTAACCAATAAAGGATTCTTGGCTATTAGGAAAAATTGAGATAAGAGTTATGGGATTTTATTTGTCCATAAATCCATTTAAAAAAGTCCTTGAATGCATTATTTTCAAAGGAAACATCAAATGGGTGAAATTGTAGGAAATTTGGATACATATAAAATTTTGAAAAAGGAAATGCCACAGTTTTGGAAACTCTGTTCCTGAAACCATTTCAGGGCCACTGTTTCTGTGCCACCATTTCAAAAATTTGGCAAAGGAAATGACACAGTTTTGGAAACACTATTCATAGAACAAAAAATTTGGTAAAGTGTTAGGGACAAGTCATCTTGACTTCCCCAAACACCTAAAACACCATATTTTAGCAAAGGAATGGATCAAAAAGGTCTAAGCCATTACACATTATATATTTAGTATCTTAAAATAAAGCGATAAAATGAAAATTTTAAAGTGTTACACTTTAAAAGTTAAATTATCCATATTAGTTTTTTTGATATACTAGTTGAAAGGAGATTTTAATTTAATATATTTGTGTGTTACACAACCCATATGTAATTGTTTCCACTGTATTTTTTAGAAGACCTATGATAATTTCCATAATGTTATTTTACAATTTCCATACAGGTATGGGTATTGGTTTCATCATTACATTATTTATTTTCCTCTTTTTCTTCACATGTTGAACCACAAGGCACTTTGATATATATTTTGTGATCTAACTCCTTATATTTTTCCACCATTAGTGCTCTCATTGATCTCAATACAATGTTGTGCTTCATGGGTGGATGGATAATGTCAAGATTTATGTGTAATTGAAACGATTATTATTTGCCTCATTCTTTTATTTTACACATGGTCATGACCCAAATGTTGCAACACTTTCTTCAACCATTTTGAACTCTAAGGATTTCCCTTTTCTTAGAGCTTCCACTTTATTCAAAATTTCCATATAATTCCTTTAAGAAACCGTTATATTCTATAGAATTATTGGTTGATAAATCATTTTAGATAGGTAGGATATTGTTTCTTTCGTTATATTTTTTATGTCCATCCCTTGAATGTCTATGAATATGGGATGATTTTCAATTATCATCATTGATAAGGTTCTAGGATCATTTTTACTCAGATCATATTCCACTTTAATTTCCTTCATATGATGGTAATGGATTAAGAAATCATAGTTCATCATAGATTGTAACAATATTTAATGTCCTAAATTAAGCTATTTCTTTGTGAATATATACTTGGTGATCTTATGATCCATATATTTTTTACACTTCCTCCCATAGAGACAGTTATGCAAAATCATATATGCTAAGGTTAATATATGAAACTCTAGATCATGTGTGGAATAGTTTTACTCAATGATTTTTAACATCCTTAAAGAATACGATATCACCTTTTCATTTTTATTAGTAAAAATTTAAATATCTTCATTGTAGAATTTTTTTACAACACCAAAAGTTCTCTACATATGGGAAGTGTTAATACTAGTGTAGTGAGAAGCCTATTTTTTAATTCTTTGATGCTCTCATTTCATTCATTAGTCTTGATAAACTTCACCATTTGATTTATTTTGGTTAGAAGGATTTAAAAATTATGATAAGTTTCTAGAAAAAATCAAATAATACCCACATAGTACAAGGAAAATATGGATATCAATTATAGATGTTATTTTAGGACACATCTTGGTTGCCTCTTTCTTCTTAGGATCTACAGATATCCTTTTTCTGGTTATAACATGCAAAAAGAATCATTTTACTTCCATCTAAAACTCACATTTTCTATTCTTTTCATATGAATTTTCATTTCATAATGTATTTATCACTTCATTAAAATTATCCTCCTATCTTTTAAAATATATCATAATATCATATACAAGGGGTAACACAAATATTTGAATGTAATCTCTAAAGAATATATATATTATGTATATGAATATTTCTTGAGAAGTAACGAGTCTGAATGGAATAACTATGAAATTATAGTGTCAAAACCTTCATCAAAATTAATTTGTGGTAATAACATCCTTATATTCCTATAATTTGTGATATCTCAATTGGAAGTCACCATTAGATAAGTAATGGACCGTATATAGCTGATAGAGAAATTCTTCAATCCATGGAAGGGGATACTTGTTCTTTATCACGATCCTTTTGAGTTGATGAAAATTAGTGAGCGGAACACTGAACTATCCTTATTCCTATTGAAGATGGCTATACTTACACTTAGTGAAGTACTCAGTCATATGAAGCCCTTGTCAAGACTCTCTTGTAACTACTTATGTATTTCATCCAACTCAATATCACTTATTATATATGGAGTCTTAGATATGGTTAGAGGTCCTTGTTTAATCTATATTAAAGAATTGACCACTAAATTAAGAGGAATAAAAAGAAACTCGTGTGAATATATATATATATATATATATATTCCCTCAAAATGGGTTTATCTTAAAGCATGGTATTATCCTTTTTCAAATTCATTAAGTTAAATATACTTACTCTTAATGTAATAACTGGGCCCTTCTAACAACATTGACACCTCACAGTAACATGTTTATCAGGGCCTAGCCCTCCATGTACCACCAGTTGAATTGATGACATGTACCCCCTTCATAGGACCTACGGATGTGCCCGAACGGGTCATCCAAGTAATGACTATCACCATAGGCCAATACATGTTGTTTTAAATGTGCATTGTCCTTACTCATATTCACCCCCATGAAACTTTACAGATGGTCACCCATCATGATCACTACTCCAGTCCAAACACTCATAATTATGGTGTTACAATATGATAGTCTCTAAAAAGTAAATGTGTTCATTGTTGACAAGGTTTGTAACATTTATCTTTTTTTAGTTCTCACTTTTTATGGGGTTTACACTCTCAACACATTTAAATCACAAAACCCTCATTGTGGACTCCCCAAAAAAAACCTAGGCCATGCCACTACACTTCTGGTCGGGTATTAGCTTTGATACCATTTATTATCGCTCACCCATCCCTGGACCATGAACTTGGTCATATAATTACAAGGATATCCTATAATACATTTGTTTCTTTCTGAGAACTCCACATGATATTACCCACTAAGGTCTCATATTAAACTAATGAATATGCACATAGGTCAACACATGCTCTTACTAGTGAACTTTATCCTCAATCTCACACACCCTGGGAACATCTTAGATGGTCACCCATCTTAATCACCACTCCATACCAAGCATTATTAGATGTGGAGTTTTAATTTGGTTGGTTCCTCAAAATGAAGGTGAAGCTCATTAACAAGAGACCTATCATTTAGTAGTTTAACCCTTTATCATTCTAGAGTGTTATACGAAATGAAAAAATATCCATGCTTAAAAAGATGATTCCAAAAGAGATTAATTTTCCTCAGTACAATTTTTCCAAATAGAAGGATGATTCGGGATATGTAGAGTGATTTAACTCTCCCTAAAATTTATGTCATATTTATATAAGGACAAATAATCTATTCCCTAATATGACACAAAATTCCACTAAAAGACATATGAAAATATTATTTTGGGATTTTCAGTCCAAAAACATTGACTTGGGAAGATGTATATACATTGAATATAATAATTTCCCCATTATTTATTAACTAAAATAACTCAAACATGATGTAATGAGGTGGTGTTGTAATAGTTTTACTAAACATTTTTGGTAAGAAAGAATGTGTAGAACTAGAATGAAATAGTACGTTCACCATTATTGAATGAATAAGAAGTGTAATTATTACCACTTAATTATTAAGGTCTACCTCATTAGTAGTTTCATCATAAGATAATCTTTTCTCTTTAATACTTGGAGGTTGTTATTCATGATTATCATTAATAACCCTTCACTTAGGGCATTAAAATGAATAATGTTTTCATTCCTTGTATTTGAAACACTAGACTGCATATAGTGTGTTCATCAAAACCTTATTTTGTTACATTATATTACTGTTAATATTCATCTCCTTTTGAAAATTATTAACAAGATGAAATTCATTTCCACACATGATAAATCTCTTTATATCTTTGATATAGTTTCCAAGATGTTCATTCCCGCGCTTTTGACACATGGATTGTTTGGTTTTCTTTCCTCTATTGAATTTATCTACAATTCATCACCCTTTAAACTCCATTTTTATATTTCTATCTCTAGAACCTCATGTTTATTAAGAATCACAAATCACCATATAGACCATTAATAAAAAAAATGTACAATCTCTTCATGACTATATAAGTTAGAAATAACTAAATTTCTTGGTAAACTCATATTTAATCCACTAAATAATCAGTCTACTTTACTTTTGGTATCAAAAAAAAATATAAGGATGTAAAATATAAATATTTATGAAGTTTTACTCATAATAACCAATAGAGTTATGTTCCTTTTATTTCATTCCAAAGAAATACATCTCTATTTTAAGAAGGATATTTTGGGGGAAATATTTATTAAAAAATATTTCCTTGAATCCTTCCCATTCCAGGGATTAGATTTCCTCCATGAGATTCATTTTATTGATCACTTTCCACCAAATATTGTATTCTCCTACTAGGTGATAAATGACCATTATGAATTTCTTTTATTTAGAGCCTCATAGGATAAAGAATATCTTCTCAATGTAGTCAATCCATTGTTCTATGATGAGGGGATTATAAGATTCACTAATGGAAGGAGGAATCTATCATATAATGGACTCAACTGTAACATGTTCTTTCTTAAAAGGAGGGTGTACCACATGATTCTTGTTTTTATTCATAACATGAGCTGGTTGAGATTATATTTCCATTAATTTCTCATAACCCCCTCCCATAAGGTTTGGAAAATAATTAGGAAAATCATCACAGTGCCTATCACATTGATTTTTGGAGTGACTCCTCATATTTCCTTACATTAATAAAAATAATAAAAAATTTGGGATGAAAATAATTTAAAAAAATAAAATAATAAGAAGGGAAACTGTGAAAATATGAGTAATAAAATATAAATAATATGTATATCATAGATTGTGAGTCTCTCGGTTTTAATCAATGTGGTATATAGTAATTTTCCTAATTAGTTTTCGAACATAACAATCTATTCAAGTCCATTATAAAGGTTGATAATGATTTTTAAAATTTACTCAGGCATATCCATCACGAGTGTGAAACTAAGTGTCTAGGGAAGACCCGATCCCAGGATACAACACTGATGTTTTTACCAATTTATTCTTAAATTAATCCCAAAAACCGACTATCCCATTATCTAGTACCCACTATATTGAATAAATCTTCTTATACGTATTATTATATTATTTTTAACATAAACATCCAACAAACACAACCCTAAGATCATGAGTATTGGTGTCTTTAAAAGACTATGTACATGAATCATTAACATGAAAACAAAAAAAATCAATTATTTTAATCTCTATAAAATTATCCTACATTAAATTGATATTATAAAAATACATAAGAAAACACAAAGAACATAAAAACAAAATGGGTGGGTTATAATGTCAAATAATAGAATGATCCTGATAACGAGGCATAAAATATTAGTCAAATAGAATAACATGATACCATAAGATTCAATTCTAAGAAATAATTATTTGGAATCATTAAATAAAGATGATGGATTTATATGATCATGGAATGACAATAATATGAAAAAAATATAAAATATGACTTAAGAAAATGTTAAGTCTCATTAGTAAAACAACATAACCAAGTGGATAGAGACCCATCAAAGATTAGGATTACTCATAAATTACATTAATATCATATCATGATCTATATAAATTAACAAATGAATATGATTTATATCTAGGAACACATACTATAATATATACAAACATAAGATTTCCCTATTAGATAATCAAGAATAAGGCATAAGAATAATAAATACAAACGGAAAGTAATGAGGTAGATAATATTTCCTCAAAGAATATTCAGAGGATATTTCATAATGATTTGAAAGAGGTGTTGGAATTAAAAACATTTATTCTTTTATTTTAATCAATATGAATATTTCTCAAATATGGAGTTGATATGGGAAAACATTCATGAGGATGGGTGGAGAGGTAATTTTGAAATTGAACATCAATAACAAGTATTTAAGAAAATGATATGAAATCATAAAAGATGGTAATGGAATCCTATTTTTCATACAACTATAAGTGAACTTGTAGGGTTATCCATAAAATAATGACCATTTATAGAAAAAAATATTATTAAAAAAATTAATGGTGTGTTCGATAACATGAAATAGGAAAAATGAAGTTCCTTAAATGTAGGTTTATTGAAAAGAAAGATTATGGTAGATAACTTCAAAATTGTGTATACCTTAGAAAAGAAAACAAGGATAAATTATGTATTTATAAAAGGTAAATAAATATGGAATATATAAGTTCTAAATCATAAATATAGATAGATAAAGTGAAGTAGAGACAATTAAATCATAATCTAAATAGAAGATTGTGGTTTAAAGAGATCCCTTACCTCAGGGAAAGAGTCACTCTACACTTTCACTTATTATTCTTAATAATAAAATAAGATTTATTAAATACCTAATTTATAATCTTATTATAATGTATTTAATTTATTATCAATATTTTTATATTCATTTAATTGAGATATTTTTTATGTTTATACTGTCCCAAGGTCATTTGTTACATGATTCTTTGGTCACAACACTTTTGGTTATTAAGGAAGTTCATTTTGAAATGGTTCAATAACTCTAGAAGTGAGGTGAATGACATTTATGTTATTATATGAGTTAAAAATATTCATTAAATTTAATTGTTATTAAAAATATACATGGTTTATAGAGTAAATTTTTTATCGTTATATGGTTAATTTATTTAAGATGTTTTTATGACCACAAAAAAATTATATGTTTACATTTAATTTTTTCATTATATTTCAATAATAAAATATGAGGGGAATTATAATAAACTTTTTTATATCATTTTCAACCATAATAATTGAATTTAATCCTGCAATGAAGGTCGGGGAAAAAATGAAATCATTGTTCATGAGGGTGGCGATCTGGCTATATTATAAAAAATCTGTTTCACATTAGAAAAAATTTAGGAGAGATAACAAAATGGGTTTCCACTATTATAATAACATTTAATTTCTATTAGGATACTAATGATAATATTTCAATGTGGATGAATAATTTATTTCCTGTTAGAAGAAGTATAAAATTGAAAGATGATTGATTGTGAATTTTTTTCGTCATTTGGATGTCTACTCTTAGGATACAACTTAATGATATTTTGGGTGGCCTTTGGTGAGACACAAAAATGAATGATGGTGTAGATTGAAAATATAATTGAATATAAATTTATCAAGAAACTATTCTTGTAAGGTGTCAGTAAAAGGGGGTGGTGAGGGTGGTATTTATTAGAGGGGGGGCTGTTTGAATACAATATTTATCAGTTTATTCTTTGGGAATAACAATACAGATAATACAGACAGCTATTACCTAATAAAGTAATTAGTGCATGAAATAATGATATAATGGTTGATTACGTTAGCCTTGATTCCCTATTTCATGTATTTAATCTATAATGTTAAATAGTGATTTTTATCATATTTCACTATTCACAAAAAATTCATCTATTTATGATAAATACCAAAATCTAACCCTAATAAGTTTTTGATGTGAAGACTCAGAAAATAAAATCAATATTTTGATTTTTTTTCTATATATGATAAAATTAATTTTCTAATAAAATTGTTATTTATTTTTATAATTCTATTTTTAATATGATGTTCAATTTTATGACCCTTAGAAAAATTAATTTTTGACAAATAACTTATGGTATAACTTAAGTGAAACATAATATTATTTTTTAAGAACCTGTTACAGATATAAAATTTATTTTAAATAGTTATATTTATAAAAAAAGTATATAAAGTATATATGTTTTACAAAATTGAAAACATACATTTTATCATTCTAAAATCATTTTTTATTGTAATCATTATATATATTTCGTATATTTTCATGTAATAAGATGAATAAATATTACTTTATGACTACATTGATTTGGATACTATTCTAATTGCCATGTTAATATTCCTAATGGTCATATTATTATTCAAAAGATTGGATTTCAATTCCCACAATCATATTTTTAAAAATAATTTGTGTTCCCTATATTCTATAAATACCTCATATTCTTTCATTCTCCATTAACTTATATTTTATCTAACATTCATATGCATTTTCATTTTAAACGAAATAATGCATTACTTATATTTAGTTTCATTTCTATAGTGTTTTTTGGGAGTGTGATCAATCTAAGGGATCAAGAATATCAATGTTTTCATATTGTAGTTATATTATTTTCAATTATCTACCCCATTATAACACATTAAATTCATATGGTTATATTTATTCTATAAATGTAACATTCAAATTATAATAATAAAATTTTGTTGATTTTCATTATGTTGTGCATATGTTTTATATTATACTATATTACCAAGTGTAACACACACATAAACTCAGAAGGTAATTTTCATTCATAAGAAATTGGGTCATTACAAAAAAGGATTGATATAATTCAATATAAACGATATGATTAAATTGTGATCTTTAGATTTAGTACATAGATATAAATATGTGTTGTTATAAATGATAAGTCACATGATGATGAGAGAAGTATAAAAAACAGGGACAAAACTATATAAATTTATAAATTTTCATTTTACTACATTGATATTTTCCTCACATAGGTTTAGATAAATATTTTGACTCCAAGATATGTTATAAATAATTTCTTATAAAAGGTTACAAATATTTCAACATGTTTTTTTGGAAATGGATGAATTATCTAGAAAAGGTTGTTTTTTATGGATACAATTATATGATAAAATCTAGAGAAGTAGATAATTGAAATATACTTTCAATGGGGGAAATATTAGGGCACATTTATATATTAGGGAGAAATAAACATGTTTCTATTTCCATGGTAATTTTTGGACATAATAATGAATTATTGAAGGAATTGAATACAATATCCAATGGGGAATAATGTTGAAACCACTAGTTGAAATGTAATATTTTTAACAATTACAGCCTATTTTTTCTATTTAATGTTTCTTTCAATAGCTATTGAGAGTTGGATAAGATTGGTAAAGGTATAAAGATAGTCTTTTACAGTAAAATTGGATCGTAATGCAACCAATTTTGACAAACTGAAAATGGATAATGTGAATAGATCATTCTAGGGATAATGAAAATATATCATACTGCAACATGGATAATAATGTAAAAATGAAATATTTCTCTTTTTTTATAGGGATATATAAATACATAAAACTTAGATCAATAATATTGGGCGTATATAATTTTTTGGTGATAGTTGAAAATTTTTTAGTTAAGGAACAATTCATGCTGCAATAGGTATTTTATCCAAAAATAATGAATTTAATATTAAATTGAAATAATTAGGTTGTGTTGTGATATAAGTGATAATGCTATAATTCCATAGACATTATTTTTCAATGCTTTTCATCATTAGATTTGTTTCTGGAGATTACACAATGAAAGTTACCATTATTCCATAATGCATTCTATATTTTAATAAAACTGAATGAGAAACCACCTCATCACATCATAGTGGGCGATTTCATGTGGTGATTTTTAGATAAAATAACTTTTTAGTTTGACACATCGAGTAATCATTATAAATTATCCTCTTCAATGTTTGTATTGACATTCAATGATAAAAATAGAGTTCAATTATGATAATCTATTTAAGTGACATCCCATGGATTAATTTCTATGATTGAAAAATAATAATATATAATAACATTATAGAGAACACCCTCTATGATGTGGAGTGATTAGAATAACTATTTTCATTGTAAAATTGATGTATAAATAAAAATTATCACCTTTTTATCCCTCATATAAATTAGCTAGTGGAAGAGAAGAAGAGGTTATGAACCATGGATGAGTAATTAAATTTTCCAAAAGTGTGTAATCACTGACTAATGACATATTGATTATTATTTATATAATCACATTGATGATATGTTTGGTCAAGATGTTGGAAACTTTCGGTGAACCAAGTAAAATATCAATGTAGGTTCTATTTTAAATTATGTATTTTTGTTCAGTTAGGATTTTTATATGAAATAATAAAAGAGATTCTATAAATGGTAGAATAATATCCAAAAAATAATGAAAAAAAATCATTTTGTAATAGAATAATTCAACCACCCCAAGATTATGGTGTATTATAATATCTAGGGTTCTAAAAGAATCAATGAATTTCATATATATATTTTTACTATTCATTTTTTCATCATTATTTTTTCATTTTTCTATTGACTCGGTTTATCTCCTATATTAAAAATGTGAGATTATATGGGTGGGAATGATCATAATATTTTCATTTGTGTTTTATGGAAATTAAATGAAATTTTTGTTGTACTATGATTAAAATGAACATAATTAGCATAATTTTTTGGATTTCGAACCCTAGAACTGACCTGTTTAGTTCTTCATTAGATGTTTTTCTTAAAGATGTTTTTATCATCTCATATTGATTATTATTTATTATGATATTTGAATGTGATAGTTTCCTTAGAATATATTTCATTCTAAAAGTTCATAAAAGTTTCATGAAATGATTAGAACCTACAACATTATTATTGAACCTTTTTTTCGGGGGGGGGGGGGGTGGGGGGTTAGAATCCTGGAGAAACACTATCTACTCGTTTAATGGTTACGATCTATGTTTTTTACCGGGAATATTCCGTGAGTCTCATGTAGAGAATGAAATATTTATGTAAAAACCCAGTTCTTATTTTTGATGTACGGGATTCTTCTTTTTCTTTTCCCTTAAGTGTTTTTGAAGAAAAATGGAAAATGTGGAAAAATTATAAATTCGGAACTACACGCCGTGTACTTTATCCACATGCCGTGTAATTTTGGCCGTGTTGGGATGAGTACACGGGGCGTGTAGCCATGTCGGCGACAAAGGGTGTAGGAACCGACTACACGCCATGTAGTGGTACCTTACACATCGTGTAGTCAGTCGCCAAGATTAAAAAGTAAGGCGGTGGAGTCGCCGCCAGCTGGGCGACAGTACACACTGTGTACTCGAGAGTACATGCCGTGTACTCATGTTGACGAATGAACAGTGTGCCGGAGCCACCAAATGAATAGTTAAATGAAATAAGTACATGCCGTGTACTCAGAAGTACATGCCGTGTACTCAGAAGTACATGCTGTGTACTTTGTTTTTTCGGCTTAAAACAGGCAGTAGCCTCATCATTTGGCAGAGGAGACTCTTGAACCGTTTTGGAGCCAAAGGAGGAGGCCAGATCTTTGAAGATCCACCGGGCGTTCGTCTTGAATCGATTTCGGCTTCAGACGAATTCGTTGGAACCGCATGGGTAAGCCCTCTTCTCTCCTGGTACAATTCTTTCCAATTATTCTCCTAACGTATGTTATTTACATTTGTTTGGTTTTGTTCTTCGATAGATATACGCCGTTCTTGGGCATTTCTGGAGTCGGCGTTCGGGTATAACGCTCGTTGACGTATACGGTAGGTGGCTTGGTGTTTAGATTTCCAACTGATGTGTGTTTTGTGTGTTTTTGTGCCACGAACCCATGTTGGGGGTGTCGTGTGGCTGAGGACGTTGCTATATTTAATACCTAGAATTTATTAGGTATTTAATTATGATATTAAAATGCTGGTTGGGATCGTTGCTTGGATCCGGAACAACCCTCGGGGTGTCTTTCCCAGTTTAGCCGTTTGGCCAGGATACCCGAGGGTATGCCTTTAATGTAGTAATTATAGAATTTCCTTGAGAGGAATTACTTGTTACTACTTGATTACTTGTTGGGCATGGCCCGATTACCTATATTAGACTTAAGGCATGACTATATTAGCCTGAGGGCGGGACTGTTTTAGCCCGAGGGCTGTTGTTATTCTGCCTGAGGGAAACCTTTCGTGCCTGAGGGCTTGACTTCTATGCCTAAGGGAGACACTTTGTACGCCTGAGGGTGAGAATTCTGTTACAATGCCTGAGGGCAAGATTCTATATAGCATGAGGGAGTGGTTCACTATATTAGCCTGAGGGCGAGATACTGGTTGTCCTAAGGGCGTGGTGCTGTTGAGCACAGAACGATACTAAATTAAATAAATTAAATGAATAATAAAATGGAAATTTAATTGTTAAGTTAGTTACTATTTAGTACTGGTTACTTTATTGCATTTTACTATTGCACACTGTTGTTTCATGCTTAAACGCAGTTGGGCACTGGCCTTTGGTGGGTGCCTACTGAGATATATTTCTCACACCTTGTTTGGGTCACACTTTTCGACCCAAACAGATTACGTGGCTGCAGGTGTAGATAGGGGAAAGAGTCCCTATACAGGTACATGACTGTTTCTGAGGAGTAAGAGGGCATGAGACCGAGCCTGGGCTCGCGATGCCGCTGCCATCTGTTTGCTTTGTTTTTCTGTACTCTATTTTCTGCTGTACTATATTGATGTATAACATGTTCTTGCTATTTTCTTGGAAACTGAAACATGTAGCATCATCTTTTATATGCTGTTTTTTATATTCACTGTTGTAGTTTATTTCCGTTGTGTATGGTTTACTGCTTCCGCTTTTGTCGTTGTATATTTATTTTGAATTCCGCTACGCTACACTTTGAAAAATGAGGGCATAGTTTCCCCACTATCAGACCTGGGCCCTCGCTGCTAGTCGGCAGCCTCTGTAGTTTGGGGAAATGCATTTGAGGTCACGTGGCAAACCGGGCTCGGGGCACCCATTGCGTGGCACCCGGTTCCGGGACGTTACAAAGTGGTATCAGAGGGGTTTCTTCTCTTTGACTTACTGTTTGGAGCCGTAGTCAGGGATAGGACGGAACGGTAGTTGGTAATAAGTTGTGCCCAGGCGTAGCTAACCCGTGTACAGGGAAAAGACAGTCTACCTCATACTTGCATTCTTTTGATCTTGCAATTTTCCAGTTGATATGTTTTCACCGTTGGGTGGCGCACTTGGATTGTACTATTTATATTTTATCTCTAGGTTCTATTTAGTTACAACCTGATGAGATAAGGGTATGCCGTCTCATGCATCATATAAGAAAATGCTAGATATCACATGCCATGCATAGTTTCCATTCCATATAGGTGCATTATAATTTGCATGTTGTTGTGATAGTTGTTGTGCTAATAAAGCATGTTGTTGTGAGGGCTGCTTGACAAATACCTGCCTTGTGATATGGTATGTTTGTTTGAGCTTGTTTATAGAATGGACACCAAACATTGGTTTTTGGGGAGTATGGGCCCCCATTGACCAGAATTTGGTGGATCATTGATGGTTTATTGGTTATAACACAAATAAGATGTCAAACTCTGATTCATGGGGAGTATGTGCCCTCACGGATCGGAATTTGACACTTAGGTGTTGGTTTTTAGTATTTTCTGGGTTCCGGGGAAGTTTCTGAGGCATACTATCTGGAAAACCCAGAATACACGCTGTGTAGGACCTCATACACGCCGTGTGTGTTCTTCTGTTTGGGAAGAAAAATGAACTTTTTGAGTACACGCTGTGTACCCTAAGTACACGCCGTGTAGTCTCTCTCTGTGTCACAAACCATGTGGGCTGCGACACGGGGTAAGGAAAGGCTTGGGTGAAACACGCCGTGTAGTTCTTGTACACTCCGTGGAGTGTGACCCGGAGTTCGGCCGTGTAACTAACAACACAGGTTGGTGAACTCCTATACAGCACGCCGTGTCAATGATGAACACACCGTGTAGTGTGACCAGGGGACTCGATCGTGTAACTAACAACACGGGCCAATGTCACCTCTCCATGAACACGCCGTGTAGTCAGTGTACACGTCGTGTAGTCTTGTCCGAGGATAGACCGTGTGGAGTTAGCTGTGTGGATTGGAAGCGGGATGGTGTACACGCCGTGTGCGGGGGTAACACACCGTGTGAAGTAAATCTGAGTAGTCGGCCATGTCACAGACAACACGGGCAGTTGGAAAATAATATCGTACACGCCATGTAGATATTATACATGCCGTGCAGTTTTGTTGAATAGAATCCATGTGGCTTAGCTGTGTAGAAGGACCCGGGCAGAGGAAGGGAAGTCAAGTACACGTCGTGTAGTTAGTGTACACGCCGTGTAGTCTTGTTTTGCAAATTTTGAATGCTGTCTTCCTCTTGTTTCCTTATGGTTCATTCTCTTTTCTGTCATGATAATCTGGAATCTGAGGCGTGCTTTTGACCTTGTAGAGTCATGCCTCCTAGACGACCACGAGTTGTTCGCCATGAGGGCGACACCGATTATACTCCGGGGATGGTGGGACATGGGCTACCAGTTGATCCTCTAGCAGAGCCAGATACTGCGCCAGTTGAAATACCGGAAACAGGCACAGAGGCGCAGTTCCGTGAAGGCTTTATGCGGTTCATGCAGACCTTTCAGGGAGCACCGCAGGCTGCCACATCTATGGCCGAGCTGACGCGTATCTTTCAGCAGCAGGATCCACCTACGTTTTCAGGGGATGGCGGACCACAGGCTGCAGAGTCTTTGTTGGGATTGATGCAGACTATTTTGGAGCACTTGGAGATGCCTCCAGGGCGGAGGGTCATTCTCGCAACATATATACTGCGTGATTCTTCCAAGAGGTGGTGGGATGTTATCACCCAGTCAGAGCATCACAAGGAAATGACGTGGGAAGATTTTCAGGCAGTCTTCTATGACCACTTCTTTCCTCAGACGCTGAGGGTAGATTGATCTGGAGAGTTCTTGAATCTGCGGCAGGGCGCTATGTTAGTGATGGAATATTCTGCTCGTTTTATAGAGATTTAGCGCTTTGCACCCATGATGGTGGGTGACAAGATGTTGAGAGCCAGACGTTTTGAGGATGGTCTTCGGTATGACATCCGAGAGCTGGTAAACGTTTTCAGGTTGCCTACTATACACACTACTGTAAACCAGGCGCAGATTTCTGAGAGGAATCAGCGAGAAGCTAGTGGTGTGGGCCAAGGCAGTTCAGCACCAGTTACTGGTACTATTTCTGCTGGCAAGAGGAAGAGACAGATGGACTTCTCTCAGAGCAGCAGTACCAGCCAGGCAGCTTCTTTAGGTGGTCCGGTCAGGTGCTACCAGTGTGGCAGAGAGGGGCACAAGAGACCGTAGTTTCCACGAGACCCAGTTGAGTTCTGAGTTTGCGGCAAGATGGGTCATCTGAAGTGCTTTTGTAGGGCATTACCACCAGTGGCTAGTGATAGGGGTTCTGTGCAGACTCCGCGTGTGGGAGCAGGACCAGTGACTTCTTAACTGTCTGGAAACTGGAATACGTCTGGGCGTGTAGGCAGAGATGGTGGTCGTGGTCGTGGTAGCCATACACCAGGATCGCAGAGGCAGCAGGGTGGGACAGCTCACGGTAGCCAGACTGTGTCGCAGGGCCGTGACACTGGGCAGACATATGCAGTGCAATAGTCCCAACATGAGCAGGATCCCGGACCTTCTATAGTCAGAGGTACTATTCTAGTAGCTTCTGTTTTATCTTCGGTACTTTTTGATACAGGTGCTATGCATAGTTTTGTATCTGTACATGTAGTGGAGATCCTTGGGCTCGGTGTTTATACTTCTTCTGATATTGTTATGCAAGACACTCCATTGGGGACTAGGACGGTTAGTGTGCGTCAGTGAAAGGAGTGCCCCCTTGAGGTTGGTGGGTGTCATTTCCTTTGGGACATCTATGTCTTGGAGATGACGAGCTATGCCGTCATTCTTGGAATGGACTGGTTGGTTCCCTTCCGAGCCTTCGTAGACTGCTACCGTTGCAGGGTGTGTTTCACATCACCAGAGGGCGGGGCATTTCTATACAAGAACGAGTGGGATGTTCAGGCGAGTCGAGATGGACCAGAGCATCATGGGCGAGGTGGAGTCACAACCCAGATTGCGAGTTTATATCTGGATGATCAGGGGACTTGTCAGGCATATTTCCCTATAGTTTTCGATCATTTCAGGGATGTTTTCCAGGACGACTTTTCAGGTCTACATCCGGTGCGTGAGGTGGATTTATCTATCGAGCTAGTGCCAGGAGCATCACCACTATCCAATCCTCCTTATAGGATGGCCATGCCTGAGTTTTAGGAGCTCAAGAGGCAGTTGGAGGAGCTACAGGCGAAGGTTTTTATCTGACCCAGTACTTCTCCTTAGGATTCTCCGGTACTTTTTGTGAAAAAGGTGGATGGTACCCTCAAACATTGCGCGGATTATCGGAAGCTGAACCAATTGACGGTTAATAACCGATATCCCCTGTCGAGGATAGATGATCTATTTGATCAGCTTCATGGAGTATGAGTGTTCTCAAAGATTGACTTGAGATCTGGATATCATCAGCTACGCGTGAGACCATCGCATATACTGCTTATAGCTTTTCGGAGAAGATACAGTCTGTATGAGTACTTGGTTATGCCGTTCGGACTCACGAACATTCCAGCAGTTTTCATGGCTCTGATGAATCGTGTGTTCCATCCGTATCTTAATTCATTTGTGGTAGTATTCGTGGACGACATCTTGGTGTACTCTCACACTCGACACGACCATGCCACCCATCTTGAGATAGTATTGAGTACACTAATAGAGCATCAACTATATTCTAAGCTCTTGAAGTGCCACTTTTGGATGCACCAGATTCACTTCCTGGGTCACATTATCTCAGAGGAAGGAGATGGAGTAGACCTAGAGAAGGTGATATCAATAGTTTCTTGGGAGTAGCCTAAGAACGTGTTTGAGATACGAAGTTTATTAGGGATGGCTGGTTACTACAGACGCTTCATACAGTACTTCTCCAACTTAGCAGCACCGTTGAAAGGTCTGACTAAGAAGGGTGTGAAGTTTGTTTGGTCAGAAGCTTGCGAGATAACTTTTCAGGACCTAAAGGGAAGGCTGACATCAACACCGATCCTGATACTCCCATATCAGGGGAAGAGCTATACAGTTTACTGTGATGCATCAGGGATTGGGCTGGGAGCCGTTTTGATGTTGGGCGACCGAGTTGTTGCGTACGGGTCTCGGCAGTTGAGTCCACATGAGAGAAATTACCCGATGCATGATCTCGAGTTGGATGCAGTTGTTCATGCGTTGTGCTATTGGAGACACTATCTTTTGGGAGATCATTTTGTGGTTTTCACCGACCAAAAAAGATTCAAGTATATCTTTACTCAGGGTGAGATGAATCTGAGGAAGAGAAGGTGGGTTGAGTACCTACAATCCTTCGATTTTGAGCATGCCTATACACCTGGTAAAGGTAATGCAGTAGGTGATGCACTGAGCAGGAAGACTCAGATACAGGCAGTGCAGGAGGCCAGTGGTGAGTTGCAGCTTATGACATTGTTCTCTAAGA
Source organism: Viscum album (assembly GCA_963277665.1). Taxonomy (NCBI): domain Eukaryota; kingdom Viridiplantae; phylum Streptophyta; class Magnoliopsida; order Santalales; family Viscaceae; genus Viscum; species Viscum album. Next base: position 1,437,867,335 of record OY728129.1, read on the forward strand.
TGCATCTAGAGTTTCATGACAGATAGGGGCAGACTTATCTTTCCTCGTTAGCTGTTACTTCTACCCTCCTGGACAGAGTGAGGGTGAGGCAGCTATCGGATTCAGAAGGCCTAGTTCTATAGGATTCGGTGCCAAGTGAGGACCCTCCTCCCGGTTGGACGATAGGCGATGATGAAGTTTTGTGTTTCCATGGACGTGTATGGATTCCAGGGGATATACGTGAGGATCTGATACAGGAGTTTCATGCTTCGGCTTGGGCAGTTCATTTCGGGGTTACCAAGATGTACCAAGACTTGAGACGTCAGTACTGGTGGCCGGGTATGAAGAGGAAGATAGCTGGTTTGGTTACGAGGTGTTCCACCTGTCAGCATGTGAAGGCAGAGCACCAGAGGCCAGCTGGGCTGTTACAACAGTTGCCCATTCCAGAGTGGAAGTGGGATGATGTCGCGATGGATTTTGTGACGGGAGTACCGAGGTCACCTCGAGGCAATGACGCCATGTGGGTTGTTGTGGACAGACTCACGAAGGTAGCCCACTTCTTGCCGATCAAAGAGACCTTCGGTGTGGAGGAGCTTGGAAGGCTGTATATCCGAGAGATCGTACGTCTTCATGGGGTCCCTCATTCTATCGTTTCAGATAGGTACACTCGCTTTACGTCTCGTTTATGGAAGACTTTTCAAAGGGTGCTGGGTACACAGGTGCTTCTGAGCACAACATACCACCCTCAGACAGATGGCCAGTCAGAGTGGACAATACAGGTGCTAGAGGACATGTTGTGCACATGCATCCTAGTCTTTGGGGGCTCTTGGGAGAAGCATATTCCCTTAGTCGAGTTTTCCTATAACAATAGTTTTCAGGCGACTACTGAGATGGAACCATATGAGGATATATATGGTAGGCCATGCCGATCACCTTTGTGTTAGTTAGAGGCAGGTGAGGTAGCTTTACTGGGGCCAATGCTCATGCAGGAGACATCTGAGCTGGTCCAGTTGATTCAGAAGCGGATGGATACCACGCAGTCTGGTCAGAAGTCTTATGATGATCACCGCAGACGACCTTTGGATTTCATGGTCGGGGATCAGGTTTTCTTGCGTGTCTCGCCGAGGCTGGGACACAAACGGATCAGGAGACAGGGTAAGCTTTCACCAAGGTATGTGGGACCATTTGAGATTCTGGAGAGGGTCGGGCTGGTTGCCTATCAGTTGCAGTTACCGCAGTGGTACCGAGCCATGCACGACATCTTCCATGGGTCTCAGTTGCGTCGCTACCACTCAGACACATCTCACACCTTTCATCCAAAGGAGGTTGAGCTTCAGCATGATGCGTCCTTTGAGAAGCATCTGATCCGTATCGTCGACAAGAGCACGATGTTTCTCTGAGGTCGGTCAGTTCCTCTCGTACGGGTGCTATGGCAGCATGGCCGAGTGCAAGACGAGACCTAGGAGCGGGAGGCCGACGTACGTGCTCAGTGGACAGAGCTATTCTGAGCCTTATCTTCGCCACCCTTGGAAGGAAAATTCGGGGACGAATTGCTATAAGGGGAGAGGTTTGTAAGAACTCGGTTCTTATTTTTGAAGTACGGGCTTCTTCTTTTTCCTTTTCCTTAAGTGTTTTTGAAGAAAAATGGAAAATGGGGGAAAATGATGAATTTCGAAACTACACGCCGTGTACTTTATCCACACGCCATGTACTTTTGGCCGTGTTGGGATAAGTACGTGGGGCGTGTAGCCATGTCGGTGACGAAGGGTGTAGGAACCAACTACACGCCGTGTAGTGGTACCTTACACGCCGTGTAGTCAGTCGACATGCTTAAACAGTATGGTGGTGGATTCGATGCTAGCTGGGCGACAGTACACGCCGTGTACTCGAGAGTACATGTCGTGTACTCATGACGATAGATGAACAGTGTGCCGGTGCCGCCAAATGAACAGTTAAATTAAAGAAGTACACGCCGTGCACTTTGTTTTTCAGCTTAAAACAGGAAGTAGCCTCCTCATTTGGTATAGGAGACTCTTGAACCATTTTGGAGCCAAAGGAGGTGGTTGGATCTTTGAAGATCCACCGGGCGTTCGTCTGGAATCCTTTTCGGCTTCGGACGATTTCATTGGAACCGCACGGGTAAGCCCTCTCCTCTCCTAGTACCTTTCTTGCCAATTCTTCTCCTAACGTATGTTATTTATGTTTGTTTGGTTTTTTTCTTTGACAGATCAACGTCGTTCTTGGGTGTTTCTAGAGTTGGCGTTCGGGTATAATGCTCGTTGACATATAAGGTAGGTGGCTTGGTGTTTAGTTTTCCAACTACTCTGTGTTTTGTGCGTTTTTTGTGCCACGAACCCATGTTGGGGTGTCGTGTGGATGAGGCCGTTGATATATTTAATACCTATAATTGATTAGGTATTTAATTATGATATTAAAATGCTGGTTGGGATCATTGCTTGGATCTGGAACCACCCCTGGGGTGTGTTTCACTGTTTAGCCGTTTGGCCAGGATACCGGAGGGTATGCCTTTAATGTAGTAATTGTAGAATTGCCTTGAGAGGAATTGCTTGTTACTATTTGATTACATGTTGGGCATGTCCCGGTTACCTATATTAGCCTATGGGCATGACTATATTATCCTGAGGGCATGACTATTTTAGCCTGAGGGCTACTGTTATTCCGCCTGAGGGTAACCTTTCGTTCCTGAGGGCTTGAATTATGTTCCTGAGGGTGACACTTCATATACCTGAGGGCGATAATTCTCTTACAATGCCTGAGGGTGAGATTCTGTATAGCCTGAGGGCATGATTTACTATATTAGCCTGAGGGTGAGATACTGGTTGGCCTGAGGGCGTGGTGTTTTTGAGCACAGAACGATACTAAATTAAATAAATTAAATGAATAATAAAATGAAAATTTAATTTTTAAGTTAGTTACAGTTTAGTACTGCTTGCTTTATCGCATTTTACTATTGCACACTATTGTTGCATGCTTACACGCAGTTGGGCACGGGGCTTTGGTGGGTTCCTACTGAGATATATTTCTCACACCCTGTTTGGGTCATGCTATTCGGCCCAAATAGATTATGTGGTTGCAGGTGTAGATAGGGGAAAGAGTCCCTATACAGGTATTTGACTGTTGCTGAGGAGTAGGAGCGCATGGGACTGAGCCTAGGCTCGCGATGTCGACGCCAGCTGTTTGCTTTGTTTTGCTGTACTCTGTTTTCTGTTGTACTGTATTGATGTATAACATGTTCTGGCTGTTTTCTTGGAACCTAAAACATGTAGCATCATCTTCTATATACAGTTGGTTATATTCACTCTTGTAGTTTATTTCCGTTGTGTATGGTTTACTATTTTCGCTGTTGTTGTTGTATGTTTATTTTGTATTCCATTGCAATACACTTTGACAAATGAAGGCATAGTTTCCCCACTATCAGACCTGGGCCCTCGCTGCTAGTTGGCAGCCTCTGGAGTTTGGGGAAATACTCTTGAGGTCACATGGCGAACCGGGCATGGGGCACTCGTTGCGTGGCACCCGGGCCCGGGACGTTAAAATTTACACGATGTGAATTGGGTTCATGCCATGTGATGGTCACATTTTATATTTTTATATGAGGTGAAATGTTTTTTAGAATCTTTTTAATTCATTTATGAAAAAATTTTGAATGTAATACACGATGTTTAATCCTCGAGTTCAGATGTTTTAATCATACTACATGCCTAATTTGTGTTTCATTAGGTTTTTAGAGTTTCCATCAAAATCCCTAGAACATATTAGGTGATTTTCAGGATCTCCAATCCATCCAAATCATTCATTTTAAAATCATGTCATGGGACATCCCATCGGTTCCAAAGGTAAGAATCACTAAACCTTCCTCTACTAGGCCAGGGGATGGAGACTAGCATCGAGAAGGCCTTTCAGTGACATGGGAATCCTTAGCCTAAGTACCTGTACAAACACACAGATATCCAAGCCTATAAAATGTTCAAATGTAAAAAAACTGATCAACATGCATGCATACATATAAATAACATTACCAGATACGACAAGAAGTAAAATAAAGTAAACAGGTTCGAATAAAATCCCACCACAAGTAGTCTAAAACCCAATTCCAACCTGAATGTAAAGGGACAACTATCTGAAAGCTACAAGAACACACCTCAGTCTGTATAGTCTCACTAAGAACCATCTGGTGTTGGTCCATCTAGGAATATATAAAAAGGATGATTGTTTTCACAAGACATGACACGTGTGGGAAAAGATCATGTAGGTGTGAGTATAAGAATACTCAGTAGGGAAGTCTGAAACTAATAGAAAAAAGGAAAATATAGTCATCTATACATTGGTATATGTCTAAAAAATTATAACATGAATATGTAGATATACTAAATAATGACACATTGTCTAGAGGTAAGTCACAACTATAGTATACTGGTCTAGGATTCTAACTCGCAGATTCCAAAATGCACTCATTTGAGAGAATACACTCCTGAGTGTGGTAGAACTGATGAATTCCATTTGATAGGTACTTATCATTAGGCCATGTCATGTGAAGAACACACAGATAGTCTAAAGAGAACATGATACACATATGAGGATCACTTCCAGGTCCATGTGGTGATACCAACAACTGAATCTGGATTAACCCACTATGTAGATGATCAAAAACCACATAATTTTGGTCAAAAAGATACAAATAACTCAACTTAGGGAACACATATGAATAATGGGCGTCACTCTGAGCCTCTTGGAGGGATTGTAATGTCTCTATCCAAGAAGTGTACATGAAGGGACTGTAGTCCTAGGAGTAGAAGGAGATTTTATAGTAACCGTTAGGGAAAGGATAAGGAAACGTAACCTAACATAACTTGTCCAAAATACGGAGGGAAAGAGATAAAATCCATGTATAAAAGAGTTAACAACATGCAGTAGAGGTCACACACCATGTACCTTGACGCAATTCCCTTGCTATGTAAACATCTCGTGTCATCAGCCCATGTCTATGTAGGGGAGTACATGACTTGTATGCTACCCTTCTCGTCTACCCCATGTCTGGGTACTTACCAAGGTACACACTGAGTCACCTAGGAGGTACAAAATGCTGCGTAACTATGTTTACACACTCTGTGATGTTTAACTTCCTCTAAAATCCTTAGCCTCCCCCTAGGGGGTACAACATGGCATGTAGATCTAGATTACACTCTGTGTTGTTCAAGATTTTACAGAATCACAGATCTTATCTCATGTTCGACCAAGTGCCTCCCTTATTCGATCTAGTAATCATTTCTACATGTGATTGAATATACCAAATCATCCAAGAATCCTCATCATCAAATAATTCATTCCATCATTAGATCTACTAAGAGAATAGATCAAATCATCGTTACTTTTTGTGCACCGAATAATGTCGAAGAACACATAATCAGGTGTCCTTCATTGCCCGAACCACTCATTCTCCATCATCAACCCCTCATCATGAAATTCCAATCCCAGATCTATTATATTATATCATTGTGTCATGAAATAGTTGTTCAATGATCAATTGAATGAGATAAGTCGAGGAACATGAAAAATAAATAATATCCACGATGAGCTATGGACCGGGGGAGAAATGCATAAGAATATTAAAGAAGAATGGACCTCGATCGATGTTCGTTTCAATCTCAGTTATTTTATATTATAAGGAAATTTGATTAATCAACAATCAAAAATTTATTCTCCAATTAAAACCCTACAAAATAAACCCAACCTTCATAGACAAATAAACCACACATCAATCTATTCATTCATTGATTCACATTCATCATAAAAATAAAGAGTGCGGAATAGTAAAATGAAAACACACACCCTACCTTCGTTTCAATCATCAATGAAGAACTTAGTTGAGTAGTGATCATTGGTGAGATCCTTCAAATTCATTATGTGTCTATTATCGATCCACGATCCCCTCATCTTTCATGTGAGAGAATTCTTTGAATCTCTCTCCAATGGTCCACCAATTGCTACACGTAGAAGACGTTGTGTGCCCAGTCTAACTGTAGAGGTTGAGCTAAGAGGTACTCCAAGTCACCAACTCTACACAGTATATGAAAAGGGATAATGAACCTTGAATATTAATTTCCACCCCAAAAAATCTCAATAATCATCATTGAAGTGAAACATATAGGAACACATAGTCTCCTATATCAATCTTGAAAGACCTTAATCACTTATCATCATAATACTTCATGTGGATCTATATAGACCACATTCATCCCTAGATGATCTGTACCTTATCGGTAGTTTCTCGCATCAACTCTTGGCCCATTAGTGATGACTATCCTGGGTCAGTCTAGCAATGTAATGACCTGTAGTGTCTCCCATGAAAATACTCAAATGGTTCCATACCGATGGTGGAATGGTTTCAATTGTTGCGAGAAAACTCCATCAGTGGTATGTGATCCTCCCAACTATGGACAACATCTAACCATAAAGCTCACAACATATCCTCCGGATCATGAATGGTATGTTGAGTCTGGCTGTCAGTTTGGGGGTGATACGATGTTCTCAAGTGTAAATGAGTCACAAAAGCCTCCTGTAATTCCTCCCACAACTGAGATATTAATTGACCATTATGGTAAAAAACAATTTTTATGGAACTCCATGGAGTCTGACTATCTCTTGCATGTAGAGGCATCCCGAGATCTCTAATGAACTATTCTCTTAGATAGAGAGTAAGTTGGATAGTTTGGTGAGTTGATCTATGATCACCTAGATGTGTCCCTTGGAAGTACACAGAAATCATGTTAGGAAGTCCATAAATATCACATCCCACTATCATCTTGGCACTACAATAGGTTGAGCTAAAACAGCTGGAACTTGGTGCACAGCCTTGACTTGATGAAAAGAAAGGCATCAAGAGAAAAACTAAAAAACTCCCTTCTTCATGCCTTGAGACAAGACCCAACATTAGAGGTCCAAAAGTATCTTTTCCACACATAGATGTACCACTAAAGAATACATTTGAAACACTCTTAGAATATCCTCTCACAATTTCCCTCGTACCATTGTGCGTAATATAAAAATAATGATATTCTCCCCACATTTAGAAAATCCACCAGGAGAATTATTTATAGATATATGAGTACATAGGGTCTTACAGTTGGTATCTCAAAGCTACGTCTCCCGGAATCATTATAAGAGAGAATGGATAACAACCATCATCTGGAGGTAAGATACTCCACCTATATACACAAAGCATACCATGTAATGTCCTTGAATTTCACTGTAATATCTTTTCATTCATAGAATTATTTCAAAACCAGGATCTGAGACAAAAATGTGATTCCAAGGCATAGAGAGGCTGGAAGGTATTTTAATACTTTTTCTATGTATGTTATGTAATTGTGTGATAGGTTTTTTTATAAAATTTGGGGTGGTTCCAGGATCAAAATTCTGAGGGCACCATTGAATTCAGAACATCAGGATTAACCTAAGAAGGGCCTAACCTCGACCAGCGCGGGTCGACCAAAAAAGATAAATTTTAGACTTTTAGAAAAAAATAAAATAAACTTAAAAGTTTATTTTATTAAAACTGTTTCTATTACGACACAACGACCAGTCAGTACTATGATGCAAAGACGAAGCGATGCTGAATCATTAATGATTTTCATTTAGGAGAGAGCGTGGGGATGCAAAATGCATCTCCTAATTTAACTAAACATGGATCTGGAGTTGAATAACAACCCTTGTATATTATCTAATGAATGTGGAATCTATTTCTCTCTCTCTCTGACGACAAATGCCATCGACGAACACCATAGAATCAAGGATCAACGAATGCCGGTGGGACGAATTTGAGTGACGTCGAATGATGACGAACGACGATGAATGCTAGCATATAGAGGATTGATGACGGAATGGAGATTTATCCCTTGTCAGTGATGGATCCTGAAAACAAGTAGGGGTTAAATTGTATTATGTTTCCCCGATTCTTATTCTAAAAAAATAACGTTGATAAAACCATGAACTGACTGATCTGTGGATCACGTGTTTGTGATGGAGGGTGTTTTCCTTGTTGTTGTTTTACCAGGATTGATGATTATCTGATTGTATTGTAATCCCAAGCCTCCCCTGTTTTTAAATTTCCAAACCGGACAGAACAAAAAAACATGAACAAGGATAGAGTCCCTCCTCTTGTGACTTCTTCATGGATGCATCCTAAAAATTGAGTAAATGTGGATTCGAGGTCGTGGTAGTGATGGCGGCGACCTAAGTGGCTCGAGGGAACATACAGATCTGAGATTGGACCACCAGAGCGGACTCAGTGGCCCACGGAAGGTGTGTCCAGCTCAGTACCACTGGCACAGTGGCACTGGTGACCAGCGGCAGAAGCCATAGGAAGGAGGCGGTGCCACCCCGTACTTCGTGTGCGGGACGAAGCAGTCTGCTTTCATTGGCCACACAGGCGGTGGTGGCGTGCTCGGTCCACGTCGTGACAAAGGAGGGTCATGGCTTGTTGGCCACAATGGATGGGGGGATGGGCTGCCAGAATGACACCGCATTGGAGGAGAGGTCTGCTCCATGCGTGCCGCATGTTGACCATGGGGGAAGGCTGAATGACCGTCCGTACACACCCCAACTGGACCGGTGAAGCCGGTCCAGGCTGAATCAATCTGGACCACCCGAGTGTCCCATCTAAATTATTGAACCAGGCTAATTTGGTGGACATGACCAACCAGATAAATCCAGGTCATGAGGCAACCTGAGCTGGGAAAAGAGACCATCCCACCAATGTGAGTCGGACCAGATAAAATTAGGTCATTGGGTGACCGGGCGGATTGGACCCACGACCAACCTCATCCAAGTCCATTGAGGCCCAATAGGCTAGGAAAATGGGCCATACAAACATGATCCAGTCATGAGGGACCTGAGGATGGGTTGTTCGGGTGATTCTAAGGCAGTCGGACTGGGCCTAGACCCAACCAGCTGCTATATACAAAAAGGGACGTATCTCCCAAACAGTGTGTCTAATTGACACACTTTTGAGAAATTGGGACCCACATGATGGGGCAGTGCTCATGAGATTCTCTAAGTAATATTTCATTGAATTTTACCTATCATGGCTCCGTGACTCAGATATCAGTGAGGCTGCATGACCTAGCAACCCTGCGAGGCTTAGTGACACAGCTAAAAAGCAATGCTCCATGACTCAACTATTATCAAGGCGTCATGACTCAGCTACCTAGAGAGGATTCGTGAATTAGATACCCAAATAGGATCTATGACTCAGGTACTAGTGGGGAGTCAGGAATTAGCTACACAACGAGGATTCATGACTAAGTTACCCAGCGAGGTTTCGTGACTCAGCTTCTGAGTGAGGCTTTGGGACTCAGCTATCAGCAAGGATTCATGAATCAGCTACTTAGCGAGGATTCGTTACTCAGATGCTGAATATATTGGTCTAGGGGAATTAGATTTCCAAATGAAATCATCATGGATGATTTCCTTTGCAGTGATTGTTGTTCATTGTTTGTAACTATTGGTTTTGCTATAAACACTTTATGTTATACTTGTGTCTAGCTGACTGTAGTGAAACTAATCATTGTACATTAATTTTTTGATTTACTTTGTGGATTTCTGTGAGACCCAAGTTGGTGTTGGGGTCCCTACTGAGTACTGGTATGCTCACCCCTACATAGGCTTCACCCAAAACTGTTGTGTCTTATGCAGACGATAGACATCTTTGACTGGGATCTTGGAGAGATAGGGCTAGGTGGTGTTAGGAAGTGAATCTACAGACACAGTACGATTCAGTGACATCCTATAGTTAGATACACCTACCCTTCTGGTAGGATCCTTGGCAGATGACCTCCAGATCTTGTAATTCATTTTATTGTACTTTCCTTTTCAGTTGGGTTTGTATTCTGGACCCATTTTTCCTTTCTGTTTCACCTTTACTTTTACAATTTCTTCCTTGTGTGACATACTTATTTTAGATATCCTAGTTTTATCTTTACTTTCCATAGTTTTGGCTATGTGTGTGTACATGTTTAAAGGAAATGCCTTCACTTTTTTAGATATTCCTTTATGGTGCTAGTTGCCGGTGCTTGGTCTATGAAAGGAGGTCTTGGGGTAGTCATGGAACGATCCCCGGGGGACGGGTCATGAAAGAGTGGTATCATAGGTGTTCGTTTCTTCCTTAAATACAGAGAGTCATTTTGTTTTGTTTTTGGGAATGTGTGTTAAATTATTCAAGTTTGTAACACCCCAACCCCTCTAGGATAGAGATGGTACATTACTTGTGATATTTTTAGGGTTAGAGGGAATTAAAATCCCAATGAAAAGATCAGTTTAGAAGTTTTGAAGAAACTAGATACATAGATGTAACTAAAATTAAATTGGAAAAGGTTACAAAATACAATACATAACAAAAACTAAAATCTGCATCCACAAGAACTCAAAAGAAGACCTTCTCTTCATAACCTATCAATGGAAGACACTAAAAGGGGTGATCTCAAACGATCAGTAAGGGTTAAAAATAGAGAGAAAATGAGTACAATAATAAGTTAATCACAAATAATCTGACATAATCAATATGGCATAGTGAATAAATGAATAACCAATGCCATTAATAAACTGAAAATTAAACTGCAACCAAAGATTTTGTCATAGTGAAAACCTCTTGGATAATAATCATAATTGAAAATGAATAAAAACAATGATTATTAATTGGATATCATAAATCTGGCACGTGAAACGATAATACCATAAACACAGTTTAGTTCTGTGGGTAGAAAACCATCTGATTTTTGGAAACAAACTCGAAGGGTTTGTCGCCAAACTGTTTTGTCTCATGAGACCTACCGATGCATCGAGGGGCTATAGCAGGCCCCAACCGCCACTGAATGTCTGAAGAATTATTTATAAACTTATTCAATACAAGAGAAATATACCTTTTCAATATCTGAATAGAGTAGAGTATACAGATTCATCAATATTTCCATAATTAAAATAACTTTCCAAATAAACACCGTATGTAAGATGGTATACGGTTTAGACAACAAACATATCCATGACATGAGATTATGGATTTTTAATATAAATATAATTTCAAATGAAAAGTGATCTCAAACGGGAAGTAGGTACACCACATAAGGAATATTAGGTGCATAATGCAAAGTTAGTCACAACGAAAAGGTAGTTGAGACAAAGTCCCTTACCACAATGTAATCAGTCGAATCATATGACCAAAACTTAATGAACATCAAATGAATAATTGAATAACATGAATATAAATAGAATCATGTTATTATATATCAAATGGATGTACACAGATACATCATACAAAAAATAAGTGGTGAACAATGAAAATCTCACAGAAATGAAAGTGAGATGAGAAACCCCTTACCTTTTGCTCTATTGTGTTCTTGATTGTTCTTAATGACCTGAATAATAATATTTATATTAATTAATTAAAATTTCCAGAACCTAATAAACATGTAATTGATATGATATAACCTTATTAAGTTCATTAATGGCCTCTTTGATGGGTTAACAGATTAAATCTTATTGTTTTGGAAGAATTTTCTTACTTGGTTTCATGATTTTTTTACTTGTATTCATGAATGGAAGATGGTTTGAAATGTGGTTAAAAATCCATAATTGTTAATATACATCATTAGTGACATTAAGAAGATATAATTGGTCTTATAATGATTCTGGCTATATACCATGAGGAGGACTCCTTTGATGAGTTTAAAAAATAAACGCTTGAATTTGGCTTGGTAGTTTTGTGCTTAATAAACTTGTTTTGTATTATTATTAAATATTATGTACGTGAAATGATTCTAGAACATTAATCAAGATAAAATATTTATTTTATGACCGGGTTCAACCATAATTATGGTTTCATGACCGGTAATGAATGAATGATTGAAGAAAAAAACTTCGTCGTCCACAAGGGTTATAAATTTGAACCTCATGGACATTGATTTCGTTTATAAAAATAAAAGGGAGGGAGTAATAATATTGATTATGGTTCTTCCATTCACATGATATAAATCCAGTATGTAGATTATACTAGAGTTATCATGATCATTTTGACAGAATAGGTGAGGATATGATAACAAATGAAGATAAATTCAAAATGAAACTAAAAGAAAAAGAAAGATGTTTTACCTCTTGAAATAAATTTTTCGATAACCTCCTTAAGGGAAGGTATTTTGGTCTTTTGGAAATAACAAGAGATTCCTGGTCGTGGGGAGTCACTAGGGAAGGGTATTTGGGAAGAACATTGAGGAGCTTCAAGGCATAAAGGGGTGAAGAGAAGAGGGAGTGGTGAGGGTGTTTTATAGTGGGGGAGAGGGGTAATTTTTGAATATTTAATTCATTATTTTATTATTTCCCTCAAGACAGCCAATAGTATTGTTTCATGTGACCCATAATAGTAATAATGGCATGTGAGTTCTAACCAAGTGGGCTTACATCATCCTTGCATCACCTATGATGCAGTAAATCAAGTATTTTTCATTTATCGCATTTTATCGTATTTTTCTATTCATCACAAATTCGCGAATTTCAGAAAAATCCCAAAAATTCACCTCTGCCATTTTTTGACGTGAAGAATTAAAAAGTGAAATACATTTTTCAAAAATAATTTTCTAAATATTATTAATTTAATTTTTAAATAATTTAATAGTTAATTATAAAAATAAAAATCGTGAAGTGCAATTAGTTTCATTTGACATTGAAAAATTATTTAAGATCCCATGAGCATATTTCCTTAATAAAAGAAAATAATAATATTATTTACTATTCAAGTGGAATATTACAATTCATATTACTATTCATATTACTATTAATAAGGGTATGTTACTATTCACCAAAAATCATGTTTGTTCTGTCAGACTCCAAATGACTTACCGAACACAACTCTAGATGACCATTTTTTAAAATTCAAAACATTGAAGAGGAAAATTTGTGTTTATAAAATTGCATTATATATTTATTTTCAAAACCATGGGGTGTTAAATTGTACCCTCCTTAAAAAATTTCATCCTCAAAATTTCCAGAACATTAACTAAAAAGATTCGGGTATGTATTTAATAAAAGCTCCTCAGGCTCTCATGTTGCTTCCTCCATCTTATAGTTCCTACATAGAACCTTTACCAGTCGAGTCATCTGATTTCTCAATACTTGTTTTCTAGTATAAATAATCTTGATAGGCTCTTCACAATAAGATAGATCGGGCTCAAGTTCCACTTCTTCATAAGTGAGTACATGTGCTGGGTATGGCATGTATTTCTTTAAAAATGATATGTGGAACACATCATGAACTCTGGAGGGATTTGGTAGCATCACTAAATGGTAAGCTACAGCTCCGATTCTTCCCAGGATTTCAAATGGTCCGATGTACCTGTGGATCAGTTTTTTTTATTATCGAACCTTAGGATGCCCTTCCATGGAGATACTTTCAGAAATACATGATTTCCCACTAAAAATTCCAAGCCCTTTTTTTGGTTGTCAGCATAAAACTTCTTCCAACTTTGGGATACTTTAATATGGGATTGTATTTTCATCACCTTTGTCATGGTCTCGTCAATAATTTCTGGGCCTATAAGTTTCCTTTCACCATCTTTGTCCCAACAAGTTAAAGTTCAACATCTCTTTCCATATAATGCTTCATATAGAGACATTTGAATACTAGAATGGAAAAAATTGTTGTAGGAAAATTCCACCAAAGCCAAGTATTGATCCCACATACTTTGGAAGTCAAGAGAGCCTGATCTCAACATGTCTTCCAGAGTTTGAATAGTCCTTTCAGGCTGTCTATCAGTTTGAGGGTGATATGCAATACTCATATGAATCTCTGTATTCAAAGCCTTCTAGATATTTTCCAGAACCTTGATGTAAAACATGGATCATGATCAGAAACAATCGATAGGGTAACTCAATTAAGTCTCACCACTTCATTAATATACATTCTTGCTAGAAGTTCAAGTGGTAGATCTTCTCTTATAGAATGAAAATTTGCTGACTTGGTAAGACGATCATCAATGAACCATATTGCATCATTCCTTATAGGAGTCTTTGGTAGTCCCATGACAAAGACCATCATGATATTATCCCATTTCCACTCATGCGTGGGAAGAGGTTGCAATACTTCTCTAGGCCGTTGCCTTCCAGCTTTCACTTACTGACAAACTATATATCTTGACACAAAATCAGTAATCTCCGTCTTCATGTTGTCCCACCAAAAATGTTTCTTTAAATCTCTATACATCTTAGTGATACCATGGTGTATAGATAAATTGGACCTATGAGCATCATCCAAAAATTACCTTTTTAGATCATGAATATCTGGAACACAATGTCTCTTCCCAAATTTCAAAACTGCATCTTCATATACGAAGTCACTTAATCTCCAATCATTCACAACTTTAATCTTCTTTTGAACCTCCTTATCTTCAGGCTGAGAACTTTTTATCCTTTATAGTAAATATGGTTTGGAAACCATTTAAAAAATCATTGATGTTTCACCTTCCATGGTTATTCCCATATCCATCGTTACTAGATCCATGAATATAGGATCCCTTTCAACTCTCATCTTGTTCAAAACTCCGAGATCCTTTCTGCTCAAAGCATCTCCCACCTTATTTTCCTTCCCCAGGTGATTCTTTCCATAGTTCTCGCATATTGAGAAACTATTCATTCCCATGCCCTTCTATGGTGCTTCTCATTTTCCTTTTTTATCAGAATGTCACTTCTTATCTTGGTTTCCTTTGAAAAATTTGATCTAGAAAATTCCTTCTCTGTTTTGATGGCACTTGATACAATTTCATCATATGATGAAAATGACTTAGAAGGCAATTCCCTTTGAATACATGGATTAAGACCTTCATAGAAATGACCAATCTTGTCTGCTAAGTCATGAACGTAATCCAAGGAATACCTGGCTAGCCTGGTGAAGGTAGCCTCATACTCTGCAACACTTTCTTCTTCCCTTTGTTTAATGCCAAGGAATTTCCTCTTCATTTCAGTTCATTCCTCATGAGGGAAATATTTTTCGTATATTATTTCCTTAAAGGTCCTCCATTACATATCCTCTATCTCTTCTTCCCCCATGGTATTTTGAATCAAGGACCACCATTGATCAGAGTCGCCCTTCAGAAAATATACTTCCAGTACTACCTTTTAATTTTCATTGCATCTTAACACCATGAATATAATTTCTAGGGACTTGATCCATTGCTCAGAAACCACTGGACCAGTAGTCCCACTTAAATATGGGGGATTATGCAACATGAAACCATCCAACATAGGTGTTGAATGGTTATTCGTTACAACTTGATTATGTTGTCCCAATATGGTCATGATCTGATCTTCTCCAATGTTGACTGTGTTGACTTGCTCAGTTGGGAGATCCCTACATTGACCACGAGTTTTGATTCCTCTTCTTCCAATATATTCCCTTTATAAATAATGGGATACACTAGATTAGTTTATGAATCTCAAATAGAAAATCACTCAACATAGATTGAAATTCTATGCATAGCCAAACTTATAAACATGGTTCCTATAAGGAAAAATTTACATTATCTCCTTCATAATGTCATGTAATGAAAACATGAATTATCCTAATTGTATCCCCTAGGAGTGTCGTAACCAAGAGTGTAGCAAGGCCCGTTGTCGTGCACAAGTTTCCATTCGAGTCTAGCTCAAAATGGTGTTTTTAGGTTTTACCCCTAGATACATATGTGCCAGAGCCGCCTCTACCAGATCGTATCTAGACATGGATGTATTTCTTAAAATATCCACATAATCTATTCCTTACCAAAATACCAGGACGTTCTTGTATGTTAATACTCAGAAACTACCATAGGGCTTTGTTCCCTACTATACATTTCATTCTATAGTTTCATAGTTTTCTACTAAACTTCCTCTTATACCAACTGTAACACCCCAAACCCTCTAGGCTAGAGCCAGTGAATTACTTGTGATGTTGGCATGGTTAGAAGGAATGAAAATCCAGAAAGAATGACCAGTTTAGTAGTCTTGAAGAAACTAGATACATTGATGTAACTAAAATTACATTAGAAAAGGTTACAAAATATAATACATAACAGAAACTAAAATATGAATCCACAGGAACTCAAAGGAAGACCTTCTCTTCATCACCAGTTGAAGGTAGAAAATGAAAGGGGTGAGCTCAAATGCTCAGTAAGGGTTACAATTAGCGGAAGAATGAGTACAATAATAAGTGAATCACAAATAATCTAACATAATCAATATGACATAGTGAATAAATGAATAACCAATGCATTAATAAACTGAAAATGAAACTGCATCCATAGATTTTGTCATAGTGAAAACCTCATGGATAATAATAATAACTGATAATGAATAAAGAGAATTCTTATTAATTTGACATCATGTATCTGGAACATGAAACCATAATACCGTAAAAACGGTTTAGTTCTGTGGGTAGAAACCCGTTTGATTTTCGGAATCAAACTCGAAGTGTTTGTTGCCAAACTGTTTTGTCTCATGAGACCTACCGATGCATCGAGGGGCTATAGAAGTCCCCAACCACCACTGATTTTCCAGATCATTCTCTACACATTTATTAAATACAAGAGAAATATGCATTTAAATATCCTTATAGAGTAGAGTATACAGAATCATCAATATTTTCAAAATTAAAATAACTTTCCAAATAAAAACCGTATGTAAGATGGTATACGGTTTAGACAAAAAACGTATCAATGAAATGTGATTATGGATATTTAATATAAATATAATATCAGATGAAAAGTGATCTCAAATGGGAATTAGGTACACAACATAATCATTTTATTAGGTGCACAATACAAAGTTAGTCACAACGAAAAGGTAGTTGAGACAAAGTCCCTTACCACAATGTAATCAGTCGAGTCATATGACCAGAACTTTGTGAACATCAATTGAATAATTGAATAACATGAATATAAAGATAATAATTTTATTATATATCAAATGTAAGTACACATATACCACATAAAAAAATATTTGGTGGATAATGAAAATTTCACAGAAATGAAAGTGAGATGAGAAACCCCTTACCTTTTCATCTAGTGTGTTCTTGATTTTTATTGATGACCTGAATAATCAAATTTAGATTAATTAATTAATAATTCCGGAACCTAATCAATATGTAATTGATATGATATAACCTTATTAAGTTCATTAATGGCCTCTTTGATGGGTTTAAGAGATTAAATCTTATTGTTTTGGAAGCATTTTCTTACTTGGATTCAAGATTTATTTACTTGTATTCATGAATGGAAGTTGGTTTCAAATATGGTTAAACATACAGAATTGTTAATATAAATTATTAGTGACATTAAATAGATATAAATGAACTTATAATGATTCTGGTTATATACCATGCGGATGACTCATTTGATGAGTTAAAAAAATAAACGCTCGAATTTGGCTTGGCAGTTTGGTGCTCAATAAACTTGTTTCGTATTATTATTCCATATTATGTATGTGAAAAGATTCCAAAACATTAATAAATATAAAATACATATGTTATGACCTGGTTCAACCATAATTATGGGTTCATGACCAGTAATGAAATAACGATTGAAGAACAAAACTTCATCATCCACAAAGGTTATAAATTGGAACCTCATGGACATTAATTTCGTTTATAAAAATAAAAGGGAGGGAGTAAGAATATTGATGATGGTTCTTCCATTCACATGATATAAATATAGTATTTAGATGATACTGGAGTTATCACGATCATTTAGATAGAATAAGTGAGGACATGATAACTGATGAAGATAAATTCAAATGAAACTAAAAGAAAGAGAAAGGTGTTTTACCTATTGAAATAACTTCTTCGAGAAACTCCTTAAGGGAATGGATTTTGGACTTTTGGAAAGTCCAAGAGTTTCCTGGTTGTGGGGAGTGACTAGGGAAGGTTATTTGGGAATAAAATTGATGATATTCAAGTCTTAGAGGAGTGAAGAGAAGAGGGAGTGGTGAGGGGGGTTTTATAGTGGAGGAGAGAGGTAATTTTTGAATATTTAATTAATTATTTTATTATTTCCCTCAAGACAACCAATAGTATGGTTTAATGTGACCCCTAATAGTAATATTGGCATGTGAGTTCGACCCAAGTGGGCTAACATATTCCTTGCATCATCTATGATGCAGTAAATCAAGTATTTAACATTTATCGTATTTTATCGTATTTTACTATTCATCAAAAATTCGTGAATTTCAGAAAAATCCCAAAAATTAGCCCCTACCATTTTTTGACGTGTAGAATTCAAAAGTTAAATCCATTTTTCAAAAACAATTTTCTAAATATTATTAATTGAATTTTTAAATATGGTCATAGTTAATTTGAAAAACAACAATCTTGAAGTGCAATTAGTTTTATGTGACATTGAAAATTTAATTAAGATCCCATTATCATATTGCCTTAAGAAAATAAAATAATAATAATATTTACTATTCAAGGGGCATATCACTATTCATATTACTATTCATAAGGGTATGTTACTATTCACCAAAAATCAAGTTTGTTCTATCAGACTCTAAATGACTTACTGAACACAACTCTAGATGACCATTTTTCGAAATTCAAAACATAGAAGAGGAAAAGTTGTGTTTATAAAATCGCATTCTATATTTATTTTCAAAACCTTGGGGTGTTTCAGAGTTCAACTTTCAGATTCAGGGAGTCCAGTGTTGGTGCGACAACCGAAAAATCTATATACTAGGACCCTGGATTCTGCTTTGTGACTTGGTCCATGAAAACTTCAGTTTCCTACATCTTTAAAATGTTTTTCTTAATCTATTTGATTCAGAGCCACCTCACTAGGTACAATTAACTGACCTTGGTTCATATTTATTTCTCTAAGGATACTGGTACAAGATCACGATGATGGTTCACCGAGCGATGAGGCATCGGTGCAGAGACCAGTTCCCGAGATAGAACCCCCGGGTGGTGTACTAGAGGAACCACAAACCATCGATCTGTAGTTTCTAAGAGCCTTACCGAAAGAGGATGCACGTAGGTTGAGAGAATTACAAGATTTCCAGATACAGAGGCCTCTAAGGTTTCAGGGTGGGATAGATCCTCAAGCTACTGAGGACTGGATGGAGGTAGTGACACGATTTTTCCGCCTGGTGAGGTCACCTTCAGAACAGATAGTGGTTCTTGCAGCTATCCTTCTATAGGGCATAGTAGGGAGATGATAGATCTTGAAACTATAGATGCATGAGGCGGAGACCCTCACCTGTGCAGACTTAAAGTACCATTTCATAGAGGAATTAATCCCCATGACCTTGTTCTCAGAACGGATACAGGTGTTAATGCACTTATGACAGGGCTTCCTGACCTTGGTTGAGTACTATGTGAGGTTCACCAACCTCTCCCGATACTCTTCAAATAATGATTATATCCCTTTCTTCAAGGTATGATCCTTCAATCATGGACTGAGATAGAATATCAGAGCGTTGATGATCTCTCTCAATATCCCTATACAAGATGGGGTGTTGGAGTAAGATCCTCCAGTGGAGATCATTCTGGAAGAACATGCACTAACTATGAGAGATACCACCAGATAACAGTTAGCAGAGTCCTTGGAAATGGGTAGCCGACAGCTGACATAGGGGTCCAAGAGGACCAGACCCTCCAAGAGACAACCCTGTGATACATGATCATCAGTGAGAGGCCCCACGGGTAATGGCCACTAGCAGAGGGTCAGGTTGTGCTTTATGCATGCTGGGCATGGGAAAATTGTACGAGACTGCCCGACCCACCATAAAAAAAATAAATAAGTGGTCGAGGGACCTCCATGGTAGATGAAGATGTTTAAGTCAGGTGGTCTGCAGAATTTCTGACGTGGAAGGGGAGAAACCTGAGTGAAAGGAAGTGGAAGACAGTTCGGTGTGCTACCACCCCCACCCCTAGGTTGTCCACCATAGGCTCAGTGAGCCGGGAGACAGGGGCGAGGCTAGATTTATCGAGGGATACCTAAGACTAGAGAGCTCTAGAGATTAATAGAGGTATGATCTATGTCTTCTCCCCCATAGTTGTTGTTCTTATAGATAGAGGTGCTATTCACTATGTCATTTCTACATACCTCGTTAGAGGATCAGAGATTCTAGTGGAGCTGTTGGATCAATCTTTATGATTAGAGACTCCTATAGTAGGTGATTATATGATTACACATTGGTTCTAGTAGTGTGAGGTTACTCTAGAAGGTGAGATCTTCACCTGGGATCTTCTAGTAGAAGCATCGAGGCATTACGATGTCAACTTGGGTATGGAATGGTTATCTATATTACATGATCAGATCAACTTTATTAAGCACAAATTTTATTGTGTCTATGAGTATGGGACCAGGTTTTCTTTCAATGGTTAGAAGTGATCTTTTGCAGCACTGAACACAGTTTCTTAGAGGAGGGTGCAACCGATCACTCATCAGTTGGCGAGTCTCAACCTCGGTGAAGTGTACAAGAGGAGTTTGATCTTTTCTTTAGTTGTGGATGAGCATGAGTATGTATTTCCTTAGGATGTTCTAGCACTACCTCATTATAGGGAGGTAGAATTCGGCATCGACCTATACCATAGAACGACACCAAAATACACACCAGCATATCAGATGGACCCCACATAACTTTGTGAGTTGATGGTATATTTGAAAGACCTGTAAAAGAATGGATTAATGAGGCCTAGTGTTTCACAATTGGCATCCCCAGTGTTGTTTTCCAAGAAGGAAGATGAGATCTTGAGGCTATTCAAGGACTTCCAGTGCCTGAACAAGGTGATTTTGATGAACATGTATCCAATGCCAATGATTGATGATCTCTTCTACCAACTGAAGGGAGGGAGGTGGTTCTCGAAAATCGACATGAAATTGGGCTATCATCAGCATTGGGTACGGGATGAGTATGTATTGAAGATATCTTTTAGATGTCGGTATGACCACTATGAGTTTTTGGTGATGCCTCTTGGCATAACCAAATCCCCAACAATGTTCATTGGGCTCATGAAGATGATCTTCTTACATTACCTTGACTGGTTTATCATAGTCTTCATTGATGACATGTTGGTGTACTCAACATTGGAAGAGAAGCATGCTACACAACTGCGAGTAGTCCTAGATACACTCTAAGAGCACTAGATTTATGGAAAGCACTAGAAGTTCTAGTTCTAGATTTGGGAGGTCCTGTTTCTAGGAGACATCATCTTGGAGGCTAGAGTTGTAGTAGATCTGGTGAAGATAGAGGTAGTTCTTGTTGGGGAGCCACCTAGGAGTGTGACTGAGGTGCAGAGTTTCTTGGGGTTGGATGGATACTACTAGAGGTTCATGGTCAACTTTTATAGGGTAGCAACACCATTATCAGACCAGACACAAAAGGGAAAACCTTTCTTGTGGAAAGAGATGTGAAGACAGTTTTTCTATGATATGAGGCAGAGACTGATGAGTGCCCCTATCCTGAGACTACCCAAAGAGGAAGTTGGGTATGTAGTCTACTATGATGCATCCGTGACTCAAATGGGTTGTGTCCTAATGAAGGAGCTAGTAGTGATAGCCTATAGATCATGGTAGTTGATCCAGCATGATAAAAACTATGTGACCCATGACCTAGAGTTAGCATCATTGGTCGTTGACTTGAAGATGTGGAGGAACTAATTGATGGGTGAGCGATTTATCATCTAATCTGACCACTAGAGTATCAAGTATATCTTCTCACAGAAGGAACTAAATTTGAGACAATAGTGATGGCTGGAGTTCCTCTAGGACTATGACTTAGAGATAGTCTGTAATCTTGGGAAGGAGAATGTGGGGGCAGACTCACTCAGCAGGAGGTCTGGTTTACAGTTGCTGAGTGAGGCAACAGAGCAGCTAGCCGCGATAGAGATATCCTTCGCAGATGATGATGAAAAATATTACCTTCAGTCGATGACTATCACTCCTCCAATATTATAGTGATTTAGGGAGGAATATCTTTTGGATGTTGTCTATGAGGAATGGCATGCTCAGTTATCCTCAGGTCAACCTATTGATGGATTTTTGATATGTAGGGAGAAAACCATCCTTTTTAGAAGACGCATAGTAATACAAGTGTTTTTTCGAGAGGAGGTGTTGATGGAGTTCCATACATCATGGTGTGGAAAATATGTACCAGGACCTAGGACATCAGTACTGGTGGCCAGGGATGAAGAAAGCAGTGGAAGTGTTCGTTTCATGATGCCTCACTTGTCAGCAATTGAAGGTTGTGCATTAGGTTCCATTTGGAATGGCAAATCCACTTGGGGTACCTAGAGCGGAAATGGTATGTTATCTTATTAGAAATTGTGATGGGGTTACCACACACTTCTAGGGGCCACGATTCTATCTAAGTGATCATCGATCGACTCACACAGTTATTTCACTTCCTACCAATCAGGTAGCATAGGTCGGTAGAGGGTATGTGATGCCTCTACATCTATGAGATAGAGAGGATACGTGGGTTTATTCGATGATCTTCTTAGATTGTGGTGCACGCTTTATATCCCGGTTGTGGAAGTGATTCTAGGAGGATTCTGGGACTCATCTGCACTTGAGAACAAACCTTCACCCCCAGATGGATGGTCGGACAGAGCATACCATTAAGACCTTGGATGAAATTATTTATGCTTGTGTCCTGAATTTTGGTCATAGTTGGGAGGACCACCTACCACTGGTGGAGTTTACATACAAAAATATCTACCACTCCACCATTGGAATGGAACCATTTTAGGACTTCTATGGGAGGCTTTGCAGATCCCCTCTATAATGGACTGACCAATGGGTGTCAGCACTCATGCGTCCAGAGTTGGTAGGGACTACCACTGAGAAGGTGCAGATCATCTAGGAGAGGATGAGGACTACACAGAGCTGATATAAATCATATACTGATAGGATATGAAGACCCCTAGAGTTCAAGTATGGATACCATGTTTTACTTCTGGCCTCACCCTGAGGGGAATTATGGAGATTTGGATAGGGTGGAAAGTTATCTCTAAGGTTTATCGGAACTTTTCAAATTTTTAGTAGAGTTGGCGATGTGGAGTACCGCCTAGATCTTCCCCCACAAAAGTTCTAGTGCATGATGTTTTTCACATGTCTCAGCTGAGGAGGTATGTGCATGATCCATCACACGTCATCAACTAGGGTGAGCTAGAAAATGACAATGAGGTGACATTCACGAAGTTTCTAGTGGAGATAGAGGATCGACAAGAGCCGGTCATTCATGGATGGTCGATTCCTCTGGTGTAGATTTGGTAGCAACATGTGAATTTCTTAGAGGGAACATGGGAGGGGGATGCTTAGATTCATGCTTAGTACCCCCATTTGTTTGTTTAGCTTTATTTTGTGTAACGAGGACGTGAAGCGCCAATAGGGGGAGTAATGTAATGTCCAGTAATTTCTGTGTAATTTTATAATTATATAAAATTATTTTGAAACCAGTCACTAAGACGACATGTGATTCTGTGTGCCTGAGAGGATGTAAAATATTTTAGAACCTTTTTTATGTATGTTAAGTAATCGTGTGAGTGGGGTTTTCTAACTTTTGAACTGGTGCCCAGATCGAAAATCCAAGGGTATCGTTGAATGGAGAATTCCAAGATATGACAAAGAAGGGCCTAACATAGACTAGCATGAGTTAACTGAAATAGATAAATATCATACTTTTAGTGAAAAATAAAATAAACATAAAAGATTATATTATTCAAAATATTTTCGCTGCTACACAACAACTAGCTAGTGATACGGTGCAACGATGAGGCGACAATTAATCATTAATGAACCTCATTAATGAGACAGTGTTGTGAGACACAATGCGTCTCCTTCCTTTCATTAAATAAGGATCCAAAGTTGAAAAACTACCCTAGGAAATTCTCTGATGAACATGGAATCTCTCTCTCTACGATTATAAACTCTATATTTAAGACCATCAAATCAAGGATCGACGAATGCCGATTGGACAGATTAGAGGTTTAATTGTTTTATCTTCTATGATGGATCCTCAAACCAAGTAGGGGTTTAATTGTTTTATGGTTTCCCCATTATTATTCTAAAACAATGAACACAGATAAACCCATGAATAGGATGATCCACAGATCGTGAGTTCTTGAGGGAGGGTGTTTTCCTTGGGGGTTTTACATAGGGATTGATGATTATCTGATAGAATAGTGATCCAAAGCCTCTCCTATGTTAAAACTTCTAAAGCGTAGGGTGTGGTCCGACACGAATAAGGCCAAATCCACTCTGCCTGTGCATTATTCGTGGATGCTTCCATGAAATGGAGATAAGGTGGATCCGAGGTTGTTACAGTGGTAGAGGCTACCTGAGTGGCCCAAGGGAGCAAAAGGATCTAAGATCGGACCAACAGAGCAGACCCGGCGTCCCGTGGAAGGTTCTTCCAGTGCGACACCACTAGCGTAGCGGTGCTGACGACCCTTGGTTGTGGAATGTGGCGACCGATGGTGGCATGAGGCGATTCCACCCTAGGCGCCGCATGTGGGATGAAGCGGCCTGCTCTCGCTGGCCACGTTGGTGGAGACGACACACTCGGTGTGCGTCACGGCAGCGGGTGAGATGCGGTTCTAGCATAGTTCCTCATAAGAGGAGTGGTCCTTTTCATTCGGTCCATGTGTTGACCAAGGGGGCGGCTGGCTGACTGGATGCACACGCCCCAACTGGACTGACCGAGTGCCCCGACTAATTTTTTTAGCAAGTCCTCTTTAGCGGACCGAGCCGACGGGATAAAGACAGTCTGGATAAAAGTTGGTCACTGGGTGACCAGGTGAACTGGACCCATAGACAACCTCATCCAGGTCCATTAATGACCAATGGGCTAGGTAGACAGGATCATTTTATGCAAGACCCTAGGCTGGGTTGTTCGGGTTGGTCTGAACCAATCGAACCGGGCCCAAACACAACTTTCCCTTGTTTGCAAAAAGGGACGTATCTCCCAAACCGTGCGTCCGATTGATGAGCTATCTTTAGAATTGAGACATAAGTGATGGGGTCATTCTTATGATATAATCTATGTAATATTTCCTGTATGTTAACCTAGAGAGGCTCTATGACTCATATATTAGTGAGGCTTCATGACTCAGCTACCTAGAGAGGCTTTGTGACTCAGCTACATAGTGAGGATCTATGACTGAACAATCAACAAGGATTTGTGACTGAGCTACCCAGCGAGGCTTCATCACTCAGATACCCACTGATGATACATGACTCAGCTGTCAGTGAGGCTTCGTGACTCAGCTACCCAATGAGGCTTCTTGACATCCAGAGAGGCTTTGTAGCTCAGATACCGAGCAAGGCTTTGTGACTCAGCTAGTAGCGAGGTTTCATGACTCAACTACCTAGTGAGGTCTTGTGACTCAACTATTGAATCGGTCTAGGTGACCTAGATATCCAAAAGTATTTATTGTGTATGTGTTAATTTGCAGTGATTGTTGTTTAGTGGGTTCAACTATTTGTTTTGTTATCATCACTTTAAGTTATTTGTATTTCGAGCAGAAACTAGTGACTCTAATCAGTGTGCATTCATTTGTGATTTCCTTTGTGGATTTATGTGAGACCTGAGTTTGTTTCAGGGTCCCTATTGATTATTGTTATGATCACCCCTGTATAGGCTTTTCCCGAACCTATTATGTCTTGTGTAGATGGTAGACAACATTGACTGGGATCTTGGAGATCCAGGGCTTGGTGGTTCATAGATGTGGATCTACATACACATTATGCTTCTTCAACAACCAATAGTGATCTAAACCTAACCTTCATGTAGGATCCTTGAAGGATGATCTCCAAAGATTTTACTTCCTTTTGATGTACTTTTCTTTTCAGTTAGGTTTGTATTATGGCCCCTTTTTTCAGTCACACCTTTACTTGTGTGGTTGCTTCCTCATGTGACATACTTGTTGTTGGTATCCTTGTTTCCGCTTTACTTTCCAAAGTTTTGGCTGTGTGTGTTAGTACAAGTTTAAAGGAAATGCATTCCCTTTTTGGGATATTCATTTTTGGTTCTAGTCACCAAGGTTGGCTTGGGGTAGTCACGACATGGGCCATAGGGGACATGTTGTGACATAACTGTAATGAGGCCAACTACACTGATTCATCGCTAAGTAACTGTGAAAAAGATCCATCACTGATAGAATCTTCAACCATGTTCCTCTTATGAGGAGTATGGATAAATTAAAATTAATAGTTTTAGAGAAACTCTAACCATCTTTTCTACCTCATGTTAAGATATTTCTATAAGAATATGTACATGAGAGTATTTTGATCAGAATAGATGATAAAATGATCACCCATCAGGTATTGTCACCACATCTTCAAAGAGAATAAAACCAATACTAACTCAAGATCATGGGTTGCATAGTTATGCTATTGTGGTCTCAACTAATGTGATCTATTGGTAATAACTTCTCTCTTATGAAGCATAAAAAAACCCAGAAAATTAATCTATGTATCACAAAACATTACACAGTCGACACCCTCTTCTAGAAATATCAAGATGAGAGCACTCAGCACATTGTTCCTTAACAACTGATAAGCCAACTAACACTTCTCTCTCCATATGAAAGGATATCCATTTCAAGTCAGAGTTTTCAAGGGTTCTGATATCCTAGATAAATTAGGAATGAATCTATAACAATAGAATGAAAACCCAATGATGTTATGAAACTTCGTTATGCTATTGGATGTCTCCTAGGATAATATTTCGTCGAACTTGGACGAGTCCACTAACACTCCATCTGTTGAGATAGAATGTACTAGATAGTGGACAATATATATCAGGAAATAGAACATCAATACATCCAGTAAAATAGTGCTCTCAAAGAATGTATATAAACATCATCAATTGAATCAAATTCTCCTTCTTGGACTCCGATTACAAAATGTTATTTTTAATTAATACTACCATGAACTGGTCTATTAAAGGCTAGAAGATCCAATTCATGAGTCCCATGAACACTACTGGGATGTTTATCATGTCAAAGGGAATCACCAATACTCATAGTTACTATACAAACATGTGAATGATGTATTCTATATATTCTCATCCCTTAATTTCAACCAGTGATAGCCTGACCTGAGGTCAACCTTTGAGAACCATCATCCCCCTATCAACCGAAAAAAGAGCTCATTGATCCTCAATAGTTGATACTTGTCATTCATGGTTACCTAATACAAGGACTAGCAGTCCACCCAAAACATAAAGCATCTGTCAGCCTTTTTTATAAAGAAATCTAGTGCCAAATAGGGTGAATGACTGGGTATAACAATGCCCTTCCTTTGAGTATCCTCCAACTGCACCCTCATATCAAAAATCTCTATGGGAGACATCTGATATGCTGTTTTAGATATTAGTGTCATATCAGGGTGTAGATCAATGTATAAGTCTATATCTTAGTGGAGAGGTAAGTCTGGAACATTTTTAGGGAAAGCAACCTCGTACTACACCACTACTGAAGGAAATGGAAAAATCATAACATCCCCTACACCAAGGGTGAGGCTACCCATCTTATGAGTAATTGAATACACCCTCTCACGCTGGAGTCCATCATCACTTCCTGGGTTTCATTTTCACCAAAAATGGATAACCTAGTTTCATTGATGTGGACACACCACATCCGTAGCCTAAAACAGTTAATATGGTAAATAACTACAGGTAACCAATATATACCAAGAATGACACTGTAAGGTAATTATGCTACTACCAAGATGCTCCAACAAAAACTATCACCTCCATTAGTCAGGTCAGTTTGTGGGTACAAGTTCATGATCACTGAGTCTTATCTAGTATGTGTCTTCAAGTGTATGTGTTGAGATAATGCTTCAATCAGAATCTCTATGTCTTGTACAAGGTATGTCTGATTAAATGAATAAGAAGAAAATTATTCTATCAGTACCTCATCTAATGTAGAAAAGACAAAGATCATAAATTGAATCATTCTCAAAGCTTCTAGTTTGTATGCTTTGACCTCCTATAGTTGTCCTACCTATTTTCCTCCATTTTCTTGAGCTTGTAGTTGACCACCTAGGGTGGTGGTGGAAACAATTCAAAGTGTCAATCACCTTCTATGTCCGTCCTAGATCATCTTTAATGTCTACTAACCTGTGAACTTTTATGCTCTGACTGCTGCAACTATATATGTGGG
The DNA here is from genome assembly GCA_963277665.1 of Viscum album. NCBI lineage: Eukaryota > Viridiplantae > Streptophyta > Magnoliopsida > Santalales > Viscaceae > Viscum > Viscum album. Next base: position 1,437,895,512 of record OY728129.1, read on the forward strand.
CCGTATGTAGTATCTCTCTCAATCATAGAACAGGTCCGAAAATCTTGGGAAAGATGTCCCCAAACATCAAATGATTACAACCAACTCTCCTTGGTTTTATTGGACCCACATTATTATCCATGTACTATAGATCCATTTTCTTGGGATCTCCTCCTAAAGCTTCTCACACGACCAGGTCCCTAAGACAACCGTCGGATCCCTGCTACCAAGGTCTCTGCTCCTGCTTTCCCATTGTTGATAACTACTGGTCGCAACTTCCCTGCCAAGAAATTCTCAACCTCAAAATCTCTCTCTATCACCTTATCATAGACATGGATGTAGAGAGCGATGAAACTAGCTCATATGTCTCAGTGAAAACCTCACTCGAAGGTTTGGCCCATGAAGAACATATTTTGACCGATATCTATCCAGTACCTAGAAAGGTTGGTAAACATTGATAAATACTTAGATACTGACATGATTCCCTACTGAATCAATAAAAGATCCGAGATACATACATCTCTAAGCATATCTAGTGAATACACCTCTTTTAAGAGGTTCTTAATCTTTGTCCATGAAAATATTTCTTCGTTGTAAGACCAGGTAAGAGAACCTGAACATCACCCTATTGCGCCATAAAGATGGATCCCTTATATGGATATCATTTGATCCATTATTATCTTCACTAGATGGAAAACATGGGTCACAACCTCAAGTATGTTCTCATATTCCTGTTGTTTGTTATTTCCTCAGAACTGGAGGGGTCTCTATCACTGAAAATAATAAAGCATGTCATCCTATGCTTCTCATCCACTGGTATTATGGGTAACACATTCTTCTCTAATGGTGGCCATATGGATGGTGCACCCCTCAGAGGTTACATATCTGGAACTAGTCATCATGATTGTGATGCTGAATCCTATGTGGAATATATCAAAAGGGAATCCTAAAACAAACAATATGTACCACTATCAATGAGTATATCTAGAGAGATGACTCAATTAGGAAATGAAAACCACAACCACTTCAAATATGGTTCATTTACCATTTTCTTCCATGAAAATGGTGTTCTCATATACTAAGTCAAAAATAATGTGATCAGAGTACTGGTGCATGGATACGTCAGCTACAAAACAAACACCAGAGTCCCTTGGCTGAATGAAAAACTCAGAACACTTAACATTGTAGCCCCAAAACAATCTCATAGAACCCCTATCCTAAAGATGAATTGACTTCCTTGATAAAAATCTATCATGACCCATCCATGTTGGGACCATTCTGCGACTCACCAAGCCCACCTGCAATAGAGAAGGGGCTAAATACTAACATCGAGAAGGAATATAACTGACATGGGGGGCCTTAACCTAAGTAACTACACACACACACATCTCTAAGACTATAATATGATAAAAATTAAAAACATCTGAACAACTATTCATACAGAAATATAAATCACGTATCCAATGTATACATGAAAGTAAAAGAAAGTAAAAAGGGCCAAATAGAAGCCCACCACAAAGAGTTTGAGACACAAGTCCAACCTGAAAGTAAAGGGAATTCTTTCTGAAATTTATAGGAAAAAACCATGGTCTATCCAGTTTTAATAATCATTTTCTGGTCTTGGTGCATATAGGACTATGTCAAAAGAACAATCATCTACAAAAGGCATGACATGTGTGGGTGAAGCCCATGCAGGGGTGAGTATAACAATACTCTGTTGGATACCCTGAACCCAATATCATAAAAAATAAATAAAATACATTCAAGTATACATAGGTATATATTACAACACTTATAATAATAATATTCAAATATGACCAACAATGACACACAATCTTTTGGTTAGTCACGACCATAGTATACTAGCCTAGGATTCTAACTCTAAGATTCCACAAAGTCCTCATCCGGGAGAAAACACTCCGGAGTTTGATAACAGTGATGATGTATTTTTTAGAGGAACTACTCATTGGGTATAATCAAGAAAAGAAGACATTGATATTTTGAAGAGAATATGATACAAAGATGAGGATCACTTCCTAGGGAAAGAGGTGAAACCAACAACTCAATCTGCATTAACATGGTAAGTAGAGGATCAACGCCCAGGTAGTGTTGATCACAATGATACCAATAAGTACACTTGGTTCATGATGATGAATAAATGATCTCACTATGGGCCACATAGAGGGATTCCAATGACTATATCTCAGAAGTCCTGGTGAATGGAACGTAGTCCTAGGAGTAGGAAATGATTCCATACCAACCCTCTGGTAAAGGACAGGTATAACATAACTCAATACAATTTGTCCAAAATATGTAGGAAAAGAGATAGAATACATTTATAAAAGAGTGAATGGTGTGTAGTAGGGGTCACACAATATATCTCTTTACCCCAAGTCCTGTCCAGGTAAATGACCCGTGTCATCTGGATATGTATGTGTAGGAAAGTACATGGTGTGTTTACTTCACATGTATTCCACCTCATGTATTTGTACTTCCCAAAGTACATGATGAGTCATGAAGGAGGGACTGAATGATGGGTTACAGGGGCCCCAGGATGCGTGTTGTTTAATTTACTTTGAAAAATGTAGCAGCTGCTCGGGGGGGGGGGGGGGGGGCACAACATGTAGATCCATATTACCTGCCATGTTGTTTAGGATTTTGCATATTCCAATATATGATCCCATGCTTGATATACAACCTCCTACCATTGATCCAATGATTTGGTCTCTACGATATCAAATATCCCAACAAATCCAAGACTCGTGGTCATCAAAAAATACATCCCTTCATCATATTTTCTAAAAAATGAATATAATTTGGGTTCTTTATTATGCTCCGAGGAATGTGAAATCAAGTATCCTCCCTCATCCAAATTTCCCCATCTCTATTGTCACACCTCCTTCATGCCGTGAATATCCCATATCTATAATATCTGATTATTGCACCAAGAAATGAGTTCACAATGATCAATTTATTAGGACTAGTCAAGATGTGGTATAAACGAAGAATGTTAGTGAATAGAAATGAACCAGGGGAGAAAATCATGAGAATAGTGTAGAAGAACAAACCTCCATTGATGTTCTTGTAGAAATATATTAATTTATATTATAATCAAAATCTAATAATCAATAATCAAAAAGATATTCTCCCATAAAAACCCCACAAAATAAACTCATCCTGCTTAGATGATCAAACATCGGATGAAACTGTTTATTGATTGATTCACGTTTGTTGTAGAAATAAATAACGGGGAAGATTAAACTAAAAAAACTTGTCCTAACTCAATTCAGTTCAATACATGATGAAGAATATAGCTACATTGTGATTTTTGGTGGGATTATTCGAATCTGTTATGCATCAATCATCGATCCAAGATCTCATTATCATTTTTTTGATATAATTCTCTGAATCTCTCTCTAATGGCCGTCTATCAGTTCTAGGGTTATGTAAATAATCCTGGATATCCAACATAACAAACTATTTAGATATTTTTTGCATCAACAAACATGAAATAAAAATAATTTATTCAAATAATTTATTTATTTATATTCACATGATTATTGTTTTTCAAACGAATCACACTAACTAATGTTAATTCATTCTCAATAAAATTCACATTTTCTGAACACAACGGTCCCCTCATATTTTTTAGGAAACTATTTGAATGTTATTCCACTTTTATATGAAAATTTCACATGAATTCTATTTACTATATTTAATATATTTATGACATTTATTATCAGCACACTGGGCCTCATAACCGCACTCTGTATCAGTTCCTGATCATTAAAAAAATCAATATAAAAATATAATACATGAAAAATATAATACATTACATATCAATCATCATGGTTGATGTTTTTTATCTCTCTAAGTAATCAGTTATTATTTTTTCCTTCTTTTCCTTCGGTTATGAAAAAAGAATTGGAAAAGATTGTTGTTCGGATTCCTGATCAATTGGGGTTTTCTATCTATATTATGTAGTGTCTTTTCCTATATTTTATTTTGAAGTTAGATCCAAGGGTTTTTATTCTCCATTATCTCGGCTTGATAGGTTGAAATCATTCTTCTTGTAAATTTTTTTAAAAAAATTGTTAATTCTATAAATAGGTTGTAGTTCTTGTAAAATTCCTTTTGGTTGTTCATTGAATTGGCACAATTTGATGTTTTAAGGGTTTTATTAGAAATATAAAATTTTTAAAAGTGTTTATTTGAAAATGGGTTTCTATACACCAAGTGTTTGATTTAATACATGAGTATTTGTTTCGATTTGGAAATGGGTTTTCAAACATTGAAGAATATTGGCATGGATTTGAAAATGTATTATCAATTGCAAGAATGGTTTTAAAATTTATTTTTACAAACATAGAACATTGGGAACCTTAGCGTCATCACGAAAGTGACACAGGTAACCTTTCTATGTGTGGCACCACTACGTGTTACATTTTTGATATCGATGGACTGTTTTATGACTAGATATTTGGTTGTACAAAAACTTCCTAGTTTAGGATTTATTTTACATGTAGTGCATTTTATAATAGGATAGGTCCCAATATGGAGTGTTTTTTAATTTATGGTTTATTTATTTAATGATTTATTATTCCATGGATTTTTTGTCACTTGTTTTTATATGAGGTTTTATCACATGGATTCACATGATGTATTATTTCATAGATATGTGTTTTCTTCCTAACCTCTTCGTGTATGGATTTTAATTCCAATTTTATCACTTATAATTTTCATATTCATGGATTTTTGAATGTGAATAGATTTTATAAAAACCAATAGAAAATTATTTATGAATTGATTTGGATTTATGAAAACTATTTGTAAAAATTTTTTCTTCTAAAATATATAAATGTTGCATTCTTGATATTAGAAATTTTATAGACTATATAGTGGTTCCCAACTAGGATTTTGATTACACCATAATTTTTTCTTTAGGAAGTAGTAAATGTTTTATTTTAGGATCCAGGTATACGTAATGGAATCTGATACCTTTTATTTTTGTCATTACGTTCCAAGCAGGATGGTATGGATGTGAAGGATAGTTCCATGCAGACTTGTTGTTATAGTCATTTTATACTTCTTGGTTTGGATAGTTTGGATTTGATATTATGGATCTTTATGTATCTATTTTATTTTGTGTTGTACATAGGTTTTATGTATTGTTTGGTTTTATTTAGTAATTCTTCCCGTTATCTTTCTTACACCGAACAAAATGACTAGCTAAAATGTGTTGCTTCTCTAGTTAACCTGGGAAGATTTTTTACAATTTAGTATTAAAGGGGTGATCACCCCGAAGTGTGTTCTTATTGTCTTAGTTTGAATTTTTTTCTTTAGAAAAAATAGTTTGGACCATTAGAATTTAGGATGTAACCTCAGATAGGGGCATGGATATCTCACATCCATGAATGAATCTATGTTAACATGGGTGGTGGGAAAATATTTATCGTTTTTGAGATTTGGTTCTTGGTGTATTTTGAATGAATTTTATGGGAATTGTATTCAAATGGACATTTTCATTCTTAAGGTTTTGTATTTCAATAAGCCTAATTTATAGATTTATTTAAATTCTTACCATTTTATTAATTTTCTATCAATACAAAAATTTACTCATATAATTTTTTAATCTGATGATTATTGATTTGGTTTCTGTATTGTGTTTTTTAAGAAATTCCTCTTAGAAGATACCTTCCAAATTTGAGAGAGGATTCTACTATACAATATCTACCGAAGAAATATCTAGGGAACCCCTCTTTTCTTTAATTACTAATCCAAAAAATTTAGACTCTTGGTCATGTGGGTGTTGGGAATCTAGGATATGTGGTGGATCACGACTCAGAATTTAATAAGAAGCATGTACACATCTTCCATTGTGATGAGGGACCCTAGGAATTTGAGGAGTGGCATGAGTGGAATGATAGGATATTCAACTTCTTAAAGACACCTGAAGAATATAAGGTGGGTTTTTCCACATACATTCTTGAGGGGTTGGTAGGGAGATGTTGGGAATCTATTATTGAAGCTCTGTTGCATGGGGATATTACTTGGAAATCACTCAAGAAAACATTCAATTAGCTATTTTCCCTGAGATGTTATGTGTAAAAAAAACCTTGGAGTTTATGTACTTGGATCAATGGGATCTTACTGTTATAGATTATTCTAATAATTTCTATGTTCTCATGTATCTAACATTGGATCTACAATAATGAGTTCCTAAAGGATTGGAATTTTGAGATGAGATTGATTCTATATATTTGGTCGATGCTTATTCCCATGCGTCTCCTAACCCTTGTTGAGGTAGTTCAAAAACAATATTTGGCTAAGCCAGACATAGTTGGGAAGACAGGCTTTGGTGGAGTCTTGGTTTGTGCTGTTGTTATCCATGGTGTATCATTTGGCCAGAAAAGGAAGCCTATGGGTTGTTAGTTTTCATTAGGAACAATTTCAAGATCTTTTTTGGAGAGCATAAAATTGTCTGATATTAGTGTAGAATTAGTGGCCAAAACAAGATTAACTGTATTGATGCTCACTATAATTTTTATCATTATAGACATTCGAATAACATAAATCATTTTTTTGAAAGGATATATCAAGATAGTAATGAAGGATCCACTCTTACCAAGTGTTCTCAGGTTCATTTTGATACTTCAATGGGTTATGAGTCTAATACTTAAGACAATGGGTATGTTAATGTTGTTATGGTTTTACATATTTATAAAGTAGAGTATATACCAATGGAGTCTGAATCAAGGCCATCTTCTATCAGAGGTTTGATGTTTATTTCATCTTCTATGGTGATGGATTTTTTTCATACAAATTCCACTCATTATTTTATATCATCCAATCAAGTTGATGTGTTCGGTTTCTGTTTTGAGCTTATATCATTCTTGTTTGATCTTTCCACACCTTTGTGAAAGATGTTTGAAAATGTTTTTAGGTGTGAAACATGTCAAGTAACGATATTTGAATTTGAGGTGCAGAGGGAATTCATAGTGGCTAATCTTGATATGTTCCCCTTGATTATCAGTATGAATTGGATGATTAGTGATAATTCCATGATAGATTTTTATCACAGTCTGGTTATGTTATTATCTTCTGATGGTGTCACTCAAGATTTTCAGGGTCATTTGTACTCTAGATGATGATGGGTAGGGCAAGTTGTTCCCTATGACAGGGTAATCTCATGCCAATTGTCAGAGATGTTTCTTAACGGATATAAACCTTGTTTTGATTTTTCCCTGTAGCATTTTTTTTAATAACCTATGATATTTCTAGATTATTTTTATATATTTCCACATAGATAGAGACTGTGTTTGATATTGACAAAATCCTTGGTAGGATTCCCATTTCTATATAATCTTATCAAATGGAACTTACTGAGATAGTGGAACTTAAGTTCCATCAGGAATACCTAGTGGATAATAAATTTATTCATCCGAGTGTTTCACTATGGTATTTACCTTTCCCATTTTATATAAAGGTAGAAGAGAGTATCAAAAAATTCATGCATTATAAAAAGTTAAATTAGGTGACTGTAAAGATAAAATATCTTTTAACTAGAATTGATGATCTTTTTGAGTAACTATGAAGAGAGTGGTGGTTTTCAATGACATACTTGTGGTATGGGTTCCACTAGTTGAGTTTCCAAGAAGATATTGTACATAAGATATAATTTAAATATACTATGGTCATTTCATGTTTGTAGTTTTTCTATTCAGTATCACTAATGCACTAGTGGTATTTATGGATTTGATAAACGAAATCTTTCATCAATTATTGGAATCTTTGTTTAGGGTATTTATGGATGATATTTTAATTCACTCTATGTTATAGGAGGATAATATGAACCATTTTCATATCATTCTTAAAAAAATCATGAAATTTAAAAATATCATACTAAAGTGAGTCATCTCCTTACCACTTTTCCGGAAATGGGATTTGTAAGAATTAAATTAATCAGTAAAATAAGAATTAAATCCAATACATTTTCACTTTGTAGACTCCTCATCTGTAATGTTTTTTTTACTCTAACGCATACAGTGATAGATAAGTAATTAGTTAATTCAAGGTATACTCTTTAAAATTATTTCTTTCATCAATGGACACATTTTTTCCTACTATCTTTTTTGAAGACCTCTCATTACTCTCTACACATGAGATTTGATGTCCAAAAATTCTTCAAGAGAACTCATACCATTACTGATACTTTTAATGTAACACCCCCAAATATTTTATGGTATGTCTCTATATTACATAAATCACTATGTTTCTATGAAACAACACTTGCTTATTTAGAGGATAATCATAACCTAGACATTAAACTTAAAATTTCCAGCTATGTGATTTTAATTTTAAAAATCTGACATACACAGTTGTGTTCTGGACGATATTTAGAGTCTAATAGAATTAACTTAACTTTTTGGTGAATAATAAGCTACCCTTATGAATAGTAACCTAACATTATGAATAGTAACTTACCCTTATGAATAGTAATATGATTCTTATGAATGGTATCCATACCCATGAATGTATAAATAAATTTAGGCACCTTAAAAATGTAGATGAATATTTTAATTGTTTTTATTTTTCGACTAAAAAATTATTTTAATTAGATGTTTAATTATTCATATTTAGAAAATTATTTTTGAGAAATGGACTTTATTTTTTGGATTCTACACATCAAAAAGTGGTTAGGGGGAATATTCTATATTTTTCTAAAATACATGAATTTTTGGTGAATATTAAAATACATTAATTTATTGTATAAATACATTATAAATTAAATTAACTATTACTAGCATCATGAGTGATGTATGAACCCAAATCTCAAACTCACATGATCTTATTACTACTTAAAGTCAATGAATAATTACTATTTCTTATCTTGAGAATAAATAATAAATTAATGATTATTATATTAAGAAAACTCTCCTCCCGTCCACTATATAAAACACCCTCAACACCTCTTCCTCCCACACCACTAAAGCTTTAAGAATTTCCTAAATTCTGCTAAAATAGTTCTCTAACCTCTTCCCCCACTTCCAAGACCTACTGATCTTACTAAAAGGGAAAAACAAAGGCCTTAAAGAGTGTCTCAAGGAGGAGTACTCCAGAGGTGAACCTCGCTTTCTTTTACAAGTTCCATTATTTTTTTATCTCTTATCACCTCAACTCATTGAAATTCCATGATAATTACAGTACCATACATGTACTATATTTTTATTTTTCTAATGGAATATTTCATTATAATCTATCTTTTTCCCTCCTTTTATACTATAAATACAGACACCGTCTGAGATGTGTTAATTTATCACACTCAAGGATGACAGGTTATTAATTTGCATTACTATCATCAAGAATGGTCATGAAACATTCTAAATGGTTGAACCAGATCATTATATATGTATTTTATCATTTTTAATGTTCTAGAATCCTTAGACACCCATGAAATAGAATAATAATACAAAACAAGTTCATTGTGCAAAAAACTGCCAAGCCAAATCCAAGCGTTTATTAACTCATTGAATGAGTCATGCTCATGGTATATAACCATAATCATTATAAGAACATTTATATATATATATATATAATGTAATTAATAAGATATATTAATGATTCTGTATGTTTAAAAACATTTCAAATGAACATCCATTCATGAATCCAACTAAACAAATCAGGAAAATCAAGTAAGAAAATGCTTCCAAAACAATAAAATTGAATCTCTTAAACCCATCAAAAAGTACATTACTGAACTTAATAAGGTTATACCATATCAATTAAATGTTTATGAGGTTTTTTAATTATTAATTAATGAATCTAATTTTCATTATTCAGGTCCTTAAGAACAATCAAGAACACCGTCGAGCTTAACGTAAGGGATCCTCTCCCTCACTTTTGTTCAAGAATCGCCCATATGTTGTGCTCTTATATTTTTAATACCAAAGGATGGGGTATTTTTTCACACCTCTCCATAAATCCATTAAGATATATAAATAATTTTATACCCATTTACCTCTCACTAAGCCCTCTCAATAACACTCATTACCATGCCAAAATGTTAGTAAGAGGTTTTTCACAGCTCACTTTCAATTCTGGGGGATTTCCATTGTTCGCCTCTAATTCATTATATGTGATATAGGTGTACTTCCATTTGATATATATTATAATTATTATATTTATATTCATGGAATTCTATGATTAATTTTGTGGTTATTATCTTTTGATGATATGACTCGATTGATTACAACGTGGTAATGTGCTTTGTCTCAATTTTCACTTCATTGTGACTTGCTAGGTATTGTGCACCTACTCTATCTTATGTAGTGTAAATACTTCCCATTTGAGAAAAAATTTCAATTTAAATTATATTCCATTTAAATTTATATATAATAATACAATGGATATGATTATTTTCTAAGCCGTATACCATTTTACATACGGTATTTATTTTGAATGTTGTTTTGACTGTGGAAATATTAATGAACCCATTTACTCTATTCTACAAAGATATTGTAAAGTAATATTGATCTTGTGTTGAATATATGTATAAATAATGATTTGGACATGAAGCGGTGGTTGGGACCCTCTACATCCCCTTGATGCATTGTTACGTCTCATGAGACAAATCAGTTGGCAACAAACCCTTCTAGTTTGTTTCAAAAAATCAGACGGGTTTCTACCCATAGAACTAAACCGTTTTTATGGTATTATGGTTTCATGTGCCAGATACATGATGTCCAATAAAACATAATTCTCTTTAATCAATATTAGTTATTACTATCCATGAGGTTTTCACTATGACAAAATCTTTGGATGTATTTTCATTCTCAGTTTATTAATGGCATGATTTTTTCATTTATTCACCATGCCATGTTGATTATGTCAAATTGTTTACAATTCAATTATTATTGATTAATTATTCCACTATTTTTGACCCTTAGTGAGGGTTTGAGATCAACCCTTTCATTGTTTACTTTAACTATGTGATGAAGAGGTGATCATTTATTGAGTTCTTGTGGATGTAGTTTTTATTATTTGTTATGTATTGTATTCTGTATCCTATTCCAGTTTAATTTGAGTTACATATCTGTTTCTATTTTCTTCAATACTACTAAACCGATCATTTCTTCGCTATTTTAATTCCTTCTAACCATGCCAATATAAAAAGTAATGCACTTGCTCCAGTTTAGAGGGGTCAGGGTGTTGCATGTAAATAAATGAAACATATAGTCAACTGATTTTTTCTTCCATCTTGAAGTCTTAGTGTTTTACATAGATAATTCCTAGCTTGGTTCCCTTGAGCTATTCACGACCATAATGAGTAACTTGATGTATTATCTATATATTGTGGGCCTTATTACAAGATGATACATGGATATATATACATCTATATATTTCAAAGTACAATATATTTTTAAATTTATAATTCAAAAAATATTTTACCATGTAGTTACCTAAAAGTGTCTTCAAATAATCTTCAGATATTTTATAAAGATTATCCATGATAGTTCAATGATCCAAATGTAACTATTTTATAATGACATCCATTATATCTTCCCAGTATCCAAAGTCCCTTCCATCAAAGAATGGATGTTTTTGTGGAATCCATCCTTTGTTGTAATTTACACCAATAATCTTAAAAGAAACCATTTCTTTTATTCCTTATATTGTTAAGTCTCGGATATGAGGTTAGTACAAAAATAAAAAATAAAAAATAGAACCAAATAGAGTCCCTTAAAATCCTTTTAGGAAAAAATATCCTATAATAGAAATCGTTTGATATAATATCAAACTAATCAGAGAGGATAAATATCAATAATGGAAGGCCCTACCCATTGATACCAATTGTTAGATCAATAGTGATGGAAATAATGACTAGATATGGGGGTGAATAGTCTTTTAAAACTTTTATTATATAAATATCAAGGTTTATAAAATAATAATATTCAGTGAGTGTTGTCTTATTTAGATGAAATGGATTAGAAATAAAAACACAAAACATATATATTAATAATGATTCAGATCAACAAGATTCTATTCCACTCATCGACCTCCTCTACTACACAAGAATATTGTTACTCACTACAAACCTCACATTTAAAGTTATAAGAACCTGTTATATACTCTACCATTTAAAAATACCAAGAGGAATGACCTAGTATTTTTATAGGAGGCTAAACATAGTATGAGAAATTACTTTTGATCATGATTCACAACACATACTTCCTTTTTGGTGGTGGAATAAACATACAATGAATGAATTTGTTTGGATTGGGAAAATAGTAAACATTAACTGAACAAATAAATAAAAATAATTAATGATAACATGATGAAAAATAAAAAAAATAAAAAAAAATTGATGATCAAATTATCCAAAATAAGACGGATCTTAATGATAGTTTATCAAATTAATTAAACACTATTGAACATTGAAGTAATTCTATGATCACGTCAAAGTAATAGAATTAAATGTTGTTTCTTGATCTTATGAGAGTAGAAAGAATTGTGTCATAGTGTTATTTTAAATAATGTAAAAGAAATATGTTATAACCCTTGATTGAAATATCTAATAAATTAATATTTATTTATCAAAACAAATATATCCTCAGATCATCTACATAACTAATAGTTTCAGACCACTTTTTAGCATATAATAAGAAACATAAATTACTGTTATTGTCTTTTTAAATACCACATGGAATAATAATGAAAATTTCTCATTTTTTATTTAGTAATGAAAAATATTATGAAACATACAATATGCTATGTAGAACTAACATACACAGTTTATTTTTTTAAAATATTTTAAATAAAGGGAATAAACTTTTAGATTATTAATATATTTAAATTTTCATAAGACAAAGCATCATAAGAACATGTATACTGCATTAATATATTTACAACATGTATGATAAATTATTTTTACATATAATATAATTATATTTTGTTTCAAAATATGAAAAAAATTTGATCAAAAACGTTTTTTAATTGTATGAATTATAACCAGAAGAATTATATTTTAGAAATTTTATTTGAACTAATAGTAGATTGAAATATCTTATAGTAGTTGATAAATATTTTTCACACTAATCTAACATTGGTGTCAAAAAGTAGAATGGTCTACTATTTATTCATGGAACAAAGGATCTACCAATGGTTTATAATAATAGATTTATCTATCTATGTAGAACATAAAATATTTTACCATTCCAACATGAGAATGGTGATACCTTTTCAAGGATACTACAAATACCATTGATCTATAGATGAGATGTTGTGATAAACTAGTGTTACCATCATAGGATGGTGACTGGTCGAATAGTGGTGTATGAAGATAGTAAAATGAAGGCATCTATTGTGAAATCACTATGACATTATAGTAGATGAACTGATGGAAGAGATATACCATTCTAATTTGATCTATTGGTGGTCAAATAGATCTAGTATGGAATGAATAGTTGATTTTTAGAGAGATGAATTGGTGGTTTGTGATGTATCAATGCTCCAAATTCTTTTGGTTTCGACACATAGTAATACCATTGTGCGCGGAGATGATGTTTTCGATAGATTTCTATCATCCCAATGATTAAGGTGCACTAGAGCATCATATCATCATTGATAGAAATGAAAACCTAGAAATTTCTAAATGACTCAAAACCCCTATCTAAGAGTAGAAATGAAAACCTTGTCATTATTCATCAGATGTTTGGTCAAGAACTATGGTGAGAAGAAAATCACAGAAAATCCAATGTTTTAGACGAGGGAAAGAAGTTTATAAAATGGAAGAGATAAGTAAGATCAGATAACCAAGAGAACATCTGATTAATTTTTGAATAGAGGAATAGTAAAAATATCATGCTTTCCCACATTGAAAAATATTTGGTTAAAGCTACACTATAAAAAACAAGTCGTGCCCCACCACCATTTATCTTTCATCAGTGGATCAACATCCATAAAACTATTCACATATACACAGGATACAACCTAGGGGGCTTAAGAGGTGAAAGTCATGTGTTCCTATGGGTGCACTCATTCTAGAATTATACATGGGATGAGCCTCATTCCTAAAGGCCAATGCATTTCCTATCGTTGGGGCTTGGCCCATTATGATTATCTCTCATAGGGTTTAACCTCTAGGTTTCCCTTTATGTGGTAGTAGGTCTAACCCTTTTGTTCTAGCCACGGTTAGCCCAACTTTTTTTTAGAAGTCATAGATGAAAGTTAAATAAAGAATAACACATGTTTAGATTAAATGATGAAATAAATAAAAATAAAGTAAAAATTTGGGATTTTAAATAACCAATAAAAATTTAAAACCTCAATAAAATATGTATATGATTATTTTTTAAAATTTTAAAACAATTTGAATTTAATAAAAGTGGAGATATTGTAATTTATCGAAATAATTGTTTTAAGGACGAATGTATAGATTGAAACTCTAAAAATGATCTGTATGTTAGATTTTAAAATTAACTGATGTCTTACGAACTCTAACCATACTATCCAATTACCACTATAGAAATCAACCTTATACTATGCTCTTTTTATTTTTACCTATTTCATTTTCATATGGGATAGTTTTAGTGGTTCATTAGATGGATAAATTATTTTAAATTAAAAGTATTATGATCGCTCATTTCATGAATATTTTGGAAATTTATTAAATGACACAAATTATTAGATTATTTTAACTACATACCCCTATGAATTTATAAGAATCGTGGTTATTGAAATTCAAAAATTTGAATTTACATGTGGATTCTACTGCTCGTTTTGAAGACTTATATTATATTTTTTAAAGGAATATTTTAATGGTATTTAAATCTATTTTGGAGTATTGTTAAAAAATGCTAAAATATAAGAAAAAATACTAAATTTTTTGGAATGTTATTATTTGAAGATTATTTTCTATATTAAAGAGTGAAATGGTGATGCACTATTCTTGGTGATATTTATGAAATCTCTTTGACGCACTTTATTTTTTGGAATATACAATTAAAGGGAATCCACAAAAACTACTATACATTTTTATTATTTATCTATATTTATTTGGTAGGAAAAGGATTTGAAGATGAGTGGTGATGTTAAAATAATTAAGAAAAAAAATTGATTGAATATATTTATTTTGATGTTAAAAATTATGTAGAGATAATTGAAATTATTTGTATATCACTTATTTGGTCACTGAATGAAGAAGAAAAAGAAAAATACATCTTACTACAACAAATAAAAGTGTTATATTTTTAAATATTTAAGAAGCTTTAATAATATTGACTATTATTTTTGTTTCTTTTGTGAGTTATTGAAGATCATCTATGTTGATCAGTTTCTGCTGCAACTATGACCTGAACTAGTATTCAACTTTTACATATCATATATTCTTTTTGATGTGTCAACTACTCATAGTTAGTTATTGTGTAGTTTTAGTAAATCATATTAAGTTATGGATATTTTGGTTCCCTTTAAAATAACTATAAGGCCCTATAAAATAATTTTTGAAAGGTGTCAGCTGCCTGTACTGAGTAAGAGGATGAATTTTAGAACAAATAAACACCAAAGATAATGAAATATAGGGTAGAAATAATATATTCTAAATAATATAATTATGAATAATTTATTAGTGGATTTACTAATTCTACTATAATTAAATAGATAAATATAAGAGGACATAATCTCTATTGAAGAAAAGTAGAAATAATAAAGTATTGATGCATCAAAATATTAAACATGAATAGTGGAAACAATAACACATTATAATTCAATACCAATCTAAATAATATTTGGGTTTAATAATTGAACTGTCAAAAAATTAATTTTTATAAGTAATATTGCATGAAATTAAACCCAAAGTAATTCATTGAATAAAGTTAAAAGAAATTAGTTGGTCTACCAAGACACACCATATTTATCTATGAGAAGATGATTAATAATTACATTTCTATCCAATTTATTTAATGAGAGTAATTTTTTCTCAAGTGATTCATGTTAAAGGGGGTAATAAAATCCATGGTGTGAATGATTGAAAGGAATGAAAAATATGTGAGGTGTAAAAAAACTAAAAAATTAGGACGAATTGAAGGTATATAAAAAATAAAAATATGTAAAAGAAAATGGAATCAACCTTAGTTAGAAACCCAAGTGGTTCCAAGCAAATAATTTAGACCGAGTAAGATGAGTAATATATTTAAATGTAGTACCAATATTTTCTATAATTTTTTTCCAATATAAATATATAAAAGTAATATAGAATCTTGAATAAGGAGAATAATTTCTTAAATATGGTCAATTAGTAGTATCATAGAGGGCGACATCACAAATTTCTAGTAAATTATTTGTTTCTAGAACATACAAAGGGTATAAAATATTTTTAATGATCCTTTAGGCTTCTAAAGTAGAGATACTGCCATGATGATAATTATTTCAAATCTATTTTTTGATTCTAGAGATAAGGTAGAGAATTATTTTATGATAAATGGGTTTTAGATCCCTTAAAGAAAGTAAAGATACCTTGTGAATGGAGGAAACCAAAATCTCATGCACTTTATGTTTTCATATTAATTCGAAAATATTTTTTATAAGTTTCACCAAAATCCAATGAGGATTCATGATGGAAGTAAATACTCATGTCGTTTTATATTATTTATATAAATGAGAAAAATAGAAATTATTTAAATTTTTGATATAATATATTATTTACTATATTTTTATTTTACATGAGTGGATTCTGATGTTTTCATAGATCTTTACAAATTGATATATTCACTTAATAAAAATTCAATGAATTAAATATATATATCAAGAAGATGAATTAAATTGGTAAATATATAAACTTTCCAACTAATTATATCTATAAAGTAATATGAAGATTATAATAATTACATGTTTCCTTTTGAAATACATTAAATCGTATCAGAGTGAAATAAATAGGGGATAAATAATGGATAAATATTGTTCTATATAATTTTTCAATTATCAATAAAAGAGAACATAGTATTTTTAAAGAATAAGAGGAAAAATTAGAAAAAATAACTATGAGAGGGGTTTCTTCCCCAATGGAGTTAATCAATTCACGATTTTCATAAATGGAGGATTTAATTACTCTATACATATATTATCATACTTGTTATAGACTTAGTGAATATATGTTTTTAAATTTATTAATTAATGGTTATATAAAATATGTTATAAGTCTATAATAAGACAAAATAGAACTATTTGGAGTACATCATTTATGAAGATAGATTTATGGAATAACAGATAAAAAAATACAAAGGGGTGGATTGATGGAACCTGAGGTTATGAATTAGATTTTTTCCAACATTTGTTTCCAATTATATATAATTAACTAATAAATGAGATTATCCGGACACTAAGATATGTATATAAGGAATATGGGGATTATACATAGTAAAGAAGAAAATCATTGGACTTATCAACTTTAAAATGAGTAAAATACTTTATATTAAGGGAATGATTGAAAAAAATGAAAATACATTGGTTCATATAAGAATAAAAAGATTCATATAAGTAAATGGAGTAGTTAAAAAGACTTCTACCTAAGAAATGGGTAAGGAGATATATGGAATTTATCCACAAAGGATTTATTAAAGGAATAATAAAAATTAAATACTCTAGATAAGTACATGAATTTGAGAAGTTAGAGTAAAGTATGACTTTTCAAGATATTTATTTTATGACTAAGTATAATGTTTTAGGATGTTAATTATATTAATTTAGTTGTTGAAATAATTAAGATAAGTATCAGAAAAATTTAGATAAGTATAGAAACTTTTTTGTGAATATAGTAGAAAAAATGTTATAAATGTTTTAGTAATATGTGGTTTTATTTTGGGGATGATATGTTTTTGGTTGAGTTGAAAAATAAATATTATATAATGATACGTCTATATGACATTGTGATTTGTAGTGTAAGGTTAGTAATTAAAGAATTAGTGTTGCCATGTGATTTGTAACTTAGGCATTAATTTTATAATAATGAGTCATAATAAGGAAGATGTTTGAGATGATGATTATGACTTACAAAATATTTCATATTACTAATATATTAGTTTATTTTTTTATAGACTATGTTATAATCAAAATCAATTATTTGTGAGTGAACAGTTTTTAGGAGAAGTGTTCATGTATGAGTGTTACCATTAATAGTTTGAGAACCTTAAAATATGATATAATTTTGTTTAGGAATAATTTATTATACCGTATGATAATTCATTATTCCATGATATATTTATCTGAATGATTTCTTGAGATTCTTTAGGTCATGATTTTCAAGATAAGAAATTTTATTTTTCATTATTTTCTTAAATATCTAGTAATTGAATGAAAATTAAAGTGTAACACACTTCATTATACTACAATGTTGAGGGTATATGTATAATTTTAAAATTTGAATATTCTTAAGATATGGAAAGACATGGCTTGTGACTTGAGGATATGTGTCAATGTGCATAGATATATTATACTACAATGAAATGGATGTGACACATGGAATGATTATTGAATATCAAGACAAAACATGGATCCTCTTTAATAGATATAGGTCTTAGAGATTTATGTATTCTATATATTCTTTTTCTATGAGAAAATAGGGGAGAGTTTGATTTAAAATAGGGATGATAGGAAAAAATATTGATAAAATATATAATTTTTAAGGAAGAAGGATCACCATATATGGAAGCTTATTGATTATATTAAACATTTAAGGAAGATGAGATAGTGCATGTTAAATACAATTGACCCAATAATTAATTGATTCTATCTAATCTATCTTAAATGAACTTGATGTATGATTTTATCATGGGCATATGGTCAATAATATTTATGTTACTCTATGTTATTTATGTGCTCATATTTAAACGTACTATTTTTTAGATTCAAATTATTAATTTAAATAAAAAAAATTCTAAATACATTAAAAGAAAATAGGTTAAAAATGGTATATGAATGAAAATAAAAAACATATATATATAAATAAAAAAACACAGACATCAAATAAAAAAATACTCCAAGTATTGGCCAAATGATTCCATCACTTTACTCAAACCTGAAGTGCCCAGATCAGTGTGAATCACTGAGAGGGGGAGGGGGTGAATCAGTGATCCTTTAAAACTTTTTACTAATTGATTCTTAATCAATTAAACCTCTATGGCTTGTTAAGGCCTCGATCCTCTCTTCTTGTATCTCTCACCTTTCCACGAATGATGGAGTAAATGTAAAGGTACTGGACACAAGGATTTACAAGGTTCGGCACCAAAGGCCTACGTCCTTGCCATGTTGGTTATACGCCCCAACATGGTTTCTCCCTTATAACTTGTTAGAATTACAATGGTCGATACATAGTCCCACTGTATCTCTCCTAATTCCCACAGGAGGGTCTTTATACTGCGTCTCACAGTGTTACCAGAGTCCCACTGGCCTGCTCCAGAATCCCACTGAAGACTTCTTCCACCCTGAGTCTCACAGGGGGCTTCTCCTGGCTCCTCGAGTCACACGAGTAGATCTTCTTCTTTTTCAGCTCTTCAAGTATCCTCAGCAGCCTCGGATAAAGGCTGCTGGCCTTGCTTTGTACCTCTGATCACTTGAGTTGATCAGGTCTTCTCGTCTTGCTCAGGATTTATCTCCTTCTTCTAAGGATGACCTGGACTCTCTCAAACTACTGAATACTCAGACAACTGATATCTTTAACTTCAGTCTGGTCCAGTCTCACAGCAATTCAACTTCATGCACTGAATGCATGGAAACTCTGATTCTTCAAGATTTTCTGGTCTTGGACTTCTCAATTTCACACATCCTGATTTAGCTTTGTTCACGTGTGCACGTGCATGCATGTAAGCATGCACATTCCTCTTTCTCCTCTTGGTGCAATAAACCCTCAAAGGGTGTAGTCACTTTAAGCACACACCTTTTCTTCTTTTCCTTCACACGTTTAATTCCTTTTGATTACACACATAAATGTGTGTTATACTTTGTGTGAGTGTCCTTCCTTTTCTTCTTCTAAATGTATACACACTTCTTAGTGCACACACATAGGTTCGACCTTCTTGTCTCATTGCACACAAAACTTCTTCACTTTGGCACACACCTGAGCTTGGCCATCACACTTGTTAGGCACACACAAATTATATAAATTTTTTCCACATGGGTGCTAGCCTTGGCCTTGTTCTTTCTTTTCAAATACTACTTGATGTAGTCTTCCTCTTTATGCACACACTAGGGCCACAACCTTCTGTTGTTCACTTTGCACACAAGGCACTAAGGCCTCGGCCTTCCTCTTGTTTTTCACACACACAAATGTGGTGGCCACACTCCTTTTGCTTCAAACTTGCCCACGGCCTTCTTGTTCTTTTTCACTTAGCATGCACACACAAAATGTGTGATCTTTTATTTGTTCTTCAAAGTGTGCACCCACAAGGCTACGACCTTCCTCCTCTTGCTCACACCCGAATACCAACACCTCCACTTTCGTGTAGGGTCACAAGCAAGGATCTTCTCCACTGCCTCACCGCGCAAGGTGTGCTTGAGCCACGGGTCGCGCAAGTCACAAGGCACAAGGGTGTGCAAGTGCCGCGCAAGTGCCACTGCCACGGGGTGTGCAAGTGCAACACCCGCGTGCACTTCCTCCTGCCGCGTAAGTACACAGGCAGAGAGGGAATCAACCACGGGCGCGCTAGAATGCGGCCTCGGGTTCTTCCTGACATGCAAGGAAGGCGCGCATGGGACTCCTTCGGGCCTCTGGTGGCACCGAGATCTTTAAACGCGCAAGTATGTGCGGGGCTTCTTTCTTCACGAGGCAAAGAGCACTCACGGGACTTCTCTCGAGTTTTTCAGCAAACCAGAACAAGCGCCTTGGGTGCTCCTTTTATAGGCAAGGATGCCTCGTATCATCCGCGTGTGATATCTTTAAATTCCCGAAGTTTTCGGTTATTTCAAGATTCTGTGAAATCTTGTTTTTCTTTTTATTTCACGCGGGATCACTTCTCTTTGTTTTCCTCTTCACGTACATACAACTTAGAACGCATGCACAACCTTCTTTAAACCCAATCCATGCAAAGCATCAACACCGAATGGCCTCGCACCTTTGGTTGCTTCGGCCGAACTTCAAATTCTCCTCTCGTTGCATGCAAGCCCACTTTTAAGCATGGATGGATTCATCATGGACAGACGATCTCCATGGAGGTCTCGGTTTGCTCGGAGGTGGCCGGGAACTCAAAAACCGTCGTCGGGGAGGCCTCTGGTTCGAACAGAGCTCGCGGGTGGCAGCGGCCTGGCTTGAGGTTGAGGATGGACGGGGAGCTGTCGGATCGACGATTTGGACAGCTGCGATCAGAATGGGAGCGGCGAGATGCGATGTGCGGCGCAGATCGTCCGCGAGATCAGATGGATGGCCACGATTTGCTCCGCGGCAAAAATGCGCGTCCCACATCGAATCGGCGGCCATTTTCCACGCGGTTTATCAAACACCGCATGCCATCCTCAGCTCAGTTGAACTTCTCCCCTCCCGGTGCCGCCCCGCACCGGGTTCTCTCTGCGGGCGCGCTCTTGCGCCCCCCCTGCCACTCGGGCGCGCCACTGGCGCCCACTATGCATCCTTCAGGCGCGCGCTCTGGCGCCCATGCTGCGCAGGACCTGATCCCATGCGTGGCCCCGGCTTACACACGGTCGCGGCCTCTCGGGCTGGCCCCATGTGATCCCCCTTGGGCGTGGAGACCTCGAGTCCCATATGTGCCTTGGGGTTGAACCCTTAAGGCTGGCCCTTGGTGGCTAATTTTTTGCATAAGTAGAGACTTAGGGACTTTGTATAAAAACAAAGTAACCCAACTTCAAATGCCAAATGCCACTTCTTCCAAGCCATTCTTCTTCTTCATTTCTTCTCATCTTCTTCTTAAGAATTCCATTACTTCTCCTCATAGGATCTTCACTTAGGATATGGAATTCAAAAGGTTCATCTTCATCAACCGAACTCCTGAATCACTTATAATCATCAATGTTCTTTATTGATCTAATAAGAGATCAATTGGAACTTTTTCAATTCACATGCACTAAGAGTTAGTGCATGGACTTAATTAAAACCACTTCATCCACTTAGAACTTATGGATGGTTCAATTTATCTCCTCATGCATTGTCAATACAATGCATGGTCTTCAATTATTGTTGTGACTTTGTATCATCAGGATACAAGTTCTTTACACTTAAGGAACAGCTCAACAATCGTCAGATTTAACGATGCTCCATCATCATTCATTCTTCAAGTTGTGTAACTTAGTATCATCTTGATACAAGTATTGAAACATTAAGATCAGTTCTACAATCGTCTGATATCTATAGAGAATGTTTCAACCACAACATCCTATGTCACTTAGTGAATCTCCTAAGTGACATGCATCTTAGTACCATGGCCATTCTCCTTTCCTCACCAACACCATCACAACCTTTGGCATTCACATCTCGACAATTCTTGACATCCATTCATTATAAGACAACATCATGCCTCATTGACAACAAATGCAACACATTGCATTTCAATCTCCCCCTTTGTATTTGTTGTCAATACACTTCTTCAGCACATATGAATGGGTCAATATGTGTGCCAATATTTTCTCCCCCTTATTGGAAATCAAATGCAAAGGTGTGGTGTGTTTCTCTTCAAAAATCTCTTCCTCTCTTTGAAAAGTATTTTCTTGAAAAACACTGAGAGAGGGATGATGTCACATGTTCTCTTTAGCAAGGAACCTTTAGTAAATCATCTCTAAGTCTACTTGGGCTAACCCGGTGTAGAAAACAAGAGTGATGTAACCAAGGAACTCAATGTTGTCCAACATTCACTGTACATGTGAAATCATGCTTCAAGGGTTTGAAATTTTTCAGATATAACAATGAATTGCTAAATCCTACACATACTTCACAAAACTCATTAGAAAGTTCAGGTGCAAAGATAAAGCTCCCCCTTTCATCCATTTGTCTTCAATCCATACTCCCCCTTAATTGACAAGATGAATACAATTAAGAAACAAGGGATGAAAGTATGATTGGAACACCTTTAGCTTTTCTCAAGATGGTATTAATCTAAGAATCCCATCTTCTTCAGATTGGCTCCCCCTCAAGGGGTGCTCTCCATTCTACCCAAACCACTCTCCAGTTGAAAATGATCATCATCTTCAATTCCCTGCAATGTTAGCACATGTAAATAAAAGTGATTAAGGAATAAGATGGAACCTCCTTGGTTCATCAATGTGAACAACAAGGTTGAGAAGATTATCTCAACTGAGATGTCCCATTTTCACCATTCTTCATACTTGCACATTTGATCTTCAATGATGTTTGTGCTGGTGTGGATCTCAACACATCTTCATGCGAAATCTTCTTCTTCCCTTTTACCTTAGCAATTTCCAGAACTTCATCTTCAGCTCTCTGCAGATCTTTGGCAAGTTGCAACTGATTTCGCCATATGATTAGCAAGTCATTTGGAAGTGTGGCCTCAGTTCTGGATATTCCACATGGTTCTTTTGATGCTGTTAAGCTACCTTTCTTAGGCAACTTATTTTCAATCAATCCCTTCTGCTTCTTCTGGATTGATTGTCTTTTTGATTCCAGTCTGCTTCTATTTAATTCCATGGCTTGTTCACAATGATCCATGGTGTGTCCTTTATTTCCACAGTAGAAGCATGTTTTCTTGGTGGTCCTTCTGGATGCATCACCCTTCTTGGATTTAGACTCCAAGGACTTCTCTTCCTTTTTCAACATCTTCTTGGGAGCATTGTCACCTTTCTTCTGTTTGCTTCCCAAAGATTCTTTCTGAGCCAGGTTCTGTGATCTTTTCTTCTTTTGAGCTCTGGATATAGTTGGAGATTGACATGTATCTATTTGACCACTTTTTCAATCATCCCAGATGTTGTCAAGTAATCCAAATCTATTTGCAGTAAACAGATGTCTCTGGACCTGTGGATCCTGCTTCTTTTCTTCTGTCTTGCTCCCCCTTGGCATGGGATTCCTTTGTGCTTTCACATTGAGAGGATTGTACCAACAATCCTTTGCACAGTGCCCATACTTATTACAACACCAACACTGACCCACAAATCTTGACCTCTTGAGTCCTTCTGATTGTAGGGTACTTTTCTTGACTTGTTGTGCTGTTTCAGGAGAGCTTTCTTTCTTCATTGTCTTCATCCATACTTGTTTGGAATTATTCTTCCATCCTGCACTTTTTGTGGAAACACA
This sequence comes from Viscum album, assembly GCA_963277665.1. NCBI lineage: Eukaryota > Viridiplantae > Streptophyta > Magnoliopsida > Santalales > Viscaceae > Viscum > Viscum album. The sequence goes on from OY728129.1 coordinate 1,437,919,732, forward strand.
ATTAGAAGCATTAGTACAAGATGAGATGGATGGTACCTTCCTTTTAGAAGATGTTGCCCTTTTATTAGAGGATGTCTTTCTTTTGGAATCATCCTTCTCAAAGCTCACTTGAGTAGCAACATTTCTTCTTTCAGCTGATTGGGAGGCTTTAGCTTTGGGTGATTGCAGATTTTTCAATATCACCTCCAGTTCTAAGCATTTCATATTGAGGGAGTTCTTCTCATCCTCAATAGTTCTTAGCCTTCCTTCCCAATTTTCTTTCAGCTGTTCTAACTGGTCTTCATGCACCTTCTTCATTTCTTGTAATGAATTGTCAAGCTCCTTTACACTGTTTACTTTGTCTTCAAGTTGAGCATCTCTGACATTCATTGAAACTTTGTGCCTCTTTTCCAGTGCATGGAAAACTTCTTTGATCATTATCATAAAGATTTCTTTCTCAGAAAGGTTTCTTTGCAATTATTCACAAGTATCTTCATATATATCATTGCAAAGAGAAACTGTTTCATCCTTAGCCTTCACTAGCTTTCTGAGAGTGTTGGTTATGCCAACCCTTTTAGCCAATTGATCTTCCCTTGTATTGGCTTCTTCTTCTAGCTGTAATTTTTCTTCTTGAAGATCAAGGATGCCTGTAGCTATACACATTTCCACTTCCTTGGGGACTGTCTTCTGAAGATATTCGATTGCATTTTGAAGATCATTCATTATTCCAACTTCATCACAGCTAGGACAGGCTTTCTTCATCTTCTTGGCCTGTTTCTTCTTTCTATTTTTCTGAGTCTTGGCAGATATCTCCATTTGAGGCTGGTTGCTCATTTCCTCAAATATGCACTTCATAACGACTCCCTTGGATCTTTTAGAGGTAACCTTCGCTCTGATACCAATTGAAGTTCCCAGATCAGTGTGAATCACTGAGAGGGGGAGGGGTGAATCAGTGATCCTTTAAAACTTTTTATTAATTGATTCTTAATCAATTAAACCTCTATGGCTTGTTAAGGCCTCGATCCACTCTTCTTGTATCTCTCACCTTTCCATGAATGATGCAGTAAATGTAAAGGTACTGGACACAAGGATTTACAAGGTTTGGCACCAAAGGCCTACGTCCTTGCCATGTTGGTTATACGCCCCAACATGGTTTCTCCATTATAACTTGTTAGAATTACAATGGTCGATACAGAGTCCCACTGTATCTCTCCTGAGTCCCACAGGAGGGTCTTTATACTGCATCTCACAGTGTTACCAGAGTCCCACTGGCCTGCACCAGAATCCCACTGAAGACTTCTTCCACCCTGAGTCTCATAGGGGGCTTCTCCTGGCTCCTCGAGTCACACGAGTAGCTCTTCTTCTTTTTCAGCTCTTCAAGTATCCTCAGCAGCCTGGGATAAAGGATACTGGCCTTGCTCTGTACCTATGATCACTTGAGTTGATCAGGTCTTCTCGTCTTGCTCGGGATTTATCTTCTTCTTCTAAGGATGACCTAGACTCTCTCCAACTACTGAATACTCAGACAACTGATATCTTTAACTTCGGTCTGGTCCAGTCTCACAGCAATTCAACTTCTTGCACTGAATGCATGGAAAATCTGATTCTTCAAGATTTTCTGGTCTTGGACTTCTCAATTGCACACAGCCTGATTTAGCTTTGTTCACGTGTGCACCTCCATGCATGTAAGCATGCACTTTCCTCTTTCTCCTCTTGGTGCAATAAACCCTCAAAGGGTGTAGTCACTTTAAGCACACACCTTTTCTTCTTTTCCTTCACACGTTTAATTTCTTTTGATTACACACATAAATGTGTGTTATACTTTGTGTGAGTGTCCTTCATTTTCTTCTTCTAAATGTATACACACTTCTTAGTGCACACACATAGGTTCGGCCTTCTTGTCTCTTTGCACACAAAACTTCTTCACTTTGGCACACACTTGAGCTTGGCCTTCACACTTGTTAGGCACACACAAATTATATAAATTTTGTCCACATGGGTGATAGCCTTGGCCTTGTTCTTTCATTGCACATACTACTTGATGTAGTCTTCCTCCTTATACACACACTAGGGCCACGACCTTCTCTTGTTCACTTTGCACACAAGGCACTAAGGCCTCGGCCTTCCTCTTGTTTTGCACACACAAAAATGTGGTGGCCACACTCCTTTTGCTTCAAACTTTCCCACTGCCTTCTTGTTCTTTTTCACTTAGCATGCACACAAAAAATGTGTGATCTTTTATTTGTTCTTCAAAGTGTGCACCCACAAGGCTACAGACTTCCTCCTCTTGCTCACACCTGAATACCAACACCTCCACTTCCGCGTAGGGTCATAAGAAAGGATCTTCTCCACTGCCTCACCGCGCAAGGTGTGCTTGAGCCGCGGGTCGCGCAAGTCACAAGGCACAAGGGTGCGCAAGTGTCGCGCAAGTGCCACTGCCGCGGGGTGTGCAAGTGCAACACCCGCGTGTACTTCCTCCTGCCGCGTAAGTACACAGGCAGAGAGGGAATCAACCACGGGCGTGCTAGAATGCGGCCTTGGGTTCTTCCTGACACGCAAGGAAGGTGCGCAGGGGACTCCTTCGGGCCTCGGGTGGCACCGAGATCTTCAGCCGCGCAAGTATGTGCAGGGCATCTTTCTTCGCGAGGCAAAGAGCACTCACGGGACTTCTCTCGAGTTTTTCAGCAAACCAGAACAAGCGCCTTGGGTGCTCCTTTTATAGGCGAGGCTGCCTCGTATCATCCGCGTGTGATATCTTTAAATTCCCGAAGTTTTCGGTTATTTCAAGATTCTGTGAAATCTTGTTTTTCTTTTTATTTCACACAGGATCACTTCTCTTTGTCTTCCTCTTCACGTACATGCAACTTAGAACGCATGCACGGCCTTCTTTAAACCCAATCCATGCAAAGCATCAACACTGAATGGCCTCTCACCTTCGGTTGCTTCGGCCGAACTTCAAATTCTCCTCTCGTTGCATGCAAGCCCACTTTTAAGCATGGATGGATTCATCATGGACAGACGATCTCCATGGAGGTCTCGGTTTTCTCGGAGGTGGCCGGGAACTCAAAAACCGTCGTCGGGGAGGCCTCTGGTTCGAACGGAGCTCGCGGGTGGCAGCGGTCTGGCTTGAGGTTGAGGATGGACGGGGAGCCGACAGATCGACGATTTGGACGGATGCGATCAGAATGGGAGCGGTGAGATGCGATGTGCGGCGCAGATCGTCCGCGAGATCAGATGGATGGCCACGATTTGCTCCGCGGAAAAAATGCGCGTCCCACATCGAATCGGCGGCCATTTTTCACGCGGTTTATCAAACACCGCGTTCCATCCTCAGCTCAGTTGAACTTCTCCCCTCCCGGTGCCGCCCCGCACCAAGTTCCCTCTGCGGGCGCGCTCTTGCGCCCACCCCTGCCACTCGGGCGTGCCACTGCCGCCCACTATGCATCCTTCGGGCGCGCGCTCTGGCACCCATGCTGCACAGGACCTGATCCCCTGCGTGGCCCCAGCTTACACATGGTCGCGGCCTCTCGGGCTGGCCCCATGGGATTCCCCTTGGGCGTGGCGACCTCGAGTCCCATATGTGCCTTGGGGTTGAACCCTTAAGGCTGGCCCTTGGTGGCTAATTTTTTGCATAAGTAGAGACTTAGGGACTTTGTATAAAAACAAAGTAACCCAAGTTCAAATGCCAAATGCCACATCTTCCAAGCCATTCTTCTTCTTCATTTCTTCTCATCTTCTTCTTAAGAATTCCATTACTTCTCCTCATATGATCTTCACTTAGGATATGGAATTCAAAAGGTTCATCTTCATCAACTGAACTCCTGAATCACTTATAATCTTCAATGTTATTTATTGATCTAATCAGAGATCAATTGGAACTTTTTCAATTCACATGCACTAATAGTTAGTGCATGGACTTCATTAAAACCACTTCATCCACTTAGAACTTATGGATTATTCACTTCAGCTCCTCATGCATTGTCAATACAATGCATGGTCTTTAATTATTGTTGTGACTTTGTATCATCAGGATACAAGTTCTTTACACTTAAGGAACAGCTCAACAATCGTCAGATTTAATGATGCTCCATCATCATTCATTCTTCAAGTGGTGTAACTTAGTATCATCTTGATACAAGTATTGAAACATTAAGATCAGTTCTACAATCGTCTGATATCCATAGAGAATGTTTCAACCACAACATCCTATGTCACTTAGTGAATCTCCTAAGTGACATGCATCTTAGTACCATGGCCATTCTCCTTTCCTCACCAACACCATCACAACCTTTGGCATTCACATCTTGACAATTCTTGACATCCATTCATTCTAAGACAACATCATGCCTCATTGACAACAAATGCAACACAGTGCATTTCACAACCAATCAATCATATTATAATTAAATGATCATAATCCATCATATAAATAAAAATAATTATTTACTTGATTGTGTGAAAGAAGTACAACAAGAGTCCTCTAGTGCATCTCATGGCAGAATCCCCTAGGTTTAGGATATAAAAAAGGAATTATCTACTTTGAATCATTTATTAACCTCAATGGTTTGTAAGAAAATACCTAATTTCACTCATGAATGGTTCAAAAATAAATAAATACTCTATAAAAGGGGTTTGAATCCCAATTTACAATAGCAAGAAAAACCAAGGAAAATTAGATGAAGAAGAATATGACTAATCCTAACCATAGATTTCCTGGAGTTCCATGAATTTTAAATATGAATGACAAAATAAAAAATCCCAAAATACACTGGATAAAATTATACTACAACTTAGGAAGTTCTCAAAAAGTTAGACTCTCATTTATATAAGAGATTGAGGCCATTTCTAAGAGATGATATGGAAACCGATATTTAATTAGAATTAAAGTAAACAGATATGAAAATAAAATAAACTAAAACTATCGATGATCCATCAAAATTGAACCAATTTTACAGTGATCTTAGTTGAAATATATAGTTAATAACTTTGATCTTCAACTAATATGCACAATATATCTACATTTTGGTTCCTCAGGATTATATATGTATTCCTCATATAATAGACACTTCATTAGTGTGATTTATTTTATCTCTTTCTTATTCTTCTTCAGAGATGGATTTCCATGTTTTTTCCAACTGAAAAAACGTATAAGAGCCTTAATTACTCTTATTTAAGATTCCTTAATATCTAATTTATTCTGTTTCTATACAAATTTTGAACTAACATAGGTTTATATAATTTCTAAATAGCCTAGTTTAATGAAAATTTTATAATGCGAGGATGATTTTCAACATTATATATATTCCATTTAATTTCTTAGGGAATTTTTGAAATTTTTTATTTTATTTATGTAGATGGGCTTCTTCTAAATTTCCTAATATCAAGGACAAATAAATATATATAATCAATCCATCCTATGTTAATATTATATAGGATCTATAATTTTTATTTTAGTCTTCTATAGATTCCAGTTGTTTATACATGGTCTTCTTTTATAAGCATTTAACCTTACAAAATCAACAACTTATTTATTTAATCAGATGTTGAAAGTTAAAAATTTGTTTTTAACATATGTATTCAATCTAAGAACTATTTTACACATATATGGTGACCTATCTAGTATTATCATCCATATACAGGGTTCATATAATTTTAGTATATAATATAATTAAATCAATAAAATCTAAATTTAATTCCAAATTTATAATATGTTTTAAAATATCCCAATATAATTTTTATGTAGTAAATTATGATAAAAATGAAAAATTATGGGGATATAAATAATAAATTACAATATGAAAATATGTGATCGATATCCCCCTCCATAAACACTTATTCTCTTTCTCTCATAGGAAAATTCTATTTAACATGGCTAAATAAATGTTCTTAAGGAAACATTTGATGCACTTTGAATTATCAAATATTTGTAAGTACCATGATTCCTATATGTTTTTAATTTCATCTATTTATTTATATGTATAAATATACATTCAAAATACTTCTTTACCCATCCACATTTTTCTACCTACCTTCCTATAAATATATCTCCCTTCTCTAAAATAATTTTTGTGGATGGTTTATTTCTTCTTATGTACATGAATGTTTTATATAGGCCTTTTTCAATTCAATTTTATCAACCTAAAAAAATAAAAAGCTTAAAAATATTGATATATTTGATATGGTTACTTCAAATGGTTAGGGTAGGCATTATATAATTTTATTTATATAAGGTTAAAAGAGGAGGTTTCTATTAATAGTAACAACATGATATATATTTCAAGAATAGAGAATAAATTCATCACCCTATTCCATTAAAATTATATAATCCATCACTCACATTCCCTATTTTATTTTAGGGTTCACAAGACAATGAAATAGAAATACTAAATGATTATCCCCTTATATCTATGTATTTTTTTAATTTTTTATTAATATTTTTTTTAAATTCATGGCTTTTTATTTTTTGAGTAAGAGTAAAACATGTATTTCATAGATAATTTCGAAATATGAAACCCACTACCTAATACAATATTTATAATTTCCCAAAAATGGATTTATTCTCACTAAATTTCATAAAAATCGATTCCCCATACTTAACATGAATCATAATCTTGAAACGTACCTATGTATAATTTAATAAAATAAATATATGTCTTGTAATTTGGATTATGTTAAATGATAGTTCATGTATTATAAGGGATAAAAAGAATGATAATATGAAGGTTTCCATTATTGGTAATGGTTATTAAAGATAATTCCTCATTCTCATTCCTATATAGTTCTTTTTAAAATTTTGAAAGCAACTTTGGTGTTGAGTGGGAACATAGATGAAAGTTCAAAACCAAATCCACCTGCAATCATAGATTAAAAACCACTAAACTAAAAATAAAACCAAATACTATCACAGTAGAAAAATAATTCCAATTTTCTAAATAACATTTTCCATTAGGAAATTTTATTCCTCAGAAACAGTAGTGTCTGTGTTTCGATCCTGATCCCCCTTGAGACACACCCTTGATGTTACACCACCATTAATGTCACATATTCACATATCCATTGCCGATTCCAACACACTAGTATACCATTCTTTACCATTTATATTGCTGAAAGAATACAATATTATCCACACTATAGAATGAGAACTATCCGAGCCACCAAGAAACCAAAGTGAAGATCAACCACCAAAACGAGCTTCAAAAAATCAAATTCCATACAAAAACCTGACAACCATATGAACTACTTGTAATAAAACCAACTAAAACGTCAATTCATGAGAACTAAATAGGAAATAGAAATAATTAAAACATATAACTAAAATAGTTCTCACAGAATATCTTACCTACCTCACTTACCTAACCCTCCATTAGAAACAATAATGGAGAACTAACAATACATTGATTTTAGGGGTTTACCTCTATAAAATTACTCTACCATCCAAATCCCAACAAACCATAAACACTGTGATGGTAGAAACTATGTGGAGTATAGAGTGATGTGTAGGGACAAAATATCTTAGAGGGGGAAGAAAAAGGATGAGAAACATTATATACCCACCACTATGTCTAGAGTGTTGAATAAACATTGTTCCAATTGAAAGAAACTATGAGATACCCTAACTTGAATGTAAAAGTAGCACTATTTTAACATGATGAAAACCCTTGATAATGGCTTCCATAATTGATCAAAATGGAGTCCAATATGGTGAATTATGCTTTGATAGTAGAGAATAATTGAATTAGGTCCATAAAGGAGAGTAATAAAAACAAGAAAATCATCCAATAGAGATAGAAAAATAAAACCCCTGTGAAACCAAAAAAATATCACATAGAAAATCAAAAATCAACACAAAACCCCATATTAAAGTCCATTATATAGGGAAAATCACAGTAGTTTAGGTGGTAAGAGGTGAGTATAGAGTAAAAAAATAACCTCGATTGTGACCACAGAACAAAATTTATGAGGCCCCAAAGAAATTAGTGGGTAATAGGAAACAACCAGCATGTATGAAAAAATTATATTAAATTATGAGTAAAAGAGAGAGAAATAAACTTCAGTGCTTATGGGGACTAACATCACTGATGAAAGGATTGATTAGCAGTACATATAGAACCCATGAAATATAAGAAATTTAAAAAAAGGTTTAGATGCCTCTCATGTTGGTAAATATAACATTAAAATAAATTATTCACATAGGTTTCACATTTGATCAGAATTCATTTAATATTAAATTTAAAAAATCATTGAATCAAATAAATTTTATAAACTATTTAAATAAATATATAAATTTGTCTTTCTAAAAATTATAATATGATTCCTATTCAAGAATGCAATTAATTTTATACCTTGAACTCACTAAAAAATAGAAATCAAAAAATTAAAATAAAGCATATAATGTTCACTTGGCTAGTTCCAGTCCTCTCCCCCCACAATTATCTATTTATTAACCTCTTTAATTTCCAATATTATTTTAATATTTCTCATATAGAATAATAATTTGGGGAAAATTTAATGACTATTATTGATATTACATTATTGTGACTCCAAAGGTGGATAAAACTCGAAGGATTCCTTCCAGTGAGATATAATAGTCACTACCGCTATTTGATGTCTAAAAAATTAAACAAAATATAATTACTAAAAATTTAAATAAAAGAAATAAAATAATCATGGGTAAAATTTCCCAAAAATGGGTTGTATTTTGATTTAATACCATTACAGTTCCAATATGAAATCCCCAATTTGTAGGAGAAATGGGTATCCTTAGTAAGAACCACCATATGTTCATCATTAAAGTTGCCTCAAAATAAAGGGTTCACATGGGAATTAATTTTATATTCTCATTATTCCTTGTAACAAGTCCCTCATCAACCATATAATAAGTGTTATCTACATAAATTTGGTTATCTAAGTAGTATATGAATGGTGGGGAGAGCATTGTATGTGTTTTTATCTTTACTTATTCTTCTTCTTATTATCCTACTAAAGGATATTCACTATTATTATAGAGATATATATACTCCACCTGATGTTCTTATTCATCTAATTCATAACCATATAAGTTTATCCAACTGTTGGAAAAACTGTATTAATATTAAAGAATCTATGAGATTTTAATTAGATGGTAACCAAATTTTAATAAAATAATTCAAATTGGAACTCTTTCTCTGTAAAGGATTGATTAACCTCCCTAGTTGATTACGCAAATATAATTTGTGATTTCATTAATATGATTGAATATATTTTATGTTCATCAAAGAAAAATAGGTTTTTTTTATTTATTTTATTAAAAAACAAGAACAATAATGTTTGAGAGACACCCCCAACAATTTTTCCAAATTAATGAAAGGGTTTAAGATTTGGATCCTTCACAATATGATTTATATTAATTTGTGGATGCATTATAGAGGTATATCAAGTTATTATCCTAATAAGATCCACTAAAACATTTTTTCATTGATAAATAACTTTTTTATTTAATTGACTAATAATTCAAAAATATATAAAAGGAAAATAGGATCCAAAAAGAAGAGATATTCACGAATTTTATAGCGTAGATGGAAGAACTATAACACAAACCTAGTTAAAATTGAAATATCATATAATTAAACTGACTAATCATTTATTATATTTAGAAGTAATCAATATTATTTTAATTTTATGATCAAAATCTTGTGTATGCATGATTATCCTTACTGTATTGATAAGAAAGACAAATGGTATAACTAGATACATCAAATGAATCATATCCCACACTCCCCTACCTTTAAGAAAGAGAAACACCATGATCAAATTTTAAAACTTCATTATTATCCCGGGTTTGAAGACACATTCTATCCTTCCCTAAATCATTGTTTTTTTCATATACTAATACTCATGAAAATATTGAAATAATGGATATTCAAAATATGAATGAAAATAATGAAGACTAATTTGATGGTAACTATCACAAATACCGGACTTAGAGACCCTATAGTTAATATATTTGTAAATAAAAAATAGGAAATTAAAATCACAAAAAAACTCTAGAGAATACATGGATTTCTACTTGTAGTAACTCCTTAGGTTATCCTCTTATTACTATAAGAGTTAAAGAACACTGTCAAAAGATGATAAAAATATAAAACAATATGAAAAATAGAATAAAATTTATCACAATAAAACTAAAATTAAACTTGAACCAATCCTTCATTAGAGAAATATTTTTATAGTGGTCAAGGGAATAATATCTAGACAACTAATTTAATCTTTTTCCAGATTCCTTGTATTTTCTACAATTTTTACTTAGCATCAGAGTCACTGATATAAACATAATTATTTTTCTCTATCTGGGATCCACTTTATAGTCACCCCAGAACATCATACATAGATATTAAATTTTTTAGATGAATATTCGATACATTAAAATAAAAAAACAAATGAAGATATTAACAGTTTAGTGTCTTTTGAGACTAGGTAGACAATATTATAATTTGGTAAAATATCTCCAGAATGTCCCCTCAATATCTTCTACTTTATTACCCTTCACAAAAATACCCTAATTAATACCTTTCATCATATCCTGGGTAAAGTGAACATAAGAATGGGTGATATTAAATGCTCGTTAAGGGTTAAAATGGAAATATATACACATAACATGGGCATAAGTGTATGATAATGAGAAAATAATATATTAAAACCATAACCTATATGTCAAAGATCAGAATCATGAGCTATGACATAATTATTTCCAGTTCATTAGACCTCAAGAAAAAGGAAATCAAATAAATGACTCATGATAACATAACACTATCATAATACATTGATTTATCACATACACACTAGATTATAACATTTTGAATGTTTATAAATAGAGAAATGTTCAATTGTTAAGATAACGATTTGACATATGGCCCACACATAAGATTATGGACATGCTACCAAGTCCATGCATATCTTTATAGAAATGAAACCAAAATCCATGCATAAGATTGTGATCATGTAACCCGGTTTATTTATAACTTTGTAAACATGTAATCAGGTTCCCGCATAACAATGTAATCATGTAATTAGGTTTCTGCATAACATATTTAATCATCCGTTATCTATCATTACACAATGAATTTGAGTAATATATAATTCCCAGATGTCACATGATAAAAATTATATACATGTGTGTAGAATGATCATAAAGAATACATCATATAATTACCCATGAAATTAAATGAGTTTAATAAAAATTTCATCACTTCACAACCTATTTAAAAAATATAGGTTTCATAATCATTTCATCATACCATAACTAGTTGGAATAAGAAGAATATTTTATAATAATTTTATCATGGAATAACCCATGGAAGATAAATGTGTTTCATAAGCATATTATTATCATAAAACATTCATATATAGATTAAAAATTGTATCATTGTATCATATCCCCATTATGTAATAGGTAATATCAACAAATTTAATCTTATATGTAATATTATTTTGATTGGTCATTTAAAACATTTCTTGAAGAAAATATCCTTTCTGATTTGAGAAACAATTTTTAAAATAGAAAACATTAAGAAAATATTTTAAAAAAAATAAGCTTAAGAAATTATAAATAAATTTTCAATTTAAAATTTTTTCATAAAGTTGGTAGGTTTCTTTCAGGTATTACATGTTTAATCAAGGGTTTCTATCACATTTTTTATAAAAGAAAAATGAGCATTGTTTAAAAAAGATATAAAGATTACATTTAAAAAATATTTGTAAAAAACCTCAAACATGGGTAACAATTTAATATATATAATAATAATTAATCATTTTTAATGCATTTTTATAAAACATGGTTTTGTAAGAAAATGGATTTATAATTGGAGAGAAAAATAATGTTAGATTTTATTAAGAAACATTTCTAAATTATTTATTATACCATGAGTAGAGAAATTTTAATAGTACGTGATAATATCATGAATAACTAGACTATTAAAATATTATTGACTTTTTTGATATATGTATTAGAATATCTTATCTTTAGAAACATAATCATAAACAATCCTGATAAATTATGAGATTCTAATATAAAATAATTACCACGTTTGTAACTTTAAATCATAAGCCCCGTGATAGAATAACATAAAAAGAAACATAAAAAATAATTAGGATAAATAAATTCATAACATTACATTTAAAATGGTTTTTATACACACCTCATGAAAGAACATATGATCGTAAAATAATGTTATTCTCAAAAAATAAAAAATGAGTAAAAAATTATTTACCACTTTGGTAATATTTTTATTTATAATCCCCATTAAGTAATAAAAAAATTGACATTTAAATATAATGAAAATTATGGTATTCATGATATAAAATTTCAAATAGTAATTATAAACACCATAAAAAATAAATGAGAACTAAATTTACATATGTATCTTAGAAATAATATAGAGACAATAAATCCCTTACCATAAGACTTGACTTCTATCATAACTATTCAAAAATCATGTATAATAAATATAAGTTTATTTTACATATATTATAGAACCATATATATATATATATCATTCCATACATTATTTACTAATTACCTTTTATTCAGTATTTATTAAAAATTCCATGTTAAAGGCATGTTTCGAGTAACATATGATTTGTTTTTCATGTATGTTTCGATTGTTAATTTTAGTCCAATTAATTTTATCACAGTTCCATCATATCAATAATTTTAACAATGACATAAATATCATATATATTAAGTGTATATATTTTTATATTAATCAATAAAATTTATTGATATAAAATGAAATACATTGTTCATGGAGACCTTATGTCATACATACGTTTAAATGGTGTTTCCATTTTCTTATAAGATTGAATAATAGAAAGTTAAGGATTAGAGTAGGTATAGGAATAAATAAAAATTAATATCATGAATATCATATATAAAAAATAAATCCATCATTATAATCATCCTAGAGAGGTGGTAATGAAAAAATGAATGACATTAATTGGTGAGGCGGTAGTCCACCATACTCACAAACTATGATTTCATAACGCATTTGATTGAAGTGGAGAAAGATGTAGGTTAGACCCTTAACATAAAAAAATATCAATATATGTATTTTACTTAATTTATTGGATGATAATGTAATAATAATAATTGGAGGAGGTGGAAGAATAAATTAAAAAATTCTAGTTGAGAATGTTACCACTTATTTGAGAATCCTCTGTAGGTTTTCACCAAAATCCATCCTAGGTTGGATTTATGTCCAAAATAAGGCTTATAATATGAGATGAAGGAAGTTGGGAGGTGATCTGTTTGGGTATTTTTCAATAAAAAATGTCTTTATAGGTTTGAATAAGTCAGGGGAGTGGGTTTCCATTTATAATTGAGGAGTGTCATTTTTGTAAATTATCAAAAGTACTCACTATAAGGAGGTCACTCTTTACCTATGCCCTGCTAAAATTATTCTATATTAGATTTTATGGATTATATAGTCAATTAAAACCTATAAAACACAAAATAAAACATTTTTTGTCATGTTATTCCTTATTCTCTATGTTTACTCAATTTTACCCTTTTAGTTTTTTACTATAATAACTTTAATATTTTTATTTACCTAGGAAATCAGACCATTAAAAATAAAATTAAAATGAAATTTATTAGATAATTTATATATAGAAATTATAAATATTAAATAAAATTTATTAAAAAAGGATCCATTGTTTATGAAAAAATTAATTATAACTCAAGCACTTGTAACACGCCAAACTCCATTTTAACCTCACTCATTGTAATTAATTTTATCCGATTTCACTAAACGAAATGGTAAAAAATTATTTTTAACTTTCTAGATAATATGAATTATGATGATTAAAAATTTGAAATCCATTTTTTGAAATTAAATTCCCAAAAGTATAAAAATTTAATTTAAAACTATCAATGTCGACCCGGCGAGGAAGCGTCTTTTTAAGAGAAAAAAGTTCAAAAGTTTACAATGTTTTTATATCAAATTTATTTATGAAATTGACACCACAGAACTAGATTAGGTTAATAGATATATTATTTTACTAATTTTACACTAAAAATTATTTAAAATATTATTTATCTTTATAAATAAAGTAAACAAAATTTCAGTTCTCCATTAAAATTCAGAATTTTTCAATAGTCATCAAAAAATAAATCTTTTTAGAAAAATTCCAAAAATTAACACTGATATACTTTTTAAATTTCAATATAAAAAATAAAGTTTATTTTTTCAAATTAATTTCATAAATGTTCCTAAAATTAATTTTATTATTGTTCATAAATATAATAGATATCATTTTTTGAGAAAATATTATTTTCAAAACATATAATATCTTTTATAAAAATTATTTACCTTCTTATCAATAGGGCTTATTTATATAAAACCATTTTAAATAATATTTAAAATTTATTTATTAACACTCATATAGTTATGTTTAGTAGCTAGGTTATAATGACCACATTTGAATAATGTTAATAATATATCATAGTTGTGTTAAAACTTGTTTTCATGTGTAATGCTTTCTAACCCGATGTTGCATTTAACAAAATATTAATATGGTGTTACATGTAAAGAAAGCTAACCCAATTATTGTTTTAAGTTAATATTACCTTGTTTTTTCATGTAACACATTCTACCCTAGTGTTACATGCAATGTAAGATGAACTTGGTTTTCTGTGTTACACAAAATTAACTTGGTGTTGTGTGTAACAAAAGATATTGAAAAGATTATGATAATTCTATAAAATTCAGAAAATCGCATGTTTTACATTATTCCCCCTTAAAATTAATTTCGACCTCAAAATTCATCTCTTATATCACATGTTTAGCATTTTATTTTTTAGTATAAACGAACATTTTAAAAATGAATAACAAAAATTCACTTAAAAAGGGAAAGTTGGAAACATAAATTTCACCTAATGTAACTCATAACTAGGTTTCAATATTGGATAAAATAAGTGAGAAGTAAATATTTGGTCATGAAAAATAATAATAAATAATGATAGAGTATGAATTAGATTACTAATCACAAGAAAGTGGGTGATCCATTGAAGGTTAACGACCACAAAACCATAAATCTCAGATGATTTAAGGGACCATTTGATTCATCCAAAATGAAGGTACTATGCTATTTTTTTACGATCATTTTACTCAATTAGATTAATTCATTAACCATCCATAAAGAGAACATATGATAAGGTGATTACTTTATATCTTTTTATTTATTTGACATAATTTCATCCTTTGGTTGTAAATGTAAATAATAATAATAACATACTTTTTATTTATTCAAAATCAAGTACAAAACCAAAGTTTCCCAACAACTAAAATCAAAACCAAACCCAAAAACAAAAACAAAAACAAAACCAAAAACAAAACCAAAAAAGGGGAATCATGGAGGTATGAAAAAGAGAAGACCAAGAGTGTCCCTGATAGAGATGTCCACTCTGCACGCTGGAAGGGATCCAAGGGAATTTAATACCAAAATAGGGGGGATGGGGGTCACCCTAGAGGCCAAGAAGTTAGTAAGCCGATTACCCTCACTCCACGTGCGGAGAATATCGGTGTCATGGGAAAGAAGAGCCTAGAATTTTGGGATGATATATGTTATCTGAAAATGAGGAGAGATGTTGCCTTTGAGAGTGATCCAAATGATTTTCGAGTCTATCACCACTATAGCCAAGGGGAGATCACTCAAGGAACAAAGTTCTAAGCCGCTGAGCATGTCATTGTCCTTTGCCACCAGAGGGTCACCAGATCCATAGGAGGCATTGAAAGCAAGTACAATGGATCTAGATGTGTCCCAAACAGCCCCTCCTCCCCTCATTCCCCCCTTCTGCAAGCCCCGTCAGTGTTGATTTTGATACTGAGAGAGAGAGAAGGTGCCATCTTACCCAAGAACTGGTCATCGTAGGGGGTGGATGACCTAGTGAGTGTAAAATACTGGGGTAGTGACTAAGGGATGGTGATTCCTTGTGATGCTTGTGGAGAGAATCCGACTCGTCTATTAACAACCTGGTCCAAAGGTTCAAAATGTGGGGATAATGGAGAGAACTATGGTGCCTCATATGGTTGCGCACCTGCGAGATACTCCAAAATCTAGCAGTGAGAATAACCGAGCAGTCGCCTCCTCATGTTTGGTGGAGGCAGCATTGTACCAATGCTTTAAGAACTCAACAAGAGAGGATATCATCACTGAAAATTCCATATTCTCCACCAAGGCATTCCACAGCTGGCCAGCTAGGTCACTTTTAAAGAAAAGGTAGGATGAAGTCTCCTCTTTTTTAGTTGAACAGTAGAGGCATCTTGAGGAAAGAGGATTACCTTTTGCCTTGATAGCCATCTATATTGGGATAAAAATGGATCAAAACCTCTAGATTAAAAAGTTTATCTTGGATGGAATATACTTTCTCCAGAGAAAAAATCCCCAAGGATCGTTAACCCGTTTCCTAGGAAAGGATTTCCTATATTCACTTGCTGAGAATATTCCTGAAGAAGAACCCTTGATGACTGACCAATATGTGGACTCGTCCAGACAAATGTCACAGAATTAAGCTTCCTAGAAGGGGTTATGGATGGCCTTGAGAAAGAAATGATAGAGAGAGGCCTCCTTAATTAAGAGGTTGGGAGTTGGACAGCCCGGGATGCCGAGAAATCTTCTACCCCAGTCGCACTCCCTAAAATGGGAGGTTCCCTCTCAGATGATCCATTGTGAGTGTTCTTGAAGGGATCCTTTGGTTGTGACTAGGTCATTTTACATAACATCTTTACTCTAAGAGATTAACTTTTCATGTCTGAATCACTATATAAGATCTATGAAAGAATGATAAGTAATTATTTATTTCTATAGTTATTATCAAAATAAAGAGGTCATCCTAATTATTTTCATAAATCATCATATGATGAGTATATACATTACTGTTTAAAACCACCTCCAAAGTTCAAAAAAACAATTCATTAAATTTTTAACATTATGTTCATTCCAAATGATTAAAATAAAAAAAATCATACATAAGGTCATTAAATTTACAATATGACCTTATCCTTACTTCTTCAAACAATATTAAGTTGATTTTAATTATTACATACCATACATGTGAATACAATCATCATGTATTCTCTTGGAACATGGTAATAACCTGAATTACCATAAAACCTTATTGAAAACAATAATGATACCTTATTCTAAAAAACTACCTTTTGGAGATAATATTTAAATTTAAAAATTCTGTAAAATCTATCAATGATAGAAAATATCACTTTGTCAAAAAATCATTAAATAGTTATAGGGAAATTAATACCATTAAATTTATTTAATCAATATGAATAATATATTTAACCTAACATTATTTTCGCAGCATTAGGAACATATTAAGGGTTATGTTTCCCTTAATTATGTGTTTTCCATGAATATCACCTTTTAATTAAATCAATTTTCAAGGTCATTAGAACCATTCATCATATTATTGAAAGTATTTAATGAAAAACATCTAAAGAAATCCTTATCTATACTATTATTCATCTAAAATATTACTAGGATTATAATATATAAAAAGTTTAACTATTTTAACTTATCCTTAATCATTAACTAGGATCTTTTATCTTATTACCTAATACATCATTCCTTTTATATTTTATGTTTAGTGTTCTCCTCATCAGAAATATAACCACTACTCCTACTACCTTTTTAATCTCTTCACAAGTTATCCTCTAAGACATCAATTTTCATAATTCCCATACTTTCCACATTTAAAAGTATCATCCTTTGATAATACATTAGTGATACCAATATTCCCATATATTATGTTTAAAAAACATTTAATTTTAATCCTAATAGTTTCTTTCTTTGTGTCCTTTCTTTACACACCCAAAGAAATATTCTTATACTTATGCAAAATTACCTTGAGTGATTCTTCCCACATTCTTGACATATAGTAAACTGAATCTTCTTTCCTCCAACATTTCTATTACCTTAACTCTCGGAAAACTCCATCCTTATCTTTATTTTTAGTCCGAGAGTTAGTTATTTGTAATTTTTTAGTCATATTTTTAGATAAATGATTAGGAATAATAATTATATGCTTCACTCTAGTCTTCATAACATTTAGATTCTCATTTGAAAATTGTCTGTCACATTTAATGTTAAACCAATTCCTTCTAGTTACCTACATTGACTAAAACTAAAAAGGATGCTATGATCAATTCTAATCATAATGCGATAAAAAATAATCATTACTTATAGAATGTCTAAATAATGAAACCTTTACTTTAAATCAACGACAACATATTCTTGTCATAGGTCAATAAAATCATCATCTATTTGAATCCTTCATGATGGTTTGTAAAGTGTTTTTGAATTTCCCAAGAGTATCACCACTGAGTTTCAAACCCAGTGTGGAGCAAGGCCTATTCTCATGAACTAGGTGATGATTGAGTCTATCCCAGTGCACTCTTTTTGGAGTTATTAACATAAAGTTTCGATGTTCCCAAGCCACATACACTAAGTTTTTTGCATCATAGTTTCTAATAATTAACTGAAATATTATTTTCATTCCTTATATAGTGACCTAGGATATTCAAATATATATATATATAACCTTTTTTAGATGAATATTCAATACATTACACAAATTCATTCCCAAGTATGGTAATAGTTTATTGTCTTTGAACACTAAGTACACAATCTTAAATTTTTTGTTAAAGATATGAAAAATCTCCCATAAATATCTTCCCCTTTAGTAATATTCATTTAAATACCCTATATAATATTTTTATTCAAAACATGGGGTAATGAAACATAAGAATGTTTTATCTAAAATGATCAGTAAGGGTAAACCTGGGAAATACATAATCATAATGTGGGAATAATGGTATGCAAATAATATAATAACATCTAAAAAACATACCCTTTATACCAATGATCAAAATCAATAGTCATAGAATAATGATAGGTAGTTCATAAGTAATTAAACTTAAAGAAAAGAAAGAAATTATCCATGAGAAAATAAAATTGGCAGAATTCATCGATTAATAAAATACACATCAACTAATAATATCTTAAACAATTATAAATAGAGCTAGGTTCACTAATTAAGTTAGTTTCCTGAAATGTCGTACTGACATAAACACATGGACATGAAACCAGGTCCACGCATATCCTTAAGGACACAAAATCCAAGTCAATGCATACATTGTGAACATATAATCAGGTTCATGGATAACATTGTGGATATGTAATCCGGATAATGAATAACATTTTGAACAGGTAATTAGGTTCAATCATAATGTATTAACTCATGAGTTATCCATATTTACCCAATGAATTAGTGGGTGATATATCTATCACCCATCACATAATAAATAAAATACATATGTGTGCTACAATATCATAAGACATTTGATGGACCATGGAACACCCTTAGAGGAGAGTGTTGAATCAGGGTGTAACATTTTTCTTTTAAACTGATGGATCTTATTCCCACGTTGGTATGAACCTATTAAACCTATCTAAAGAAGAAGTCCAAAAAATATACAATCACATGAAAATCACTGACACAACAATTTTACTTTGTAAACTACTAAGGTCTACGACCAAGGATCATATTCTAATAGTGTGTCGTTCATACCGAAAACCACTAATCTTCCCTTTGGATTACAAGAGTATAGCATAGTTACTCTAGGAAAGGCACACTAACATTAATCGTTTTTAGGTAACACACACTGCATCCCTCATAGGACTTCAATTGACTCCCCCTTGCTCACTACATTGGAAGAATATTCACTCAGTTTATTGACTTGAAGGTCGCTTCAATGTTTTAGCGTGAGATCATGAATCCTAAACTGTAAATGGATTCTCTGTTATAAAGTCTAGTAATCCCCCATATATGAAATTTATTTTCTCGTACACTGATATGTTATGTAAATTAATTTAAAAACTAATTTGGTCAATTTGTAGGCTTACTTGGGTTTTCTGCATACTGCTTTATATTTCCACGTACTGCTATTGTTTTTTACTACTGTTGAAATGTTTGCATATTTTCAGGATATTTCTATGCACCGTGTAGCTGTTTTCGTGTATTGGTGCTATTTTTGTGTACCGCTGCTGTGTCTGTGTACTGCTATTGTTTCTATGTACCGCGCAACTCCTCCGTGTACTGCCCTGATACACAAACTTCCCTACTCAGCGTACTGATCCACTACACTACATACCATCCTACTCTATGTACTTCCATGCTCCACCACGTACTAGTCCACTCCTCCATGTACCATCATGCATTACATACTTCCATGCTCAGCCATGTACTGCGCAAGCCTCCTACATGAACCACACTCTCTTCCACAAACTATTTTCCTTATGCAGATTATTATCTCGGCTTACCATCTTTTCCTCTATGTACCACTTCAGACTTCACCGAATTTCTTCTTGAAATTTTAATCTCCCATATTATCATGTAAAAAAGGGGATTATCTCTACATAAATAGGCACATATCTCAACAAATTTCGGTAATCCGATTTACCCGAAACTTCAATGTGGGACAATCAAGGGAACCTGCACTCCATCTACATACTGTTATCCTTCACACATACTGCAAACCTCTGAACTGCAAACCTGTATTGAGTACCGTTAACCGTCCGCATATCATATGTCTTTCGGTCTATGTACTACATCTCTTCACCTCGTACCATCACTGCAAACCATTTTCAACAGCATTAAGAAAACCACACACCTTCACTATGTACCATTGATATGAACCACTTCGACAGCATTCCATGTACCATTTTGAGAGCATTCCGTGTACCACATGCCTTCACCACATACCACACACCTTCATCGCATACCACATTGTGAACTATTTTTGACAACATTCTATGTACCGCATGCCTTCACCATGTACCGTTCCACGTACCACATGCCTTCACTGCGTATTGTTTGGCGTAACTAGCCCCCTTTTTTCTAAAATGCATGTACCATGCTAACCAACGTCCAATTGATGAGCCATTTGTGGCATTGGGACCCTCTTGATGAGGTAGATCTTTTGGTATGATTTGTGATGACTTTAATGAATGTTGTGATGTGATAAATAGATTAAGGTGATGTGAACTTCAATACTTCTTTCATTTGCCAACATATGACCCCATTCATTGCAAACTCCCTAGTCATCCATGTTAAGATTGACAACATACACAAACCAAACTCCAATACTATAAAATAACAGCCTTGGTTCCTACAATCTCCCATTTTGGATTGTTTGAAATCTTTAGTTAAATTCCCTGATACACCAGCCACAATCAAAACATGAACCTTCAGAAAGTAACTTATCCTTCAATTTATGTCTATGTGAGCAGGGATTGGTGTAGAGAACAAGAACAAGGACATGAATTATGTTCTTAATTGTTTATTTGTCCCTTTATTGTTTTATTTATTTCTTTTTATATTGCCTAATTTATCCATTATCCCCCATTGGTAATAAACCCAATGAACAACATATTGACTTTTTAGAGTAAAGAAACATTCTCCCTCTAAATCGTATCTCCCCCATAAACCGAAATAATATCCATAAAAAGATAAAAATAGTTAAAAAAAACTGGGGAAAGGGGAATATTTTACCCTCATAATGAACTAGGAGGTGGATTGACAATGATGTTCAACAAATATTTCCCAAACACAGCCGCTGACAGTGGCTTAGTCATAATAACAACCACTTAGTAATCTGTTCCCACATGGTCCATTTTGATCAAGCCTTGTTCAACTTTTTTCCTTGATGTGGTGATATCTGATATCAATATGTTCTATATGGGAATGCTGAACAAGATTAATAATAATATCAATTATGCTCTTGTTATCATAGTAAAACACCATTGGTTATTTCAACTTATCCGATGTGTCACTCAGTTTCTAATTCAACCAATGTGACTAAGTGCATGCCTTGGTAGCAGATAAATATTCAGCTTTAGAAGTACTAAGTGAAGTACCTTCTTGTTTCTTGATAAACCATCCCACACATTTCTTCCCAATATAGAATGCTACACCACTATTATACATTCTTTCCACTTAATCTCCTTCCCATTCAGTATCAGAAAATGATGATAGTTCATTATCTCTTCCTGCAACAAAGTATAACCCCTTATTAGGTATACCTTGAATGTATCTCATGATTCTATTCACTTCCACCATATATTCTTCCTATGTATTACTCTAAAAACGGGCCACAAGGAATGTTAAAAAGACAATATTTGGTCACGTAGCCATTTGGTAGAGTAGGATTCGAATGATTCTTCAATACATAGTGGGATCCTCAGAAGTCCCTTCCTCATGCTTTCTGAGCTTTGATCCAACTGCAATCGGAGTCGATATAGGTTTGGAATCACGAATATTGAATCTCATCAGTAGATCCCTTGAATAATTTTCTTGAGAAATGAAAGTGTAATCCTTCTTCTAAAGTACCTATAGCCCTAAAGATTATGTGAGTTAACCAATCATAGAAATTTCAATTTCTTCATTCATGTTATTGGAAAATTCATCCACCGATCATTGTCAGCTTCCACCAAAAATAATATCATCCACGTAAAATAAAGACATGAACTGATCCTATTGTGAGATCTTTATCAAGATATTGTGATCCAATCCTCCTCTTTTAAACTCATGCTTTTTCATATAAGAGTCCAATCGAGAGTACCATGCCCATGGTTCCTATTTCCGACCATAAAGAGATTTATTTAATTTTCAAACCTTTAGTTCATCATTGCTAAGAAGGAACCCTATGGGTTGTTCAATGTTGAATTCTTCTTCCTATACTCCATTTAAGAATTTTTTCTCGACATCCATTTGATACAATTTATATCCTCTTTGGGTTTCCATGGAAAGAAATTGCCTGATTGACTCTAGTCTCGCTATAGGAGTAAAGTTTTCCTCATCATCAACACCTTCTATTTTTAAATATCCTTTACTGACCAAGCATGCCTTATTTCGGATCACATTTTTATGTTCGGAAATTTTTTTCTTAAAAATACACTTTCTACCAATCACATTATGATCATCTGGTATTTTAACAAGATCCCTTGTTTGATTTCTGTCAATATGATCAATCACTTCAATCATTGTTTTCTCCCATGACTCAACCTTTGCAGCCTCTTCAAATGAGGATGGTTCCCCAACTGATATAAAATCATAGTGTGCATTATTACTCATTCTACTTGTCTATGTAGGTGCATTCCGATCCGCGATAATGTTGGACTGATCAATCTCTTCTCTTTTATTTCTTATTAGGGGTTCAACCGAGTTCTCTCCATATATGGCTTCCTCTTCTAATTCCTCTTCAGGGTAAACATCATGATGTGAATCTTTAGAGATTTTCAAACCTTTGTGTACCTCTATAATATCATTTTTTTTCTATGTTCACATTCTTCCTCATCTTCTATCACATCAGTATAAGGATTTCTTGAATCATTCGGGTTTTTATCTTCAATGATCCTTACATCACTACTTCCCAAAATTCTTTCTAATTTATTTTTGAAATACTTGTAGGATTTTCTATTCAGTGATTATCTAAGAAATATTCTTTTATCTTCTTTGTATCTATATTTACCCTGATTTCATTCTTTGTTTTGGATAAAACATTTTCTTTGAAAAACACGCAAATATTTCAAATAGGGAATCTTTCCACGACATGATTCGTATGGGGTCTTTGTTTCACCCTTATATATCCCTATTTGATTTTGAATATACATAATTGCTTATAATTCATATTTCTAGTAATGTTGAGGAATAAGACTCTCAATCAGAATAGTTCTAGACATGTTGTTTACCGGTTGATTCCCACTTTCAACAACTCCATTTTACTGTGGAGTTCCCACAACTTCCACCTCATGTTGTATCTCATGCTTCTCTAGGTAATTTTCAAATTAAATGGACATGTATTACTCTCCATTTTTAGAACATAGTACATTGATCTTCCATCCAGTATCATTCTCTGAGACTCGTCGATTAGTTTTCAAACAATCAAGCACTTGTCACTTCCTATGTATAACAATCACACATTCCATTCTACGGTAATCATCTATGAAAAGAAAAAATTAAGTCTTTCCTTATGTTCCAGAAACATTTCTCAGGACACAAACGTCTGTATGGATAATTTGAAGGAGATTTAATGCTCTTTTCTTCTTTGGCTGGTAGGAACTGCAGACAAGTTTGCCTCACATGCAAGAATCACACGTCTTTTCTCATTCATCCTTACGATTAGGGATATCCATGATAATATTCATATTAGATATCTATTCCATGTGTTTTTGATTGATGTTCCCCAATATCTGATGTCATAATTTGTTTTCCTCTCCAACTGTTAGGTTGGAAATGTTTTCTTTACTATCAAATGGATATAAGTTTCCTTTTGTTCTATAGCCTTTCATGAGAGAATTTCCAGACTAGCCACTTATAGTAGGTCCATTCTGATTGAATGTGACAATAAGACATAAGTCACAGAGTTTACACACACTAAGAAGATTGTTATAAAGTCCATCCATATATAGGAATTCAATTTTTTCTAGCCCTCCATTATCTAGCTTAGTACTTACACTACCTTTTATCCTAAAATCACCATCGTTACTAAACCTCACTATTCCATCACCCTTTTTCTTTACATTAATTAGTAGGTTTGCGTTACCTATCATGTGGGATGAAAAACCACTATAAAGAATCTTGGTGCTATTGTTCTTTGTATCTTTGAGGGCTACTTATGCAAAATTAGACCTTTTCATTTTCTTCTTTCCTTTCCATTAGATATTGGATTGAGTGTAGGGTGCTGATGGAATTTCAATTATGTCTTTTGTGTACATGGGTTCTTCATATTCAAATTCTCCTTCTTGTGGAGATAAATTATTTGAAATAGAAACATAGTTTGTTTGACATTTATTGACTCATCTTTGAACATTGATATAATTTCTTTGTCATACCTCTGCCTGTAATACATAGCTTTATGTCCAAAGTTAGAAAAATGAAAACAATATCCATGTAAATTATTTCTTCCCTAAGAAGTAGTATATAAATACATTATCCTTGGTTTAACTCTTAACTCTTCCCCATTCATATAGATCCTTGCCTCTTCTTACTATGATATGGTAGGACCCAGATAGTCACAAAACTGACACTTCATGAATGGAAATGTATTCTCACTTCTATATATCCAAAAGACTTATTCCTCAAGAAAAAAGTTTGAACACCTATAATTTCTGGAAACTCATTGATAATATTAAATTCTCTTATTAGATTGACTGAAGGGTTTCATTTTCATCACTTCTGGTATCTTTTCAACATGATCAACTTTCATCAAGCCTTTATTTTGGCTCACATTATTTATAGGTTTTGACGTTTAGTCATCACAAACAATTCCACTATTTACAATTCATGTGGGTCTTTGATGTAACAACCCGATATTTTATGATAAGTATTGTTTTTAATTTATTTGATGTCATGTGTTTTATTATACAACAATATTATCTTGTGCTATACGCCACATTGTATTAGCTTGAAGTATACGCAACACTATTCTTAGATTGTGTTACACACAATCTCAAGTTCGTTTTGTAATAGTCATTCTACGCAACATTGAGTGTATATATATATATTCAATTTATAAATGAAATATTTTATAAAAAACAAATAAGTCTTGCACTACACGAAACCCTGACTTGGCTTGCATTACAGGCAATCACGACCTTCCTCGACAGCGTGTGTTGTACGCAATACCGAGTTTTACTAAACAACAATATATTATTATAATATTATTATGAACTAGCAGTTATGAATAATATTAACTAAATTTTGAATTTTATAACATTATTATTCATCTTACACATTTTCTAGAACACGGTATAAGAACAAAATATTTTTTGTGTGTAAAATAAGTATTTTTCAAAAAATGCAGTTTTGCCGCCTTTTGATGGCGCACCCACTTTAAATATAGTTTTTGAAATGTTTATAAGTTAAATTTTAAAAAATAAAATTATTATTTGGAATCAGGATATTAAATTTTACCTTGGATAAATTTTTCATATTATTCTGATAACTTTCGTATTTTAATGAATAGTAAAAACACGCTATATTTTAATAAAAAACAACTTTTTTCATCATAATAACTTATGTGGTTAAATTATAGTATTTAATGGTTTTAAAGTATAATTATAATATATTTTTACCATTTAATATAATGCATGTCATTAGCCTTGAGTTTACATTGAATTCGTAGGTTAAATAAATTAAATCTTTTGCAATGTTTTAAACAAAAACCCGTTTTCTTTTGACAACGGGATTAATTTTAATTTAATTTCTGAAACTTCTATGTATTGAATTTGGAAAAATGGATTCCATATTTGGAATCAGTGGGGCCAAATTATATTAATATACTACTTTTTATTTTTGGGCATTATGAATAGTAACTATGGTAAATTTTATTTACCATAGTTAAAGGTAAACCTGGTAATTAAGGGTAAATATAAGATTATAAAATTAACCTAACTCCTGCCAAAATCCTATTGGATGACTAATAGTCGACCCATATCACCTAAGGATCGGATTAGAATCATTTAATGGACTTTTGTCCATAAAAATAATTTAATTATTATTAAAACTAAAGAATGTGACAACATGTCACTTTCTTAAATCTTATAAGTATAATAATTTTAGTTTAGTGATAAAACTCATGAAACTTCGTATATAAGTAGTCTACAGAAATATAATAAAATTATCTACATCATATGAATTTATTTATAATTTTTAGGGATTAAATAAAATACATTAATTATGACACAATAGTGATGCAGAAATTGTTTATCTTGTGAAAAATGTAGAATATAGTTTTTATTAAACTAATAGTTATCATAAAATGCACAAAAACCTAACCAAAACTTATTGTACATGTTAATGTAAACCATAATAATCCAATGGTCTAATATTTGACCATTGTGAGCCTTATAAAAGCGATTATGACACTTATATTATGTTATTTTAAATGATGCCAAAGTTATTACCTTCATAATTTAATAAATATAACAATTTAAATATTGTGATTTTAAGATGATAAATTTGAGTAAAAGTATTATTGAGAAAGTTAATAGATTTATATTCATCATAGGATTTTATTTTTAATTTTTATACAACAAATAAGTATATTACATAATTAGACAAAAATGATGTAGTAATTATTTTATTAAGAGATAAATCAAATAAATGGTTTTAAAAATAATAAAATAAATATTATATAAACTATTTAATGTTCTACACTAATTTTATAGATACATATGACCTTTAATTAATCTATTAAAGCTTTTAGTTAGAACATATCGTCTGTATATATTTTATTTAAATTCAACTAAATGTATAGTGTCAAAATTGACACTATTGTTATTTTATAAAAATTACATATTATAAAATTGTTTAAAAATCACAAACATATTTCAAAATTATAAATTTATATTGATATGGTCTAAAATGTTATAAAGTATCCAATTATGAACAATTCACAACAAATAATTTATTATATTTTATAATTTAAATTTTAAAATTTTATTACCACAAATAAAATAAAATTGATTAAATAAGGATAAATCAAGTTGATAATGTTTAAAATAAATGCCTAACATGTCTAAATTTTATTGGTTGATGGGATTACAACCCTATATCATATAATATTCTGATATGAGTCATTTTGGAAATTTTTAAATGGTGTTGGGATTTAATATAAACTAATATTTCTTATATTTCCAAAGGTTCCCATCTCCTCCCTTATAAAAGGGCACCTCCTGCCTCTCCTCCTCACACCAATTTGAGCCTTCAATCTCGGCCAACCCCTGCCCATTTCACATCCCCACTTCCCTAGAAACATCTTATAGGTCCTTGTCATCTTCAAAGACCAATTTTAGTGCCCTAAGAGGAGGTCTCAAGGAGGCGCTTCAAAGAAGAGGTAATGTCCGTTACCGATTCTTTCACCTTTATTTCTTCTTCTACTTCATCTTCATTAGTTGTTTCATTTTCAATTAATAACATCAGTATAACTCATATACGTATATATTATTATAAGTATGAAACAACCCTATTTCACCATCTATCCATCCTACGGAAATCGAAATCACCGCACGTGTGTACGTACGGAATACCGTCTCCACGCCGTGGTGTAATCTATTTTCCACCACCACCATACTTGGAAGGGTTTAATGGTGTAAATAATGACTATATATGATTATTTTAAATTGATATTTATTATGAAATAGTATACATACACTCCAATACAATTCCATGGGAACAATATCATCACTCGTGCGTACGTACGGATTACCATCTCCACGACGCGATGAGATTCATTTTCCATGTTTAGAATTCAAGAATGATTATAAAGTTTATATAATAAGTAATATTGAAATATATGAAATTATAATGATAATGTATTTATGTACACATATATTTATGTCATATAATTAATTCCATTCAATTCAATAAGGAAATGAAAACATCGTTCATGCATACGTACGGCCTACTGTCTCCACGAACGATGTATTTCTTTCCATTTATCGTTCTATTATATATATGTATATTATGAATATATATTATATATAAATCATGTTTAACATTATGGATGTAATTAATCATTATCTAAGTAATCATATGAATAATTACAAGTTAAAACACGAACAACAAATGAAACGATTTTACCCAAAACACTACTTTAACATGAATTTACAAAGGAACGGGTAATATAAAGTCATAAGTGAACCATATATGATATAATAAAAATTAATATGATTCTATAATAAGTCAATGACATTATTTAAATCATTATAAAGTAGTTTTGGATACGTACGAAGCATATCAGACCTAAGGTAAGGGATAATTTTTCAAATCTCATTTTATCTGAGATTTCTTATACGTAAGTATTTACTAGGGTTATTACTATCATCCATGTCCATGTTTTATAAAAGTATTTTCATGTATGTTTAAATTCCTTTTTACCCATTTTTTTACTTTTTTCTATATGGTATGTAAGGAATCTTTCTTATGTTGTTACGAGGTACTTTTTTAAATTTTCTGGTAAAAGTACGAGAAGAATGTTTTTTTAACTTATACGGAACGAACGGATTTCTACGGTTTTATAATGCCTTATTTTCATGAAGATTCCTACAAAATATTTCATGACTATTTTAAACAAAATACTTTTCTTTTAAAAATGCATGACATTATGTGAAAAGAAAATGATTTTAAAGAAGAAAGGTTATTTTCCTCAAGATTTCATTTCAAGTGTTTTATTAAAACCATTTTCCATCTAAAATGAAATTATTTCATCTGTGTATATTTCAAGTATAATGTCACTATGATTTACATGTTTTCACTTTTCTTATTATTAAATGATATCCATTTCTTTTATATGGATTGTGTGATGATGGGATGATGTTTATGAAACCCATTCTATTCGTTGGGTTATTATGAATGATGTATGTTTATTTGGTGGAACAAGTAAGAATGATTTCATTATGAGATGGGTGGGACCTATATCTCCCTCCAATGCATTGGGTAAAGATTTTATATCTCATGAGAGAGACATGGCTGGAATGGTAAGTTAATCTGGTTCAGTGTTACAGGACTGAAACGAAGAGTGAACTCGATTCAGAAAGGGACTTTGTCCACTAAGATGGTCTTGGCGGCAATACCTTGGCTACTATGGAAATCATTACATGTTATTAATGGATTCCACTATTACATGTTTTATTACCATGCTATGTTATCATGATTCATGTTCCATTATGATCTATGCCTTACGTACTTCCATGTTTTATGTCATTGCTCAAGATTTTGATGTTTAAACATTATGTTCATGTTTTTAAGTTCAAATGTATACGATTTGTTTTATTTTATCCATGCTTACCCTTACTAAGAATTTGAGCTCACCCTTTATATGTTTTCTTTTCCCCAGGATATAAAGAAATGTTTTAGGTAAGAAAAAAAGGGAAGAACTTTATTGGGAGATGTTGAAGATCTTTCACCATGATTAGAAGATTACGTTCCAAGTTTCCAAAGACACTAAACTATTACGGTCCTTGTGTGTCTATTTTTTTATGTAATATGTATTCCAAAAAATTAATGTAATATCCATGTAAGTCAAGCTTTGGGTCTCTACAGTTGGTATCAGAGGAAAGGTTTAGTCAACCTTTGGAAACTAGGATGCGAAAACGTTAGTGAGATCCCTAGAGATATTTCTAAGGTATGTCTAAGGATGTCCCTAAGGTTAAGTATAAGTATAGGTTATAGTCCTAGAATTATTGTAACGATCTTAGAATTAAACCTAAGATGTTAGATATTGAAGGTACTCCCCTTTTATTATGTTGTTTTCCCTTGCATGATTTTTTCCTCTCACACTATTCTTTTTGGGTTTTAGAAAATGGCTGGAAACAGGAAGATTCATGATAATGGAGGATATGACGGACAATGGAATGATATTCTTCATGATAATCCAAATGAAATGGGAATTGGAAGTCCAAACATCATTATTATGCCTAATCAGCAATCTCATAATATGATCAATAATCTCAACTTTGGTAAGTTTCCCAACTCAGACAATAAGAGAAAGATGGAGATTCATAATGATCATAGAGGAAAGAAAGTTCAATTTCCCTCATGTAAATCATGTGGGAAGAGGCATCAGGGACAATGTTTCAAAAGAACTGGAAGATGCTTTGGGTGTGGAAAAGAAGGACACAAATCCAGTAAGTGAAAAGGAAAAGGTTCAGTTAACATCATGGATGAGGATAATGGTATTGCTACGACATCAACAATGGTTAAATGTTTTAAATGTGAAATGTACGGGCATTATGCAAACCAATGCCCTAAGGGAAACACTCATGAAGAGAATCAGTACGATCGTATGGGTAGTATTTATGTTGATGATGATGAAGAGACTACAAATGATATGTGAGATGAAAGAATTGTTGAAGCTCTGTCAATGGTTTAAGAAGGTAGTGGAATGATTATATGTTTCTCAAGTGTAATGTTTTATAAGTAATCTCATGGTACTATGGAATAAAGAGACATCTAAGGATTGTTACACTATTTTCTTTCCTTATGTTTTGAAAGTGTATGATGAATGGTACCAGTAACCATGAAAGGTTATTCAGATATTTTTTGAAAGTAGATGATATATGCATAATGAAGGGATAAGGAGAAAATTAAATGTTTGATAGTATTCATGAGATCATGACTGATATAAGGAGAAGGTTATATCTTGGATTGAGTATATAGAATTATTGGGTTTTGGAAAGAGTTAACTTTTGACAACATTCATGTTTTCTCTAAGATTCAATGGGTATTCATTTTTCAAGAGATTACATGATTAAGGCATTCGAATGTTTGGAATGTGACCAACAAGACATATCTTATGATCAACGATGGTATTAACATGCTTGTTATATGAAATCTCTGGTAATCGTTTTCACTATAATATGAGATTGGACTGTAGTATTATGGATAAGCCTAAATATTGGAATGGATTATATTGGACATAAGTTAGTATTGTTTAAGGATAGAAGTTTTTTTTGGATATTATTGATTGGATGTTATAGTAATGTAGTTTTAGAAAAAGAACAACCTATAAGATGGGCGACAACCCATCGCGTCGGACGAGGCTATGGGAATCAACCCACAACCGAAATGCGACTGGCCTTTATTGCCTACCACTGGCCTACAGGAAGTCCCTGTTTAGTAGAAACTAGTTTTATTATATTAAGCAGTATGATATATGAAGTATAAGTCCATTTTAGGAACCATACATTTTTAATCTCACTACAGATAGACTTATGTATTTTTGATAACATTTATAACCTTTTGTTTGAGACAAATGGAATGACCCATCATTCTATCACATGATCTGCTAACACTTCACGAATGAAAAATTCAACTTCATTTCTTTAAGAGATGAAGTGGAAATTGTCCAAAGAACGACTAACGGTGAGACTGTAACAAAATCACGAAAGTATTTCTTCTAATTACAATTTCATCAACTTTAGGGAAATGATCGTGAAAACCAAAAAAGTTTTCCTAGTGCCCTTATATCTGATGAATCATATGGTTCCTTAGATCATAACAAATCTATGGCTTTGTGATTGTTGGCTTTTTCATAGCCATGTCCTCTACCACTCTCCATCAGAACTTGATGGCTATATTTTTCTTCCATATCCATATTTTCACCTATGTTCTCCTATGTGAAAACCCAGTGATTAGTTAATTTGGGTAACCGTTACGTTTCATTATTTAGTTTTTAAAGCCATGTTTTGGTATTCCTTTTTACGATGTGGGTTTCTATTAAACAAACTTTCGAGTAAAAAACCATGTATAACCCCGACGAATTTCGAGGGAGAAATTCATTTTAAGGGGGGTAGAATGTAACAACCCCATATTTTATGATAATTATTATATTTAGTTTATTTGATGTCATGTGTTTTAGGCTACAACAATATTATATTGTGCTATATGCCACATTGTATTATCTTGAAGTATACGCAACACTATTCTTAGATTGTGTTTCACAAAATCTCAAGTTCATTTTGTAATAGTCATTCTACGCAACATTGAGTGTATATATATATACACATTCAATGTATAAATGAAATATGTTATAAAAAACAACAAATAAGTCTTGCACTACACTAAACCTTGAATTGGCTTGCATTACACGCAATCACGACCTTCCTCGATAGTGTGTGTTGTACGCAATACCGGGTTTTACTAAACAACGATATATTATTATAATATTATTATGAACTAGCAGTTATGAATAGTATTAACTAAATTTTAAATTTTATAACATTATAATTCATCTTACACATTTTCTAGAACACGGTATAAGAACAAAATAATTTTTTTGGTTAAAATAAGTATTTTTAAAAAAATGCAGTTTTGCAGCCTTTTGATGGCGCACCCACTTTAAATCTAGTTTTTGAAATTTTTATAAGTTCAATTTTACAAAATAAAATTATTATTTGGAATCAGGATATTAAATTTTACCTTGGATAAATTTTTCATATTATTCTGATAACTTTCATATTTCAATGAATAAAAAAATCACGCTATATTTTAATTAAAAACAACTTTTTTCATCGTAATAACTTATGTGGTTAAATTATAGTATTGAATGGTTTTAAAGTATAAATAGAATATATTTTTACCATTTAATATAATTTATGTCATTAGCCTTGATTTTACATTGAATTCATAGGTTAAATAAATTCAATCTTTTGAAATGTTTTAAACAAAAACCCGTTTTCTTTCGACAACGGGATTAATTTTAATTTAATTTCTGCAACTTCTGTGTATTGAATTTGGAAAAATGGATACCATATTTGGAATCAGTGGGTACAAATTATATTAATAGACTAATTTTTATTTTTGGGCATATTATGAATAGTTACTACGGTAAATTTTATTTACCATAGTTAAAGGTAAATTGGGTAATTAAGGGTAAATATAAGATTATAAAATTAACCTAATGCCTGACAAAATCCTATTGGATGACTAAAAGTCGACCCATATCACCTAAGGGTCGTATTAGAATCGTTTAATGGACTTTTTTCCATGAAAATAATTTAATTATTATTAAAACCAAAGAACGTGACAACATGTCACTTTCTTAAATCTTATAAGTATAATAATTTTAGTTTAGGGATAAACTTCATGAAACTTAGTATATAAGTAGTCTCCAGAAAGATAATAAAATTATATACATCATATGAATTTATTTATAATTTTTATGGATTATATAATAATCATTAATTGTGACACAATAGTGATGCAGAAATTGTTTATCTTGTGAAACATCAAGAATATAGTTTTTATTAAACTAATAGTGATCATAAAAGGCCCAAAACCCTGAACAAAACTTATTAGAAATGTTAATGTAAACCATAATCATCCAATGATCGAATATTTGACAATTTGGAGCCTTATAAAAGCTATTATGACACTTATATTATTTTATTTTAAATGATCCCAAAGTTGTCACCTTCATAATTTAATAAATATACAATTTAAATATTTTGATTTTAAGATGATAAATTTGAGTAAAAGTATTATTGTGAAAGGTAATAGATTTATCTTCATCATAGGATTTTATTTTTAATTTTTATGCAACAACTAAGTATATTACATAATTATACAATAATGATGTAGTAATTATTTTATTAAGAGATAAACTAAATAAATGGTTTTAAAAATAATAAAATAAATATTATATGAACTATTTAATGTCATACACTACTTTTCTAGATACATATGACCTTTAATTAATCTATTAAAGCTTTTATTTCGAACATATATTCTGTATATATTTTATTTAAATTCAAATAAATGTATAGTGTCAAAATTGGCACTATTGTTATTTTATAAAAATAACATATTATAAAACTGTTTAAAAATCACAAACATATTTCAAAATGTAAAATTTATATTTATATGGTCTAAAATATTATAAATTATCCAATTATGAACAATTCACAACAAATAAGTAATCATTTGTTATAATATAAATTTTAAAATGTTATTACCATAAATAAAATAAAATTGATTAAATAATGATAAATCAAGTTGATAATGTTTAAGATAAATTCCTAACATGTCTAAATTTTATTGGATGATGGTATTACAACCCTATATCATCTAATCTTCTGATATGAGTCATTTTGTAAGTTTTTATGTGGTGTTGTGATTTAATATAAACTAATATTTTTTATATTTCCAAAGGTGCCCCTCTCCTCTCTTATATAAGGGCACCTCCTCCCTCTCCTCCTCACACAAATTTGAGCCTTCATGCTCGGCCAACCCCTGCCCATTTCACTTCCCCACTTCCCTAGAAACATCTTAGAGGTCCTTGTCTTCTTCAAAGACCAATTTTAGTGCCCTAAGAGGAGGTCTCAAAGAGGCCCTTCAAAGAAGATGTAATGTCTATTACCGATTCTTTCAACTTTATTTCTTCTTCTACTTCATCTTCTTTAGTTGTTTCATTTTGAAGTAATAACATCAGTATCAATCATATACAGATATGTTATTATAAGTATGAAAAAACCCTATTTCACCATCTATCCATCCTACAAAAAACAAAATCACCGCGCGTGCGTACCTACGGAATACCGTCTCCACGCCGTGGTGTAATCTATTTTCCACCACCACCATACTTGGACGGGTTTAATGGTGTAAATAATGACTATATATGATTATTGTAAATTGATATTGATTCTGAAATAGTATACATACACTTAAATACAATTCCATGGGAATGATATCATCGCTCGTGCGTACGTACGGATTACCGTCTCCACGACGCGATGAGATTCATTTTCCAGTTAAGAATTCATTAATGATTATAAAGTATATATAATAAGTAATAATGAAATATATGACATAATAATGATACTGGATTTATGTACACATATATGTATGTCATATACTTAATTCCATTCAATTCAATAAGGAAACGAAAACAACGTTCATGCGTACGTACGGCCTACCGTCTCCACGAACGGTGTATTTCTTTCCATTTATTGATCTATTATATATATGTATATTCTGAATATATATTATATATAAATCATGTTTTACATTCTGGATGTAAGTAATCATGATCTAAGTAATCATATGAATAATTACAAGATAAAACACGAACGACAAATGAAACGATTTTACCCAAAACGCTACTTTAAAATGAATTTAAAAAGGAATGGGTAATATAAAGTCATAAGGGAACCATATATGATATAATAACAATGAATATGATTATATAATAAGTCAATGACATTATTTAAATCATTATATAGGAGTTTTGGATACGTATGAAGCATATCAGACCTAAGGTATGGGATAATTTTTCAAATCTCGTTTTATCCGAGATTGCTTATACGTAAGTATTTACTGGGGATATTGCTATCATCCATTTCAATGTGCTATAAACGTATTTTCATGTATGTTTAAATTCATTTTAACCCATTTTGACTTTTACTATATGGTATGTAAGGAATCTTTCTTTTGTTTACGTTACGATGTACTTTTTTGACTTTTCTAGTAAAAGTACGAGAAGAATGTTTTTTTTAACTTATACGGCACGAACAGATTTCTACGGTTTTATAAAGCCTTATTTTCATGAAGCTTCCTCCAAAAGATTTCTTGAATATTTAAAAAAAATACTTTTGTTTTAAAAATTCATGAGATTTTGTGAAAAGAAAATGATTTTAAAGAAGAAAGGTTATTTTCCTCAAGAATTCATTTCAAGTGATTTATTAAAACTATTTTCCATCTAAAATGAAATTATTTCATCTGTGTATATTTCAAGTATAATGTCACTATGATTTACATGGTTTCACTTTTCTTATTATTAAATGATATCCATTTCTTTTATATGGATTATGTGATGATGGGATGATGTTTATGAAACCCATTCTATTCGTTGGGTTATTATAAATGATGTATGTTTATTTTGTGGCACAAGCAAGAATGATTTCATTATGAGATGGGTGGGACCTATATCTCCCTCTAATTCATTGGGTAAAGATTTTATATCTCAAGAGATAGACATGGATAGAACGGTAAGTTAATATGGTTCAGTGTTACAGGACTGAAACGAGGAGTGAACTCGATTCAGAAAGGGACTTTTTCCACTAAGATGGTCTTGGTAGCAATGCCTTGGCTACTATGGAAATCATTACATGTGATTAATGGATGCCACAATTACATGTTTTATTACCATGCTATGTTATCATGATTTATGTTCCATTATGATCTATGCCTTACGCACTTCCATGTTTTATGTCATTGATCAATCTTTTGATGTTTAAACATTATGTTCATGTTTTTAAGTTCTAATGTATATGATTTGTTTTATTTTATCCATGCTTACCCTTAATGAGTATTTGAGCTCACCCTTTATATGTTTTCTTTTCCCCATGATATAAAGAAAGGTTTTAGGTAAGAAAAAAAGGGGAAGAATTTTATTGGGAGATGTTGAAGATCTTTCACCATGATTAGAAGATTACGTTCTATGTTTCCAAAGACACTGAACTATTACGGTCCTTGTGTGTCTATTTGTGTTATGTATTATGTATTCTACAAAAGTAATGTAATTTCCATGTAAGTCAAGCTTAGGGTCTCTACATTTGATCACTCAAGTTCTTTTCAACTCCATCAGAACCACATTTTTCTATTTCTAGCATCTCATCATTTGAGAACCTTCTAAATTGTATTTTCATACTTTCTTATTTTGAAATTGATTCAATTTCGAGTTTACTTATCAGAGTAACAACATCCTCTTCGAGTCCCTCAATGGTCTTGGACTTCTCCTTCAGTCTCAAGGAAAGGTAATTAATAAACTTTTCTTGATCTTAAATTCTATGTTTTAGTTCCTTAACATCATCAGTGCTTTCAAGTATTGATGATTGAACTTTCACCAATTCTTCCAGTCATTCAATTTATTTTTCCATCTAATCAGTATATTCTGATGATTCCCCCACCATTAATTTATACTAATTTAATCTTTTACATTTATTATTAAGTTTACCAAAAGATTCCTTAAGTTGAAACATGTGATTAAAATTTGCAGTCAACTGATTTTCTCTAGCTTTATCTATAAATGGTTCTAACTTTTCAATGGTGTCCATCGTGGAGGAATTGCTTCCAGTTTTGAATTAGGGTTCTTCTTATACATAGAATTCATTATCATCATCATCCTCTTCATAGAAAAAACTCATCTTCTGTACTTTATTTCTAGATTTGAAAACTCCCTTTTTGAAAAACCTTTTCTGAGGCTTCTCAACCTATTCACCTTTACTTTCTTAATCGTTAAACTTTCTTGAGAACTGAGAGGCAATGTGACCATATTTCCCGGAATGAAAGAAATCCAGAGGTAAATTCAAATTAAAATTACATTTCCCATCTGTAACTTCATGGAAATGAAAGAAATAATTTCTTTTTCCTCAGAATCCTCACCACTACTATTTTTTAAAAAAATTATTTAATCCCATGGATTTTAATGCCATTTCCTTTCTTACTCGAGTCGTAGCATCTTCTGCCTTAACTCTCATTTCATATTCCACTAGGTTGCTCAGAAGATCATCCAGGTAAATTTTGTAAAGATATATTTCCTCAAGGGATGACACATTTTCATTTTATATGGTTGGATGTCTTTTCAATATATTCTTTATAATATCAATGACTTTGATTTCTTCTCCTAGACCTTGAAATGATCCAACCAATTCAATAATTCTATTAAAGGAGTTTTCATTCTCATCAGGATGAATCGTCATATTGTCAAACATATGGTGAATTACTTGTGGTTTTTCCTCCTTAACTTTTATATCTCTTTTATAAATATTTTCATGTTTATCCCACTTGGACTTTGTTGAGTTGAAACTCGTCACCTTTAGATAAATCTGTTCATATAGAGTTTCAATTAGAGAATTTTGTGCTTTAACATCCACATCAAGAATTTTCTTGTTTGCATCAGTCATAGCTAGCCCTGTCATATCAGTAACTTTTATTCTGTGCATAGTAGAAAATAGGACATCCATTACAAGAGATCTTAGATGAGATCCCATTCATTTCTTTCATATCCGAAAATTACATCCATCAAATTTGGGGACTCCAATGACATTGGATGAATTCTCTAGGACAATATAAGATAGATTAAACACCAGTAACATGGCTCTAATACCACTTGAAAGTACCCAAAACACCATGAGAGGGGCGGGGTGAATCTAGGTGTCAAAAATTTCTTTTCAACTGATGGATCTTGTACCCACATTGGTAGGAACCTGTTAAACCTATCTGAAGAGGAAGTGCATAAAATAATCAATCACCTGCAAAGCAGTGACACATCAATTTAACATGGTTCTCTATTAAGGGCTACGACCATGGAGGATATGCCGACAGTGTATCAGTCGAACAAAAAACCATTAATCATCACAAGCTATGGATTACAAGAGTTTATCATAGTCACCTTGTTCCAGGAGCATTGCCATTACATGGTTTTAGGGATAGCACACTACATCTAATAGACCACTTCTATTGACTCCCACTTTCTCACTACGTTGGAAGAATCTTCACTCAGTTTATCTACTTGAAGGATGCTTTAATGAATTATAATTAGATCACACATCCTCAGCTGTAAATGGATGCTCTGTTGAATTATTGTAATCCCCCACATATGAAATTAATTTTCCCGTACACTGATATGTTATAGAAATTAATTTCACAAATTGGTTTGGTCAATTTTCAGGATTCCTTGGGTGTTCTACGTACAACTTGCATTTTTTTCATATTGTAGATATTTTGGTGTACATATGCTATTTCTACATATTGTACAGCTGCTTACGAGTATTGTGTAGTTGTTTCTGCATACTGTTGGTGTTTCCGCGTACCACTGCTGTTTTCGTGTACCGCTGTTATTTCCGCGTACCATGCAAATCCTCCGTGTACTGCCCTGATCCGCGAACGACCCTACTCTGCGTACTGCTCCACTCCTCTGTATACCATCTAACTCTATGTACTACCTTGCTCAATCTCTTACCACTCTACTCCTCCAGGTACCATCATGCTCTGCATTCTGCCTCTCTTAGTCTCTTATAACACGTGCTTCCTGCGTAAACCACGCTCTCTTCTACAAACTGTATTACTTACATGGATGATTCTCTCCACATACCGTTTTCTCCTCTACGTACCACTTTGGAATTCACCAAATTTTTTACCAAAATTTTAATCTCATATCTCTTCATTTAATAATGGGGATTAATGATACTTAAATAGGCACATAACTCCCCAAATTTTAGTAATCTGATTTGACCAAAAATTCAATGTGGGGCAATCACTGGAAACTGAACTCTATCTTTGTATTATTAGCCTCCACAGCGTACTGTAAACCTATTAATTGTGAACCTTTATTGTGTTCCATTAACCTTCTACGTAGTGTATGTTTTTCAGTCTGCATACTATATCTCTTCACAGTGTACCATCACTACGAATTTTTATTGGAATCATTTCATTTACCGGATACCTTCACCGTATACCATTGCTACAAAACATTTTGACATCATTCCGCATACCGTTTTGATAGCATTCTGCGTATTACATTCCTTCACCATATACTGTGCACATTTACTACGTATTGATTTGTGAACTATTTTCGACAACATTCCACGTACTGCATGCCTTCCCTACACACAGTTCCACGTACCACATTTCTTCACCGCATACCGTTCTATGGAATCGACCCACTGTTTACTAAAAGGACTGTATCTTGAAAACCACACGTCCGATTGATGATCCATTTGTAGAATTGAGACCCTATTGATGAGGCATATTTTTTGTTATGCTTTGTGATGACTTTCATGAAAGTTGTGATGTGAAGAATAGCTTTAGGAGTGGTTAACTTCGATAATTCTTTTATTCTCAAATGTATGACCTCATTATTTTCAAACCCCCTAGTCATCCATGTGCATATTACCAACAAACACTTACCAAACTCCAGTATTATCAACACACAAACTTGGTTCCCATAACATTCATCATTTAATATACCATGAAATGAATGGGTTTCATAATCATTTCATCATATCGTAACTAGTAGAAAAAAGATATATTTGATAATCCTTTTATCATTTCACCATACCATAACCCGTAGGAAAAATTATGTTTTATAAGAATGTTATTAATATATAACCCAAGGAAGATAAATGGTGTTTATCAAATTCTTTTCATAATAAACCTTCTAGAGGAAGAGAAAAAAAGTATATTTGGATCATATCTCTAGTAAGGTATGTGTAACATCGAATGACGCCATATTAGATGGAAAATGATTTTGATCGATCATTTAAATATTTTATTATGTAAAATTTCATTTAATTTTAAAAAATAATACATATTAAAAATATTTTCCTTTAAAAGTAACCATGAAATATTATAAATGAGGCTTCAATGAAAATAATTATTATTATGGAAGGAATATTCATTCATGGTGTACAATTCAAAAAAATGGTTTCCTTCACATTTTCAAAAAAAACCCAAAAAATAATAATTTGAAAAATTATATAATGAATCCTTTCAAAACGAAATTCAAAAACTTCATACATGGGTAATTTTTTAAAAAAAATAATAGGATGAAAACAAAAAATTTCTGAAAACATCTTTAGACAACCTTATTTTAGAAGAAAACCAACTTCTGAATGAAGAGAGAAATAAAGTCTTATTTTCCTAAACAAAAATTAATTATTTTATATTCCAAAGAGAATAGAAGGAAATACTTCATTTTCCTGAGTCATAATCAAAATAAATCCTGATAAATGATGACACTGTAACAGAAAATCATTACCACTTTTGTAACTTTGAATTTTATAATACATGATGTAATTAAAAAAATGG
Organism: Viscum album; assembly: GCA_963277665.1. Classification (NCBI taxonomy): domain Eukaryota; kingdom Viridiplantae; phylum Streptophyta; class Magnoliopsida; order Santalales; family Viscaceae; genus Viscum; species Viscum album. The sequence continues at coordinate 1,437,961,130 of OY728129.1, forward strand.
AAAATAAATTATAATTAATATAAATAAATTTATTATATTACTTGTAAAATGGGTTGTATACACATCCCATTAAAGAATATATGTTCGAAAAATAACATAAAACTTAGATAAGAAAAATTATGAAAAAAATCCTTTTCCACTTAAGTAATCTTATAAATCATAATCCAAATTATATAATTACATTAAATTAAACTTTAAATATATTGGAAAAATTATATTCATATTATAACATTTCAAAGGGTAAGTATATACACCACAAAAAAAGTTGTTAATTTACATATGCCTCCTAGAAATGAATGAGCAACTTGAAATCCTTTACCTTATGTATTAACTTACATCGTAAATTTTCAAGACTCTTATATAGTAAATGTAGTTTTATAATACATATATTAATGAACCATAGTTATATATATCATACAACATATATTTTCCATGTAACATTTTATTATCTTGTTATTAAAAACTTAATGTTAAAGTTTTGTTTCAGGTAATAACTGCTTTAATCATCTTGTGTATTTTGTTTAGTTATTTTTTGTCATATTTATTCATCAATAGTTACATAATCTCAGAAATTTTAACCATGATATAAATATAATATATATTCAGTATATATGTATTTATATTAATCCATAAAATTTCCTGATTGAAAATGAAATACAATATTCACGGATACCGTAGGACATAGTAAATCATGAACACTGTTACTATTTTTTATGATTGAAAAAATACAATTTAAAGGATATATTATCATTATATAATCTTTTTATATCAAATATATCACATATTTTCATTAAACCCATCCTTATGACATTTCATGTAAATCTTGAATGAATCACATCACTTCATGAGGCGGTAGACCACCATACAAAAGAGCGACACTATTATATTCCCAAAAAATTGAAAGATTGAATGTAAGTTTGATTTAATAATTATTAAAGCATAATAATATCATAAATATTATATATATAAAAATAAATCCATCATTATAATCATTCTTTGGCTGTGGTAATTGGAAAAACAAATTAAATTGATTCATGAGGTTGTAGTCCACCATACACCCGAATGATGATTTAGTAACCCATTTGATTGAAGTGGAGAATCATTAGGTCATGACTGAAACATAAAAAAAATATTTTTATGTAAGATACTATGATTATTATTTCATAATGTTATTTTAGTAATTGTATAATTTGGAGGAATGAATAAAAAATTGTCTATTGATGAACGTTACCTCTACTTCAGGTTTCCTTATTTGGTTCCCACCAAAATCCTTCTTAGGTTCGATTTATGACAAAAATAATGCTTCTAGTATTAGATTATGGATTTTAGTAAGTGATTGGGGATGTTCATGGTCTATCCAAATTTCTTCATAGGTGTGATGAAGTTTGGGGAGTGAGTTTCACTTTATAATTAAGACGGAGATGCATTTGTTAAAATACCCAAAAGTATTCACTATTGAGAGGTTACTATTTCCTCATATAACTCTAAAATTGATAAATAATGAAATTTAGGGATGATATGGTCGAGAATAAAATCCACCACACAAATTAAATAAATTTTTATATCATGTTATTCCTTAGTCTTTAATTTTACTCAATTTTACCCTTTGAGTTTTTTCTGCAATAACTTATATATTTTTATTTACTTAGTTAATCAGTACATTAAGAATAAAATTAAAATTATATTTATTAGATATTTTATATCAATTGGTTTTAAAATTAAAATTAATTTTATTAAATTAAAATTCTTTATGCATGGAATTATTAACTTTAACACAAGTACATGTAATGTGAAAAACCTCATTTTAACCTTAATCACAGTAATTTAGTTCAACTATTTTCACTAATTATTGGGGTGAAAAATTAATTTTACCTTATTAGAAAATATAAATTATTATAAACATAAATTTTGAATCCATTTTTCTTAATTACATTCAAAAAATTATAAAAATTTAACTTAAAATTAATCACGCAATTGTGATGAGAATGAGAGTTTTTAAAGATAAGTTCAAAATTTTACAATGTTTTAATCATTTAGATTCAATATTAAATTGATTTAAATAACCTAAATTATATTATTCTGTTTATTATTTAATATTTTTTACTTTAAAACCTATTTAAATATAATTTAACTTATTAAATAAGTTAAAAATGGATGTTTTCAATTAAAATTCATTATTTTTCACTATATATTAAAAAATGAAACTTTTTAGAAAAATCACAAAATTTCACCCTAGGATAGTTTTGATAGGTTGATTTCAAAAATGAGTTTTATTTTTAAAAATCAATTTTCCAAAATTTCAAATATTTTATTTTGTTATGTACAAAAATAAATAAACCCCATTTTTTGAGAAAATACTAATTTCGAAACATATAAAGAATTTTCTAGACATTAAGTACCTTTTTATCCATAATTTTTCTTTATATAAAGTCATTTTACATAATAATTAAAAAAAAATTACTATTCACATCTCTATGTTTAATGTCTTGGTTATAACTTTCTTCTTTAAATAATATTAATAATATATCTTATCATATTTATAACTCATTGTCATATGTAACACAAGATAAACTAGTTTTGTGTGAAATGAAAAATTCAATTGGCACTTTGTGTAATGTAGTATAACACAGTGTTTCACATAATTGAATATTAAAATGGTGTTGTTTGTAACCCAATCTAACCCAATGTTGTTTGTAATACAAGTTAAACCTAGTGATGTGCGTAAGAAAACATTAACATTTGAATATTTATTTTTGGTTCCTCTAGTATGTAAATATAATCCATATCAAATGACTTTTCATTAGTGTCTCAAATTCCAACCCACTATTCTATTTCATTGTAACTATTTTCTATATTTTCCCAACAAGAAAAACCTTTTTTTCTCCAATATTAATCTTATATATACATCATTTAAATATTATTTATCGATTTTCACTTCTGATTTAATATTACAAAGCAGATTTTTATTCTTACATAGACCTTATAAATTCCAATTTAATCATAATTTTATTGATATTAATCTAAAAAATATTAAGTTTAATTTTATGTATCCTTAATTATTTTCTATTCAATCTTACATAATTATAATTCTTCTCTATTTTATAGATTTAAGAAATAATATTTACATATAATCTACCAATCCGAGTTAATCTTACATAGGCTTTAAGATATTGTTTCTGTCCCATATAGGTTATAATTATTTATATGCAGGATTCACATTTTCATTTTAAATCATAAAAAACCAGATAAATTTAATTTAATCAAAAGTATCATATTTAAAATTAATTTTAATCATACATATCCCATCTAGAAATATATTTAAAGAAACATGGAGTTCTGGATAGTATACTCTTTCTCCCACAATAGAAACGAAACCCTACATAATGTATAGTGAGAGAATTTTAGTATAGAATATAATTAAATTGGTTAAAATTAAATATGATTCTATATAAATAGTAGGTTGAATAATTTCATAAAATGTTAAATATGTATTAAATAGCCATAAAATGTGAAAATTATGGTGATATAAACAATTTATTTTACTATTAAAATAAGTAAAATATTTTTCCATTAAAAATTTTATGTTTTTGTGATTACCATTTGGATAATAATTTACCAACTTTATTAATAGTTTCTTAATCATATATGGATTTTTAATTAAGGGGTAAGCACCTGGATTTCATTTATAAACTTTGTAGATTCAATTAATTGTCTTAAGGAGACCCCAAATTCTATAAAATATTTATGATCCAATTCAATGTAGTTATTAGAGAAAGTGGATGTCTTACATCAGAAATAGTGTTTCATCCATAAATAATATTGTAGAGGTAGTGTTCCTTGGTGATAAATAAATTTTTCAAAACATCATATCCATAATACAATGTGTTAAAGTGGATTTCATTCCACTATAACATCACTCATTCTATAATCCATGGATATATGACAATAACCATGAACTAGGTAAATCACTCTATCTTTTTATACATTATTTTAATTATATAATGTATATATTTATTGGGGAGGATTTGAGTGACTAATAGATTAAAATATTTTTCCATACATCTTGTGAAAAATATCTTATGGTGAGTTAGAGCTGAAGTAAAACATTTATTTTATAATCAGTTTAATTCAACCCCCTCTCATGCTACATTATTTCTCACTTCAATACGTGGTGGTAGCAACACATGAAATCCCTGTGGATTTTATTAAACCCCTTTAGGTATTCTAGGAAATTTTAAATTCAATATCTATGTTTCTAACAAAGGAAACATTAAATATTTTTTTATTAATCACTTACCTTTCAATACTATCATCATACAACTAGAAATTATAAGTATTGTATCCTATTTATCAATCCTAATTTTATTAATGAGATCAAGTAAACTTTTTTTGGAATCATTCGTATTATAGATTATAATATATTTTATGAACCTTACTAAAAATGATTATACAATTAAGTTGATTTTACAATATACACTTAACTGAGACACCAACATATTTTAGTATATAAAATACACAAAAATATTTATTTTGTTAATATAAATGGATGTATCTTTCATAATTTTTCATCTAAGACATTCTTTTGAAATCTAATGTAACTAATTCCAATTTCTATCACGATATATCATATTTAGATTAAGTATTGTCTTGAACATATCCATTTTCTATGTTTTTTACAACATAGTTTCAATTTATAAAAGAATTATATTATATGAATAAATTAAATCCTTCTATTAATTTCAATAATAATCCATTTCCACTTGGTAACTAGATTTATAGGTCAAATATTGATTATTAAAGGGATATATTTATTTTTTGGAAGGGAACAAGAGATTATTAAGTATTTGGATGAGTTTAACTTTAGTAACAGCCTTGATTAGGGGAGAGTCTTGGTGTTGGATCAACTGGGTTATCTTATTAAAATAGGGAAAAAGTATACTTCCATTAAATAAATCCATTTATTTTTATTTTGTATCTTCTCTCAATGATGTTATAGATTGCAGGATTATTAATTTGGGGGATAAATTAAATTATAATGGGGAATTTAATTTATATATTATGGAACCATTAGTTGATCATAATGGATAGTGTGGATACATAGGATAAATCAGTAGATATCTCTTTGAGTATTACTTTATGTGGCCATAATGTGTATAGTACTACTTCATTTCTTATAAGTTCAAGTCACATATCAATAATCAAAGCATCAAGTAAAAAGCACATAAAATATTCTATATAAGGTTCTTCTAAAGTGGGTAAGGATGGATTAAATATTACTTTTTATTATCATTATTTTGGGTGAGAATAGAGAGGTATAATATATTGTTCATTGACGGATAATTCAAAATGCATGTATCAGATCCGTAGCTTCAATGGTGGGGAATAACTTTCTCCCAAAGATGGATGTGTAGATCATCAAGGTGGATCATGATGTAGTTTAAGATCCCAATAAAATGGATGATGTTATGAATTATTTTGAGATACTTAATGTTTTGGATAAATAATGGTTATTAAAATGGGGATGGAAGAAACCCAAAACTATTAAGAGGAATTAAAAAATAAAAGGTTTCTAGAATTTTGTAGGATGACTTTTATTCTTTATTGAATCATTTCAATACTCAATAAATAACATTTAATCCTAGAAAAGATATATATTTCTACTTTTGTCATAATTACTATAAAATTCCAAAATAAAATTATATATCCTCTTAACTTTGTATTCAAACTTTTTCTATCATTTGAAGTAGGTTCTCACTTCTATAATGCATATTTTATTAATAAAAATAGTGGCTTAAATATTTCATCAATTTATAAAGTGGTTACTTCAATATGTAAATTTTTTCTTCTTTCTTAAGGATTCTTCTTAAGTTTTATACTGGTCTAAGAAGTTTGTTAAATTAATATTCTCTTTTTCTATGATTGATATTAAATAAATTCTTGATGATTATTTTTTTATCTATAACTCAGATTATTTTCATATAAATATCACACTATAAATTTAGAAATGTTTTTTATTTAATGTCTTTTTGTAAAAAATATTGACACTTCTAATATGTTTCATAATATCTAGTAGTTGAATAAGATTTATATTTCACAAATAATATAATCCACATTATCATTCCTCTTAAAACATAAGCATTTAGATAGATAATCGTATCAATCATATCATATATGACAGTTGTATATTTGATTGAAAAACTTTGTTCTAAAATAGATCATATGAATTAATCCTACTATATTACCCTATATGCCTAAATTTTTGAGTTAACCCACTAAGTATAACCCAATGCACACAACTAAGTTTGGATACCGAGCTGTTAGTGTTATCTACATGTGTTTACTTTTGACAGAATCTCACACTTTGTATTTTTTGGGGGGTTTTATCATATAATAGTCTAATCTAATGTGCTCAATCCATGTGGGCATCATTACAATGATTTATTTTTATATTTTTATATTCAATAAAATTAATATATTCTGATCATATTAATATATATAACTTCACATAACTAATGATTTTTTTCTCAAAACTAAAACCGATTCATATTCCAAAAAATTTCTATTTTATTCACACATATGTAAATGATTTTCATATTAATATAAGTGAAACAATTTTATGTTTTGGTATAAAATTTCAAAAAACAAAAATTTCGATAAGAAAACCTATAGTGTGAAAAGTTTCTAATACTCACTTCTTGAGAGCCGAGGCCGAGCTTCTAAAATTGAATAAAATCATCCCAATGTTTCAATTTCCTTATATCCATTATGAAGAGATACCTTAAATCAAATACAGTTCTAACACCTGATATATAATAATAACGTCCCTTTATTACTAAATTTATATCCCAAATATAAACAATATACTTGTTTAAACTAACATAAATATATTTTCTATTTAGGAGTGTAACACCTTTTATGCATGATATACAATTTGTAAGAAGAAATTTATATAATTTAATCTAAATCATAAATACATTCAAAATATGAGCACTGTATATATATAAATAATAAAAACTTATGGAATAAATAAATAAATAAGTATCTAAAATAAAAATATTCTATTTATATTTAAAATTTTAATACTACATATTTCATCATTATTTTAGCATTCATATAAAGTAATTGATATTAAAATATATCACTTATTAAAACATGAATTGTTATCATTTTTAACAAATATGAACATTTCATATTAATAATATAATGTAATTTCATTATTTAACTATCATATTATTTATATTTATTTAAACATTTGAAATATCCACCAAAACTAATTTTTTTATGTAAAAATAAATTTCAAAAATAAGTTATTTAATATGAAAAATCCATATTATAATTTATAGAAATTTTAAAAATATATATTAACACATTCTTATGTAACTGTATTTTTAAATTTAGTGGAACTTTTATTTATTTATTTTTAATTATAACTTTGATACATTATATTTAAAATCATAAACATATACACTGTCAATTCAAAGATTTTAACAAATATTAGAGACACCAAAAAAGTTTAGTATGCTTTAAATCAATTTTGGAAATGAATTTTTTTTTTAAAATTAAGGAAAAATGTTTATAAATCATAAAACAACCTTGTTTTTTAAATGAAACATGTAGTGGTTTTTCACATATATAAAAAGTTTTCTAATAAAAAATTTCATATTTGTTCTATACAAGTCAAGTTAATGAAATCATATAAAGGAAATAATTTTTAATTGTGATTTTGTTTGGTTTATCTATGTCATGGGTTTCCATATAAAAATATAATACACATATAAAACATAATTATTCTACATTAAAACTATAATATAAAAAGGATATTTTTAAAAATTATTTTTTAATCATTTTTCAGAACCCATTTTTATAAAATCATTATTTTATTTTATAAATTCTATATTAAAACACATTTATGTTATGAGTATCATCATAAAAAAATTATTTTAAACAACACATCATGCTTCTGTAAAAATAGTTTTTTGGTAGTTCTCAATATACTAAAAAAATCAATCCAAAAAATAGAAGTTACCCTAATACAACCTTTGGTTGAAAGGTGTTCAAAATAGCACCATAGAACCAACTATTACTTAGTTTAAATTACCATCATAATCATAGAATTTAATAGAAATAAATACTATATCACAAATTTATTTTTCATCTATGTAATAAAAATATTATGATGTCCTAAATTATCTGTCACAATAAAAATGTTTTTTGAAGTTCCCAGCTCTGATAATATCCTTGAAATACTATCATGATATTCAGAAACTCTATATACTATGGTCATATGAAATCATATCATGGTAAATGGATAATGTATACTATTAGGTGTTGGATAGTCATAAGAGTGTGGGTCTTCATCTCATAATGTTCACAAATGTTAATCTTCAAGATGGGATATTATAATGACATACCAGTTAGTTGTAAATCCAAGGGTTTTCATGCAACTGAATATTATTTTCTATAAATTTATGAATATTATTATTATTATTAATTATTTTAATGTATACAAAACTTTTATTTATTTTCATAAACTATGGAAAAAAAATGTGCATGTTGAATTTGGTTACATTAGGTGTGTCATGAATGATATGTTGTTAATGAACAAATAGAGGATATATTTTTCCATTACATCTTTATTGAAGATAACTTCTCAACCCTTTAATTGAAATAATTTTTTTTGAAATAAATTCCACGACTATGGGGTATATAAGGGTTTATTTAAATAATTTTGATGTTCCCTTGGATATATTGATAATGTAGTCTTCTTGTATAAATGTATTGTCAACCTTGATTGAGTATCATTGGAAGTGATTGAGAAGCTTTTTGTGATGGGTGGAAAGGGATTGGGTACGGTTGAAGATGTTTTGAATTTATTATATAAGCTATTAAAAATTTATAATCATGATAAAGTACCATGTGTAATGTTTCTATATTGGGTGACTGACTTTGGAACTGATTGTTAAACTATAAGTCGTGAATTGTAAGACTTTATATTTAATTTTATGACATTAAGTATTTTAGCATAAGCATTTAAAGAGCCAAATGCAAGTCTTTGAGACATTAAATTTACGTCATCATAATAATTACCTACAGAAAAGACATTAATGGATTAGTATAAAGCTTTAAGCATTAGATAAATTATGAATTTCTATTATGTGTGAAATTGAGTCTATAGAATTTGATTTTTTTAGTGAAATTAAACCTTACAATGAAAGAATATTACTTCAATGGAAAGAATAACTTCTAAATAATGATTCAAGATGAAAATATTTAAATTTATGAAAGGGGGTTTATTTATCAATTTTTTTTGATGTTCTGTTCTGGGATAACTGAAAAACTACATGTTTCTATAAGTTGAAATTATTTAAAGAAGAATATCCGGATATTAAATCTTTATTTTTTTGTGGAGTTGTTGTGCTAGAATTAAGATACAAAATTAATTTTGGATTGATAATTTATAGAATTAATGTTATTTATGTGTGTGTTTAAATGAAATTATATGTATTCTTGTTAATTCCATGAGTAATTTAAAATAATCTAGAATATAAAGACTAATCAATTTTTTTCAAGTAATTCTATGCTTCAGAAATGAAATTAAAAAAAAACGATATCTTAAAATTTTGTGTGTGGAAATTAAAATTATTTTATACCACATTTATAAATTTTATTTATTAAAATTAAAATAATTTTATTGAATTATAATATTTAAATTTCTCAGGGTTAAAACATTGAATATTTCTGAAATAAATTCTTTTTCACTGAATAGTGAAAAATGCATTTTTTTAAACTCTTATTTATTTTCATTAAATCAAGTAATTGAAATCTATGATTATATTTTTAATTTAGTTTTAATGTTATATACGATCTATTTTATTCAGAATAATATATTTAAGTCAATTTTAATTAACAATATTCATGATTTTTAATTTTGTGCTTAAAACACATATTTCAAAAAAACTATTTCTGTTGTGTATTATACATTTATATTAAATTTATTTTCTGACACATATATGAATTTAATTTTAAAAAATTGAATTCAATTTTAGATTCATCAAGTTAAATTATCTCTAGGATTATTATTTTTTTGCTTTTTTGGAAGAAGATTAATCTTTATTGAAAAATAAAAAATACATTTGTTAAGAAATAAGATATATTTTATGATGTCATCAAGATATAATATGAAATATTATTTTTAAACATTTGGAATGAATAAATTTAGACAATTAACTACAGATATCATACAAAAATTATTAAAAACTTATAAATTATAATTTATTTAATGATAAATATAGAAATCATTTTCAGTGTTAATACAGTGCTTGCACAACACTAGACGAGTCAAATATAGTGTCCTAAAAATCATATTTGGTAAAATGGAATCCTTTTAACAACTTTTTAATTAATTAAGAAATATTATTTATAATTTTTAAGGATATATACAATTTTGGGAGTTATATATCAATTAACATATCCCAGTGCTTGTGGAATGCCTATGCAAACCTGGAAAAGTAAAAATGTCCTATAAAATAATTTTTTAGGAAATAGATGTGAGAAAATATACAATTTTAATGAATATAAATCTATATTTTTCAACAATTAATTTATTTTTATTAATTTAATTCTTTTAAATTTTACTGATGAAATAATTAACTTAAATTCTTACACAACCCCACACAGTTCTTCTACACGTAGAACACAAATCTAGTTAATGATTTTAAAAAATCAAAAAATAATATTGTGGGGATAATATGTAGTATCTCATGAATTTATAAGATAAATATAATATATTAGATATGTGTTAATGGTTTAGATTCAACATCAATTTATATTATATTATTTTGAAAGTTAGGATTTATAAATAGATTTGAAAATGATATTAATAGTATTTAATGTCATATATATTTTATTAAATTAGTTAAAAATAAAAAATATAATTAAAGAGGAAAATAAGTATTTAAAATATAAAAACAATTTCACCCTCATTCAACTTATGATCCAATTTTTAAATAAACCATATTTTTAGTTTTCAATTTTTTTGGATAAATGTTTATTTAAAAGAAGAAAAATTTGACATGGAATAAATTTTTAAAATTTTTATGTTTTTTAATAAATTAAAAAATATCATTTATGAGTTAGAGTTTTTAATGTGGGGGGTCAAAAATAATAATAATATAATATAGTTTTTGAGATATAAATGAAAGAGTATGTGTTTGGTGATTTTTTTATTAACATGGAAAATGGTATTAATTGCATTGAATAAATGAGAAAGTGTAATTAATAATAGTTGCTTTATATTTTTTGGAATTATAATTGAGTAAATGGTGTGAAATATTTAACAATAGTAATAATAGTGTTTTTTATGGTTATTATTATTATTAAATTATGAAAAAAAATTGTGTGTATATATATATGTTATTTATATGTCTGTGTGTGTGTGTATTTATGGATGAAAATAAATATTATTATATATATGTGTGTATGGATGTCATGAAAGAGGGGTATTAAAAAAATCAATGCTACAGGGGGTGATCAAAAAATCCCCTTAGACCCATCTTTCCTCTACCTATCTCTCTATCATATTATATTTATATTTATTAATATCTTCAAACTTCAATCAGTAATATCTTCTCCAATATTGATCAGATTGACGCACCATCAGTGTAACATCTTGATAAGTGTATGGTGAATATTTAAAAAAAATCATAGGGGATGATGCATTTTTTTACATATTTTATTAAACCTAATTTCTTTATTTAATTAATTTATTCTTTCATAGTCATTTGAATAACACACTGTCATCGATGTTAGATTCATATTATTGAGAGGATGATAATCCCTAGGTTTATTTTTTCAGGTGATGTAGAATTTTATGTAGATTTCATTAAATTTAGATATCATGGTTGAATCACAAAGACGATAAAAAATAATGAATATTTTGTGGAACCATATATTAGTGGTGGATCAACACCCAGTTCGCAAGTTTACCATATTCGAAATGGGTAGTCTAAATTCAATCTTATAGTCATGATCCCAATTTCATGTTCGTGTTTTATATTTCAATTAGAACATTTTACAATTGAATCTTGAATTGAATAAATTAAACTGGTCAATTTAATTTATAGAAACATTGGATTAAATATGATATTAAGATCATCAAATTGAATTAACAAATTGTTTAATTAATTAATAGGAATTATTGTGATTATAAAATTGTTTGAATTTGAGTAATTAATTAGCGAATTAATTAATGGGTTGTTAGGATTATGAATTTGAATTAATTAATGATAATTGTTGGGATTATGAAATGGGATGAATTTGATTAATTAATTTTTGAATTAATTAATTTCTTATCGTGATTGTGGATATTGGATTAAATAATTATTGACTTAATTAATAGATTATTGTGATTATAGAGTTGTATTAATTAAATAATTAATTATTGAATATATTTTTATTACTGTGGAATTATATAAATTAATTTTTGAATGTTGAAATATATTATTTTTATTTTGGAATTTATGGATTTGGATTAATTTACTTTTGTATTAATTAATGAGATGTCATGATTGTGGAATGGATTGATTGGAATTAATTAATTATTCAATAGATTAATGAGATGTTATGATTGTGGATGTTAGTGAATTAAATTCACTAGTTAATTAATAAATTAATGTGTTATCATGATTTTGGAATTGATTTATTTAGATTAATTAAATTTTTAATTAATTAATGAGATGTCATGATTGTGGAATTGATTTATTTGGATTAATTAGTTGCTGAATTAACTAATGAGATTTCATGTTAATAGAATTTATTGATTTGGATTCATTAATTTTTACACTAATTAATGAGATGTGATGATTATGGAATTTATTAATTAGAATTAATTATGTTTTTAATTAATTAATTAGATATCATGATTGTGGAATTGATATATTAAAATTAATTAATTTCTGAATTAATTAATGTGATTTCATGATTTGGGAAATGATTGATTTTTCTTTATTAATTGTTGAATTAAATAAATAGATGTTATGATTGTGATATTGATAGATTTTAATTAATAAATTGTTTATTTATTTAATTAGATGTCATGATTGTATAACTTATTTATTTAGATCAATTAAATGTTGAATTAATTAATGATATTTTAGGATTGTTGTATAGATTGATTTTCATTAATTAACTGTAGAGTTAATAAATGAGATGTTATGATTTTGGAATTTAATGATTTTATTAATTAAAATTTGAATTAATTTATTAGATTCCATGATTGTGGAGTTGATTGTTTTGGATTAAATAATTGTTTAATTAATTAATAAGCTGTATTGATAGTGGAATTGATTGATTTCAATTAATTAGTTGTTGAATTATTTAATAATATGTCATGATTGTGAAATTAATTCAAATTTGAATAACTAATTATTGAAGTAATTAATGGATTGTTGTGACTATGATATTTGATTATTTAATTATTGAAGTAATTATTTGATTGTTGAATATATAATTAAATTAAATGATTGTGTGTTTAATTAATGGGATATTTGTATTGTGAAACTGAGTGTTAAATTGCATTAATTAAATGTTTAATTAATTAATGGATTGTTGGGAATGTGGAATTAGATTAATTAATTTTTGATTTAATTAATGGAATTATAATTATTATGAAATTGATTAAAAGGGATTAATTAATTTCTTGAACTAATTAATAAATATTTATTTGCTAAATTTGGGAAGCATGATAAAGTTGAGTAACCTTGATTGATAGGATACATGTGATATCTCTGTTAAATTGGGAAATTGGGAGTGGGACACAGACCAATGCTCTAACCAATGATAAGGTGTGTTAAACATGTCATTCTAAAATCTAATGAATGCATGTGAATATTTTTATGGGACGAGGAATAATTCTAAAAATACCCAGGAATTATTAGCAAGAGACTTATGCTCCAAATATCAATGGTGTTCTAGAAAATACATGTTACACTCATGGGATTGGCATTGGGTTATGGTTCCAATTGGCCATATTATGAAGTGAAATGAAATTTATAATGAATTTTAATGGTTTATAATGAATTTTTAAATGAATATCCGATATGGTTCAAACTAAAGAATGAGACGAAGAAGGAATTGGGTGTTCGCGTGTCCACAAGAACTCAAGGGAGTTATGTGGTTAAATAAAGAGTAATTGAAAAATTTAGAATGTTTACTTTGTTGTTTTTATTTTCTATTTACACAAATGTATAAACTACTTGACTGAATATTGATTTAGATGTCATTGTTAGTGGCCTACTGAGTTTTACTCACACCCAACTTGGTATGCCCAGTCGATACCTGAATAAATTTCATGGTTTCAAGATAGGTTATGGGAAAATGCTATATGTTAAATGACTGATTCAGGATATAGCATGGATGAGGGAACCATACCTGCTTCCAGGACCCCTTGGGGAGTTTTCAATGTCTATTTTGGGTTTGAAATATTGCAACTTGGGATGTACTTGGAATGAAATATCTACTGTTTTAGTTTGTATATTGCATTCCTATTTTAATTATTATGTGATATAGGTATTTTTATGGTTATTTTTATACTATTTTGACATTTTTATTTGTTCCATAGTTATAATAGTTTGTTAAATATGGTTTAGTCTTCCCATGATCAATATTAGGCCCACATTAATAGTTAGAAATCTCTAGTTTATGGGGAACTATGCCTGAGGTCACGTAACTGACTAGCTTGAGGAACTAGTGTTTGATACATGGGTTAGGACCTTATAAAGTGGTATCAAAGGAGTTTCTTTTCCTTTTCGTTTCACTTAATATTTATGAATGGTATATAGAAGAATACGATGAATCAGTCCATGGTTAAGAGCTCATGCATGGGGTATCTAACCCATGAATGAGGGCAAAAGACAAGTTCCCAGGGTTTGGTTGATCTTATTGATGTGGGTTGTTATAGTTAGATTCTAGTTCACCATGATTGATGCACTTATTTTATGATATGATTAATATTTACGAGATTAAATGAGATTGTTCTCATAGACCAGATTGACATTTTTGTTGATTAAGGATAAATAATTCTATAAAATTATGATTATTATGTGACATGAATCATTTTAGGCTTTCATTAAAATTTTATTTTTGGATAATTTATTGTAATTGAAATTATTTTCTTTACTTGTGTGCATTAAATTGATAATAGTGCCTAATATAAAATTCAAAATTATTAAATGATAAAAGATTTAAATAAATTGGGGTCTAATGAAACATGAGTTAGGAGTATGTGTTTACCCTTATTAAACATTACCTAGATATATGATGGTTCAGGGTAGTGATAGTACCTTGATTTTGTTTGTGTGGAAAAAAAATGGTAAATGACTTATTATGACGTATTTGGATGGTAGTAAAAGATAAAATGCATTAATAAAAATTAAATTATATCATGGAAATATAAAACTAACATGGAACAAATAAATGGTGCATGTAATTTTTCATATATTTAAAATAAGTAGTTAATGATAATTGTGATAAAATTATATTTTTACTTTGATTTGAATCGTTGAAAATTTATGTTACTCTAAAGATTATTTATATGTTTAAATATCGAAGTACCCATGTTGGGGAGTAATGGTTCCATGATCTGAATTGTTTCTCGGGGATGCAAAGAATTACAGTGGGGATATTTGAATAACCCATGTTGTTATTTTTCAAATTCTTTGATAATTATCTTATAAATGGGGGAAAATTTAATTTATAAAAATTTAATAAATAAATATATTTTTTAATTAATAAAAAATATTATTAGGAAGGTAAAATTTGGTTTGTATATATGTATAAGATATATATATATATATCTATGTGTGTGTGTGTGTTTATTTTTAGGTTTCAATAAATATTAATAATTATAAAAAATGGTTTATATATATCTATGTGGAAATCATGAAAGATGGGATCTCAAAAAAATTCAAGCCTTTGGGGGGTGCTCAAAAAAATCCCTCACACCCCTATCTCCTATCTTTATCTCTCTATCATTTTATTTTTAATTTTATTTATATCTTCAAAAATCAATCATTAATATCTTTTCCGATATTGATTATATTGATGTTTCATCAGTGTCGTTCTATTATTCTTGATAAGAGGATGGTACAAATCCAAAATCTTTCTTAGGAAATGAGGCATTTTTAATTTTTTTGATAAACCATATTTTCTTATTTATTTAATTTCTCCATCGAGAGTGGTATGAATAACACTCTGTTTATGATGTTGGACTTATATCAATGAGAGGATGATAATCCATTGGATTAATTTCATAGGCGATGAATAACATTATCCATATTTAATTAAATTCAAATACTATTGTTAAACCACAATGATGATGATTAATGAGGAATATTTTTATGTACCATATATTAGTGATTGATGAAAACCCATTTCATGAGTTTATCATATTTGAGGTAGGTGGTCTAAATTTAATTCCCATAGTCTTGATCCTAATTGCATGTTTGTGTTTTAGATTATAATTGGCACGTTTAAATATTGAATCATGAATTGAAAAAATTAAATTTATTTATTTAATTTATGGAAACATGGGATTGAATGAGATATTGGGATTATAGAATAAAATTAATATAATATTGAATTAATTAATGGGAATTTTTGCGATTATTAAATTGGTATTATTTGAATCATTAATTAGTGAAGTAATTAATGGATTTTAGGGAATGTGAAATTAAATTAATTAATTATTAAATTAATTAATAGATTTTTGAGATTATTTAATTGTCAGAATTGAATTAATTAATAGTTTAATTAATTAATGGTATTTTTTTGATTATGTAATCTGTTGAATTTTATTTATTAATAAATTATTTAATTAATATATTGTTTTGATTGTGGAAATTGGATTAATTAATCTTTTAATTAATTAATAGTTTTGTGTGATTATTGATTTAAATTAATTAAATATTTAATTAATTAATAGATTGTTATGACTATGGAATTGAATTAATTAATAATTGAATTAATTATTATTTTTTTATGATTGTGGAATTGATTGATTTGGATTAATTAGTAATTTAATTAATTTATTGTATGTCATGATTGTGGAATTGATTAATTTGAATTAATTAATTATTGAATTAATTAATGAGGTGTTGTAATTTTTGGAATTGATTGATTTTAATTCATTAATTTTTTCACATGTAAGCATTTCCTTCAGTTCGTTGTACCTTTACTCTTTTTTTATAAATTTGTGGGGTCATGGGTTTTAGAACCCATGGATGAACTACTTTTAGTTTAATTAATGGGATAACATGATTGTTGAATTTTTTGATTCTGGGTAAATTAATTGCTTATTAAATTAATGATATTTCATGATTGTGGAAATTATTGATTTGAATTATTTAATTATTTAATTAATTTATGAGATTTCATGATTTTGGAATTGATTGGTTTGGATTATATAATTGTTGAATTAATAAATGAGATGTCATGACTGTGGGATTGATTGACTTGAATTAATTAATTGTTGAATTAATTAATGAGATGTCTTGTTTGTAGAATTGATTTATATGTTGAATTAATTAATGAGAATTCATGATTTTAGAATTTGTTGATTTAAATTTATTAATTGTGGATTTAATTAATGAAATTTCATGATTATGGAATTTATTGATTGGAATTAATTAATTATTGAATCAATTGATGAAATAGTATGATTTTGTAACTGATTGATTAGGATTAATTAATTGATTAATTAATTAATGATATTTAATGTTTATGGAATTGATTCATTTGGATTATTTAATTATTGAATTAATTAATAAGTTGTCATGATTGTGGAATTGATTGATTTGAATTAGTTAAATTTTTAAATAATAAATGAGTTTTTATGATTATGGAATTGATTGGAATTGGATTTATTAACTATTTAATTAATCAATAGATTATTGTGATTATAAAATTGGATTAAATATTTTTTGAATTAATTAATGGAGTGTTGAATGTGGGATTGAATTAATTGAATTTGGAATTAACTAATGGGATACTCAGATTGTGAAATTGAGGGTTGAATTGCATTAGTTAATTATTGAATTAATCATTAGATTGTTGTGAATGTGGAATTGGATTAATAAATTGTTAAATTAATTAATTGAATTGTTGTGATTATGAAATTTGTAGAAATGGATTAATTAATATTTTTTTGTGAAATGTGAAAAGTAGATTAATATTTAATAATTGATTGATATGATATACATGATATATGTATTTGATTGAGAAATTTATTGTGGAACACTGACTGATTCCCCAAATAATCAGGGGTACTAATCATGGTGTTATAGATCCAAATAAAAGAATGTGAATATTTGTATGGTATAGTAACTCATTCTCCAAATACACATGGGGAATGATATAGGACCTAATACTCCAAATACTGATAGGGTACTAGACACGACATTCAATGCCCATGATATTGTCATTAGAATATGGTTTGAATTGTCCATATTTTGAATAGAAATGAAATGGATAATGAAAGGCCATGTGTAATAATGAATTGTGAATTGAATATATTATATGGTTCATACTCCGGTATGGTATGAAGCATGTATTGAATGTTTAGGTGTCCCCGAGATCCCAAGGAAGTTATGTGGTAAAATAAAGTGTAATTGAATAAATCCAATCTATTTAATCTATTTCTTTTATTTATTCTTTATACAACTTCATAAACTATTTGACATGACATTAATTTAGACGCTTTTTTGGTGGCCTACTATGTTTTTTCTGATAACCTACTCAGGAAGCCTTATCGGTTCCCAAATATATTTCATTTTTTTAGGATAGGTTAAGGAAAGAATCCTTATGGTAGATGAATGTGGTATATTTCATTTTTTGGCACATAATTGGTAGGAGATGTCTACACTTTTAATTTTTTATATTGTACTCCCATTTTAGTAATCATGTGATATAGTTATTATTCTGATTGTGGTCATATTATTTGTCTATTATTTTTTATTCTATTATTGTGAAACTTTGATAATGATATTATATTCTCTCCGTGATCGATATTAGATAGTCACTACTATTAGTGGCCTCTGGTATATGGGGAGGCACACATGAGGTCACATAATTGACCAGGTTGGGGCTCTAGTGTGTGGTACTGGGGTCAGAACATTAATTATTTCTACCTTATATGTGAAATTATAACCCTATAATATTGAGAAATTCAATATGACGGTTAAGCATATACATAGATAACCAAGGGGATAAAATAAAAGATAAAGTCTAATATGATATCTTGACCAATAAAAAGTGTACAGGAAGATTATGTTAAGAAATTTTTTTCTAATATTAAAATAAGTTTCATTTTTAAATAATTTTACTTGACTTAGACACATATAGTATTTTAATATTTCTTACATTTCAAAAAATGATAATAATGATATTTTATAATAAATAAAAAATTATTTAATTATTTAAAATTCATAAAAATAATATATTCAGTAAACATAATGGTATATTTTTTATGATATCAACCATGGTCCATTAATTGGTCACTTTTCTTTTTATAGTAACTTTTTTTACCCCTAAATGGTAAAAATATTTGATATCGTGGTAATCATCAAAAGGGTAAACAAGAGGTAAAAAATACTTTATAATGGTAAACAATGAACCAATTTTTCTCCAAATTTTAATGGATGATAGTATTTAGTCTTATAATAATATTTATTTTTAAATATAATATTCCGGGACCACATTATTTTAAAAAATAATTTTTATTAATATAATAATTCATGTAATGCAAACTGTGGCCCTCCCCTCAATTATAATAGGGACCATCCTCTCTTTTACTATTCATAATTTTTGATCCTCGTATATCAAAATAAAATTCCCTAATGTCATCCTATTATAGTTAAACACATCTTAGAGGCACTTTTCTTCCCAAAATACTATCCACTAAAAGAATAAGGTGAAATACAAGTTGTTTATCAACGAATAGGTATAACACTTAACCGTGAATTTTCAATTTTATTTCTCCTTCTTCCTCCTATAACTCCCTGGGATCAATTATAAAATAATAAATTTAGTAACTTAAATTTGTTTAATTGTTAATATTATTATATAACACCCAAATGCACCTCATTTTCGTCATATGGGAAAAGAAAACATCCCTCATGCGTACATGTGTATAGCCACCTCAAAGAAACCGTCTGTTTAATTTTTCATAACCAGTTAAAATTAATGGTTATTGTGATAGATATCATAAATATATATGATATATATGATATTATTATCATTTTGGAGATTTTAATTATTATTTACCATTATTTCATTCAATCCGTTCAAAGGTGGGCATGCATGCGTACGTGAGACCAACTGTTTGAAGATGATGGAACTATGAGGAAGATGCAAGGACCAAAAATAACAAACTAAAACTGACATGAAAAATAAGATAGTTAAAGA
Organism: Viscum album; assembly: GCA_963277665.1. Classification (NCBI taxonomy): domain Eukaryota; kingdom Viridiplantae; phylum Streptophyta; class Magnoliopsida; order Santalales; family Viscaceae; genus Viscum; species Viscum album. The sequence goes on from OY728129.1 coordinate 1,437,981,587, forward strand.
CCTAAAATGATGTTTTAAAAATCAATTATTAATAAATGGGTACTGAGATGTCATAATTGGATCACATATACTCCTATAAGTATGTTTATGGATATGTTATAGAATTAAAATAAATTTAAATTTATTATATATGAGGTTAAATCATGCTCAACAAAGTGGAACCATGGGGTAATGTATTTATTAATTAAATGTCCATCTAGTAGTTTATGTCATTTCTTCCCTGATTATGTTATTCCACGATTATGTTATTCCAAGATTAAGTGGGAAGTAACCATTAATTTTTTATGTTGTATTTCTACTTTTATTTTGTGTAATATCAATTGAAACATATAATTAATTGATTTATTAATTCTCAATTCAATGTTTTTATAATTATAAGGGATTTATTCACAAGTTTCACTATATTGACACATTTTTGGTATTATGTGCCAATTTATTCTTATGTAGTTTATATACCATCCCATTTATGAAATTAATGTGAACATAAAGTCATGATGACCAAAGTTTCAATTCAGGATTACTCATTCAAGGAGTTAAAATTCAAAATTTACCAAAGATGTATGAATTTAGTTTATAATCTATTTTTACTAGGATTGATTATATTTTTCATTGAAGGAATACTATAATAAACACTTATTAAAATACCATTATTTTATAATCCACACTATATTTAAATATTTTATATGTTTTCATATTTTAGTTTCCTTCTTTTTGACTTGATTCATGAAATGAATTTTTTAAAAGAATATTTGATCTTATTTATCTTTTTGATCATGTATATATTTCTTATATGTCAATGGTTTTTGAAAAAATATTTAAGCTTCATTTTTATTTACAAAAATGATTTATTAATCACATTTTGTGTTATCGATGACTTTTTAAAAGCTTTTAAATGGACCATTATAAAAGTTTTTGAAAGGTTTATTTTCTACATCCTTTATAAAAAGTGAAAAGGAATCTTTATTTTTAATGTATATAGATTTAACCAATTTTCCACCTTTAATAACCATTTTTAACACCTTTATATTTTAAAATAAAACTATTGTTAATGTCATATAAAACAAACAACACTGAGATTAAATAAACCTCAACATATTAATAAAATATTATTATTTAAATACGAATATCATAACTTAGATGTTATATTATTGGTTATGAATGTGATTAAATACTATTTGAAATGGATATAATTATTCTTATTAATAAATTTATTTATAATTTTTTTTAAATTAAGCAAGCAATTATTTATAAAAACTTTTATTTCAAAACAATTTTTATTTATTATTTTGAGAAATAATAGTAATTACTTTTTGTAACTTTTATAAATTACATTTTATAAAATTAAAATTAATTTTTCAAAAATCATATAAATAATAAATTATGAGGTAAATTGTCAATCTTTATGAGAATTTTGGTTTTCGGGGAAGAGTGAAAATACTAATTTTTGCAAAACAGTCATTTATTTTAACAAAATAAGTAATTTAGAAGACCAATTATTATTTTAATATTATTTCAATTTAACATAATATATATTTTGTTTTATTTAATTAAATTATTTACATTTAAGTAAACTTCAAACTCTATTTTAGTAGAAGTTATCTTTTAGGATGAAAAATCCATTTTTTCTGAAGAATATTTTACGGTGAAAAATGTTCCTCCATTTTAATTATTTAAAAAACTATGATGAAGAAATTTTTAATTAAATTTAGATTATATATATAAATGAGTTTAAATTCATATAATTATTATTTATAATCAAATAGTTATTGTATGATCATTTTTCCCCAAAACAATGATTTTTTTCAAAAAGTCACTTTTTTCTTTCTTATGGTTTATATTTTAAATTAAATTATAATAGTTATGTGAAATGAATTTGATAAAATGGATACCATATTTTTACTAATAAAAATTAATCTAATATAATAATTTAAAACTAAAGTTTTATCATAATTAACCGTAAAAATAATAAAATAATAATTACCATGTTAAAAAAATTAGTATGGAACAAGCGAGTACCCTTAAGGGTAAAAAGGTTAAAATGTTTATTTATAGTGTTATATGGGTGTATGAGCCTCATATATCTTCCACTTTATTTTTTTTAAATTTTTAGGCTATTTTATTGAGTTTGACATCCCATTATTAAATAGTTTTGGGTATTTTAAAAAATGTCACTCCACCTACATTATAGAAGGGAACCACCTCCCATTACTTATTCACACCTCTAAAGAAGTTTGTATAAAAAAACCTGAAAAGATACCTCCCCTAAATAATTTGAAAATTCTAGAGCTGTAGGCCTTTCCAAAATACCAGACATATATTCCTTAATAAGATATCCAAAGGAGGTTCTTCTAAGTGAAGGTAATCATCTTCACCGAGGTCCTTCATTTTTATTATTATTTTTAAAAAATAGATTATGTCTTAAAGATTAAAATATAATAAAAATTATCTTCAATATACTAATATGTTATTATATTTATGTAATAATATTTGACCATATCCTCTTCCACCAAATGGGAAACGAAACCATCATTCACATGTATGGCGGACTACCTCCTCGTGAACCGAGGTAATTTGTTATCCATCATCACCTCTCATGATTGTTCATGAAGATGGATTTAATATTTATATATTATATTATTTAAAAATTAATAATTCTATAAAATTAACATATCATATACCATCTTACCTTAAAATCCATTGAAAAATGATAATATCATTCATGTGTATGGTGGACCGCCATGTCTAGAAGAAGTGTGATTCATATTTTATTATTGCATCACGAGGATATTATATATATCTATATTTAATGAAATAAAATGATATGTATGATATAATTATAATTATATAAATTTAAAATATCACTTACCTTATTTACAACAAGATCTTTGGAAAAGATAAATATTACTTATTCATACATATGGTTTACTATCTCTATGATTGCATCACATATAATTTTTTATAACAAGATTTTAGGGTTTGTTTCTAAATTAATATTAATATATGATCATTAAAATTATTTCAACATTATTATTCATTATATTATATATCAATTAACCCTTTAAAAATGGTAAACACCCTGGTTTTGTTTTTAAATTATAAATTGATCATCCTCAAAACACAAAACATAGACAAATAGATTACTTAATTATTTAAATCATTAAAATAAATGAAGTAAATGGTTTATGATTAATGTATTATACCTATAATTAATTATTTAGAAGTCAAAAAATTTATATAATTTTATTATAATGGAGTTTAAATACATACACCTCAATGTTTGGACTCTAGGTAAGGGCTTCCAACTTGAAATTTATTTCTTTAGTAACATGTTCTTTTATGAACATAATTTAATTTACATGGTGAATATAATCCCGATTAAAAAATTTTTTTATGAATAATTAATAATTAAATATATTTTATTTTCCAATTCATTATATTGATTAATGAGAGTTATGATTCAAAATTTACCAACACATTTAGGGTTTATTTATCAATATAATTTAAGGATTATTTTTTATGGAATTTACATTGAAGGAAATTATATGATTAGCTTATAGTAAAACACAATAATTTTATTCTCCTATGGTTATTCTTAAAATTTTAAAGTCTACATTCCATTCCTAATATTTTTTACTTAAAATTCATGAGAATTGTTTTAATAAAATCTTACTTAATATGTGTCTTTGGACAAAGATACATTTTTTATTTCATATCCAAATTTTCTAAAATAATTCATTATTATTTTTAAAATTCCCTAAAATATTTATTAATGAATTTTTCCCTTGTTTTACTTCTCAAAAAATGGTTTGAAATTAATATTATTATCATTTTCTAAATGAGGAACTTACTAAACTTTTTATAACATTATGAAAGGAATGTTTCTTTTATCTTATAAAGAATGAATGAAATTAACCACCTTCCTGACCAATTGAGTATTTTATGCTTCCTTTATAACTTTTCATGGTTATTTTTTATAAATATTGTCAATAATATTTTAGAAATGTTTATATTTTGAAGTATGAATTTGAAAATGAAAAGTTTATTTTTCTAAAGAAGTATTCTATGTAATATTTTAAATATATTTCATTAATGAAGAGAAACTTGGATATAATGGATTGCTTATAAATTTTTTATTCCTTTCTCTAACATATATAACAAGAAAATTATCCTATACTTTAATTAGGTAATAAATTCCTTTTTTTTAGTTCAAAAATGCCTTTATTATGAAATTTACTTTGATTATGATATGAAACCTGATTGTAAAACTCATTCCATTCCCTAGAAAATTACTTTTTTTATTTCTTATGGTTGATTTCTTCTTTTGGAACACATATTCGTATACATGAAATGATAATTGGGGGTTAAACCAGAAATATAATGCTTACCAATGAATTAGGTAATTTTTTAGTCTCATGAGACATCATATACATGCCTAGGGAGTGAACATACGCCATTATGGGACTCTATACACCATGTGTTGTTGTATTTTTAGTTATCCTTGAATTTTATTTAGGTCATCTTTTATATTGTTACTACATTTCCTATGATATCATGATCTTATTTTACCATTTTTATGTTATGATTCTATATGATTACTTATGATACTTCTATTTTATGATGTCATGTTATAACATTGACTCTCAGGTTATGTTTCCTTATCATTTTTATTCCCTTACATATATATCTCACCCATTGTTTCTATGTATTCTCCATGTTGTCCCGTGTAGTTTTAGATACTTTAAATGATTTAAGAAAACATTATGGAGAATAAAATAAAGATGTTTTATTTTAGAATAGGTTTTATGTATTATGGACCTACTCTTACAAAGACACTAGTCCTCATGATCATTGGGTAATAATTAATAGATTTTTATGTAAAAAATAATGTAATAATATATGTAAAAGGATTGGGTTTCTAAAGTTGATATTAGAGGAAGGCATAGAAATTTTTTGAGATTAGGACTAGAATAATTTAGTGATAACCCTGTGGATAAGAAAAAGGATAAGTCTTTGTATGAACAAATTTCATTGAACATTGGGTAATTATAGACTGCCTGGGTTCCAGAAATTTATATCCTAGTCTGGATACTACAAGAAAATGTGGCTCTATGGAAGTTGTAACTTGGGTTAATAACTCTGACAATGTAATATTGATCCAGTCATAATCCATACCTAGTGAAAAATAATGTTATTTGTTTCACACCTAGTTAAAAACTCTTGGGGGATATGCTTGAAAAATTCAAAAAAAATTATGAAACATTATGAATGAATTGAATCGATTGTTAAGATAAAAGAACTAATAGGTAACTTTACCAAGGAAAATCAATATTGAAACCTGGAGAATCATAAGTCAGGATATACATATCATTTATAAGTTATTCTGTTAAGGTTTATAATTTCCCCCTTTTTAATGTAAAATAATTCACATCTTTTTTCTTTTATGAATTTTAGTTTATGATGGGAAATAATAAAAATCATGCCAACAACAAATGTGAAGAAATGTAATGATTTCCATAATGCGATTCTGAACCTAGTTGGAATGGGTGGTTGACATATCATGATCATTCAAGATGGTCTATCTTAAATTTTTTTACAACTAGAATATACTTTAATTTCCAAGAACATAATAGTATAGAATGATAACATCTCATATAAGTTCAAGTGTAAAAATGATAAATAAAATAAAATTCAATTACCTACAAAAACCATGTAAAATTCCTTAAAGGAATTTGAAGATTTTTTTAGAAAAGGTGGGAACAAAGAAGTTAACTTCTATACAAAAATGAAGAGTTTGGGTTACAAGATAAAAAGAAATAAAGATCAACATATGGAACTTATAAGGGTTCAATATCATAGATATGGGGAATATGGTCATTATCTGAGTCAATTACTTAATATAATGATTAATTTATGAGGTGCTTTATTATGATAATCACTGAAGTGGAATGATTAGAGTTTTTAGATATTGGAACTCAAGATTGAGGTTATTGCTGTATTGTTATCAATGGTGTCTTGGGTATACGAATTATAAAACATCTAAGGATTTTTTATAGTAATTTTTCTTTCAAGATTTGAAAAAATATTTTGAATGGTACAAATAACCTATATAAGTGATTTAATGGTAATTTTATATTTTATAGAAAACACATGATTGATGGAAGGATAATATTTTCTATGTTTGTGATATTTAGGTAATTATATTCAATTAAGATAATTTAATTTTAGGAAAAAATAAACTATAAATAGAAATTTAGTGTATAAAACTGATTTTATGATTATTTTTATTTTTAGTACGTTCATTATAATTTTTGGAATGTTATAAGAATTATATTAGTATAGTTTTATAAAAACGATAACCTAAATATTAGTAGAAAACTCATCATATCTGGTAAGGTCATGAGGCTTAAAACTATAATTGAAGGGAGATATTGGTGCACCTCCTACCATTGGCCCAGGTAATGTGCTGATTAGTGTGAACATTTTTTTAACTTAAATCATTTTTTAGGTAAGATTTAAATTTATTTGGGGAAATATATTGGAGGATCAAATATTTTTTAATTTTTAGGATTTTGAGGGGATTGATGATATTTTGGGAAACATTTTGTTAGGATATGATATATATATATATATATATATATATATATATCATATAGGTTTAACATAAATAATTATTTTGGAAGAAGGTGATTATGTTTTTGGAGATTTTTATTTAATGTTAAGAGATATCCACTGAGGACAAAACGATATCTTAGATTGAAGTTGTTGAGGTTATTTGTGATATAATGTTATTTATTTGAGGAATGATCTATCTTAAACAACTAGTTTTATTATTGAATTTTGGAGATTAATATATTCATATTTATTTTGGGTATTATCTAACTTTTTTCTAACCATTATAGTTTTAATAAATGTAGGTGGAATATATTATTACTCTTTTATAGATCTTATGATCCATTAAAATATTTATTATTTCGGGCATAATTTTTTATATATTGGATATTCATTACTTAGAGTAAGAGGTATTATGGAAATAGATCAAATCATAGTTAAATAATAAAAATATGTTCTTGAAATAACAAGATATCAAGTATGTACATGTTCTAGTGATCTCTATCATTATAGTAAAAGAGTCTGTAAACTCATGGAAATGGATCTTAAAATTTTTATCAAATTTCCTTCATATCTCAAGTATCAATGGTCTTCTAATTCATCACACATATATGGTTTTGTTTTTCATAATATTATCTTGATCATTAAATTTCTTATGATCAATGATCTCAATCACTATCGATAATTATTTATAATTTTCTACCATTCTAACATTTTCACGTCCTACCAATGCTATCATACATGGAAAAATGGTCATTTTTATTCCAATTGACCTTGTTATTTCCCTTGCACTATTTCAAAAATACGTTTTATTAACCCTGTTTAAAATGTTGGTTTTTAACAAATCAAATATTCAAATTTCATATCCTTGATATCTCAAAATATGTTCAAATTATGGGGAGAAAATTAATTTAAGGTGTTATAAGACAAGATATGATGATTGAAAATAACACTATGTTTGATAGATTATATAACAAGGAACACCGGGATAAAAGAAATAACAACAAATTATTAGAATATTATTTTTTAAAATTGAATGTTATAACATAGGAATACAATTTTAAGTTAGGAATAATATTAATTAAATTATAAAATATATTTAAATTTTATAATATATAATTTTTTTTAATTTATTATGAAATATAGACTCAATATTTAATAACAACATTTATTTCAAAAATTATTTTTATTTCCTCTGTGATAAAATATTATAATTAAATTTTGAAAAATTTGAAAATATATATTACAAAATGTATATAGTTTTTGAAATAATTATAACAATATTAAATTATGTTAAAATATTGTTACTTTTTAAAAGATTTATTTTTTAGTAAATAGTGAACAATATAGATTTTGTTAAAAATATCATCTCTTTTAAGAAATTAAATAATTTAAATGCCCCATTATTATTTTAATTCAATTGAAAAGTTACATAAGTATTTCTTAGTTATATTTATTACAAATAATTACATTTAAATAATATTTACACTAGATTTTTGTATAATATTATTTTTAGGAATAAAAAATCATTTTTCTGAAAACTATTTTTAGGAGCATAATTTTCCTCCATTTTAATTAATTTAAATCACCAATTATAAGGAATAGATTAAATAAATTACCTAAAAAGAATGTATTATATATATATTTATGAATTTAAATTAATATAATAATTATTTATTCTCATATACTTAATTTAAGATAATCATTTCATTTAAAAATGCATTTTTTGAATAACCTATTTCCGTCATGCTTGATGGTTTTATTTTAAATTAAATTATTGATCTTAGACGAATTGTATTTGATGAAATTTATTTAATATTTTTAATCATTTTAATATATATTATATAATAATGACAAATTTTTAACAACCCAAGCATCCATAATACACTTTCTTTTTAAATGATTCAATCACAAGCGATTTATGTAACACCGAGTTCAAGCACACCATGACCTATCAAACTAGCCATTAAAAAAAGCGGTTATGAATAGTATTAAAAAAATTTAGAATTTTTAATATCCAAAATAATTTTAAAATTCAGATTTTTTGTTTTCTAGACATAATATAAGGACAAATTCAATTTTTCAGATAAAAGAATTACTTTTAAAAAAATACACTTTTCCACCTTTTAATAAAGAAGCATTTTTAAATCCAATATTTGAGACCTTTATATATTAAATTTAAAGAAACAAAAAATTTCTATATAATAGGGAAATAAAAATTTATCTTGGATAAATTTTTGGTACATTTCTGATAGGTTTCATATTTGGATGAATAGTTAAAGTACTAAATTTTAATTGAAAACAACTTTTTTAATCATAATAATTTTTAATTTTAAATTATAAATCTGATTAGTTTTAAAGTATAATTATATTATATTTTTATAATTTAATATAATTTAGGTCATTAAGAAGTATTTTTAAATTTAAATCAAACATAAAGACTTATCAATCTACTCATGGTTTTTACTTGTTAAAAACACGCTTTTTGATTTTGACAATGCGAATTAATTTTAAATTAATTTCTACCAACACTGTGTTCTGTATTTTTAAAAAATGGATTCCATATTGGGAATCAGAAGGTCCAAATAGTTTAAATAGTTACCTTTTATTTTTTTGCATTATGAATAGTACCATCAGTAATTATTTTATTTACCATGGTTGAAGGGTAAACCTTGTAAATAAGGGAAAAAAATATCATTATAATAATATTTAACTACAATAACACATGTTATAATCCTATTGGATGAGATATGTTCGACCCTGGGATTCATTGGGTCGATTTAAGGACCCCATGGAGCCACCTGGTTTTGAAAAATGACATTTATAAGAATTAATTTAAAGTATAGAAAATTATAACATAGAAATGTTTCTTTCACAAATTTTTTTTAACATTGAATTATATAATTGATCTATTAAATAATAAATAGTAATTAGAATGTATAAAATTTTGACTACATCATTATATTTTATTTTTAATTTCAAGACATAAGATAAATAAATTTAATTATAACACAATGATGATGCAATGATTGCTTCATTAATAAATGATTCAAATAAATGATTTAATAAATTTTAAAAAAATGTAATTTAGTGATTTTTATTTCATACATGAATTTTTTGAATTTTATTTACATCCTATATTTGATGTAATTCCTTTTCTATGAAATAATGAAGTTGTTATGAATATGTAAAAAAATTCAAGTATGAATAATGTAAAAAATTGACATAATTCATAACTTGAAACATAAAATTGTTTATTAAATGATATTAAATTCATAAAAATCTATGATTATTCCAAATGAATTATATAATGCTAAATTTTTCATTAATTCTCCACTTTTGGTTACCTTTGGATTTTATTTCAACTAAAATAATTAAATAGTACAAAAATACAAGAAGACATGGAAAGAGTTAAAATATTTTACTAAGGGTTAAATAAAAAAGATAAGGATACAAAAATATTGAAAACTTGTCTTAAAATGATTAGATTATTGGTTTTCTAAAAAAATTACCATATATTATAATTAAATGAGTTTAGGACCATTATTAATCAAAATTGAATTTATAATAAATTAATATTTCTAGACTTTCCTAAAGTGCCCCACCTCTCTCTTATAAAAGGAAACCACCTCAACCCACTTATTCACACCTCCAAAGCCCTTTGTATCAGCCAAACCCAACCCAAATATCCTCCCATATTCTATAAATTCGTCTTACAGGAAACTCATTGGGTATAAATCCAACTTATGTAGTACTTTTGTGAAAATCAAAATGAAGACACCTGAAGAAGAGGTAATCGTTTTATCTCTTCTTTCAAAGTTCACTGCTTCTTCTACTTCCTCTTACTATGTTATTACCATACTAATATTATAAATCCTTAATATAATATATTATGAGATGTTTTTAAGATTATGGGATAACCATATTTCTCTTTTTTCCCATCCTATAAAAAACAATACGACCATGCGTGCATACGTAAAACTTACTGTCTCCACACCGTGGTGTATTTTTTCATGTACACTGTTTATATGGGTATAAATATGAACACAATGAATTTAAATAATAAATATAACATGAAAAATTTTATATAAAATTCACATTCTATATAATTCCATACCATTTAACTATTATGTAAATGATATCATCACTCGTGCATACATACGACTTACCGTCTCCACGACGCGATGAGACTAATCTTCCATGGTCACCAACCATAAATGATTATAAGAATAAATATTATTAATAAATATGAAATATGTGAAATAATTATTCTACTGGAATTATATATATATATATATATATGTTTTTACATATATTTCATTAACTTACTTCCATTCAATACGATAAGACAACATAGACAACGTTCATTCGTACGTATAGATTACCGTCTCCATGAACGGTGTATGCTATTTTATATATCTATATATTGTTTATATTTTTATTATAATTATATATGATATATAAATCATATTATACATTCTGGATGTAAGTAAATCAATATCAATTTAATATAATCAATAATAACAAGTCAAAACACGTAAAATAAACAAATGGATTATTACCTGAAATGTTAAATTTACTTGGAATTGTTAATAAATGGGTAATATAATGTCCTAAAATAATCATATATTATATCATAAAAATTATTATGATTATGATATAAGTTAATAATATGTTTCAAAACTTTATACAAGAGTTTTTGATAGGTGTGAAGAGTATTAGATCTAAGGTAAGGGTTCATTCCTCAATCTCATTATTATGTGAGATTGTTTATGTTTAAGTATTTACTAGGACATATTTATCATAAATGTACATGTTTCAAAAAAAAATCCAAAGGAGTATTTTAATTTTTTATTAAATTTAATTTTAACTATATCATCATTTTTAATGTTTATATGATTTATTATTCTAAATCAATTTAATTAATGATCATGTTTTCAAACCGATTTTAAGGATTTATTTAGATGGACATGATTGTTTTAAAATGTTAATTACTTTTAAAAAGTTTCAAAGTGGTATGGTACAATTTGATTGAAAAATATATTTTAAAATACTTCCTTTATAAATTGTGTGTCTTTTAAATGATTTCATGAAAAATGGATATTTCTCTCAAAGTGTTTTACTGATCATTTTCAACTAAGTCAACATCCTTTACTAGGGCATTACTATTGGTATTAGAGGATGTTTATCAATAACCATGGAAATAGATTTAGAAAACATAGATTAGGGATCATAACCTTAAGATAGACTTTGAGGATTAGTATAGAAGAACCCCCTAGAATTTTATTAAAGTTGGGATTATGTGGATAATCTAAGTAGTACATCCCAGTCTAGTTACTATATGTGGACGAGGATCTAGAATAGATGTAAAATGGGGTGAAAACTCCGACAAAGTGTTCTGAGCTTTACTCAGGGTAACCTGGTACATGACAATGGGTCTTACTACACACCTAGTTTAACACTACAGGGGGATATTGTTAGGAAAATTCATATTTTCTTTGCTAACCATTATGAAGGATTTATGAGAAAATATTCCCTTAAAGGAACTATATTTGTCAATACAGTTTAGATATGAATAATTTTTTTAATTTATGTTAATTATTTTACTATTTTCAAATTATGCCTTATGATTTATAGTCTAATCTAGTCAATGCCATTATTTTTAAATGGATCCAAGTGTATGAAATGGAAATCATATCAACACATGTAATCTATGTAGGTATTTACATCCTATGAAAGATAATGATAGTGGAACTAGAGAAATAATTGGTACTGAATAGATTATAACCATACTGGGACACCTAACTCAAGTTATGAATAGTAACCTTAACCGTATGGAGCATCCTGATCCACAACATGAAAGATAAATGTTACAATTTTTCCTGAGAAAACAACTCCAACATTCAATGGGACTACAAATCATTTTATAGCTGAGTAGTGGATAAGTTCCTTAGAGAAAATATATCATTCTTTGGGAAGTAATGAAAGGGAAATGGTTTTCATGGTAGTTTATCATCTCTCAGGAGATGAAAATAAATGGTGGTAGTTAATTCAAAACACAAATGGGGATGAAGAAGTGGGAAATATGGAATGGATAGAGTTTAAAGAACACTTTTGAGAGAAATACTTTCCTTGTGAGCAGCGAGCTGATATGGAAAGACAATTTCGGAGCTTGAGTAGAAAGGAGAATGCGTATGTTGTAATGTATGAGGCTAACTTCACAAGAATATAATTACATGCTATAGACTACAAACATAACCCAAAAAGTAAGATTGATTGATTATTTTATGGGATAAAACCTTTCCTCTGACGGGAATTATTCTCATAATAATTCTCATTGTATGAAGATATAGTCTTGTGTGATAACATTATAGAAAAGAAATTATCTAATTCATATGACATAAAATTAGAGAAATATAAGAATATAATGGTAAAGAAAGAGAATGATAAAGGGAAAAAGAGAAATAAGGATTTTCCCTTATGTGAGAGTTGTTGGAAGAAACACCTTGGTACTTGCCTAAAAGGAATGGGAGTTTGTAACAAATGTAGAAAAAAAGGTCACCAGGCTCATGATTTTAAGAGAATGAAACAATATGTGCAATGATATAATTGTAAAGATATGGGTATTATGAAAATTATTTTCCAAAGATTCAAGGAAATATCACACAGAAAAATAAAATGGATCAATGTCAAGATTATGTTGTTACTACAGTCAATGTAAAATAATTATTGTATTTGGGTTTTTGGATTTAAGAATTATGTTATAGTTATAATAATAAAGTGATACATATAAAGGATTGTACTACAATAATTTTTATCCTAAAGTTTTTAGTATGATGAAGCTAATCATATATTCATTATGTGACAACAAGAGAAACATTTTGTTGTTTGGGGAATATGATATTACAATTGATTTTGGAAATTTAGAGACCTTTTAGACATATATTGGATAGAAGTATTTTAGATATCTCTAAATTTTGGAAAGTATTATGTTGAACTTTTAATAGTATTTTTTAAGTTTAAAAAATTTATTAATATTTTTTTGGAATGTTATAATACTACATTTTTAGAAAAAGGACAACATGTAGGTTGGGTGATAACCCAACGCGTCTAACAAAGCTGTGGATATAGAACCCACAACCGAAGTGTAAAAAGTCTTTATCACTTACCACTAGCATACATGAAGTCCCTGGTTGTTATAAAATAGTTTTATTCATATAAATGGTATATTTATTTTAAACATTATATGATTAAGAAAAATAGAATATTTTGGTGTTTTATATTTTGAAGACAAAGATGAGTTTGTGGTAGAGATTAGTTAAAGGATGAAACTATATAGGTAAATTAAATATGAATATATGTGTCTTTAATATTTGAATTAAATTAATTTTACTACACTATGGAAAGGATCATAAAACCAAAAATGATTTCCTAGTACTTTCATTTGTGATGCATCAAATGTTATCTTAGACCATCATAGATTTATAGCTTCCTAGTTGTTAACTTTATCCTAATAATATTATATATCACTCTACATCATATCTTAAAGTTTTTTTATATACCTTAAAGTTTTTTTCTATACCATATCCATGATTTCCTATATAGACCCTAGAATGTGTTATTTTTGATAACCTTTATACTCGCCTTTCTTTATTTTAAAATAGAGGACTCATTAATCGATTTTCCAATGTAGGATTTCCAATAAGATATTTTTGAAATATCAGACCCATAGTATTAAATCCTGGGGTAAATTTTTTAAGTCACAATTTATTGAAGGAGTTCATAATGTAACATCCCAAGCATCCACAATACAAGTCCATTTTAAATAATTCAATAGCATGCAATATACGCAACACAGAGTTTCAGCGTAATAGAACCTATCATATTTTCCATTTAAAAAACGGTTATGAATACTATTAACCACATTTTGAATTTTATATATCCCATATAATTTTAACATTCATATTTTTTGTTTCTTAGACAAAATATAATGACAAATTCAAATTTTCAGATAAAAGTTTTTTTTTTAAAAAAATGCAGTTTTTCCGCGTTTTAATAGAGAAACCTTTTTCAATCAAATATTTTAAACTTTTATATATTATTTTTTATGTAATTAAATTATTATTTATAAAAAGGATATAAAAATTTAGTTAGGATTAATGTTGGGAACTTTTATAATAACTTTCATATTTTGTTGAATAGTTAAAAATAGTAAATTTTAATTGAAAAAATTGAAATCAAAATAATTTATAGTGTTAAATTATACATCTGAGTGGTTTTAAAGTATAATTAGATTATATTTTTATCATTAAAATAATGTAGGACATTATATTTAGTTTTACATTTAAATTAGACATAACTATATGTCACTCTTTTGATAGTTTTTTACTTTATAAAAAATCAGTTTTTGGTTTTGACAGCGAGTATTAATTTTAAATTAATTTTGACCAATTTTTGTGTTTTGAATTTGGAAAAATGGATTAAAAATTTGTAATTATAAGGTAAAATTTTTTCAAATATGTACCTTTTAGTTTTTTACATTATGAATATGAACTTTTGTAATTATTTTGTTTAGTAGGGTTATAGGGTAAATCCTATAAATTAGGGTAAATAAACTATATTATAATAATATTAAACTACCCCAACACGTGTACTAATCTTATAGGATGATAAATTTTCAACCACGATATTTATTAGATCTATTTTTGGACCCCATGGATCCACTTGAGTGTGAAAATAGCATTTTATAAGAATTAATTTAAAGTAGACAAAAATATAACATAAGAATGTATCTTACACAAAAAAAATTCAATATAGGGTTAAATAATTGATCTATTCAACTATAAATAGTTATTAAAATAATAAAAATATTTAATAAATTATGATATTTTATTTATAATTTTTAGATATAAAATAAATAAAATTAATTATGACTCAATGATGATCCAGGAATTGCTTTATTAATAATTGATTGAAATAAATGATTTTATAAATGTTAGAACAAATGTAATTTATTTATTTTTATGTCATACATGAATTTTTTGAATGATATTTACTTATAATATTTGAGTTAATGTCTTTTTTTCAAAGAAACAAGGTTGTTATGAATTTCCAAAAAGTTAAGTAAGAATAGTGTCAAAATTTGACATAATTTATAACTTAAAACATATAAAATTTTATTAAATGATAATAAATTCATAAAAATGTATAATTAATCCAAATGAAATAGATAATTTTAAAAATATAATTAGTGGTCTACTTTAGGTTCCATTTTAATTTTATATTATCTAAATTAATCCTATAGTAAAAAAATACAAGAAGACATTATAAGAGTTAAATTATTTTACTAATGGTTAAACCAAAACGATAAGGATTATAAAATATTAAAAACTTGCCTAAAATTTATTTTATTAATGGAATTCAAAAAAAAATATTCTTATATTATAATTAAATGAGTTTTTTACCTTTTTTAATCTACTGTTAATTTATAATAAATTAATATTTCTTGAATTTTTTAAAGTGCCCCGCCCCCCTCTTATAAAAGGGCACCACATCTACCCACTTATTCACACCTCCAAATCCCTTTGGATCGGCCAAACCCTTCCCCAATATACTGACAAAATCCTTAGTTTTAAATTATTAGGAAAAAATTGGGCCGAAATCTAACTTATGGAGTCCTTTTGTGTAATTCCAAAAGAGACACTTGAAGAAGATTCAATCGTTTTATCCTATCTTTCAAAGTTCATTTCTTCTTCTACTTCCTATTACTAAGTTTTTTCCATAATAAAATAATAACTCTAGAATATAAAATATTCTGAGATGTTGTCAATATTATGGGATAACCATATTACTCTTCTTTACCCATCCTATGAAATAAAATACCACCATGCATGCGTACGTATGACTTACCGTCTCCACGTCGTGATGTAAATTGTTTTTCATGTACAATTTATTTATTTGCGTATAATTATGAATATAATGGTTTTAAATAATAAATATTACATTATATTATTTATTTAAAATTTGCATTCCATTCAAATCCATACCATTTAATCATTAAGGAAATGATACTGCCGCTCGTGCGTATATATGACTTACCACTCCACATTACGATGAGACCCATCTTCCCTATTCAACATCCAAGAATGATTATTAGAATAAATATTATTATTAATTATGAAATATATGAAATAATAATTCTACTATAATGATATATATATATATATATGTATGTACATATATTTCATTCACATACTTCCATTCAATATGATAAGAAAACGGAAACAACATTCATGCATACATACAACCTACCGTCTCCATGAACGGAGTATTCCATTTTATATATCTATCTATTATATATATTTATATTATTAATATATATTATATATAAATAATATTATACATTCTTGAAGTAATTATATCATAATCTATGTAATATGATCGAGAACAACAAGTCAAAACATGTATGATAAACAAAGCGATTTTTACCTAAAATGCTACATTTACTTGGAATTGTTAGTAAAAGGGTAATATATAGCCATAGAAGAATCATATATGATATCATAAATATTATTATGATTCCGATATAAGTTAATAATATGTTTAATAATACTATACAGGTGTTTTGGACACTTACAGAGAGTGTTAGATCTAAGGTAAGGGTTAATTATTCATTCTCATTATTATTTGAGATTATTTATGTGTATGTATTTACTGGGACATATTTATCATCCGTGTCCATGTTCATAAAAAAAATAAAAAGGAATATTATAAGGTATTATGGAAGGTACTATTAACTATATCATAGTTTTAAAAGTTTTAATGATTTATTATTTTAAATCTATTTAATTAATGTCCATGTTTTCAAAATCATTTTATGGATATACTTATATAGACATGATTTCATTAAAATGTTAATTACATTAAAAAGATTAAATGCTTTATGGGATTTTTTTTTGCAAAAATCTCTTTTAAATGACTTCCTTTATAAATGTTGTGACTTTTAAATGATTTCATGAAAAAGGGATATTTCTTTCAAAGAGTTTTTCTGATCATTCTAATCTAAGTCAAACTCATTTAATGGATATTATTCCTGATTGAGGTTGATTTATTATAATACAATCTTCCATATTGTATTTAATGAGTTATGATATGTTTGATGGTGGATGTTATATTTTTATAATATGCAGGGTCAATGGTTAATGTATTGACATTTCATATGGTAGTTTTAATACAAATGTTTATTTATGTATCACCCTTTTATATGAGGAATTAATTTGAATTAGTATGTGATGGGAGGGGCCCTTTATATCTCCTCAATGCATCGGTAGGTCTAATGAGACAAATCAGTGTCTTGGCAGAAGGCTTTGACAGAATATTTGAGTATTGTCGTGGCACAAGGCCCTGACGTAATGGTTATGATGTCTAAAATTATACCTTCCCTCATTATGAAATTATCTATTAAATACGCTTATTCAATTTGTAGAATATCCATGTTCATGTTTATAAGGTAATTTTTGGTTTACTTTTTCATATTTGGTTCAAGATTATGTTTAAAAGTCTATTTTTTTATTATAAATCCAGCTTTAAAAGTTTATAGCTTCCACTGAAGTATTTAACCTTACTGAGCATATGAGATCACCCTTTCCATATGATTTATTTTCCTAAGATGCCCTGAAATGTATTATGAATGATATTAACAGATAATCAAGGGGAATAATGGCATTCTCAAAGGATTATTCATATTGTGTTTTATGTTAGAAAGTGTTAAGTAACATTCAAGTATGTAATCCATTTTCCAAGACTGCTAAACTGATCGGTCCTTCAAGACTTGATTCCTTGTAATCATGCCAATGTATTGAAATAATGCATCGGATCTGGGTAATAGGGGATGAGGTGTTATAAGAATAATTTTTTGTCATAATGAATTGTGATAAAAGGAAAAAATTACCATGGAAAATAAAATAAAATGTAAAAGGTTAGAAACCTTAGATGTAAAGAGGATATAATGTTTGAAAAATATTTTTTTAGTGTTGGAGGTCTGAATCAGAATTATATCTCATTAGATCCATTTTTTCAATTTTCTAGGCACTTTTATAGATTTTGACTACTCATTAATGAATAGTTTTTTGTATTTTTAAAAATTCCACTCCTCCCCGGTTATAAAAGGGAACACACTCTCCTCACTTCCTCACACCTCTCAACACATTTGGATAAACCAATAAGTATGAAAATATATCGAAATGATAATTTTATATATTATAGATCTTATTTCCTTACAAAAAATCGAACCATAGGTTCCTTGATAAGAGATCCAAAGGAGGTTTTTCTAAGTGGAAGTAATTGTTTTCACCAAGATCCTTCTTTTTTATCCATATTTTCACACCTTAAATTACGATTAAAAATTTTAAAAATAATAAAAAAATGTGTACAATATACACAGATGTTATTTTTAATTCCATAATATTTTTCCTTCAACTCATCCAAAAAATGGGAAACCAAACCATCGTTAGTAGTATAGTGGACAACTGCCTCATGAACCAATGTAATTTTTTTTCCATACTCACCTCTCACATTTTTTCATGATGATGTATTTAATTTTTATATATTATGTTCATTAAATATTTATAATTATTTAAAGAATCATATCATATTTATTATTAACTTATTATCCATCGAATAATGATAATATTTTTCATGTGAACAGTAAACTACCACCACACGACATGATATTATTTTGTTTTTTATTACCATATCCCATGGTTGGTATGTGAATGATTTTTTAAGGAAATAATATGATAATTTTTATATAATAGTCATTATTGATTGTTAAAATGCCAATAACCTTATTTCCATAATTATCTTTCAAAAATTAAATCATTACTCATGAATACTTACGACCCACTGTCTCTATAATTGTAACATAATTCATTTTTCATAACAAAATTATGGGGTCACTTTTAATGGTATAATTGACTTATAAAAATTTTATATATGAAATTTTTATTAATCTAGATATTATTAAATTCTGACACATTAGACCACGACCAACCCAATTATTCTGTTTTGAAAGGATAACCTAAGCATCCTCAAAATACCTGACTTTAGATTAACTGATTAAGTAATAAAATATGTCATTTAAATAAATAAAGTAGTTCATTTAATTATATGGTATTAAACATGAAAAAATTTATTAAAAAAACTAATTGATATAAGTTTATTATAGAGTATAAAAAATTCATACATGAAAAAGTCTAGATTTAAGGTAAGGGCTTCCGTATAAAAATCATATTCTTGGAATCAAATGTTATTTTATTCAAATAATTTATTTTAAATTTTTAATATACTACCACATCATATATTATATCATGAGTAATTTATAATTCAAAATATTATAGGTAACAATTTGTTTAAATAATTTTATAGTGTTATGATTCAAAAGTTACTAAATTTTTATGGGTTTTTGTTTAAATGTCATTTTTATTTGGATTATTTATGCATTAATTTCCGTTACAAAAAATTATTTGATTATTTTATTATAATTAAATTTAATTTTTTTATTCTTTTTTATTCATAAAATTTTCCATTAATAGTACAATTTTTCTTTTCTTAGTACTTCAAATAATTGATAAAATAGTTTTAAGAAAATATGACTTCATTTCTCTCTTCAGTCCAAAATAATTTTTTTCTTCCACATCCTTGTTTTCTACAAATATTTTAATAAATATTTTTAACTTTACCCATAATATATATTAAATAAATTTTTACACCTGTTTTACTTTTTACAAAGTAGTTTTAAATAATTCTTCTTGTCATTTTCAAAATGTGCCAATTTTTAACCTCTTTACAATAGTGTGAAAAGAATGTCTCTTTTAGCTTATACAAATGTTAAAAGTTACCCTCTATTATGACCTTACATCTCATTGTTTTACCGATTCCTTTATAATTTTTCATATTAATTTTTAAATAACATTGTATCATTAATATCTGGTAATTTGTTTTGATTTTGATGATGTGATATCATAGTAAAAAGAATATTTTTGTTAAGATGTATTAAATATAATTTTTAAGTCATTTTCATCAATGTAAATAAACCATGATGTTTTTCATTTCATCTAAATAATGTATATATTTCTCTCACATATATAAAAATCGTATTATTCCTTACTTCCTCATTTTAATACATGCCTTATGTTCATCTCCTAAATGCCTTCGTTATGAAATTTTATTTGACTACGATATAAAAAAAGATTATGAAACACATTCCTTTCAATGGGAAATTATTATATTTATGAATTATGATATATTTACTTATGTGGAACACATATTTATGTTCATTAAATTAATATTATAGGTGGGCCTAGAATTATATATACCTCCAATTCAATGGGAAATGTTTTAGTATAATAATACATCATCTATAAGATTTGGGAATGAACTTAATCCACTATTGGAATATTTCCACGATGTGATGTTGTCTCTATAGTTGTCCTTAATGTATTTTTGTGAAATGTTTTATGTTACTCATAAATTTCCTATGATTCCATGATCTTATTATACCATTTTATTTATATTATGATTCCGAGTGATTACTCATAAACCATTTCTTTTATGATAACATGTGATACCGTTGAGTCACAATGTTTTTTGTTTATCATGTTTATTAACTTACTAGGTATTTTAGCTCACCCATTTTGTCTGTGTATTCCCTAGGTTATCCCATGTAGTTTTAGGTATCTAAAGTATTTAGTTGATCATTACAAAGAATAAAATAAATACATTTCATTTTAACCTCACTTTGATGTATTATGAACCTAGTCTTCCAATTACACTAGGATTCACGACATTTGGGTTAAAATTGATATATTTTTATATTAAAAAACATGTAATAATATTTAAAAAGGCTTGGGTCACTATAGTTTTACACTATTTTATCTCTTTCTCAAATATTTTAATGCTTCTATAAAGAAAAATATTTAATTTAATATTATCTTATTATTTCACTTTTATTTTCTTCTATTATCCAAAATAATTGGTTTTATTATAATTTTTTTTTGATGATTCTATGGTCAAATTATTAACAATAGTCACTTTTTTATCATTAAAATTATCTTAAAATATTCACTTTATTATGATAATACTTCTATGTAGATTATAATTGTCTTAAATTTCCATATTATTTGTATCATGGATATTCTTATTTCTTAATCTCTATATAATTTCAATATTCAATGTTTTACTATGAATTTTTTTTGTTCGATTGGGAATCTTTTGATGTTCCTAATTACTTTCTCAATACATATGTTTTTTGATAAGGTTTAATTTATTATGATTTAAATTTTTTATTAAATATATGAAGAATGAAATGGAATTAAAGTGATGAGTGGGGACTTGTTACAGATGGCCCCTTAACACATTGATGGTTCATATGAGAAGAATCTGTTGGATAACCATATTAAATGGGTTTTTAATTAGTGTATACCAACCCATCGATTAAACTATATTGGAAGAAGGGTTGTATACTAAATTTATCATGATGTATTGGATAAGGATGTCTAATATTAATAATTTCCATCACTATGGTTTCTTTGGTCATTTTCTATAATCATCCTGCATTAATATAATCAATGAATACATTTCATACTCATGTTACAGATAAATTCCCATATTTTTTTTGTTATACAACATTCCATATAAATTATTCCTTATTTACTAATGATGGGGTCAAAAGTTCGTAACCCATAGTAATCATTGGATCTCACAATTTTTATATGGTTCTTTTTCCCTAGGATTCAAGAATGCTTATTGTTAATAATATACAATAATATGATAATGATAATGAAAGCTTCTAAATTAAAATATTGTTTTTTATTTTATGTTTTCAAATATAATGTGTGATTCACATATATAACTAGTTTACCAAGACTACTTACCTATTTGATGATTTGGGAAGTGATCAATTTTATCTTGTGCCATTGTAATAAAGAAGACAATATCTCTAGGTCACCGGATTGGGGGTTTTTTATAGTTGGTATGAGAGCATGTTTAGAAGAAAACATTGTAACTAGGCTTAGAAAAACATAGATAAGGGAAATAATGCCTAGAATGGCTTTGATAATATATATATAATTATAGGATAATATCATTAAATCATTAGTAAGGTAGATTTTTTTTTATTTTCCTAGAAACACATCCCTATTTGGATGCTACAAATGGGTGTGATATTAAAATAGATTCATCCAGGGTTAATAAACCCAAAAAGAGAGGGTTAAAAATAGTTTTGCCTTAATTCTGAAGCAATAAGGCTTTTCCCTTTCTATGCACAAGGTTTAACACTCCCACGGGATATTTAGTGGTTTATTAATGTTTTATTTATGATATATTATGCTGAATTTGAATAAGTTTTACTCTTGAATAAACTAGGTTAAACCAAAGGTATATTATATTTAAAAAAGGGTAACATAATTTAAAAATCATATAAATAATGTTTAGGATTATGTGGTTTATCACTATGATTATTGTTTCTCACACAATTCTTTCTTGGCTTTAGTAAATGGTTGGAACTTAGAGAAATCATTTTAAAGCTGAATGTGACAAATAATGGAATGATTATCCTCATGAGAAACCAAATGAAATTTGATATTTAAGTCAAAACATTGCGATTATAAAAAACTATCTATCTCTTTGTATGATTAACAATATCAACATGGTTGAGTTTCCTAACACACCTAATAAGTCAAAATGGAGTTTCATGAAGACCATGGAGGGATGAAGATTCAATTTCCTACATTTAAAATGTGTAGGAATAATGAATTGGTGAATTGTATCATAGGAATGAGAAAATGTTTTATGTGTTGAATATAATGGCAGAGATAAAGTAATTCTAATGAAAAAATGACATGTTTGATAGAGGGATATGATGTTCATCCTAAGGTAAGTTTTTCAGTTAAATGTAATATGTGTGGGGAACATGCGAATTATCTAATTCAATTTCATGTTGCAATGATTAATTCCTATAAATATAAATGACCTATAATATATCAATAAGGTGAAAGGATTGTCATGTTTGTGTATTGGGATTAGAAAATTATCTTATAGAAGTGTTAAATATATGATATTATTATAATAAGAATCATGAATCATCTAATGTTTATTATGTAGTAGTGTTTTCTATATAGATCTGAAAACAAATATTCAATGATATATATAACCAAGAAAAAAGATTTTGTGGTAAGATGATATTTTTGGAGAACATGTGATTATGGGAATATAACCCTTAACATGTGCCTGATATTTAGTTAATAATGTATTGTTTTTATAAAGAGATAATTGATATTTGATATTATTGATGACCGTATAATTGATTATTGATCCGTATAATTGATTATTGATTGATGATAAGGTGGTTTACAAAAATTTTTGATTCACAAAATGCATTCAATAGTTTGTGATTTTATTTAGATAATATCGATAGAGTTAGTTTTTTGGAAGCATATATGTTTTCATTGAGGTTTTATGGGGATTTATATTATTAGAATTTTTTAAGAGAATATATTATCATGGTATTCAGATGTTTGGTATGTGGTATTATGATTTACATTATATTTTCTAGGTATAATTTTTTATTCAAATATTATAGATTTTTGGGTTTTCAAATCATTGACACAAATTTTGGAGGATCCTTAAGGTAAACTATTTATGTAATGTATTAAGTTTAACTTTTAGGGATTATTGTTGAGGTTTTAGAGATTAATGTATTATATTTTTCCATATTGGATAACTTATGATAAACATTTTGGTTTGTTAATATATTTATATAATGATGGAATAAATTATAATAATTTTATATATTTTATAATATGTTAAAAATTAATTTTTTTTATTTAGGTTTGAAAATTTCATCTTTAGTATTCTTTTCATGGAATAATAGATGAATTCTAAATTCATCAAAGCACAATAAAAGGATAATAATGTGCTTATGATATGGAATTAAACATTGTAGGAAAATTATATAATTTTCTTTATATTGATAGAAAAATATTTCGTAAAATTTCAGAAAGGATCTTAAAATAAAAATATTATCAGTTTAAATTCATTACTGATGAATTGATTGTCTTTTAACCCCTAAAAATTAATGGTTTTTGGTTTTTATATTTCCCCTAAACATGTTCTATATTACTCAATATTAGTCCATGAACATTAGTATTATCTACATTTTGTATATTTTAACTTCCCAACAATGTTCTCCAAATATGGGAACCATAATATGTGATATTTCTATTATGATTTATCTTTCTCACTTCCCAATTTCAAAGGATGTTTCATTATTCTATTTAATGATGTGAGTTTGAAATAATAGTATTTTCAAAAAGTGAACATAATATGACTTAGATAAAATTTTAAGGGAAAATTTTATTTATGGGGTTATAATTTAACTCCCTAAAAATTTTGTTTAAAATATTAATATGCATGATAGATTACTAACACACAACATCGTTCTTTAAGAGAATTGATATATGTTATAAAAATATTATTATTTAAATTCTTCCATTATAACCTAGTCAAGTATAAATATGAGTATCCACATTATGAAATATATGTATATTGTTCCTATTAAATATAATGATATTAATGAATGATTAAAAAAATTGAATTCAATTTTTATTCAAGGCATTTTATGCTTGAAAAAAAAAATTTATTAAAAAATGATTTTATTGAATTTTGTGTGTTGAAATTATAATTAATTTGTACGATATTTTGAAATTTTACTTTATAAAATTAATATCATATTTGAAATTATAATTTTAAAATTATAATAGGGTATTTTTTTTATTTTCACAAA
Source organism: Viscum album (assembly GCA_963277665.1). Classification (NCBI taxonomy): domain Eukaryota; kingdom Viridiplantae; phylum Streptophyta; class Magnoliopsida; order Santalales; family Viscaceae; genus Viscum; species Viscum album. The sequence goes on from OY728129.1 coordinate 1,438,007,037, forward strand.
TGATTTATTTTTTAGAGAATCATAAAGAATACTGATTTTTTTAAAAGCTATCATTTCTTTTCATTAAATAAATTATTTTAAATGTATCATTACATTATTTATTTTTGGAATTAATGTAACATATAATAAATTTTACTTATCATAATAAAATTAATTTCATTTTAAATAGAAATATTCAAGATTTTTTATTATAATGTTTAAAAACACATTTTTTAAAAGAATAGTTTTTCATTACCTTTTACATATTTATATTAAAATATAATTATGTAACTTATATAAATTGAAATTTATTGAATGGAATTAAATTTTTTATTGATAAATTAAAATTTATCATAGGATAATTTTTGTAAATTTTTCTGTAGAAGTTTAATTTTTGTTGAATATTAAGAAATAATGTTTTTTGAAATATGGTATCCTTAATGATATCACCAAGATATAAATTTGATATAAAATTTATTAAACATGTTGAATGAATCATGTATGATAATATAATACAATTATAAAACAAAATTAATTTTAAACATGTAAATTTGAATTTATTTCATGATAAATAGGAAAATGATTTTGGTTGTTGAAGTAATGCTTACAGAACTCTAGAAAAGTAAAATTTCATGTCGTCATTTTTTTGAGAAACATGTATAATTTTCTAAATTTACCATTTCAATTTTATGTATTATTTAAGATTTTTATCTTTATATATATGTGAATTTTTGAGTCATATAACAAGTGTATTATCTAAATGTGTTTTCATTGATTCATTAATGAAAGAAAAGTAAAAATAATATATTAAATAAGTTCTTTTGATGTATTTGTGGTTAGATATACAATTTGAACAAATATAATTGTTTATTATAAACTTAATTTAGTTATTATTGTTATGTTAATTTTTTTTATAATTTTTATTGATGAAATAAATGTTTTAAATGCTTATGCAACACTGATACATAGATTTTTAATTTATTAAAGCAAAGTAAACGATTTAAAAAAATAAATGGAATATTTTATGGGTGTGTTAAAGTGTTATGATAATTTTAAAAATAAGTGTAAAATTTAAAAACAAAAGTAATGGTTTATATTATACATAAATTTATTTCATGTTGTTTTCAAATTCAAATTATTTAAAATGTTCAAAAAATGACATGTATAATATGTTATGTTACATATATTTTATTAAAATATTTAAAAATCATATAAACATTGAAATTGGAGTGTTAGGATATGAAATAAACAAAATGTTCATCCCTTATCCCCTTATTATCCAATTTTCACCTTTTATGTAAAATTATAACCCTTTAATATTGAAAATGTCATTACTAGGGTTACGGTTAAAATTGGTTAACCAAGGGGTTAAACCAAAATATAAGGTTTAAAATGATATCAAAACATGTAAAAATTTTATTGTATGATTATATTAATATAATGTCTTCATTAACTTAAAATATATGGGATTTTTGAACCATTTTACACGATTTGGACACATATTACCTTATAATATTTCAAATATTTCTAAAAAATTAGTTCAATGAACTTTTATAAATAAATTAAATTTATTATATTATTTAAAATTAATTTTAATGTCATATTTAGTATTATTAATGTGATATAGTTTACAATATGAACCAAATTCCATTTATTGGTTACTTTTATATTTATACTAACTTTTCATACCCCTAAATAGTAAAAATTATTGATATTAAGTTAATTATCCAAAGGGTCATTGGGGATAAACAATAAAAATAAACGGTAAAACTATATAAAAAAACAAGTCCAGATTTGATGGGATAAGATGATTTAAACTAGTAATAATATTAAATTTTAAATATATCAATTCATATCCACTTGACTATAGAAATTAATTTATATTGATTTAATAGTTTATATAATTTCAATGGTGCCCCTCCCATTACTTATAAAAGGGATACTTTTATCATTTATTATTCACAATGTTTTAGCATCAAGTCAAAAAATATACCTCACCTAAAATCAACTTAGCTTACTTAAACACATGTAATATGTTATGGTTTTCAGAAATACCATCCATTCAAAGCCTCATGTAAAGCCAAAATAGGTTTCTCAACGAATAGGTATAACTCTTAACTAAACATTTTCAACTTTGTTTGTTATTTTAACTTTTATAAACCCATTATATACAATATAAAATAATTAATTTTGTATCTTAAATAAGTTTTGCTATTAATATTATAATATAACACCTAGTACCACTTTATTTTTTGAATATGGGAAGAAGAAAACACCCCCTCATGCATAGGTGTGGACTACCACCTCCACAAAGCATTTTGTTTCATTTTTAATCACCACATAACCTTGATAGTTATGTTGATAGAAATAAAAAAATATCTTATCTATAATATTATATTAATTTTGGAAATTTGAATTATTATTTACCTTTATTTCTTTCTAACCATAAAAAATTTAGTGTTCATGCATGTGTATATCCTACAGTCTGTAGATGATGGAACCATGAAGAAGATGTAAAGACTAAAACTACCAGTATGAAAATTACATAAAATATAAGACATTTAAAACTATGAAACAATTTTTTTATAAATAATTATTAATAAATGGTTATTTAAATGTTATAAGTGGTTTATATACACTCTTACAAGTATGTATATAAATACGGTATAGAATTATAATAAATTAAAATATATTATATGTGAGATTAAATGACGTTCAACTAAGTGGAAGCATAAGGTAATTGATATATTAAATTATTTTAGAATCATTATGTTATATCAATTATTCATTAATTAAGTTATTCCAAGATTAGGTGATAAGTAACCTGTAATTTTTCAATTTTTTATTTCCATATTTATTTTGTGGATTTTCAATTATTATGTGTAATTAATCCATTTATTAATTATCACATCAATTTTATGATCTTCTTATGATATTTTCCTCAATTTTCATAAAATTAAAACATTTGTTGAATTTTTTACATTTTTATTTTTATGTAGTATATATATACAATAAATTTTATGTAATTGACATAAATATCTATTCCTGATGATTAATTTTTAAATACATGTTTATCCATTCAATATGATAGAATTTAAAGGTCACTATATAGTTTGGAATTTATTTTATAAAATCAAATTTCTGGGATAGCGATTTTTTTTGTTGATGGAAAATTATAATCAATCATTTATAAAATTCATCTATTTTTTGTCAACTAGATATTTGAAGAGTTTACTTTTATTCATCTAGTATTTTTTCTCTTCTCCACTTGATACAAGGAAATAAATTGTTGGGAAAAATCAATCAATGTTTCATTTCAGTGTTTTTGGGGTAATTTTTTTGACAAATCTTGTTGACCACAAATCAATATGGTTGTAGAAGGAGAATTGTAAAAAGAAATATTTTCAGAGAGTAGGTCTATATGGACTTCAAAGCACACTAAGAAAACTGTGTGGGGAAAAATAGTTGGTGGGAGGCTTGTAGTTTGCGCAAGACTTACTGTTCATCTGAGACTCATCATTCATAGGAGGATTATCATTTTCAATTTAGAGACGGTGATTTTGGTAACCTCAATGGGTTCTAATTTGAAAAATACAACATCCAAAGAAAGGGATTATGATTCTATGTGGGCCACATTATAGTTCATGGTGAATTATCTATCCCATCTACTTTTATGTTATTAGTTTGGGTGGGTTTTTTTATCTATTTTCCTGTATAAATAAAACTAATCAGTTCCTTAAGTAGAGAATATTTCATTAGAAGATAATCACTCTTGGATGAATTTGATGAATTCCAAAGGAGTTTTTGGGGGAGGATTTCATGAAGGATGATGTAGTTCAAGGAAAAATACCACGATAAGGGTTTGCGAGGTTGGATAACCCAAAATTAAAAAGGGTATCTGGGGAAATAGTGGTTCGGAGATGCCCCAGACATCTATAAAGGAGAGGCGGTCTATGAGGCATCATCGGTCTATGGAGGGAGAGGCATTCCACAATGGAGAGGTTTTATGTGATGTACTCATGAAATGTCATGAAAGATAGTTGACAGATTAATAATTAATGTTCATGGAGAATTCAAGGATGTTTTTAATTGTAAAGACCTGGAAATTTCAAGGATTTTTTTTAAATCTATGGAATTTTACGAGTCTGCAGTTTCTGATGGGACCTAATTTCGAGGCCCGGTGTGCCTGTAACCAATTTCTGATGTTTTTATTGGGTATGTTCAATGAACGTATGTTTGAGTTTTTCTATCTTTTGAACCAGTGATCAGATTTGAAATCCGAGGACACCGATGAACTCGTAGGGCCGATATTCGCTTAAGGGGAACTCTACCGCAGTTATGTTTAATGCGGGTTGAATGTTAATTTTTGGGGTTTAATAAAAAAGTTAAATAAAATTGTTTTTAACAATTTTATTTATCTTGGGTAGTTAAATCCTTCATGGGTATGTTATTTGTGGTGCCCACACCCACATAACCTCTCATGAGAGGATATTTGTGAGGTGGGGCCCACACGAGCCCTAACCTTTCATCTCCCCTTAACTCCCTTAAACCACCTTGTTTATTATGAAAACTCCCCTATTAATAAGATCTCTCCACCTCTCTCTTAGTAAGTTTGCCAATGCAATTAAATTAATGACTTCATTAATTTAATTGGCACATCTCAATTTTAATTTATTTGATTTGCATGGAACTTCTTTAAAATGGGAGAACTATTTTACAATATTTGCGATAGAAAATATTTTGGGATGAACCTTTAGAAAAATAAAAAGAAAAGTGTTCTTCTTTCGACGAAGAAAACCTCTGACGAAGAATGTCATTCTCCCTCGACAAATAATTCTCCACGATTCGAAGGATGAGAAGCAACTTCATCCTTTCTTCTTTCCCCGATGTCAACGGAATCGACATCGTCTTCCTCGATGCTTTTCTTCCATGGCTCAACTACATGCTCCACTCTTGAAACCGAGGTAGGGGATATTGTATAATTTTATATATGTGATTTATACCCTCGAGTGTGGGAATTTATTTGTTGACTAATTGTTTGATCCTTTAACGCGGTGGGTATAGGCTAATGAACAAGTCCGGAAGCATCTCCATATATTTCTTGATGCCTGGAATGTTTGGTTATGGATGAATGGAAGGGAAACGTTGATTTGAGGCCGTCGAAGTGAATAGAAGGACCTGAGGAAGCCGCATGTGCAGATGGGGGCTAAAACGGACCACCAAAATAAATTTGGTGGCCCGCGGAAGGTCGTGGCGGCGCGGGTCGCCGGCACGGTGGCCCCGGAGACCAGAGGCGGGGGCCGGCATCGACCGACCACCTGGAGGCGGCGGTGCACTATCACACCGCTGGTGGAAGACCGCCGCGGTGGCGGTGGAGCAAACCCACACCGTGTGGGTTCCTGGGAAGCTGGGCGGTGCCAGCTTGGCGCCGCGGTTAAGGTGAACCCCCCCCCCCCCCCCCGCTCGGCCAGCCACGGGCCGGACCACGCCAGCCGGGACGGACCCATACCCGGGTCGGGTTGACTCGGTTCGGCCGACCCAGGGTGGGTTGGGCCGGGTAGGACCGGGCCCAGACCCCCCCACTTCGGACAGTTTTTAGTTAATTGCCCATAACTTGTGCTACGGACCTCCGATCGATGCATCGTCAGTTGCGTAGGATTCCTCGAATTGAGATGGAAGTTTCAGAATATTACACTCAAGGTTTTGTCGAAGTTTGAGTATAGATGGGTTGGTTCAAAACCGAAACCAACTGGATCCTCAGAGCGGAAACACTTATAACATAAGGACCAGACGTCCAATTGACGTTCCGTCAACTACGTTGGTTTCCATTGGTTGAGAAGGTTATTTTGGAATACTCCACATTGCACTCAGATGAGATTAGAGTATTTTAGGGTTGGTTTTATCTTAAAAACCAACCAGGCCCCTATGACATTAAAGCAAATAACTCACAGACTGGGCATTCGATTGACGTGTCGTCTGATGCATTAAGACCCATATTACGAGGCAGTACTCTGTGATACATCTACGTGAGACTTCCTAAAACATGGAGTATCGGCTTGAGTGTCGGTTATGAGCGAGAAAATTCTAGAGACCTAGTAGCTGGATGAGACTTGACGACTGCTGATCAATCGACTCGGAGTGATTCAGATGGCCTAGTTGGGAGCGCTTGGTTGTAGTAGCAGACCCACGGTGGATGAGTGCTTGGTTTTAGCGGTAGACCTGCTGTACTCGACAGAAGGAGTACCTCTGTAGGCTCTGAGGGGGAGTGCTTCGTTGTAGCGGCTGACCCATAGTGGGAAGCGCTTGGTTGTAGCTGCAGGCCCAGAGTACTCAACAGGTGGAGTACTTCAGCAGTCTAAGGTTAGTGGGAAGCTCTTGGATGTAGTGGTAGACCTACTATACTCGATATAGTAGGAGTTCTCTAGCTGCCGTTGTTTTGACATCATGAATAAAAATCCTGGTTTGAGCTGAGTCATTGACCTTCATGTCTTCCTCATGATTGAGATGGTTTACTTGATAACTTAGATATATGTATGGACATATACCTAAGTAATGGTTATCCATTGAAATCATACTTTGTGGTTTTTCCTTGTTTTCTTATGTGAGACCTTGAGGGTCTTGGGGTCCCTACTGAGTATCGTTATACTCACCCCTACACGGGCTATGCCCGCACCTCGTTGTGTTGGATGCAGATGAAGGACAACACTAACGGAGGTCGTGAGTGCCAGGACTGGACGGTACCTGGAGGTGGACCACTCGGCGTGATGACACATGGATCGAACCGATAGATGCGGAGTGCTGAGGAGGATATCAGTACCTACCCTTCATGTAGGAACCCGGAGGACGATCTAGGAGCTGCTTTCACCATTCAGCAATTTTTCTTTTTCAGTTGTACTTTCTTCAGTTGTAGATGTACCTTTTTGTTGGGCATGTATTTCCGGCCCCTTTGTACTTTCAACACATTTTTTATACTACTTTACTTAGTGTTTGTTTCCACTTTTACTCTGGTAGTGTGTGTTCTGTTTCATAAAGTTAATCCCTTCCTAGTTTTTTGGAAATTACGCCATTGGTGCTAGTCACCAGCCCCTGGCATATGGAAGGCGAGCTTGGGGTAGTCAAGATATGGGCCCTGGGGGACGGGTCGTGACAAATTGGTATCAGAGGAGTTGGTTCTACCATAGAACATAGGACTCTGATGTTTCTTTTCTCTAAAGAAATAGTGTTATGGGTACTAAGTGTGGTTTTCAGTTCAGGGAGTCCAGTGTTGGTGCGGGTGGCCGACGTATCCATACACCAGGACCCTGACTGTTGATTTCCTACTCACTGCACAAAAACTCTGATTTCATGTGTGTTTTCAAAATCTTACTTTAAGTCATATCAAACCATGTCAGCTCACCAGGTGTAGTATTTTGACCGTGTCGCATCAGTTCTTTCAGGATGCCTCCCAGTGGATGACCAGTTAGAGCACCGAGAGTTGTACGTATTGACAGCATGTCGAGCGATGAGGCCTCAGTACATGGCCCTCTTCTAGTTGAGGCACTAGCGGAGGCACCAGAGGTACTACCAACCATTGGTCCACCGATGCCACTAGCCCCAACAGCAGAGAGTGCACGCTGCTTGAGCGCGTTGCACGAGTTTTAGCTCCAGAGGCCACCCAGGTTCAGGGGAAAGACGAACCCGTAGGAAGCTGAGGATTGGATGGAGGCTATGGTGAGATTCTAAGGGCTAGTTAGGACAGCAGAAGACTTTAGGGTGATCCTTGCTGCCAGCCTCCTTCATGCAGCAGTAGGTAGATGGTGGAGCCTGATGCTCTAATGCATGATGAGGTGACACTTCTTTGGGCAGACTTCGAGAGCCTATTCTTGGCGGAGTTTTTCCCATCCACCCTTCAAATGGTACAGATACAGAATCTACTTCATCTGCAACAAGGAAGCGTGGGTGTAGATTAATACTCTTTGAGGTTCACTGACCTCTCGCACTACTCCACTGATATGGTACAAGACACATTCTTCCGGGCCAGGACCTTTGAGAAGGGGATCAGGCATGAGATTAAAGCTTCAGTTGTCTCTCATAGCAACCCGATGCAGATGAGGGGTGTTGGAGTGATCCCTCATAGTGGAGAGTTTCCTTTCTGAGAAATATCTAGTAGTGGGACCCACCAATAGTCGATATACAGCGAATTCTTCTGTAGATGGAAGTAGACAGATGACACAGAGGTCCCAGAGGACTAGACCCATGGGTGGTCGACCGCATGACTCAGGATCGTGTGTGCGAGGCACCCAGGGCAGAGAAAGACTTACTAGGAGTGGACAGTGTTACTCCTATGGTGGTCTTGGACACATGGAACGTGACTATCTGACCTGCCATATAGAAGGTCAGAAGATAGATGAAAGACCTACCTTGCAAGGGCAGAGGTTCGATCGAGGCAGATTGCAAGGAGCTGGTCGTGCAGCTAGTGGTGGATGATGCTTCGAGGTGTTGCCACAACCACCATTAGGAGGTCCACCCCGACCGTAGGGAACATGTGGACATGAGAGAACACTGCTTCAGGTAGCTGAATCATATGACTATGGGGCTCCGGAATCAGGTGGACAAGAGCATGACTAGTTCCAGGAATAGAAGCCTTGGATCTTGGTGCTTCTAGCTTCCATGATGTGGTTGTTTTTGGTTGTTTTTGGTCTTTGTACTTTGATTTGCAGAAATCAAAGACACTTGTCCTTGTGAAATTTTATTTCCTTCCTTTTTGTGTGATTAATACTAAGAGTTTCCAGTTAAAACTTTTTACTTGATCCTCACTTTTGAGATTTCTACTGGAGGGGTCCCAGTAACCACACACTAATGACGATAGTGTGACTTAACCTTTGGAGGCGAGAGTAACGGTTGGATCTCTTGGTAGAAGAGTCTAGGCCTTAAGACATCATCCATCGCATGAATTAGTATCATTCATGTTAGGATTTACTGTATTAGGCAAAGGTTGTGGTTCATCCAGGGGATGAGGCCGGATTTCCGTTTTCGACAAAGGATAAATCTTTGCAGCTCTTGTAAAATCTAGGAAAAGAAGGGTGTAGTAGAGTTCTTATTGTTGGCTAGTATCACCCATAGTTCGTTGAGAAAACGGTTTATGGTTTACTCTGATATCAATAGTCTTAGGTGTGTCTTCTTTCATAAGGATTAGAATAGAAGACAATAGCGATGGCTTGAGTTCCTTCGGGACTATGACTTCGAGATAGTCTGTACTCCTGGAAATGGGAACATAGTAGCAGATGCTCTTAGCAGAAGTTCAGGCATTTAGCTACTAGGAGAGGTGACAGAGCAGCTGACCGCATTGCGGATATCCTTTGTAGATAGGGATGGTACAGCCTATCGGCAGTCACTCCTCCAATTCTTCCGCAGAATAGGTGAGGTGGCTTACCACCTGGCCCTTCCACCTCAGTTGCACTGGGTTCACGATGTCTTCCATGTATCACTGTTGAGGAGATACGTGCAAGACCCCTCCCACATCGTCGACCACGGGGAGTTGGACATCGAATACATGGTGAAATTCATGGAGGTTCCAGTGGAGATTGAGGATCGACTGGAGGTGGTCCTACATGGATGGTCGATTACATTGGTGAGCATTCGCTGGCAACACAGGAACCTACCGGGGAGCACATGAGTGCAAGAGGCTCAGATACGTGCTCAGTACCCCTTTAGTTTTCCTAGTGTGTGTTGTAGCTTTATAGGGACATAAATCCATGAGGTGGGAGTAATTTAAAGACTCTGAAATTTCAAGTAATTTTATTTCCTAATTCTTTGGAATTTTACGAGTCTTCAGTTTCTGACGGCACCTGATTTTGAGGCCCGGTGAGCTCGGAATCGATTTCTGATGTTTTGATAGGGTAAGTTCAATGAACTTACATGTGGGTTTTCTATATTTTGAACCGGTGCTCGGATTTGATATCTGAGGACACCGATGAACTCACAACGCCATATTCGCTTAAGGGGACCTTTACTGCAGTTGCGTTTAATGCGGGTCGAACGTTAATTTTTGGGGTTTAATAAAAAAGTTAGATAAAATTGTTGTTAACAATTTTATTTATCTTGGTTTGTTAAATCCTTCATGGGGATGTTATTGGTGGGGCCCGCACCCACATAACCTTTCATGAGTGGATATTTGGGAGGCAGGGCCCCGAGGAGCCCTAGACTTTCATCTCCCCTTAACTCCCTTAAACCCCCTTGTTTATCATGACAACTCCCCTATTAATGATATCTTCCCACCTCCCTATTAGTATGTTTGCCGACGCAATTAAATTAATGACTTCATTAGTTTAATTGGAACATCTCAAGTTGAATTTATTTGATTTGCATGACACTTATTTAAAATGGGAGAAGTATTTTATAATATTTGCGATAACAAATATTTTGGGAGGAACCTCTGGAGAAATAAAAAGAAAAGTGTTATTCTTTCGACGAAGAAAACCTCTGATGAAGAACTTCATTCTCCCTCGACGAAGAACACTCCATGATTCGAAGGACGAGAAGCAACTTCATCCTTTCTTCATTCCAGGACATCTACAGAATCGATGTCGTCATCCACGAAGCTTGTCTTCTTCGGCTCGATGACGTGCTCCGCTCTTGAATCTGAGGTAGGGGATATTGTATAATTTCATATATGTGATTTATACCCTCAAGTGTGGGCGTTTATTTTTTGAGTAATTGTTTGAGCCTTTAACATGGTGGGTATGGGCTAACGAACAAGTATAGACCCATCTCCATATTTTTCTTGATTCCTGGAATGTTTGGTGACAGATGAATGGAATGGAAACGTTGATTTGTGTCCATTGCTGTGAAGAGCGGGACTCGAGGAGGCCGCAGGCGCAGACGAGAGCTAAAACAGACCCCCAGAATTACTCTAGGGGCCCATGGAAGGGTGCGGCGGTGAGGGTCATCGGCGCGGAGGCACCGGTTACCAGGGGAAGTGGAACCCTAGCACACCGCCGGTGGAAGACTGTCGCAGCACCAGCAGCAGCGGCGGTGGAGCGGAACCCGTGCCGCGCGGGTTCCGGGGAAGTCGGGTGGCGCCAGCCGGGCGCAACCGTTATGTGGAACTAGAGGGCCGCACCCCCCCGCTTGGCCAGCCGGGCCACGCCAGATACGGTCCACACCGCACCATCCGGGCCATGCCTAACTAGGCCGGACCCGGACCCCGGGTCGGGTCGACCTGGTTTGGGCCAACCTAGTGTGGGTTGGGCCGGGTCGGACCGGGCCCAGACCCCCCTCTTCGAACCATTTTCAGTTAATTGCCCATAACATGAGCTACAAAACTCCGACCAATGCACCGTCAGTTGCGTAGGATTCCTAAGATTGAGACGGTCGTTTAGGTAAATTACACTCAAGGTTTTGACGAAGTTTGCATACGACCGGGTTTGTTTGAAACTAAAACCAACCGGGCCCTCGGAGCGGAAACCCTTATAACTTAAGGACCAGATGATCGATTGATCTGCCATCAACTAAGTTGGTTTCCATTTGTTGATACGGTTTTTTTGGCATACTCCAAGTGAGATTCGGATGAGATTGGAGTATGTTCATGTTGGTTTTAGCTTAAAATCAAACCGGGCCCCTAGAATAGAAAAGCCAATAACTCACTAACAGGGCGCCCAATTGATGCATCGTCTGATGAGTTGAGACCCATATGACGATGTGGTCCTCTTTGATACTTCTACATAAGACTTCATGACACTTAGAGTATCTTCTTGAGGCTCGTGGAGCGGACCCTCCCAGTGACGAGCGAGCAGATTGTAGAGGCCTAGTAGTTGGCTGAGACTTGACGACTATTGACCGATCGACTCAGAGTGATTCAGATGGACCAATGGAGAGCGCGTGGTTGTAGCAGCATACCCATGGCGGAGGAGTGCTTGGTAGAAGAATTAGACACACTGTACTCGATAGAAGGAGTACCTCTATAGGCTATGAGGGGGAGCACTTGGTTATAGCGGCAGACCCATGGTAGGAAGCGCTTGGTTATAGCAGAAGGCCCACAGTAATCGGTAGGTGGAGTACTTCTGCAGTCTAAGGTTAGTGGGAAGCACTTGGTTGTAGCGGCAGGCCCAATGTACTCGACAGAGGAGGTGGTCTCAAGTAGCCATGGTTTTGACATCGTGAATAAAAATCCTGCTTTGAGGTGAGTCATTGACCTTCGTGTTTTCCCCATGATTGAGATGGGTTACTTGATAACTTAGAGGTATATGTATGGGCATATACCTAAGTAATGGTTATCCATTGAAATCGTACTTTTTGGTTTATCGTTGTTGGATTTTGTGAGACATTGAGGGTCTCAGGGTCCCTATAGAGTATCTTTACACTCACCCCTGCACCGGATATGCTTGCACCTCGTTGTGTTAGATGCAGACGACAGACAAAACTGATGGAGGCTGAGAGCACCAGGACTGGATAGTACCTGGAGGTGGACCACTGGGTGTGACGACACACGGAGTGAACCGATAGACGTGGAGTGCTGAGGAGGACATCTGTACCTACCCTTCAGGTAGGAACCCAGAGGACGATCGAGGAGCTGCTTTCACCATTGAACTGTTTGTCTTTTTCGGTTGTACTTTCATCAGTTGTAGCTGTACCTTTTTGTTGGGATTGTATTTCCGTACCCATTGTACTTTCAGCACACTTTTTATACTACATTACTTTGTGTTTGTTTTCTATTGTACTCTGGTAGTGTGTGTTACGTTTTATAAAGGCAATCCCTTCCCATTATTTAGGGAATTACGCCTTTGGTGCTAGTCGTCAGCCCCTGACCTATGGAAGGTGGGCATGGGGTAGTCACGATACGGGCTCTGGGGGATGGGTCGTGACGTCAGCGGAACTAAAATTGTTTGTGAAAGTAATTTACCCAAACTAAAATTACACAAAAAAGAGGTACTTCAACAGAACTTCTATCTATAGTGAATAATTTTTTCATTATTGATAATGAACAAACCTATATTTCCATAAAATATTAATGGATCCTTTCAAGAGTATGTAGCAAAGTAAGAGGAAGAAGGTTATCATTTCCTCCAGTAGTGATCTAGTGAATGCGACCTATGTAGTGGCCTTTGGGAATGCAATGATATGGCCCTATAACTTGTATAGGTAGTGAGCCTAGGAATAGAACTAGAACTAATACATCCAAAACCATGTAATTTGGTTGTTAGTCTAAGTGGATTTAGTAAATCAGAAAATATTCATTTTATTCTCTTCGGACGTAGCCAAATAAGGGTAAACCATGTTATATTATTGTGTATCATGTATGATTTCAATTCTGTTAATACATTTCTTTTTAAAAGGGATAAAAGATAATTTCTATTAAAGATGTAACAATATCTAATGCGGAAGTTGTTTTAATATGTCATTCCATGGTTCTCCATAGTCTTAGGGTATTTAACCTAATTGGGCTAACAAAAATGTTTCAAAGAAAATCATATCTTATTTATCTATTTTATTGGGTACATTTTTCTTTAATGTCCCTATTTTTTCCAAAAAACAATTAAAAAAATCTATACAGATATTATTTATTAAAAAAATTTATGTTACCCTTTACATTTTAGAAGGTTTTAAATATATCATTATAATGTTTTATAAAAGCTTCATTTTATAATTTCACTACAAAAAGTTAATTTTAATGTTTATTTATTAATTTATTCAATATTAACCTATTTTCCACTTTCCATAACCATTTTTGTAACACCCTAATATTTTAAAAAACACTATGGTTGATAGCTTATATAATAAGAAACACTAAGATTAAACGTACCTCAACATATTATTAAAATATTATTATATACATATGGCATTAATAACCTAGAAATTAAATTCATTGGTATGAATAGGATTAAATAATTTAGTAAATGGATTTAAAAGATCTAATCAATAAAGTTATTTATAAATTCTTAGTAAATTAGAATAGAATTTTTAATAAATAAATTTATTTCAGAAAATAATTTTATTAGTTTTGTGAGAAAATATTATAAATATTTTTTTCACATTTTAGAAATTTTGTTTTAGAGAATGAATATAATTTTTTTTATTCATAATATCAATATCAACATAGGGTGAAAGTTTTGTATGTTTCTAAAAATATTTATTTTTTAATGAAGAGTGAAAAGTATTTATTTTTTGTAAAAATGTCATTAATTTTAGTAAATTATATATTTTAAAAGAAAAATTATTATGATAATTTTCTTTCAAAGTGAAATAAGTATTATTTTTTATATTTAATTCAATTAATTGGATTTAGACAATATTTAAACTCTCTTTTAGTATAAATAATTTTTTAGGATTAAAAACACATTTTTCTAAAATACTACTATAAAGTGCATAATGTTCCTACATTTTATTTAACTAAAACATACCCTAATGAAGAATTATTTAAATTAAATTTATATATTATATAGAATTATTTTTTAATTCAAATTCATAAAATGATTTTTATTTTCATATAGTTAATATAAGATCAAAATTTCAATGAAAATTCTGTTTTTTTTTTGGAAAGATATTTACGTTGTGTTTGATGATCTTATTTCAAATTACATTCCAATAATTTTTTGAAATTAATTTTTTAAAATGGTTTAAATATTTTGAAGCATAATAATTTATAATTTATAATAAGTTTAACTTATCTTTTTATCATAATTAATAGTAAAAATAGTTAAACAAAATAGTTACCATGTTAAAAAATTAACATTGTAAATGTGAGTAACTATAGTGGTAGAGAGGATAACATGTTTTAAAAATGTTTATTTTATGCTTTAGATTTGTTTCTTTGGATTATATCTCCTCAAATACTTTAAATTTTAATTTTTATGCACATTGATAGAGAGTGACTTCCCATTATTGAAGAGTTTTTTATATTTACAAAAATGTCCTTCAATAATAAAAGAAAACCCCATTACTTAGTCACACCCCTCAATCCATTTGGATCAACTAAACCCAACCAAAATATATCCCGAACATACATAGTCACATTATAAACTATTTTTAAATCTCAAAATACCAACGTTATTTTCTATAATAAGAGATCCAATGTGGTTCTTATAAGTTACGTAATTTTATTCCCCGAGCTCAATATTTTTTCTTCTTCTCATTCCACATTCTATAATAGAAGGTAATAATCTTCCTCGAGCCCCATTTTTTTATAATTACCCTTCCACCTTATATTCTGTCATAAAAGTTCAAATATTGAAAACAATTATCTTCCATATACTTATATGTTATTAGGTTTGGAAATAAAATTTATCCATGTCCTCTTCCATAAAATCGGTAACAAGATAATCATTCAACTGTACAGTGGACTACTACCTCATGAACCAATGTAAATTGTTTTCTATCATTACAAATCACAATTATTAATGATGATTTATTTTATTTTTATATATGATATTAATGAAAATTCATAATTCATATAAATTATCATATCATATTCCTTCATACCATGAAATACATTGAACAATTATAACATCGTTCATGTGCATTAGACTACCACCTTCAGAAGCACTGTGATTTGTATTTTATTAATTCATCACATGGGTTTTTTAAGAATGATTATCTAAATTAATGGTATTATATTTATGTTATAATTATATTTATATAAAGATAAAATAAAACTTACTATCTTTACATAATTATTTTTAAAAAATGGAAACATTACTCATGGTTACATATGACAAACTGTCTCCTTGATTATAGTGCAGTTCATTGCCCATAACCATATATCATGGTTTTATTTAAAAGTATATATAAAATTAAAATTATTTCATGATTATTTTCTTTATATAATGTAACAATGACATCTTTTACCATAGTTAACACATAGATTTAGTTTTTAAATTATGTACTTAATATCCTCAAAACACCTGACATGAACATTACTGATTAAGTAATTAAATAATTTATTATAATAAATTTTGTAAATGGCTTATATATAAGTTATTTAACCTGTAAAAGTTCATTTAGAAAAAAAATAATTGACATAGGTATATTATAAATGAGATAAGTGATATACATGTCAATGTCTCTACTCGATGTAAGGTTTTATATCTCAAACATTTTTTTAAGACACATATTCTTTTTTTCACTTAATTTCACTCAAATGGTGTTTATAGTACCCATTTACATATTATATCATGAATCCATCATAATTAATTATATTTTGAGTTACAATTAATTTAATTCATTCAAGACAGTTATGAATATAATGTTTAATTAATAACACCATTTTCCTCTATTTGTTACTCAAAATTATTGAGTAATTTTTATTCAAAAAAATATGGCTTCATTTATCTCTTTAGGAAAATATCAATTTTTCATTTTATATCCATGTTTTATAAAAATATATTCAATAATACTTCTATATTTATCAAAAGATTTATTAAAAAAAATTTAACCCATATTTTACTTTTTACAAAATTGTTTCAAAGAAATCTTCTTATGATTTTACAAAAGAGTAACATTTTAATCATTCTACAGTAGTATGAATGGAATATTTCTTTTATTTTATAATAAAATTTAGAAATTACTCATTTCTAAAACCACTAAAATATTTTAATATTACATTATAAGTATTTAGGGTTATTTTTAATGAAATATGTTTCTAGGATATTTTTGAAATTTTTAGATTTTGATCAAGTTTTTTCAATGTTTAAATGTTATTTTTTACAAAAATTTATTATATGTAATATTTTTAATCCATTTTCATTAAATAATTAAATATTTTATATTATACATTTCTTCTAAATTATGCATATATATATATATAAATATGAAATATATACCTAGCTTACTCTCCTTTACTTTGATGGCTTAATACATGCCTTATGTTCATCATTCAAAAACCTTTATTAAGAAATTTCCTTTGATTATGATATGTCGTAAGATTATATAACCCATTTCTTTCTATGGGTAATTCTTATGTTTATGAATTATGATTGATTTCCATATACAGACCACATTTACATGTTCATTAAATGAATATGATAGGTGGTCCTATAGTTATATATCCCTCCAATGAATTAGGTAACATTTTAGTCCCCTGAGACTTTGTTTGTGGGAGAATGGAGTGAAACTAATCCATTGTGGGACTCTCTCTATCATGTAATATTGTCTCGACAGTTTTCATTGAATTATATTTATTTAATGTTTTATGTTCCTACTGTACTTCCTATGATTCCTTGATCTTATGATACCATTTTTTATTGTTATTCTTTATAATGATTATCAAGAGACTTCTCTTTTATGATATCATGTTACACCTTTACTCAAGTTTTTTCCTTGAAATTTTTATTCTCTTACTCAATTATTTAGACTCCCCTTTTGTCTATGTTTTCCTTAGGTTGCCCCGTTTAGTTTTATGAGGTAAAAAGTATTTAGGAGCTCATTATGGTGAATTAAATAATGAAGTTTTATTTTACTGACACTTTATGTATTATGAACCTAGACTTTCGAAGAAACTATGTTTCATGTTCATTGGGATGAAATTAATAGATTATTATTTTAAAAAACATGTAATAATATGTATAAAAGGCTTTGATTCATGTAGATTTTAATAGAGGAAGGTATAATTATATTTAGTGATTATGAATAAAATAATTTAGCAAGAACCCTAGGGATAATTTGAAGGATAAGGATAGGAATAAATAAATAAACTAGAACTTTGGTGAAGGGTACAATTGTGTGATTCCATGAAACTAAATCCACATCTATATATTATAAGTGAATATGGATCTTGCATAGTTTTACCTAGCGTTAATAAATTTGAAAATGGTATATTGAGATGAATTCGATTGTCACCTAGTGTACATGAAAAGTATTTATTATACAACTATCTTGAAACTCTTAGGGGATATGATTTGGAAATTCACAAAGAAAATTTATAACCACTATAAAAGACTTGAAAAAATATTTAGGTTAGAAAAACTTATATGAAATGTTACCATGGATAACCTGGATTAAAACCTTTATGACTCATAAGTCAACATATAATTATCATTTATTTTTTATTCCATATAGGATTATATGGTTCCCCTTTTTAATAGTAATTATATTTATATCCTGAATAAAAATTTTTAGATGATAAAAATTGACCAAGATACAAAAATGAAAGCTTATATGAAAAACAAGACATTTTACACTCTGAAATGGTGATTTTATTATAGAATTACTAATGAATGGGTATTGAAATGTTATAGGTCGATTATATATGATATTATAATTATGTATATATATTGTATAAACATATGATATATTTAAATTTATTATTTAGGTGGTTCAATCATGATCCACTAAGTGGAAGCATATGGTATGAGATTTCTTGACCAAATTTCCATTAATTGGGTTGTATCACATCTTCATTGATTATGGTATACCAAGATTATGTGAGAAGTAACCTTTATTCTATTTTTGTTTTATTACCACTTTTAGTGTATGTATTTAAATTTTTTACACATAATTAATTCGTTGATTAATTATGACTTCAACTTTATGACCACTGTAAGAGATTTTGTCTCCATTTCCACTCTATGGCTACATTTTTTTGGTATTAAGAAAATTTTTCTTTTTATATCATCAATATAATTTCCCTTTTATATATTTAACATGAATATATATTCATGATAAATAAATTTTCAATTCTTTTTCACTCTGTCTGGGGGTTATAAATTTATATTTACCAAATATATAAGAATTTGTTTTACAATTTCATTTTTATTAGATTTCATTTATATATCATTACAAAAATATAAAAATATAAACTTCGTAAAAATTAACTATTTTCATATCCTATATATATTTAAATATTTAATATGTTTTAAACTAACTTTTCTTCTCTTTGTAATTTTAATCAAAATGGGAAATGTTTCAAATAAATGAGGATCTTACTTACATTTTTTATCTGGTATATTTTTCTTCCATGTACATAATTTTTTCAATTTTTTACAATAATTCATTTTATATACTAAAATTATTTATTGAGAACATTTTTAGTTATACATGAAGTTGTATTAAGTTTAAATGAATATATATATTATATTATTAAAGGTTCATTTTCTACTTTTTATATAAATAATCCAAAGGAATGTTTCATTTTAATGTATACAGTTGAAATAGACTTTCTTACTGCCATAACTATTTTAAACTATTTATTTATTCTGAAATTTTTATATGATTTAAAAAAAAATTATTTAATGAAATATAATTTTAATTATTATGTTTCATTTTATTCTTTTTCATCTAAACGTTTTGATTTTATTACAGAACTTATATTTTTGATGAATTAATGGTTAAATTTTTTCCACTTATTATTTTTTTGACCATTACCTTCCTCTTAAAATATTCACATTCTTATGATCATATTTTATTGGAAATTAATATTCAATTAGATATCCATATTATTTGTATCATGGATAATAATATTTCCTAAACCATATAAAATATCTATATATGGTATTTTACTGTGAAAGTTATTTGTCTTTTTGGGTCAAATATCAATATATCATTTTCTTATTAAATATTGATATTTTTTGATAAATAGTATTTTTTATGATTTAAATTGATTAATAAATATATGATTAATTCATTGGACATGTAAAGATAAGTGGGCCCTGAAAATCGATATCCCCTCCATGCATCGACATTTCTCATTAGACAAAATTGTTGGAAACCCTTATTAAATGAGTTTTCCTTTGGTGCATACCTGAATATCGGTTAAAGTATCTTAGCACAAATATTTGAAAGTAAATATATCATTATTTATGAGATCATGTAATCTAATATTAAGAATTTTATTCATTTATAATTCCATTATTATTATCCATTATGTTATTGAATTGATATTATATATAGATTCATGTCACTCTAATGTTATTTATTAAATGTATTCTATTCTTAATTATTCAATTTGAACTATATAAAAGTATATAAAAGAGATAATAATGATATTATAAAATACATTATTGTGTCATATTTCTATGTATTCAATTATTATCCGAGATTTAAGTATATATCAAGTTTACCAAGAATAATAAAATATTCAGTATTAGGGAGGTGATAAAATATATCTAATGAAAATGTAATAAACAAGACATAAATTATGGGTCACTATATTTGGGATTGTTATAGTGTTGAACTGAATATTCAAAATCCTCATGTATAATACATTTACATGTTGTTAAATAAACCTCAATCTTCAAGTGATTTATCAAAATTTTTATGACTCATTGTAACTAGATGGATATTGAGGGTGATTGGTGGGTTGCAATAATAAATATTAGTGGGGTACTAGTGAATCCGAATACATGATGATTTATAACCCGTCATGTGGTATTTTAATATAAGAAATTATTAAAAAAAATATGTGTCTTGTTGAGAGGTGAACTCTGTATGCAGTATGAAGCGAAACTAGGGTAGAAACATGAATAAATTAATTATGGATTTTCTTGCTTAATTTTTTATTCCATATTGGTATGGTTGAGTAATATTGTGGTGTGGATCTTGTGTTAACCTATAGAGGAGGTTTATTTATAATTAAAATAAATATAAATTGGAAGCCACAAAATATTCATCCCCCTACCCCCTCATAGCGGTGTATCCATTTATGGGGAATTTCAAGTAGTTTCAAGGAACCGAATTCCCTTTTTCATACCCGTGAATTATTGTTGGTGTATAAAATTAATTTGATTAATAGTATAGGTGTTCCACCCTTATAAGGAAATAAAAACCACTCATGGAATAATAGAATGATTACTTTTCTTCTCTCAAATTACATTCAAGTGCATGATGTAGTTACAAATGGTTTCCAACCAGTTGATAGAAGATAAAAATGAAATTTAATGACAATAAAAATGTAGAAATTGATTGTAAGGAATGAAATGAAATAATCATGTATCAATCTAATAAAAAACAACAGTTAGGTGATGGGGTAGAAAACTATGAAATAAATTTAGGACAAGTATAAATAATGTTTTCATTCATACATCATGGTTAACGAATCTATGATACAAATTTATTGGAGTCAATTTGAAGATATAAAAATGAATAAATATGAAAATTTTAATAAATTATTCATTTTAGCTAGTGAAATGGTTAAAAACATTAGATGATTTCGTCAACATCTAGATGACACCAATATTTTCAAAAAATACATGAGAATCTTTATAAATCATTTTGATCCAAATATTCTTGTAATGTATGATATATAATATATTTTCCTTGATAAGATACACAATATTATCATTATATGTGAATTAAAATAGGCTCTGGATTTTAAAAATATTTTGAAAAATGGAATGTTATTTGAAGCTATTAGAACTCCCAAGCTTAAATATTATCTTACTAAACAAAAAACTAATACTTAAAATGATGATAAAAATTATTTTTAATATAAGAAATTCATATCACTCATCATAAGGATCTCTATTAAAGGGAAGAAAAATTGAAAAGGTATGATATATTTAAAATGATTCAAGATAGAGAATAACTTTTTAATAATATTAATTTTAATTTCAATGTTTTTAATGTTTTTTTAGTGAAATTGTCACACTTAATGGTTTTAGTGGTATTTTCTGCTTAATTGAAAAAATGTCCTATTTTGGATTTCAACTAATTTATCTTATTCCGGTATTTAGACCATAAAATTGTCTTTACTACTCCAAATTGAATATTTATTCTTTAATAGGTTTTTATGTTCTATAGGGTTTATTTAATTATTCTTGACACAATGCTAAATCAAACATTTAGAATCCTGAAACTAGATCACTAGTTGGGCCTTAAAAATATGCACAGATCTAATGATTTTTTATGTTTTGACCATATCTCTTAAATTGGTTGACCAAATAAGATTCCATTTGGAGTAGAAAAATGAAATAAATTTACGAAAAATGTTCATGAAAACATCTATGCATTACCTGACTATTTCTATGGTCATTAATGCCTGGTAAACTGGAGATGTGGATTATAAAGATCATACACGGGTATAATAAATTCTATAAGTAAAATAGATATAGCACTCTATAAACATGGATTATGAATCTAATATTAGTATTTTATAATATAAAGGCATTGATTAATAGCATTTATGAAGCCTCTATTTACCAATTAAACCATTTAAAGGGGATAACACATGGAAAATTGTGAAAGGAATTTTTGGAGAAATATTTCACCCTATCTTATAAATGGTGGGTCATGACACCTTCCAAGATCATCAGCATGACCGTCGGCTAAGGATCCTCAGCCCATGAGGAGGCTGGTGAAACTTATACCTCTATTTTTATTTTTTAATTATTTTCTTACCTTTATTTTCTTTGTTATTTTTTATTTTCCTATTTCTAATTTAAATTCCATTTAGTTAAATAGATTACATGAATTTTTATAAAGTGTCATCCATATTTTTATTATTATTCTCTAATTAATTTTTTTTAATTTTATCTATTGTTATTATAATTAATATCATAAATAATAATAATAATAATATTATTATTATTATTATATTAAAATCAAAATATTTATTTTTGAATTTATTTCTCTTTCCCTGATTTCTTCTTTCTATTCTTCTTCTTAAAAAATTAATTATTCTCTTAATTATAATAATAATTATAATAATTAATAAGTAGCATGCATGGGTGAGGCGAAGATACCTGATCTGGTGACTCCCCCTAATGATAGGAATATCATTGTATCTCTATTCTTTTATTTAAATAATTTTCCCACTATCCATTTTTTAGTTCATAAAACATTGGAGTTGAGCTAATCAATAGATGAAACAATATCGATTGAGTTGTGTCCTTAAAGATAACATCTCCAAGACCCAGGTGTGTCATCATCCTTGATTAAAGGAGGCATTAGAGTTGAGAGAGTTTAGAAATTCAATGTTATTCTATAAGTTCTAAATAAATAATTGTAGTAAAAACATGACATTTCATGTGTGGTTTATTAAACTGAAATAGAACATATGAACTAAAATAATTATTGAATCCATAACCATACCCAAGACCATGTTCTTCTATTCCATAACTTATTTTTTCTAGTTTTTTATGATTGTATAAATTAAGATGTCCATTTTTCATGGTATAAATCAATGAACCAAAAATATTTTCATATTTTTTATTTAATACGGAAAAATAAAATAAAGAGATAGATTAGGTGATTTAGAAGAAGTATGTAAACAAAATTAAAGGATCCTTATGTGAGATGGACCTGGTTAACAACTAAACTATGTAAAGGAAAGTATAATATTTCTTTTGTCACACCCCATGACAGACATCCATCAAAACTAGCACCTTTTAGGGTATAAAATCATAATGTTTCTTATCTTTTTATATTTTACATCTTAGAATGGAGTTATTTCATTTAAAAAAATTAAAAATTAAAAAAACCAGGATGTTTTAATATGATTGTTTTTTAAATACTTGAATCAATTACTCTCAACCACAAGAACCAACAATTCAAAATTAGGAAGAGGCGTCTCTCCTACAAAGGCTCAATGAATTTACTGACTAGGATAAGTTGATGATAACTGGGAAAGATATAAGAATTAAATTTTATGAACTAGAAAGAAGGTTGATAAAGTGAAATTTGATTATCAAAGATTGAAGATAAAAATGAGATTCCACTAGAGTTATCATGTTTTTCTGAGGAAATTAATGACTTGTTGTCCTATATTGAAGAGTATCCCCAAATCAAGCATCTCATGTTCCTATTCCAACAATTACATGATAATATAGCGTGGATCTGTGATGTGGGAAACTTCATTGTGGAGCTTACTGTTGGTGGAAAAAAAGATCTGGATGACTTCTAGAATGAATATATTGTTCAAATTTATCTCCATGATCATTTCCAAATAGAAAATATGGTCCCATTTCATGTCACTCAAGCGATGGAAGAGGATGAGAGTTGAAAAATAATGGAATTTGATGGAAGGATGGAGGTGCCCGACAACCTGCCTATATATACTGAGAGTACACTCCAATAATCTCTTACAATTGATGAATATATTTATGTTAAACCAAAATAGTGACATGAATCTTTCATTGACTGTATCTATTCTTATTTTATTAAAATTAAATTGTTCATTACCCCATATCATTTTGAATATGCAGATTTAAAAAAACAATGTTATGCCTTGGAGGAATATGAACAAACTAGACATACAACTATTGAGGAACACATGATGCTCCATGATTTTTATGAAAATACATTTTAGGTGCCCCATCATGAAGAGAACCAAGTTTTGGAGTATAAGGAAATCAAAAAATAGGTTACTCATATTAAATCCTATAATAATACATGAATGAAATAGATTTCAAATGTAGAAACCTATAAGGGGGTTGATCCATAATAAATCTTTCCAACACCATGAAATCTATACCTAATTATAAAGGGGGGGGTGATATAGTGTCTTCTATCTTTATATCAATCCTCACCAAGAATGATAAAGAACAAGACTGTGAAAATATACATGTGGAGGTTCAAATCAAGGAAGATTCATCCACTCTCAGTCGATGGATAACAGCAGGTACTGCCCTCAAGAGGAAGTAAAAATTTAGGGTCCACATGGATAATCATTACAAGACTTATCCTTTTCTATTTTCCTTCTATCAATTGAAATTTTCAATTAATTTATTTGAAGTGGTCCAACATGAAATCCACTTCTCCTTCTCTTTTTGATCTTTAATGAGATTGTCCTTGTGATTAATTGAGTTATTCTATTTTTCTGGTTCATAAATTGGTATTATTATTATTACTGTAAAGTCCCGGAATTTCATTGTAATTTTTTTTAAATATATGGGAATTTTACAAGTCCTCGAAATCAGACGGCACATGATTCCGAGGCCCGGAGTGCCCGGAATGATTCATCAATGTTTTATTAAGCTTATGTTAACGTGCATAAGCAGTTTTACTAAAAAATTTGAATAAATCCTAAACAGTTACTTGGATCAGAAATCTGAGGGCACCGTTGCGCTCGGGATGGAGGGTTTTATCTAGGCACGACTTAATATTATTTGCCACAGGCCTCCTGTGAGAAAAATCAAAATTGGCATATCCATAAATAAAATATTTAAATAAAATATTTAATTTTTTAAATTCTTATAACTCACAAACAGTATCTTGGATTAATAATCCGAGACCACCGCTGAACAATGGAGGGCATGATTTATTTAGGTAGATACTAACTTTGGCCAGAACGGGCCATGAGAAAACATTAGTTTTTGGCCGCAAATAAAATTATTAAATGAAAATTATTTTATTATGAAATTCATAATTTCTAAACAGCAACACCGATTTAAAATCCGAGAGTCCCATTGGGTTTGTTGGGGATTTTTTCACCTAGGTAGATCCTAACCTCGATCGGTGTAGGTCTAGGGTGACTGATAATATTTTTACAAACTTTTTTTCGAGAACGTTCAGTAAACATGCGAGTGGCGTTTTATAACTTTTAAACCGGTTCTTGGAATTTAAATTCGAGGGCACCGTTGAACTCGCAACGCCGATATTCTCATGAGGATACTTTCACCTCGACGATAGATGGATGAGGGTGAAATTTAGTTTTTGGGTATTTCATAGAAATAATAAAATAAAATAAAATTCATTTTATTTTATTTTGAGCTTCCATGTTGATATTTCAGATCCGGTCCACCGAAACTAAACCTCCAAGTGGATGTTGGATGTGGGGACCACCAGACCTTAACCTCCCATGATATGTTTAGGTGGTGGGGACCACAAGAACCATAACCTCCCATGAGAGGTTATGGTGGTGGGGACCACCCAGAATTAAACCCCCTTGAAACCCCACTTTAATTTGGAGAAACCCTCAACTACCACAATTAATGAGTTAGAGACTCTTGACCTCCTCCACCTTAATTGTGGCAACGCATATACCATTAATCTTGCCAATGCACCACATCATTGTTCCAACATAAATTAATTGCCTTGCCACTTATTAAATTATTTAACAGTGTCATTGGAATTTAGGAAGGTTCTTAATAAATGAACCATAATAAATTTCAATGATAGTTACCTACCTCCCCCCTCTCCGATATATATGGAGATTGGGAGGAGGATTTGGGACGACTTCACCAAGCGACGAAGCGTTGGTAAAGTGATGTGATGCCCAACACTTGGAGGATCACTCTCTGCAATAAAGAACGTATTCTTCCACGAATAACACACCAACGAACAAGAACACCAATGAGGAACACCTTCAACTATGAAGAACGACCTCGACTTCGACTTCCTATCTCAGAACTTCCTTCGACGTAGGACATTTTCATCTACAACGATTCGACGTCCGCCATCTCGTGCCAACGTCGACGAACAAGGAGAAAGTAGGGATTTAATTTAAGTATGATATTATTCCCCTATATATTTCCTTCCAAAACAAATAACAATGAACAACTTTTTATCAAGTTGATCTGAGGATATTTTTCCTTGTGGGTTGGGAATATTTTGTTAATTATGGATTATGGGAATTGATGATTTTATGATATCTTCCATGCTCATTATTTTTTAATGTTTTTGATGAACTGATTCCTACCACCCTAGAAACGGAGGGTTCGGGAAAAACTAACATGGCCCAACCCCCCTCTGTCGTTCTTCTTTGTGATATTCATCGGCATGGCGACGAGGTGATAAGACGACGAAGGCGACAAAGGCAACCTACGCCGCCCCCCGCGACGCTCCAGTGCCCTGGACGAACCAGATCCCTTACTCCGAGCCAAATCACACCGCCCTCTGGCTACCAAGCCACCCTAACTGTGCTGCCCACCGACTTGAGCTGCACTGCACCCCGGTAGAGTTGCCTCCCGGCCGCGCCGTGCCCCGTCTCTTGGCCACCTCGCCTCCTTGCCAGTCCGGCCTTACGACGCCCTCTCGAGCCGACCCAGCACCCAGCCACCGTGCCTCCCGGCTGAGCTGACCTCACGATTCCCTCTCGAGCTGCCCTGGCCACGCTGTCTATCGGCCTCCTGAGCCCTGGCCGGGCCGGCCTTATGCACCCCTCACGGCGCTTCGGCCGAGCCGGCCTCCGGCGCCCCTCACGGCGCCTGGGCCGAGCGGTCCTCCCGCACCCCTCATGCCCCCCCCTAGTCGCACCGGCCTGCCATGCCACTAATGGTGCCCCTTGCGGAACCCTCCAAGAAGAACTTCCCTTGTGCCGCCTGTGACCGGTTCGTGCCATCGTGACCGATCTGCGCCCTCGCCGCCCTCTGCTACCCCTTGCGGCCAACTAGGCTGGGCCCGGTGGGTTGGGCCAGACCTAATGGGATGTCCCGCCCTACGGGCCAGGCTAGACCCAATGGGTAAGGACGAGTTGACCCAGACAGGGTTGGCTTATACTAGGTTGGGCGGGGTCAGACCGGACACGGGCCCACTATGACCTTTTACTTTCTTTTGGCCATATCTTTGGCACCAGACGCCCATTTTATGAACTATATGCAGCGCTGATAATCTTGGAGCATGACGGTCCCATTGAGTATACCCCACTAATGTTTGGTGTTTATTTGAGATACTGTTAGGTTGGATCGTGCACGGATCCAACCGGGCACCCAGGAATAAAAGGCTAATAACTCACAGGCCGAGCGTCCGATTGATGAACCATCTATTTCGTTGAGACCCCTATGACGTGGAGGACATTTGAGATACTTCTTCATAGTAATTCATGATAGTTGGAGTGTTTAAAAGTATCTCATGGAGTGGATCCATCCTGTGACGAGCGAGCTGAGTGAAGAGACCTAGTAGCTAGCTAAGACATGAGGACTGCTGACTGATTGACTTAGTGTGACTCGACTAGCTCAGTAGGGAGCTCCTGGTTGTGGTGGCAGACCCACGACGGAGGAGCACCTAGTTGTGGCGGCAGACCCGCAGTACTCGACAGGAGGTGTACCTCTGCAGGCTTTGAGGGGGAGCGCCTGGTTATGGCGGCGGACCCACGGTGGGGAGCGCCTCTCTATGATGCAACAAACCCATGGTACTTGACAGGAGGATTACCTCAGCAGTCTAAGGTTAGTGGGAAGCGTGTTTGGTGTCACGACAAGTCCACTATACTCGACATAGGAGGTGTTCTCCAGCATCAGTGGTTTCAATAATGTGAATAAAAATCCTGGTTGAGCTAAGTCAGTATCTTTTGTGTTTTTCTCATGATTGAGATGGATTAATTGATAACATAGGTATATGTATTGGAATATACGTAAGTAAGGTTATATATTGATTTCATACTTTGTGGTTTATCCCCATTGGATTTTTGTGAGACCTTGAGGTACTCGGGGTTCCTACTGAGTATCGTTATACTCACCACTTCAACGGCTATGTCTGCACCTTGTTGGGTTGGTTGCAGATGATGGACAATGATGCCTGAGGCTGAGAGTACCAGGACTGGACGGTACCCAGAGGTGGACCTTAGGATGAGTCGGTACAAGGAGGATACTGATGAAAATGGAGTGCTGAGGAGGCTATCTGTACCTACCCTTCAGGTAGGAATTCTGGAGGACGACCCCGCAGCTATTTTCCCTTTCTTCAGTTGTACTTGTACTTCCAGTTCCTTATACTTTACAGTTGGGCTTGTATTTTCATCCCCTTTTTCTTTTCATCACCATTTACATATACATTTTACTTAGTGTTTTATATATAACTATTTTCTCTTATGTGTATGTTTACTAGTTATAAAGGCAATGCCTTCCTAGTTTTAGGGAATTACACCTTTGGTGCTAGTCGCCAGCCTCTTGCCTATGGAAGTCAGGATTGGGGTAGTCACGGCATGGGCCACAGGGGATGGGTCATGACAAATTGGTATTAGAGGAGTCAGTTCTACCATAAAACATAGGACTCTGATCTTTTTTGTGAGGAAATATTTTTAAGTGTAGTGAGTTCAATTTTCAGTTAAGGGAGTCCAGTGTTGGTGCGATGACCAATGTATCCATACACTAGGACCCTAACTTCTAATTTCTGACTCAGTACACAAAAACACTGATTACATGTGTGTTTTCATTGTGATTTCTTAGGTCATCTCACCAGGCGAGCTCACCAGGTATAATCTTGTGACTTTGTCGCATCTGTTTCTTTTTTGAATGCCTCTATTCAGATAGCCAGTTAGAGTTCTGAGAGTTGTACGCACTGATAGCCCATCGAGTGATGAGGCTCCGATGTATGGACCTCTTACTATGGTGGCACCTTTGGGTAGTGTACCATCTCACAACCACCCATTGGGAAATAGATTCCACCAGCCACATTGGCGGACGGTGCACACTGACAGAGCACGTTTCACGAGTTCCAGCAGTAGAGGCCTCTGAGGTTTCGAGGCGAGACAAATTCCCACGCAGCTGAGGGCTAGCTGGAGGCGATTTCTAGAGTTTCCTATCTAGTTGAAACACCATTAGAGCAGACGATGATCTTAGCAAATAGTATTTTTCAGTGAGTGGCCACAAGGATGGTCTACTTAGTGATGAGGCTTCGGTACATGGAATGTTTCCTGAGATAGTACCTTCGGGTAGTATGCCAGCTATATCACTACCCGTTGGTCAGCAGTTACAACCGGCGGTACCGAAAGAGGACATATGTAGACTTAGTGCCTTACACGTGTTTCAGCATTAGATACCCATCAGTTTTTGAGGTGAGACTCACTCACAGGTGGTAGAGGACTGGCTCAAGGATGTGGCTGAGAGGTTTCTAGAACTTCTACAGCTTTGGGAGGACGACATGTCGGTAGTTAAGTATTTATCGAGGCGTACCGATCATTCCTGGTACTTGATGAATACGATATGATTAATTAATCAGGGCTTGAATATTTGAGAGATGTGTGTTTAAAGTAAATCCAAGCCAACAATATTTTTTTATTCATTCCTACTTATGCTAGGGTTCTAGAGAGAACCTTATTGGTTGAATGTTCATTGGATGAACAGATACAACTAGTGAATGTTAGCAGTGGGAAAGCAGGGAACTGGTGCCAGTCTCAGAGTCTTGGGTGTGTAAAATGTGTTAGGGACAGATGAATGTTTATGTAACTAGACGTGGAAGATTATCTAGGAGAGCAGCATGTGGTGGTGTTCTTTTCGACATGTTACAACCACCCCCTTTTTGTGGACCCCTCCAGGCTTAGGGAGCTGGAGGACAGGAGAAGACTGTAATTGCATGAGGTAAAGGAATGCGACCCAATGGCTCTAGGAATGATTCGAGGTACGGTCTATGTCTACTAATATTTACTGTATCAATAGACATTGTTACCAGTCATTCCTTCCTCCCACAAATCTTGTCTAGGACCTAGAGTTTCTTGTTAAACTGTCGACATGACCCTCATGTCTAGAGATACCTTTGGGAGGAGACTCAATAATCACACATACACCGATGGTGTGATATGATCCTTGATGTGAGAGTTTTGGTTGGAACCTCTTCCTGGAAGCATTGAGGCCTTACGACGTTAGTTTGGTTTTGTACATGACATCCATAGTTCACACCCAGATTTACTATTTTAAGAAAAGTGGTTGTGGGTTATCTACAACATTTGGATGGGTTTTTCCTTGGTCATAGAAAAAGAAAACCTATGAATCATAGGATAAACTCATGCATAGGAGGGTGAAGTCAATAACTCGTGAGTTGGCCAACCTCAGCCTCATGGTAGTAGAAGTTGACTTTAAGATAGTCTATACTATTGAGAAGGGGAACATGGTAGAAGTCGCACTCAGCAAGAGGACTAGCCATCATCTGCTGTGCCAGGCGACAGATTACCTGGCTTCTTTAAAGATATCCTTTGTGGATAGAGATGGAGCAGCCTTCCTTCAGTATCTTACAATCACTCCCCCACTTCTTCAGCGAGTTAGGGAGGCACAACATGTGGACACTAACATTGAGACACGACGTGCACAGATACCCACATGGAATGCACCAGATTGATTTTCTGAAGGTGGGGAGCATGCCATTATATTCAAAGGACATACTATTGTACCAGTGTCACTTCATGAGGAAGTGTTGAGGGAGTTCCACCCATCCCTTCTAGTGGTACATCCAGGAGTGGTAAAGATGTACCAAGATCTTTGACAACAACATTGGTTGCCGGGAATGAAGAATGCAGCAACAATGTTTGTTTCTCAGTGCCTCACTTTCCAGAAGTGAAGGCAGAGCATCAGGTACCAATAGGCTTGGTTCAGCATTTGGAGGTCCCATAGTGGAATTGGGATAGGATATCTGTGGACATTGTGACAGGACTTCCACATATATTGAGAGGACATGACTCGATTTGGGGGATCATCGACCGACTCACCAAGTCAGCCCACTTCCTACTGATCAGAGAGAAGGGTTCAGTGGGAGGCTTGAGACGCCTCTATGTGCAGGAGATTGTGCAGCTACATGGAGTACATTCGACAATTGTCTCTGGTCGTGATTCATGTTTTACTTCCCAGCTATGGTAGGGGTTGCGAGGAATTTGGGACGTTGCTTCGTTTGGGCATCGCCTTCCATCCTCAGACGGATGGTCATACTGAGCAGACCATTCAAACCCTCGAGGACATGTTGTGTGCTTATGTCCTTGACATCAGTCGCAGTTGGGAGGATCACTTACCCTTGGTGGAGTTTTCAAACAATAACAGCTATCAATCCACCATTATGATGGCACCTTTCGAGGCATTGTACGGGAGACCTTGGAGATCAACTTTGTGGTGGACTGACCCATGGGACTTTGCACTCATCGGACCAGAGATGGTACGTGATACCACAAAGAAAGTGCAGATCACCCAGAAGAAGATGAATACTGCACAGAGTAGGAAGAATTTGTATGCTTATAGAATACGGAGACCTCTGGAGTTTGAGGATGGAGACCATGTCTTTCTACGGGTCTCACCTCGATGAAGTTTGCAGAGATTTGGCCGAGAGGGAAACTGATCTCTGAGTTTCATCAGACCTTTTTAGGTCCTCATCAGAGTTGGCGAGTTGGCTTACCGCTTAGCTCTTCCACCTCAGTTGCACTATGTGTACGACGTCTTCCACATATCCCAGCTGAGGAGATACATCCATGATCCTTCTCACGTCATTGACCACTGATATCTAGATGTCGACAATGGGGCAACATTTACAGAGGTTCCAGTAGAGATAAATGATTTACAGGAGCGGGTCTTTTGTGGATGGTCGATACTTATGGTGCGTGTTCGTTGGTAGCACGAGAACCTCTAGGAGATCACATGGGAGCGGAAGGCTTAGATGCGTGAACAATACCCCCCATTTGTTTCCTTAGTTTGAGTTATAAATTATGGGGATATAGAAACCTTAGGTGGGGATAATGTAAAGACCCATAATTACCATGTAATGGTTTTTAAATATATAGTAATTTTACGAGTTCGTGAAATCAGACGGTGCACGATTCCAATGCTCGGAGTGCCCGAAATGATCCGTCAATGTTTTGTTAAGATTAAGTTAAGAATTTTTCCATGAAAAGTAGAATAACACTTAAACGGTTACTCAGATAAAAAATATGAGGGAACCGTGGTGCTCAGGATGGAAGTTTTACCCTAGGCATGACTAAAGATTAATCGGCACGGGCCTCCTGTGAGAAAACCCAAAATTGGAATAACCGTAAAGAAAATAATTAAATAAATTATTTTATTTTTCAAATACTTATAACCCACAAATGTTAGCTCGGATTAAAAATCCTAGACCTCCACTAAACTCGTGAGGGGATGATTTTTTTAATATGAAACTAACTTTGGCCGGAATGGGCCACTAGAAAATGTTAGATTTTGGCAGAGAATAAAATAATTAAGTGACAGTTATTTTACTATAAAATTCATAACATCTAAACGGTAACTCAGATTGAAAATCTGATAGTACCACTGGGTTTGTTAGGGCGTGTTTCACCTAGGCAGAACCTAACCTCAACCAGCGTGGGTTGAGGGTGACTGATAATATTTTTCTGAAATTTTTTTTGGATACGTTCAGTAAACGCGCGAGCGGTGTTTTTTAAGTTTTAAACCGGTGATCAGAATTGAAATATGAGGGCATTGTTGAACTCGCAGTGCCAATATTCTCTTAATGATATTTTTACCTCGATGGAAAATGGACGAGGTTGAAAGATAGTTTTTGGGTTTTTTTTGTGGAAATAATAAATTAAAATAAAATTGATTTTATTTTATTTTGAGCTTCCATGTGGATATTTCTGGTGGGATCCACCGGAACTAAACCTTCATGTGGAAGTTAAAAGTGGGGACCACCAGAACTTATCCTCCCGTGAGAGGTTAAGGTAGTGGGGACCACCTGAACCATAACCTCCCATTAGAGGTTATGATGGTGGGGACCACCCGTGATTAAACCCCCTTGAAACCCCCCTTTAATTGGAAGAAACCGTCAATTTCCACAGTTAATGAGGGAAAGCGTCTTAACCTCCTCCACCTTAATTGTGCCAACACACATACCATTAATCTCTCCAACACACCGCATCGTTGCGCCAACGTAAATTAATTATATTTCCCCATATTAAATTAAGTAACAACGTCGTTGGAATTTAGGAAGGTTCATAATAAATGAACTGTCATAAATTACAATGATCGATCATTACCTCCCCCTCTCCTATATATATGGAGCTTGGGTGGAGAATTTGGGATGGCTTCACCAAGAGACGAAGCGACGGTAAAGTGATGTGACACCCAAAACTTGGAGGATTATGCTCTCCAAAGAAGAACATGTTCTCCATGAAGAACGCTCCACCGATGAAGAACACTGATGAGGAATCCCTTTGACTACAAAGAACGCCCTCAACTTTCAATTCCTTCCTCGGAACTTCCGTCGATGTAGGATGTTTTTGTCTACAACGAATCGAAGTCCGCCTTCTTGCGCCAACATCGATGAACAACGAGCAAGTATTGATTTAATTTAAGTATGATATTATTACCATGGTTCTTTCCTTCTAAAACAATGAACGTGAACCAACTTATTATCAAGTTGATCTGAGGATGGATTTCCTTGCGGCTTGGGAATATTATGTTAATGAGGTATTATGTGAATTGACAATTTTAAGATATATTTCATGATTGTTCTTTGTTTATGTTGTTGATGAACCGATTGCTACCACCCTAAACGCGGAGGGTGCTGGACAAACTAACATGGCCCAACCCCCCTCTCGCGCCCCACGTGGCGCCTCGGCCGAGCTGGCCTCTGTACACTCCTTGTGTCACCCAAGAAGAACCAACCCATGCCCTTGCGGTGCCCTCTTGGATGAGCCACCCCCCATGCGACAGCCTCAGGGCCGAACCTCCCTTGGGCTGACCCCCGGCCAGTCCGCGCCCTCGCGACCGATCTGCGCCCTCGCGACCCTCCGCGACCCCTTACGGCATGGTCGGCGGGGCCCTGTGGGCTGGGCCAAACCTAATGGGCTGGCCTGCCCAACGGGCTGGGCCAGCCCTATGGCTGAGGCCGGGTGCACCCAGACTGGGTCGTCCAAGACTGGGTCAGGCCGGGTCGGTCCGACTGGGTCAGACAGGACCTGGGCCACCTACAACCCTTTACATTCTTTTGGCCATATCTTTGGTACCGGACATTCGTTTGACGAACTGTCTGCAGTGATGGTAATCATGGAGTATGACGGTCCATTTGAGTATACCCCACTAGAGTTTGGGGTATAGTTGAGATATGGTCAGGTTGGATCGTGAACGAATCCAACCGGGCCCCTGGGACTAAAAGGCTAATAACTCACAGACCGAGCATCTGATTGACGCGTCGTCTATTTCGTTGGGACCCCTATGAGTTGGAGGACCTTTTTGATACTTCTTTATGGGATTTGTGATAGTTGGATTATTGACCAATAACTCGTGGAGAAGATCCTTCCAGTGATGAGCGAGCATAGAGAGGAGATGTTGTAGCTGGCTGAGACTTGACGACTGTTGACCAATTGACTCGGAGTGACTCGACTAGCCCAGTGGGGAGCACCTGGTTCTGGCGGCATACCCATGATGGAGGAGCGCCTGGTTGTGGCTGTAGACCCGAAGTACTCAACATGAGGATTACCTCTACATGCTATGAGGGGGAGCGCCTGGTGGTTGCAGAAGACACATGGTGGGGAGTGCCTCTGTGTGACGTAGCAGACCCACGGTACTCGACCGGAGGAGTACCTCAGCAGTCCATGGTTAGTGGGAAGTGCACTTGGTTTCGCATCAGGCCCACTGTACTCGAAAAGGGGGAGTTCTCCAGCAACCGTGGTTTCGATAATGTGAATAAAAATCCTGGTTGAGCTGAGTCAGTATCTTTTGTGTTTTCCTCATGATTGAGATGGATTACTTGATAACTTAGGTATATGTATGGACATATACCAAAGTAAGGTTATCTATTGATTTCATACTTTGTGGTTTATCCTAATTGGATTTTTGTGAGACCATGTGGGTCTCGGGGTCCCTACTGAGTATCATTGTACTCACCCCTGCACGGGCTATGTCCGCACCTTGTTGTGTTGGTTGCAGACGAGGAACAGTGCTAACTGAGGCTCAGAGTACCAGGACTGGATGACACCCAAAGGTGGACATTACGACGAGTCGATACACGATGGAGACTGATGGACGTGAAGTGTTGAGGAGGCTATCTGTACCTACCATTTAGGTAGGAATTTTAGAGGATGAACCAGCGGTTTTTTTCCTTTCATCAGTTGTACTTGTACTTCTAGTTCCTTGTACTTTACTATTGGTCTTGTATTTCTAGCCCCTTTTACTTTTCAACACTCTTTAGTTATACATCTTACATAGTTTTTTGTATCCAACGGTGTACTCTGATGTGTGAATTTATAGCTAATAAAGGAAATTCCTTCCTAGTTTTAGGGAATTACTCCTTTAGTGCTAGTCGCCAGCCCCTGGCCTATGGAAGGTGGGCTTGGGGTAGTCACGAAATGGGCCCCGGGGGACGGGTCGTGAAAATTATTATTATTTTTACATTATTTAAAAATTATATAATTTTTTTAAATTTTATAATTTAATTAATTTTCTTTTCTTTTATATCTATCTCATCCCAATGATATTATATTTTATCTCTTTATTCTCTTAACCCTGTTAATTTTAATTTATTCTTTAATCTCTAATCACATTATTTTTTATTTATTCTTTCATTCATTTTATTTTATTTTTCCTTCTCCATAATCACTTACACCATTAGGATCAATTACTCTCAGAAATGTGAGGCTAACATTGAGGATTAGCCTAGGGGTGGTAAAGGGGTTCTTGAATTTTCCTTAATGTATAATTTTATGTTTATGGTAAATTTGAGTAGCAAGCATTGTGAGGCGAATGCCACTAATTATACTAATTCCCAACAATAACATGAAACAAAATTTAATTATATTTGTTTATATAATTTATTTTCCATATCTCCATTGGTTAATTCTTCATATGATAGTATTTGAGCTAATCAATGGATGAAACAACATCAATTGAGTAGGGTCCTAGAAGATGACACCTTTTAGACCAAGGTTTGTCATCAACCTTAATTAATAAAGGATGTAGAATTTAGATTTCTTAAGAATTCAATTATACTGAAAATTTTTTAAATAAATAATAGTAATTAAATCATGATATTTCATGTTTTTATTATCAAAATGAAATCAAGTACATAAAAGAGAATAATTACTGAACCTAGAACTAATCCCCAAAACCATGTATTTCCTTCTTAACTTAGTTTATTTAATATTATCATGCTAAATTAGAATTTCCATTATTGTATACCATTATTCAAAAAACTGAAAACATTTTCATTGGCTTCATAAAAAATATATAAAAGGGATGTCTTAGATGATTTAAAAGAAGTAGGTGGAAAAATTGAATGTCTACACAAGTGAGATGAAATTGGTTACACATTGTGCTATGTTACAGAGTATATATATGATTTCACAATGACATATGATTAGCCTGAATCACATTAGTTGCAATGATAATAGCATTTTCCATAACTTTACATATAAAAAAGTTAGATACGATGACATTGAGGATGAAAAACTTAATAATTATAGATAGGGTATTCACAAAAAAGAATCCTCAAAATTAGGTGAGGACATAAATATGTTTACCGTAATTATATTTAGGAATATATAATATAATATGTAATAAGAATATTTATCTTCTAATTTTTTATTGGTTTATGAGGATTACCAGACGCTTAAAATTTGTATTTCTCATATAGTGAAATATGAGTAATATTTTAATAGTGAAGGTGAATAAGATAAAATAGCCACCATGAAACATATACGAAAGTAAAAACAAGATTCATGTTTTGTGTAGAATAATTATATCAAGAAGCAAGATAAAATCATGATGGAGGATGAAACATTTTATAAGTATCATTATGAGTTTATATAAATATATTATACTCATATTGAGGAAATTATAAAATTTAAGTTGAAGGTTTTTGATGATGAAAATATTGGGAAATATCTTGAGAAGAATGTCACGTTGAGAGAAGAATATATCAATAAGAATCAATATAAAAATTTTGAATCTAACAAGGAATTTAAGAAGTTGATATGTGATTATAAAATATCTATAGATTGTAAGGTGGAATCATTAATGTTTTTATAAAATATAAATTCCAATCATCATTTGATAATATCATCTGATATGTCCTTTTTTTCATCTTATTTTTCTAACCATGTAGGATCAAACTAAAACTATAGTTATTTTTAGACTATGAAAAATAAATAGATAACCAACCCTTCATATAGGGAAGATAAGAGAAACTCAAGAGGTATAACATCATCAAGGTAGAATCAAGGTTCATCAATACTGATCCAATCCTATCAAATTTCTACAAAATACTAGTATTTTCATAGAATCCCCAGATTTTATGGGACATATTAGTATTGTAGTATTATGGTTCACAAGTCTATTTCATACAATAAAAATATTTATTTAATATGTAGATAGTGTTAGGAAAGGGGAATAAATTAGAAGGATATGAGAGCATATTCACCTAGAAGGAAATATGATAGTTGGGACACTGTGTATCAACCTACAGAAAAACCATTATTAGAGATTCGATGAAGTATATATAATATTTAAAGAATAATGTCATAGAGAGGAATATTTCATGGCCAATGTTATTTTAAAACATCCCAACATGGTAAAGGGTAAATGAAAATATAAGAAAACCAAGATGAAAAATATTTCATTGTCAAATACCATTTGAAGACTAGTAAAAGAGGATATACAATGATATTGGATATT
The DNA here is from genome assembly GCA_963277665.1 of Viscum album. Classification (NCBI taxonomy): domain Eukaryota; kingdom Viridiplantae; phylum Streptophyta; class Magnoliopsida; order Santalales; family Viscaceae; genus Viscum; species Viscum album. The sequence goes on from OY728129.1 coordinate 1,438,045,193, forward strand.
GTTTATTAATTATATATGAAAGATGATAAGAAAATCATAAGTAAAAATAATTATCATGATAGAGGAGCAGTTAATTTCATCAATTAAAGTTCACTAAAAATAAAATTTGTTGGTTCGTTTTTTTTATGAAAATAAAATTAATGATAAATATGTTCTTTGTTTTAAAAGGATTAAGAAAAATATATTTAGTGTAAAAAAATGTGACAATGTAAATGAATTTGTATTAAATAAAAAATAAAATTTTATTAAAAACTCCAAGAATTGAAGTATCATAAAAAGAGGATAAAAAACAAGAGGAAACAACTTCCAAATTAGTGATAAAACTAACTCATATTACAAGTGAGTCAAATGAAGAAAAAGAATTGTGGCAGAGAATACAAAAGAACCATAGACAATGGAGTTTTTGTAAAATCACAAAACATAACATGGTTATGGAACATCCCTAACAAAAAACATAAATAGTGGTAACTTTTCAAACATTATTGAAGGGGAAGAGGGTATAATAATCACACAAATGAGTATAGAGTATGTCTTAAAGACTACTTGAACTTATTCATTTGGATCTCTGTGGACCAATGAGGAATAAAACTATAAATGGTGACTTGAATTTCATTACATTAATTAATTAATTCACCTAAATTAATATAGTAATGTTTATGATGGTTAAGTGTTAAGTTGTTAACTTATTTGAAATCTGAAGAATTCATGTGGTGAAAGATATGGGGGTTTACATCTTATTTTTGGGAATTTAGGAAGGAAAAGAATTTACATAGATTAAAATTTTGTATAATATATCATATCATGGAAATAAATAGAAAATTAGTGCTCCGTAAACTCTCTAATGGAATCGATTAACTAAGTGGCGAAATTAAAGTATAGTTCTTATGGACATGACTATTTTTCTAAAGATAAGTAGTGTGTCAAGCTATCAATTCTGAATGTATGGATAAAGATACCTGAGAAAATAATCCTTACTAAATATTTTTTATATAAATACCTTTTAAAATTACTTAAAAGTGTTTATGAGTCCATGATTTTTAATGAAGAGAAGCAGCAATATGGGAATATTTTAAAAAAGAAGATAAAGGAGTTTTTATGGGTTATCTTTCAAATGAAAGTGGGAACAAGTGTGAGAAAAAAAAGGATCCATACAATTATTGACCATTGTGTTGTAAAAATAATAAAAAATTATTTCAAAGTTGGATGTTTAGTCAGTTTGATAAATGTTTTTTAGAATCTATTATTGATCATAATTCTAATAAACAATAAATAGAACAAAATGAATATTTTTCCAATATTTAACGTTTTGATTTGTACTTTTATTCTAATTAATTTGAGGGTTGTGGTGATTAAATAAGGATAAATATTAGGAAGAAGAAAAAAACATACACAAAAAATATAATTAGTAATCAAGAATCACCAGTCGAGAATAAATAAAATCATATAATTGATAGCCATATAGCCTCATCTTAAAATGTTATAAAAAATATTTCAAAGGCGGTGGAAGAAGATGTTTGGGGTTGTTCTATGCATGAGTTGTTGGTTAAAATTGAGTAGAACACTTATTGTATCTTATTATAGGGATAAAAAAAAGTAATGATATTAGAATCAAATGGGTTTGTCCAAACAAACATAATATCAACTGAGGGGTGTCAAGGAATGAGGGTTGAATATTTGTAAGGGATACTCACAAAAGAAGTCATCAATTTGGAAGAATAATTTACTATTGTTTTTATGATGTAATCCATTAAAAATTTATTAGTAGTGGAATATAAAATAAATTAAATATTATTCCAAATGGATGTAAATTATGATTTCTACACCGAATATCGTTACAAGGATGGTTTTACTAATCTTCCTGAGAGATTTAATCTTGAAAAATTTGGTAGCATAGTATATAAATTGATGAAATCATTGTATACATTGAAATAGGCTCAATGAGATTAGTACAATGGGTTGTACAGACACTTTAATAACATAAAATTTATGAAAGGAATGAATTATATAAATCTATAGTTGAAATAAAATTTCATTGTAACCCTCATTTTCATGATTTTTATTGGTGGAATAATATTTAACAGTGATCAGGGGTATCTCAAGGACTAAATTTCTAACTAAATGAAGTCTAATTTTGGGGTGTCTTTTCCAAGAGATATGATTTAATTTTTTGGCGTTAAAAATATTACAAGGAGTTGATTGTATATTTCAATCTTAAGAGAAATATTCCAGATATACATTCAATATATTTGTAATGAAATATTAAATGAATGTATCCACTCCCATTTTAGTTAGAACCAAATTTACCAATCATGGGAATATAAAGGATTTCAATCAAAATTACATTTGGGAAAATATTAGATTTGTTATCTATCACACCATATCAAGAAAAGACATTGTATTTATAATGATTTTTTGTTCTTAATTTAATATTTTTACAAAAGAATCTCATATGATGATATTCAGAAGGATTGAGAGATATATCATGTGAATAATAAACATCTTGATGTACACTAGCATATTATAACTAAAATTTCAAGGCTACACTAATGCTGATTGGGAAGAATATTTTACAAATTGGAAGTCAACATCAAGAGGATCCTTATTTATCGATGATATTTTTGTAATATGGTATAACAAGAAGTAGTATTAAATATATTTGAGTATATATAAGGCTATGTATATTGATGCATCACATGTCTGTATAGAAGAACAATAAAAGAAAATGCATATGGGTGAACTGATTTTTTTTATAAACCATTAAATCATTATTACGACAATAATAATGTCATTCATTGCTCAAATAATATTCTTTAGTAACAAAAATCCAAAAATTTCAATATTAGTTTCCATTTAAATAATTAGTGAGTGTAAATTAGTCATTAAAATCATGACTATATTTTCCCTATGAATCAAATTGTAATTTGTCTACAAATACAATGCCGATTTAGATATTTTATGTGATAAGGATAAAAAATAATGTTATTACCCCCCCTATTTACTAAGATTATTTAAAAAGAATCAGCCCCATAAAGGTTTGGAATATTTTATCAAAGGTGATGAAATAGTTATGAAAATATTTTTTTGGGGGGTTCTTCTGTGTGTGGAAGAATATTTTAAAATGAATATATAAATCATGAAATATGGGTGAGATTTCTTAATATTAAAAAAGGATATATTAATTGTAGGAGAGTTCATTTAATTGACTTATCAACACATTAATGTCGCCAAGGGATATAATTCCCTAGAAAACATTTCATTATCTAATGGTGTGGTGTGATACATTTTCTAAATGATAAAGGTTGTGATTTAGTTTTTAACCTAAAAAATGATGAGTTATGATAGAAATTAAGGTTTCTTCTGTAGAGTTTTATGGAGCTTCTAACAAATCTAAAAGGGGGACACTGCTGTTCAATTTTACTTCTTAATGGAATTATTTGTTAGTTTAAATTTGTTTTAAAACATGGTTGATTATCACTAGAGGTGAATGGGATATTTATGTTACATTTAAATGGGTTGGGATATATCTTCTATAAGTTTTTTTTAATTCTAAAAATCTAGACGAATTGAAAATGTACTAAATATAAAGATTTGGTATTGGGCATAAGAATTCAGAATTGATCATAAAGATTTTTGTATATAAAAAATAATCCTTTTTATCACTTTGTATAATTCATTGGTACAACATATATACTTCATTTTAATACATTTTTTTGGCATAAGACATTTAGGGTCCATATCAAATCTTCAGGGCATAGATAAATTCATAGTTTCCACTTGTTGTAAAATTGATTTTTAATGAATAAATGTTTCTCAATATATTAAATTCTAAGATGAAATAACCATTCATAAATATAGAAAATATCACCTAAAAAATTGATTCAAATTGAAAAAAATGAAATTTCAAAAAAGGTGTTTATTATTTTTATCTTTTTAAATTAATTAGATGGAATACATAAAAAAATCATTGATGTTCGAAGTTGATGTCTATTGAGAAAAATCTACATATATTAAATCCAGAATGTTTTTTGTGTTAATGTTGGATTAGGTTTAAGATACTAAATCACATACTAATCAATAAGTGATGAAACATAAAATCTTTAGGGAATTTTTAAAATGAATAATTGAGTAATATTGTTGATGTGGTTAACAGTTTAAAAGAATGTGAAATATTGAGACTAATCTGGTAAAATCAAGAATCAAGAAGTAAAGGAGTTTATTTTGATAGCTAATATTATTATATTTTGAGTAATAATTTTTTTCAATAGATATATACATTCATTGTATTTTTATTCATCTGAGTTAAATAAATTTGAATGGAAACTATACATGGATTGATTTTGTGAGAAATGAAAGGAATGTAGTAAAAAAATAGAAAGGGAAATTATATAATTTTTCTCTTTGCTAAATTCCAAAAAGTCTTCTTTATTTTTATTTTATGGATATTGGGTTTTATGAGAGCCATTTAATGTTTTTAGATATAGTTTGTTTTGATAATATCATTGATAATAAGAATTAGTATACATGGAGTATGAAACATTGAGATATTTAGGAGATGATATGTGATTCGGGTGTGTGATCTTATAATTATCGTTATCTACATCTTCTTTAACTAGATAATTCAAAAAATGAGATTTTATTTTGAGATTTTAGAAGAGAATATGTATTATATACTCCAACATGTAACTATGTTGTTCTGAATAATCTAAAGTCTCTTGGAGAAGATCATCATCTATTTCCAATGAAACCTTGTTCTTTAAGTGACCTGTCTCACTTTTATGACTCATTGTAACTAGTATGGTTGTAATTATTACCAATAGGATGATATATAAAAAATCAATTGGATGTTGATCAATCAGGATATATGATAGCTCATGGAATATCTATAAGAATTTGATTATAGAAATTTAGTATAGAATCTATAGTGTGGTAGGATTCCAACCCAAAAGGTGTATGGAAGCACACCAGTTTTTATTCTTATAAAATTTTATCATTTCATACCTTATTTACTTTTTTGTTACATAAGTATTAACCTCGGTAAAATAATAAAGTGGATTGGGAATAACCAGTATCAGATAATTATTTCTTATTGAATGAAATTATAAAATGCCACCACAATGTATTCACAAGCCCTTCTCAATTTTGAATTTGTTCTTGGGGTATTTTAAAATTAAAAATATACAAATCAAGTGTATAGTTTGTTGAAATGTTTTTTTTTTTGACATTCTAGATGAGATATCATGATTAATAGATTATATTACAATGTGAGTTTTCATTTGTGGTTTTTGACGTTTCAGTGTTTAATTACTCTTATGGGTAGGCTTTACATGTTCTTAGAACCTGATGTTTGACATTGAGGAAACCTTTCTAATTCCACGATGGAATAATCTTTTATGGTATCATAATTGGTTTTTTCTATTATTATTATTTACATTCTATTTGAATTTAATTATTGTAAATATCGTAATTCTCTAAACCGAGGTATAATATTTATTCAAGATTTATTAATAACATATATTCAATCACTATTTAGTGTGAGATAAATATTAAATAAATATTTATTATTAAATCTATAAATATTATAAATATTTATTTATTTATTAAATCATTAATGTCAATTATTCAAGGTTTGGTAATTACTAGGGATGAAATGAAGATAGGTTTAATGAGTTTTGTGTGAATTATATACTAAATATCATATAAATAAATATATAAAAATTTATTTATTTATTTAAGGATTGCTATTTATTTTATTAATGAGATAATCAAGCACCAAGGAAATAAAATTATTTTTATTAATATTATTTTATGTGGGTTTTCTAAGTATTCTTAGAATTATTTTTCGTATATGTGAAATTATTTATTACTAAATATTTCTATAGAAATACCGAGTTATAACATTTCATAGTTTTATATTAAAGTTTTGAGAATCATTTTTTGTGCCCAAAAATTTTCTTTTTAGAGAACGTTTCCCTCAAAGAACTTCCCCAGGGTTCTCTCTCACTCTTGAGATAATTCTCCAACTTTTCATCTACACTCATGAAAGAGATAACAAGAATAAATCCTTCAATCTTGAAGGATTATGTGGCATTACAAAGAATATATATAACTTAATCAATACCACTATTCTAGAAAATAGATTATGATCAGTGATTATTTGACAACAAATGTGTATGGTTTGATCACGATTAAATGGATTCTACTTTGAATCCACCTTATGAAATTATAGGATCATCTGAATAGAGGTTCTTATAATCAATATCCACATAGAAGATGATTGATTTGTTTCCCTAAAACCAAATTATATGAAATTTATGATAACATGTATTGTATTTCAGATTTTTAATAAACTCGTTATCATATCACGATAGTTCTTCTTTGTAATATAGTATGTGATAATGTCATTAGAGTAGTTGTCACTCTGAAAGGTTATTAAAATTTCTTGATATGATAAGAACCCATAAGTTCCATTATATTAATATTTAATATATATTCTATATATAGATGAAATCAGTTAGGGACACAAATTATTTTGTATTTTGGGGTGGAGACTCATTAGAATTTGAGACCCCTTCTCATAGTGAACACCGTTTGAAATTTCCAATGTAGGATATTTTGATAACAAGACCCTGTAGTAGGAAACCCAGATTTACATATTTTTTTGGATTATCCTATTTATATACATGTGTATTGACCCTTAGATTCAATAATTTTTATTAATGAGTATTATATGTTCTATACATTGATGCATTGATGGAAACCATGACAACATATGCTTGTGGTAACGTATGATACGTTGGGTGTATCACGAGTAATATTTCATTAAAGAAAATTTTAGAAAGGATTTTTTCCTTTAGGTTATTTAATAAAAGTTTATATATCTAGAACATTTATGGAAATTATATATCCAAAATAAATTCACTTCCATGGTTTTCTGCAGGCAAGTTAGATTTTCAGAAATTCAAAGAAATAGATATCATGAACATTGGTTGAGGATACCCATATGCAACAGGCTTGATTTGAGATATCAATATAAAGGCACTATAATACACAATAAGTATCTATCTGTGGTTTTATATAATTATAATATTAACTTGATTCTCTATGGGTGCCTTGGTGTTCTGTTACACACTAACCTTAGACATTGGATTGCTTCATCAAATTCCAATGAGAATGTGGCCTAAATGTTCACACACAAGGTGTATCAAGAATCTATGTAAAATATATTTTTTATTATAAAATATAAATAAATATTATTTCCACATGTGGTATAATAATTATTCATGTTTTATTTATTACATATATTACTTAAATAGTTATTATAGGAAATATTTTATGAGAAGAATATTTAATAAATATTTATTATTTATTATGTGAATATAATAATTTTTATTTTTAGGGGAATAACGCAGTTATATTTATTAATTAAATAAATAGTTATTATTCATGAGTTGATAAATATTTTGTTATAATGGAATATAGAAAATTAACTATCTGATGAGAAATAGTATTTGTTGAATATTATTTGAATAAATAATATTTAATGTAATTCGTGAGTTTAGAACATGTCAAGAGACAATAATATTATTATTATCATTATGGAAATGAGGTACCATAAAGATTACAAAATTAATCGGTGTTAATTTATAATTACTGTGTTCTAAACCTAGATGTATATCAACCAAATTATATTATTTTCTTAAGTGATCCAATTCATTTAGTTTTGTACAATGACATCTAGAGAGAAGCCTTTAAAATCCCAAGACAGATCCCTCTCAAAGAGCTCTCTGAATAATGGAGAGTGATCCTCCTCCACCACCAATCTCATGTCTAGAGAGATCAAATAGATCTATTCCCATAAAGAGATTATCAACGAGATAAAAGTTTAATGATGTACGTTTTAATATTTTTCTTTTAATAACCCAAATTTTCCTACAGCGAAGTTCAGAGGTTCATGGAACACATGTGGATCACCACAGGAGTGAAATATTCTTGATTCATAAAATTCAATAGTGATATAACAGAGAGACCTTTTTAGATCCATCAATTAATAAACACTTCCTCAAAATCCAATTTTTTAATTTCTTAATTTAATAAAAAAAATTATTTGATTATCCTATGCTTTGGTTCAAATGTTATTATTTTGTCTGTATTATTTGATTCTATTCAATTAATCATGACATTTTTCATTATGTAAATCTCATATTAATCATTAATCACAACCGAAATCTATGTTGGGCATACCAAATCCCCCACTTTAATTGGGCCTGTAATCTATAGAAAAATATCTCAAGATTTAGATATTCTTCTCATTATTAAATTAATTATAAATTTAATTTGAATGACCATCTCTCTAGGAATTTGATACTTTTTATGGTTCTTTGGATATAATCAAGAGAAATTTAATTCTCTATCTTGTTATTATGATTTATTAATTTGATTAAACAAAAACCAATCATTGGGAAAAGGATCGGATAAAATCATCTACCCCTGGAGTCTAGAAGAGAAAATAGAGAATCACATTCAAATTCGTAATTATTTATTAAAATTCTTATCAATTTATGAATTTAACATTATTATTTAACTTGTATTTTATCATTCATAAATGTAAAAGTCTTGATATATCCTTCTTGTAGTTTAATATTATCATGAAAAGTTTGATAACAACTGAATAACCTCCAAAGAACCCATCCATAGGTGTCAATGATTTTGGAAGGATAACACAGTACTACACAACTTGTATAGTAAAGAAAAAAACATTTATCAAGGTCTGTTACACAAGGATGGGAAAAATTTCCTTCTATCTCATCATGCATTAAATGGAATATTTTTTCAATACATTTTCTTGTGTTAACCAAGATAAGATAAAACATGAATGATCAGATTACATGGATTGTATCAACAATACACATTGTGTATTCTCTGTGTTTTCATGTTGGAATGTTCATATTCAAAGACAAGTCATGTGTTTTTTAAAAATAACATAAGATTGAAATCCATGAATCATAGGGGATATAAAGTGTGAATATATCTTATGCATTCCATGTACCTCATAAATATATGCACTGAAATACATGTGTAGTCCTGAGGAATGTATCTCAGAAAAACATCAAACATTATACACAAATTTTAACTAGATTTTACACATACTGAATCCATTACCTATTTATATAAAAATATAAAATTAATTTATTAAATAATAAAATTAATTATAAGGGGTTCATGTATAATTAATTGACAGTACATGTTGTGTGATAAGTTTTATATTATATTAAATTCTAAATTAATTTTTATATAAAAATTCAGAATTATATATTTTATATTTTCCAAACACACTATATATTATACTTTCATTAAAAGTGATACATTCCAAGAAACATAAAACATGTTTACGTTTCATTTATTAATAGTATCCACCATGTAAATACATATTATGTTTTATATTATACATGTCATGTATTAAACACTACATAACAAGAATCATACCAAATATGTCAAAAAAAATACACTACATATTGCCTCCATGTACACACTGTGCATATAATAAATTTTAAATATAAAAAATTAATTGATTTTTTTTTAATTTACATTATATAGAAATATCTTAAACATATTAAAAAGATATTTTCATAAATAAATTACTCAATAAATTAATAAAATAAATGAAATTTAGTGTAATTTATCTAAACCTAGAATGATTGAAATGAATACTATCTATTTTTTTGGATATGTATCTATTGCATACATGGATGGTCATGACATTATACCAACCAATGTATGTGTTGGATTTTATTTAATATGATTTCATTTTTATTATTATTATTAAATTTATATTTTTCTTCATGAGTCATTATCCACAACTTTCTTTGTAGTAATTTGTATCCATTCATTCATTTTTTTAAATACCCTTAACCATTCTAATGGTTCCCCTCACCAATTGATGAGTAAATATATGTAAAGGATTTAAATATAAAGAGTGAGTTTGGTTTAGGACCAAATATGAGGTGAAACAAATATATAATATACAATGGTTGATGAAGAAATATTGTAACTCTAGAAAAGACTAACACATGGAGTTTATTCCCCAGTTTCTTCATTTTTTTTATCATTTTCCCAATAAAATTACCATTAAAAAACTATTAACAATGCCACATAATTTATTTTATTTATTTTACAAGTACATATTAAATTTTTATGAATTATTTATCATGATAATATAAATTATCAAATTAACAGGGATGAAATATTAAATTAAAATAAAAAGAATTATATATAAATTGATTTCATCAAATATATCTTTAATTAATGTAAAAATACTTTAGGATCTGATAGTGATCAATGAGAATGGGTAAATTAAGGATATAATTTTTTTTATATTTCTTTTGAAGAAAAATTCTCCACCAATTAGGATGTAGTGATGATTTTTGCATCAAACTCAAACAAACACCAAAAATAGTGAACCCAATATATTTACATTGTTCACCTATAAATGATAAAAGTCTAGTATTTTGTGTGATATATATTCCTCCAAGATCACACTTCCGACATGAAACATCATGTGAGTAAAAATTTAGAGTATAACCTTGAAACTTACGTTTTCAAATGATCAAACTTTATTTTAGTGATTCTAACACACAAGTTCATCTTGAAATTTACAATGATAAATGTTTAGGTATTAATAGGAATGTATTTTACCATAATAGAATTCCTCAATGTTTTTATGTGTTCTGAAATATACCACATGTACTCTACTTCCACTAAAATAAACAGGAAGAAATTATTCTTCAATATTTCATAAGAAAAATTTTCGTATTCACTTTGTAGACACAACCCTTGCACATAACCACTTAATTCATATTATTTTTATTCCTTCCACATTGGATAATCATTGAATCTTTACTAAATTTTACATATCCATAAAATATTTTTATTCTTGCTCTTTATTTCCTTTTTTCTTCTCCTAAAATCTATTTAATTCAAATCTGCACATCATTTCCATCTACAAGTAATATATATTAGAATTTGAATTTCAAATACAAATACCATCATTTAATGAAAAACTATGGATCATATCCCAAAAAATATTGAACATTAAATTCAAACTCGTATTAAAAAGAGGCTATAAGGACCACTAAATTTTGAATATGAATCTATTTCATCAATCTGGATTGAACTATCCAGATTATCCCATAAAAACCCTTTCAATGGATTATCCTCATCTAAGAAAGAGTGAGGTGGTAGTTAAAACTAGTTACATATCAACTAATATAACATTTAGTTCCATGTTGAGGTATCAGTGGCAAGGAGGTCCTAATTTTTCTTGAACCAACAAAAATCTAATCCATCTTCTTTTATGACATGATACATTACCTATAGTGTAGTCCTACAAATTTTATCCTAATTACAATGTGAAATATAATTTATGAAATAGAGGTCGAAAATTCTATAAAAAAATTGTATTAGAAATTTTCATAAATTGTGGTGTGGTCCTTCATTGTATAATTGAGTTTCCAAATTTTATAGAGCCATTGAAAATAAACCCAACTTCCTCTACTGTGTAGTCATCATTGTGTAACCTGGATAACTCTAATTGAGTCTCCTCAATAGTCTGGACACCTTCTCTATGACATTAAGTCATGTAGAACATATTTATTACCACTTATTATTTTAGAATATCTATGTCATGGTCGACTCTATAGTAGTATAACCTAACTTGAAGCCAACTAGTTATAGAATAGACATTAGTTATAGAACTTAACATTTTCTTCAATCGAATTTTATATCACAATACCTTTCTTTACAATGTTGTACTCCTTCTATGTCTCTTTTAAATTTGAATTTATAATGAATAACATTCATGATATTTAAACACATATAATAGACTAAATAATCATTTTAAATGTTCTCAAAGTATCTTCAACTCCCAAGCAATGTGAGTCAAAAAAATTAGAAATTTATTAAAAAATTCATCATAATGTATCATATCCACTCAAATAACTTTCACCAATATTCTCACAAAAACATATAAACACCTATTGTTCTCAAAAATACCTGAAATGTTATTTTTATATCATCCAAAGAATATAAATAATTATTAATGGATCATCACTCAATAATTATAATCCAATTTGAGTGAAATCAGATTAGAAAACAAGAATATAGAATTAATAATTCCATGATTTTCAGAATATACTAGTGAATAAGAATCAGATTTCTTCAAAACCGATCTATTACATTGATTTTGAAATAATACCAATTTATTGTACATCAACATAACTACCTGTATATACTTTATTAATCTATTAAAATAGTTTACACAAATGTTTTTTTTTAAATTGTGTCCATAAACTTTTAAAAACCCCAAAAAAATATATTTTTCCTCTTATAAAACACAATCAATGGATATTTTACTTATAAACATCCCCCATTTTAAAAAAATCATAGATATATATATAATTGAATAATTTATTTTCTTATTTTTCTTCTCATTTTACAAAATATACTAAAATATGGTAGAGGGGATAGAGTGACCGTACCTTAGCCTTGAGAAGTAGGTGGTTGAATTCCAAACATCAAACTTAGATTTTGAAATACTTCCTTTGGCAAAGGTTTATTGAATAAATAAACAATTTGTTCCATTATATGAAAAAATTACACTTATAGCTCATTTCATTCCACAAATTACTTTGGAAATGATATTTTAAATAAATGTTCTTACTTGTTTAATACTGAACTAGAGTTTATGAAAAATTAATAGCACCTTGATTATAACACCCCAATATAAGTGGAAAATACACATTAACATTGAAATAAAATAATTGTGACTTCATGTACATTAATTAATTAATGGAATGAGTCGAATCAACACACTCTACAAAAACTGTGCTTATAGAAAACACCACCAGATGTTGAACACCCATCATCAACACAATATGCCCAATCTACATAATTTTTTTTAAATATTTCCTTTGCTGTCACATTTAAAAATAAAATATTTTATTCCATTGAAATATATGAGAATATTATTTAATGAATATAAATGGGACACTTTTCATGTATTTTTATTTCTTCTAAAAAGTGTAATAATATACAGAGTATTTTTACCGAAAGCTATTAAGTATAGGAGGTTTCCAATTTTCTTCTTAAAGTCCCATATATCCACATCCTTGCCTTATTCATCTATTAAGAAATTTTATTCCTAATAAAATTATTGTAGATACCATCTTGGAATCATCTATACAGAACCTTTTTAGATATTCCTTCTCATACATTTTGAGAGAAATGAAAATTTAATATCACTTTTTAGAAAATTTTAAACCAAGAGGATACATAATTTCTCCAATAATAGTCATAAAGAAAAACTCATTCACCTCCATAGAAAAATTCTCATGCATTTGTTTCATATTTACCATCAAATATAAGGTCATATACATAAAAAATAACAAGAAGAGATAATTATTTGTCATCTCTGATGTGGATATTGTTTTTTACTTTTCTTTTTATGAAATTTAAACCCTTCAAGTAATATTCTAGCTTATTATACCGTGAACTTGTGGATTTTTTCAATAAGTATAAAACCTTTTCCGGCCTAAATTATTTATTTTTAGATTCTCTAAGATTAAAACAACAATGTCTCTCAATAAAAAATTCCCATTAAAATTCACCATTTATGAAGGCTAATTTGACATCAATAATAAAAATCTTGTATTTTTTTATATAATAGAAATAAAGATTCTTATGGTTTCAAGTCTATGAAATCATCGAAAACTATCATCAAAATCCACTCCTTTAACGTATGACTAACTTTTAAAAACAATTATTTCATTATTTCTTAACAATTCACCTTTCCCTTTCAATTTGTTTAGGAACTCCCACTTTTTCATGATGATATCTTTTTTAGCCAGGGGTTCAAAATCCCAAGAATAATTATTCTCAATCTGATCATGTTTTTCATTCATATAATCAATCCATTTTTTATTATTGTTGGTTTCTTCAAAATGTATTGGTTATACTATAGAATAATTAGATTTGTGATTTTTTCCCTCATGGTCCCCCATTATAAGGTTGATATCTAGGATCTCCATTAATGTTTTTAATATATAATTTCCATATTAGACAGATATGAGTGGAATTAATTTCTACCTCATCAGTTGAAATGATTGATACTTCTTCTACAACTTATAAGTATATAAAAATATCTTATATTTTCAATAATTTTACTAAAACAATCAGTTAAAACAACCTCAACAATATTTATAATATTTTGTTAATCCCTATAAATTTGTATTTATGATTATTGTAGTACTTTAACATCAATATAATAAATCGTATTTTTTATTTTTTATTCAAACAGTGATAACCTCTTCCCTTTAAAGAATATCCATGAAATATCCCTTCAACTACTTGATTATAAAACCTCCAATGGCTTTTTCCTTTTACAATGATAACACAAGGGCTACTAAACGGTAGAAGGTACTTGAAAATTTGTGATTTTTATCAGAAATCTCATATAAGGACATGTGTGAGTTTATTTTAGGATAATACTATTTTCGGATATGAACTACTTCACTAATAGCATGTCTCTATTAATATAAATAGGTATCATATTCAGGTATCATTGTTTGAGATACCTCTACCAAAAACCTATTATTTGTTTTAGACACACCATTTTTTTGTAGTAAGTATGGAACACTAGGTTCAGGTAAGATTCTATGATTCTCAAGAAAACATTCACGCTTCTATTTTTTATTCTCATTTCTTTTATCTATATAGGTCTTCTTAGGAGAAAAACAAACTCTTTATATGTACATCTTAAAAAAATATACATTTCTTAAGCCATTAATTTTTTAATAAACATTAAATATGATGTATAAGATAATTTATAAATAAATTTAGTAATAAAATAATTTTTATTTGTTGATTACGTATGCATGGGTTGACAAACATCTGAAGAAATGATATCTAATATTGGATTAGATTGAATGTCTACCATATTGTATGATTATTTAATTATGTACATATTTTAAAAAATGATTCATATCAAATAACTTTATATTTTTAAAAAATTAGCATCACAAATACTATCTCCTCGAGCATTAAAATTCATCGTTTTTTGGCCATGATTTCCCAAACTTTGATGCCATAATTTATTTTCTAATTTAATACTTAATTATAATGAGTTTCGATCAGCAGTCTTTGAAATATGTTTCCTTTAGTCTATTATCCTTTTATAATAATTAATCGATCATCAACATTATAAAAAATAATCCATCTTTTTTCAAGTCCAATTCATTTCTATATTCATAGAGGCATGAAACAATTAGGATATTATGTTTGAATCCATCAATAAATATAGTGTTTTTGAAATTTAACTTTTATTTATAAAAAATACTGAGACAAACCCTTCAATCATCTTAGATCCATCCATACCAATAGTCATTGGGACATATTTACACTTTTTCATATCTTTCAAGATATTTAAATATCTTATCATGTGAGATAATCATCCATTATCTAATAGCCACAAACATTACCTTTTAGATTCTTTATGTGCTATATACATAATCAAGGACATCTCATTTCAATTATTTTTATTCTTCTAAGGATTTATCCCAGTAAAACTCATATTTTGTAGGGATGGTAAAATGGCATGTCAATACTTCATATTATGGCCAGGTTAATCACCCCATCCAAATGATTATTGATGAATATAAAATGTGTTTCGTTATTTCTATCCATAATTCATAACCAGTTTCAAAACAACCTTTTATTGAGAGAACTTCCTACCAGTCAATCATATCTTATAATGAATTCTATCTTAACTATGATGTTGATGATTAAATTAAAAATTCTTTTTTCCAAAATCCCCCATAATACCAACAACAACCATAGAAATCATATTTTATGTTGAAGGTTACATGTTTTGAATGATTTTTTCAACTACCATTCACCCTTCTTAGACTCCTCAATTTTAACTTCTTTTCGTGAAAACGAATTTTGATGAACTCCCAAATTGTTTAGTTTCATATTAATATTTTTTATCTTTACAATACACTAATTATATGATATTTTTCAATCAAGGTGTTTCACTTAAAATTTAAATATTTTACAACATCACCTGATTTAACCAAAACCTTGATCCTTATAAATTGTTTCATCTTCATTGATTTTCACCAAAAAATGTTAGCAATATTTTCATATTGTTAGACTGATTTTTATTGATCTTATTCTTATAAAAACTTATACTATAAATCTACAACTTCTAAAATAGGTATATAAACATTGGATATGGACTTATGTAAATATTATTCTATTATGATAATGTTTCATTGAAAACGATGAAACTCATTTTCATTGTCATTTAATACTTGTTACGACTTGATGTTAAGAGTTTCTTCATCATCAAGAAGATTCCCCAAACCTTAATGTTCCTCAAGAAACAAATAATTTTTATTTGAAAATGATGATTCACTACTGTTAAAATTATTCTAATCAATAATCAATTATTCTGATCTCCTTCCCTTATAGGTAAACATTTGAGAGTCATTATATTAATTAACACTTCAGCATGAACTTCATCTTAGTATTTAGTTATTATATACTTTTAGAACTACTTTAATCACTTAAAATACATTAATCATTCACTTTAGAATTTAGTTGTTTCTCAGTATCTTTACCACAAGAGGAATAGTCATCTTTCTTTTAATTATCTTTTCCCATACCATATTTAGAGAATAATTTTCTTTTGTAGAATTTATATAACTTCTTACTCTTCTCATTTTAAGAAAATTATTATACTATTTTTTTTCTTTGAGAATATTATAGTCATATCATCATACTTTTAACTATCTTCATTGGAATTATATTTTATACAATGTGTTTCATAATTTCTAATATCTCCACAACTGAAATATTTGATGTGATGATTTCCCTTGAAATTTACATTCCATATTATCATGTTTCTTGATATAAGAGACACAACATCATCAAACATCTACTCCAAATCTTTGTCAAAATCTAAAAAATTATTATTCTTTAATTGGAATCTTCTTTTTCAACTTCTCTTTATTTTTGTATCTAAAGGACTTTTCTATTTCATATTCACATTAATTTTTATAGAACCAAATTTTTTCATTTCATAAGAAATTTTTATACTATGAAAATAATCAAGAGAAATATCCCATGAAAAACTGAAAATGTAGAGACTTTAGAATAAAATTTATGGTTAAGATATGGAAAATATTATTAATAGTATTAGTATATTATATCTCCTCATACTAGTCTTTGATAACACTCACATTCTCATTAACCCTTTTTGAAAAAACTATCTATATATTCATCATAATTCATAGGAATAATTCATTAATATGTATCTAAAACTTCAATATATATCACTTGACTTTAGTCTTTCCTTCATATATATTCTAAAGTTTATAAAAAATGACTTTAGTGGGTTTTTAGACTTCTCACATTCAAAAACATAATTTCTGATATTAATATAGAATAATATTATCTCCATTTACATAGTTCTATAAATTCCTCTTATCTATTATTGTCATAGAAACACATTCATCCTATGTAAAAAAACCCATCAGTGGTAAGTTTAAATAAAATTTAATTATAAAATAAAATATTGGGAATCATCCTGTATTTCTATATCTGACAACATTTCCCATCAAATATAGTAATCAAATTGTTGTTCAATGCATTTAAATTATCTATTGTATATAACAAAAATTTGTGAATTCATCATCAAAATACAATAAATTCCAACAACCAATAACAAATGAAGGGAACCAAGATTTGATACCACTTTTTAAACCACTTCAAGATCAGAGAGAGATTACTAAGGAGGTGATTAGTGATCTATAATATTTTTATATTTATTTCTAAATAACCTTTTACACCCATTAAAACATAGTAATAATTACAGAAATATACCAATAATAAAATAATCATAAGTTGACATATCAATGTATAAGGTTCTAGTCTCAATGAAAGATGGTTCATCCATTGGGTGATACAAATTACTATACGATCACACAACCAACTAGATTAATCATGCGAGTTCTAGGAGAATTGTATAACATTCAAAAATGGATTTCGATGTATCCTGATTATGCTTTGGGGAATCCTGCAATTTACAATGATAAATTTTTAGGAAATTACATTAAATTATTCAATTAAAATATTATTCATATATGTTTTTGAGTGTCATAAAATCTTCAACGTCTACTCTACTTTCACACCAATAAACTAGTAGAAATTATTCATCAATATTTCACAAGAATATGTATCTTTTTCAATTTGTATACCTAGCACATAAACACAACAACTCCAATTTTATTCTTATTATTTTATTATTTTGGTAATAATAAATTCATCACTATATTACATATATCTAGAACATATTTTTATTCTTCATATATACTTATTTATTTATTCTCTAACGATATACCTAATTATGATATAAATAATAGCCACTTCTTTAAGAAATTTATATTTGATATTTAATTTTAAATTCAAATCACCTAACCGAATCAAAACCATTGGAACATATCTCATCTAAATAATGACCATAAATTTTAATTTGTAGTTAAAATATGAAAGAATAATAAAAAGAATCTGAATATGAATTGAATTTAGTTCTCTTGGTCAACAATCCATAAATAACCTAGAAAAAAGAACATATATGATATAGCCTCCCCTATTACAATATGAGGTGGTAGTTCAAACCTATTTTCTTTAACATAACAGACATTTTATGGTGTGATAAAGACTCTATGGTGTAGAGCTATCAATTATGGAAAAAACTAACCCATCTTTATATACAGTGTGATCCGTGCTCAACTCCATATTTTATCAAATTCACCCTACCTATGTCATGAAATTTAATTTGTGGTATAGAGGTCATAAATTCTACATAACCACTAAATTCCATCGTTTTTGGAATTATGGAATGGGCCATCATTACTACATAAGGGTCAAATATTTTAAAGATCCATTGAAAATCAATCCAACCGCCTTTATAGTGTGTTCATCCTTTGATGGAATAGAGAAATCAGATTAATTCTGTTAAATTGTGTGAATATATGATCTACAACATGATGTTCTGTATAAAATATTTCATCCCAACACCAGTTATTGCTTCTCTATGGCATGGACCACTCTTCTTCTGTGTAGAACAACTAAATATTAGATAAAAAAGGTGTTTACAACTATAACGATATACACAATTTTCTTTAATCAATTTCTACAATAAAATACAATGATTTTCATCAAGGAACTCCATCTACATCTTCGTTAAGTTTTATTGTATTTTGAAAACCTATTAGAGTATATAAAAAATTTGAACTGTTTTGCACGTCTGAATTTTCCTCCAAGAATGTTGACCTCATAGAAAATGCATGTTTTTATATGATTTATGAACTAATAACAAAATAAAACACAAATATTCCTATCAACTTTAATGAATTGAACTAATATTCTAACAAAATCATCTCAATACATATTATTTTAATTAATTAATAATGCTAAATCCACATAATATTAAAAAGAAATATATTCCCACAACCAGAAAACTTCCCAAAAAAATATCCTATCATATTAAGCCATTAAACATCTAAATTAAGAGACATTCAGAGATAATGTGTCAGTTTAGACATTCATCGAGGGAAATTTTAATAATTGAAATGTTTTAATAGCGATAGTTGGTCCAAATTAGAAAACATGGATTAGAGTTAACAAACATAATATATTAAATATAAATTTGGTTTAATATGTTGAGAAAATCAATATTAGAATTTTAGGATGGGGGGGATTCTCAATAGATCAAGGAAAAAAAGGTTATTAGTCGGCATGACCGCATACCTAAATAGTTTCTTATAATTTTTGTGGAATATGAATTGATTATATAAAGATAAATATGGATTAATTATAATATAATATTCATAAAAATAGGATTTTGAAGACAAATGAGGATTAATATTGAGAATTACTGAAATAAGGATAGATTAATAATAACAAGAATATTATTTCACATCACGTATTTCGGCAATCAATATAAAGTAGCAATTAATGTTTTTAAATTATTTTAGTAAAAGTTCATATTTGTTTACCATGTATCCTCATGATCAATTATAGTGAATAAAAATAGTTTTACTGGTTGTAAATTAAATAAATATTATAGGTTTTTGACTATTATATTTTACTATAAGCGAAATATTTTCATGCCAGAATCCCTAATTCTTAATTTTATTACTAATGAGGTGAGCGATGAGGAACCATTGGTTTATAAAAACAAACAAAAATGATGTGTTAGATTTCTAGTTATTTGTGTTTTCATCCATGTCAAATTAACTTATAAAATATCATTAGATAATGGATTCATATGGAATGATCTATAATATTCATGATTTATATTAAGGGAATGATAGACAAGAGAGACTGTAAATTTATATGTGACTCTCCAAAAAAACTAGATACAGTGTTCCATATAGGCCTAACAAAGTCAAACTCATTGGATTCAATGATATTCATGTAATTATAGTCTTTTAAATAATGGACAAATTTCACATTGATCCCATACTTACATCACTACCTTAAATTTTTTACATCATTGTTTTGAATTTTAAGATGAAAAACGTTAATAATCATCTCCCAAATCCTATACATATACTTTACGAGGTTGATAAGGATAAAATTTGTGAAAATACTTAATAGTTCTAAAATATAACAAGATGAAGAAAATTTATAATGTACCTAAGAATAACATAATGTATAAAGAATTTATTCAACTTTGTTCAACTAAATAGAAGATTTAGGGAAAAGTAAATGAATTGGATATGGTCTATTTTACTTGTGGTAAGAAAGACCACTACAAGAGGAATTTCACTTACACAAGAAGTAATTTTAACCATTATGTGTGTTTATTATCGAGATAAATCTATCTATTCCTATTAATTATTTATTAAATATAGTTTATGGTTATAAAAAGTATATCAAATTATGGAAACAAATTATAATTATAATATTTTAACAAGATCAATTAGATCTATGAACTTTTATTAGATCATATATCACTATAATTGCTACTAGATAATATTATTTAGTACACTTATGTTATAATAAAAATTGTGGTTGGTGGGGGTGGATCAGTGTTAGTGTAGTTTATTGAAATTAAATCTTTTATACTTTAACCTATTTAACATTTTAAGACCCTGATTCTATCATTATCTCTTGAAAATCATATGTAAGTACAAAATTAAGTAAAGTATGGAATGTTATATTTTCTAAAAGGTTTACCAATAATAATGAGTAGTTAGTCTTATTTATGTATTGTAATGATCAATAAATAGATTATAAACTATCATGAGGTTCCAATTATTGTGATTTATCTTAGAAAAAATTCTAAATAGAAGCGTTATTCCATGAGTTGTAGGAGGTTGTATGTAAATTGATTCAGAGTCTGAAGATTGGTTATAACCAAGTCCAACTTAAAAATTCCAATTGGATAATTATTTTACATATATTTATTGTCTTAAACTTCTTCAACTATTTTGAAACATTGAGTTATTCTACAACAAGATGTGACATCATTTAAATGTTGTCGTACTGCACTATCATATTCCTCTTCTCTTGCCTGCACAACATGAAAGAAACTCCTCTTATTCTTCTCTTGTATAAACAACATTTCACAATCCCCTTTTCTGGCCTTCCTTCTTCTCTTTAATATATTAAAATAAAATTCATTTCCTATACACACTGGACTTCATAGATCATTCTTCAAGTGAACCCCACATTCAACTCACCCAATCCATTCTTTTTTTGTTACTTTTCAAAAACATATTCACAGTTCCTACTTCAATACTATCTTATTCTTCCCTATTATTTTATCTAATTTTTCTTCAATACTTATCATATAAAATATTTCATATTCTTATATTATTATTTTACACATAAGGATTCCAAAAAAATTACAATGTTCTATCTTCCCACTCTTAATCATAAAGAATACTCTCTGGAATAATTAATCAAAACATCCACTCTCCATATTTCTCCATGACCACCTAAACTAATCTAAAAATAATAATTTATATTGCAATTTAATATTCTTATTATTGATTCTTAATTTATTTACCAAACTAAGTAAATATATTTTAATTCCAATCTCTATAATTATAAGATCTGGTATTCATAATAACATCAAATATAAAGTATCACAAAAAAAAGATTTAACTACATGTAAACATGAAAAAAATATCATGGACTCTTCATCCTCATTTGAGGATATATTTATTCCATATTAAATTATCTCCATCAAATATGATAATAAAATGACAGATTCACTCCAAAAAACTCATTAATTTAAATTGTTTTTCATCTACATATTAAATATGTATTGGTTCTGGTCATGTCCCCCTTACTCCACAGAACACAACTTGTGGTTCTTTATTAACCTTATAAAAAAACCTTTATAATTATTTCATAGCTAGTGGTATATATTAACATTCAATTATTCTTCATTCCATGATGATTTTCATGTAATTAATGACATATGAATATTCATTCATGCATCATAGTAGCTCAAATATTCAAGATGAAAAACAACCTCATCATCCTCTCTTCATAACATACAAATATAAAATAAAATAGAGTATTATTTTTACAATTTAATAATTTTACAACATATAATAATATAAACATTTAGGTTATAAATATCATGATCCATTCATTGTTTTTAGGTGAGAAAATTTTCCACAATACATAATATTATGATTCTTTATTAACGTTGATGGTACTTTAGTTGATCACCATTATCCTTATCAGTATAAATGGTACTACCATTATTATCTTTCCCTATATTTCAATAATTATAATAATTATTATCATGATATATCGATCATTGAATAACATAACACTTTTCATCGATTAAATCAACTATCTCCTTCTTATTATCTTCATTTGTGTAATATAGTACCAATTTCATGTCACTATCCTAATATTATGCTTCGAGACACAGTATTTATCAAAATTGTTGATCTTCAATCCATTTGAATTTTGTTCAATCAATCTACCATGTGATTTCATGGTCACTTGAATTACTATGTGTGTCTAATATCACTATACCTATAGTGTGAAAGATAAGAAATCCTTAATGCATTGATACTCATTTCATCATACCATTTGTTTACAAATATATATAGGGGAGGTTCACATTGCATCGTTCAATCACTTTATCACATAATATAAAGACCCCAACCCTAGTATCCTAGAGTCAGTGATTACTTTATTAAATTAGCAATAGATACAAGTAATCAGATAAAAAAGGACTAAAAAATCTACTAGTCTTAGAATACGTGAAATATAATCAAATTTTATATTACATTTTATAACAAAAAACAAAATTATGTTCTTTTTTTAGTACACCATTATTACATTTAACATATCTTAATATATTAATAAAAATACACTTCCAAGAATAATAGGGAAATATAAATATAAGAAAGGGGTGATCCCTAATAATTAGTAACTGTATGCATATAGCAGTAGCTAACATGAATAAACAATTAATAAACAATATGTAAAGGTAACTATATGAAAATACATGGGATTTAGTAAATAACATGTGTACGAATAATATTATGAAAGGAATAAATAATGATAATATAATCCTATATAAATAATCAAAATATCTTGAGATTTATCCCTAGATATCATAACTAATAAAATAATCACATGGAAAATAAATATATAATACCATATTGAGGAAATTAATATTGTTGGACGTTAAAAATTTATCATCAAGTCCCCATGGAAACACATTTTATGAAAATGGGTAAGACCTCATCCAATACTGAGACTAGTTTGTCTAATGAGATCTAATGATCCATTAAGGGTCTATAACAGGCCATTCCCATCACTTACGAAGTATAATTCAGGACTCAAAATTAAATTGGGTTAACATAATCAACAGAAAAACTCATATTTAAACAAATATGTGAAATGATAATAATTACCCCAATCGATAAACAAAATCATAAACCATCCTAGGTAATATGGGGAATATTATCAAAATAGTATATCTCTAGTCAAAATGACCACCAAACCTATAAAAAATGTGGTAAATGGTATTATTATGAAATAAAATCAATAAATACTAAATTTCAATAGTTAATGTTGACATATATGAAAATACATTGACAATATCATGAGAATGTTCTGGAGGAAAATGCTCTATTCACATTGAAATCACTTATTAAAAAACTTTTCATGTGTGATGGAGAGACTTTTCAATGAATAGAATCTTGTAAAATTTTAAAGTATGTTTAAAATAAAAAATAATCCATAATGGTGGTAAAATAAATTCATCTCGTATAAGTTATAAATATTCATTTAACACTATTTTAAAATGGTTAAATGAGTACCTTTTTCAGAAAACAATAAAACGATTCCTTTAAAACTATTTTCTAAAAGGCCATGTATTGATAAAAATTTCCTTAATAAATAATGTAAGAGTAAAATAAATATTATTTAAAACATTATAAGAAAACTATCCATGTGGAATATCAATATTCCCTTAGCGGTGAATTAATCATAAATAATCCCCAACAATTATGAGATTGTGAAATAAACCTTTACCACTTCGGTATCTTTTAAATTATAAGCTCTATGAAATAAATAAAATAAAATGAAAATTTAAATACCATAAATAAAAATATATTTAGGATATAATTTATAAAATTGGTAATATATAAACCATATAAATTAAATAAGTAGTGAATATAGAATATGTCTCATAAAAGTAAAAGTGGGATGGTAAACCTTAACCTCGTATTTGAATTCCTTCGTATGTGTGAAAAAATCTTGTATAATAAATATAAATTTATTATAAATATATTACAAAACCATATTAATATATATCATATCATATCTGATTTATAATCTTTCATCTCCCATTTAGTAATAATTCTTTTTTAAAATCAATGTTTTGGGTAATAACTACTTTGTTTTTAATAAAGGTTTTGTTTTGGTAGTTTTCATCACTGTAATTTTATCAAGGATAAGTTATATATTGAATCTTAATAAGGTAAAAAATATAAAATATATTTTTTAATTACATATTTATATTAATCCATAAATGTTAGATATAGAAAATGAATTACATCATTCATGGAGATGATAGGTCATACGTATGCAAGAATGTTGTTTATATTTTTTGAAGGGTTTCGTGAAATAAATATAAATAAAAATCACATTTAAAAAATAATTATTTTATAATATAAAGAATATATATTCATAAAATCCATCTTAATTACCATCCAAGCAAAATATAAACAAAATATGAATCACATCACTACATGGAGATGGTGGTCTTCACGTATGCATGAGCGACATTATTGTTTCCCAACAGATTATTTGGTAAAAATGATGATAAAATATTATCATAAATAATTATAATTATGTTTTAAATAAAATATATAAATATTAATACTATCATAATTACCATTCATTAAATATGGCGATGAAAAGTAAATTGTATCGCTATGTGGGATCAGTAAGTCATATGTATGCATGAGCGATACTTTCAATTACCATTTGATTGGGGAAATGTTGGATAATCAAGGTTTCATAATCATGATTCAATTTAGATAAAATTAGGATAATTATTTTACAATTTAATTATAAATACAACATATTTGTAGTTTTTAAAACTATAAGTAAAAAATAAAGGCATTGGTTAAGGCGATTGTAGCTTCTTTAGAACACCTCCTCATTTTGGATATCTTCTTAAGGATCCTAGGGTAGTGATTTTAGGAATACATAAACTAAAAAATTTCTATGTATTTTTAAAAGATTAATGGTTTGGTTTTGGTTTATCTAGATAACTCATTGTGGTGAAAATAATTGTGAGAGGGTTGTGCATTTATAATTGGGTGGAGGGGCACTCTTAAAATTTCCAAAATACATTAAATTAATATAAATTTATTACAGTGTGTAAATTGATCTGAAGTTATATTATTTAAATATAATAGTATAACAGGTCTATATACCATCATAAAATAAAAATTTTACATTTTTGGGGTTTTTCTCTCCCTTAACTTTTATTTTAAACCCTCATTAACCCTTTTGAAAATTATCATAATATTAAAGTATTATATCCTTTAAGTGTAAACTAAGTTACTAGAAAATTAAAAATGACACATAAATAGACCATGGAAGATTTTTATAACTCTATACACTTAATTTTTATTAATATAATAATATTATAATTTTAAAATAATTTAATAATATATTATTTGTTATAAAATATCATTAATATCATTTTTAATATTATTTATTTTATATATCAAGATAGAGGGTAAATTTAAATATATTTCCTTAAAACCAATTTAATATGAAATATATTAATATATTATTCATGGGACATATTAACTCATTAAAATTAGATCACTTTTAATATTTTTTAAACCATTTGTTTTATTTTTCTCTTAATTAAATAAATAATGTATTAGTGTTTCACAAGCATTTAAGATAATAATATAATTTATAAAAATTAAATAAAATTATAAGATAAAACTAATTTAATTATGCTCGATATTGAAATTTATTTATGTTTATATATTTACTTTTTTCTATGTGGATACATAACAGTTATATAAAACTACAAGATTGACATTTTGTAATATTATGTGCTTTAAATATTATAATGTCCATTTTCATTGAAAAGTGTCATGTAAACAAGTAAATTTCGAACATAAGGTGAAAAATATCAAAATAAATTTATAAAATAATAATTAGGATAAAATATTATGGCCTTATCTCCTTGTTGTATCTTAGATTAACAAGATTTACCATTCACTGAGGTGGTAAAATTTACCATATTTTCTATTCATAATGCCTATAAATAAAAAGGATATATTTACCATATTTGAAAATCCTTATTGAAAATATAAAATTAGTTTTATCAAAGTAAATACCTATAAGTCTCATAATTACATTTTAAAATAAATTCACAAATCATTATGAAAACTACTTTTTCAAGAAATCTAGTTTATTTTAAAATGCATTTTTTTATAAAACAATTTTGTTTTCTTACAAAATTAATTATAATATTGATTCTAATGAACCTAATTTAATTATTTATAATATAATAGATACAATTTTAATTTTGAACAATTTTAAAATAAAATGGATCTTTCCAAATGGTTGAAACAAAAATATAGTTTTCCATAAAATTTGGTATTTTTCGGAATTTACTGAAAAATCATGGTTTTTAGAAAAATTAAAAAATTACACCCTGAAATAATTTTGGTATTCTTATTTGATAAATTATATTATTTTTATATTTTATAGAAATATATTATACTATTTTCTCAAAAAATCACATTTTTTAAGTAAACATCTTTCAGAAAAATCGAATAATATTTCTAAAAATTGAGTACTTATTTCCTAGTAAATAAATTTATTTATATTTATTAAATCCTTCATATATATTTCATAATTATTTTAATACAATTTATAGCCACAAATAAAATATCTAGGTTATTATGGTCATATTTAAATAATTATATTTCATTGTTCGTTTAACCTCAGTGTGGACTATCCTATATGCTATCGAATATAGTGTTCTTCTAATATTTCGACATTTTATATTTTTCCCAATTTAATAAATTATTTCTTTAAAATTAGATCTTGTTTTTGGTAATCATGTTTTGGACATATAAAAATTCTTTATCGAAAACCAACATAATAAAAATGGTTCAATAAAGCTTCTACTTGAAACGAGGGAATGTGAATTATGATGGTCACCACAAAACGATGTTTCCAAATAAGAGAACGCCTTTGGGAAGTTAAGGTGTGGATTTGGAAGAGAAAAATGACACCCAAGGAATAATACTGAGTGATAAAGAATATGGTCATGAGAAATATAATGATCACAAAACCATAAATATTTGATAGATTAAAAGAACATTAATTTATTAATAAGAAGAGTAAATGGAAAAAAATTATTTCACTGTCATTTAATTTTATTAACAGGATTATTTTAGTATCCAGGTAAAGGTAAAATTTCTTGATTTATTTTGATATCATTAATATTATCTCGTCCCATGTTTTTTCTTTGATCTGTTTATACATCTTCTCTAACTCTATGAAATGGATATTTGAGGTGAATTATTCATCCCTGAATCACTTTTAATGAATCATAAGATCTATAAGTCATTCCTCTAGACTCTAGATATTTATTAAAACCAAAATTGTTATCACAGTTTCTCAAATATGATAAATAATAGATTAAACTCTAAAAAATAATAACCAAATATGAATTTAATTCATTCCATAGTTAGATAACCTTAATATTCACCAAAATATTACCAACCAAATTCAAAACCCAAAAATTTAATTAAACATTTAACTCTTGGTTACATAATGTAGTTCATAATATCAAATTCAAAATATTTTAGTACCTTGGTCACATATACTAATAGATGTAATCACCATTAACTTCTTGCTTATTCAATGTATCCCATTAATAAAATAATGTGATAAAATCTGTCATAAATTACATTTTCATCAAATTAGTTACCATTATCATGGTAACCAATACCACCCCCATTAACCATTTATATGTTACTATTCTCTATATCTGAACATAACATTTTTAACTAAACCTCGAAACACAATAATGGTTTTATTTCCCCTATTCATTAATTATATAAAAATCACACCTTGATACTCATAATTTTTCTTAGATATCATTAACATTAATCATATTTTTTCAAATTATTAAAGAAAAATATTATTGTACAATACATATATGTTTATTGATTATTATAAAAATAATATTATTAATAAAATATTTCAACAAAATAATTCTTGAATCTAAATAAATAGGTTCTTTAATAAATCAACATCAACTATAGTAATATCATAATCTGTAACATGATCCCTTTTCTTATTCTGAGCTACATTCCCTTGATGCATAGGGAATTCATTTTTGTAGTTCCTTGTCTCTTAATAGTTGAAGCATTTTACATTATTATATTCTTTATTTCATTTGTAAACATGAACCTCGTGGAATTTTAGTACAAACTCATAGTGAAATTATATTCTTTTTAATTAAGTTATAGAGTGTTTATTTCCACAATTATCCCAATTGGGATAATTATTCTTTCCATTTTTCCATTTATCAATTTTTTTATTTTCCATAATTTTCATATCATTCATTCCTTCATGAACATAATACATGTACAATTCTTTCTCTTTGTTGATATCACATGATTCATGATCCTTATATGATGAGAATTTTTAGGAGCCTTTTTCCATTTACATTATTTTCAATGTCTCGGATTTCCGTGTATTATTATTTTTTAAATAATATATGGGATTATTTCGAGATCAGGCGTGAAAAAGACACATCATTCCGAGTCCCGGTGGGCCCGGAACAGTGGTTTGCACTTTTAGGTTATGTGAGTCAGCACTTGTGCGCGGTTGTTGCAGTTTCCAAACGGATGCCCGGATTAAAAATATGATGGAACCTTTGAGTTCGGGATGATGAATTTACTCAATAATGAGTCTAACCTTGACCGACACAGGTTGAGGGAAAAATATTATTTTTGGATGTTTTTAGAAAAATTAAAATAAAATAAATTGATAAATGTTTATTTTATTTTATGGAAACATCCACTGCAGCGTAATGACGGGACATCTGTTTCCTTTTTTTATGACACGTCATAAAGACTGAAGAATAGAAATATGGATTCATTAAGACTGCAACGTATCTTAAATGCAAATCAAGTTTCCCTTTTTAATGGGTTAAGTGATCGGTGGTCGTTGACGAACTTTTGGGAAAAATCGCTGGATGATCCGTGGAGCGCTGGAGTGAACCCTCAATGGTGAAAGACGATGAGTCGGAGTTGAGAATCATTTCGTCAATGACATTGAAGGATATCGACGATGACGGCAGTACAACACCTTCGTCAGTGATCAATCCTAGTTGAGGTAGGGGTTTGTTATTTAATTTCCTCTTACCTCGTTATTGATTTAAATTGAAGAACGTGTATCAACCATGAACAAGTTGATCCGCAGATTCATACGTTATTGTGGGAGGGATTTTTCTTGGGGATGATCATTGGGATTTGATCCATGTTTTTTTTATTGTTTTATCCTCCTCCTTTTAAGCCTACTGACGGGAGCGGATCAATGCTGTGACGAATGATGGCGGATGTTCGTTCCTCGTGTTGTTTTATTGGATTTCTTTCCCCCTATTTCTTTTCTCGCGTGTTCTTCATGTTCTTCATGGGGTGATGAACAATGGATCTTTGTGCATCTGTTATGTGATGAAACAATCCCAAATTGGAGGTTTAGAACCACAACAACCTTGAAGAGGTGTGACGATAGAGGAAGATGACGAATCGGACCGAATCGGGAAGGACCGTTCTTCGAGTGTTCCTCACGCCGGAAGATCAAAACATGTTTTCAGAGCCAATCGGAGGCTCGAAAACACTAGAAGTGGCTTCGTGGTGTTGGGGCGACCAAAACCTGATGGTTTTGTGGCGATCAGACGGCCAGATCGATGATCAGAGCAGCTCAAGAGGCTCACCGGTGAAGAGCGTCATTTCTGGATATTTCCAGAATACACGGAGTGTACATCCGAAGAACATGATGTGTAGTACTGACAGCGGCGTCTAGGGTTCGGGGGTCAGAGAGGAATCACACGGCGTGTGACCCTGGTTACACGGCGTGTCTGACTTTTCCCGAAGTTTGGCATGTATTGTGGTAAATAAACAGACACGAGATGATCAACATGGCTTCAGGAGACACGACGTATACAGCATAATAGAGGCAGTTGTGCGGAAGTCGGCGTGTATCTAGGGTGTACACGGAGACGAGTTGTAGTACACGGGTTGATGACCATGTACAAGCCCATGGTCAGTGACATGGGGCCAACCCCAGTCACTTGGACATGGGGTGTACATCGCACTACATGCCGTGTACTCAGTTTTTCAACACGACCGGACTTACAACACGAGCAGTTGTACACGGGTAGTAACTGGAGTCAGACAACACGGTGTGTAACATTTCTACACGTCGTGTAATTTTTGGAAAACAGCATGGTCCTCTTGTTCACCGTACCTTGTTAATCTTTTGTTTGGGTTAGTTCCCCTTTTTCTCGTTCCCCTGAAGGTCAGGCATCATTTCCTCACACAAGAGTATGATCTCTTCAGCCAAACATTCTGTGATAGAGTCAGGCATCCATCCGAGAGGTCCAGATCGAGATCCTCTATCCATTCCTGACCCTAGGTGGAGTCAGGCATCGATGTAACCAACTCTACCAGGCATTGATCCTCTACCTAGCTGGTGTATCACCTAACTGGTGAATCCGGATGAGTCGCGGTATCCATCATGGCCCTGGCATTGATCCTCATCTATGTATCATGATCTTTCCCAATTAAGAGTCCATCTCCCGTAATGAGTGCTTCTATCTATTGTAAATCTTCCCACTCAGGAGTGTGTTTCCCATAATGAGTGTGACTACCTCTCGTGACGCTTCCTGACGAACGGTACTTCTCGGACGGACGACATTAGATCTGTAAGGCTCATGGAGTGTGTTCTCCCGGGACGAGTGCTTCGCGGAATCTTCGAACTGAATCCCTATCGGGGGTATGCAGTTGTGTGACTTACCTCTAGACTACATGTCTAGGTTTTTAGTATATCTGGTTTGTTAAATATGTTATATAGACTTACACTGTGCATAAATGATTGTACCTTTACTTTGTGTACTGCTTTGTGGTTTTCTGGGTCCTCTACTGAGTATTGTTATACTCACTCCTACACGAGCTTTGCCCGCACGTCTGGTGTCTTGTGTAGACGAGCAGCCATTTGACAGATTCCAGGGCGGACCAGGATAGGACTAAGATTTTTGAGTTCCCTATAGGTCTAGGCGTTCCTATGGCAATGAACAGCAGTCCCAGTACCTTTTGTGTTTACAGGTTGGACTTTTCAGTTTTCAGACTCTTGTTTTGGGTGTGATTGTATTCTGGCCCAGTTTACATTTTATTACTCTACCTTTTTTTGTACACTATTGGTTGTGTTTAGTTGAATGCAAGAATTTTTGTTCTTTAGTGGGTTTTTACATTTGAGCATTGTGGGCTTGGAGATTAGTGCGTGTGTACAGGTACATAGGCAATGCCTCCCATGTTAGTAATATGCATACTCGGTGCTAGTCTCCATCCCCTGGCCTATTGGAGGTGGGCTTGGGGAGTCACTGCGTGGGCCCCACTGGGATGGGTCGTGACATAGTGGTATCAGAGGCAGGTCGGTTCTACCTTAGGACCAAGAGTTTGTGAGTTTGTTTTGGGAAATAGTGTTGAGTGTTTCGGGTTTGGCTTTCAGGCCAGAGACTCAAGTGTTGGTGCAGTGGACAACATATCCATACACCAGGACTTGGATAACCTTCTTTTTGACTCGGTACATGAAAACACTGGTTTCGGGTGAATAAAAGGTACATGCATCATATAGGAATGGTTTGTTTTTTCTATTTCCTTTTTTCCAGCTACCCAGATATACTCTTTGACCATGGTAAATCTTTTTTCCTTACAGGATTCCTCTGCGATGCATACCCTACAGGATACAGCAGCACGGTCACAAGGATGACCCCCTCAATGATGTGGCTTCAATACAGGGACCAATTCCCCAGGTGTTGCCACCAGGTGGTGCACCGGTTATGCCACCACCATTGGAGTATCCAGTGGTACATGCAGTACCAACCGGTGAGGAGCACAAGCTTAGCGCACTCAATGAGTTCCAGAGACAGAGACCCCTCATGTTTCGAGGTGGGTCCGACCCTCAGGCTGCTGAGGACTGGCTTGAGGAAGTGATTGGAGTTTTTCATCTAGTGAGGACACCAGCAGACAAGATGGTGTTCCGAGGAGAAAGCCTTATTCAGGGTTCAGTGGGAAGATGGTGGAGTCTGACCACACAGACTCATGATGAGGAGACTCTTTCATGGAATGAGTTTGAGCGACTCTTCAGGGGGGGAGTTCTCTCCAGTTACACTGAGGTTTTTATGCATCCAGGAGCATCTTCAGCTCCACCAGGGCTGTATGACAGTAGCTGGATATAAATCTAGGTTCACCAACCTCGCCAGGTACTCGATGGATATGGTCAGGGATTAGTACATCAGAGCTCGGTCCTTCGACCGAGCTCTACGACGAGACATTCGAGCTAGTGGTGTGCCTCTATGCGTATCAACTTATACTAGAGTTCTTGAGTGGGCCTTCTTGATCGAGAGCTTCTTGGAAGAGCAGAGACAACCCTCGATGTCAGCAGCAGGCAGACAGGTGTGGAGACCCTGGCAGCAGGGAGCCCACCTCAGGCATAGGGATCTGGACGTGGGAAACATCATAGGAGGACCCAGGACGGGGGATTGATAGTCCATGTCTCTCAGGCTGGATCCAGTCATCCTAGGGAGAAGCGATGCTACGCATGCGACGGTAGGGGACATCTTGCTATAGATTGCCCGACCCGTTGTGCTGCTGAAAGGGAAGTGGTGAATGGACCACCGAGGCAGAGGGAGAGAACGGAACAGGCAGACCCGCCCAGTGGCGGATGTGACAGAGGAGCAGGGAAAGCTGCAGGTGGTGGCTGAAACATCAACTTACTTCCACCACCACCCCCATGAGGTCCGCACCAGGCTCAGCGAGCTGGGGGACAGTGGTGGGGACAGCTGCATGTGGTCGAGGCATACAACCCAGGGAATCCAGGGTTGAATTGAGGTACAATCTGTGTCTTCTCTACCTTTGCTTCTTTTCTTAAAGACACTGGTTCCAGTCATTCCTTCATAGCCACATGTCTTGCATGAAACCTCGAGATTCCGGTAGAACAGTTGAATCGATCCTTACTTATGGAGACACCTACGGGAGGAGACTTGATGATCACACACCTTTTCAGACAGTGTGGTCTTACCCTCGGAGGTGAGAGTTTTGATTGGAACTTCTTGGTGGTAGCGTCGATGCCTTGTGACATCATTCTCTGTATGGATTGGTTATCATCGGTCCATGCTCAGATTGATTGTTTTAGGCGAAGAGAGCGGTGTGTCCACCATGATGGAATGAGGTTTTCCTTTGTCGGAGAAAAGGAAACCCATGCAGCATAGAATGGACTTATGCACAGGTGGGTGCATCCAATCTCTCATTAGATGGATAGCCTTTCCCTTGGAGAAGTGGATGTTGTGAGCTCCCAGTTCCCAGTAGTAGTGGCGGAGTACGAGGATGTCTTTCCTGAAGATGTTCCAGGACTGTCTCCCCGCTGGGAGATCAACATTAGCCTTGACTTACACCCTGGGACGACACCGATTTCCTCATCATCATATCAGATGGATCCCATAGAGCTTCACAAGCTAAGGGTGATGTTGGAGGATTTGCAGAGCAAGGGTTTGGTGAGACCCAGCGTGTCACCCTGGGCGGGCCTAGTCTTGTTTGCCAAGAAGTTAGATGGGAGTCTGAGGTTGTGCGCGGAATCCCGGTTCCTGAACCTAGTGATGGTGAAGATTAAGTATCCACTGTCGAGAATCAATGACCTCATTGACCATCTAAGAGGGTAACAGTGGTTCTCGAAGGTTGTCCTTCGAAAAGGCTATCACCAGCTACGAGTGCAGGACGAGGATATACCAAAGACGACTTTCAGATGCCGCTACGATCACTATGAGCACTTGGTGATGCCTTTTGGCATGACGAAAGCCCCCATAGTGTTCATGGGGATGATGAACCGGATCTTCCAGCCCTAATTAGTCCAGTTCATAGTGGTATTCATCGATGACATCCTTGTGTACTTGGTGTTAGAGGAGGACCACGTGAGACACTTGAGGATGGTTTTAGACATACTCTGAGAGTACCATATTTATGGGAAGATCTCGAAGTTGCAGTTATAGATTCAGGAGGTCCAATTTCTGGGACATTTCACCTCAGCAGATTGGGTAGCTGTGGACCCAACCAAGGTGGAGGTTGTGTTAGCATGGGATCCACCTCGGAGTGTGACGAAGGTGCAGATCTTCTTTGGGTTCGTAGGATATTACTGGAGATTCATTCATGATTTCTCTCAGATATCATCACCAATGAAGACCTTGACCAAGAAAGGGAAACCATTTATATGGAAGGAGAAGTTCCAGGATGCTTTTTAGTAGCTGAGACAGATTTTTACGAGTGCCCCTTCCTTGAGATTGCCAGAGGAGGGTGTTGATTACGTAGTTTTCTGCGATGCATCAGGGACTGGTCCCGGCTATGTCCTAATGCAACGACATACATTTATTTCTTATGGTTCATTCCACCTTAGGCCACATGAGAAAAACTATGTGACCCTTGGTCTCGAGTTGGCAGCGGTGGTCTTCACATTGAAGGTGAGGTGACACTACCTTATGGGTGAGCGATTTATCGTCTACTCTGACCACAAGATCCTCAGGTACATCTTTTCACAGAAAGATCTGAATCTGCGGAAGAGACGATGGCTAGAGTTCCTCTAGGACTATGATTTTGAGATCATCTATACTCTTAGAAAGGGGAACAAGGTGGTGAATTCTATTAGCAGAAGTTCGAGCTCACAGCTGTTGAGTGAGGCAACACAGTTATTTGCCGTGTTGCATATATCCTTCGTGGATGGAGAGGATACAACTTACCTGTAGTCGATGGCTGTCACCCCTCCACTCTTACAGCGATTTAGGGAGGCACAACTTGGGGATGTCGACTGTGTGGATTTACGTGCTCAGTTATCCATAGGACATGATCCTGATGGATATTCACATGGTGGGGAACACATAATTATTTTCAGAGGACGCACTATTGTACCAGTGGTGTTGCAGGAGGAGGTCCTGAGGGAGTTTCATACATCCCATTTGGCGATACATCCTGGGGTGGAAATGATGTACCCGGATCTCCTACAAATGTTTTGGTGGTCATGCATGAAGAAAGTTGTAGCTGAGTTCATTTCTTGATGCCTGACATAGCAGCAGGTGAAGGCTGAGCACCAGGTTCCAGCGGGAGTAGCTCACCCTCGGAAGTTCCAGAGTGGAAGTGGGATGGAATATCGATGGACTTCGTGACAGGCTTACCCCAGACATCCAAGGGGCATGATTCCATCTGGGTGATCACTGACCAACTCACCAAGTCGGCCCACTTCCTTTCTATCAGGGACCATAGTTATATAGAGAGCTTGTGACGCCTCTATATGCAAGAGATAGTTCGGATTCATGGAGTCCCCTCGACTATATTCTCGGATCGATATGTCGGCTTCACATCCCGATGTTGGAAGGTATTTCATGAGGCTTTTGGGACTCAGCTACACTTGAGCAAAGCATTTCATCCCTAGAATTATGGTCAGACAGAGAGGACCATTCAGGTTCTAGAGGATATGTTGCGAGCTTGTATCTTGGGATTTGGTCACAGCTGGGAGGAACACCTACCACTGGTGGAGTTTTCGTACAACAACAGCTACCACTCCACCATTGGTATGGCACCGTTCGAGTCATCGTACGAGAGACCTTTCCAGTCACCGCTTTGCTGGAACGACCCCGGAGATTCATCACTAATGGGTCTAGAGTTGGTGCAAGCTACCACATAGAAGTTGCAGATCATCCAAGAGCAGATGGAGACTACACAAAGCAGGCATAATTCCTATGCGGACCGACGACAGAGGCCTCTGGTGTTCGAATAGGGAGACCCTGTCTTTCTTCGGGTTTCACCTAGATGAGGGTTACATAGATTTTGTCGAGGTGGCAAGCTATCTCTGAGGTTCATCGGACCCTTCCAAATACTGTGAAGAGTTGTCGAGGTGGCGTACCACCTAGATCTACTGCCACAGTTGCATCGGGTACATGATGTCTTCCACATGTCGCAGCTGAGGAGGTACATACACGGCCCGTCGCATGTCATCGACTGGGGAGTGATGGACATCGAGGATAGAGTGACCTGTGCTAAGTACCTGGTGGACATCGAGGATCGTCCAGAGAGGATCCTTCTTGGGTGAACGATTCCCTTGGTTCGCATCCAGTGACAGCACGGGAATCTTCAGGTGAGCACGTGGGAGCGGGAGGCCCAGATCCGTTCCCAGTAACCTCATCTTTTTGGGTAGCCTTCGTTTTGTCTTTTCGGGGACATAAAGCCCCAAGGTGGCAGGAATGTAATATCTTGGATTTCTGTGTATTATTATTTTTTAGATATTATATGGGATTATTTCGAGATCGGGTGCGAAAACGGAACAACATTCCAAAGCTCGGTGAGCCCATAAGGGTGGTTTTCACTTTTAAGTTAAGTGAGTCGGCACTTGTGCGTAGTTGTGGCAGTTCCCAAACGGGAACCCAGATTCAAAATCTGAGGGAATCGTTGCGTCCGAGACAATGAATTTACTCAATAATAGTATAACCTCGACCGATGCAGGTCAAGGTAAAATTTTTATTTTAAGACGTTTTTAATAAAATTAAAATAAAATAAATTGCTAAATGTTTATTTTATTTTATGGAAATATCCGCTGGAGCGCAGCGGCGAGACATCTGTTTCCTTTTTTTATGATTCGTCATAATGACTCAAGAATGGAAATATGGATTCATTAAGACCACAATTTATCTTAAATGCCAATCATGTTTCCCTTTTTATTGGGTTAAGCGATTGGTGGTCATTGACGAACTTTTGGGAGAAGTCGCTGGAGGATCCGCGGAGCGCTGGAGTGAACCCCCAATGGCGAACAATGATGAGTCGGAGTTGAGAATCGTTATGTCAACCACATTGAAGGATCTCAACGATGGGGGCAGTGCAACACCTTCATCATCGATCGATCCCAATTGAGGTAGGGGTTTGTTATTTAATTTCCTCTTTCCACGTTCTTGATTTAAAACGACGAACGTGGATCAACCACGCACAAGTTGATATGCAGATTCGTACATTCTTGGGGGGATGGATTTTTCATTGGGATGATCTCAGGGATTTGATCCATGTTTTGTTTTATTATTTGATCCTCCTCCGTTTAAGAATATTGACAGGAGTGGATAAACATCGTGACAAACGACGGTGAAGGTTCGTTTCTCATGTTATTTTATTGGATTTCTATCCGCTTTTTTCTTTTATCAAACATTCTTCATATTCTTAATGGGTCGAAGAAAAAAGGATCATTGTACATTTGTTCTGTGATGAAAAAATCCCAAATTTGAGGCTCAGCACCACAACAACCTTGCAGAGGTATGACGACAATGGCGAACGAAGAATCGGATCGGATCGGGAAGGACGGTTCTTCGAGCGTTCTTTGCACGGGAAGTTAAAACATGTTTTTAGAGACAATCGGAGGCTCGAAAACACCGGAAGTGGCTTCGTGGGGTTGGGGAGACCAAAAACTGAAGGTTTCGTGGAGATCATATTGCCGGATCGACGATTGGAGCAGCTCGGGAGGCGCGCCGGCGAAGAGCATCGTATCTGGAAATATCCAGAATACACGACGTGTACTTTTGAAGAACACGTCGTGTAGTACTAACGACAACATCTAGGATTCGGGGGTCATAGGGGAATCACAGGGTGTGTGACCCTGGTCACACGGTGGGTACGTTTGAAGAACACGATGTGCAGTACTGACGGTGGCGACTTGGGTTCGGGGGTCAGAGAGGGATCACAAGGTGTGTGACCCTGGTTACACGGAATTTCAGGCTTTCCCTAAGGCTCGGCATGTATTTTGGGAAATACATGGACACAAGATGATCTACACAGCTTTGGGCGACATGGTATGTACTACATGGTAGAGGCGTCTATGCGGAACCCATCGTGTATCCAGGGGGTACACGGACACGGGTTGTTGTACACGGGTTGATGACCATGTACAGACCCATGGTCAGTGACACGGGGCCAACCCCAGTCACTCAGACAAGGCATGTACACTGTACAACACAACGTGTACTCAGGTTTTTTATAAGACATTCCTTAAGACACATGTCATTGTACACAGCCAGTACCCAGAGTCAGACAATACGGCATGTAACTTTTCTACCCACCGTGTACTTTTTGGAAAACGGCATGGTACACTTGGTCACCGTTCCATGGGAATATTTCGTTTGGGTTAGTTTCCCTTTTTCTCGTTTTCCTGAAGGACATGCATCATTTCCTCACACAGGATTATGATCCCTTCAACAGGACTTTCTGTGATAGAGTCAGGCATCCATCCGAGAGGCCCAGATCGAGATCCTATATCCATTCCTGACCCTAGGTAGAGTCAGGCATCGACGTGAACAACTCTACCGGGAATTGATCCTCTACCTAGCTGGTGTATCACATAACTAGTGAATCTAGATGATTCGCGGTATCCTCCATGGCCCTGGCAGTGATCCTCATTGTGTATCGTGATCTTTCCCACTCAAGAGTGTGTCTCCCATAATGAGTGATTCTATCTATCAGAAATCTTCCCACTCATGCGTGTGTCTCCCGTAATTAGTGTGAATACCTCTCGTGGTGGTTCCCGACGAACGGTACTTCTTGGACGGACGTCATCAGAGCTGTAAGACTCGTGGAGTGTGTTCTACTAGGATGAGTGCTTCACGAAATCTTCAAACTGAATCCCTAATTGGGGTATGCAGTTGTGCAACTTGTCTCTAGACTATGGGTCTCGGTTTTTAGTATATCTGGTTTGTTCTATATGTTCTGTAGACATACACTATTCATAGTTGACAATAACATTACTTTCTGTACTACTTTGAGGTTTTCAGGTTCCTCTACTGAGTATTGTTATACTCACCCCTGCACAGGCCTTGCCCGCACATCTGGTGGCTTGTGCAGATGAGCAACAATTTGACAGAGTCCATGGCTGACCAGGACATGACCAAGATTTTTGAGTTCCCTACAGGATGAGGCATTCCTATGGCTACGAGCAGCAGTCCTGATACCTTTTGTGTTTACAATTTGATCTTTGCAGTTTTCATACTCTTTTTTTGGTGGGATTGTTTTCTAGCCCTGTTTACTTTTTAGTACTCTACCTTTCGTCATAATCTGTTAGTTGGGTTTAGTTTTATGCATGCATTCTTGTTACTAAGTGGTTTTTACATTTAATCATTGTGGGGATGGAGATGTGTGCGTGTGTACAGGTACATAGGTAATGCCTCCCATGTTAGTAATATGCCTACTCGGTGCTATTCACCATCCCCTGGCCTATTGGAGGCGGGATTGGGGAGTCACGGCATGGGCCCCACTGGGACAGGTCGTGAAATCATTGGTCTATCCCCTAAATGAATGGTCTAATCATAGCATCAATTTTTTAAAGAGGAAACAAATTTTCATAGAAACTTTTCCTCAAATCCTTTCATTCCATGTTCTCTATTTCCTACCCATCCTTCATTTTTGAATCTATGAAAATGATTAATCCAAATATCCTAATATATTATAAACTACCTAGAAACAATTCCCCCTTCATTACTTCCCAAGGTAGAAAATATCTTCTCTAAGAAACTTATCCATTTCTTAACCAAAAAATATTTTGTTAATGTACTAAAAAATAGAGGTTAATGACATATAAAGATGTTTAATTGAAATATACATCCCCCAAATTGTTAGCTTTATAAGGTGGTGTACCATTACATGGCCTTAGGAAACATCCACAAGATATCAATGGCTGGAAATAAATTCCAAGTGTGTAACATCACAAAAATTCAAATAGATTAACATTTATTCAAAAGTGTGTATAACACATAATACCAAAAATAGAAAAGAAAATAACCTCTCAAGACATTATGTAATATTTTTTTCTTTTATATAAATTTATATATATTACATATCTTAGAATTCATGAAACACTGAGTTATATTGTGTAGCACACAACAATGAGTTTCTTTGATAGCTTACGTTACATGCAATAACAAGTCGTAGGAAATACTATTAATATTATTAATTAAAATGAAAAGTATATTCTAGTAAATAAATTTTTGGTTATAAATATGATTAAATAACTTATGAAAATATATATTCTAATTTATTGGTTACAAATTAATTATAAATGAATATAGAGACCAAATTAATATAAAGGAAATGTTTTATAAGAAAACTATTCTTATGCTCAAAAGGTGTTTAATCATAACAAATTAAATTAACTAATATTACTGAATGATATTAATAAAATTTATTTATTATATATTCAATAAAATATTTTTTAAATTCATCCAATTAATTTTATACACATAAGATAAGAACAACCCCAATATTACACATAAAAACAATATTTTTATAAAGGTAGCATTACCACCTTTTAATGGAGAACCTATTTTAAAACTATATTTTAGATTTTTTTAATTTTATATGTAAAAATAAACATTAGTTGTGAAATATAAATGAAAAAATTATCATATAGTGATTATTTTTTCTTTTTTCCGAGAAGCTTCATTTTTTGATTAATAGTAAAAATACTAAATCTGAATTGAAATCTGAAATTTCATTTAAATTAAATATCATGTTATTTTTTTTATTTTACTAAATAATGATTAGTTAAAGTATACTTTAACTATTATAATTTAGGTTATTGGAATCAATTTAACATTGAAATTGGATATAAACCTAATTTAATGTTTTGTACATTTTTACTTTAAAATCCTGCTTTCTCATCCCGTATGTGGGATTAATTTTAAATAAATTTCTTCCAAATATGTAATTTGAGCTTGAAAAATATGAATCCATAATTTTAATATGAATTATTTT
Source organism: Viscum album (assembly GCA_963277665.1). NCBI lineage: Eukaryota > Viridiplantae > Streptophyta > Magnoliopsida > Santalales > Viscaceae > Viscum > Viscum album. The sequence continues at coordinate 1,438,086,895 of OY728129.1, forward strand.
TAATTAATAGTGTATTAAACGTCATTTTTTATCAAAACTATTAGTAATATTAATTTAAATTAATTACACTGAATAAGAGAAAAACTACCTTAACAAGGTACTAAAACTTAACATTAAGTGACATAATAGCCTATAAACATGTCCAAAACATTTTGATGGAAATATTTGTACTATATAATCAATTTAATTTAGTGTGGTTAACCTTTTGAGCCACTTTACATGGAAAAACAGTGGTGGATTCCCCTCTTTCATAAAATTACAATAATACCACTTCTCCTCCATTATAAAACACACTCATGCCTCCAACTTATTTGAACCAATAAATTCACTTGGATAGTAAAAAACCATAATAAATAATGTCCCAAAATCCATCCCCTAATACTATATTTCTCAATTTTTTAAGAAAAAAAAACAAATAAGTATTTTGGTGCAGACCAGCGAAAGTTACCCAACGAAAAGGTAACGTTCTTCAATGATAATTTTGGTTTTATTTATTTTTCCACCCATTAAATTATTATTATATTTTGGTTATATAATAACATAAGTTTCCTAAATATAATTATATGTTTTTTCCAATTGTAACTACCTAATAATACACACACATCCATTAAATGGGATACACAATCATCGTTCATGTGTTTGGAAGACTACCACCTTGCAAACCAATGTTATGTGTTCCTCTGTTAAAACATTTCAAGGTTGGTAATAATGATTTATTTTTAGTTTATATATGATATATATGATATTTATAATGTTTTTATGCTTCAAAAAAATATATCTAACACATACCACCACTCTTTAAATATTATGGGAATATGATTACATCGTTTGTGGATGTGTGGACAACCACATCCTCAAAGTGATGCATTTCGTTTATTCTATACATGGAATATATTTAGGACATATTTGATAAATATATGTTACATTTATAACCTAAAAATTATTTTTTAATTATTAGATACATATATATAATTTTCTTTTTATTCTTTTAATACGACAATAGAATGGAAACAACATTCATGCATACCTACAACCTACAGTCTCAATTAATGGTGTATTTAATTTCATATATCCATATTCTATGGATTAGTATATATATATATATACAAAATATATATGATATTTAAATCATAATTTAAATCATTTAGATTATGAAATCTTGATCAACATAATAATAAATATAACAAGTCAAAACTTGCTCCAAAAACATGATACTTTACACCCGAAATGATGACAATAATGAAATATTATTAAGAAAATATGTAACAATACTTTATAATAAGATAATATATGATATTATAAATATGGTTATGTTTTTTTGACAGTTAATAACATGATTAAAATCATTATTCATGAGTTTAAGTGTCATTTAACCATGAGGAAGTGTTAGGATAGATATTTCATCTCACATTACATTTTGTTGAGTCCTTTTTGTTATTATGACCAAATTAAATTTATCATGGTGTATATATATCCATTGAGTAATTTAATATAATGACTCACTCAAATTTCATGGTATATTAATTTTAAATTTTTCTTATCTCATCATATTGGTTTTGACATGAAAATTACTACGTGGTAAAAGTTATCATTACAAAATTGCATTCTTTTGTTATTGTTAAATTTATCTTGAAACAATGACTTCCTTATGATAATTTCTATTTTACATTACATTTGTCTTATATATTCATATTCTCATTCAATGGTTATTATTAATTTCTAAAATGTTTATCATTTTTACATAAAATGTTCACTTTGAATGTTATTTTATTAATTAGTGAAAAATTGAAAAATCTATATCTTATACTCAATATAGATATTTGAGGATAAAGAATGTTTTTAATTAATTAAATAAGTTATTCAATATATAAGGAATTTTTTTCAAAATAACTACACATTTTAGGGATTGGTTAATGAAGACCCTTGGTGGATCGAAAGTCTCATGAGATTAATGAGTGGGCCAAATTAGATGGGTTTCTAAACAGTATATTTTAAACTGTCTTGAGGGTAGTTTTTTGTTAATGGTTTCATGTTCATGAGAAACATGAAATACAATAATTCATATTTTCTATTATTTATAATTAATTTATTGCAATTATCCTTTGTATTTTTTATTTGACAATGTCTATGGATGCATTTTTTCTCATTTTATTGATTTAATGGAATTCGTGTTCATTTATTTACCCATCCATATTGATTATGACATATATAATTATTTAAATGGAATGCTTGTTTGATTATTTAAATTTCTATATTAATTAGCCTATACGAATTTAGGATAGCTTTTTCTATACATACCCTTATTAAAAACATGAGCTCAACCTTTTTTTCTTTTCCCCATGTTATGATGATTAAATATTTGAATAAGAATTCAAGGATGTTATTCATTTCATTTAATTATGTATCATATTTTAATTTTAATTTTCAATGTAATATGGTTATCATGTATCTAATCTATTTTTCCAAAACTGCTAAACAATTCAGTCATTTAGGATTTGATTCCCTGTAATCATGCAAATGCAATGATAGAAGGCAGTGGCTCCAAGATTCAAGTGTCGGGTCATTATAGTTAGTATCAAATTTAGAAAAAATAGATAAGGTAACATAAACCTAAGATAGAATTTTAGGACATGTAAAAAATAACATCATATAATTTTGGAAATGTAGAGATTATGTGGATCTTTAAAAAAAACATCTTTTTATGGATTCTATAAGATGGCATGGTTATAACACATATACTTGGGGGTAAAAACATTGAATGGTTTTATCAAGACTAACTCGAGCATATCATAGTACATGATAATATGACTTAATACACACTTCATTTGACACTCCAATGGGATATGCTTTTTATAATTCACATTTTATTTATAGATAATTTTAAAAGTTTAGAATTAAATATTTCCCTAAAGAAACCCATGTTTATTATTCAAAGATATATGATGATAAATATTTAACTAAATTTTAGTTCTATACCATATTAGTAATTATATATTATGATATGAAATTCACAATTTTATGATATAATACGGTATATTACATTGTTTAGAAATGGAACCTAGAAGGATCAATGGTATCAATAATCATTGAAAATGTTGATATTTCATTACCAAGGAAATCAACACATATAGTATTGTAACAATGAAATTTATAGTTATATAAGGGAATCCTAATCATTTTACGACACGTAAACTTTCCTGGATGGAGAAACCTATTACACAATAAGATTATTCAGTGATGGATCTCCTTATGAGATAGAGGGCCCCATTATTTATTGGGAATATTGACCCAATGGTTCTTGGAAAATGTATCTTGACTTTGGATAAGATATACATGGCATTGGGATGTGGTTAATAAGAAAATATTATAGTTTCATTGTATTATATAAATGGAAATACAGAGAAATGGTGGTCGTTGATCCAAAATTCTATGGAGGAATATGAAATAAAACTCATGGATATGATTTATTTTAATGAAACATATTATTTTAAAAAAAATACCTTGGGAGAAATAAACTCAGATGAAGATAAAGTTCTTTAGTTTATAGAATAGGGAGTAATAAAGAGTTGAAAAATATGAATATTCATTTAAATGGTCATAAAGTTATGATATTTATATTTCATATGTGACATAGATGGCATGCTTTATCACTTCTTTGAAGGAAATAAACCATGTCTCTGAAGGGAACTTGTGTCTATAACCTTTTATTCATATGATTAAATAGTTTTGTGTGATATCAAGACATAGAATTAATTCACCATGTATTGTTGATTAAAATGGAATCGAGATAATAAGAATACCTAAGATAAAATAATAGATAAAGGGATGAAGGAAAGAAAGATTTTCCAACATGGGATAACTATGTAAACAATCACCCTTTTAAATTCGTTCATGTATTGGGGGTTTTTTTTATTCCATAGAAAAGGGTAACTATGAATAATAATAAAAAGTGACAAAAGAAAACATTTCTATTTAGTGTTTCATCAATAAAGATATGGGGAACTAATCCAACGCATGCTTCAAGAGTTTAGAGGATCTCTATAAAAGAGGCCATGGGGAGAAGGCCAAGATTATTCTATTGATATGGATGAAGTGGAATGATTACAATTCTTGTGTATTTGGATCCAAGAAATATGTTGTAATATTATTCAATTGACAATGTTATAAAATATATAAGGATTTTAAAAAAGTAATTTTTCATTAAGGATTTGAAATCATGGTTTGAGTGGTGGTGATGAATTATAAAAATGATTCAGTGGCATGTTAAGATTATTGAAAAACATTTGATTAAGGGGAAGACAACCATTAATATGTTTCTGATGTGGAGGTAATGAATTTTTAATAAAGAGATGATTGATATTGACACTAACTAACTTGGAACTGTTTAATTAGTTTTTTCAAAATTTGGTTTATGCTATAATTAATGGAGTTCCTTAATTTTTAGATATATAGAATATATCAAATAATATATTTCAATTTATGGAATAAGGTAGCATGAATTTTTTCAATAAGGTTTTATGGTAATTCATGTGATTATAATATTTCAAGGGAATAAATGATGAAGATTTTTACAAGTTCAGTATGTATAGATTAAAGAGATACTTCATGTTTATTAAGTACCAATGATAATAAAATTTTTTCAAATTATTGAGTGTATTTCTAATGTTTTGGATAATAATATTTTATAAGAATCATAAGGTTAAACATTTATTAAATTTCTCATGTTGATAATTTGATGATGTAATATAGATTATTTTATTAATTCATCACATGTTTCAAAATATTCTAATAATGTAGAAAATGTTCAACAAACAACAAAATTATAATAATGTGTTTATAGATATTTATAATTACTTATATTCTTAGAGAATGAAATAATTTATCACCTCTATGAAAATGGTCCTCAAAACAAAAATATTGTTAAATTATCATCATTTTTTAGGATATCAATGAACTTATTCAGACCACTTTTTTATGGATTTTTCATCAAAATATTTCACAGGAATATATTCTCTTTTTATCACCCTTGTAAATTTGTAGTCATATTTTCATTCTATACACATGTTTTCTTTAAATGCTCTCTTATTGGGAAGCCTAGTTTTATGGAGACCTTTACATTTTCCTTTCACTCATATTAAGAATGTGTTTTATTAACCCTTTTTATGAAGTTATTTTTTCAATAATATTTTAAAATTTCAAAAATTTGACTATGGATAACATGAATGAATTGTGAGGAAGCAATTTATTAATGGTGGGTAGAATGTAACACCCTGGAAACTCAAAAATAAGAACATTTATTCAATATCATGTATAGAACACATCACTAAAAATATAAAAGAATATAACAACTAAATAATTTATCGTATAGTTAATAATTTAAATAAACATCATATATTTCATATATTTTAATTCACGCAACACAAATTTCACTTATGTCCCCTGAAATAATGAGTTTCTTCAATAGTGTGCATTACATGCAAGTTCGAATCTTATCGAATAATATTAAAATTATTATTTAAAATGAAAGTTATCTCATAACCCTAAAATTTCTAGTTATAAATGTTATTAACTGACTTATGAACATATATAGTTGAATTCATTTGTTACCTATTAATTAGAAATGAATATATAAACAAAATGAATATAAATAAAATGTTTTTCTAAATAACTATTTTTATGCTTCAAAGGAGTTTTGTATTAATAAATTAAATTAATTACTATTATTGAAAATAATAATAAATTTATATATTATATATTCAATCAAATATTTTTGATTTTCATACAATATATTTTATAGGGATAAGATAAGAAAAAACCCAATATTATATACAAAAAACTATATAATTATCAAGAATGTTTTACCGTATTGTGATGGCTAACCTATTTTAAAAATAAATTTAGGAAATTTTATAAAATTTATATGTGAAAATAAAATTAATTTATAAAATAATCAATTAAAATTATTTTGGGGTAAAATTTTAATATTTTTCTATGAAGGTTAATTTTTTATGAATAGTGAAAAATATTGAATTCAAATTGAAAAAAGAATTTTCATTTAAATAATTTATAGTGTTAAGTTATATTTTTCGCTAGATTTAAAGTCTAATTAGATCAATTATACATCAATTAATTCAATTTAGGCCATTTTTGTCAATTTCACATTGGAATTGGATATAAAAACATTTCATACAATTGAAAATATTTACTTTAAAACCCTGATTTCTCATCCTATATTTGAGATTAATTTTAAATTAATTTCTGCCACTTATATGATTGGAATTTTAAATAATGTATTACATAACTTGAATCAGAATAATTTTTAATATCATAAAGGTAAAATTAGTTTCTTCACAAAAAATATAAGTGAACGAAACTAAAATTAATTACTGTGATTAAAAGAAAAACTAGCTTAACAAGGGATTATACCTTAATCTTAATCTCTAAAATGAAATATACACATAAAAATACTATTTTAAGGCCACATTGAATCCATATAATTTCATGTAATAAATTTGGTTGATTATTGGATCCACTAGACGTGGAAAAATGTGGGTAGAATTCCATCTTTAAAATATTTATAAGAATTCCACTCCTCCTCTACTATAAAACCAAACTCACCCTTCCAATTATTCATACTAATAAATCCATTTTAATAATCCAAAACCTAACAAAATTAGCTTCCAAAATACCTCTATTAACTCTATAATCATCGCATTCAGAATAAAATAAACCAAGTAAGTCTTTTGCTGAAAACTAAATGGAGTTACTCGAAGAAGAGGTAACGTTTTCAATGAGCAATGTGGTTTTATTTCTTTTTACACCCCTTAAATTATTCTTATATATTTCTTATATAAAAATAATAGTATCATAAATATACTTATTAATTTTATGTTTATGTCATGGACTATAACTACAATCACTTCCATCAATTGAGATATGCAATCATTGTTCGTGTGTATGGAATTCTTCTGCCTCGAAAACTGAGGTCTTTCGTTCATCCATTACCACCTTTCAAGGATGTAAATAATGATAGATTTATAGTTCATATATGATATATGTTATATTATAATTTACTTATGATTATGTAATATTTTTATAACACATACATTCTTAATATCCATTTTATGGAATATGATAACAGCATTTGTGGACATAAGGACTACCGTCTCCTCAAAGTGATGTGATTAATTTACACTATGAATGGAATGTATTAAGGATGGATTGACTAAAAATATGTGACATATATAGAATAAATTTTATATTTTAGCTATAATATAAATAAATATCATTTAGTTCTTATTCTTTTAATACAACAATGAAATGGAAACATTGTTCATGCGTACGTACAACCTTTCGTCCCTATAAACAGTTTATTTCATTTCTTATCTAAAAATTTTGTACATTGTTATAACTACATATATTATGAATATATTTTATATTTAAATCATGGTTAACATCCTCTAGATGATGAAATCATGATCGGAAGAACAAGAACAAAGGTAAAAAGTCAAAAAATACTAAAAAATATGATACTTAACACTCAAAGTAAAGAAAATAATGGAAGATTGTCAATAAAAATGTAAATTATATATTATAGGAATATAATATATTATATTATAAAAATTATTATGGTTATTTTTTATGTTAATTACATGCTTAAAGTTTTTATACAATAGGTTTAAGAGCTTTCAACCAAAAGCTTGTGTAAATAAAGGGATTTCGTCTCAATTTACATTCTATGGAGACTTATTTGTTACTATGTACAAATTCACATTTATGTCATGTATATACGTCCAATTTTTCATTTAATATCTTGATTAACTAATAATTCATTTTATTTTAAGTTTTAATCAACATTATCTTATAAAAAGGGGGTTTTACATTAAAATTACATGGTGTTAAAAGTTTTCTTTGTAATATCTCTTTGTTTTGTGATTGTTAAAATTCTATAGAAACAGAAAATTCTTTATAATAATTTTTATTATAAATCAAATTTACCTTATATATATATATATTATCATTCAATAGATATTTTTAATTCCTGAATTTGGTATCTTTTTTACAAATGGATTTCACTTTTACAATTATTTTAATAATTGGGGAAATATCCATAAATGTTTATCTTTTACTCAGTATGGATATTTGATGATAAGGAATGTTGTTAATTATTTAAATATATTATTTTATATGGGAGTAATTATTTGGAAATTCACTAAATGGGTTGGATACTAGTTAATTAAATACCCTCAATGCATTGGTAGTCTCATGAGACGGATCAACCCTCCAAATCAGATGGGTGTTTACCTTGTTTATTTTGAACTGTCTTGAAGATTGATCTTGAAGATAAAGGTCTCATGTTCTAGGAAAACATGAAATCCAATAATTATTCATTTAATTTATTTTGAATTCAATTATTTTTTTTATCAATGTCATTTTTTCTTTGAAATTGTTAATGGATGAATTTTCATTCTTAGTTTACTGATTAAATGGAATGTATGTTCAGTTATTTACCTTACCATATTCATTATTCCTTATACAGTAATTTTTTTGTCATGTTTTTTTGGTTATTAACCTTTTTATATGGATTATTCACTTTTAATTCATGATATCATGCACTATACTTAACCCCTACAAATTATTTTATCTCAGCCATATTTTTCGTCATTTCTATGAGTTATGAAGAAGAAGTATTTGAATGCTTTAAAGGATGTTGTTCATTTCATTTTATTATGCAGCATTTTTTATTTTATACTTCCCAAAGTAATATCGGTATTATAATATTGTTTTAAAAAATTTCTAAATTGATCACTCCTTCAATTTTTAATTCTTTATAATCGTGTCAATGTAATAAAGCAAGGCACTAGCATTAGGTTTTTGGAGTTGGGGTGTCACAAGGGTATTTATAAATAGCTGGGGGATGATTTTAACTAAAAAAAAAATCAAAAAACCAATATAAACATAACTAAAAACACAATATGGTGCATGAAAAAAATGTAATACAACTTAATGAATAGAAAACCAAACCAAACTCTATCAGAGTACAAATCGGAAATGATGAAAAATATCAAAATACAATGGAAGACAAAACCAATAAAACTGAAAGACTATAAATAAACTATCATATAAACTCCTATCATTATCAAATATCCAACACCAAAATTCATTCCCAAGTATCCCAAACAATAAATAAATAAATGTGATTCTTTTCCTTTACATCTATCTCAATAATATATATCTACAAATACACTGAAGTTCCCAAGTTGGGGGTGATTATTGAAACTTTTTTGGTTTTCCTTAAAATACTTCCCCTCACATTCTATTAGGATAGAAAATGTTACCACATTTATATAAAATACCTTATATAAAACACATTAAAATAGTTCAAATCAAATACAACCCATTTAAAATGAAAAAAAATTCCATACAAAAATTGTTTTCCAAACCAAAACCATTTCCAAGGAAAGAAACCAAACATGGCTTCAAACCATTTTCCAAATTCCATTATGGAATAACACATTCCATTCCACATATACACATATCCTACCATGCATGAAACTATGGGCCTCACTATACTCATGATTCGTGATTCATCCTTTCACCAAGTCGTCACTTGGTGATCCATTTTTAAGGGGAAAAGTTTATACCCCTATCCATCCCACTTTTTATGGGGGGAACTTTATACCCTTATTGGTCACAAATGAGCATGAAGACAAAAAAATCATTATTTGAAATCCAATAAAAACCAATTTGGCGAAATAGTTTCATTAAAACAATCTTTTTATTGAAAAACCTTCTAAAAACAGTATTCCATGAATCAATCCAAACAAATATTTTAAAATCACCATTTTAAAATCCATCTAGAATTTAGTTTTCACTAAAATTATACAATTACAAATACCATCAATATAGATGGTCCCTTAAAAGATTTTAGCTATAATTTCAATGTATATTTTAAAAAATTCTATAATTAAAAATATATACTTCAATTTACAAAAATATTAGTCGATAGTGAAGAAATATACCCTGTAAACTATGGTGAAAATTAAGAACAACACAAATTCTTCAACAAAACTGGTTTGAAACTCCAAATCATCACCTTAGATATAAATCCCTACCATAAAAGAAACAAAATATCATCCTTTTTATCATAAAAAATCATAGATATATCCCCATAAAACTAGATATATGAATTGAAGACAGGGAAGAATAGGAGATCTTGGGAAAACCATTAAGAATAGAGACTTACCAAGAATGTCGTCCTTCAATGCACAATTATTTCACAACAGATTACTCCTGGATCGAAGGGAATTATCTCTATATTAATTGGGAAGATATTATATCGAGTATATGTCATAATAGAGTATCATTGAGCCATTAATGATAAAAAAATATGTTAGATTCATAATTTTTAGATCCAACTTTTAGCTATACATGGTTAAGGAACACAATTTGGAAAACTATTTTCTAACGATGAAAATGACCCTTTCCCAAAATGCACAATTTATCCGAGGTGGATGCATAGTTTGGAAAACTTGTTTGCATACCCAAATACTATATCACCACTTTTCACTATCTTCTATAGGAGTTTCACGGATTTTACTAACCGTTCTCAAAACGTTCATTTTTTGAAAACCCCCAAAAACATTAAAAAATTCCTCTAGAACCTCCCTAAAATTTCTCATAAGAATTACATACATAAAATACATAAATATAGAGATAATTACTTGAAAAAGAGGTGATACAATATCATTGTTAAACCACCTTATAGACAAGTATGCTACTCCATATGGAAAAGTTTATTGCTCATAACCTAATTCAAATTCCAAAATATAGTTATAATTTTTTCGTCTCTTGCTACATCCCCAACACCATATTCATTATCTTGAGTAGAAGAAAAATAACTACATGGATTATATGTATTGATTCAGTTTCCGATCCTTCTTTTATGCACCATTTCTAATCAATGGAACAAAACATATTATATTATGAATCATAACATATAATATCAAAACTAGTAAACCAATTAACCAAAATTTAAAATTTATGTACAACTAATCTTAGAATCATAATCTTTGTTTCTTTGGGAGTATTATCAAAATCCATAATAGAGTTATATTACCAAATCTACGTTTTTCTAATTCTAATTACCATGACTTGTAATAAACATTCATAGATAACAATTGTAAATAATCCAACCCTAGTATCATAGATTCATTGATTATTTTATTACATTGGAACTAGATATAAGAAATCTCATCCCAAATGATGAAATAGTTTAGTATTATTAGAAATCAAGACACATTTCTGAATATTAAATTACATTTGAAGATAAAAAACAAAATTATAATTTCATTGAGTACACCATTATTCCCTTTACCATATCCCTTCATATCAATCATAATAAATATCCTGGAATCCAGAGGGAAAACAATCATTAGAAAGGGATGATCGTTAATTTTCAGTAAGGGTTTATGTATAGTGGAAGAAAATATGAATAAATAAAAAATAAAAACTCTTGAAAGGTAAATATATGGGAAAAAATTCCATTAATCAATTAGAAAATTATGATGAATAATATGGAACGAATAAATGATAGTGAAATAATACCATATAAATAATCACATGATCTTGAAACATAGAACTAGTTATCATAACTAATAAAATAATCACATGGGAATCAAATAACTATTATTATAATAAAAAAATGAATAATTTTTAACATCATAAATATAATATTGATGCCACATTCCAATAAATCTTACATAATTGGGTAAAGAATTATCCTATAACAATAACTAGTTTGTCTCATGAGACCCACCGATGCGTCGAGGGGCTATAGCAAGCCCTTCATGTCAATTAATAATTCCAACAACTTCCTCAATATAAACAGGTTGAAACAAAATTAATAAAATCTTTTATATTTATACTAGCAATCAAAATGTTAATAAATATCTAAATCAATAAACATAAAAATAAACCATGTAGAGTAATATGGTTAATTTTATCAAAATAATACATCTTTTGTCCAAATGATCCCAAAATATCTAATATCGCATGTTTGATAGGTTTATAATAGAAAATCCTTAGTAAATAAAAATATTCAATAAATTATATTGAAATAGATGAAAAAAATTGAAATTATCATTGGAAATTTTAAAAAACAATGGCCTTTTCACTTTGAGATTAGTTATTTAAAATCATCACAAATATCGAGGAAACTTTTTAACTGAAAATAAAATTTAAAAAAATTATATTATGATTCCAATAAAATAACATTTTTGTTGGAAGTAATATCCATTCATTTCATATATGTTTAAAAAAATTCCTTTCACATTGGTATAAAAAATTCTAAAAAGATCCTCTTTCAGAAAATGACATGAAGATTCCTTCCAAACCATTTTATAAAATGTAAAACATTTTTAATAATGTAATTAATAAATCATTTGATATTAATATAAATGTTATTTAAAACTTTTAATGGAATATATTTTTATGGGATAAAAATATTCTTCTAGTGGGGACTTAAACAAAAACATTCCCGAATAATTATGAGATTGTGAAATAAACCACTTCAACGTGGTTAAATCTTGAATCCTAAACCCCATAAAAAATATAAGATAAAATTTAAAATTAAATAACATGAAGATAAATTTATTAATTATATAACATATCAAATATTAAGTATATACACCACATAAAAAATAAGTTTTGAATATGGAATACGTCTCATGGAAGTATAAGTGACATAAGAAACCCTAACCCCAGGTTCAAATTCATTTTTATATGTATGAACTTACTATATAAAAATATAAATATATTATTAATATATTCTAGAACCATACTGATATATTTCATAAAATATATGACTTATAATCTTTTATCACCTGTTTATGAAAAATTATTTTTTAAAATAACTATTTCGGGTAATAACTATATTTTTTTCCTGTATATCGTAGTTCGTTAGTTTTGGTCTTTATACTTTGGAAAAGGTTACGTCATCTTCATAATGATAATAATGATATAAATATCATATATATTCATTATATACATATTTTTAGTAATCCATACAAGTTAGAGATAAAGAATGAGTTACACTATTCATCGAGATGGTAGGTCATATGAATGCATGAACACTATTTTTTGACTGATGGAATGAAAGAAATGTAAATAATAATTCCCCTTTACAAAATAATAATTATATCATATAAATCATATATATTCTCAAAATTCATCCTAATTACTTTCCAAGATAAATTGAAACAAAAAATGAATCCACTCTCTTCGTGTAGGTGGTAGTATGCACATACGCACGAATGACTTAATAATTTTTAAATGTTTTACAAGGTAATAATTATGATATGATATTATATTCCAAACTTATAAGTATTTTTTATATATCATATATAGTCATTAAACCTTTCATAATTCCCATTTATAGAAGATAGTGATGAAAAATAAATTGTATCAATACTTTCACTTCTCATTTGATGTGAAAGAGGGTGGATAGTGGTGGTTTCCTAATCAGGATGAAATTTAGTTATATTGAGTATATTGATGATATTATTTAATGATATATACCATATAATTATATGAGGTATAATATTATGTAAAAATAGTGTGATGGGTTAAAGAGATTACCTCTTCATTAGAAGATATCCTCGGTACCTATTCTTAAGAATTTTGGGGTTCATATTTTGAGGAGACCATAACCTCAAGGAATTGTCTAAGGATTATAATAATTAGTGTTTTTAGGTTTTTTTGAGCTATATGACCCAATTTATTGTGAATAATTGAGAAAAGGGGTTTCCTTTTATAACTGGGGGAGGTGTATTTTTGTAATTTCATAAAATACTAAATGAATATAGATTAATCTTGACATACAAACCAATAATTTTTCTTAATATTTGAATATAATATTGGGATATATCTTATTAATCTCATAAAATTAAAGTTGGAAAAGTATTTTTAATATTTTCACCCATATCTTTTAGTTTTAACCCCTCAATAACCCTTTGGACATTTACCTTGATATTATAGTTTTATACCTTTTTTAAGTATAAATTTTTTTATAATAAAATGTCAAACAACCCATAAATTGATCATGATTGATTTTAAAACCCATATCCTATATATTTTTAAATATATATTATTTTAATTAAATTTCAATAATTTAATAAAATATTATTTATTTTAAAATATCATTAATTTAATTTTTGACACCATTCAATTAATAAATCAAGGAAAAGGGGGAATTTAAATATAATGATTTCATACATATATAATATGTCATATGGGTATGTAAAATTCATGGGACACATTAAATAAATGAATTAATATCACTTTTAATTTTTTTAAGTTAATTTATTTTAATTTTTTGTTAATTAAATAAATAATGTATTAACATTTCAAAGGAATTTAAAGTAACTATAATTTTTTAAACAAATAATTAACAAATTCATATCATATAAATAATTTCATTAAGAACAAAGTTTACATTTATAATTGTACATATATTTATTTTTTCATTATGTGATATCATAATAGATAATTAAAACTAAGAGAGTGTCATTTTGTAACTTTCTTTGCTTTAAAAATTATAAGGTTCATTTTCATGGATATGTGTACATTAAAAATTACATTTAAAACCTAAAAAAATGAGGTTCTAATTAAAATAATATAATATAAATAATGATTAAAAGTTATGGCATGATCACTTATTTTAGAACTAGATTAAATCGATTTGTCGTTAACCGCGATGATAAATTTTACTTAGTTACCATTCATAATACCTATAAATAAAATGGACTTATTTACCAAATTTCAACCACCGCCTGATTCCAAATATGGAATAAACTTTATCACAATAAATATCTATTATTTTAATAAATTAATTTTCAATATAATTTCTCAAAACACAATGAAAATTATTTTTAGAGAAATATAGTTTTTCTTAAAAAAGACTTTTTTGTATAAAAATGTTCTTATACCAAATTAAAATTTTAAATTTTCTCCAATAAACCTAATAAAAGTATTATAAATATAATATAACTAATTTTACTTTGAACCCATATTTAAATAAGATGTAAATTTTCAAATGGTTGAAACAAACATATAGTTTTCAATAAAAATTGGAATTTTTCACTATTCACTAGAAAATCGTTATTTTCAAAAAAATCCAAAAACTTCACCCAAAAAATTTTTTGGTATGATAATTATAAAAAGAATAGTATTATAATACATTAAAAATATTTATTATAATATTTTATTTCAAAAAGCGGTTAAACTCATTTTTTGACGGATACATATTTCTAAAGCATAAAATAACAATACTGAATATTGAGCACTTATTTCTTGATAAACCGATTCATTTGTATTGATTTGGTCATATATATATATATATATCATAATTTTGTTAATTTTATTCATACAAGAAAATTTAATATCTATATTATAATGGTCATATTTAAATAATAATATTTTCTTTGTTCACTTAAGCTTGGTTTTGTGTGTCGTTTATGATATCAAACAAAATTTTCCTTTAATATATTAGAGTGTTACATAGAATATTCATACACTATATGTATATCAAGTAAATTAAACCCTTCATGTTTTCAGTATGTTTACCATG
This sequence comes from Viscum album, assembly GCA_963277665.1. Lineage (NCBI taxonomy): Eukaryota > Viridiplantae > Streptophyta > Magnoliopsida > Santalales > Viscaceae > Viscum > Viscum album. The sequence continues at coordinate 1,438,102,523 of OY728129.1, forward strand.
ACATATCACTTTATGCAGTCAATACTGGTTCATCATGTTGTTACATTAATGACCCTTCATGTGGTAGGTACTGACTCTACATGTGGTCACTTGATTCACTATGAGACCACCCTTCGAGAACTTCTCATAAAACATAAAAAAGTTCATCCATATATATATATATATATATTACATGGATGGAATACCATTATAAACAATTTCTTCATATATATATATACATATGTCTTCTTTATATATTTCATTCTTCATGGGACTCAAACTCTTCAAACAAAATTTTGACTTAAATATATTTCCAAAACAACCAATAAAATATCTTCTTGGAATATTTTTTTTAAATCATCCATGATATTTGATAATAATGAAACAAATTATTGGGTTCTGTTTAACCAGATTAATATTTACAAAATATTAACATATTTTGACAACATATACAACTAGCACATTGTGGGATCAAAATCTCACCACTTGTATTTAATCAAAATATGTTACCAATGATTATAGATAAATAAATCATACATTTTCAATGAAATTTTCTTTAATAACTTTATTGATTAATTCAATGTATCTGATATGAATAATTTTTGGATCTTCATCATCATAACTCACTTTTCTACCCATCATGGAGACACTCATAGTAATCTTCATAATGATGAAACTCTTAAATAGATATGTTTCAGGATATAATATATATATATATATATATCAGGAAAATAAAAAAAATGTAATTATTCTTTTGGTTGTACATATTTCATAAACTCTAAATCATCATCAAGTATGATCATCTTAAATTCATATTGAACATAATACAAAAAATTAATATTCAAATAGGATGAAATCTACTTCGTTTTTTTATCATGTGTTATTATAAACCACTTAATTTACATCATAAAAGAATATCCTTCAATTTAGTTTTCTAGAATACTATAAGAACATTGGGTTTCCTATGATGTATGGTTTTTTTCAGTTAAAGTTATTATTTTTGACCTAATGTGAGTCACCTTTGAGAAAACTATAGTTTTAGGGGGTATTCGGATATTGTTAGGAGCTCAAAGCCTGAATTTTAGAGAAAAATTGCTTGGCCACACACATAGTAGAAATTGTGCACCCTAAGCCTCATGGATTGAAAGAACCTTGCATGTGATGACAAAGGGATTCAGGACGACGTGTTATTTGGGGAAACCATGCATCCATGGGTTCACTCTAGTGTAAGAGAACCTATAGTTTTCAGAAAAGTGTGTTGCATGGTTTTCTTATGGTAATCATAAAACGTTCCATGTTGGACAGTGAAGGGTGCACAGTTGGAACTTGTTTTGGCCTGCCATGAGTCCAAAACATGTGACCTAGTTAAATTATGGTAAATAATAATCTCGAACGTAAAATAGTTTACAACATAAACCTATTTCATTCTTCCTCTAGTGGATAGCCTTGAGGCTTTATAAGATCCATTGAAGCTCAACTCATATCCTTCGCTCACATTTTTTCATTCGAACTCGAATTCAAACAACTTTTTTCTCATTTGATCTTCATTAATGATTACTCCATTCATCTTGTGTCATTATTAATATTTCTTCATGTTGATGGAGTTATTTGGGTTCAAGATAATATGCTCTATGTTTAGGCTTTTGAACCATTCATCATTTTTCTCTCTCTCTATACTATATAAGAGATTGATACTGAATGAGTTCACAATGAAGGAAATATAGTAGTTGTTATATACCTTTTTCCATACGTTTGGGGTTTTAAAGACATTTTTTATTGTGTCGCATGCCAGAGTTTCTGGTATTTTTCGTAAAATTAAATTAATGTTTAACTTTAATGAATTAGAACCTATTAGGTTAACCACTGAGTTCCTTTTAATGGTTGGGGGTCATTGTGCCTCAACATAGGCCACCCATGGTGTGTGACCTTGTTTCTTACCTTTGTTGTACCACACATTTGTGGTCATGTGAGGTCACCAATTTTACTTGGAGATTCAATGAGAATTAGATGGATTGTTTTAGGGTGTTATCACCATGTATTTACCTGTTCATTATAAATGAATGGGATGGTTTAAATTTAAATTATTGGACTTAGTTAATACCAACTTTAATGAGATTTCTTTTGAATGATTGATTGAAATTTGATAATGGAATTGGATTCCTTGGTTGTTATTCCTTGGATCCTGATTCCACTAAACACCATGGCCATTTCAACTCTATGGCTCTTGATTGTGGTAGTGATTTCCTTCAACCTATATACTCTTTATATCATGATTCTATAAGATGATAATAGAATTTATACACCTTTTATACATTATTCTTGGCCTATCAAAGAATTTGGTCTATTTACATGCTCCTTGGACCCCACCCAAATCATTAACAAGTTTCTATTGAGATGCTTATTGGACTCAATGTGGCTTCATTAGTCTTTTATACTTTGGATCCAAACCATTATGATATAAAACTTTTTATTACATAGATTCTACATTGTGTATAACTATAATTATAAATTTTGGCCACAGTGAATGTCATATTCATGATAATAAGCTGTGGTCATGATGGATGTCATACACACGATTACATGGAAAGTACATTTTGGATATTTTTTTCTTGTTACATATATATATACGTAGTGTGGGTATCAAATTTTAGTGGATTTATAGGATTGTATATCACCTATTATTTCTATTTACAGTTTCACTAGGTATTTTATCCTGAAAAATGTTTTCAAGTAGCCTTGTTTGGCTGGAAATTATCACTATTCATTAATCATAGACTCCGTGGGAAATTTAATTCCATTTCTGATATACCTGTGATATATTTCACACATCTTTTTCTTGTTATACATAAACTATATTTTTTAGACACCATTGTTGGTGGCCAACTATTTTTTATCCAACACAATGTTTGGGATGCCGATGGGTGCCTAGATATACTTCTTGGATGCAGGTAGGGTCTAGGGAAATCTATCATTTTAAGATGTTTGATTTGATGGTTGTATAGGATAATGAGAGTACATGATTGAGATAGGCTCTTGATTCTAGATAGGATAGTATTTGTTTCTTCATTCTTATTTTGAAACATGTATTTCACTGGATTCTTGTACATTTATTTTATATCTTTGTAGAGACATGACATGATAAATAATTTTTGTAAATGAGATTACCTTTGAAGTGGTTTACATATATTAGTGTCTTGGATGTTTATCTTATATAGATTTTATTTTCTAATTTTTCTATCTACAATAAATTTTACTATCATTGTGTTACACTTTGATATGAGGGAATATTCTCCCTACAGACACACCCTAGGACCTAGCTTCTAAATGGAAGCCTCTGGTGTATGGGGAGGTTCCCTAGTAGCCTTACGACCCATTGGCTTGGGGCACCGTTTAGAGGTATTCAGTTTCGGATGTTTCAATGCTGTGTAAAAGAATATTATTTTATTCTTTATTATTTTGAACAATATAAAATAAATAAGGAATGTTTTGTAATTTTGTAATGAGTTTAAATTTAGAGTAGTTGATTCATATATAGAGAAAATATAATTTACCATGAATGGAAATTTTTTTTTTGGATTTTGATTATTACATTTTATTTGATTCCATCGTTGGATGAAACACATTATATGTGAGGTTATTATTGATATGATTTAGGGTGTCTTTATTAGAACATAATGACATGAGGGTTTTTTCATCTCTTTCATCATTTTAGGATCCTACTAGAATTCACAGTCAATTCATTATGACATGCCATATAAGATTCATTTCTTGATCACATGAAATTTTTATATGTTCCTTGTATGGTATATCTATGATTTGGTCTATTGTTTTTGTAGAGAATTAAAAAAATGGTTGGTTCTTAGAGTTCCTATAGTAACCTAAACAATATTTTTCTGCTTACAATATAGAAGAAACCCTAAGTAGTCAATTACGGCACATTAAGTCTAGGACCATTAGTCTCATGCATGGGAATATGAAATGGTATGGATTAAGTAGACAACGTACTTAAATTAATGAGGTGTACGGACACTTGTGAATAAACTTTTTTGAACCATTTGGTTCTACCAATAAAATATAATTAAAATATAGATGTTAATTAAAATGGAATTGAACTTGCGGAAACATAGAACTTGACCAAGACCCGACTTTAGAGTGTGCAATGGGCAGCGTATTTAGTAATGTATAGGGATATTTCATTTATAAATTTCTGGATTTAGGATTATTCATAGGGGTGTGGTTATTTATAAGAAGGTTTTGATCTATCCTAAATATTTGAATTGTAATCTTATAGTTATCGTTTTTTATATGTGTTTGTTTTTAGTTGTAGTGACATGCCTCCATGAAGACCTCCAATCATATTCTCGGAGGGTGGATATGACCATTCTCTAATTGTTTTGATACATAGGCTTCCAATAGATCATTTTATAGATAATTCTATGAAACTAGTTGTTTTTTAGATATTCATGATGAGGCATAGTTTCTAGTGGGTTTTATGTGATTCAGGAATACTATTTAGGGAGAAATACATCCTGCCTCATCTATGGAAGAGCTATTATGTGTGTTCTAGTAGTAGAATATTCCTATGTATTTGAAGTATGGGGGTCTAACGGTTGATGAGATATGTCTTGAGACTAAGTTTTTGATTTATAAGAATATGGATACTTCTCCTAAGAGAAGAGTGAATCTCACAACCTATATGCTTTGAGGAAAAGATAAGTGCTGGTGGGTGGTTTTCATCTAGGATGATACACTCCAAGATATGGTTTGGAGGGATTTATAATATAGGTTTTATGAATAATTTTTTCAAGAGACCCTAAGAGAAGAGAAGTCTAGTGAGTTTGTGAGTCTGGAGAAGGGCGTGATGACTATTATTGAGTATTCAGTAGGCTTTAGTGAGCCTCATCATTTTTTCTAATATATCTTATTGTTGATATATCGATCCCAAGAAACTTAGAGGATGGTCTCCGGAATTCCATTTGATCATAGGAAAACATTTTCAGATTGATGACTATTACTCATATAACAAACCATGAGATTATTAAATAGAGGAACCTAATAGAATATTGGGGTGTAAAGTAGAGAAATTCATCCTCTAGACCTAGTGGTTTAGTTTCTAATAATAGGAAGCGTTGTTTTTAGACTTCTCATATGTGGAGTACCAACCAGGATGTTAGTGCTAGAAACACTATCTTCTATCATAAGTTTGAAAGATGTGGGCATAGGAGGAATCAATGTAATCGTGACCTAGTTGAATACCGAACATGTAGTAGGATGGTCCACATATGTCCTTTTTGTACGACCTTCCTTCTAGGCACTAGTTGTACTTAGAATGAATAGTTGGAATGCTTCAATTAGTGATTCTGTTTCATAGGTATTTGGTTCAATCTCGATATATTTTGTATATATTACACCCAAGGAGCAGAGCTCTAGGCCATATATGGTGATAGGTATAGTCTTAGTATCCTCTACACTCGTGTATTATCTTTTCAATACATGTGCATGTCATAGTTTCATATTATTACTTGTGGTGGAGAACATTGGGCTTCTTGTTTAGTTTTTTTGGTGGCATTATAATAATGGATACTTTGTTAGGGATAAAAAAGGATAGAATATGCCAATGGATAGAGTGACCAATTGAGATTGATGGGTGTCACTATGTATGGGATCCTTTTTTATTCAATATGGCTGGGTTTGATGTCATACTTAGGATGGACTAGATAGTTTCTTATCCAACCCATATTGATTGCTATCATCGAAGGAAAAATTTCATATCAGTATAAGGAAGAGTTTTTATTCACAAGGGTGAATGTGATTTCCTAGATGGAAGAGCTAAACTGGAGGATCATGGGATGGGAGGGATGACATCCCAAATTTTTTGTTTATATTTGGATAATAATGGATTACATTAGGAAGATCTCCATCCAGCAGTTGATTGTTTTAAAGATATTTTTTAGGACAAATTTTCTAGTTTACCTTCTAAGAGTGAGATGGAGTTCTTTGTAAAGTTAGTTCGTTAAGCTTCAAAATTATCGATTCCTCCTAACAAGTTGGCTACTATGGACTTACAGGAGCTCAAGATGTATCTAGATGAATTAGAGGAAAATTGGTTTATACAACCCTTTATTTCTCCATGGGGATCACAAATAATTTTTATGAAAAAATAAATAAGTTAACATTAGGCTGTGCATGGATTATTGAAAATTGAACTAGATAAATGTTATGAATCGTTATCTTATTCTATATATAGATGAACTTTTTGATCAGTTTTGAGGAGATTAGAGATTTTTTTAAATTGATTTGAGGTCAATCTATCACTTTTTGTGTTTTCAACTTGTACACATTCCTCATACATCTCTTAATAGTAGGTATGATATATATGAATTTTATGTTATGTCTTTCCATTACATAAAATCTCCATTAGTTTTTATGGAACCAATGAACCTAGTTCTCTATCATTACCTAGATGTGTTTTTGGTGGTTTTGTGGATGACATCCCGATTTATTCTCAAAATCAGGAAGACTATTTCAAAAAAATTGAGATCATTTTTGATATAATATTAGAGCTTAATTTATATTCTAAGATCCCATAATGAAACTTATGAATGGATAAGATTCACTTATTGGGTTATATTATCTCCGAGGTAGGATTATCAGTAGACCCAAATAAGGCGATTGTTGTAGTTTTCTAGGAACATCCCTATAATTTCATTGACTTAAATTTTTTTTATTGGTATCTACATATTAAAGTCATTTTAGAAAGTAATTCTCATGCTTATAATAACCATTGATGAGATTGAATATGAATTTTGAGAAGATTGTATTGAAAAATACCTATGAGATATAAATTCAACATCCTAAAAGGAAACTAAATTTAGTTTTTGATCTGATTCTATTAACACTGGGCATGAGATACACTTTGTATGATGATGTATCAAGTTCTAGGCAAAGAGAAGTTCTGATACAGGAAGATTGAGTCATGGTGTAAGGGTATTTTCAGATGAGACCAAATGAGATGATTTACCCAAAGCACGATCTCTAGTTAGCTATAATTGTTCAAGCTTTGTGTTTTTGGATACATTTTCTACTGGGAGAGAATTTTAATGTATACAAATACCACTACATCATGAAGTATACAAATACATAGAATGAGCTTAATTTGAGGGAGAAAAGGTGGGTTGAGTACCTATAATTTTTATCATTAAATATTTCATATACACCTAGAAAGGGAAATATTGTGGCATATCCAATGAGAGGAGGACTCAAATATATATAGTTCAAAAGGCCATCAGTGATGGGTACCTTACGTAATTATTCTATAAGATACACATAGAGGTGAAGGATGCCTGAGGGAATACATTTATCTCATTATTAGTGGTGACATAAACTCATCCAGATAGAGTGTGGATAAGGTATGTTTTTGATTTTGGAGGGCCTCATCCTATGGGAGAGTGTGGAAGGTGAAGACCCACCTCTAGGTTGGACTGTGGGCAATGATAGAATTCTATGTATGCATGATCGCATTTGGGTTCCAGAATACTTACATGAGGAGATGATATGGGAGATTCATGACATAGTTATGGAATTACATCATGTCATTACCAATATGTATTGTGATTTATGTCACTAGTATTCGTGGTCATGGGTGAAATGTGAGGTATCTAGTTTTCTCAAGATTTGTTCCAACTATAAGAAGGTGAAGGTATGGAATGTCAAATGAGACATTCTTTTACAACATTTACCTATTCCCAAGTGGAAATGGGATGATGATGTGATGGATTTCATTACTAGGTTATCATATTAACCTCATGGTAGTGATAGTGTTTGGGTTGTTGGGAATAGGCTAACAAATGTCACACATTTCTTACCAACCAGGGAGACCTTCTAAGTAGATGATATTGGAAGATTGTATACCAATGAGATAGTTTGACTTCATGGGGTTCCTCATACTATTGAATTGGTTAGGGAATATGGGATTATATCTCGATTCTAAAGGAGTTTGTAGAGAACATTAGGTACACTGGTTCTTCTGAGCACGACATACTACAATCAGACTAATGGCTAGTCAGAGCACACTATTCTAGTTCTAGAGAAAATGTTGTGGGATTGAGTCTTGGATATTGGGGGCTCTTGTGAGAGGAATATATAATTAGTTATTTTGTCTTACAATAATAGATATTATATGACTATACAGATGGAACCTTTTTAGGCTTTTAATGATAGTCTATAATGATCACCCACATATTGGTTAGAGGTAGGTGAGGCATCATTTCTTGGTACTTGTCTAATTTATGAGAATTCAGAGCATGTCCAGTAGATTAAAAAAATTATGGATACTAAAAAACCCTGATTTAAATCTTATTCTTATCACCATCAATTACATATAGATTTTGAGGTCGAGGATTATGTCTTTCTTACATATCAAATCGAGGATGGGGCACAGATAGATTAGGATGCTTGGCAATCTTTCACAACCATATGTTGGACCTTGATAGATTATAGAGAGAGTTGGGATGGTAGCTTCTCTATTGTAGTTACCATAGATGTATTGGGCCATGGATTAAGTCTTCCACGTATCTCAGCTACAACGTTATCACTTAGTACCATATAACACTCTGCATCTAGAAGAGGTTGATCTATAGGTTGATGAGTCCTTCGAGGAGTATCCTATTCATATAGTTGATCAGAGCCCGAAGGTTCTACAAGGATAGTTAGTTCCTCTCTCATGGGTTCTATGGAAGCACACCCATTAATAGGATGATACTTGGGATTGTGATGTTGATATACGTTCACAATGTATGAAGTTATTCTTATATTATTCTTGACCACATTTGGATGAGAAATTTGGGGGAAATTGCTTTAATGGGGAAAGATTATCAGATCCCAGTTTATCCTATGAGATACAAATCATTTTTTTCAGTTTAGCTCCTTGTTTTTGACCTAATGTGAGTGACCTTGGAGATCATGAGCGTTTATGGGGCTTTATGTGGCTTGTTTGGAGCCCTATGCTTGGTTTTTGGAACAAAACATCCAAGATACATGCTTAAGAGAAACCATGTGATCCAAGTTGCATGGTTTGATGAAACTATGTCATGCTAGATAGTGGGATTCTGGAGGCCATATAGTTTGAGGAAACCATAAATCCAGAGAATATGGAATGTGAGAGAACATTTAGTTTTTAATAGAGTATCCAACATAGTTTCATTAGGGTTTCCCAAACTGTGCGCCTTAAACTTTGTGGGGGTTCCCCTTTGAAAAGTGAAGCATGAGTGGTTGGTGCATGGTTTGTCCAACCACGCATCCAAATAATGAGATCCAATTAAAATAGGGTAAATAACCTTTTCAACCATAAAATATTTTATAACTGAAATCTATTTTCATTATTATATCAGTGGATAGTGTTGAGGTATTGGGAACTCCTTTGAAGCTCAAATTATAAACTTTTATATCATTTCATTATCTAAACTTGGATTTGGACACCATTTATCTCATTATATCCACATCATTGATTAATTCATTCTTCTTATGTCATTCCTAGTTTGATTTGTTTTGATATAGTTATTTTGGTGAAAGATAATATTACATATTTTCGGGATTTTTGTCGAGTCTTTGTTTTTTTCTCGATCTAGATTGAATCAGATCTTAATACTAGACGATTACTCTATTGCGTAGCTACAGTAGGTGGTCAAAAACTTTTCCCGAAAATTTGGTTTTTTAAAAAGTTATTTTTTGGTGACTCACATCAAACATTCTGGTGTTGACCCTAAAATGAAATGAATGTTTAAATTGAATTAGGTTTCCACTTAAGTACATTTTAATGGATGGAGGAAATTTCTCATCAACCTAGGATACCCATGGGGTGTTCCCTTATATCCTCTATATTTTTTACCAACCCATTGGGTGAATGTGTAATATCTAATTTTTGTAGGGTCCCTAATTAGAGTTAAATGGATTTTCAAAGGTTTTTAGCGACTTGTACTTACCTATTCGTTATAAATAAAAATACTTGATTAAACTAAAATGATAGAAGTTGGTTATTATTTCCTTGCATGAGATTTATTATGAATGATGGGAGGATGAATCTATTAGTGTAGTGGATGCCTTGGTCAGTGTAACTTGGATCCTAATTCCATTAGATGGCATGGACATTTCTAGTCCATGGTTCCTAAGTGTGGTACTGGATGACTTGGACCTATTTACATCATGGATCCTTATTCTATAGGATGCCAAGAGCCTTTAAACCCCATGGATTTGGTTTTATTTGGATCTCTAGGAGATTTTTCTATTCACATACTCCACGGAACCCACCCAAGTCATTACTGATTTTCCATCAAGATGCTCATGGGCTCAATGTGGATTCCTTGGTAATCTAAACCATGGATCCATCCCTTTGTGTTCTGAAACTTGCGACTACACAGTGAAGTCATTGTAGATGTCTCTAATTATATAGGGTTACCATGGTAAATGTTATACAATAGATTATATGGTGTGGTTAGGATGAATATTATATACATGATTAAACATAAATCCTATTGTGGATATTTGGAATGTTTTATATATAGCCCTCTTATGAGTATCAAGTTATAGTGGTTTGAAAAAATTGCATCACATCGGTAGTTTCAGATTAAGGTTTCCCTTGTTATGGGAGATGGACTATTGTTTAAAGGGATCCTGGTGTGGTAGGAATGTATCACATTACTTTTATAATTGTTTTCATGGTAACTTTAATTTAATTTTTGAAATAACTATGATATATTTCACACTGCTTTATTTTTTTATAATCAGACTTGATTTGTTATAGAAAACCAATGGGGTGGCCTACTAATTCTTATATGACAACATGTTCAGAATGCTATTGGAGTCCCCATTAGAATTCATGGATATAGGTAGGGACACTTTTCTTAGAAGAATGATAGAACATGACTGATCTAGGACCATGATCCTAGATGGGATATTTTTTTACTTTTTGGTATTTTGAGACATGTATCATACAAGATTTATGTACAACTATTTTCCATATTTTTAGAGACATAACACAACACATCATTTTTTATATGATACTGCCTTTGGAATTGTGTATATATATTCCATTCATCTATTATTATCTTCTGTCTAGTTGATTTAAATCTTACCCAATTGACTTACATGTTTACTAATACTGCATTACACACGGAATTGAGGTAATAGTCTCCCAAAAGACACACAATAATAACATATTACAAATTGGCAGGATCAAGCATATGGGATGACACACATGAATCCATGTGACCCACCAGATTTGTGCACTATTTAGTGTCATACAATTCAATATGTTACTAATACCATTTGAGATATCAATTTTAGATATGGAATTCTTCATTTTAGATGTCCAAAATTGTAATCCAACGCTTCTAATAAGGTCCCCCCATATGAACATGATTAACCTACAATTATGTATATTGAGTAAACTCTATCATTAATGGAATAAGATGGGTCTTGTTGTTCATAAATTTGAATATCATGGTTGTGAGGATGTTCTCATCTATGTTTCTCCATTCTTCATTCTTTCACATCTATTTTTCTGAAAAAAAAATTGGGGTAGTATGGTTCTCATCATACCTTCCATTTCATTGTATGACATGGTTCTTCTTTCAATATACATCAAATCATGTGAACCACTTAATATGATCATCATTATTTTTATGTCTTCTTAGGATGTTGGTAATTTCATTAAAACAAATTTTATAATGTGTCCATCCTTATTGTATTTTATACATAAAACTACATCAACATTATGATTTTCATTTATTAAAAAACTCTCATGAAATTTGACATCTTCATGTGGAATCATTTGATTTACTTTAGTATATGATTTTCTTGTGATTCTTCCATATTATTATCACTTTCCATATATTCAATCAAAATTATTAGAATGGCATTTGGAATATTCAAAACATTTTTATACTCTCTACATGGTTTCTCATGAGGGCCCTTATTCACATTTGTAATTTTATAGGATGTACCATTCTATAAGTTCTTTGGATTTTTTTGTATCTAATTTTCCATATTTTTTCCTTTTAAGTATCTCTCACTTATTTTATTTGATATATTCTTGGGGTTGTATTTTTTGATTCAGTATTATACTTAATTCCCAATGTTTATTCTTAATTATTATAATTTTTATTATTTTATCATCGGATTTTGATATATTCTTATATGATCATGAACCATTTTTGTGACCACATTTTTTTCCATCATCACATAAGTCATCAAGTTCATTAAATATTTTTGAGGTAAAAAGATTCATCTTTATCTAATGATGTTGCTTTATCTTGGGAAACCACCCCCTTGGTATGATATTTCTTTATGATATGACATTAAAATTATTATACAAATAATCAAGGGAATAATTCCAAAACCTCTTGTAGCTCCAAAAAATACTTATATACCATTAACTTGTTTTCTCTATTGCATGTTGTCTATAATTTCCAAATATTGGACCATGTTGTTTTTGGGATTTCTTCCCCATCAGTTGGGATATTCATGGGAAACCAACCTTCGTAGTTTCTATTTTATACATCATAGACTAAGTAGTAGAATTTTCCACACTTCTTCTCATCAATATTTATATATATTATGTATTTCAAACTATACGATTTACATAAACAAAATTCTCAAAGACATTAATGTTTTAGGAGGGTAATACATTTTCTAGTGAGGATACTCGAGAATGATTAGCCCATAATGTACCAATACTCATGACATTGAATAGAGGTCTTTACTCATCACAATATTTCATTGAAAGTTATGTGGTAGATGCTTCTTTTACACCATATCCTTTTTTGGACATATATTGAGAACATTCAATATTCACTAATGTATCTCTTATATAAGATTCTTCATATTGATATTATTCCCCTGATCCTGAACATCATTCATCTTGGTTTTCAACTTCCTTTTCAATCCTTTCTACTTCATAATCATACATTCTATTAATTTCCTATAAAATTTTTTCAAGTTAATTAATAATCTTATATTTTATATCAATTTTTTCTATTAATGACGTTTATAATACTTTTCAAGTTATCTTCTAATGGATGGATCTTCTCTTACATGTCCCTTTTCACATGCTCCTTTTCTTGAAACTATTAGATCTATTTACTCGTACATTTATAGTATATCACTTCGAGATCCATATTCCAAACATTATCAATTTCCACTTACTTAGAGATCTTTATACATTACAGAAGTTGTCTTTGCAAAGAATTATCCATATTATCTATTTCACCATCAAATTGGGTGATTTATTCATGTGGTCCTTCAAAAATTAAAAAAAAATTACTTCCTTATGAAATAAATTATTCAATGTTTTTAAATCACACACTAATATATCTTGAGAAGATACCTATATGTGATTATCACATGAAAAACATGGTTTCTATGGGGGACAGTTTTGAAAGGAATTTTCACACACCTCAAGATCACTTGTCATCATTGATCATTATGAAGCAGGGAGTCAACCCATTTACTTGATGGTAATCTACACCACTTGTTATTATCATTCCAAAACATATTTTCTTCCTTGTTATCATGGAATAGAGAAACTAAATTTCATTCTTCTTTACACAAGTGGTATATCTACTTCAACATCCAATTTTCTTTCTTTTTCATGTTCATTATAGTCTTGGAGGAGATAAAATTATGATTCAAGACAAAATAATCATCACAAAAACTACACATCAATACTAATATAAGAAAGAAATTAAAATCTTCAAAAGATAAAAAATAAAAAACATATAATACAATTGTGGTGGGCCTCAATTTTATATTAATTTTTAATACTACTTGGGATATACTCAACACTGAGTGGGGGTGAATTAGTATTGGTGATTTTTTTTTCCAATTCAATCTTTTTCCCCTTTTCTACTTTTAATGGTTATGACCATGTTTATCACGCTATCTCTTTCTTATCATATAAAATAAGATAAATCAATTAAAGTAAAGAACAATATATTTTGACAAGGTTCACAACTCAAAAAGATTATTTAGTCCTTATTGTGTATATTAATGACATATATATATATATATATTACACTATAATGATGTACCAATTATATTTTTTGTCTTCTAGATAATCTTGAAATAACATTTTTTACATACACATTAAAAGGGGGTACAAAAAATGATCTTATGTCTCGTGACTAGTGATAGTCTACTATAACAAGAATATTCCCACTAAATATTTATACCTCCAATAAATATATTCTTAAACTTATTTATGTATTTTGATACTTCAATCGGGTCCTCCACCAGATGTGAGTTATGTTGAATATCACATTTCTACATTGGATGAATTCTCTTCTCTTACATTCACAACACCATACAATAAAATTCTCTAATTATTATCATAAATGAATAATAATTAACACAAACATCTTCATGATTTCATTATTCTCTTGAACTAATTTTAAGACCATTCCTTTTATATAAAAAATCGACTATAGAGAGCCTTAATCTTTTGAGCCTCATATCCATATTGACTAATTCATCTACTTCTTCTTCAAGTGAAAATAGATTTTCACAATACATTCCTCTCCCCTTTTACCTTATTCCCTATTATTTTATCTTCTTATCCTCCAATGAATATGATTTTAAATAGTCCTTAATATTATTTTGTCCTTTTAAACTCAATGAATGTTTAGAAATTATTATGTTACACCTTCTCATTCTTGGAACATAGATAATAATCTCTATGGAATAATTGTTCCAAACATCCACTCACCCTATTAACATTCAACCACCTGAAATAATATATATATATATATATATATTAATAATAACAAAAGAATATATTTCAAATTATATTTCTTATCACTTATATTATTTAAAAATTCTTGTAAATAATTTTGAATTAAAATATCCATAATTCTTGTATTTTTTCTACATAATTATTTCAGTAAAAAATTACATTCATAATTGATAGTATTTACCTATAAACATGTAAAAATGCATGACTTATTCCTACTCATTTGATCCTAAATTTATTCCATGTTAAATCTATGAAATATATATGGGATTATCATGAAAAAATCAATCCACAAAATCCATATATTTATAAAATATTCTCATATACATATTAAATATGAATTACTTATGGTGTTTTCTCCCTTTCTTAAGGTCACATGTTTCATGGATCATCATTGTTATTTTAAAAATGGTTTGCATCACAATTTCATTACACATAATATATGTTTCCTTTTTAGTATTGTTCATTAAAAGATGATTTTCATGTAATTTACTACTTATAAATTAGCATGCATGCTTCTTGGTAGCTTCACTACAAATAATAATAAAACTTTTTCATGAACCTATTATCATACCAACCTAAAATATGATAAAATAGTGTATTGTATGAATCCTTTAAAAATAGTTCAAATTTCACAATATAAAACATCCAAGAAATAAATATTTCTTTATACTCTCCTTGATTTTAGGTGAAATAAATTTATGTAGTTCTTAAGTATTAATGCAAATATTGATTATGATTATCCTTATATTGATCATCATAATCCTTGTAGCGTTGAATGCAACCTGAATTTTTCTACATCTTTGTTATTAAATAGTCATGATAATTCTTATAATGATATATCCATCATTGAATAACACTTAACATTGCATGGAATGAATAAATTATATATCTCTCATTATATTTTCTCAAGTAGTTTAGTGATAATTTCATGTCACTGTCTTCATACATCACATAAAGATATACTAATTATTCCAAAACATCATTTTTAATCTGTTTAATCATACAGTCAATCAACCAAATATGTGAGGCCATGGTCACCTGACTTACCATGAATGTCCACAGTCACTTAACCTTCTGTTTGGTGTATAATAAATCCTTTAGGTGTTAAGTATTCCTCCATGTGGTAGGTTTTTAATTATTCATTTAAAAGTTTCACATTACTTTATGTGGTCACTTACTCATCGTAGCTTCACATACCATATGGAACTAAAATTAAGTCATATCATAGATGTGGTCAATATATTAACTATGACTCCGAACATCATGGGGTGGATACTAGTAATTCATTCGGTCACATGAATCACCCTTCATGGTTTAGAAATTTATTTTACATGCGGGCACTTGAATCCCCATGAGACAATCCTTCACATAATCTTCATAAACCTTAAAAATCAACATTATTATATATATATTTAACATGGAAACATGACCATTATAATATTATTTATCATAGATATTTATAAACATATTGATTATAAATTTCATTCTCTATCAAATAGTAACTCTTTAAATAATTATTAGACATGAATATATCATCAAAGAAACCAATACAAGAACTCAAAAGAAACATGTTAAAGCATAATCATCCAAGATATTTGATTATAATGAAATAACTTCTTGGTCCCCCTTTTACAGTATTTTCTCTTTATAATATTATTATATCTTGAAATTAAATATAACTCACACAAAAGATCTCAACAACTACCAATTGACCTTATCAACATGAAGGGTCTTAGATTTAATGAAATGTTATTAATTTTCATCAATTTCAAAAAAATTATTTATATGCCATGTTTTATATGGGTACATTTATATTGAAATATAGGAATATGTGTTATTTATATTATAAATATCGAATATTTTTTTTGTAATTCACTTACGAATAATTGTCATCATTTTTTTATTAAAAAAATATAGTAATGTAAATAGATATAAAATCTAGTTTGTATGCCTCATATCACACCCAACAATGGAATCACCACTTATTTAATGAAAATAAAAATAAGTTTGACTATATTATAACCAGATGGGTATTTGTATTATTTTGTGTTAAAATCACATTGTATATGTCTTGATTTTTTACAAGGTAATATTAAAAAATCTCTAGGTAGTGAAATCGATGAAAAGAATATTGAGCTTCTTGAATTAGTTCATACTAATGTTTTTAGACCATTTCTAGTTGAATAAAGAACTAGAAACCAAGGCATCATAAATTTTACTAATTAATTTAGTAGATATGGTTATGTAAACATAACGTTTTGTAAGATGGGATCCTTCGATAAATACAAGTAACAAAATAATATAGCTAAAAACTAACTTTTTAACAAAACATAGAAAAATCACTCATAAGATAGAAGAAAATATATTAACTAAGAATTTATAAAGATATGCTATATCATCTTTATTGTGATAGTAAACCTATGTTGGTGCATTTATGATATTTTTGTTGTGAATAATTTATTAAATCCTGTTTAAGCATCATACATAAACCCCAATGAAAAGGTGTAGCTGTATAGGATATCCAAATAAAACTAGTGGATATTACCATTAAAACCCTTCAAATGAAAAAATATTTATTAATATATGCCCATATTCATTAAAAGGTAACATATACTTAAAAGATAATGTCGAAGAGATATTTTTTTTGATGAAGTTTTCGATAAAGATACACATTATTTGGAACATGAACTGATTCTACAAGGCCTTGTTGAAGAGGGCATTCCAGGTACACAATTACAACATGGGAGTAATAGTGAGGTTATAGAACCTAAATGATATGTTTTTATAATCACGAAAGATTGTGAATAATTGTTAATTGTAATAATGGTCATGTAGCCTATAAAAAATTATATTGAATAGAATGAACCCAGAAGAAATGAGACATGAATTCTAAAATGGATCCCATGTAATAGAAAAACATAGATTTTGGTAGATCTTATAATTAATGTAAAGAATATTAATTGAAAATGGGTATTCACAAAGAAAATTGGAATTTATGGACAAGAAATCACTTAAAATTAGTGACTAGTGGTAACATGGTTTAATTATAATCAAGACATCAACTAAAACTGAAAAATTTCACCAATTTCAATACTAAGTTCAATGATAATTATAATTTCAATAATATTTTACCAAAACTATGTGATTTAAAAAATGGATTTTAAAATAGATTTCCTCAAAGGGAGACTTCAGGAAGATGTCTATATGATAAAACTATAATTTTTTGAATCTAAATAATGATATATATATATATATATGATGGCTTAAAATATCCATGTATAGATTAAAGAATGCATTATACTCATACTATGTTTTCTTATGTGAATCCATAACATAATTTGGGTTTGTATATAATGAATGAGAGTATATGTTTATATGAAATTTAGTGGTAGTGAATTTTTTTAATAGTATATTATGACATATTACTGATGATAAATGAAATTCATGTTTTATAGTATAATAAAACATTAATAAACACGTGCTTGTCCTAGAGTGACTTAGTTAAGTAACATATATTATTGTGACAAATAAGTGATCCATGATGTTACTTGAACATAGCTAAAGTATATATATTGAAAATATAAATAATATATTTAGTATAAAGAACTCCAAGATGGTTTTTTTTTATTGTCACATGGAGTTCCTCATCCAAGAAAACGTCTTCTTAGACATGTAAAGAGAGGCCGAGACAGATAGGGATCTCATACACTTATATGATAGGGTTTATCTTGTATTCTATGCTGTATAGTAGGCTAAATGTTTCCAAAACCATAATCATGTTATGAAAATAAGATGCTGATCTTGTATACAACCGATGGGTGGTAGTCAAGAAAACCCTAAATTACATATTGTAGACTAATAATATGTTACAGTTTTAATAAGGAAATAAACACATAGTCATCAAAAAATATGTAGATTATAATTTCTAAATATATCAAGATTATCTGAATTCATAATTATTATTTTTATCTACTCTAAATATAGGTGTTGTAAGTTGTAAGATCATAAATAAAGCCATGGTTATTGATTTTACAGTTGATTCCATGTTTATTTTCTATTTTTATGTAATAGAATAACTTGTTCAGATATTTGAATATGTCAAATATATTGATATGGTTCATAGAATTAATAGCTTTTCATAAAGTATTGGATTGATATTAAAGTGGTGGATTTTTTATGGTATCTAATTTTACAGCAGTATAGATAGTATATTCTTTGAAAGTATCATTTATTGAGGTATTTTTTCCAAGGAGTTGATGTCACAGAAAGTAGAGTCTCTATACAATAAAACATGGGGGCCCATTGAATAAAGAATTATTTTAGTAGAATCCTGAATATATTGTGAGATCTATAGGAATAAAAGTCATTATAAATTGGATCTAGTCTACGTGGTGATTTTTTAGTATTTTACCCTAAAACCAACTTAATTTTTACTTTACATTACGTGTATATTAATTGACTTAAATATAAATTAATACTTTATCACATATTGGTTTTTCTTCTGTGTTACTTTAATATAAGAAATTCCAAGAGTATATATCACATTAAAAAGTTTATATCAGCTCACCAATATATTGGAAACATTTAGATGATATTATAATATTCTTATGTTTAATGACATATGGTCATATAAAAACATCTTATGTGACATAAATTATGAAAAATATCAGATGTTTGATACTCGTAAGAGTAAAAGAATTCAAATCATGGAGTTTGAAATTGGTAATCTCTAATATGGGAGTGTATGTAGATATAAACTCAAGTAGGAAATGGTAATTTTTATGCATTATTGGATATTGAAATCTATTTAATGTGTGTAATGATCCTTATAATTCATGTTTGTAATTAATGCATGTCATGAATCATACACATAGTTGGGTTTCAATAAACTATTAAAAAATATATTCATTGAAAATTTATGTTTTCTGGGTGAATCAAGAATGAAATTTATTAATGAGTATTTTGTGTAAGTATTTATCACTTTCATATTTATATAAGATTTTATCTCATACAATTCATTGGAATGAAACTGTTGAACTAAACTCAATGTACATGGGGTATGGATGGATTTATTTTAGGAGTTAAAGAATGTCATATTTGTATTAGAGGATTATGAAAAGAGTATGAAACCTTCTTGATGAGATATCAAGACAAATTGATTATATTACATAGTGAGAATTAATATGTGGTTACTAATGTTGTGGTATCTACTAATTCTTCTAGATTCTTCTAAGTATTTCTATACATTCATATTGGACTCTAATTAAATCCACCTAACAAACCCGAGGATGAATCTTAATGGGTCACAAAGTTAGTGATTAAATTGATCACAACTATATTTTTTTATTTAATTATTAGAATAAATATAATTATCTAGACCAAGGAATAATATTTGTTCAAGATTTATTGATCACATATATTTAGTCACCTTTTTATATGAGTTGAATATTTAATAAATATTGATGTGTCGGACCAGGAGTGTTATAAATATTGATTTAATTATCTAATTAAAAATATTTACTATTTGATGTTTGGTAAATATTATGTAGGAAACACATATCGATTTAACGAGTCTGGTGGGAATAACATATTAAATATTTTTTTTAAATATTAGTTTATCTATTTAAGTAATTATATTTATTTTATCTGCGAGACGTGAATTCATTAAGGAATAAAAATTATAATTACTATTATTTTTATATATGAGGTTCACTAAGGACTATGTAAATAATTAAGATCCTATATGCAATTATTTATTCCTCGACTGAGATTTATAAATACCATGTTATATAATTTCCTAGGGTTAGATGAAAGTTGTGAGAACCATTTTTACACATAAAAATTCTCCTATCTAGATATTTATCGCATTAAAGTACTTGTCTATGGTTTTATCACAAATATAACATAATATCTTCCACCTTACTCCTCCTCTCAAGAATTAGATAACAAGGAAAATTTTAATTAAATAAAATATATGATGAATAATGTACCTCCACTTTAAGAAATTTTGACATTATAATCTTTAGAAGTGATTGAGGGAGATCCCATGGAATTAACTAATGGACCATGTTCTCCAAGTATAGTATATGGGTAAAATCATTAACATAACACCTTAAGCTATATTTATATCATACAACTTGATTTCATGTATAATTGAGTTAATGTAGATGATGAAATGTGATCCACATATCGATAATATTTCCATGGAGATCAAGTAAACATAATAGAACACAACCTTATTTAGTTCTTCACATCAATTTATATTTTTATGTAAGTTTATTTAGAGGCTAATCCATAATTTCAAATGTTTAATAATTATTAAAATTGTGATTTAATTAATCATTCCAATTTTTTTCCCAAATTTTAAAACAATGGAACCACATTACATTGAATTATAAAATTCCAAAAAACATGAATGAAATTTTCAACACATAAATATTATAGAAAAACCCTTTCGATATCTTCATATGTTATTTGAAACTAATATATGATAAGTTTTAGTGGATTAAAATATTTTTATTCATGAATTAAAATATATTTATCTCAATTTCATGAACATAAAAAAAATCTTTGTGTCCTTTATTACTTAATGGATTACATTAGAAACAACCATAATGTTTAGACACTCAATCTATTGAGGCTTTTATTTAGCACATATTTATTTCAAAAGGTATAAAGCTCAAGAGAATAATTATTTCCCTAAAAATTAGTGAATAATTACCAAAGAACCTTTTATAAATATTAGTTTTGTATCTGATTTTAATGGAATTCATATCTTTTAAATATTTCTCTCTAGCTATAAAAATGAGAAATTTTACTTGAGGATTTAATAGTGACTATAAATCCTAAAAACCCAAAAATGAACATGCAATACGTCTAAAGAAAATATATAGAGACACTTATGAAGTGATCAAACTATTTTAAATTAGTGGGGTCAATCTATCATTATATAATTACTCATAAATCATATATTATATTGATCATAAAAAAGATGGAATTTTGAATATCATTGGCCGGTTAATCAAAACTAAAGTCAAATTAGTTGATTGAAAATCTAATTCTGATAATTTAAATTTGATTTTTAATAATAATTCTGGGAGAATACATCATCTACCATATAAAATTTTAAATTTGAAATTTTAAATCGCTTTTTGTTCGCCTCTTTCCATTATTGAGATTATAGGAGAAAAATATTTTGAAATAAATTATAGAAGAATGACAATCCAAGATAGAAATTCCTATTACCAATGAATATTTTTTTTAATTAACACTTCATTTTCCAAAAAAGAAATAGAATATTTTTCTTTGAAAATTTTTAAACTATATTTTAAATATTTTTACACTTTTTGAATATCAAAAGTGAAAAAATAATCGATCATGTAGATTTTATAATTTAAATCTTTATTTATAGGATTTGTTATCCTTATGAGTTTAATGTTATAGTGAAATGTTAACAAGTTGAATTTTTATTCTTATAAAATCAATATGTGACTCCCATTACTTGTGTTTTCATGAAAACAAGTATTCATTAAATCAATATTATCCCCATATATGTGCTGTTTTGGAATTTTAAAAAGTGAATTATTACTTTTTTGTCCCCTAAAATTGGAACATGACTGATTGTAAAACCCAAGTCAAAAGGGTGTGATTCGTCCAAAATAGTTATGTATATAAAATTCAATCTATTTAATATTCTAATTTAGCTATTTAGAGTGTTATAGAGTATTTCATCTTATTAAACTTATAAACCTAAATCTCTCATGAAAATGACATTTTTAATTGTAATCTTTTTTTATTACACATAACTCATTGTATACCATAAGAGGGGTGTGTATTACGATTTTTTGAAAATTTATTCTTACCTTTTAAAAAGAAGATATTGTATTTAAATTAGAAAAGAATACTACATCTATCTTGAATAAAGAATCAATTGTAATAGAATAAATTCAAAAAATGAAGAAATAATTTTACTTGGTTCACCTGTAATGGGATACAACCAAGGAGTACATATCCATTATTTGATGATATAATAATTATAAATTACATCATTACTATCTAATTTTATGATTTAGGATAATATAACTACTCATCCAAGGTCCACGAGATATTCCACTTATTTCCTTCAGTTGAGTTACAATGATATAATCTATACAAAGAATGAACTCACAAAAATATAAATCAATGATTCAACACTATACAATGATGAGTGTTCTCTATGATACTTAAATATTTACTTACGAATAATCAATGAAATTCATAGAAAAAAATATTTTAATAAGGTTTTAAAATGTAACATAGATTGTTCACTATTCATCTTATTATTCAATATATTCAATGAATTTCCCTATCTATTCTCTATTTTGGAATGATCATAATTACTCTCTTTCTTTTTTATGTGTGATAAAACATTCTATTCATTGAATGAAAATCTATACCCAAGGAAATTTAATTCTAATTAAAAAATCAATGATAACTTATAGCTTATTTTTCTTTAATTCCTACACTTTAATATTATTTAGATAGATCACTGTCATATAAATATGAATATCTACTTATTATTTTCACAAATAACTTCCAAACCATAATGATGCTACTGAATCATAATTTTATTTGAATCCTCTATATTTATAATAGTCACATCAGGAAATAAATCTTCATGGAACTATAGGAATGTTTTTTCCTTAACCATCCTTAAACCACTCGATAACTACGAGTCTCATGAGAAGTTTCATGGTGAGAACAAAATATTTGAATCAAAATATTCAAAACATGAAGAATCAAAGCCCTATAAGATTTACAAGGTAGGAATTTTTGTCTCAATTCTTATATATTTATTTAATTCCAATATGAATTAATTCTTGGTTTAATGATTCATGGTAGAACATAGTTTGAGAAACCAAAATAGTGAAAATTTTAGAATTTTTGTAATGGAACTAAATTCAGGAAATGTGAATCTTCCAAACTAACGAATCATTAAATTATTCTATGTTTCATCATGTTGTGTAATCTATATTATAACATGTATCTCTATTATATGTTACATGCCGTTTTTATTTCTTAAATAACTACTTTATTAATGGAATGAATTTTTCCGTTGTGTCGTGAAATGTTAATACTATATCTAGTTACATAAAAATAAGTCCATAAATATCTATAATCCACTTCAATAAGTCTCACATACATTAAAACCCTTTATGTGACTTTCAAATAACTTCAAATTGAAAAAATATCAAATATTATAACATATGGAAGAAAAAAAATACCCCTTTGTTTTTTTCAATTCACTACATCATGAACTCTATCCCCCTAGGATCACTACATGATCGTTCTCCCCTTGGGATCATTTATCTTCTTTATCTTATTAATCATCCAACTCCTTGAATTATTCTATGATCCATTATCCTCATGTTATATTAACCCTTTAGTTATTCACCCCATTTTACATAAAATTAAATGGGTTTATATACTTCATTTCAGATCATATTTATGTATCCATAAAACATACACTGAGTCAAATCTTAAAAAATATATTTCAACTAGTCTCTAGGAATATGTGAGTTACATAAAAATGTAAGAAATATGAAAAATAATTAATTATTGTAATACATATCATAAGAAATAAAATGATAAAACCTTCGATCCATTTCCAAAACCTCATAGTTTGTATGTTCCCATATAATTTTACAACCAATGAAAGTTACATCCTTGCAAGAACAAATTGTACCTAAATATAAAATTAAATACAATTTGAGAGGGAAAATCCTTACTTATTTATTTCAATGATATTGGTTGAACTAAGAGGGTTAATATGTGATTCTCAAATAAAAATTCCACTAATATTTATTTAAATACCTCTTCCACTTTTTCTTTTCATCCAATAAACTCTAGTTTCATAACATTGTGCTCCAAATTGTCTTTTACAAAATGATATCAAATCATTGTGTGATTTATATGAGTTTTTTACCACATTATTTGTTAACACAGAAGAAAACTTTTATCATATTGAATCGAAATTGGTTATTTCACCACTTCATCGATTTCATTCAACTAGTAATTCAACCATATCAACTATTTGAAAACATTAATAAATTTAATATACAATGCTTCTATTGTACTCAGAGAGGAAAATTCATTTTCTTATTTCTCAAACAAATATTTTTTCTAATGTAAATTGTTCCAACACTTATGGATTTTCAATCCATGATATCATCAGCATAGTATACATCTAAAAATTACAAAGATTCCATGTCTTCTCTAGTATTTAATACCAAACCAAAATATAATTTTCTTGTAACATACCTCAAAATCTATACCACATCCAAAATATATTTTCCATTTTGACCACTATAAAAACATACTTCCAAGAACCTTTAGTAGAAATTATCAGGCTTAGTTGATGTAAGATAGAGTAAACTTAGAATGATTTTTCTATAACAAATTTATTATACTCCATTTATTTTCTCACATATTTCATGTTTTTTTCCAACTACAATAGGAATTGAAACAAATTCCACCCTTACATTCTAAAATTATCTTCCACTTCTTTTTCATAATTCACTAGTTTTATGAATATATTCAGTTCATCTAGATACAATTTGAGCCCAAAATATATTTCAACACTCCAATCATTGACATCTCAATATATGACCTCATTAATTTCACAAACATGTCAGTAGAATTCATCTTGTTGCATCAAAATATATTATAATCTAAATACACTATCAAAAATTGTTTGTTATTTGAAATTTTCACAAAGATTTTATGATCAACCTATCCTCTGTTAAATTAAAAATTTAAAAAAATAGTCGTGGATTTCTTACTCATTTCTATACCCATATCATAATCATTGTTTGGTTATGAAGTATCCATGAAAGAAAAATTGTAACAGACTGTTTGATTAGATGTGTGAATCCAATATACGTGAGATGATTTAGGATACAAAATATTGGAATTTTTAAAAAATATATTGTGTCATTCTATACATTGAATCTTTTCACCTTTATCT
Source organism: Viscum album (assembly GCA_963277665.1). Classification (NCBI taxonomy): domain Eukaryota; kingdom Viridiplantae; phylum Streptophyta; class Magnoliopsida; order Santalales; family Viscaceae; genus Viscum; species Viscum album. The sequence continues at coordinate 1,438,128,292 of OY728129.1, forward strand.
AACCATCCTTTAACCTTATCTAATAAAAAATTGTTTTTAAAATATATAGGGGAATTTGTTTCTTTCTCATATCCCCTTTTAGCCTCCATAAAGAATGAATATGATTAAATAATGACGAATACCCAGTGGATTCCTTCTAGAACCTCAAAATTGGGGTTTTAGAGCTCTAATAGGATCTAAAATCTAATTATGGGTCCTTCTATCCACCCTTATAATCAAGTTAGTGTATCTATTTCTGATTCATTCTACTATTTTCATGATGTTGGAAAATTTATTCCCACTACTATAAAATAGCTTATTACCTCTTTAAACATCCAGGAAGAGGACATGGACTTCTGAAAAACTTCTTTTTTTAGAATTATCATCCCACTACTGCATTACCACTACTCATGTGATGTCATTGAAGACCTGCTGATATGGACCAAACACTTTGTGAATTCCATAATTCCACTATATATGAAGGAACTTATCTTAAAAATTTAACTAAAATGACTTCCCAATGGGGGAAGTATCCATCTTACCTGATGAAAATCTTCATTATGATACTCTCTCAACATGAAAAATAGGGAGTCCCTTCATCAACTATTCTTTGAGTTCCCCCTAGTGTCGCGACTCATGCCCTGGGGCTCGTGCCGTGACTACCCCAAGCCTTCCTTCCACAGTCCAGGTGATGGTGACTAGCACCGAAAAGGTGAAACCTAAAAAGGGAGGGAATTTCCTTTAAACCAGTACACACACAGACAGGGAACACTTCATATAGAAAAAAACACTATGGAAAAGGTAAATTATAACCACTACAAAAAAACACCACGGAGATTAAAAGTAAGTACTGAAAGTAAAGGGTATTGTATAAAATCCCAACTGGAAACAAAGTACAACATAATGGGCAAAACGTGCTCTGGAGGTCTTCCACCAAGCATCCTACCTGAAGGGTTGGTGCAACTCACCATTTTTTGCCTCTACTGCTTACACCATTTGTTAATTACCTCCAAGAACCATCTAGCCTCAACTCCCCGAGTCTTAGTCACACTGTCTATCGTCTACATAATATATAATGAGGTGTGGGAAAAGGCCATGTAGGGGTGAGTTTAAAAATACTCAGCAGGGACCCTAAGACTCCCGAAGTTCTCTCATAATTCCACAATGATAAACCACAAAGCACGATCTCAATCACAAATCACAAAGTAAAAGATAGCTCACACCGGGTATACAACATAAAGAACATGAATAAAGATGCTTACTCATGAAGATATATCATCTTATTATGTCATGAGTTGTTTGTTTCTAGACTGAAAAAGGTTTATAGGTGCTCAGCCACAGAGAATCTCTAGGTGTTGACCCACTGAGGATCGCTAGGTGCTTACCCATGATGGATCGCTATGTACTGACCCATGGTGGATCACTAAGTGTTGACCCGCAGAGGGTTGCTAGGTATTGAACCATAGAGGATCACTAACTACTGGCCCACATAGGATCGCTAAGTGTTGACCCACATAAGATCATTGTCTGCAGACCCACAGAGGATCACTAGGTGCTTCATCACGTCACAGCTAGCCACTAGTTTCCCACACATAACATGCTTTATTTTGGGAGGATTATCTCTTTAATAAATTGGTCATAAATAAATTTCCATTAAGTTCCACGATGAAATAACCCAAAGAACATCCATGTCATAAGGGTTCCAACACAACAGACGTTTCCTCAATCAGGTGCCCAGTCTATATATTATAGGCATTTTAGTACTTAGGGGCCGGTTGGATTCATGATTGATCCTACCCTCCCATACACTAACATTTTCCAAAACCCATTTAGAGTATCCCAAAATAAACTCCTCATCACGAGGGTCCTCACTCCACTGATGAAATTTCAAATAGATGCCCAACAAGGGAGATTCACCTATTTTAGTGAAACAGGGTCGGTCGGGTCCGGGTCTGGTAGGGGTCTGGCCCGACCGGTGGGTCTGGCCAACATGTGGTCCATTTTCAAGCACATCGACAGAATGAGGAGTGTCCAATGCAGCTAGCTTGCAGCATCATTGGGCGCTGAACCCTCTTCCGAAACATCCAGATCAACCAGCTTTTTTGTCCGACCGAGCAGCCCAAGCGGGCCGCTACTCCCTCTCCACGATGTACATCGATGTCGGTCCCTTCAACCATTGTGGTGATACTACTCCACGCAGCTAGACAGGCTAGCCGCCGTCGTGTCGGGAGTTCCACGCTACTGTGCCAGTGGGGCCGTGCCGGTGGTTCTATAGCACCGGTTGCCTCCGCAGGCCACCAGAGATGCTCCAGTGGTCAGTTTTTAATCCCATCTTTGTCAACAGGCCTCCCAGATTTCTGCCTTCACTGCGAAACCCTCATAATTGCCAACCACCATTTTTCCCAATCTCGCACAATAAACACTCATAAACCAATAAGGGGGGGGGGTCCGGACATTTTTTTGCATTGGCCCACACCCTCCGCTTTAGTATTCTAACATTTGGTAATATCATTAATAAAAAAGGAAGAATAATTCCCAATTTAAGACCACACAACAACCACCCACATGAACAGATGAGACACAGATCAACCCGTTAGTCGGTTGGTAAGCATTCATTTTATTTTCTAGGAACAGAACGATAGGGAACCTAAAAGCAATAAACCCCCTACCTGGGAACAGTGTTGCTGTCGAAGGTGACGATTCGCGTTCGTTGGCACTCATCGTCATTCATCGATGTCCGGTTCAATTCCCGCAATGGTATTCCATAAAAACTTTGTTCATCATTGGAAGAATTCATCACCATCATTTTGTCAGAGGTTCCTTTTGTAGGTTCCCAAAACCCATGCCGAAGGCTTGTTTAAATAAAACAATTGGAACCATCCATGTTGCATTCAATAATTTGGATCATTAATGAACCACAATTAATGATCCAATAATCCTACAAGTATAATGATTACGCAACCGAAGGGTCATGAGATTAAATGTCTCTTGTTCAATGCTCGATGTTAAAATGTGATCCTACCAACTACCTCTCAATGGTTTTATAAAGAATAAAATAACTCGTTTAGTTATTTTATTATTTTTCTGTAAAGTCCAAAAAAATAACTTTTTCATCCAACCCTTCCAGGTTAAAGATAATCATTGTCTAAGTGAATAATGGTGCTATGAATTCAACGGTACCCTCATATATTCAATCTGATCATTGGTTCTGAAGATATAAATCCCTACACTCACGTTTACAAAACATACCATAAAAAAGTTCAAAAATAATTAACATTCTCCCTCAACCCACAGTAGTAAAGGTTAGGATTTTCATAAGGGAAACACGTCCCAAGAAACTCAATGGTAATCTAAAATTTTCAATTTGAGTTACCATTTAAAAGTTAAAGGATTTTACAATAAAATAGTTGTTCTTAATTATTTTATTTACAGCCAAAAACAAACTTCCACTATTAGCCACGCCGGTTAATGTTAGGATCTGGCTAAGGAAATAATATACTCACGAGCTTAGTAGTGATCTCAGATTTTTAATCTGAGTCACCTTTCGTGAGTTATAACCATTTAAAAAAATAAAATAATATTATTTAATTATTTTATTTACGGTTATTCTATTTTCGGGTTTTCTCTTCATAGGCCTGTGCCAACTAAACTTTAGTCACACCAAGGAAAAAATTTCCATCTTGAATGCAACGGTGTCCTCATATTTCTAATTTGAGCAACTGTTTAAGATTTATTCCACTTTTCTGGAAAACACACTCATGCACACTATTTAAATCATTTCATTTTTTATGGATCATTTTAGGCACTCCAGACCTCAGAATCATGTGTCGTCAAAGTTTTTGGTCCTCAAATAATTCCATATTATAATAACAGTATACATAAATTCTAGGAAATTACAACTAGTGTGAATCTTTAGAGGAATTATGAGAAGATATTTAAGTGAAATTTCTTCTCGCATATCACAGTATCACAACTTATGGAATCTATTTTATCCATCTCCAAGATCTCTGAAATCAATAATATTTTAGGATTATATACTCTTATAACCATTAACTATATATGGATTTCCATAAATTCCTTTATAATTGAATGGATCAAGCATTAACTCAAATCTATCCTCACATGAATAATGGCTGATGTCTATAAGGTTTCTAAATTATCAAAATATCGCATATACAACACCATGTAGGAATTAATTTCTATTAAAATGATGGGTTTCAATGATTTTACATGGAAAATAGTTCAACCAAATAATGTTAGATATATTCTTTCTCTACCCACATAGATCAAAATCAATTTGAATAGTGTGAACCATAGTGTACCTAGGATAGTGGATTTGGGGATATATTCAGAACTATCATGGGATTTTTAGCGGAGGTTTTAATAATTTGTTGAACCTATATTACCATTATAGTAGATCATTGGGAAGTCATTGTTTCCATCAGGTAATCTATAATATTTCAATGGGAAAACATATGGATTTATATTTACTCCACCTCAGTCGTTAGTTTTGTTAAAAGTAAATCATCATCGGTCACATGAATGTTTTTTAGTGAATGGATGGAATTATTGGAATACATGGAAATGATTAACTACCAGATCAAACATATTAATAGGGTGGAAAAGTATAGTGTTAATTCCTTATCAAAGCATGTAGTGGAGGAGTGAAACTCTATTTGGTCCTTTTATGTTAATGATAATCTCTTACATGTAAAACCTTTTTATTTAATGGAGGATTTGTACACCAAAATTTAAAGTCTCTCTATTTTTCATATTATCTTAGTTAATATATTTTATATTATGGGGACCTTTGGCCCATTATGTCATGAACCACCCCCCAGGTCCCATGTAGTGACTACCCCAAGCCCACCTTCTATAGGCCCGGGGCTGGTGACTAGTGCCGAAAAGGCATATCTCACAAAGGGAAGGCATTGGATTTCAATCTGTTCACAGAGAAGAAGCCCATACATCAAAAGTAAACTAAAACTAGAACAAAAAACTAGTAAAAGTAATACAAAAAGTAAAATAGTCTATATTACAAGCCCAACTGAAAGGAAAATACAACAAAAGAATTACAATCTTCGAAGGTCGTCTACCAAGGATCCTACCTGAAGGGTTGGTATGGATCACTGTCATATTTCACTACAACACACCACGTCAATCAATCCACCTTCAAGAACTGTCTAGCCCTGGCTCCCCAAAGTCCCAGTCAAAGATATCTATCTTCTGAACAAGACACAACGGGTGCGGCCGAAACCTGTATAGGGGTCAGTATAACAATACTCAGTAAGGACCTAGAGAACAACATGTGTCTCACAAAAATCCACAAAAGAAAATACCACAAATCTTGATCATAATTTAAATTAAAAATCAAATTAAATAGCTCATACCAGATATAAATTAAGTACAAAAGAAAAGATGATTAGTTATATAGTAAGATCGTCTTATTTTGTTGAGAGGCTCTACTGGTGATCCATGAAGGCTCACTCTATTGCTGATCCATGAAGGGTTTCTCTGCTGCTGATCCACGATGGGTTGCTTTTCAACTGATCAAAAATGGGTTGCACTCATTCTGATACATTGAGGTTCTATCTCATAATTATCTACAAAGTTTTTCCCTCACGATGATCTATGATGGGTCTCTACATTGTAGATCCACGAAGGGTCTTTCTTCATTTTTCATGTCATATCTAGCCACTGGATTCCCACACATAGAATGCTTGATTCTAGGAGGATCATCCCCTTAAGAAATGGGTTATACCTCAACTATTAGGAAGTCATATATAGATTAGATTAAAGGATCATCTCGTTGTGTGTGTCCCAACGCAACAAACAACACGTCGAACGAATGCCCCATCTGTAAGATTTTGGCATTTTTGTAAAAGGGGCCTGGTTTCATTCATGTTCGATCCAAATCAGTTTCACACCAACCTCCACAAAAACTCATGCAATGTATCTCAGATATACCCCCTCATCATAAGGGTGCCAACGTCATAGACGGTGCATCGATTAGACGCACGGTCTGAAAGATACATCCCTTTCTATAAACAGGGTTAGTCACATCTCAGCATGGTCCAACTTTTTGGACTGAACAGAGTATGCGAAAAGTACATCCTCATCACAGGGGTCCCAAATCCACTAACTAAGTTTCAATCAGATGCACAGTTTGAGAGTTAAATACATTTTGGTAAATAGTGGACGGTTGCGCTCGGGCTCGGTTCGACTGCTTTAGACCGACCCAAACAACCCGGCCCAAGGTCCCGTAAGACCCAACCTGTATGTCTAGACTATTATGCATCATTTGACCCTGCCCAGGATATCCCTAGGTATATTCCTCCTGGTCACCCAGTGAACTGGTATTATCCGGCACGACCGAGTCTATTTTTCCAGTCCACGCGGCTTAGTGGCATGTCCGGCCCGACATTAACTAGCCAGACCGATCTGCTAAAATGGAAGAGGTCAAGAAACTGACCAGGCTGCTTGGGTGTCCTCATTCGGGCAGTCCGATTGGGACACGTGTGGCCGGTCCGGGTGGGGGTACCCGCAGACGATCAATCCGGCCTCCCCTTCTATCAGCATGTGGCCTTCATGTGTGGGTCGCTCTTCTCACGTTGCGCCACACTGACGTTGTGTCCTACCTCCTTTGGGACTGTTGAGTCATGGCACTACTCTTCCAACATGCACCACATCCTCTAGCATGGTAGATGTAGACAATGACTGGACGTTGTCCTCTACATGCGGCTCCCGAGTTGTGCCACCTCCTACAAGCGGCCATCGCCTCGCCTGGGGTACTGCGCGGGAGGTTCTTTCAGGGGCCACAGGGTCCAGGTCTATTGGACCAATTCCTTGATTTTTCTGTGCCTTTAGCCTTCTAGAGTTACCTTAATCACTACAATGACATTGGGGATGCATTACCATCCTCTTGGTGTTTTAGTCTCGAAGAACACAAGAATGCCTGATTATGGAGGTATTACGGCCTTGTTCGTGTTAGCCTGATCCCTCCGCATTAGAATTTAAAACTGATATAAATATGGTTTCATAATTCAAACCCATATTTCAAATCCTAAAACTCCATGCACTCATCAATTCCCAACCGAAAAGACAACAGAGTTGCGGGTCAACCTGTTCATGGGTTTATCCGCGTTTGTTGTTTAGAAAGAAGAACGACGGAAAAAATGAAAACACAAAGGTAACCTCTACCCAGATTACAGATGTGTTGTTGATGAAGGAGTATGATTCGAGTGTTCATCCATCCATGATCCATAATCATTCATCTTCATTTTTTTGATCTGTTATCCTCTATCATTTTTCACCATTCGTCAATGTCAGAGAGAGAGAGAGAGAGGTTCTCCTCACCAGAGGTTTTCCCAGGGTTGTTTGTCAAACCCGGGTATATGATTAATCAATGGTGGGGAACACATTATGTGTCTCCATGCTAAGTCATTAATGAGATCCATTAATGAGACAATGTTGCCTCATCACTGCACCACAGTGCTGATCGACCATTGTGTCAAAGCAAATCCATTTGAATAAAATAAACCTAATAATATTTTATGTTTATTTTAACATTTTCTTTAAAAAGTACTAAATTTAAATTTTTTATTCAATGTGCACTGGTTGACGTTAGGTTGTTCCTAGGTGAATCCTGACATTCTAAAATCAATAGTTCCCTATGATTTTTGATCTGGGAACTAGTTCAAATGATAGAAAAAACTGCTCCCACGATTACTGAATGTACTTTAAATAAATTTTAAAAATACGTTCCAGTCTCTAAAAGGATTGGAATCATGTGTCGTCTAATATAATGGTTCTTAAATAATCTCATTCAAATGAAACAAAATTACCTGGAAACGTTTGGGGTATTCCATTCTCCACACCTTAGGGATTTACGTCCCTGAAATCCAAATAAGGCTAAACAAAAAGAAAGGGGTAATGAGAAGGCGTATGAGCCTATCGCTCTCATGTGATCTCCTTAAGTTTACTATGCTACCAAAAAACACACACCAGAGGAATCAACCGTCCACAAATAATCCCATCCTAGAGAACCTCTATCTCTATTGGGTACTCTGTGAAAGACGCTTCGTCGACAATCTACAGCTCCCTGTCGAGGGGATACCCATAGAAATACGTTTTCACCCACCTAGTACTCCAAAGGTTATGTTGCCTATCTTTATAGGATTTATGTTGGATCTTTGGAGTCTTCACCTGCTCTCGGATGACCTACACCTTCTCAGTGGTAGCTTATACCATCTCTGGGCCCATGATTGATTACTCCCCTTTGTCTGTCCAGCATAAAATTGATTGGCACAATCATTTGTACAGTGCCTCAAATGGTGCCATACCGATAGAGGAGTGGTAGCTGTATAATACGCAAACTTCACCCATGTTAGGTGGTCCTCCCAACTACGACAAAAATCCATGACACAGGCACAAATCATGTCCTAGAAGGTCTAAATGGCCCTCTTAGTCTGACTATTTGTCTATGGGTGAAAGGATGTGCTCAACTTAGCTGAGTCCAAAAATCCTCCTATAGTCCCTTCTACAACCGGGATGTTATGTGCACATCATGATGTGAGACAATCATAAATGGGACTTCATGGAGTCGAACTATCTCTTGCATATAGAGGTGTCACAATCCCTCTATTGAGCCCCAGTCACGAAAGGGCAGTTAGTGGGCCGACTTGGTGAGTTAGTCAATGATCACTCAGATGGTATCGTTCCCCCTGGATGTATGATTTAAGACTATGATGAAGTCCATCGATACCCCACCCCACTACCACTTTGGTTCCTTGAGGTGTAGTGTCAAACCTAATTGAACCTGGTGCTCAGCCTTCACTTGCTGACAAGTGAGGAATCTCGAGACAAAATCTTCCACCACATTCTTCATCCCCGACCACCAGTACTGACATTGGAGGTTCTGGTACATATTTTCTACACCTGGATGTACCGCCAAAGGGTATTTATGGAACTCTCTCAACACCTAATCCCACAATGCCACAAGTACTATAGTGCATCCTATGTAAAGGATGACATGCTCCCCACCTTTCGAATGTCCATTAGGATCTTTCCCTCTAGATATTTAAGCATGTGTAGTCTCGCAACAGGCATCTATGAGTTATGCCACCCTGACTCGTTGTAAGTGTGGAGGGGAAACTACCATCGACTATAGAAAGTTTATCTCATCTATATCCACGATTTATATTTGAAGCAAGGACAACTACCTTGAGGACTCATTCAATAACTATGAACTCAATCTCTTACTGAGAGAATCTACCACTACATTCCCCTTCTTAGGAGTATAGACTCTCTCGAAGTCATATTCCAAGAGAAACTCTTACCATCACTGCTATCTCAGATCAAGATCCTTCTGATAAAATATATACTTCAGATTCTAGTGGTCTGTGTATATGATGAAATGCTTTCCCATCATGTTGCGTCACCACATCCACTGTGCAAAGACCATTGCTGCTAACTATGGGTCATAAATCACATAGTTCTTCTCATATGGTATCAGCTGCCATTATCCATAAGAAATAACTGCAAGACCCTACATTAGGACACAGTATAGTCTGATTCCTGACCTATCTCAGTATACCACATAGTTGATTCCCTCTTCTAGAAACCTTAAGATTGGAATGCTTGTCAAACTCTGCCTCAACTGCTGGAAGCTCTGATGGAATTTTTTGTCCATGTGAAGGGTTTTCCCTTCTTCAGCAAAGCTTCCATAGGCGGTGCTAATTTAGATATGTCGGGTATGAATCTCTGATAGTATTTGGCAAACCCAAGGAAACTCATCACCATGGTAACACTCTTGGATGGAGGTCGAGAAAGAACTATCTCAAGTTTCACTGGATCTACTGAAAATCCAAACAAAAAGATGATGTGTCCAAAGAAATGGACCATTCGTATCTGGAACTCAAGCTTTGAGAGCTTCCCATAATTTTTTTCTCCTAGAGTGTGTCTAGAATCGTCCATGGGTGCATTATGTGCACCTCCTTGGATGCGGAATACACCAAGACATCATCAATGAAGACCAGTACAAACTAGTCTAAGTATTGCTGGAAGATCTTACTGATGAGTCCCATGCACCTTGTTGGGGTGTTTTTCATGCCAAAAAACATCACTAATATTTCCTTGTGTTCATCCACCACTGCTGAAAACTATGTACTCGTTTTCTCAACATCACTAGGGGTCATGATATCCAACTGAAGAGTGATCACATGCACGCTTTTATGTTCAAGTCCATCTGACGCTGCTCTATTTTCCTTCTCACTGAAAAAGGAAAAATTGATCCCATCTATGCGGTTAAACTGAAATGTGCGCCTAAAAAAGTCGATCTGAGCACAAATCGTGGTAGTCCATACCTAGAATGGTGTCATAAGGCTGCAATTCCACTACTATGAGATCCCCACCGAATCTCTCACCTCCTGGAGTAGGCTCAAAGTTTTGGAACCAGTGTGTGATCGTGGAATCCCCTCCTGTGGGAGTCTCTAATTGTAAGGATCAAGCCAATGACTCGATTGAAATCTCTGAGATCTGAATAAGGTCTGTGGAAAGAAAAGAGTGATTAGAACCTGTTTCTATAAGAATTTAAACTATGGTTGATTATACATAGATCATATCTCTAATAATTTATAGAGTTCCATGATTATAAGACTCCATCACCTGAAGATGTCACGCCCTTGTCCACCTACTCCCAGAGCGCGTGATGGACTGCCTCGGGGTGGTGTTGGTAGTACCTCGTACCTCCTCCAGCAGCTTTCCACTTCGATGCACTTCCTCAGTTTCCCTCGATAGTCTTCTGGTTGTCTGTATGGAAGGTCGGGCAGTCTCGAGCAATGTGTCCACACCCTCCACATAAGAAGAAATGTATGCCCCTCTGCTGGTTTCAACTACTTGTGATGACTCACACTACTGATCTAGTATCACATGGTCTTCATTTTCAGTGTCAAGCCTCACCATCTCGCTACCGTGCCCTGTAGAAGGCTAGCAGCTAGAAATTCCATCTGGTCTGGAGGTGTCCTCACCAAGAAAAAAATCGCGTTGCCATCTCCATCCAATCCTTAGCTTCTTGAGGACTTGTCTAGCCTCGAAACCTCATAGGTCTCTACCTTTGGAACTCATGTAACGTGCCCTGCCAGCGTGTATCCTCTACTAGAAAATATTTTAGCAAATGATTTTCTACGGGTGGTGGTGCCTATAGTACAGCACCCAGAGGTGTTATCTCTAGAATTGGGCTCTGCACTGAAACCTCGTCGCTGGGTAGACCATCATCGTGATCCATCACTGGAATCCTAGATGGAATTATATGTGGCGGCTTCCTTAGAGAATTCAATATGGACCACAGTATGTTAAGTATTACATGGTGAGCTGACTCCAGGAGATCAAGAGAAAAACATTTCAAAAAAAAAGCAACTAGTGATTTCGTGTATCGAGTCAGAAAATAGAATTTAGGGTCCTGGTGTATGGATACATTGGTCATTGCATCAACACGGGACTCCATGGCCTGAAAGATAAACTCAAAACACTTAACAATATTTCCTCATCCAAAATATATACTCGTAGTTTTTCCGGTATAACTGAATGCCCTCTGATACCACTTTTTTATAACCCATTCATGAAGGACTATGTCGTGACTACCCCAAGCACAACATCCACAGTCCAAGGGCTAGTGACTAGTACCGAAAAGGAATGTCCCAAAAGTTATGTCATTTCCTTTCAAACATTACACACACATGGACTATACTACAGAAGGTAAGCTAATACTGGAACAAAAAACAAATACAGGTACTACAGAAAGTAAAATGGGCCGGAATACATGCCCAACTAAAAGCAAAGTACAAGAAAAGAAGTAAAATATCTAGAGGTCAACCACTGTAGATCCTACCTGAAGGGTAGGTACAACTCACTACCAGATGTCATTGTAGCACACAATGTCTATCGATACACCTTCGAGCACCATCCAGACCTGGCTCCCCAAAGTCCCTGTTGAAGTTGTCCATCGTCTTCCCAAGACAAAAGTGGTGTGGGTGAAGCCTGTGTAGGGGTGATTATAATAATACACAGTAAGGACCCCGAGACCAACTCGAGTCTCACAAAAACCCACAATGAAAATACCCCAAAGCAATATCTCAATGTAAAGCACAAAAACATGACACCGCTCACACCTGGTACAACGTAATACAAAATTAAACATGATTAATCATAAATATAGATCTTCTTATTCTATTGATAGGCTCTACTACTGATCTAATAAGGGTCTTGTTACTATTGATCCATGAAGGGTCGCTCTACTGCTGATCGACAATGGGTCACTCTGCAGCTAATCCGTGACAGGTCACGCTACTGATGATCCATGAAGGGACTTTATCATCATGATCCATAGAGGTTCTCTCTCATGTTGATCCACCGAAAGTCTCTCGACTTCTGATCCACAAAGTGTCGCTCCCTTGCTAATCCATGAAGGGTATCTATTCATTCATCACATCAAATACAACCACTAGATTCTCGAATATTGTATGCTTGAGTTTGGGAGAATATTCATCTTAGGCCATTGGTCGTACCTCAACTATCAAGATGTCTCACATCGATTAACCCAAAGGATTATCTTATCATAAGGGTCCAAAATCAACAGACGACACGTTGAATGGATGCCTAATATGTAAGATATGGACATTTTTGTAAAAAGGTCCCAGTTGGATTCAACTACGATCCAACCCGAAAATTTGGAAACCACCGTCAAAACTCACAAAGAGTATCTCAAAAGGACCTCAATGTCACAGGGGTCCCAATGCAGTTTATGATGCATCGATCATACACGTGGTCTAAAAGATACGACCCTTTCTCAAAATAGTGGTCGGTCGCATCTCAACCCTGTCTGACTTGGCTAGACTGACCAGAGTTTGCCAAAATGGCCACATGTTCACAAGTGTCCCAACTCCACTAACAACATGTCAATCAGATTCTCAGTTTTAGAGATAAAGTCATTTTTTAAACAGGGGCCGGTTGTGTTCGGGCCTAGACTGAGTGGTTCGGACTGACCCGACCAACCCAACTCGGGGTCCCACATGACCCTACCTGTCTATCTGGCCAATTGGACCTTACTGGACTTGGGCCAGGTTGTCTGTGGGTCCAGTCATCCGGGTCACCCAGTGACTTGGTTTTATCTGGCCTGGCTTGCTATGGCGGGCCAGTCTCTTTTTCTAGCCCAGGCCCCATAGTGGCTATGCGGCCCAAATTAACTCACCTGCATGGTCTGCTAAAATGGACCGGCTCAAGGAACTAATGGGGATGCTCAAGCGACCTGTTCTGGCTGGGGCGCACGCGGCTAAACCGGCTGGGGGTGCAGATGACTGGTCTGACTGGGGGCACACACAACCAGTCAACCTGGCCGCCTCTCCTGTCTGCACGCATCCCACATGAGTGGGCCTCTCTTCTCACGTGGTTCCATGCTGGTGTCATGTCCACCCACCACCACAGCTGACCATCCGTGACTCTACTCCACCGCGACACAGCCTTCGGCCTATGGCCACCGCCACTGAGCACCGACGTCATGGGATCCGTGCCTGCGACTTCTTATGCAGGCTATTGGGTCCGCTCCGGTGGTCCGATCTCGGATCCGTCTACACCCTCGACCTTATATAGTCTCCACCATTACCGTAATGACCTTGGGGCCACATTTTCATCTTACCAATGTTTCAGTCACGAAGAACTCATGAACTCTCGATTATAGAGCGATCCAGGCCTATTCGTGTTAGCCCAATCCCTCCACTTTATAATTTTCAACAGATATCAATGGGGTTTCAGAATTATAAAATAGATTTTAGATCCCAAAACTCCCTTAAATCATCAATTCCCAACTAGCAAGAATATCCAACCCGCTGGTCAACCTGTTTGTGGGTTGATCTGTGTTCGTTGTTTGGAAATTAGGACATGGGAAAAAATGAAAACACCAAGGTAAACCCAACCTGGATTTTGGAGCTGTCATTAATGAAATAGGGTGATCTGAGTCATCATCGATCCATTACCCACTATTTTTCGTCACCTTTCGTTGATTCATGATCCACTGCCATTCATCGCCATTCATTAATGTCAGAGGGAGAGAGAGAGAGATTCTACTCTCCAAAGGTTTTCTCAAGTTTGTCTTTTAACCCCACATCACGAATTAATCCAAAGTGGGAGACGTTTTGTGCATCGCCACAATGATTCATTAATGAGTCAGTGTCACCATGTCATTGACCACAGAGCCAACTAGATGCTGCATCACTGTGAAAAAATTTGAATAAAATAAACCTAAAAATATTTTTTTTTTTAAATTTTTATTTTAAAATTCCATAATTTATCTTTTTCGTTCGACCCATACCGGTCAAAGTTAGGCCATTATTACGTGAATCCTGGAATTTTAGATTCAACGGTGCCCTTATATTTTTTATCTGAGCACCTGTTAAATAGATAAAAAAACCTTCTCACACGATTACTAAGAGTACGTTAAATTAATTTTAAAAATACATTTCGGCATCTCAGGGCATCGAAATCACGTGTTTTCTTAAAGCCTGGTTCTGAAATAATACCATTCAAATGAAAATAATTGACATTGAATTTTCTAGATTATTACACATTACCTATTCCACCTTTAATAAATATATTTATCTTTATTATATTAATATTATTTTCAATTTAACACTTATTATTATTATTATTATTTTTATCAAAAAACGGTTATAAAAGTAGTTTTTTTAATTTGAAATCTACTTTCATGTTTCATGTAGGAGCACATTTCATAAATTATGGGAGCCCTCTGGTAGCTGATCTAGTTTTTTCCTCTTTTATCACTTTTAAAGCATCGAAGGCACACTTATCCATCCCAGAATCTCTACTTACCCAACATTGTATCACGCCAGTGATTCATTTGGTATATACATGGATGAACTGTTCACACCTCTATCCTCCGTAGTTTTAAAACACATATGCATCACTAGTAAAGAATCAGGACTACCCATATGTATTATGATACTTCTCTCTATTTTCACAACTATGCCTCACATCCAGGTATTTTTCAACAACACTTGTGAGCCATATCATCCTTTTTCTTAACAGAGTTTTGGTTTTGAATTTCCTGGCTTCTCCTCAGGTGCACTATACCTATTTTGAGGATTCTCTAATATTCAGATATCTGCAATCATCATGTTTCTTCATGTGGTGGTTGTGCATATAGATATGATCATTATTACAAAAAAATTAAAATATTTATAATGTGTTATCTTTCATCCTAAGACATATTTTTTTCATTAGTAATTTCAAGATGTTTTTTATATTTTCCAAATGTTGATTGAGTATCATAAATTATTATTCATCCAATTTTCATATTTTATTTTATAATTAATTAAATATTTAATTTTATTAATTGAATTTTCGATTATCTTAATTATATTTCAGTAGAAATTAAGATTGAAAATTTAAAATATAAATTTTATTTCATTCTTGTTCAATCAATATAGATAATGTGAACCTCTTCAACATTTTAGTGTGGAAATAAGTGATTTAACTTGATAAGAAATAGGATAAATCCTTTTTTACATAGTTGAGTACAAGAATTACTCAACTAATTTATGAATAAAACCTAATAATGAGGATTTACATAAATTAGGGGAAAAATAGTCTTCTAGGAAATCTATAAAATTTGGAGTTTTGTGATAATTTAGAAAGTAAATTATTTAATAAAATAATATTTTCATTGCATCTACAGTAGTTCCCTATGACATTGGAATCCTAGACATATTTCATTGACCAAGGTTCATCATCTCTTTTTTTGAATCAATTTTTTAGTGTTCCTTACTTTCATAATTTATAGTTCATAAAAATAGTAAAATATAAAAAAAATCTCATAATTTATTTACTGAGAATTTATTTATGTGACTTAGTTTAGTGAACTAGAACCATACTCCCTCTGATTTGAACCAGGATTTTATATTTTGGAATAGCTAGTATATGAAAAATTTATAAATTGGGAATATTGAAATAATACATAAAAAATTTGTGGCACTTTTTTTAGGGATCAGATACTAGTATAGAGTTAAAATAGCCTCAAATAGACCATATTTTTTGTATCCTTTTCCAAGACAGAAAACTATCATCATTTATATCCATAAAAAATGACTAACCATTCAATCTATATCTTGAATATCAATGGAAATAAAAATATCCAGTTTAATGATATTCTAAAAATTAAATAATCAACACGAGGAAAGAATTGACATGAACATTCCAACGCTCCCTAATAGATATTTCCTTCCAATTTTTTAGATTATACTTAATAATCAAAGGCAAAGGTCTATTATGAGATAATAAATGAGGCCTTGCATAGTTATATTCAGTTGAAGAATCCAGAGACTAAGGATACATGTAATATATTCTGTATATAATTCGTTGAGGAAAAAACTTCTACAAAAAACATTAAATTTCATGGATTAAGTATCTTAGAACCTTATATGGATTAAAATTAATTTCTTGAAGCCTTTGACACATTGAAATATAATTGGGTGATTGATGTTGCACAAATTCAAAGATTGTTTCCCCTCTAATTACATGCGAAAGCCAAAATCTATTTTCAATGTTAATAATCATACCGTGTTTTCACCAAGGAAGTCCTAGGGATAATTTTTTTTAATTTTTACTTCAAAATATACAATATTTGAAGTACGAGGGAATCCTCGAATCCTTTTTACAAACTATATAATGTTCACTAAAAAAATATTGGTAATGATTCTAGGCCACGTTAAGGTGATTTCCTCATCATTGAATGATGTTAGTGAACTGGTTTCAAACCTTCTTCTATGGAATTAAATTGGAGAATAATTCAATAATTAGTATAACTACAAGAAATTAATTACTAAATATGGATACTGATGATCTGGTGACATTAATTCAAAAAAAGGAAGAATACATTTACTACTGTCTATAATGAATTTTTCAGGACTGAAATAATGATTTCACTACGTAATTTCCCATACATACCTAGCTTCAATGTTTGAAGTTATCAATAAGAGCTCCATCAAATTTTCATTGAGTCTACCTAAGTTGTTATATGGATTTGATGTTGAAAATATCTCATGTTTCAGAGATCCTTGTGATTATTTTATGTATCTATGTAATTAAAATGTGAGAAATGTTTCTAAATCTATCTTTTCATGTTATGATATAGGAAATTATAATGTAAAATACAACCCAAATTGGTGAAATAATATTCAAAATCTTGGTTGGACGGAACAAAAATAAAAAACTGGTGTTTAACAACACTTGTATTTATCAGTGCACAGAAAAGCACTGATAGATGGAATCATTATCTGTACTATAGAAAACATAGATAAATTTAACCTTTTATCAGTTCTTTTTTAGAGCTGATAAATATAACTTTTATCAGCACTTTATTTTTAGCATTGATATTGGATACCCTTTGTTAGTGCTAATAAATATAGATTTTATCATCGCTTTTTTAGTGTTGATAATGGTCGGAATAATTAAAATGAAATAATTTAATAAATAAAAATTATAAAATTAGTTTATTAACAAATCATTACGAATTATAATAATTAAATAATTAATGAAAAATATGATAAATTGATTATAACACAAATTATGTTTTTTTATTTTGCAAAAGCATTTACATAAAAGTGAGAAACCATGAAGTTACAGAGTAAAAGACTTCTAATACCATAATAGATAATCATTCCTTTTAAAACTAATTTATGTCTATTAGATGTTTCATCCCTGAATAACTTCCAAAGGAGACCATTTACCTCTATGGTTGGATCATCTTTGATATGGTTTTCAAACAAGTAGGTTATCTTGTGCCATGTCTGAATGTACTCCTCCAATTTAGTCTTCTCTGAATTGAATCATTTTATTAAGATGTCATCTTCTTGTCAATCCACTCTGACTGCATCTTATTAGTGTCCAACTGAAGAAGTCTCTCAGACATCTTATCTGTATTTCTTTCAAGGCATTAATCAGAAATGATTCCTCCAAAATTTCTTCCACAAATTGAATAATAATTTCCCATAGCTCCCCATTTCCTGAATCCTTAGGCCTATCAGAGAATATGCTTGGAGGTGGATTCATCACCACTGATTCTTCCTACATATTCTTTAAATCCTCCAATAGAAATCCTTCTTTCTTCCATTCCTTATGGTCACCCAAAACATGAATGGTATTACTAATATCCTTTGTATCACAATATATCACCTTGGACTTCTCCTTTTTGGAGGATATGGTCTTCATTTGTTAGGGTAAGAAATAGTAGTCCTTTTTCCCCTTCTAAATTTTCCTTTAATCAGGATACACCTCCCCAAGTCCCAATTCCCACTTCGGTTCTTCCTTTTCCTTCGACTGGGTATCCCTCTGCACTAGTTTCAACTACGCTATCTTATGAAAAAATAGATGGTTCATCACTATACACTTCTATTTGGAGTCCCTTATCTTCATTGCGGCTCTCTTCCCATGCTATATGGTCATGAAATTGTCCTTCAATTTCTAATCCTTCAAAACCGTTAACAAGCTTGATATCAAGAACTTTCTTTAGATTGATTTCCACCCCACCCCCTGTAGTATGTAAATCATGTCCATTTTCAAAGGTTTATTCACACTTCTTGGCATCATAAGTCACCTTTGTGTTCGCTTAAGGCCCCTTACTTCTAGCACTGACATCCTCCAAATATGACGTGGACTTGGGAACATTGATGTTCAACTCAAAAATTCCTGAAATGCACACCCCATCAAGAACTCTAGCCTCAAGCGGACCTTCCTCTTCAAGATCCAGGTGACACAATAGTCTTCCAAGGAGATCTGCACCAGTCAGATTAATCGTGAGGAAAACTTTATCAAGAGATGGAGATTCATTGGATGCTCCACCAAGACCCATCACCTTTATAGCATCCTCTGAGGATAGACCATCAGGGGCTGACCCTTTCATACAGGTGTCCCTGACCACACCCGTACCTGATTCCTAAACCGCAACCTCCCTCTGATGATCGAACTTAATCCCTTACCATTATGTTGATATCTAATTCCCCATTTTCTTGCAAACTGAATAGAAATCCACCCAATAATCAAAGACAACTGCTTTCTTATACCAGAAATCGTTTTCAAATTCAATCCAAACAAAGTCAATAGGAATCCTTGAGACATTGATTTCAACATATATATGAGGAGAAACTGGGTGACATATTGCACTGGTTATCCTATCATCACAAAGAAAATGACCAATTAGATTACCTATCATCCAGAGTATCGAAGGTTTCTCAAATGGAAGAGGAAACTCCAATAAGCAGACCTAGATTTCCGTTGTTGGAGAATCACACTTCATGTGGAAATCATAGGACCACCAGAAAAGATAGAAATGAGATTGATTGTAGATTTAGGATGATTTGGAACATGAATTGATAAAATCTGGCTCTGTTTCCTCTAGAATTGGGGATGACCTCATTGGTTTAAGGTTCAAACATTCCAAGCGGTTTCTAACAAGTTTGTTCGTAGAACTAGAAACATCCAATGATTCTATATCAATTTGGACCTACTTTCCAAAGGTAGGTGCTCATTAGTTGTGAATTGATAAGGCTTAAGAATTTGCATTGGTCGAGAGGATGGGAGGTCGGAATCATCACACATTTTTTAGGGGAATTATTCTCTACTTCGGGACTCTCTTTATAGATTTAATATATGTTCATGAATCCTTATTAAATTAACAAGTATAAGAATGAGATTTCCTTTAGATCTGAAAATCAATGATTGATATGTAAGAAAATTAGAGAATCTTTTTATATGTATTTGAGGTTCTTCATAAATAAAGAATAATCTGTATTTGTTTGAGATTCTTAGTCAATGGTATCCTTTAATACATTATATCAAAGTCTCTTGGTCATTATGATGACCATACTGGTTTTAAAGCCACTCAGTGGGGCACTTGATGATTATTGTCATTCAGAAGGACGTGGATTATTTCAGAGTTGGGATTGTACCATCAAATGGGCTACCTATGTATCCTTTATTTAGAAATGGAATCAGAACCCACATAGTTCGAGTAAGGGAATATGATGTTTTATGCATGATTGATGACTCAAAGAAAGATTTCATAATTACATTTACACTCTAAGCTCACATGAGTCATGCACGGTGTGAGAAACAAGAGGTATTGGTAAAACTAGAATATTGTGCCATGAAAGATGCAATCATAAGAAATGATGTAGGGCTTATGTATGTATGACTGCCCAAATAGATAGAGATTGGGACTTCTTTCAGAGAAGAAGTTCGGGAACATGGTCCATAAAGGTATATGTGCTTTTATGGAGATTTGAATACTCTAACTTGGGGATTACTCATAAGGAAGATGCACAAATTATGAGGGAATTATGATTGGGTTTTATTTCTGAGAAGGAAGCCCAGATCAAAAGTAAATTAAGACTGGTTAAGAGAAATTAAGACTGGGGATTACTCTTAAGAAGGAGGCCCAGGTTAAGGGGATTTTAGAATTAAGGGACTTGGGGCTTAATCCTAAGGACAATGCCCATATTTGTAGACTTTGAGACTAAGGATTACTACTGAAAAGTAATCCCAGGTTAAGGGAATTATGACTGGGGCTTACTCCAAAAGAGGATGCCCAGTTTAGGGGACTTGGGGCTTAATCTTAAGGAGGATGCCCAAATTAGGATAATTTGGACTGGGGATTACTCCTAAAAAAGAATCCCAGGTTAAGGATTCTCTAATCTTAAAGGATGAGGTTGAATGAATGAAATCTCTAGCCTTAGTGACATAAAGATATTTAAATCACTATGTTTTGAGGGATGTTCCACAGAATTCCTTTCAGATAAAGAATCCAACAAGGGAACCATGCTGAAGAAAATGGAATTGAAGAGGGTTTTGAAGGATTAATCTTGAGTAGGAGAGGTGGATAGGAATAAGAGTGGTGAAATGGGCCGAAAGGGCACCCAAAAAGAGAGGGGCACGCAAGTCAGGTGTGGGCGTGCAAGTCCTGGTCACGCAGGTGTACCTGTGCGACACATGGGTACTTGCATGATGGTGAACCCTTGAGGTAATACATGGGCGATACACGGCTCAAGACCATTGTATTATCCCTAGGGGATTCCAGAAGGGTGGCGCACAAGTTCTATTAAAGGGGTATAGCGGCGCGCAAGTGTGGCCATTTCCCTTAAGGGCTGGCCACTTAGGTGCACTAGTGTTGTTGAGTTTCAACACTTAGGCATTGTTTCCCCTATTTAGATCTTCCATTTTAGGTAAGAAATTACCTTAGATGTGACCGGAAGACTTCAAGCAGAGACTAGGGCGACAAGATCTTAAATTAGACTTTTGTAATTTTTTCTGTCTTCAAATGGGGGGCCCACAGGGGCTATTTATAGGCCGGTGAAGAACCTGGGAAAAATTCAAATAGGGCACACAAGTCACCTACGTGACCACTAGGCGGCATGCAAGTATACTTGCATGAACATGGTGGAACATGCGCGACCCAAGTGGGAAGAAATACTTTTTCATGCCTTTGTCAATTTTTGATGTTTCTTCAAAGGATGAATCAAATTGGGCAAAGGTACTCCCCTTTTCCAGTCATTTAGACCCAGTGATGGAAAGGAGCGTCAAAAAAAGTCCCCCCTCGGAGTTGGATCCGAAATAAATGAGGATGTGACTCTGAGGAAAAAACAGAAAACCAAGGAACATGAGGCGTGCAAGTGTTGAGCATGCAGATGTTGCATGCAAGTGTGAGCTGTGCAGGCTTCGAGGCGTAGAGGAGTGGCCTGGCCTATATATAAGTGATCATTCCTTGCACAAAGCATTGAATCTGAACAGTTTTGATCTCTCTCCGCGCAAGTTTCCTTCACCACGCATGTCGCTCTGTTTTCCGCGGGTTCTTTACTGTTACGCTGCTGTAGAGGTATTTAGACTTGAGTGGTGATACCTGCGCGCCAAAACTTGCACGAAACACTTATAATTGTGCGCCAACTTTGGGAATTCTTCACCTTAATGCCTTAGACATTTTTTTCACTTTTTCTTTACAGATTTTATTAAAAATCAACTTAAGAGTTAATTTTTCAACCTTTGTGCAGATTAAATGGCTCCTAGTAGAATCGGAATGGCTGATGAACTGTCTAGAAAGCGGGTTGATGATATGATGAGCATCATTGGCCATGATTATTATAATGTCTGTGAAATCACTCTTCCAGATTTGGAAAAGTACCTGAAGTAGTATCATCATGACTTACCATAGATCATTTATCTACCTCTATACGGTTATGGCCATCTGTGAGAAGTTACCATTCCATAGGCAAAGAAATATCTCCTAATGTCTTGGTTTTAGAATTACACCAATTTTGATTCAGAAAAAATCCCAAGTGGAGGAGCATTTGTAAATGCTGGAAAAGTGGAGAAGGCCTACATAATGCATCATATCCCATGTACCTCAGATCTGAAACTTCACAAGCCTGAGCTGAAACCACATTGTTATCCCTCAATCTTCCGAAAATCTCAGATGGATCAATCCAAAGGCGGGAAGAAGAGTTAGGACTTTTGTCCTGGAGGAGGTGTGAAGACAACATGGATGTCGTCATACTGGGTGTGATAAACCTGCGCAGAGTTTGTCGAGGATTTAAAAGGAGCTACAATTTTCACGATGCAAGGCATGGCAGAACATATGGAAAATCATATACGAAGTGCCTCTAGAAGATTTGTCATTGAAGATTCCCCGACTGTCATCAATGTTCATCATGTTGGGACTTGGCGGTTCTGGATATCAAAAGATCCATGCTGTAGTGAAACAATTCATATTAAGAAGGGATAAGGTGTATAAGTACCATCATGATTTAACCAGAGTAAGGATGTCAGTCAATATTAGTGAATTTGAGGCTGCAGTATCCCAAGATGAGGCTGATCATGCTGCCAAGTAGAAGTAGCTGAAGCACAAGATCAAGGAGAAATTTGTCCAGCAGATGCACCTTCAGCAATAGTTAGATGTTGTTTCTGGGGAACGTGACCAACTTAATAATTCACTGGAAGGATCTCAAACGAATGGTATGAAATCCGTAACTGAAGCCAAGAAATCACTCCATCAAGCTGAAAATAGTGAATTTGGTCGAGTGCATGAGCTCCAAGTGGCTACTGATGAAGCTCGGGATGCTGTAAATCAGATTAAGATTTATGTTGATAGCCTTTTTTAATTCTTGGAAAGGAGAAGAGTCTCCAGTCTGTGGATGTCCTTATAACTTTTGTTCATCAAATGAAAAACACTTTCATCTTCAATCAGTTGGCCATACTTTCTTTTTGTACCTGCTTTAAATTTTTACCTATGCAAATGGGCCTAGTAAGCATAATTTGATTTTTTTTCTAGTATTATTATAAATAACCCTAGAAACTTTTGAAACTTTTTATTGCTCAATATTACCTAAAATCATACAAAATGTATGTTTAGTGAGCTGGTACTTGAATTTTGTTCAGAGTTCCCTTTTATTTTGTGGGAAGATTAAAGTCATGCACATAAAACATAAAAAGGCTAATGTTTAAGGTCGAAATTGCTTTGACCGAATGGATTGAAATTGACTCAATTCCTTGACAATTTATCTGAAAACATATTACCACACTCAAGTATGAGGGAAAATATGTAAACTATGACTTAAGAAATTTTGAATATGAGGAATGATATGGAAAATGGGCTAAAAGGAATTAGAATAAGTAGTTCCCTAGAATGAAGTTACCACTATTTAACTAACCTGTTAGGGTGTTGAATTTTGTAGATCCACCTAAGGGTATTGGCTGCATAGTCATATAATAGAATCTTTTGGATGACAGGTCCGTTATGTAGACTACTTATGCAAGGCCGCATAAGGTAACATGCTGCATAGTCAGGAAAATAAACTCTCAGAAATTTATTTTTTCTATTGCTAACAAGCCAGTGGAAGTTTATGTAGATTCAAATTTTCCAAATCATAGAGTTTACTGTATGTAAATAGGTACTTGAATATGGAGAAGATATTTCTAAAAAAGATTGTCTAAGAACTGGACGAATGTCACTCCTATGAAGTTATAACCCAAATTTAGGGAAGGGAAATATAAACCATAGACATGAATACTTTCAGATCATGAAAAAGAGTATGGGATAAATATGTTAAGGATGGCTATTTTTGTGGATCCCTACATATTGTCGTTAAGATAAATAAGGGAAAAAAGGTTTTCTTCCAAATAATGAAGTTACCATTATTTAACAACCCCGTTAGGGGGTTGAATTATATAGGGCCGCCTAAGGGCGTTGGTTGCATAGTCAAATAATAGCATCTTTTTGCTGGCAGGTCCGTTATGTAGACTGTTTATGCAAGGCCGCCTAAGGGCACGTGCTGCATAGTTAGGTAAAAGAACTCTCAGAAATTGGAAATTTTGTGACTAGAAGTCAAGAAAAGGGTTATGATGATCTTAAAATATTTAAGGTTAGGATTATGACACATAAAAATGGTTATTGTCCAATGTATGTAGAGATACACATATCAATGTTAACCATAATCATGTTGTGGTTGGGTCCTATATTGAGATGTTGGAATTCACTACATATCTCATTAGATTGAGAATCAAGCCAAATTTAGTTCTTGAAATATAGTTTAATGTCATGTGGGACGAGAGTATAGGAAACATAAGTTTAAGGTCATAGAGCTCAGACCATTATAAGGAACACATAGTGTGTGTTTTCACAGGGAATTTTTAGCGAGGGGACTAAAAGTGGAATGTGGGGTTAGGCCCAAAAGACTTGGGGCTGGATTTGAGGGACACTAGAACATTCCTACATATCCCATAAGGATGGGAATCAAGACCACATAGTTCTAGAAATACCCTTTGTACAGATATAGTTCATACAAGTGAAGGGTGAAAGGGGACTTTAGTGCAACGATTGTTTGACCCAAGATAAAAGGTTTGGGAATATCCATGTATGCACATTGTCCGTAGAATATAACATGATTGGAGATCAATGTAACTAATTATTCCCTCTCTGGTGAGGGTATCAACGAATGTTGTAGTTTATTTTCGTACAGGAAAAAAGTGTTGTACAACTTAACGTCATAAAGAAAGGACAAAGGTGAACCAATGTAAAGATATTGATTCGGGGGTGGCTTCACGAATCAACATCGTATGAGATGGAAGTGAACCGATGTGTGGAGATTGGTTTTTGGCTTGAACCTTGGGGGGTTGCCTATTTACCCAACCTAGAAGGCAAGGATCAAAGTCCATGTAGCTCAATTAAATAATGAATTAGTGATCATGTTGTTCTTGGGGACAACGACCTAAAAATGGTGTTCGGACTTATGCATGGTTAGCGGCCTAGAGAGGGTGTTATGGTTGAAGTTTAATATAAGTTCACGTGAGTCATACTTGGTGTGAGAAACAAGAGGTATAAACAACCTTAATGATGTACAGTTTAATGTCATGTAGGACATATGAAGGGACGATGCATTTTAAAGTCTTGCAGTGAGGACTTTTGGTGCTGTACAGTTTAATGTCATGTAGTAGGGACAAAATACAGTTTAACCTCATGTAGGACGTATTATAGGGACACAATTTCACGTCATGTTGGATGTGAACACAGTTTTCTATCATGTTGGATAATATGGGTGTTGTAGAGTTTATCATCCTGTAGCTAAGACGATGGGGAAAATATAGTTTAACGTCGTGTTGGACGAAAGGGGGATTGTGCAGTTTAATTTCATGCAGTAAAGAAAAAGAAGACACAATTTAATGTCATGTTGGACGTATTAGGGATTTGTTTCCCACATTTTAACATCATTTTGGACTAAAGGGATGAAAATAGTTTATGGTCATATGCATGGACCGCAACTGATGATGTAGTTTAACGTCTTACTAGATGTAAGGGACTTCTATACAGTTTAGCTTCATTTAGCTAGGACATCACAGTTTAACATCATGTTGGACGAAAGGGATGTAAATAGTTTAAGTTCATATGCATGGACCGTTGATGGTGTAGTTTAACGTCTTGCTGGACATAAGGGACTATGCAGTTTAAAGTCTTGCAGCAAAGACAACAAAGTTTAATGACATGTTGGACAATAAGAGTGGTAATAGTTTAAGGTCATATGCATGGACCGTGGATGATTCAGTTTAAGTCTTGCTGGACAATGGTGCGAATAGTTTAGGGTCAT
This sequence comes from Viscum album, assembly GCA_963277665.1. Classification (NCBI taxonomy): domain Eukaryota; kingdom Viridiplantae; phylum Streptophyta; class Magnoliopsida; order Santalales; family Viscaceae; genus Viscum; species Viscum album. Next base: position 1,438,154,463 of record OY728129.1, read on the forward strand.
ATGCATGGACCGTGGATGATGCAGTTTAACGTCTTGCTGGAAAATGGTGCGAATAGTTTAAGGTCGTTTTCATGGAAAGTGGAAGATGTAGTTTAACGTCTTGTTGGACAATGGTGCACATAGTTTAAGGCCTTATGCATGGACAATGGATGGTGTATTTTGTGTTTATACAAAATACTTCTTCAGAAATATGGCATTGGTTGGAGTATTGATGAGTTATCCATCCATTGAGATTAATGAATAAGCTCCATTGGAGTAGACCTTATGTATTGAATATGGTCCTTCCCATTTTGGTTCAAGATTGGGAGGTTTCTTTCCTGGAATCATTGGAGTTTTGAGAACCAAAAACAATTCTCCCTGAATGAATGAACGAAGACAAACTTTTTTGTTGAATGCTCGTGCTATTCGATTCTGATAGACTTCCAAGTAATCCAGGGTGCACAACCTTTTCTCATCTAATTGTTCCAATTCATCAAATCGCTTTTGAGATTGTTCATCTGTAGATGACTGATCACAAATGGATACTATGAGTGAGGTTAATTGAACCTAAATGGGAAAGACTACTTATGTTCTATATACCAGTGAATATGGAGTTGACCACGTTTCAGTGTGGGTGGTGGTCCGATATGCCCATAAAGCATGAAATAGTTTATCGGGCCATGATTTCTTATCTTTATCCACCATCTTTTGCAGTATGTTTGACAGAGTATTATTGAAGGCTTCTATCTAGCCATTGGCCGCTGTATGATACCGAGATGAATTATTGGATTTGATTCTGTATTCTTGATTCAACATCCTCACCTCAGATGAACAGAAGTCGGGGCCATTGTCCGTCAATATGGTATGAGGGACAACAAATCTGGTAATGATGTTAGACTTGATGAATCTAAAAATTATTTTAGAACTAACTACTTTTAGAGGTATTACCTCTGACCATTTGGAAAAGAAGATAGTAGTAATAAGAATATACTTAAACTTCTTGGCTGTAGCTGAAGGGTAAGGTCCCACCACATCCATTCCCCATGTGGCATATGGCCATGAGTATTTAGTTGTATGAAGCAACTCTGGAGGTTGATGAATGAAGTTGGCATATACTTGGCATGAATGAAACTTCTTTATAAAATCAACACAATCTTGTATCATTGATGGCCAAAAGTATCCATGCCTTTGAATTTAATCATACAGTCTATGTCCAGACTAGTGGGCACCACAGACTCCTACATGTACTTCTTTCATGACAGCCATTGTCTCTTCACCATCAATTCATCCGAAGAGAACTCCATCATAAAAATGCTTGTAGAGAATTTTCTCTGGGTGATCTGGGCTATCATAAAGAGTAAAATTGACCACACATCTCCAGACTTGTTCTTTCCCAGATCTATCAGGTGGAAGTGTTCCATATTGAAGGTATTCCCTAATAGGTGGCATCCACCCTGTAGTATGACCATATGGTTCAGGAATAGGACTAATTTAATTGATTTCTTTTTTTCTGGTTTGAACATAAGGTGAAATTGTATGATGATGGGCAATATTGATGGTTGTCTCATCCTGATTTGGATCTACCAGAGTTGTGGCTATATTAGTCAGTGCATCGGCTTGGGCATTTTGTGATCTAAGGACATATGAAAATGTCGGTTCCGTAGAAAATTCTTTTGTTAACTCTAATACATAATCATACAAATGGATTAACTCTTCTTTTCTGATTGCATAATCCCCATTGACTTGTTTTATTACCAGGTCTGAATCACCTTTCACCTTTAAGTGATTCACTTATGCTTGAAGTTCCCACTCCAATCCTGCGATAGGAGCTTGGTATTTTCCTTCATTGTTTTTCATTCCTCCCAATAATGTGAAGGAATAGGGTAGCACTACCTTTTCTGGAGAAATGAGCACAATTCCTAACCCAACTTTGTTGAATTTAGGATCTTCTATTTCCTTCCCTGTTGGACTTCTGGAATCTCCATCAAATTACATTTCCCATGTTTGAAGACTATCTTGAATATAGAAGACTTACTCATCTTGAAGTTCAAGATTTGAAGATGTATCTTATACTTAATGATGTTCAGTAAGGAACTCATCTAGTGCTTGTCCCTTTATTGCCTTTTGAGACACATACTGAATATCAAATTGCTGAAAAATAACTGCCCACCTTACCAGATGTCATGTAAGCATTGGACGACTAAGGATGAATTTGAGCATGTTATTTTGAGATACCAATTGGACCGCATGATGTTGTAGGTAGTGTCTCAAATTCTTAATTTCAAAGTTCAATGCTAGGCATCACTTCTCAACATTTGAATATTGGGTTTTTTCTTCAAGAATCGTCTGACTGAGATAGTAGAGGTTGTTTTCATTCTCAGCATCATTCTTCTGAGCAAGAAGAGGCACCCAATGATCGCTTCAAAGCTTTCACATAAAGGATAATTGGCCTTCCTTCAGCAGGTGGAATTAATACCGGTGGACTCAGAAGATATTTCTTAAGGATATCGAATGCTTCTTGAAATTCTTCAGTCCACTGGTAAGTGACTCTTTTCTTAATCAATTTGGTGAAGGGTAATCTTTTTCCTTCAAAATTGGTGATGAAACACCTAATATAGGTTAAGTGTCCATGAATTCCTCTCAATTATTTCAAATTTATAGGAGGTGACATACCAGGAATTGACTTTGTCTTATCAGGATCGACTTCGATAACACGATGGCATACAACAAAGCTGAGAAATTTTCTTGAGGTTACCCCAAATCACATTTTAAGGGGTTCATCTTCAAATTGTGTTGTTGAAGTTTGTGGAATATGAATTCCAAATCAGAAATGTGATTAGAACATTTCCTGGATTTAACCACAAAATCGTCCACATAACATTCAAAAAACTTCCCTAAAAATGGTTTAAAGATACGATGCATGGCACACTGATATGTTGTGCCTGCATTCTTCAAGCCAAAGGGAATTACCCGATAGCAAAACACACCTTGTGGAGATCTGAAGGCTGTAGATTCTTTATCTTCTAGATCCATTCAGATTTGATTATACCCGGAATATCCATCCATGAAGGAAATTGCTTCATTTCCATCTGTTGCATCAATTAAGAGTTCTGTAATCGGAACTCGAAAATCATCCTTAGGACAATGCCGATTAAGATCTCTAAAATCAATGAAAACTCTAATTTTTACGTTCATATTATTCACAAGGACAATATTAGTCAACCATTTGGGATACTGAACATCTCTGATGAAGTTATCTTCGATAAGCTTATCCACTTCAGCTTTAATTTTGGAATCATAGGTTGGGTGTGTTCTTCTTGTGGCTTGCTTAAAACCTCGATGATCTTATGGAAAACCCAAACGATGAGTAGCAACATCAGGATCACGGCCTGGCATCTCTGTATAGTTCCAAGAAAATATATCTCTATTTTGTTTTAAAAGTGAAATATACATCTCTTTCTCTTCAAGAGTCATGGCCGCACTAATTAATGTAGGGCGTGAATATTCTTTTTTACCCAGATTTATTTCTCTGAGTTCATCCACAGTGGTAGAGATACCCTCTTAAAATGCTGGAGGATCATCCCTGAGATCCTCCTCTTCTTCTTCAACATGTGTTATTTCTTCTATCTCTACTTACATAGTATATGATGAAGCAGAATTTCCATGATCAGGAGAGATGTTAAAATTTGAACATCTTGATAAAGAGGCTTCCATTTCTGACCCTATTGATGATGAAGGTTATTCCTTGGGTAATAAAGTGGAGATGATGGATTGAGAATCGACATCATCGTTCACCTTTGACATTTCTATAACTTCTTCTGGACTAGTTGGAGAAGTATAGACTTGCTAGATTTTAGTAGATGAAATGAAGACATCCCCATTTGACCTTTCATCATTGTTTGGTGAATCACCAATTTATCCCATGCTGTCTAGCTTGATTGCCCTGATTGAAATTGTGGATATTTCCATAAGTGTATTTTGATTTGGGTCTATCCTGTCAATTTGACTGATAGGCAACACATAATCTGTACTCATATGTACAAATGGATTTACTGGAATCTTTTCCAAACCATATGGCGCATTAACTTTTGTAATCTCCCTTGTTGTGGATTTCTCCTTTCCCTTCATGTGATATAATTCCACCTCAATGTATTGAGATTCACATGTCTTGAACGGGGCCTTATCACCATACAATGTCCCAATTTGACCATCAAATCAATATTTGAGACATTGATGGTATGATTAAGGGATATCCACATGTTGAGGTAGCCAAGGTCTTCCAAGAAAGACGTTGAAGGCTAAGTCTTGATCAACAACCATGAAATCTGAATTGGATACAAGATATCCAAACTGAGTTCTGAGTGTAATATTCTATAGTGGATCTTGTTCATTTTTATCATATCCTTGTAACTTCATAGTAGAAGGAGATAAATTAGATTCCCTGATGCCTAGTCGACAATGTGTATGAATGGGGATGAGGTTGACTCCTGAACCATTATCAATGAAAGCTCTTCGGATGTCTACACCACTAAACTTTCTAGATAAGTACAAATGTATAATATGTCCATGCACAACATCATCTTCATCTTCATCTGTGAAAGATATCACTGCATGGAATTCTACAGGATTATTCTCTACATGGTAGGCTTCAGCCACAATAATTTCAGTTTCAAACTCCCGAGGACTTGACAAAGCCTCGATGAGTGCCTCCTGACGATCCTTTGATAAATTCAAGGCATCTAGGATTGATAACTTGGACGGTACTTGAGACAAGTGTTTAAATACATTATACTTTTGATCCAAAGGTCTGCGTTTCCCAACATGAACATGTGGTTTTGCAGGTACCTTAGAAGTTGATGCTTTGGAAGTAGATGCATCTTGTATCGGGGTAGGAGTTGGAAATACTATTAGATTTGGAAGATAAGACCGATTAGGTATATTTACTTGCTGAGTGGAAGAAGGTGGAACCTCCAACCAATCTTCTAGAATAACTTTGCCATGACTTAATCTGCTCTGTGAGGAAGAACTTGCTTGTTCTTATTGAGCTCGTTGAAGGGCTCTGCCATGATTTTCTGCCACATACACAGTTCTAGCAGGGTTAGAATTGGAATAGTGGCCTCTGAAAGATCCACGTCTTCCCCTATACCATGAGACTTCAGAACGTTTTCTGATTCCTCTGTTTGATATAGGGAACTCGGGCTCATTAAAATCGAAATTGCGATTGGCATAAGGATCAGTTAAGTGAATCATATTAACAGAACTGAAGATTAACTCTTTATCCGATGAAGACTCCGCCTGACTAGCTAGTTTAGGCTATGTCATTTGGTGGGGCGGTGCCCATGGCTTCGAAGTAGATGGAATAAAATCTGCCAGATTCAAAGACAACTTGGGCTTTGACACAATTTCCTTATTTTCTGTTTGTTCCTCTTTCTTTGAATTATGCCATTTCATTGTGGATTTTCCCTCTGATGAAGAGGGTTTTTCTGTGGAATTCATATCATAAGACAGAATTGGTTTCTTCAATTGCATTCACAAAATGACATGAGTTCGGTTGATAATTTTTCTGACCATCCAATCATCATATTTCTACGCATATTTGTTTTTGACTTCCAGCCACTCGCCATCGTCCTTTGGATTTGTAGCAGTAACACATGCTACCTGAGCTGAAGAACCTTTAAATTTTACTTGTCCTGAGTCGACCATTTTTTGCAAGAGGTCCTTGAAGACAAAACACTCCTAGATGGGATGTCCCAACATCTGATGAAAGGGGAAATAATTAGGTCGGTCTTCATCTCTTTCCTTTTTCGGCCTTTTGGGCCTTGGCAATTGGACCAAATTATTTTCCAGAGCCAAAATGAAGTAGACAGGAACTTGTTCATTTCGGAAAGAGTAAAATTCTCTCTTCAAATCCTCAAATTGTTTTCATCATTGATCTCTTTGATCATCTTGACGAAACGGCCTCTGTTTTTGATGCTCAGGAGGAGGAGCCCTTCGAGAATATGAAGGTTTTGAAGTAGAAGAAGGTACAGGTGCTTGTTTAAGCATAACTATAGCAGTCTCTGCTCTACCCATTCTCTTTTCTGGAGCTGATGGAATTACATGAGTTTTAACCTTAGTCATCATAAGAGAATCTTCAATCTGTTGAGCGATCGAAGTAAGGTCTCAAAACCCTCCTGTGTATTTCACAGGGATCAACAGTGTGCAAAACTCATCACAAAACATTTCCACACAGATTGGCAACAATTCTTCTTGAGGGAGTGCTAATCTCAAGGAATATGTTAATCCCTTCCAGCGAGAAATAAAATCTGAAATCCTTCCATTATCCCTTTTCATACAATTTGTAAGATCATAAACCATTGTCTTTGGAAATGTTGAGCTGAATTGAAGAAGGAATAATTGACAGAAATCCTCCCACTCGATAAGTGAACGGGATTCCAATTTTGTGTACCAGACAAAAGTAGGCCCTTGTAATGACTATACAAAACACCTGAATTTACCTACATCTTGTTGCTGAGGTGTTCCCATCATAGGATCACAACGAGAAACAAAATGTGTTAAGTGTTGCTCTGGGTCTCCCGAACCATTAAAGATTGGGAATGTGGTACTTGCAAATTTGATGATGGAGGAATCGCATCAACCCATTCAGGATAACCTCTCTTTTCTGGTTGAATTTGAGCATTCTTTCCTTCCATAGCTTCCAACAGAGCTGTTAATGAATCAATAGTAGTTACTAACTTTGGATAAACATCTGACTGAACTTGGACTTGAGCATGTGTAATAACTGGAGCTTGGATAGATGTGGTGACTGGTAGTGCAACTGATGATAACACCACCGGTTGTTGCTGCACATGACACGTAGGATTAGACCTATGAGGGTGTATAGATAAAGGAAGATATTCTTGATCCATATCAGTAGCCGCAACCAAATCCCTTGGCTGGCTGACTCCAACACGTTTAGGAGGAAGACTACCCTAAAGTAGTTCTGCATTCATCCTACTTAATGCCTTCATTTCTTCATCCTATTGTGAAAATATTTTCTCTGGTGAGAGTGATTGGCCTTCTCCAGAGGAAGGGTATGTAACCTGATTCTTTCCTTTCCCCATGTTGGATCCCTTTCGGAGAGGGGGAAGTGGGTTTGTTGAAGGATTACCCAAATTCTGGGTAAGCCTTTGATTTTGTGTACGCACACCTTCTTCATTTGTGTCTGTACGTACAACATCTTGAGAATGAATCTCTTCATCTGATCCCTCTGAGCAAGCCTCATCTGTTGGATCAGAAATAACGGCATTGATGACATTAATTGATGAATAATTCATTTCATCCCTTCAATCAACATTTTTGCGATATTGTCTTCTTATATTTCCCTGATGAGACATTTCCTTTTGTCGATTTGACCCCTCAGGAAATTTTTGATTAACCGTAATATGAAGGTAATCTTCTGATAATTTGGTTCTTCGTTCCTCTTAGGGCCTCTTCCCTAATCGAGAGAAGACTGAATTTCTCTGAAGAATAGATTGAGGATTTGAAAAAGTCCCCAGTCCGTGGACTGGGGCTATTCCTGCCATTCCTCTTCAACTCCTCGAATCCTATTTGTTGATTCTGAGGGTTGGGTTAAAAGACTCCCCAGTCTGGAAAGATGAGGTGGTTCTTGACATGCTATATCTGAGACCTTCTTGAAATCTCTTCTGATCTTGCGGACTTTAGTCCAGAAATTAGTTGGATCCATCAACCTACATCCACTCTTATCAGCTGGCTCAAAAGTCCGTTGGATGATTTCTGACACTTCTGTCACTTTATGATGTGCTTGCTCCAAACAAGAGGCCTATTAAATATTATCGTTTTCTCGATGCAGGAGTAATTCAACAAATTTTTCTCTGTATGCCTGATTTTGAGAAGAACTAGTTGAGGCCTATTCTTGAGAGAGCCTTTGATTACAAACAAAGAAAATTGGCTGTGGCCGGTCATGGGCAATAACATTTCATGATACCATTTTCGACAGGCTTTGCTGACTGGAGAGTACAGTGAAATGTAGTGCTCCATGAACACTCCATACCCTGATATGAATACCAGATGGGGCATTGGCAATTAACTGGTGCAATCTTGTTAGTGTGCCAAGGCATGAATGATGAAGGGCTCTCTGCTGTTTTTCAGCCTTCGGATATCGAAAAACTGAGAGATATGCCAAATCAATTTGGATTTGTAAGCCTTATATTATCTTGACTTGATTTTCATATTTGTCATAAGATAATATTTTCTTTTTAACTGACAAAGAGTTTTCCATATGTTGAGATGAATATCATGGATTCCATCTTCGGTCAATATCTCTTGAATGTCATACTAAGAGTCAGCCGAAGGCCAAAACATAAAGAGAATGTCACCTTTCGCCAGTTGATTTCTCATATTCAGTAATTCCTCTGTATCATTAAATGATGATTTTTCTACCTGATTAGACCAGATCTGGTGCTTCTTTGTTGCTTCATCGGATTTAAAAAGATTGGTAGATAATTCACTGATCAAACTAGAAGATGAAAAACCCAGGGGTGGTTCGTAGAATGACCTACACCTCGGGATATCTTCGGATTGAGAAAGTATTTCACCTGCTAATGATAAAGAATCAGACATGACTAGCTTCACATTTTCAAGTGCCTCAATATAATAGGTCTTTCTCATCACTACATTGTCCATTGGATCATTTTCTAGGCAATGTGCATTATAACCGTAGAGTGGAATTTCGCAGCTAAATTCATCATCATGGGGAGGACCACCATGGTGGGTGTTTCCGATGCTTTATCTAGGATGCGGACATCCGTTTATGGAGGACGCGTAGCTGTTTCCCCACATTCCCGCTTTCCAAAGGCGGGCGGCATTCGTTCCTTGTTCAGGGACATTTGCTCCTTGATCGAAACCGGGATTATGGGATGTCGGTTCTTCCTTCTGTGGACTGCTCCTCGGAACTCGTCACCTAGTCGAGGTCTCCCACATAGATTTAATACTTTGTTCATGAAACTCTTCCCAGTTCCATGTTTTCATGGATTCTATTTATTTACACTGCTTCTATCAGGACATTCCAAAGGGTCCGGTCAGGGCAACAACCTTCAATCGGGGGAGTAGTCACGTCGAGGCATCAGTAGCGTGTCTGAACGCTGGGGAATTGGTGTGTCTGTCTTTTGTCCCTTGTTATAGGGCTTCTCGAGGGCGTGGAAGCCTGAGGCATCCCACATCGAGTGCGGGGAATCATATTCCATAAGCATGTATCTGAGGTTTTCCTCAGCTTCCTATGTTTATCCCAGGGTATACGGCAGGTTTAACGTCCAGTGAAGACGGATCGGCCTAATCAAAACACTATTCGGAGTGGATCAGATTGAGGAATTTCCCTTGAAGGGGTTTCGATGTCGGGATCAACTCATGGGCGGCTTCCCGAACGCTGTGGAGGGGAGTCGAGTGGCATGATCTTACTGGGATGTGGCGGCCCGGGTAAGAATTAGGGTGGATGATGGATGGGTGGATTGATGAAGTAGAGGGGGAATGAAATGGGACCATCGCAAGGGCGGTAGTAAAGTTGGGCTTTAGCCTCAGGTAGGCTTCCTACGTACCATTCCTTGACACGAATCAAAGTCCTCATAGTTTAGATGAGATGTGTAATACAGTTTAACGTCATGCGGGATGGGGGTGAACCGACGTGAATGGGGTCGGAATGACCGGGTGACGGGCTTGAACCTCATGGAGGCTTCCTATGTACCATACCTTAATATGAATCAAAGTCCTCGTAGTTCGGGTGTGAATGGTGGGTGTCGGTGAACCAACATGAAAGAAAAGAGACCTTAGTCCAGATGGTGTGGGGCATACACACTAGGCTACCCAGGTGTTGGTGAACCGACGTGAAGGAGGTCGGAATGACCAACGGTTGATCGGCTTGAACCTCATGGAGGATTCCTACGTACCATGCCTTGACATGGATCAAAGACCCCGTAGTTCAGGTTGGGTTTTGTCGGCGAACCAACGTGAAAGTGAACCCGGGGGGTCCACAGGTGGTGGGCTTGAACCTCAGAGAGGCTTCCTGTGTACCATGCCTTGACATTGATCAATGACCACATAGTTCAGGTTGGTCACTACGGCTTTCCGTCAGATAGGAATGCAGTTTAATGTAATACTTGATGAGGGTGGAACCTGACATGAAGGAATGACGGACTGTGGGCATGAACCTCATGAAGGCTTCCTACGTACCATGCCTTGACATGGATCAAAGACCTCGTAGTTCCAATGGATGTGCAGTTTAATGTCATGCTGGACGGGGGAATACAGTTTAACGTCTTTCTGGATAAGGGTGTGACTTGACGTGATGAAATGACCGATTGGTGGGATTGAACCTCCTGGAGGCTTCCAACATACCAGGCCTTGACATGGATCAAAGTCCTCGTAGTTCTCTTTAGGTGGGGGTTAGGGTAGGGGCTTACTCTAAGCTTACGTGAGTCATGATCGGTGTGAGAACCAAGAGGTTTCAGGGACATGATGATCATGTCGTGAAGGATGCGTCTGTGGGAAATGAATAGGGGCTTACGCGTTAGGTGGCCCATGGTGTTGGGACTTACTTCGGGATGGAGGCCTGAAGTGCGACAAAGCATAGTGGGAAAGGGGCTCCACTGGCCTTGGAAGTTGGGAAGTATGGAGGTGCATGGGTGAAACATTACGCAAGAGAGTCTATGGGGCTTACACCAAGGTGGTTTCCCTTCTCCCGTGGACATACGCTACTCCAACAAGTAGGATCCCATTCCATGTGAGGAAGAATTTGTTCCCATATAGACGAGCGGGTGTAAAGAATGTCCAAGACGGGGGGGACCCTGCATGCGAGGCATAGGGTCTGATCACAGTTTAACGTCATGTGTTGAGGATGAGGTGATTGGCAGTTTAACGTCCTGTAGCTCGGACGAGGTGGGTTTACTCCACACACCTAGGTCATACATAACCGGTACCCTCTGCCCCTTGGGGAAGGGAAGGTACCATCAAAGCCGTGGTAAATGGGGGTCGCGGAGCGAACCATCGAGGGGTCCACATTAGCGTGGCTATGCGAAGAAGCAATAGCCGTTAGCATGCCTATACGAAAAAGAATTAGGTGAAGAAACGCTACGGGTGGTGTTTTCCATGGGACTTTGAAATCACATCGTACAAACCTGGAGGGTCGCATGGGAAGAAGAATTGTCAAGAAAATGAGTATTCTTCACAAAGTGGAGTGCCTTGGCCTTAGCATGGGGAAGGGGTGTGAATGGGAGGTTCTTCGGGAAGTGGAATAGTATTCACGGAGCACTGCCTCACGACACAGAGGTGCCTCGCAAAGCATGGTGTTGTGAAGCAGTGTGGTTTACGATGTACAACGACCCTGCCCTGGCATGTGGATCACTAGTACAGGATGGGTCTTTCGCAAAGCATAAACGCTCAGCGGCTTCTCGGGTTCCCTAGGTAATCTCCTTCCTTCGTAAATTCCCTTAGTCTTCGCGAAGGGAATCCCTCTCGGAAGTGGGGCTCAAGACGAGACAAGGAGAAGGCATATCGCGAAGTAGAAGTACATCGCGGAGCTCATGATTCCCGGGGGTGAAGGGTGATTCACGATTCGGGAGATGAGAAGCCGAAAGGTCGGATCGTCTGTCTCTTGGACTCAGGGGGAGCCCAGTATTTATAGGCAAGGGGCGTTGCGAAGCAAAGCTCATGTGGCGCAAAGGGGAGGTGGGTGCTTTACGGCGGGCTCACGAACGTCAGGCTGTTCGCGGAGTGTTACCGCCTCCGGAGCTTCGCAGTGGGCTCGCGAACGTCACGACATTCACGGAGCGTTATCGCCTCCTTTGCTTCGCGGCAGCCACATTGCTGGGGTGCGCTCTGCGGCTGCGCTTTGTGGGGCAGCGCGCGGGCTTCTTTTCCTTCTTCCTTTGTCGTCCAATATTTTGGCACCAACAAATTCTTCCCTCGGTGGTTCGGGATGTGTCCCCGCGAAGAGGGCACACGGGGCAGCCAGTGACCACGCTGTCCGGATATGCCATGATGCTCCGCGCGGGCGGGATGCGCTATGAAGCTCTGGGTCGCCACCTATAAATAGAGGGGTTGGCCTCTCTTTTGTCTTCTCTCTACTTTTGTCCCTTTGCGCTCTCGACTTCACGAAGCTCCACATACTCCACATCTGCTCCTTGCGAATCGAGCTTCGCGGCGAACCCAGAGTCTCTGACTCCGCGACCACACCAAGGGAACTTCTGTTTTCTGGCCTTGGCCAGGCTTTGCGGTTTGGTTTTGTGCCCGAGCTTTGCGAGAACTCTTTGAGAGCAACCTTCGCGACCTGACCTGAAATTGTATTGAGTTCCGAAACCGAAATGGATCATAGAGAAGCTGTGTTGGTGGTGCTTGCAGACGCCGCTTGGAGGGATGAGATGGCTAACTATCTGGGCCTTGGAGAGATTGTTCGAAGTCACTCGGACCATAATTCTTTGACAGCACTGTTATCAGAGAGTCAGAAAAACTACCTGCAGTGCAGGAAGCTTCCCTTGTATGGCTTCGGGCTGAGGGATGATGTATTCATCCCTGAGGCGAGTAGGGATGAACTAGCGTGTTGGTTCATAAGCACGCCATGACAGCGCCAGTGGTTTAGGGTGGCCGATGGTCATGCACAGGAGGGATTCACACCCATCACCACCGACTATCTCTACAACCATGTGAACAATATTGACAAAGAGCCACTGCAATCAGAGACGTCCCCTCCACTGTACCGCACCATGCTGAAGGCGGCTTTGCAGGATTCGACGAAGGGGTGGTCCGATGAGTGGGACCTCCACCATGGAGGCAACTTCACCAGCGACTGGGCATGGGCCTACTGGGTAGGCGCCTCATTCGAGGATTTTGGGGCCTAGCTGAGTAGAGTGGGTTTGTATGAGGCAGCATGGGCCTCCCAATTCCACATTTACCAACCGAAACAGCTGATGTCGGAGCTGCTGAGGAGATGGTCATCTAGGACCAATACTTTTCACCTACACCATGGGGAGGTGGGCATCAGCTTGTGGGATGTCCACCAAATTTCGGGGGTTCCAATCTTGGGGGCCATGTATGATGATTTCCTCCACGTCATGAGTGGGTGGGAGGATACCGAGTAGATGTCGCGACTGGTGGCGGTGCTGATGGCACTGGTCCCTAGAGAGGACAAGGAGAAAATGAGGGATGTCCACATTAAGAAGTGGTTCAAGCGGTTCCTGAACTTTCTGGAGAATCGAGAGTTCCATCCGAGGCCTCAAACCTTTCCAAAGGCAGATCAACGATGCAAGGAGCACTTGTATTGGCGGGTCTTGGAGGACATCCAATGGGAGACTTGGGGTTTCAGTGTCAACACTGAACAGAATCCAATAATCAGGATGGAGGCATTCAACGCGGCCTTTATCTATGGTTGGATCATACCAGTGAGATATACCAGCAGGGGGGTGTAGCCCATCTCATTCATCATGGTGTCTATGCTGGCCATGGGGCAGCGTGTCAATCTGGGGATTCCAATGCTCACCAAGCTATACAGGATGTTGTGGCACGTTAGCGAGGGAATGAAGCATCCAATGATATGCGGGGCCTTCAACCTTCTGTATGGGTGGATTGCAGCGCACATCACGGGGATTTATGAGTATCCAAACCCTCTCTTGCCACCGGTATCAAACTTTCGTTCCTCCATTACGAATGCGGCTAGGAGCTTCCCATTCAAACTAACCGTACCGATGGTGCTGAATCGGGTGTGGAGGGTGGATGAGTTCATCTCGCACCATTTACATTGCCGACGGGGATACTCACGGATTATGGGAAGGGGACGGAAGAGCACTAGGCTTATCTCCTGGACTTTTGAGGCGGAGTTTTGGTGGCACGAGTGGATCGTGAGACGCTTTGTGAACCGTACACCCCGCATCGATTTGTGAGGCAGTTCCGGTGCCTCCAGCGGCTGACCCCGCAGGTCTACTAGGAGGTACGTCACGAGGAGTAGCCGTGTGTGATGAGGCAGCTATCGGTCATGTTCACATGGGAGGACAGGAAGATACGAATTACATTTCCTTCGTCCACCACTGCTTTCATATTTGTGAGGGAGTATGCCATCAGCCGGGAGGCTGCTTATCCAGGGGAGATACTGAGGCAGTCAACCATTTGAGTTGGTGATGGCGGGACTCCCCTATCCCGAGGTCGGGGCTGGAGGGCAGCAAGGGCCTTTCGCAGTGGCGGGGTTGTCGTGGCGGTGAGGCTCGCACCGGCCGAGGGTGTTGTAGCAGCGGCAGATCCGGTGATTCCCGAAGAGCAGGGCCATCCGGAGGGGCGGCCGCCGAGGGGATTTCGTTGGATATCCACTCAGGCTCCGGGGAAGCGGTTACATCATATCGACATGGCATAGGATGCCGTCTTCCCGGAGGCCTGGGAAATTTGGAATGTCAACCAGCAATTCTTCAGTCCACCCGAGATGTGGGCGCACTTCAATCGCCTCGGGATGGAGTTACCGGGCATAGGCCCAATTTGGGCTGGTTTTACGGTGACTCCGGCAGAGGCGGAGCAATACTTGGACGATCTGTAGGACTACATTCACTCCAGTGGTGTCCCACGCCCAATGACAGACCGGGTGAGGGTACTGCTAGATCGGACGGTTCCCCCACAGCTTTCAGCTGTTGATCTGAGGGTGCGCTTCCCCCTGCCGGAAGAACCAGAGGACTCCTCTAGGGAGGATGCGGCTCGCGGAGGGAGCCCGTTGGAGGAGGGTGAAGTCGAAGACCAAGAATCAGATTCTGATGATTTCGTAGAGGCTCTCGAGGTAGCATTCCAAACTTATTTCCTTATGGTCCGTTCTCGAGCCATCAGGGATTTCTCACCGATGTTTGAACCATGCATGAGGAACTTTTACATAGGACTCGCTCTCTCCCCTTGGTGGGTGAAGATGCAGGACTTTTAGAACCCACGCCTATGGTTGCATCCAGTTCTGTGTCTTGCAGGGCCAGAGCACCCGAGGTGGATCCTCCAGGATCTCCAGACCTTCAAACTGTATATGGAGGGCCACGCCCTAGGGTCCCGTCAGCATCGACTCAAGAGAAACACCAGGAGTTCGATCTCTATAAGTTTCCTCTACTGGATTCATTACTGTCACATGTATATTGTGCCAACTAACGTTTATGTCCCTCTCTGTCATACAGTTCTCCGACTAGCATGGGCTGCTGCGACAAGGTTGGTCGGGATGTCTGGTGGCTTATCTCCTAGGGGCATGCTGGTGATGGTGGAGATAGTCCCCCCATCTCCCAGAGCTTCAACACACACCATAATTGGTGGGACCACCAACAGGGTAGTGCCGAGGTTTTTGAGGTGTACTCCGATGAAGAGGACCAACCAGCCACCCCAAGTCCTGTCACGCCTGCTCCAGTGCCAGATGTCGCACCAGATTCAACGCCAGATGCAGATCCTATCGAGGACTTCCTACGGGTGTATCCTACATATGTGCCTGCCAATCGCGTAGACTTGGATGAAATATCCTCCGGCGAAGAAGACAATAGCATAGTCTTCCGCCGATCGTGGAAGCTAATTACGCACTTCATCAAGGACACCCCCCAAGCGCTATGGCTAAATGAAATTGATATACATCCCTCGCAGATGCGCGAACTGTGCGCTGGGGGAGTGGATTCCCAACATCCTCATGCACTAATCCGCGATCTCATGACCGAGAAGATCCGAGAGTATGATCACGGGCTTAGCGTGGGCTGGCAGCAGAGGAAGGAAACAAACATCAAAAAGCTCCTGGAGGCTGAAAGTGATGTCCAACTACTACAGGCATGGGAGGATGAGCACTCAACCTCTCTTAATACACAATCTGAGCTGATCTCATGGTTAAAGGCCCAACTGGAAGAGGCAGAAGATCATATGAGGTAGGCTTCTGGAAATATGGTTGTCATTCAGGCTGGCATAGAGGGGGCCAAGGACAAGGCTGACGAACTGCGCCCCACCGCTGCTGAGGAAGAGCGAGAGCTGAGCCAGCAGCAGCAATTCCTGGATGCCACAAGCCGAAGGGTGGAGGAGCTGCAACACTCTTTTGACGGGGTCAACCCGTCCATGGGGGGAGTCGACCCGGGGTACTGTAACAAATTAAAAACCTTTTAATGGTACTTTCGCGCTTCAATTTTTCTTCTTTTGAATGCCGTAGCATGCACGATTTACACTGTTTTCATCGGTTCATTACATCCCTAAAATGATTGCGGGGCATCCGGCGAAAATTCCCCAACCTCACGTGGGTCAAGCCCGATGTGAGAAACATGAGATTGTTGCCTCATCGTCCCACCCAACATGGGAGGGGAAAACAAGCTTCGGGTATCCGGGGTTTGGATAACCAGTCTGGATTTCTGGAAGATGGGAGAGGCCTGGCCGGAGAAGGAGGTTCTCAAAATAACCGAATTACCGTTTCTTTAGCGTGCTCTTATGCACGAACGGTACAATTCTAGGGGCGCTAGAATCGGTCCGAACAGATGGAAATGGGAAGTGTGAATCACAATACCTAATATTCAAAACACTGTGGGGATAGAGTGACAATAAGGGACAAACGTTAACCGTGGAGGAGAAACTATATCCTTACTGCGTTAGCCTGATATGGGGATAACAAATTAGGGTCAACCGTTGACCATGTTTGAAACACGGGACCATGTCACAAATGTTGTTGATCAATCCTTCAAATGTTGGCCCAGGACAGTAGGCGAACCCTAGGTCTAACACCCATACTGTTAGGGGGTCCTTCTAAACATGACAAGTCTTCCGGAACGTTGGCCCAGGACAGTAGGTGAGCCGATGCGGCATGAGATCGGGCCGTGAGGGGGTCCCTTCAGACATGAAAGGGGATGATGGTCCGAATAAGGGGAACGCAAAGTGTGGAATATGGAGTGATGGTTTGTCCGAACAGAATCCAACAATCATGTAACTACACCACCGTGGTGGGAGTACGCCAGATGAGCACATCAGTTTGATTGCGGATCCTTCCTTCTTTGAGACAGGACCTCTCTAGCGAGGGGGTATGTGGCCTCCCAATGGGATCTTGGGGCATCCTGAACTTGTTCAGGGTAGAATCATAGTTACACGGTCCTCTACAATGCGTCCGGCTAGGGGGCCGGAAAGGGGAAGAATATGATTAATGATTCCTATGGGCTGGACCCTAGGAAAAATACCAGGGCGTCTCTACGTATCCCATTAGGATGGGAATCAAGCCATACGTAGTTCTGATAGCGCAGTTTAACTTCATGCGGGACGATGAGAAGCCTGGCCGTGTTGGTACACATCCTGCCACAACTACTAAGCCCACGTGAGTCATTCTTGGTGTGGGAAACAAGAAGTAGTGGTGGGACTTTCCCGACACAGAAAGGGGGCAGGTTAGAGTGTAGGGACTCTCGGTGAATACCGGTCCCTTAATAGTAACACGACCATGTGGAGCACCTAGATGTGCGAAGAGATAGAGCCAAGTGTGTCGGAATCCCACTTGAACAAGAGGGAGTGGAAATGTGTGAATCATGACCCTCGAGATTTGGATCATAATGACGGCGGCGTGACGATAGAGGATAACTGTTAACCATGGCGGAAACGCAGAACCCATATCGTGTTAGCCTAGAATGGGGACAGACAAATGAGGGTCAACCGTTGACCATGTTCGAAACAAGGAACCATGTCACAAATGTTGTCAGAGATCTGTAGGGATATTGGCCCGAAACGATTGGATGTCCCTTAGGTCCAGCATCCATGGAGAGCCCTAATTCCTAGAATCCATGTCATATGAGGGTCCTTTTGGATATCTAAGAGGATGGGGATCTAAATAGAGAGCTCACGAAGCTTGGTCATGGGATGAGGGTAATGTCTCTATGAAATTACCACTCTTCGGGCTCTTTGTCAAAACATATCTGAACACGACAACTAGGCATATTAGATAGAGGGAGAAGATTCCTTTCCCAAAGGGGGATCTTAGTTTATGGTCATAGAATTTGGACCATGGATGGGAGGAAGCATAGGAGGCATGTGACGGGTACTTGCGAAAAACCTGACGTCGATGAGGACATAAGCCCTACTTACCATGCGTTCAGTGGGGAGTGCTCGAGTCGAGGGACCGAACATGAAAGTTAGGCTGGGCCTGCGGGGAAGTGCCAGGGCACTCCTACATATCCTATGAGGATGGGAATCAAGCCATACGTAGTTCTGAAAGGGTGGCATGTTAAGGTACCAGTTCCAGGGAAAAACGGAAGTGCGGGCGTGGCCCTTGCACTAAAAGAAGCGGAATTTGATAAATCTTGTTTGTCCTTTAAGGTGAGTGGTTTTTTTGTGAAGGGACGAGCTTGGTGTAGCAAGCCCTAGTGTCGCCACAAGAATCAATCCATGATAGGCATTGACAAATGGCATGACACGTGACCAATACCCAACGTGATGTCCTCTACAACGAGGTCATCATAATGCAGAGTCCTTTTTCGTCGTGCGGCCATGATGATAATTTCACAGTTTAGGGTCGTGTGATAGGACCAAGCATGCATTTTGAAGTCATGTAACACAGAATTAGAAGAGACGATGCTAGGTGGGGAATGTGTATGTTGTTGTGCGGCATAACTGACGTGAATATAGACATAATCCCTCACCACACCATACACTCCGGGTAAGAACTTGGGCTAGGGCCCGAGAAGTCCAAGGGGCCTGAAGCTAGGCCTCGGTGAGGGAGTCATGAGGCTGGACCTCGGTCAGGACAGCAAGAATAACTTTCAGTTTAATGTCTTACAGCAAGGACGGGGGCCATGTGCCCGGAAAGGCCAAGGGGCCTGAGGTTAGGCATCAGTCAGGAAGGCCCAACCAGTTTGCAGTTTAACATCTTACATGAGGACATGGAAAGAGATAACTACATCTCATTTGGGGATGTGCACGACACGGAAATTAACCTGGCATGAATGGTGAAATAATCCTTCCCCACTCCATACATCCCTTATAAGATATTCGGGGTCGTGGGCCCGACTGTTGGCACCACCCGGAGGGACGTTTGTCACTTCGGGATGGGGCAGAATGAATCACTGCACTTGATGTTTGGGACATCTTGGGGTGGACCCGAAGATCTTGGTCACTTTCGACCATGTTTGAAACACAACGTCCTTATGGTGAACTTATATATGAGCAACAAATGAGCATCGACCATTGACCAAATTTGCAACGCAGGACTTGTATCGGCATGTTGCTTGGAAACCCTCGGGGGTGTTAGCCCGTATCGGTAGGAGATCCCTTGGGCGTGGTATACATGCTATTCTTTGGGGTCCCTCCGGGTGAGGAAAGTGATGGAATCCCATTCAAGGAGTGGGTGGAGCATAAATGTACCAATCCACGAAAGAGGAGAACATCTCCAAGGGGGACGTGCAGCCGGGTTGAGGCTTGCTCGACGTGAGTTAGGGAAAAAGTGTGCACCCTACCATATGTCTTGACCTGAGGGGAAGATTTTGGCTTTTGGGCTGGGCCAACAGACGAAATGTCTGGGCGTTCCTATGTATCCCATTAGGATGGGAATCAAGCCATACGTAGTTCTTGGAGGCCATGTAGTATAACTTCGTGCTGTAAACACGTGGGATAATAGAAGAACGGGAGTGGGAACATGGTGCGACCCTTATAATCCTTGTATAAGTGGGGCTAAGAAAGCCTACTCTTCGTCATGCAAGGATCCTCCAAGAAAACCATACCCAGGGGGGATAGTGAAAGAGAAGAGCTCGAGGCTGGGCTCAAGACGGGATGTCTGAGCGTTCATATGTATCCCATGAGGATGGGAATCAAGCCCCACGTAGTTCTTGAAGTGCAGTTGAATGTCGTGCTGGATGAGATGCATATCATTTGGGGATATTTACGGTATGACGGATAACCCTACGTGAATGAGGACATGTACCGCACCACACCATAAAATCCCATAAGAGAGCCTGATTCGTTGAAGGCCAAAGGGGCTTGAGGCTAAGCCTCGATTAGGGAGGCCTGTCCGGCTTGCAGTTTAACGTCTTACAGTAAGGACGGGGGCCAGGGGCTCGAAAAGGCTAAGGGGCCTAAGGCTGAGCCTTGGTCAGGGAGGCCTGACCGGCTTGTAGTTTAACATCTTATAGTAAGGATATGGGAGATCTTAGATTAAGTTCATAGAGCTCGGACCATTTTTTAGGTTATCATCTTGCAGGATGATGGTGTAGTTTATGGTCGTGCGGGACCGTAACATGCAGTTTAGGGTCATGCGGAACTGTACAGTTTAAGGTCGTGCCGGACCAATGATTCTTAGGCAAAGTACTGCTTGAGGAACATGGTGTTGGTGGGAGGAGTTACGTGCTCACCATCCATGGTCACCAAGTAGTATGCTCCGTTGGGGTAAACCATATAGATGACGTAAGGTATTTCCCATTTGGGCTATAGCATGGGCGGTTTCCTTCCCATTTGGGATCATTGTCACTCGTAGGGCAAACACTAGGTCGCCCTGTAGAAAAGAGAAAAGGCGAACCTTCTTGTTGAAGGCTCTGGCTATCTTATTCTGATGCCTCTCCAGATTGTGTAGGGCACGAAGCCTATTCTCGTCCAGTGCCTCCTACTCAGCTAGACGGATTTCAGCCACCTTATCTGGCGCCTGCTGGTCATAGACTATAGTGTGTAACGATGGTAGCTGGATCTCAATGGGTAGGGCGACCTCAGCCCCATACAATAGTGAATATGGGGTCACTTGGGTGGAATTGCGAGTCGTCGTCCGATAAGACCTGAGGGTGTTGGGGAGCATGTCCAGCCAACTTTTCTTGTTCTGAACAACCATCTTTTGAAGAATGTTAGAGAGGGTTTTGTTGAATGACTTGATCTATCCATTTTTCATGTGCATGATAGCAAGAGGTATGGTTTGAACGGATATTTTAATTGGAATAAAACTTCTTCAGCTTGGCCGCCCAGAATGTGGTGTCATTATCGGTGAGGACAGCGTGAGGTACCCCAAACTGGTGGATGATATTGGAGTTCACAAAGTCTATGATGGAATGGGCCTTGACCCTTTTCAGTGGAACTGACTCTGCCCATATGGAGAAGAAATCTATAGAAGTTAGGATGAACCTACACTGGTGAGCTGTTGCCGGTGGATATGGTCCCACGACTTCGATTCCCCACACCGTAAATGGACAAGAATACTTGGTGGAGTGGAGAGGCTCTGGTTGCCGATGCAGGAAGTTAGCGTGAACATGGTACGCATGGAATCTCTTGGAAAACTCAATAAAATCATGGATTATAGAGGGCCAGAAGTACCCCAACCTCCGGATTAGATGGGACAACTTTGGCCTAGCTTGGTGGGCACCACAGGAACCGGTGTGAACCTCTTGCATAACCTGAGAAATCTCGACTCCTTAAATGCAACGGAGGAGAACGCCATTCAAGCTATGCTTATAGAGGATCTTCTCAAGACTGGAACCGCTCTGGAGGGTAAATTGCGGCGCACGACATTGGATTCGCTTGCACTGGGCCCGGTCGTCGGGGAGGCAACCATTTTGGAGATACTCGACAAAAGTTTCCCTCTAGTCGAGAGTGGCCTCAACCACTGCATATGACAAACCTGGGAACCCTGACGTAGACGGTCCAACGGTGAGATGACTTACCCATAGGTCATCATTTTCCTCTGGGATGACGAGGTAAATGACTCTCCAGTGTTCCACATGTATGATGAAATCATCTTGCTCGGGTTCTAGGAGCGACCCAGCTAAGCCAGCCAAAGCCTCTGCTCGACCGTTCTATGACCGAGGGACATGGGTAACCTCTGGTCGAGAATGGAACTAGCACAAGCTCCATCTTTCTGATGACATAGTTTCCATTGACCTACTTGGTGACCAGCTCGGAATCTCCATTCACATGTAGATGGGGAACATCGATCTCAACGGGCAACTCAAGGCCGATGATGAGAGGCTGGTACTCTGCCTCGTTGTTGGTACAACTTTCTAACAATAGAAACGAGTATGGTAGTACGACTTACGCTGGGGTGATGAAGATGATACTGATACCCACTCTTTTGAGCTTAGGAATGTTGAGCCTCCTACCGGTGGGGCTCCGGGAGGAACCGACGAAGTGCATTTTACAACATGAGACGGCATGATCGAATGAGATGATCGTATCATCAGGAAAATCCAGGTCCAGGGATTGATTTGTGGAGGTTAGATGTGCAGCTAAGAAGTCTTCCAATGCCTGTCCCTTGATGGACTTCTGAGGCACGAACCTGATGTCGAACTGCTGGAGGATCACCGCCCACTACTATAGTCGGCCGGTCAACATGGGGCGGTTCAGGATGTACTTCAGTGGGACTACCCGAGAGACTAACTGTACCTCATGGTGCTGCAGGTAATGCCACAACTTCTGTATAGAAAACACGAGCGCAAGGCAACTCTTTTCGATAGGTGAGTATCTGATTTCTGTATCGAGAAGCATGAAGAGGATATAGGAGAGACTGTTCTCTGTACCCTCATTATTCTTCTGGGCGAGAAGTGCATCGAGGGATCATTCCAGGGCGGTCACGTAAAGGACCAGTGGATTTTTGGAGGTGGGTGGCATCAGAACCAAAGGTTGGAGAAGATACTGCTTGATTTCCTCAGTGTCAGTCCGACACTCTTCATCCCATTCGTAGGTGGTGCATTTCTTCATGAGCCGGGAAAAGGGCATACGCTTGCCGACCAAATTCGCGATGAATCGGCGTATATAGGTTAAGTGGCCTTGGAGACCTCTAAGTTCCCGAATATTGCTCGGGGGAGGCATTTGGCTGATGGCCTTGATCTTCTTTGGTTCGATCTCAATGCCCTGGTATCTAACAACAAATCCAAGAAACTTTCCAGAGGTGACCCCGAAGGCACACATTAACGGGTTCATCTTCAGGTGGCGGGAACGGATGAAACTGAACACTTTCTCAAGGTCCTTGAGATGGTTATGGCACTGGTGAGATTTGACCACTAGATCATCCACGTAGCATACCACTAGCGTCCCGAGAATCTTGTTGAATATGTGATGCATGGCCCGCTGATAAGTGGCATCTGTATTTTTCAGGCTGAAGGGAATAACCTGGTAACAAAAAGTGCCTTGGGGATCCCGAAAGGTAGTGGACTCCTCGTCCTCGGGGACCATCCGGATCTGGTTGTACCTGGAATACCCATCCATGAAAGAGAGGGCTTGGAACCTGGCCATGGCATCAATCAATAACTCGGTCACCGGATGGGGAAAATCATCCTTTGGGCAGTGGAGATTGAGATTGTGGAAGTCGATGCAGACACTGATCTGCCCATTCTTCTTCCTGACTGGCATAATTTGGCAAGCCACTTGGGGTGCTGGACTTCCTTGACGAATTTGGATTTCATAAGCTTATCAACCTTTGCCTCAACCATGGAACTGTGAGAAGGATTCAACTTTATGGGATGCTGGTTAAACCAACGATGGTTTGACGGGAGGCCCAGGCGGTGAACGACTACTTGAGGATCTAGTCCTGGCATCTCGGAGTAACTCTAAGAAAACACATCACAGTGTTGTTTGAGAAAGTCTACATACTGTTTCTGCTCCTTGGGGTACATGGCTGTACTAATCAATGTGGGTCTTGGATCTGCCTCATTTCCAAGATTCACATGTACCAGTTCATCAACCATGGTAGAGGCTCCTTCCTCAAAGGCGGGGGGAGCGTCCTCCAAATCTTCCTCTCCACCTGTGGAGGGATTTCCCGCAAGGGGAGCCGCTTCTGAGCTATCAAACCCTGATGGGCATCTGGTGCCGGCTTGGGCAGTAGTGGTCCTTATATCAGGAGACCCATGCGCCACTAAGACCATAATAATGAAGGCAGTCGATCCTATCCCATATGGCCTTCGGCCTAAGGGACCACCTTTGATGACATCAAAGCAGTGGTGACACGTCGACCTGAGTTGGTCGATTCCAGCCTGGAAGAAGAGACATGTATGACGTACCGTCGTTGCCATAAGCCTGAAATACTGATACCGCACAGGGTTTGGAGGTTCCGGGATCACATTAGCCTAGTTGGTGTAGGAGTACGAGGTGATTTTCCGCCGTCGCTTGGAAATGGGAACATGCCTTCCTTTCGCACATGAAGCAACAAAACATTGCCCCATGTTGGGGGTCGTGGCTTCTAATCGGTGGATCACAAAGATGTAGGTGTCATCCATACATACTCATGGATCACTTGTGACCGGGGCGGGTTCATCCTCACTTGCTATGATTTTTTTATCCTTGATCTTGTAATAGTCGGCATCCAGATAGCGGGCTTCACAAGAGGCGAAAGGAGACACATCTCCTTGGATCACACCTACATGACCATTGAAGGATTTTTTGAGGCATTGGTGATACGAAGAAGGGACCACTGTGTGCAGATAGAGCCATGGCCTGACCATCAATGCGTTGTAGGCAGTGTCCTGGGAGACAACCATGAACTCGGTGCTGGCAATTAGGCCACCAAACTGGGTCTTCAGGCGGATCTTGCCAACTGGGGATTCCTCGGTCCTGTCGTATCCTTGGATTCTGAGGTCGGAGGGAGTTAAATCATCTTCCGACAAAACCAACTTTCGCAGTGTCCGAGTCAGTATTTGGTTGATCCCAGAACTTGTGTCAACGAGGAAGCAACGGACTTCTATGCCATCAAACTGGCCAGTGACGTACAGTGGGCGAATATTCCCCCGTATGGGAGGGTCTTCATCTTCACAGGAGAATGAGATAACTGCCTAGAATTTGGCGTTCTAAATTTTCTCAGCGTGGAAGGCTTTCGCAGCTGCTACCTCCGTCTCGAACTGAAGGGGGCTCCTTAGGGCTTCGGCAAGTGTTTCTCACATTTCAGACGATAGGAGAAGAGCCTTAATGATATAAATCCTTTCTAGAATGCCGACTAGGTGCTTCAGGACATCGTACTTTCGTGCCAGACGAGAGATTCTACCTACAGGAGGTCGCTCTATGGTTGGAGGCATAGCGGGTCCTGCCGGTTGAACCGATAGCTGGATAGTACTGGGTACATCCTGTTGCATACTATTTAATGCCTGGAGATTAGCCACTGGATTAGAATGAGACAACAGAGATTGTCCTGCAGCCGGGCAAGACTGGTCGTGATACGGACGAGGCAGCTCTGCCTGATCTAGTAACATAAATGGTGGTGGAGGTAGATCTGAGGGAATCAGATGAGATTGCGCATGCTGAGCTCTGTGCTGAGCCTGCTGTTTGGTTTCATTATCATGCACGGCTTGACGGAAATCTCCCTCTAACGTGACTTGATGACCTTTGCGGTCGCGGTTTGGCTGACGTTGGCATCATCTGGGGACATTGGGGAGGTTCGTCTGGTGTTCCCCCTCGTCAGGAGCCATAAAGATCTTTACCAGCTCAACGGTGTTAACCGAAGTGTACCCCTGGCTGTCGCTCGAAGAGTCATCCACCACCGGGGCAGACTCTGGGAGGAATCCCCATTTCAGGGGGCGTAATGTCTCCAAGAGTGCGGGATGAAGATGGTAGAGGTGGAGCGCGTTGCTTCTTCTTGCGCCATCGCTTCTTACCTTTTTGGGAAGAGGTCGACTGTGATGACGATGCAGAGTTACTGGTTACTTCCTCCAAAGGCTCCGGCTATTTTAGGTGTGCCTGAATGATACCATGGGCACGGGTGACGGTTTTTTGAGCCATCCAGTCATCATATTTCTGGGACCCACGGCTGGGAACGTACTTACACTCGCCTTCGCTGTCGCTGCTGATCTCTGACCCTACAAAGACACCCGCTACTTGTGTCGGTGCTTGGCCCAACCTGACTATGTTGTTGTCAAATTGGTCTTGAATCTAGTCTTTAAACACATAGCATTTCTTGAGGGTGTGACCCAGAATCCGATGATAGGGATAGTAGTTGGGGAGATCATTGAGATTCACCTCTGTCGGCCTTATGCACTCGGGTAAGCACACAATCCCTTGCACTAGAGGACTTCGGAAGTAACCGGGGACCTGATTCTCGTTGAACGAGTAAGTATGGCACCTTCTTTCTGGATATGGGGCCCTGGAAGCCTGGTCCTGATGAGGGGCCTGCCAAGGAGGCAGTTCCTGATTGTCTTGCCTAGGCGGTGGTGGCGCATTGCGCGGGAAACCTGTCTGTTCAGAGGCGGTCGCTGCTGGGCAGAAGCATGCGCTTGAGGAGGAGGACCTCTTCGGGGTTGCAGGGCCGGTGCCACTGGCAGTAATTCTAGCTTCCTGGTAGATTCTATTTGGGCCACCATGGCGGGTTCGACTCTGGCATCCCTCCTGGATGGGATCACAGGGGGCATCGAACGTGCCTAAATAGCCTGTTGTAGAGCCTCCTCAAGGTGATGAGCCTTATATGAGAAATCTCGGAACCCTCCAGGGTAGTTCTGGGTGATCAGGGAAGGAACCAGCTCCATTTTGATGTTCCCTACACACATCTTCAGTAATTTCTCTTGAGTCAGTGGCATGTCGAGAGAGTATATAAGTCCCTTCCACTGGGTGATGAAGTCCGCGACTCGCTCATTAGGCCTTTTTTGGCACTGGTAGAGGTCTGTGATGATGGTATTTCGCGTGGTGGAGCTGAATTATTATAGGAACTGCCAATGGAGATTCTTCAAGCTGGTCACCAATCCGATAGGGAGTTGGCTGTACCAGATGAATGTGGGGCCCTCCAATGTCTGTACGAAACATCGGAGCTTGGCGGCTTTTTGCTGGGCTGGGGTACCCAGCATGGGGCCACACTTGGAAGAATAGTGGGCCAAGTGCTATGGTAGGTCCCTTGTCCCCGTTGAAGGGCGAAAAAGTGGGGTTCCCGAAACCCGAGGGTGTGGGCATATCATCCACCCACGCGGGATATGTCTTGTGATCCGGTGGGACCTCCACCTGTCGCGTTTCCAATGCATCGAGGTGGGCGATGAGTGCCGCTGTATGATCATCCGAGTGGGGGTCCCTGTCTTGATGGGGGACCCTAATCACAAGTGTGTTGCTGGGTTATTCAACACGGTAGATGGCTTCAGCAGCTCGTGGAGCGACTGGCGGAACGGCCTGTGTGGTGGCTTGGGGGACCCGGGATGGATTCCTCAGATTTCCCCATCATTCCAGAGGGTTTGGTGAGACGTATCACACCCTCTTGCCATGAGTTTTGGCTTTTTCCCTGTCTGCGGGAGTAGCATGATCAGGGTTGACCGGAGGCATCTCGATGGGGGGAAATTTTCCCTGCCCCTGCTTCCCCGGCTTGGGATTACCGTAGTCGGGTCGCCGCTCTACAGCGCACTCTGCCAGGAGTTTGTCAACCAGCCTCTTTTGCTCAGCAAGCTGTTGGAATAATGTGGCCTTCTCGGGATCTTCATCTGTCTTCTTTACAGAGGAAGATGGGTCAGAGTGCTTGACAGTTCCGACATGCTCCTTACCGTTACCGTCATTTCAACTGAGCACCAGTGACTCGGTGGGTATAGGGAGGCCTAGAAGGTTCCTTTTCTGATGGAAAACCCTCCCTGATGGGACCAACAGTGGTGGTACACCCTCAGGGGGTAGGTCTCCTTCGAGGATTTCAACCTCGTCCTCCTTGTCTACAACGTCAGCCATGTGGACCGCGACCCTCCTTGGGGGCATGTACTCAATGTCGCATAATGAATCGGGCTACCGTCGGAAAGGACTGAAGAGGAGGGTGGCATACTGTCCCCATCCACAGAGTTTCGCATGGGGGTAGCTTCCCTTATGATTCTATGAAGTACTTTGAGACACTGAACACATTTCCGTTGAAGGGTGCTCTGGCGGCCTGGCGACTCAGGGTGCTGGGCCATAGGGAGTGGGGCCAAATCGATCAAGCGGCATTGCTCGCTGATTTCTTCGATGTGCTCTCAGCTCCTGGGGTACACTACCTGCTCATAGCGAAGGAGGAAGTGTGTCTCCCATAGGGTTCTGCGAAATCACCCTACTTCCTCTGGGGTAAAGGATTTTGGCGAGAAAAAGTTCTGTGCTGCCGTCATCTAGAACTTCTCTGGGAGGTGATCTACTGTGAGAATGCTCCAGAAGCTCCAAGGCTCGGACTCAGGGTCTGGCCCCGTAGTGCCCCACTCGTTAACCGGAGGCGGCTGAGGGACCAGCAGCGGTACCGAGGCGGACCACTGGGACAGTAAACTGGGCGGTGGAGAATACGACGAACGAGCTGACTGGCTGCCGAATTCCGAGCCATCCTCTGAAGAGTGAGGTGAACTGACCACAATATCACGATATTATGGGTTGATATCCATAGCCTATGGCACAAGAATTGCGGCCACCAGCGATGGGTCACGCCATTGCTTTACCATCGTTTGTCCCCAAAACAGCTCTATGTGATATCTAGTAGAGGTTGAGGGCGCTTCTGGTGACGACGGTGGTGATTACGCTATCGGGACATGCGGAATTTCCACAATTTCATCCTCCTAGATGTACTTGCGAAGGGAGGTGGGAATCTGGTGGACCTCGCATTCTGGGAGAATGAGGCTGACGCGCCTGGTTCCTGCCCCTAGCCCTTGATGCGGATGAGCGGGGAGAAGGTTCCATCGCTAAGTCGCATTCCGCTTCAGAATCCGAGAAACGAGCCAGTTTGATCTCCTCCCGGGCCTTCCTAGGACTCTTCTTGTGGTGGCGATGACCCGCTCTCCGTCCTCTAGATGGCTCTTCGGGGAAAGGTTGATCCCTGACATGTAGTCTCGGAGCGGCACCGACGCGATGGCAGTAAGGGATCCTGCTTGAGATAGCCGGGGTGTGAGGGGCACCATGAAAAATGTCGAAGGGTACATGGGGAGGACCTCCATGGACAACACCCATGTGGGGGGAACCTCTGTTGAAACCGGCAGGAGCACGGGGAGGACCTCAATGCTTGATGTGGGCGGAGCGAGGCTGACCTTCACTCCTTGGGTTGCCGGGGAGAGGAGGACCTTTGCCAGTTGTAGAGAGGACGTAGGGAGGACCCCCACATTGGAGAGGGACTGGATGGGCAGTGCATTCACATCGACGGTCGGGGGGAGGAGGAGGAACTCCATTCCCTGTATGGTGGGCGCGGGAGAGGCTTCTGTGCCAAGTGTCACTGCCATAGGTCATGACTTCATTCAGGATGGGAGTGGCACGAGGCATACCCCCATGAAGAGTTTCGGTGCGGGGGAGGCCCATGATCTTTGGAATGGTGGTACAGAGAGGACCTCCGTATGGAGTGACGTTACCACGGATTGGTTCGCAGAAATCACCGCTCAGGCATGCGACACCGAGAGTCAACCCAGCCTGCCCATGGGTCGGCTGAGGCCTCGATACTGGTCGGGTGAAGGAGTACCCCTGCTTAGTGTATGCAGGGAATCCATGATGCACGTCGGTGGTGGCTCGGGACACAGTAGCTATTGACGTCGACGCACCTTGACGAGCGTCCTCAACTCGGGCCCGGCGCTGACGTCGGGTCAGACGAGCTAGTGTAGGTGGTGCATGGGCATAGCCTACCTGCTCTTCTGGCGAAGCCAGATGGGATCCCTTTCATGGAGCCCTTGGATTGGGACTCTGACCAGGATGAGCCGGACATCACCCTCCTTATCAGCGTAAGGCGAGGAGTCGTCGAGGCGTTCCGGGAACAGGCTCCCGAAACGATTGAACGTTTTGGTGGGGAGTAGGGGCTCCCTGCGCGGCCTTTGAGGGCGGCGTTGATGGCGTGGCCTGGATACCTCCAGGTCTAGGTGGTCCATATCCCGAGCTGGGATGACCCCTTCCTCCTCGTACCTGCGTATAAGGTTGTTGATCACCCTTCGTTAGATGATCTCTGACGGGGATGGGGGGACATGGGCATCCCGTATTCACGGATGTAGAGTTCGTTGCAATGGTAGTCGAGCCATGTGGAGCGGTTGTGCTGGTATTTCCCCCGCCCCTGCGTAGGCGAACGGGCGGTGTTCGTGTCACCATAGCAGCAACCTGGTTCCTGGGATGTAGGGAGGTTAACTTGTTAGAAATGCGAGGAAAAGAATTTGAAAACCAGTGCCCCAACGTTATTCCGTCTTTCGTGTCCGGTAAGAGGGATCCACGCTGACAACATTGCAGAATGGAATGCCCCATGTTTTACTACCCCAACTTCCGGTGAGTTTCACGCCAGGCCCTCTATTTGCTTGGCGGGCCCCGGCACCGGATATCTGGATCTGGTGACATGTCAATCTACTGGTTTCTCAAACGCTACTAATCTCCACATTGAGGAGAAGGGATTCACGTGGG
Organism: Viscum album; assembly: GCA_963277665.1. Lineage (NCBI taxonomy): Eukaryota > Viridiplantae > Streptophyta > Magnoliopsida > Santalales > Viscaceae > Viscum > Viscum album. The sequence goes on from OY728129.1 coordinate 1,438,184,655, forward strand.
GTTCACAATTTCTGTGTCTGACGCTTTCGCAGGGGAGCATGCATCCATCTGTGGAGGACGCACAATTGTTGCCCCGCATTCCCACTTTCCAAAGGCGGGAGACATCCATTCCTTGTTATGGGATGTTTGCTCCTTGATTGAAACCGGGATGATGGGATGTCAGTTCTTCCTTTCGTGGATTCCTCCTCGGAACTCGTCACCTAGTCTGAGTCTCCCTCATAGATTTAATATGTTGTTTGTGAAACTCTTCCCAGTGCCATGTTTTGATGGACGAACGTTAATTACACTACTTCTTTCAAGACATTCCAAAGGGTCCGGTCAGGGCATAAACCTTCAGTCAGGGGATTAGTCACGTCGTGGCATGAGTAGCATGTCTGAACGCTGGGGAATTGGCATGTCTGTATTTTGTCCCTTGTCATAGGGCTTATCGAGGGAGCGGAAGCCCAAGGAATCCAACATCGAGCACGGGGAATCATATGCCATAGGCATGTATCTGAGGTTTTCCCCAACTTTCTATGTTTAACACAGGGTATACCACAGGTTTAACATCCAGCGGAGATGGATCGGCCTGATCAAAACACTATCCGGAGTATATCAGATTGAGGAATTTCCCTTGAAGGGGTGTCGATGTTGGGATCAGCTCGTGGACGGCTTCCCGGATGCTGTGGAGGGGAGTAGAGTGGAATGATCTCATCGGGATGTGGAGGCCCGAGTAAGAATCAGGGTGGATGATGGATGAGTGGATGGATGAAGTAGAGGGGGAATGAAATGGGACCATCGCAAAGGCGATAGTAAAGTTGGGCTTGAGCCTCAAGAAGTCTTCCTACGTACCATTCCTTGACATGGATCAAAGTCCTCGTAGTTCAGATGAGATGTGGAATACAGTTTAACGTCATGCAGGACGGGGGAGAACCGACGTGAATGGGGTCGGAACGACCGGGTGACGGGCTCGAACCTCATGGAGGCTTCATACGTACCATACCTTAATATGGATCAAAGTCCTTGTAGTTCGGGCGTGAATGGTGGGTGTCGGTGAACCGACCTAAAAGAAAGGAGACCTTGGTCCGGATGGTGTGGGGATTACACACTAGGCTGCCCAGGTGTTGGTGAACCAAAGTCAAGGAGGAAGGAATGACCAACGGGTGATGGGATTGAACCTCATGGAGGATTCCTACATACCATGACTTGACATGGATCAAGGATCCCATAGTTCAGGTAGGGTTTTGTCAGCGAACCGATGTGAAAGTGAACCCAGGGGGTCCACTGGTGGTGGGCTTCAACATCAGGGAGGCTTCCTATGTACCATGCCTTGACATTGATCAAAGACCATGTAGTTCAGGTTGGTCGCAATGGCTTGCTGTTGGACTGGAATGCAGTTTCTCGTCATGCTGGACGAGGGTGGAACCTGACGTGAATGAGTGACAGGGGGTGGGCTTGAACCTCAGGGATGCTTCCTTCGTACCATGCCTTGACATGGATCAAAGACCTCATAGTTCAAATCGATGTGCAGTTTAATGTCATGCTGGACATGGGAATATAGTTTAACGTTCTTTTGGACGAGGGTGGGACTCGACATGAAGAAACGACCGAGTGGTGGGCTTGAACCTCGTGGAGGCTTCCTACGTACCAGGCCTTGACATGGATCAAAGTCCCCGTAGTTCGCTTTAGGTGGGGGTCAGGGTCGGCGCTCACTCTAAGATCACGTGAGTCATGCTCGGTGTGAGAAACAAGAGGTTGTAGGGACCTAACGATCATATTGCGAAGGATGTGTCCGTGGGAAACGAAGAGGGTCTTACGCGTTAGGCGGCCCATGGTGTTGGGACTTACTTCAGGATGGAGGCCCGAAGTGTGACAAAGCGCAGTGGGAATGGGGCTCCACTATCCTTGGCAGTGGGGAAGTACGGAGGTGCATGGGTGCAACCTTCCGCAAGAGAGGCTAGGGGGATTACACCAAGGTGGTTGCCCTTCTCCCGTGGACATACGCTACTCCAACAAGGAGTATCACATTCGATGTGAGGAAAAATCCATTCTTGTGGAGACGAGCGGGTGTAAAGAATGTCCGAGCTAGGGGGACACTGCGTACGAGGCATGGGGTCTGATCACAGTATTATGTCATGTATTGAGGACGAGGTGCTTGGAAGTTTAACGTCCTGCAGGTCAGACGAGGTGGGTTTACTCCGCACCACTAGGAATTACATAACAGGTACCCTCTTCCCCTTGGGGAAGGGAAGGTACCAGAAAAGCCATGGTAAAGGGGGGTCGCGGAGCGAACCATCGAGGGGTCCACGTTAGCGTGACTATGCGAAGAAGAAATATCCGTTAGCGTGCCTATGCAAACAAGCATTAGGTGAAGAAACGCTATGGGTGGTGTTTTCCATGGGACTTTGAAATGACATCGTGCAAACCTGGAGGTTTGCACGGGAAGAGGAATTTCAAAGCAAAGGAGTATGCTTCACAAAGTGTAGTGCCTTGGCCTTACCATGGGGTAGGGGTGTGAATGGGAGGTTCTTCACGAAGTGGAATAGTATTTGCGGAGCACTGCCTCATGAAGCAGAGGTGCCTTGCGAAGCAAGGTGCTGTGAAGCAGTGTGCATCGTGATATACAAAGACCCCGCCTTGGCATGTGGATAACTAGTACATGATGGGTGTTTCGAGAAGAATAAATGCTCCGAGGCTACTCGGGTTCCCTTGGGAATCCCCTTCCTTCACGAATTCCCTTAGGCTTCTCGAAGGGCATCCCTCTCAGAAGAGGGGCTCAAGACGAGACAAGGCGAAGGCATCTAGGTAAGTAAAAGTACCTCGCGGAGCTCATGATTCTCGGGGGCGAAGGGTGCTTCGCGATTCAGGAGATGAGAAGCCGAAAGGTCAGATCGTCCATCTCTTGGGCTCAGGGGGAGCCCAGTATTTATAGGCAAGGGGAGCCCCGAAGCAAAGCTCATGCAGTGCGAAGGGGCGGAGGGTGCTTCACTGCGGGCTCGCGAACGCCAGGCCGTTCACAGAGTGTTACCGCCTCTGGAGCTTCGCGGCGGCCGTGTTTCTGGGGTGTTCTCTGTGGTTGTGCTTCGCGGGGCAGTGCACAGGCTTCTTTTCCTTCTTCCTTTTCCGTCCAATATTTTGGCGCCGACATTGGTTTACGACAAAAGATCAAACATTTTTCTCCTTGGAATTCTGACCACGCAGAGGGTTCCTGTGGGTCTCATCTGAAGACGAAACTTTGAGATAGACCGAATTGTCATGAATCAAGCCTTCATGAGGAAGTTTCTGATGAAGACCTTCAGAATTAATTTTCCCCCTATTTGGAAATGAGGGAGTATAATCTTGAATTCCAACAGATAATTGTCTGAGGGCTTCAAGAACTCCAGCATCAAGCAAGGACTTATTACAAATTGGCTCTTGGTTTCTTGACTGTGCTGGGTGGGTCTTCTTATTAGATGACTTCTTACTCAATTTGGAATCCACTTGTTGAAGAAAGTGGTCATTATGGGCAGTTGTATGTGCCTGCTCAGGAGAAATGATCAGGTTAGGGTGATTATCTCCACTCAAATATGGTGTATGTGCCTAACTTGGTTGTCCATATAATATGGGGGAGTACACCCCACAACCCTCTTGGACTGGAAAAGCGGTGTGTGTCTGTTCCGGAGTGAACTGTTGATGTGTCACTCCATTGGTAGGGATAGATTTATGTGTCTTTCCCTGAGATGCTGCTGAAGCTGTTATAATATCCTGACAGACATGCAGAATTCGAGCAAGGATTTGCTTCTGTACTTTTACCATTGATATAATATGATTGGTGACTTCAGTTTCCGGAATGTGAATATACTTCCATTCCATTCTTGTAGTAGGTGTATGTGCCTTCTTTAGTCCTCCTTTTCATATTAGTGAATTCTGACACTACTCATTTGTGGGGGAAGAGAGTTGAGTCTGCCTCTTGTTTGTCGCTGGAGATTTTCGACTGACTTCTCCGAATGCTACCAAACGAGACTGTTGGTAGGCTTGATCAATACTAGTAGGCGTATGTGCCTTCTGACTGCACTCCACTGAACGTGGTTGATGAGATTCCTTAAATACTGACAGATGAGGCTGCTGGAAGGATTGGTGAGTATAAGCAGGTGTATGTGCATGTTTACCAGTTGTCAACACATTGGGTTGACGGGCTTCATTTTGTGCAGTCAGACGAGGCTACTGACTAGATGATGATTTATAAATAGATGTATATTCTTGTCTATAGTACTCTACCTGAATTTCCTGGTGGGATTGGCATGCTGCTGCCAGACGAGTCTGCTAGACAGCGGAATTAAAACGGATGGGTGTGTGTGCCCGTTCGTTGCTTGCCACCATGTTAGGTTGGTGGACTTCTCCGGAGATGGAAGAGATGAGAACCTTCTCACTGTTGACCGTATTTCGCCTCTGGTGGTTTGTCCTGACTGCTCGGGTTCGAGGAACCTATGCCGAACGCCTAGAGACGATACCCCCATCATGTTGATGGCGCACTGTCGCACGAGTCTGGCAGCTATTGTTGATGGGAGCCCTCGGGAAGGACTCATGTATCCATTAATTAAGGACCTGAGGGACCTGCTCATTCACCTCCCTAGAATATGGAAGGGAATGGTGATTGAGTTCTGGGGATAATGACCCAGATCGGTTGGATATAGTGGTTGGCACCACCTTCTTCTTAATCGTTGGTCGTCGTTGTCTGGACGACTAGGGTGAATTATTGACATGGAGGGCTTTTAGAGCGGCCTCTAGAGTTGGAATTGTACCATTTTGATGGTATTCCTTTACCAGCGCATTTGATACCTAGTGTTGAAGACACTGAGAAGGTGATTCCACCCTTAGAGTAGACGACGATCCAGCAGGAGTAGCAGTAGAGGTATTCACAACAGAGACATTCACAGGTTTGAATTTAAGAGAATCCATTTATGTAATGCATAAGATCATGGAAAAGAGTGCCTGTTTGATATAATGGACGTAATCAAGATAAGCCTAGCCACTAAAGCTTTTAGATGAGCACATATGTTATTGATTGTTTTTTTGGAACTCTCATTTATTTTAAATAGGGACCTAACAAATAAGTAAAACATCATTTTAACTTGGTTAAGGATTCACGTCGGGTTCACCATTTTTTGTTTCCTCTGGAATTGGGGATGACCTCATTGGTTTAAGGTTCAAACATTCCAAGTGGTTTCTAATGGGTTTGTTCATAGAACCCAAAACATCCAATGATTCTATATCCATTTGGACCTACTTTCCAATGGTAGGTGCTCATTAGTTGTGAACTGATAAGGCATAATAATTTTCATTGGTCGAGAGGATGGGAGGTCAGACTCATCACACCATTTTTAGGGGAATTATTGTCTACTCCAGGACTCTATTTATAGATTTAATTTATGTTTATGAATCCTTATTAAATTACCATGTATAAGAATGAGACTTCCTTTAGATCTGACAATCAATGATTGATATGTAGAAAATTTGGAGAATCTTTTTATATGTATTAGAGGTTCTTCATCGATAGATAATCATCTGTATTTGTTAGAGATTCTTAGTCAATGGAATCTTTTAATACATTATATCAAAGTATCTTGGTCATTATGATAACCATACTAGTTTTAAAGCCACTCTGTGAGGAACTTGATGTTTATTGTCATTCAGAAGGACATGGATTATTTTAGAGTTGGGATCGTACCCGCAGATACGCTACCTATGTATCCTTTATTTAGAAAAGGAATCAGAACCAAAGTAGTTCGAGTAAGGGAATATGATGTTTTATGCATGATTGATGGCTCAAATAAAGATTTTATAATTACTTTTACACTCTAAGATCACGTGAGTCGTGTTCAGTGTGAGAAATAAGAGGTATTGGTAAAACCAGAAAATTGTTCCATGAAAGATGCAATCATAAGAAATGATGTGGGGCTTATGTATGTATGATTTCCCAAATAGATAGAGATTGGGACTTATTTCAGAGAAGAAGTCCGGGAACAAGGTCCATAATGGTATATGTGCTTTTATAGAGATTTGAATACTCTAACATGGGGCTTAATCCTGAGGAAGATGCCCAAATTAGGAGGGAATTATGATTGGGTTTTATTTCCGAGAAGGAAGCCCCGATCAAAAGAAAATTAAGACTGGTTAAGAGAAATTAATACTGGGTCTTACTCCTAAGAAGGAGTCCTAGGATAATGGGATTGCAGAATTAAGGGACTTGGGGATTATTCCTAAGGAGGATGCCCATATTTGTAGACTTTGAGATTGTGGATTACTCCTGAAAAGGAATCCCAGATTAAGGGAATTATGAATAGGGCATACTCTTAAGAAGGACGCCCAGGTTAGGGGACTTGGGGCTTACTCTTAAAGAGGATTCCCAAATTAGGAGAATTTGGACTAGGGCTTACTCCTGAAAAATAGCCCCTGTTTAAGCCTTCTCTCATCTTAAAGGATGAGTTTGAATGAATGAAATCTCTAGACTTAGTGACATAAAGATATGTAAATAATTAGGTTTTGAGAGTTTTTCCACAAAATTCCTTTCAGATAAGGAAGCCAACAAGGGAACCATGCTGAAGAAAATGGATCTAAAGAGGCTTTTTATGACTGAATCGTGAATAGGAGAGGTGGATAGGAATAAGAGAGGTGAAATGTGCAGGAAGGGAACCCAAAAAGAGAGGGGTGTCCAAGTCCTAGTCACACAGGTGTACCTGCGCGACACATGGGTACTTGCGTGATGGTCAACCCTTGAGTTAATACTTGGGCAAGACTTGGATCAAGCCCTTAGTATTATCCCTATGGGCTTCCAGTAGGGTGGCGCGCAATTTCTGTTGAAGGGGTAAGGCAGCATGCAATTGTGGCCATTTCCCTTAAGGGCTGGCCACTTAGGCGCGCTAGTGTTGTTGAGATTCAACACTTAACCCTTGTTTCCCCAGTATAGATCTTCCATTCTAGGTAAGAAATTACCTTAGAAGTGACCAGAAGACTTCAAATAGAGACTAGGACGACAAGATCATAAATCTGACTTTGGGAATTTTTTCTGTCTTCAAATGGGGGGCCCAATGGGGGTATTTATAGGCTAGTGAAGACCCTGGGCGAAATTCAAATAGGGCGCACAAGTCACCTGCATGACCACTGGGCGGCGCGCAAGTATACTTGCGCGACCTTGGTGGAACTTGCGCGACCTAAGTGGGATGAAATCATTTTTCATTCCTTTGTCGATTTTTTATGTTTTTTCAAAGGATGAATCACTTTGGGCTAAGGTACTTCCCTTTTTCAGTAGTTTAGACTCTGTGACGGAAAGAAACATCAACAGTCTCTAAAGAAAAACGAACCATTATATGCATGTTGTCGAGAATCCCTATTATAGACAGATCGGATAAAACCCAAGTGTTAAATAAAAACCTATCGAATAAATCCACCAAAGGTCGAAAATGATTGAAATGAGAAACCGAGGTCAAATTCAGTAGGCACGATGCATTGGTGAACTCATAAGATGAAATCGTGAGCTGTGTGTGACCTTCAAATATATTCAAGACATGAGGGAATAGTAAAATAGGGGGAAAGGGACGGAGTGAGTTGGGATTAGAGAAGGGGAGGAAAGATCATGAAGATGGAGAAGGTCCCTCCCCCACAAGTGGGGAAGGGACCAGAGTGGCTCCCATCATGGCCTAGGTCATGACAGCCAGGGAGTTAATATTCTTCTTCTCGCAAGTGGGGAAGGGTAATTTCCCTTACATCTATCCACATGAGATAAATTGATTATACATTATTAAATATTAATCATTTTATTATTTAGATAATTATGATAATTAATGTTAATAAATTTTATATATTAATTATATAGATATACATTAATGTATATAAATGTGATTTATATATTAAAAAAAAATTTATGCACTTTACATTAAATATTCATATATTTACAGAATAATGGTTTATAATTAAAAATATATATGATTTAAAAATACTGACTAATTTCATTGTGTAATTTACATATAATCAAATGTGTGGTTTTATTTTTCAATTTATCATATATCAAAAGCGTGTTATATTGATTTCACATATATTCTATTAAGGAATTTTTTAATACAGCGCACACACAAAAAACTTATCCATTTTTTCAATTTTGTTAATGTGTACTTAATTTAAATTTATCTAGTTTCACTCATTTTTAATGTATATGCATGCATGCACATAAAATTTTATATAAATATTTTTAAAAAATATTTAAATAATTATAAATAAATAAATATAACATTCTAATAAATATATTTTAAAAGAAATATATTTCCAGTATTTCTCTATATATATATTTATTATGTTTATATATATATATTTAAAGTCTTTTTTATAACCATAGTTATAAATCCTTGATCAGAGCTTAAGTAATAATGGATGATAAAGTTAGGTCTTTATCAGCACTTTTTCTCCGCAGATAATGGTGAGGACTTATCACTGCTGAAAAAATGATGATCAAGTCATTTTTTAGTGCTAAAGTTTTAGCGCTGATAAATATAGATTTTATCAGCACTTTTTTAGTGTAGATAAATTCCTACCATTATCATCCCTAAAAATAGAACATAAATATTCCTTTTATCAGTTCATATTACGTAAGCACTGATGGAAGGTCTCTTTATCAACACTAAATTGCAAACACTGATAAAATTTTCCCAAACTATTTTAAAAACCCTAACCATTTACAAACCCATCGTGATATCAAAATCATTCTCCTTAATCGACCCACTGATAGCACTAATCCCCTATGAATCAAATATTTAATAACACCAATCGACTCCCTCTAGTTTCTCGTACATTGTATGAGATCTAGTGTTTAGTTGTAGTTAGGGTTTCCCAAAATGATTTTCGTCAACCAAGTGAGGTTGAGCTTGTTATTTTATTTGTGTGTTCTTGTTTTCTTTTCAATTTCTTGTTCAATGATGTCATGAGTTATTTTTATTCTAGTTCTTGTATACTATTTTTATTTTTAATTATGAATAGAAGGATTTTTATGATCCATTTTTTTATTGACTACTGATTGGGATATCCTATTTTGGCCTTTTAATTTTTTTTTGAATCAAATTTCTTCGATGTCTACATATATACTCCAACATGATTTGTAATATTTTTTTTGCAATTTTGAAATCTTAAAGAATCACCTCTGGTCCATATATAAACCAATTAAATAAATATTTATTCCAATTTATAAAAATGGAGTTTTTTGATATAAAACTACAAATAAATGAGAATATTGATTTAGAAAACCAATTCTCAATATCGTGAGGGTGCGAAGCGAAAACATAAGATGATTTAATATAATTCATGTAAAGAAATTTACTTATTCAAATTATGTTGTCATATTTTGGTGTAAGATTTTTTACATATTTTTTTTGTTAAGAATATTTTTGGTTTATTTTAATAGAAACCTTAGTAAAGGTGATAACCTATTTGTTTATTTTTAGCGGGTCTCTATTTTTAAAATTTTATGGGGTTATATTTATTTTACTATGTTGTGATATTCTGATATAACTGTTACATAGATTGTTATCATTTTATATTTATTTTATAAAGACACACACTCACACAGAGATATATAATTATAATAGTTCAGAGAGGGGGATAAATACAATGAAAATCATACACTTCACCAATAGGGAATAACTTGGTGAGATCAAACATGACACCTCTCCAAGATCCCACAAATCCTCTACAAACTGAGCTAGACTCTAGGTGAATATATATATATGTAAATACATATCATTCTATCAATTTATATTCATTTTCATAACTAATAATATAAGGGTGATTTTGTAATTATTTATTCACAAATTATGGTTCTAGATTTCCCAAATAGAAAGATATTATATTTATTTTCATTAAAAATAATGTTTACATGTGCAGTTGTTTTGTAATTCTGTGTATTAAAAATTACATGTTATATATATATATTTATATGTTTAAATGTCTATGGGATAGACATTGCAAGATTTGGTGTGTTTTTCTCCATTGTTTACGATATATCTTATTAATGTGTATTATTACCTTATGCCATGTTCTTTGTGGACCTCCCAAGAATCTAAATGACATGTCAATGTGTATTTTACGGCCTCCCTATAATACTTTATTTGGGTATATCTGATGTGACAACCTACCTAAAAACCATGGGATGAGTCGGTGTAGTGATATGACATACCGAGTGTGTAGATATTTTTTCAAATATTGGATATAGAATGAAATTTAAATGTAATAATTCATTAGGTTTCTAAATCATTTGTTCCTTAAAAATAGAATGGAAGTTATAAAATTCTATATATTAGAATTTATTTCAATTTTTTTTCTTGAGACTCATCCCCTATCTATTTTATAGACAACTGGAATCCTCATCAAATTCATAAATAAAAAACCATTATATAAATTTGTTTCTTGAAATTCATCCCCCATCTATTTTATTCTGACTATACTCCTCGAAGACTTAATCAAGTTGTGGATGACTACCACTTTGAGTACTTCAAGCAACATAGGTGCATGTCCCCAAGAGATGAAGGATGTGTCACACAAAAAAATGGAATGATAAATGTCGGGTAGTTGAGTTTATGAGGTTTACTTGACTATAACTTTCCCCATTGAATGAATTCAAAGGATAACACCTACCATTGTGAAGTAATTATTTTCATAAATACAATTACCCATTTTCTTTGACATACTGGAATTTTTTGAAACAACAAAATGTTGATTTTCCCTTACTAGAATTGTCTATAATTGTCACCTTTGATAATGAGTATCTTATGTGTATTTATTTATATATTTTACAAAAGTAATATTTTGTTAACCCAATGGGATGTATATGAATCAAAAATGGATTCATTCTAATCATTTGACAAATGAGTATAAATATATAGTTAAAGATTTTATCAAGTTTGCAAGAGAGGATGCATAAACCCCTCCTAAAATACATTGTCTATGTTTATGTTGTTTTTATTCAATAAATATTATTCTTCAAGAGTTGGAAGAGCATTTTATTTATTATAGAATATATAAAATATATAAATGTTGGACTAAACATTGGAAAAAACTTAATGTGGACACCAATTGGAATGATATTGCGGTTAATGAATAATTTAATATAAATACCTTTGTAAATGATGATGGAGATCACACGGGATAAACAAACATGGAAATTAAAGATGACCTTAATGATTTTCAAAAGTTTTTTGAGGAGTTAAATAGATGTTAAAAGAAACCATTCTATACATGTTGTACTAAATACACAACATTTTCTGCTGTATTGATGTTATATAATATGAATGTTGGCAGTAGATGGAGTGACACTACCTTTACATAACTACTAGACTTCCAAAATGATATGATACCAGAAGCAAATTCACAAACATGTCGAACATATGATGCTACCTGAATGTTATGTTCTATGGGTGTGATCTCTAAAGAAATGAATGTTCATCCAAATGATTGCATATTGTTTCTCAAGGATCATGACTCACTTATAGAATGCTCTATGTGTGGGGAAGATCAAAATAAGAAAAATAAATCATGTTCTTAGAAATATGAATGACACATTCCTATAATTACATGATTTAAAAGATTATATGGATGCTACGAAACCATGAGACAATTAACATGGTATGTAAATAAAATATTTAAATATGGGAACCTACATTATTCAGAAAATTCTCCTCAGTGGAAAAAAATTAATTCTGAGTTTCCTGTATTTGGAAATGAGCTAAGAAACTGGTGTCATGGGTTATCTAGAAATGGAATAAATCCTTTTGGTGTACAAATCAGTACTCATAGTACTCATAGTACATGGCCTGTCATGTTGGTAAATTATAACTTACCTCTTTGGTTATTCATGAAGTTAAAATACATTATGTTGTCTATGCATATATCAGGACCAAAGAAACCCATTAATGATATTTTTGTCTATTGGACTCCATTGATCTAAGATATGAAATTAATGTAGGATACAGGTGTAACAATATATGATTCTCATAAAAGTTTTTAATTCACATTTAGGTCCATGTTGAATATAATGATGAATGACTTCCCCTCGTATGGAAATTTTTTCAAGATATATCATTAGAGGAATGTTGGGGTGTCCCATTTGTGAAAAACACACATACTTAGTTCAGATGAAACATTCCTTGAAGACTATTTTTTTTGGAAATCATAAATTTTTATCTCAACGAAATAAATATCGATCTTAGATAACATCATACAATGGGAATATTGAACAAGTTACAATATAGTATCCAGTAATAGGTTATCAACTGTTCAATAAAGTTAAAATATTGAAACTGTTTTCGGTAAACTGTTTTTGAAAAACCTTACAAGATCATGTTGGAAGAATAGATTAATTTATTTTTAATTACAATATTAGATTTATTTTTGTGTTATACATTTACTTTGTGTCATTTATGTAAGAAAAAATCTATTTGATAGTGTTATTTGGACATCACTAAATATTCCATGCAAAATGAAAGATGGCATCAATGCATGGTTGGACACGGTTGAAATGGGGTTAATAGAAGATTTAGCACCAGTGAAGGGTAAATGGTGGACTATTCTACCTCTAGTAGATTAAACTCTATGCATATAGGAGAAATTTTTATTTTTACTTTTCCTTGCTAGTGTAAATTTTCAACAAGGGTATTCTTCAAATATAAATAATATCATGTCAATGACTAATTTGAAGTTCCAAGTACTAAAATCATAGGAATATCATGTATTGGTTCAAGATTTAATTCTTATTTATTTTATCTGCATTGTGACTCAAAATGTATGAGATACATTATCCTTAATCTAATTTTTAAATCCATATATAATAAATTTGTAGACGAGGTGAATTTTATCAAAATGAATAAGAAGATTACAGTCCAATAATGGAATTTGAGATGTTTTCCCACTATTATTATTTGATATAATGTTCCACCTGATGGTTCACTTAGTGAGAGGGGTTAAATTATGTGGTCATGTCCATTACAGATGTATTTACACCACTGAATGATATATGACGATTTTGAAACGGTATTTCAAGAATCGATGTCCAACAAAATGTTGTATTGTAGAGTGATATATTATTAATGAAGCTATTGAATTATGTATCAATTACTTATCAAATTTTGAAAGCATTAGTCACCCAAAGTCTAATTGTAGAGAACACCTTCTAGTTGAAGGTATTTCTCAAATGGATGTGGTTACAATTACCATGATAGAGTGGGAGCACTAACAACATTACATATAATATAATATTAAATATGTTGAGTGATACATTGAATGCCCCAGTGAAATTATTAGATATTTAAATCCAACAAGGGATTAAGGTTGGATATAAAATACACATAATCAAGAGTTTATAGGTAAGGTCAGAGATAAAATTTATAAGGAGTTATCTGAAAATATAAATTCAATTGACAAACAAATTCAACGGCTATCCAGAGGACCGAATAAAAATGTTATATCATAAATTTGATTTGGAATCAATGTTTATACATTATATATAAAAGAACAAAATGACTTTAGTACGATGCATAAGAGTGGTTTTATTATTTTCGATGAAGCTATGCACAAATTAGGTTCTAAGGATTGATATCCATTTTATGAAAATATTTCATATTTTGGTATTATCAAACAGATATACGAGTTGGATTGTATAAAATTTCATGTGATACTTTTCCATTAAAAATGGGTTGACAATGTAAATGCAGTGATAGTTGAATAAATGGTATTTGGAAGGTGAATTTCAGTGTGGAAGGGGAAAACTATGAGCCCCTCATAATGAAATCACGAATAGTGCAATTATTTTATTTCTCTAATTGAAAAAAATAATTGGTTGATTGTCCAGCTAGATACTAAAACAAATGTCGAGTCAAATGTAAAATTTAATTTAGGACGACCCTTTCATTTAGACATCACAATCTGTTCATTTGAGTCCCAATATAGAAAATGTCTTGTACATTATAAGGGACCATAAAGAGGGGATTTGGATTCTCAATAGAGGAACCAAAACCTTCAAGATTTTAAATATAGAAAGGTTGTTCAATGAGAAGGTAAAATTTTTTTAATATATTTTGTTTTTCCTTGAAATATTTTATGTTATTTACTACATTTTCATAATATAAATTAAATGGATCACTACTCAGGATGATAATGTCTTGTACACATGATGATGTTTCCAATTCCTTATATGAACCAACTATAATGATGAAGACCCTTTGGAAATATTTAAAGGTAATGTTACGATAAACATTATCTATTTTAACCAAAAATTATATAATGGAAACTTGATTTAATTTTAATTATTCATTATAGATCTCATTTATTTTTGAATATTTATGTCCATTTGTGATGACATTTCAAGAAAAGAAATGACAGTATCTCTACCCAATCACAGAGGTAGTCTTGATGTTTTCAAAGTAAAATTAATTTCCATATAATTAATGTTTTATTTCATATGTATGTTTAATTTATTTTTTCAGTATTTTTCACATAATAATTATTTTATTATACAGGTGAATTATTTCCTTTGACTTGGGTGGTATTTACAACATTCATTCCTTTCTACACCAAAACATCCACAAAATTATTTTCCCTCAAAACCTTTTCACCCCTAGAGTACTTTATTTATCAATTTATTTCAAGTTATCTCTATAGCCTTTGCAGGAAGAGAAACTACGCTTCTTCTGATAAATTATACATGTAATCTTGATATTTTCACAGTAAAATAATTATCCATATAATTATTGTTTCATTTAATATTACTGTTTAATTTATTTATTTTTGTATTACTCACTTAATCAATGTTTTCTTATATAGGTGGATTCTTTTATTCGATTTGGGGTGGTATGTTCATCTTACATGGATTTTTCATGAAACAATTAAATGGAATTATTCTCCCACAAAACCTTTTCATGCCTATAGTGTTTCATTTTTCACTTTCTTTCAAGTTATCTCCACTTCCTTCATAGTAAGATAAATGATGCTACATATGATCAATTATGGAGGTAATCTTGATGTTTTCATAGTAAAATCAGTTTCTATAAGATTAATGTATTATTTTATATTTATTTTATATTTATTTGTTTATATTATTTCCTATATACAAATTGTTTTCTTATACATGTGGAATTATTTTGTTTGGTATGGGGTGATATGTCTATACATTATGCCTTTCGTCACCAAAAAATTCATAGACTTATCCCTTAAAACATTTCACCCCTATAGCGTTTACATTTATCAATTTCCATCAAATTTCATTAAATGATCAATCAAAAAGGAAATATTGAAATTTTCATAGTAAAATAATTATCCGTAGAATTAACATCATAATTCAATTTTATTTTTAATTAATTATTTTAGTATTACTCATAATAATTTTTTTCTTATAAAATTGGATTATTTTTTCAAGTTGATGTTATTTTTTTGAAGCTTCTCATGAAATCTTAGATGTTTGACATATAAATTCATTGGAAATCATGGTAACATTGACACTTAAGATTTTTTTGAGACTATGGGACATGTAGGAGTTACCCACACCTCAATATGAGACATGATGTGACCTCCATGACTCCATGTACATATTTATTTTAAAAATTGACTTTAATTTAAGTAAAAAAGAAAACCGAAATACTCAAATCCAAGGAAACATATTCATATTATTTTGATGGTTTACGTATATATCCATATGTCATTTGTGTCATGGAATAATTAGATGCACCTTAATCTGATACACAATGTGCATGATATGACTCAATGTGTCGATTATTAGTTTAAAATCAACATTTTACTTTAAAAAGTGTCACTCACTGAAAACCAAGAAAATAAACTCGGTTTCTCTTCATATTTTTTGTAATTTATTCATAAATAATTTGTAATGTGTAGAAATAAGTCTCACATAAAATGGATACACGATGTGATCCATAGGAGTCAAAGTGTGGGTTTCATGTTTAAATGAAATTTTATTAAAAAATACAAGTGATGTACTCAAAACCAATAAATCACATTAATATTATTTTGATACATTATGAAAAAAGTATATGTGATTTGGAATGTGTATGATCACCCATACCTCAATTTGATGCATGGTGTGACTGGTACGACTCCAAGTGCGTCTTTATTTAAAATTGTCATCCATTTTAGTAAAAAAAACAAAATTACAAACTCAAAACTAATCAAAGATATTAATATTGATTTTTTCCTATATGATAATGATTCATAAGTGATTTGAGACTTGAATGAATTATCATAACCTCATTCTGACACACAATGTGAAAGGTATGACTCTAAGTGGGTGTTTTAATTCAATATTGGCATCAATTTTAGTAAAATGAGAAATTGTACTACTAGAAACCATGAAAAATAATTAAAATTGTTTGAATAATTTAGGAAAATGACCCATAAGCCATTTATGATGTCTAGGAATTCTCATCACCTCAATCTGATACACAATGTAATCGGTAGGAGACAATGTGTGAGTTTTAGTTTTAAAATGAAAGTTTAGTAAAAAAATACTAGTGATGTACTAAAAACCAATATATAAACATTCATATTGATTTTATAGATTAGTAAAATGATCAATAAGTAAATTGGGATGTTTATAAATTTTCGACACCACAATTTGACACACTGTGTGAGTGGTATGGCTCAAAATGCATCATTTTATTTTTAATTGTCCTCAATTTCAAAAAATGGACATATGTCCTACTCAAAACCAAGAAAAAACATCATAATGGTTTTGATACTTTATGAAAATGATCCCCAATTAATTTTTTATGTGTAGGAATGAGTGTCACCTTAATCTGATACATGATGTTCTTGGTATGACTCGCTATTTCTATTATTAGTTTAAAATTGTCATTTTAGTTCAAAATGTTTCACTCACTGAAAACCAAACAACATGCTCAAAATTTCATGATATTTTATGAAAATTATTTGAAAATTATTTTTTATGTGCATGAATATTTTTCACGTCAAACAGATACTTGATGTTATCGAAATGAGCCAAAAGTGTGGGTTTCGAGTTTAAAATCACATTTTAGTTAAAAAAGAAAACCGGCATACTCAAAATTGAGAAAACACATTCATATTGTTTTGATACTTCTAGAAAAGGATCCATATGTCATTAGAGACATGTGGGAATCAACCAATCCTCTATCTGATTAATAGTGTGACCGGTATGACTCAAAGTACGTCTTTTTAATTAAAATTGACATCAATTTTAGTAAAATTAACCCTTTCTATTAATTTATTTCTTTATATTATTACTAATCTAAGAATTGTTTTCCTATAATGGTGAATTATTATACTTGAATAATGCTGCTTTGTTTAGAAGTACCATGATTCGGGTTAGGATTAATACGCAAAGGAACACTAGTGTTTTTGAATGTATTTAATAATTTTTATTTGTGTAATTGTATAAACCAATGTTTGAAATTTCAATAATATAGTGTTTTTTTACTTGAGTTTGGGTTGTAATTTTCATTTTATTTAAATCATGTATACAAACTATATTCTTTTTATCAGTTGTGTTTCTGTTTCTACAGTGTGTTGTTACAACATATTGTAGTGGTGAAAAAGTGTGCTATTACAAAACACCACAGTATATCCCTTTATGAGTTCTTTTATAATAACTAAAAAAGGAAACATTTTAATCACTTTTAAAAAGTGCGGATAAAGGATACTTTATCAATTTGTTTATAATAGCTAATAAAAGTTTACTTTATCAACGCTTTTTTGAGTATTGATAAAAGGCCCTTATTAGCTCTTTTATAAGAATTGATAAATGGTTCCTTTAGTGGTGCTAAATAAAATCACTGATAAAGGGGTCCTTTATCAGTCCTAAGAAAATCATGGATAATGGTCCCATTATCAATGCATTCTAGAACACAAAAATGACCCCTTCATCAAGCCATCTTCAATTCTAATAAAAGACCAGAACATTTACCTTCACTCATGTAGTTACTGCTTTTCAGGCACAGGTAAATGCCATTTATAGTGCTTTTATAGAATTATTTTATAGTTGTGGAACCAATGGATACACAACCACTTAGAAATAGTGGGTCTTCTTGGATTCCCTACTCATTCTACATTCATGATTATAGAAAAATCTCAAGGCCATGGATCTCAACATTCACACTGAACACTATCCAATGAATAGTTGTAATACTAGGGGAAAAACTAAAATCTATGCACTTTCCACAACACAATGTCCACCAAATTTGGAAGATAACCATGTTAAATTAATGTTTAACACTAAATCATAGTTTTAGATATAAGATAAAACAAATAATAATCTACAATATTCCATGTCTAACATGGAAAATCAATTAGGTAAGATAGCTATACAAATGACAGATCAATAACAAGAAACTCTATCAACTAACACAATGGTAAAACCAAGACTGCAAGAAAGTTTCTCACATTACATTGTGGTGAATAATATATAGAGAACCATATGCCTATTTTTTAACCATAAGAAGAGATACATACACCTACAATTAGGTATTTTAATGCAACAAACAAAGGAATTTAAGAAGAAGAAACTGAAAATAATGATTAAAATGAATCTAAAAAATTAAATAGAAATATAATGATACATTAAATGAAAAAAATAAAATATCACACACCACCTCCTCTATTCCCAGATAAAATAAATAAATCGATGTTAGACACTAATTTTTTCTATCCAAGGAAATGTCTAGTATGCATCAAATATATTTTCCTTTTGTAGGAGTCATCATAAAAAATACCCCACTTTACAATATTTCTCAAATAAATTTTATCCAAAATAAATAATAATGATGGTGTGGGAACTATTTTAGTTAATTATAAATGTTTTATAATCATACTTTGATTAATACCTTTTAAACATATAGACCCTGGATGATTCATGATAACCAGAAATATTCAAATATGTCAATTTAAGAGAGCTCCATGCGACTATAGAGCCAGTGTTAACCCTATTCCATCAAGAGTTCATAAAGAAATATGAATGATTAAATTAAATCATACTAAATTTTCCTAGAAAATGATTAACGAATATGTGAAATAACCTTAAGAAATTTCAAATGATTCTCAGATCAAGGTTTAAAAATTTACCTTCTTTAGTGACATCATCATCCTTTAGATGGGAGAAGACTACAACATCCCACTTTTTCTTTGGGGACCCTTCTTGTGTATATGAAAAGATCTTGCTGATGTTTAATAGGGAAAATTAATTTTTAGAGTTGGGTAATAAAATTTAAAATTTTATGTCCTAGAAGATATAAAAAACCTTAAATGGATAACTATATTTTCATAGATATAGTTTAAGAATAGGATAATTAAGAAAAGGAACAACTGAATCATAATAATTTTCACAAGGAAAAGGAGGATATGACTAAATAACTATTAAAATTGGAAATCATAAAAAACATAGTTGATTCTTTAGATAGATAAGATTTAACATAATTGAATATTACACTTGAAAAACCAATATCAATTGGGATTATAGAACACACACAGAATGTGAGATGAATGTTTTTGGTAGAATTGAAAACTTTTCCAATCATCATAAATTATGATCGTTCAAGTGAACATGAATTTAAACTTATTAATATTTTATCACATTGGAATTGAGTGATAGGTTGAATTTTTCATGATTTAAATATCGCAATTCCTACCATATGTACTCACTTAATACATATGGTATATTATTCCAACCATTATAGGTAGCTACAAGATCTATAAAACCTATTATAAGATATGATTCCAAAATAGACATTATTAAATTTCTCAATGTAGGATTAATATTTCTTAT
Organism: Viscum album; assembly: GCA_963277665.1. Lineage (NCBI taxonomy): Eukaryota > Viridiplantae > Streptophyta > Magnoliopsida > Santalales > Viscaceae > Viscum > Viscum album. Next base: position 1,438,204,450 of record OY728129.1, read on the forward strand.
ATCTAATATCATGTGGGTCATACCATTGGATATGGACTCTAAAATGGGTGGAGCCATAATGTTTCATAATGAAAAGGAATAATTAACAACCTCTCTTGTTGGATCCTCGGAGTGGAGGTATCCCCTTTATATCAAGTGTTTCCCCTCGAGATTTGTTTCCTCCCCCCAATGGCGCGTTGACTGGCATTGACTATACCGTTTCTGTCACTAATCCTGGTTCGTTGTAGATCTCATCTCGATGGTGGCTTCTCGACATTATATTGGCTAGATATCTGTAATGATTCATCTTGGAGACGAACTCTAGCATAGATAGCATGCTCGACATTGGATGTCTCATCCCTGGCTCAGTTTAGATCCAGTGTGATCTCAGCTCGGCACCAGGTTCAGTGTGCTATAGGCTCAATGGAAGATCCTGCAATGACTAGTGCGTCGATAGATTTGGAGTGCTCCCAATTTTTGGTGTCAACTCCAGTGCTGGCTTCGGACTTCAGAGAAAGAGTGGACCGGAAATGGATCCAATGAGGATCATATTCCCCGGGTGGCGTGGAATCGGCTTCAGAATAGTATAGAGGGGGGAGAACATGTTCTTGGTTTTCATTGGTTTTTTCAGATTGAAGGCTTATGAAGTTCATTGGTGTTTATGGTTGTTGGATGCACTGGTTGGTTCTTGCGACATCAGTGTCACTGAAGTAATACTTCTCGTCAGTCCCTCTATTTTTGTCATGACTTGTTCCCCAGGGCTCGTGCTGTGAATACACTATGCCCGCCTTCAATAGACTAGGGGCTGGCGACTAGAACCAAAGGCGTATTCCCTAAAACTGGGAAGGCATTTCCTTTATAACCTATAAACACACACAACCAAGAACACAGTAAGATAAAAACACAAGTCAACTGTATAGAAAAAAAGAGTGCAGAAAGTGAAAGGGGCCAAGATACAAGCCCAACTGTAAAGGTACAATTACAACTGAAATACGATACGACTGAAGAAAAATAAAGACAACTACTGGGTCATCCTCCGGAAATTCTACCTGAAGGGTAGGTACAGATCACCTCTTAGCATTCCACGCCCGCATGTCTTCTAAGTATTATGACATGTCGTATGGTCCACCTCCGGGCACCGTCTAGTCCTGGTACCCTCTGCCTCAATCAGCGTTGTCCGTCGTCTGCACCAAACACTACAAGGTGCGGGCATAGCCCTTGCAGGGGTGAGTATAACGATACTCAGTAGGGACCCCGATACCCTCAATGTCTCAAAAAATCCAAAAAAGATAAACCACGTGGAATGTAATCAACTGAAAACCCTAATTATGTATATTCCTATACATATACCTAAGTTACCAAGTATACCGATCTTAATCATGAGGAAACCCAAAGTCCAACTGAAAAGCCAAATCTCAACTGTTCCACAAAGGAAGAAGTACCATGAAGGTAAGTACCTCTCAAGTATGACACATAGAAGAATACCACCAAGTTATAACCACAAAATTAAGTACCACTTAGGTACGAACTCAGCTCACACTATGTATAACTTTGGTAAAGAAGTACAAATTATTAGATGTAACTGTTGAATCATCATACTATATTAAGAAGCTCTACTACTGACCCACACAGGATCTCTCGGTGCTGACCCACATATGATCTCTAGATTATGACCCACATAGGATCTCTAGGTTCTGACCCACACAGGATTACTCGACGGTGACCCACAAAGGATCGCTCAGTGTTGACCCACACAGGATCACTCAGTGCATACCCACACAAGATCACTACGTGCTTACCCACATAGGATCGCTCGGTGCTGACCCACACAATATTGCTTATTTCTGACCCAAACATGATCCATATTAATTCTTCCCATCACAACCAGCTATTGGGTACCCCCACTATGCTTGCTCGTCTCCGGGAGAGTCTGCTCCTCATGCCACTGGTCGATACTCCAACTACCCTGATTTTCCACGAAAAACTATCCCAAAGGACAACCACATCAAAGGGGTCTCAATGCAATAGATTGTGCCTCAATCAAATGCATGATCTATAAGTTATTATCCTTTTATTCTTGAGGGAATAGTTGAATTCGTGCTTGATCCAACCCATCCATACCCCAACATTATCATAGTCTCTAGTGGGGTATACCAAAAGGACCATCTCTCTCCATGATATTCGACACCGTATACGGTTCATCAAATGGACCCCTCGTACCAAAGATATGGCCCAAAGAGTGTAAATTGGTCGAAGTGGGTCTGGGTCCCGTCCAAACTGGTCGGACCGACCCGGTTTGGTCCTAGGCCTAACCCGCTGCATCTAGACCAGCCCTCGGTGTGGCCCTTCCCGTGCCAGGCAGCCAGTCCTAGGCGGCGTGAAGTGGCCACAGGGCACCGCGAGACGACACGGAGGCCGCGGGAGCCGCGAGGGTGGCACAGAGCCATGGGGGCCACAGTGGCTCCATGGGATACATGGAGCCGCGGGGGCTGTAAGGGCGGCATAGATCCGTGGGGCGGCGAAGTATGTTGGTGCCATGCGGGCGGCGTGGAGCCGCAGGGGCGGCGGGGCGACGGAGGTCGCGGGTAATGTAAGGTCGTGGGGCGGCGGATACCACGCGGTCCACGAATGACGTTGAGGGAAGCGAAAGCCATGGGGTGGCAAGGCTGTGAGGCATGGTAGAGGCCATGGGGAAGAGAGGATGCGGGGCGGCGTGGAGGTCGCGGGGTGGTGCGGAAGCCATGGGGCGGCGAGGCAGCGGGGCGGTGCAGAGGCCATAGGGTCGCGAGGCTGCGGTGCAGCGGGGAGGCCACGGGGTGGCGCGGTGTTCACGGGGCAGTGCAGAGGCCACGTGGCGGCGCAGAGGCCATGGGTTGGCAAGGCCGCGGGGCAGCACGGAGGCCAAGGGGCCATCGCCTTCATCATAGTAGGTGATGTGCCGGTTGCCACATACATTCGTCGCTGTGGCACAAAGCCACATTCTTCCATCGTGAAGGATAACAAATAAATAAGAAAATTGGAGTGGTCGAGCCATGTTTGTTTGGACCGCACTCTCTACGTTAGGTCGATAGAAAGTGGCTCGACAAAAACTTGAATGAAGAACATAAAACCCTATCCTCCCACAATGATTATTCCCGAACCCACAAAAGAAATCATCCGCAGATCAACTAGTCAGAGAGTTTATCTGTGTTCTTTTTTTAAGAAGATAATAACATGAGAATATATAATCATACTCAACTAAACCCCTACCTCATATATTTTTCGGCGGAGGTCATGAGGAAAGAGACGAAGTCATTGGGGATAGATGGACGTTAGTGACATTGGTGTTTCCTCGATCGTCGGTTCGTTGTCGTTGAAGACGCTCCTCGTTTGCGTGAGCATTCTTTGTTGGGGAAAACCTTATTAATTGTAGAAAAATAATCCTCCAAATAGTTCTCCCCACCCAATTCCACCCAAAATGTGAAAATATCAACCTTGTTAATTTATGTTTATCAAATTAAAAGGTTGGAACAATTAAAAGGTTGGCATAATTAATTGTAGCACGTTGGAATAATTAATTGGCTCCAATTAATGGGAGGAAAGTATTAATGGGGAGTTGAGAGGTTTCTCCCCCATTAAGAGGGGTCGGGTGGTCCCCACCCCTAAATTAAAAATGGGGGTTTGTTCAGGTGGCTCCCACCTATAAACATCCACATGGGAGGTTTTGGCATGTGTGGTCCCCACCACCATAACCCCTGTTGAGGGGTTTCAGCAAATAAAATAAAAATGTTAACATTTTTATTTATTTCATTCATTCACAAAAAACTCAAATTCTATCTTTCTCCCTCGACCTACTGAAGTCAAGGTGAATTTCCACTTAAATGAATGTCGGCACTGCGAGTTCAATGGTGCCATTAGATTACAATTACGAGCATCAGTTCAAAAGTTACAAAAACCCGCTCGTATGCTTATAGAACCTACCCGAAAAAAAGTTCATAAATTCTTTCTGGGATACCGGGCCTCAGAATCATGTGTCGTAAATTTTCACGGACTCTTAAACTTTCCCTTTATATAAAAAATATTACATGGAAATTCCGAGTCTTTACATTCTCCCCACTTCAGGGCTTTGTGTCCCCATAAGCCACAACTCAAACTAAGGGATGATGTGGGGTTACTGAGCATGCATCTGAGCCTTCCACTTCCAAGTGCTCTTTGGGAGGTTCCTGTGCTGCTAGTGAACACGCATCAGTGGTATAGACAGCACATGAAGGACCTGCTCCTGTAGATCCTCAATCTCTATTGGAACCTATAAAAACATTGCCCCATTGTCGATGTCTAGCTCTCCATGGTCGATGACGTGGGATGGGTTCTGCACGTATCTCCTCAACTGAGATACGTGGAAGACTTCATGCCCCTGATGCAACTAAGGGGGAAGAGTAAGCGATATGTCACCTCTCCAACTCACCTAGGGACCTGAAAAGGTCCAATGAACCTTGGAAATAACATTCCTCCTCAGCCAAATCTCCATAAACCTCATTAGGGTGAGACCCGTAGAAAGACGTGCTCTCTATCCTTGAACTCTAGAGGTCTCTGTCTCTTGTCGGCATAATACATATGCCTGCTCTGTGCAGTATTCATCCACTCCTGGGTGATCTGCAGTTTCCTTATGGTATCTCGTACCATCTTTGCTCCCACTAGTGCTAACTCCCCTAGGTCAGTCCAACACAAAGGTAATATGCAAGGTCGCCCGTAAAACGCCACAAAATATTCCATCCCAACGGTGGAGTGATAGCTTTTGTTGTATTAAAACTCCACCAATGACAAGGGATCCTCCTGGCTACGACCGAAGTCGAGGACACAAGCATACATCATGTCTTCGAGATTCTGAATGGTTCGCTTAGTCTGGCCATCCATATATGGATGGAAGGGAGTGCTCAAATGAAGCTTTATTCCGAAAGCCTCCTCCAACCCCTTCCTTAGCTGGGAAGTGAAATGTGCATCACAATCAGAGACAATCGTCTAAGTTACTCCATGTATTTGTACAATATCTTTCACATAGAGGCATGCCAAGTTCTTTACTGAACCCTGCTCTATGATCGGTAAGAAGTGGACCGACATGGTGAGTGTGTCTACGATCACCCAAATAGTGTCATGACCTATGGATGTATGTGGAAGTCCTGTCATGATTTCCATAGATATCCCATCCCACTTCCACTTTGGGACCTCTATAGGATGAACCAATACTGGTGGTACCTGATGCGCCGCCTTCACTTACTGGCATGTGAAGAACCGAGAGACAAACTCTGATACTACTTTCTTCATTCTCGACCACCAGTGCAGTTGTCGGAGGTACTGGTATATCTTTTCCACATCCGGATGTACCGCTGGAGGGTATGTGTGAAACTATTTTAAAACATCCTCCTGAAGTGACACTGGTACCATGGTACATCCCCGAAAGAGCATTACATGCTACCCACCTTTAGAAAATCCATCAGGTGACTGTCCTGTGGATATCTGAGCATGTCGATTCTCACAATCAATGTCCCCATGCTATGCCTCCCCGAATCGCAGATGAAGTCACAGAGTTACTTTAAGAGACTGAAGAAAAGCCGCTCCATCATTATCCACAAAGGAGATCTGCAAAGCAGACTGCTAGTCCATCGCCTCACCAAGCAGTTGTATACCAGAACTCCTACTGAGTGTATCTACTACAACATTCCCCTTCCCTGGAGTATAGACTTTCTCAAAGTCATAGTCCTGGAGGAACTCAAGCCAACATCATTGTCTCAGGTTCAGGTCCTTCAGATAGAAGATATACCTGAGACCCTTGTGATCTGATTAGACTATAAATCATTCCCCCATCAAATAGTGTCACCGCATCTTCAAGGTGAAGACCAATGCTACTAACTCCAGGTCATGAGTAGCGTAGTTTTGCTCATGTTGTCTCAGCTGTTGAGAACCAAATGCGATCACAGCTTGTTCCTGAATTAGGAAACATCCATGTCTGATCCCTGATGCATCACAGTAGACCACGTACCCTATGCCCTCCTCCGGTGGAATCAAGATGGGGGAACTAGTCGGCCTCTACCCCATCTCCTGAAAACTCCAATGGCATTTATCTGACCACATGAAAGTTTTCCCCATCTTCTTCAATGCTGATAGTGGTGATGAAACTCTGGAGAAATCTGGAACAAATATCTGGTAATATTTGCCCAAACCCAGGAATCTCTATTACTCCGTCACACTCCTGGGTGGATCCCAAGAAAGTATTGCCTCAATTTTCACTAGATCCACTACAACTCCAGCCTCTGATATGACATGTCCCAGAAAGTGAACCTCTCGGATCCAGATCTAGCACTTTGAGAGCTTACCATAAAGCTGGCGCTCTCGGAGTGTGTCCAATACTACCTGCAAATGGTAGGCATGCTCCACCTTAGTAGTCGAGTAGATCAGAATGTCTTCGATGAAGACTAATACAAAGAGATAAAGGTATGGCTAAAAGATCATGTTCATGAGTCCCATGAACACTTCTGAAGCATTGGTTACACCGAATTCCATAACCAAGAACTTGTAATGGTGGTATCGACATCTGAATGTCGTCTTCTGCACATCCTCATCTCACACTCTGAGTTGGTGATAGCCTGTTCTGAGGTCTATCTTCTAGAACCACCATTCTACCTTCATCTAATCAAAGAGGTAGTAAATCATTAGGAGTGGGTACCTGTTCTTCATGGTCACTTAGTTCAGGCCCTGATAGTCAACACAAAGCCTCAAGGGGGCTGCCCAAGGAGAAACACTGGGCTAAATGAATCCCTTCCCATTCAAGTCCACTAGCTATACCAGCAGCTCACGAAGATCCGCGGGAGCCATTTGATACGCTGGTGTAGATATCAGTGTCATACCGGGGTATAAGTCAATGTAAAAGTTCACCTATATGTGAGGAGGTAGTCCTATAACATCATCAGGGAAGACATCTGTGTACTGTTCCACCACTATAGAATATCTCGGGCACTCCACATCAACCGCTCCAAGGGTAAGGCTATCCAACTGATGAGTGATCGGCTACACCCTTTTCTGGGTAATTCCATCCTATGCTGGAATGGATCCCTTCCTACTGGTGAAGGTAGACCAGGTCCTATCTATGTGGACACACCACACTTTTCACCTAATACAGTCAATCTGAGCATGGACTGTAGATAACCTGTCCATACCCAATATGACGTCATAAGGCCTCGACGCTTCTACTAGGTGATCCTAGTCAAATATCTCACCTTCTAGAGTAACCTCGCACTACCGACACTAGTGCGTAATCGTTGAATATTCTCTTGTAGGAGTCTCTAGCCGTATGGATCGAGCCAACGACTCTGTCAGAATCTTTGAGCTCCGAACAAGGGCAGTGGCAATAAAAGTATGACTGACACCTGTGTCTATAAGTACTACAACTAAGGTGGAGTAGACATAGATCATACATCATATCATCTTTGGAGTGCCGTCATCATAGGCCTCCACTTCCTGGAGCTGAGCTCTCCCCTATCCTCCTTCTCCCTTTGGATGGGGTGGACCACTTTGTGGGGATTACGGTAACATCTGAAATAGTCTCCCACCGCTAGTGGCATGACCAAATCCTCTTCCACGTCTTCATACTCCCTACATACCTCCTTAGTTGAACCTGTGTCTCGGCCTGGGCGGTCCTTCAATCGTATGCGGATCTTCCGTACGGTGCGTCGGACAATCACGAGCCATATGACCCTGCCCGCCGCATGGGTAACACTTCCTGATCCTGGCATGACTAGATCTACCTAGGGTGCCCCACACAACCAGCCCATAATCCTACATTCGTCCACCTATAGGTATAGTCCTCTTGGACCTCTGTGACATTTGTCCACTTCCAGCTGTAGAAGACTCCGCTACGTGATGACTGGTGGTGGGTCTCGCTGCAGGTGACTGCTCAGTAAAGAAACTCTCTACTAAGGGGACTCTACTTTACACCCCCTCATACGTCGAGATGCTAAGTGAAATCATAGAATCCATGATCTCTCACCCAAGTCCCTACATGAAGGTCTGAGCCCCAAAAAATGGGTCATGCACCAAATCAGTGGAGTAATGTGAGAGGTTAGTGAACCACGATGAGTACTGAGCCATAATCATGCTTCCCCACTACAGATGATGAAGCTCCTGTATGCGCACTGTGTGAAGAGTTGCTTGAACAAACTCTGCCCAAAACAGGTTCTCAATGTCGGACCAGAGAAGCTTCACCTCATCATGAACCCGAAGCATCAATCTCCACCATCTTCTTGCTACTTCCAGTAGAATGCTGGTGGCAAGGATAACCATGAGATCAGATGATGTCCCTACCAGTTGGAAAACTATATCCACGGCCTCCAGCCAATCCTCAGCCACCTGTGGGTCCGTCTCTCCCCTGAACATGGGTGACCTATGGAACTGGAACTCGTGAAACACGCTCAGGTGGCCTGCACCCTCTACTACTGGGGCAGGTGGCATCAGTGGCCCAATGGGTAATGGTACCGTTGGTGCCTTCATTGGTGCCTCTAATGGAAGAGGGCCCTGCACCGAGGCCTCATCGCTCGGTGGGCTATTAGTGAATACTATATCTGGACCCCTAGCTGGCTGTCTATGTGGAGGCATCCGGGAAAGAAACAGGTGTGCCATGGTAAAAAAGTTATACCTCGTGAGCTGACTCAAAGAGAGTCCAAATAAAACTCGTCTAAACATACACGCAATCAATGTTTTCGTGTACGGAGTTAGAAATCAGAAGTCAGGGTCCTAGTGTGTGGATGTGCTAGTCGTCACACCAACACTGGATTCCCTAACCTCATAACCACACTCACTACACTTAACACTATTTCTATTAAAAATATAGATAAGAGTCATATGTTATACGGTAGAACTGAATCCTCTGATGCCAATTTTTCACTACCCATTCCCCAGGGCACATGTTGTGACTACCCCAAGACCGCCTTTCATAGGATAGGGGATGGAAACTAGCACCGAAGGTGTATTCCCTATAAATGGTATTGAATTTCCTTTATAACCTATAAAGACACACAACCAAGCACACAACAAGATATGAACAATAGTAAACTATATAGAAAAAAGAGTGTAGAAAGTAAAAGGGGCTAGAATACAAGCCCAATTGTAAAGGTACAAGTACAACTGAAATACAATACAACTGAAGAAAAAGAAAGACATCTATTGGGTCGTCCTCCAGAATTCCTACCTGAAGGGTACGTACAAATCACCTCCTCATCACTCCACGTCCGCCCATCTCCTCTACATTCTGACATGCCGTATGTTCCACATCTGGGCACCGTCTAGTCCTGGTACTCTTATCCTCGATCAACATTGTCTGTTGTCTTCACCAAACACAACAAGGGGCGAGCATAGCACGTGCAGAGATTAGTATAACGATACATAGTAGGGACCAGGATACCCTCAAGGTCTCACAAAATCAACAAAGGATAAACGAAAAGGCATGAAATCAACTTACAACCCTAATTAGGTATATGCCCATACATATACCTAAGTTATCTAGTATACCCATATCAATCATGAGGAAACAAAGAGTCCATCTCAAAATCCCAAAGCTCAACTGTTCCACAAATGAAGGAGTACTAGGATGGTAAGTACAACTCAAGTACGCTACATAGATGAATACCACCAAGGTATTAACACAAAGGAAAGTACCACTCAGGAATGAACTCATATCACACTGGGTATAACTTAGGTATAGAAGTACAAATGATTAGATGTAACAGTTGAATCAACATACTCTATTAAGAGGGTCTGCTGTTGACCCACACAGGATCGCTCGGTGCTGATCGACATAGAATCTCCAGATGCTGACCCACACAGGATCTCGTGGTGATGACCCACATAGGATCGCTCGGTGCTGACCCACATAAGATCTCTAGATGTTCACCCACATATTATATCTAGGTGCGGACCCACATAGGATCTACCTATGCTGACCCACATAGGATCGCTCGGTGCTAATCCACATAGGATCGCTCGGTGGTGACCCACACAGGATCACTAGGTGCTGACCAATACAGGATCACTTGGTGCTAACTCACATAGGATCGACCGGTGCTAACCCACATAGGATCTCTACTCATTCTTCACGTCACAGCCAGCTATTGGGTTCCCGCACTAAGCTCGATTGTCTCTTGGAGGGTCCGCTTCTCTAGCCTCTGTTTGATACTCCAACTGCCATGAAGTCCCATAAAAAAGTATCCCAAAAGATTGCCACGTCATAGGGGTCTCAATGCAAGAGATAATGCATCAATCAGACACCTGTTCAGTATGTTATTAGACTTTTAGTCCCGAGGGCACGGTGGGATTTCTTCTTGATCCACATAACTGTACACTATCTTTATCAAAATCTCAAGTGGTTCACACCTAAAGGACCATCTTTCTCGAAGATTTCTGGCACCGAAGATGGTTCATCAAATGAATTTCTGGTGCCAAAGATATGACCAAAAGAGCGTAAATGGGTCAAAGTGGGCCTGGGTCCGGCGCGACCTGGCCTGGGCCGACCCGTTTCTCGTCGACCCGGCATGACTAGCTAAGTTCGGCCCGGCCTGCGCTACATGGTCCAGCCCGCGCTGGGTGGTCCAACCTAGTGGCTCAGCCTGGGCAGCGAATAGTGGTCACGGGGCGGCACGAGGCGGTGCAGAAGCCGCGCGAGCCGCGTGTGTGGCACAGAGCCACGTGGGTCATAGGGTGAAGAAGGCTGCGGGGACCGCGTGGGCTGCGCAGAGCCCCAAGGGCCACGAGGTTCCATTGGAGGCCGCGAGGGAGGCGTAGAGCTGTGAGGGCCATGTGGCAGCGGAGGCCGCAGGAGTCGCGAGGGAGGAATAGAGCCATGGGGGCCGCAGGGCGGCGGAGGCCGCGGGGGCCGTGAGGCCGCATGGTGGCGGAGGCCGAGGGGGCATGGAGGTCCATGGGGCGCCGCAAATGTCATGGGGCAGTGAGTCCACGGGGCGGCACAGAGGATGCGGGGCGGCGTGGAGGCTTTGGGGTGGCGTAGAGGCCGTAGTGTGGTGAGGCTGTGGGGCGGCGCAGAGGGCCACAGAGCGGTGAGGCTGCGGGGTGCCGCAGAGGCCGCATGGCCGACGCCTTCATCACGGTTGGTGAGGGGATGACCGTCACATATGTTCTTCACCGTGGCACAAATCCGCATTCTTCCATTTTGAAGGATACACCATTCAAGAAGAATGACGGAGGGGTCGGGCCATGTTTATCCCCCCCCCCCCGCACCCTCCACGTTTGAGCGGTAGCAAGTGGATCAACAAAAACTTGAATGAAGAACATCAAACCCTCACCTCCAACACTGATTATTCGAAATCCCACAAAAGAAATCATTCACGGATCAACTAGTTAGAGAGTTGGTCCGCATTCTTTTTTTATAAAGGAAGAACATGAGAATATATAATCATACAAAACTTAACCCCTACCTCAGAGATTTGTCGATAGAGGTCACGAGGGAAGAAGTGAAGTCATTGAGGATAGATTGACGTTGGTGATGTCGGTGTTTTCTCGATCGTCGGTTTATTGTCATTGAAGACGTTCCTCGTCGGCGCGAGCGTTCTTTGTTAGGGAGCACATTCTTCGCTGGAGAAAATAATCCTCCAAAAGGTTCTCCCCTCCCAATTCCACCCAAAATGTGAAAAATATCCCCCTTAATATTTTAAGTTTATAAAATTAAAAGGTTGGCACAATTAATTGTTGGAAAAATCAATTATACCACGTTGGCATAATTAATTGGCTCAAATTAATGGGAGGAAATGATAAATTGGGGAGTTGAGAGGTTTCACCCCCATTAAGAGGGGTCGGGTGGTCCCTGCCCCTAAATTCAAAATGGGGGGTTAGTTCAGGTGGTCCCCACCTCTAAACATCCACATGGGAGGTTTAGGCTCGGGCGGTCCCCACCACCATAACCCATGTTGAGGGGTTTCAGAAAATAAAATAAAAATGTTATCATTTTTCTTTATTCCATTCTTAGATGAAAAAACCAAATTCTATCTTTCACCCTCGACCTACTGCGTTCGAGGTGAAGGTCCCCTTAAGTGAATATCGGCGCTGCAAGTTCCATGGTGCCCTTAGATTTCAATTCTGAGCACTGATTCAAAAGTTACAAAAACCTACTCATAGGTTTAAAGAACATACCCAAAAAGGTCATAAATTCATTCCGATCACACGAGGCCTTGGAATCACGCGCCTTCAATTTTCACAGACTCGTAAATTTCCCCTTTATATAAAAAAATTACATGGAAATTATAGGTCTTAAGAATTTCTCATGGTTTGGACGATCCAAAATTCAATGAGGGTTCTTCTACAGTTTGATCTAAATAGTTTCAAACCCAAAGAGGCGTAGCTGGTTCAGATCGTCCTGGATCCCCCCAAAGGAGATGCTCCATCGATGTAATTTTGGGTCTTCTAGTCCTAGCTTGAGAAGTTAGATTCACATTCTATTTTTTTCCTCCACTTCATTTTTCTATGTGTGTGTCGGTGCTGTCTCGTGTGGTAGGGCTTCTATGGATTTGACCTCATCATTATGGTCGCCACTTTCAATTTGATGAGGATGTGCGGAATGTTAGTTCGTTTTTGAGACTCAGGATTTGAATATTCAACCATACCTGACCACTATGACATGACTCAATGATGGATTCAGAGCAGGAGGTTGACCTTTCCAGGCTTTACAGACATGGATGATTGAGAGGGTATAGAGGCACCATCATATTGGGTTGTTCTTAGACATATGACACTTTCTTGATGTACAATTATGAATTGTTTGATAGCTTTGTCATATTCAAATATATAGGGAGGGGCTACATCAAGTAGCCAGTCTGGGTAAATTTTCTCAAATTAAGGTCAAGTATATTTTTTTCATAAAGTCCAATTGGTTTCCCCTTCATCACTTAAATGGGGGTTTATTTAAAATAAAAAAAACTAAGGCTCTCAAGCTGTTGGAAGTGGATAATTAAAAACCTCAAGAAGAGTAACTATATGAATATTTTGTGTATACTATAGCGAATTGAATAAAGTAATAAAAATAAACACTTCCCATTACCATTATTTGATCAAATACTTGAACAACATGCAGAATAAGATTAATATTCTTTTTTTGGATAGATATGGAGGTTATAATAAGATAGTGGTCACAACAAAAGATCAATATAAAATCACGTTCACCTTTATATATGGTATATTTGAATATCGGTGGATACCTTTTGAATGTGCAATGCACTAACCACATTTCAATGATTCATGATAGAATAATTCTGTAATATGATTGAATACATTTTGTCCATATTCCATGATGACTTCATTTTTTATGGAAACTCCTTTGATGAAAGACTATAATATTTTGAAAATGTTTTTGTGATATGTGAAGAATGATCAGTTGGGAAAAATATAACTTCACTATAATAATCGAGATACTTTTAGGATATCAAATTTCAATGAAAGGTGTTAAAGCGGACCCAACCAAGATCAGTGGTGTTTTTTAGCTACCCATTCTACGTCAATTTATATAGTAAAATTTTATTGGGAATGTGTGATTCTTTAAATTCTCCATTAATTATTTATTATTCATTTACAACCCCTTGACCACCCTTTTGGGAATATATGTCCCCTTCCATTTCAATCATTAATTTATAGAATAATTTAAAGCTTTATGGAAACTCTTGTTATAATCTCAAATAATAATTTTTCTAGAACTAAAAAACCATTTGAGATAATGTGAAATGCATGTTACTAGGAATGGAAATGTGAATCCATGTGGTTTTTTTAGTTCAACTGATCATTATACACATAGAGTTCATATCCCAATTAGAATCTATAGGACAAAATTGGGTTCATATCCCATTTAAAAAATTATTTCAATGTGGTTTATACTGGCCCACCACGCATCAACACATTAGAGAGTTCAATATGAATTGTGAGAAATTCAAAGGAAAAATAGGAATATGTTAGAAGATTGAGATGGATAATCATCCTAATAAGAGAATGGAAATTTTGAAATATGTTTTACCTACGTCATGGGTCTTTTTACCATGTAATTTTTCAAATCATATTTCCTAGTTAGTGTTAAGTACTTTCCATAGTCAGTATAAGTTCAAGAACCTATGAAAATATCTACCTGATAGGTCATTATTTGTTTGTACAAAAAACAATTACCCGATTTGGAATTCCAAGAATCGTCATTAGTGACTTTGGTAATCACTTAAATAATTATATGTATCCAAATCTAATGACCCTAAATGGATTTTTACACTACATGATAACCCCCTATCATTTTTAGATCATTGAAAAAGGTAAAATTTTAAACAAAGAGATCAATATAATCCTATATAAATAAATAAATACGTCAATAAAATTGGTCTACTATGATTAATAAAACACTTTAGTATTAATGGAATGCATAAAAACACCAATTTGAAGATCATTATACCGCTTTGTCTTTTCCAAATCATATAACCTACTTAGAGAGGGAAAATATTTAATCCTATGGTGTTATAAAGAAGCTGAACATAGATTTTAAAACGTTCTAAGATAAGTTGCCAATATGAATGAAAGAATTGAAAGGGATACTGAGAGAATAATATATAAATATATGATCTATAAAGATAAAAGGAGAGTTTTAAATGATAATAAAAAGGAAAAAAGTATTTCTCTTTCACCAGGTGAAGAAGTCTAAATCATTAACTAAAGGCTTCAAGTTATATTGGAAATTATTAAATCTATGTGTCTATGGATTTATACCATCAAAATTGTTTATATTAATGGTTCAATAAAATTTATGATGGGAAGAACCTTCCATTTTAAGTGAATATTCAACACATAAAACATTATCAAACTTAACATATGACCGTAGTTATTAAATCAAATCATTTACAATTTGGGGTTTCTCATCTAGATGAATATGTCAAACTATTCGCTAATTGGTAGTAACCCCAACTAAAAAACAGTTATTAGATTTATATATAAAAAATCTCACTCTTTTTGGGTGAATTTAACAATTTTGACTCAGTAAAATGAATAATAAATTATATTTTATTCCCCTCTTATGATTTTTGGAATGTTTCCAAATGAGACGTGCTAAAGATATGTAAGAGTAGAGAAAATGAAGATATTTCCCCATTAGAGTTTCTTTATGGAATAGTTTGACTGATTGAACCCCAAAAAGGGAAATTTATAGTTTGAAGAAACCAATTCAATCATAGAGAAATGGGTGAGGGATTTTAATCCAATGGAATAACCAAATTATTCTCTGTCCATTTATTTGGATTAATATAAACCACGAATCAATCAGTGGGAGGAAACCCATCAAAAGTTCATTCCATTCATTTTTTGTTCTCATTTTTTATGAATTTAATCTAGTATATGTGGTTCATTTTTATGGTACATCTAAAATATTAATGGATTTTATATTCTTCAAAATATTTTTTAATAAATTCTCTCACTTTTTTTATTATCTATTTGATTTGATGCATGTATGTGTTGTATCTATTATATATTTATTGTTATATCATATCATGTGATTTATTATAAATAGAGACCATCTTCACATCTATTATTAATTATAATGGATGTGTGAAATTTTCATTGAATCAAAGAAACTTTTGAATATCGAGAAATTTAAAAAAATGTAAAAAAATGAAAAATTGAAAAAAGAATGACCTCTATTTCATTGTTGGACCCACATGAAAATTAGTGTACATTTATTGAGACACATGTAGAGACATGAAACTCAATCCCTTATTTAGTTTAAGCACATGACTCTTATTTTACATACATTGATTCTTGAATACATGGTTTTAAATAATTTTCATATCATTTTATGCTTCAAAAATGATTTTCTAAAACATGTTTATTTTTTGTTACACTTATTTTCAATCATGCTCATCTCAGTTGTCTTGAAATGTATTTTCATACACATGAGGACTCTATCCCCATATCATAACTCTTCATATTTCTATTTTCTAAAGGGAAACTCTTGCACATTATGTGTTCTATGACATTCTATTTTTTTCCATAAAATTAAAATAAATTTTAATATTTTCATAGAAACCACTACGATGTTTTTTTAATTTATCAGCTTTGACCCAATGATCCATCATTTCATTTTCTCCTTTTTATCCCCTAAAATACAATAATAATCTAGTTTAGGATAATCCCATAGTCAATAACCTTCCCAACCCATTTCTCCAATATGTGTATGATTTTTTTTAAATCTACGTGTGATGGAAAGATAATTTGTTGAGAGGGGTTTTGAGGGATAGTGTGTCATTTGCTTCACATAGATATAAATTATCTCATCATGCTATAAGTTATTGTTTTCAAATTTTATCCACTTGTTTCTTGTATCATGATATGGTAATCGAAATTATTTTTAGTTTTATAAATGAGAATATTTATTTATTTTTAGGTGGTAAACCTCTCCTTTAGGGATACCTAGAAAAGTGGTAACCCATTAACCAAGGTGATAGAGAGTTTATCATAGATTCAATAGATTGTGAAATACTTATGCATTTTTTTATATTCAATTATATATATTTTATGGGGTTTTGATCCAATACGCTAGTGTTTATAATTTAATTGTATTTGAGTGAGTTGTGTCCATGAAAAAAATTAAAAGAAAAGACATAAACTTTATTCAAGGTGAATTAAATTATCATTTCCATTGGTAATGGTGTTTTTTTAAATTTGGTGGAGTGATATTTGGATGGAGGAATTTGGATCGATTTTTATCATTCATTTATCTCAATATTTAACCCTCATTTTCCCCAATAATATCATTTTCTGGAACCACTATCCCACAAACTCAGAGAACATTTGAACCTAATGTGCAGTCCTTAATACATTATTTTTTTACACTTGTGTAAATGTGGAATTCTTGGAAAATATATGATATGGATTCCCATGTATGAAAATTTATCATAACATTAATCTTAAATTGGATTCAGGGTTGAAAATTATGGTGAGGTGGGTCACATGATATGTGAGAGTATATGTTTATTCTCGAAGGAATATGTCTGGATGGGAAAATATTTTTTGAAATTTGGAATTCTAAATGAAGCATGATATTTTTGGAGTAAAAGAATATAATTTTTTTTAACATGTGACTGTGAGGATTTTATTTCCTTAATTGTGGGTTTTTAGGTCACTATTATTATTTTTCCCGTGAGGGAAAATTTTCAGTGTGGTAAATTTGATGCACATGAAAGTCATTAACTTTATTGATAATTTTTTAATAGAGTTTATTCAATTATTTTAACCACTTATAGTGTTTAGTTTTTTTATTTTCACAATGTTTTGGAGTTATTATAATTCTACTTAATATAGTATTTTTATTAAATATATATTACTATCATTAGTACATATTTATCAAATATATTATTTCATATATTACTATATATTTTTTATTATTATTACTATGTTTTAGAATTTTAAATTTTTTATTGTTATAGTCATTTTCTTATAATTATATCTAATTATTTATATTTATATTTCTAAATATTATTAGTTGGTCAAATATTATTAGTATTTTTATTTTTATTTTTTACATTATTATTCTTTAAATTTATAATTTTTCATTATTTTTAATGTTATTACTATTACTATTTGTCTCTTAATTTGAGTCAAAGTGGGTTTTTTCAATTTGAAATCCCAATTCCTATTGCATGCAAGAGAACATGTCCTCAAGTAGGAGAGATATAAAGGATCTACTATAGTTTTCATCCACCTTTATCACCTGTAAAGAATCAAAACAACCGAGTAGGACCTCCTCTTCATACTCAACATGCTAATTACTTGGATAATTATATGTCCTCTAGTTCATTCATACTGAACCAAGATGAACCATCCATGCTGCTAGTATTTATATTAATATATAATACCTACACAACACAAATACATCATTGGTGAAGAATTAGGAATGTGAATCTACAACTTGACCATTTTCTTTATCCATGTGACCTTGCCTCATATCCCAATATTCCCATAACCAGTAGTGCACCATCATATCAATGATCATAGAAAATACACTGATTTGATCTTCCCCACACCACCCTTTGTGAATGTTACTTTGTGTAAGGATTTAATTTCATTCAAATATTGAAGAGAGTCTTGTTTATTTTTATGGAGGTTGTTTAGAAAATGTGATCTTAATTTTATTAACATGGTAATATATTCAATGTGTTTCATTCATATTAATGTATGTTTTTTGGTCATAATGTGAGGATAAATTTTCTTTATTTCAGGATGCTGACTAAGTAGGTTAAATTAATATTCCATCAATTTTCATATTTTTTAAAATTAATTTCAAAATGTCTTTTTTTCAACTGTATGTTTATTTTTATTTATTATATTTATAAAGAAATAAAATAAAAAATAAAAAAAGTTCATCTTAATTCATATTTTTAAATAAATATAGAGAAAAAAACATATTACTATCACACAAATTAGTGATTTGAGTTTGTGAGAAATGAGTTGTGTTGTTTCACCACATAGTTAGATACTCAAATTAGTATCTTAATTTATTCATAACATCAAAGAACAAGACCTTAAATAAATTATAAAAAAAAAATCTTTTAAAAAGGATTCTTAATTTGGGAGTGATGACAATTAGAAAAAAATGATTATTTAATCGTTGAAAAAACATATTTTTATGGATTACATAATAGTTCCTTAAGAAGATAGCATCCTTACCACATTTCAATGGTCATTATTTATTATTGTTGTCTTATTGATTTTTTAGAGTGGCCTTATTTTTTAATTTTATTTTCTAAAAAACATCCTAATTTATCATTTGAACATTGCTTAAGGGGGATTATTTTAGTGAAATAGACCTATTATCATTATAGTTTGAAACCTACGTACCACTTCATCTATTGTTAGTATGTGATAAATTCATAAATTGGGAAATCCAAAACAGCGCACACTAGGATTCCTTTCATGTCGCATTTTGTATGTTTAAATATCTACTCCTGGAATGAGAAATGATATTTTTTGAGTATTCATAGACTTTATTTTATTTTTTACAACAGTGACATGAGATTTCACTTTCTATCAAAAATTTCATTTCTATTGTGTTCCCCATATTGTTTCATCTTCACAAAACTAATTTCAATTTGGGTTTTCTCAAAAACGTTACTTCATGTTTGATACCATGATTATCATGATAATTTTAAACAACAATGGATATTTACTTTTCAACATTATCTAATCTCATAATATTAATAGTTCATATTGTTTCATTTTCTTCTCTTATTCGAAATATTTTCTGGAAATCAGACACTTCCTTCTTTGATCAAATAAAAAAGGCACATATAAACTTGTGATAATCACTAATAAATAAGATTAATTTATTCAAAACATATTGTTCATTATGAACAATGAACCATATATCACAATGAAGACTAGATTTAATAGAACTGATGATTGATTCTTCTAATAAAGTTAATTATTCAGAACCATTTTCCCTCCATAAATGCAAGATATTTTTTTTCCCTGATATCAATATAAGATAGTAATATTCATTGAAGCTATGAAACTATAAAATTTATCTATACATTATTGATTAATGTGTCATAGAATCTAGTGCTAGAATATTTTTCCACTCCACTATTCAAAGATAAATATTATATTTACAATCTAATTGGTAAGAAAATATATTTATCCTCCTACCATTCATAATACAATTTCTCATCCATACCTTTGATATTACATCCATTCAGATTCAGTGTGAATTCCAAGCCTTAGTCACAATGGTGATTTAGATTTAATAAATTATAATAATGTCCATAAACCTAAATGACATCATTATTCTTCAATTTTTTCAATCCCACTATTTATTTACACATCCTTTAATATTTAATAGTCCATAATTTTTAAAATTCATTATTTTATCATTTTTTACATTACATTATTTAATAGGTTTTTATTACTAGTAATATAGGATGAACATTCATTTTTAGAATCTAAGAGATAGTATTATTTTATTCATGTGAATCAAATTCCAAATAATTTTTATTCACAATATTATTCCTTTCCATCAAAGATAATTGGGAAGGAGTTGAATGTATTTTGACCTCTTCTCAATTACAACAACATAAGTAATCTGATCAAAATATTCTTATTCAAGAGGACAAATCATTTTTTAAAGAGTAATGGTATTATTTGATATGTAACAAAATTTTATTTTAATTATAAAATAATATTTACCTATTATCTACTTGAAATATATGCCAAAATGTTGTGAAAATCAAATTATACCCATTAAATGAATTTTTATTTTGACATGAAGGATGTGTTTATCTTCTATACTCCTGTAATAAAGTTTCTTCTTCTCTCAAACAACTTTATCCTTTAGCACAATAAGATAAATTTTGGTAAAAGTAGACATATAACTGGTAGTTCACATGTATAAATATATTATTACTACAATCCATCCACATATCTCAAGATTTTATAAAACTCATTGACTGTGCATAAGTTCACGGTGGTTAATATCTTTCTTCTTTAATCTGGTCCAATTTTCCTTTCACATTAGAAATATTTGATTTTTATATTCTAGCCTCTAAACAAATACCACTTTTACACCTAAAATTGGGTCTCTGAAAATTTTATACTTCTTCAAATAAACTCTTGCCTCATTGAACTTGTTATTTTAACAATTCATATGAAAAACTTGAAAATTAGATTATATTTTTTGAGCCATCTATTTCAATTTTAGACTCAACGCTTATTCTCAAGGAAACAAATTCTTCCTCAGATGCCTCCAACAACTTTTAATTTTACTTAAAATCCATATTAATATCATCAGTGATCATATTTTGTTCATAAATATTCAATCTACTGTTTGGAAATTAGCTTTATTTAACTCGAACATTATCATGTTCTTCTACAACCTACACTATGTGATCAATAAATAATTCATGTTCATCAACATAAATTAATGATTTTTTTAATTATCCTCTTATTTTTGTATTCTTATTTATTTTTATATCAAGATCTTAAATAAACCCTAGTAATTCCACTTCCATATCAACAACACCCTCTGGTTGATCATACTTTTCTTATAGAAAATATGAGTTCTATATAAAAGCCAACATGAGATATTATATATTTGAGATACAATTACTTTTAATACCTAACATTTTATCATCCTCAAAATGTACTTCCTATTTTTTAACCAAAAAGTTTCTCTAAATATTTAGGGCACTTGAATTTGTATAATTCAAATTCCATCAAGGGATAATTTTTTCTTTTTTTGTTAGAGTTCAAACTCATCATCATTTTCATCAAAATTATTCATAAATCTAATATTTATGGCCCAAATATTTTTACAACAGAAATAAAAAGAGGTATTCTTCCCTCAAATCATAATTTAAATCTTTTATTTTTTCCATTTCCATTGATAAGAAATTCTCACTTAAATATCCATCATTTTTATCCTTCTAAAACTCGTAATTCTTAACTACATTCAATGTTATCTCATAAGAAGAATAATATAAAGTTATATATTGCTTCACATGTATTTAATATAGGACTATCTTACTATGTATGTCATAAAGGGATAATTCTCCATGGTTAATTTCATTAAGTGATTATACTTGGGGGTAGTAAATTATTGGTAACCTTCTGATTGTGATGCCCCACATTAGAACTCCTGGACCTGATGATCATAGACACATAATTTACATATTTTCTATGATAACAAATCTAAAATACTGAGTATAACCATCCACAGTTTCAAATTAAAAAATAAATACTTCATCACTTAAATTTAAAGGAAGTTTTCAGGTTTAGGGAGTTAAAGAATTAGGAAAAAACATAAAAAATAAATCCTATTTTCTTTGTATCAATTGGAAAACTTTCCCATTAAATATAAAACCACTTAATCAATAATTCATATTCAACAACTCCTTTAAATTATTTAACAACTCTTATCCTTTTAAGAATGTATCATTAACTACTTTTCTTTATAAATTGGGGGAATGGAGAAATAATAAAAGGTGGGATCCAATGCATAGTAAGGGAAACATGTAACTGAAACAATCATTGAATGAACAATGAATAAAAAATTTTGTAGGAAAATTAAACATCAAGCCGTATTCAACTTGAAACTAAAAGCATGATATATCCATGAAAAAAATTGAAAACAAGGATATCAATAATAGTCTTCTCATACTACTGGAATTCATAATTATGGGCATAAAAACTCAATTTAAGGCCTTGTGCAAAGAAAGAATTCATATTATTGATATTGTTGTCAAGGAATACTTCTTTCAAGGCCATGTATGAAGAACCTATCTTGTTATGGGAGGAGTCATACAATAAAAGTCAACATGTTTTGACTTGTGAAACTTTTTGGTGCATCAAGAGGCCATATAATGTTAGTCACCAACCATCAATTGTTTAAGTACAATGCATTCACCATAAGAGTCAATAAAAACATTTCATACCATTACCAAGGGATATTTTGATGAATAGGAACATGGATATATGTTTAATAATAAATACAAAATATTTATAAATTATCAATTAGTGATTTTATCCAATAATCATCAAAACTATCAATAAATTTTGGCATATCAAAAAAGGTATTACATGATCATAACTCATCCGAAAAAAATTTGGAAATTAAAACAATACATAGTAAATTATCCAATAATGTTATATATTGGGATAAAAATATATTGTATGCCAATAATTTTCTGAATGTAAATATAATATCATAATTTCTAGGTGAACATAATACAATCTAAGTTAGAGAAAATATGATGTTTACACTATATTAAATAATGATTATATAGATTAGTCAATACTTTAAAAAACATGATCATAATCCATCTATGTATATGAGTTGGATGGTTTAAAAATAATATATCTATTGTTTAAAAATTGTAACCAAGAAGGATATCAACATAGATGAAAAAATCATCCCAAAAGAATGCTTTCAAAATTCCACCCAATAAGGGGTTATTACTTATATTTTCTGGTATCGTGAGTTAATTTTCCCCAACTGATAACATATATATATATATATAAACACTATATTTAAAATAATTAACCATAACCCTATTTGGTCAAAACACTTTGAAAATATAAATGGAGTCCTAATATAAAATAGAAAGAGCTTTTATAAAATTTTATTATCATTGATGTAAAAAAGGAAGTTATTGGTCCCTTCCAAAAACCGTTTCAAAAGGTGAATTTAAAAATGATTAAAAACATTTTCTTTAATATATTATATAATATAGGTTCCTTGGAAATTAAATAATGTCTTCTTTATGAAATGGGGATCCAATAAATTTTATTATGAAGTATACATTTTCTAATAATTGAAATTACCTCTATTGAAAACCCACATTGTTAAAAGAGAAATAAAACCTTCTTGGTATTACAACAAATTTTTTCATATAAGTATTATAAAATATCATATTATAAAATATGAATGTTTGGATAACCCAAGAATGGTATAAAAATGTTCATGATAAAACATTATAACTGAAAGAATGGGATTTGAGTTACCGAAAACCCCTACTACACTGGAAAAAAATTCATCAACAACCATAGGAGTAAAGAAAATGATTTGGAAACTAAATCCCATGAATTTTATGATTTTTTATAAAAATAAAACCTTCTGTAGTAAAATAAATATAGAATGTAATGTTAGTGAAAAAAATGTACTATGTCTCAAAAAATGGGAATTGGGAGCAAGTGAATCCTTATGGTTTTAGAAACATTTGAATCAAAACCCCTAGAAAGATAGTTCATATTATTAAACATAAAATACCATAATTAAAAGATAATTCATGATATTATATCTAAAATAAGAATTTCATAAACCTAAAAAATGAAATTATGTGTATAATACCAAACATGTCTCATAAAGTGTAACATCCTAGGATTTCATAGTATGTTATTTCTTCAATGTAATTCAAAAACTTGCACTACACGCAACCCCGGGTTCGAGCGCACCACAAGATTACAAAACTAACCGTTCAAAAGGGGTTATGAATAGTGTTAACTGAATATCAATCTATATATAGTCCTTATAATTTTAGAATCTATATTATGAGTTTCGTAGACATAATGTAAGAACAAATTCATTTTTTTCAGATAAAAAAGGTATTTATTTCAAAAAATGCACTTTTACCGCCTTTTAATGATTTACCCTTTTTAGATCCAATTTTTGAAACTTTTATATATTATATTTGAAAAAATATACTTCTTCTTTAGAATTGGGACATACGAATTTAGTTTTAATAAATTTTCGGTTTTTTCTGATAACTTTCATATTTGGGTGAATAGTGAAAAATATTATTTTTTAACCGGAAACAACTTTTTTTAATAAAAATAGTTTATAGTGTTAAATTATACATTTTAATTGTTTGGAAGTATAAATAGATTTTATTTTTACCATTTAATTCAATGCTGGTCATTTAATGAAATTTCACTTTGAGGTTGAACATAAACACGTGTCAATCATTGGATAGATATTGTTTCTTAAAAATACGCCTTTTTGTTCTGACAATGATAATTAATTTTAAATTAATAAATGAAACTTCTAGTTTTTAATTTGGTAAAATGGACTTCATTTTTGGATTCAGAATATCGAAATTATCTTTGGGAGAAGTTTCGGTATTTTTCTGAAAACATTCAATTTTTGATGAATAGTGAAAAACACTGAGTTATAGTTTAAAACCGAATTTTTATTTAAATAATAATTTCTTTTATTAAAATTTTTTTTAGGTAAAAATATATACATAATGCCTATATAAGTTCAATGTAATTAATTGGAGTCAGTTTATAATAATTTTAGATATATATAAATTTTATTGAACTTTTCACCGTCTTTTACCCATCTCTTAGGAGAATTTGAAAATTCACATAAAACATAATTTTACCGCTTCTGTGAGTTGAATTTATAAAATCCAAGAGACAAGTTTAATATCAAGGAATAAAATTTGGTTCAATAAGATAAAAATAATTTTTGGTGAATAGTAAATTTTTACTTTTATTTACCACGGTTAAAAGTAAATAGGGTAATTAAGGGTACAAATGATATTATTATTACCCTAACACATGTCCTAATTCTATTGGATAAATATAATTCGACCAGAAACAACCATTGGAATAAAATATAAACCTCTTTGGTCCACATGGATTAGATTAGAATATTTATTATTTTTTAATTCAAAGAAGAGTTAAAAGAGTTAAAATCAATGTTCAATAACTAATGCATTTTTAATATAGGGTTATACAAAAGAGAAATTCGATTATAAATATTAATTAGAAATCTAAAACGATTTCCTACATAATGGAATTTTGTTTATAATTTTTAGACATTAAATAATTTAATTTACTTATGACACAATGATGAAGCAGTAATTACCTTATTAGTGAAATATTAAAATAATTGATATTTTAAATACCCAAATAAATATAATTTGAGAATTTTAATGAAGTACACAAATTTTATTGGTTAATATGACATGTTAGGGCTGATTAAATTAATTAGGTTTGAAGAAATAATGATGTTATGAATTTAGAAAAAACAAAATACCAAATAGTGTCAAAATTGACATAAAAGAGTTTTTAAAACAAATATTATATTATTAATTGATACTCTATTCCTAAAAATCTATGGATCGGAAAAAGTACTTATAAAATGATAGGTCTATCATTAATGAAACACTTGGGCTTTGCTTATATGTATATAGTAAGTTTATTAACCATATAATATAAAAATACAAAGAGACATGGTAAATGTAAAACTATTTAACTAAGAGTTAAATTTAAATGATAAGGTTAATTTAGTGACCCAAACCTATCAAAAATATATTGGTTGAAAGTATTGAGACCCATTCCCACCTTAGCCTCGAAATTAGTAACTTTTGGGACATTATAAAACGAATATGAATTTATTATAAAATAATATTTTAAGTTTTTTCTAAGGTGCTCCTCACCCGTCTTATAAAAGGGCACTCCACCTTCTCTCAAATTCATCCCATAAAATCATGTTGGCTTTTCCAACCCCTACCCAAATATTCTACACCTTCCCTCACATCAACCTAGAGTCATTATTGTTATCATAAAGACATCCTAAAGTTCCCTTTTGATCAAATCAAAAGGAAGAACCCAAAGAAGAGGTAATGTTTTCACCACCCTCACTCAAGTTCCTTTCTTCTTCCACTTGTTCTTTCATTGTTATTTATGTTATAAAATAATAACTCAAGTATCATATATATACTTTGATGTTAATATAAATATAGTACAACCATATTCAGTATTCTATCCATCCTTTGAATGACATGTCACCATACGTCCGTATGTACGACATACCGTCTCCACGTCATGGTGTAATTGTTATTGAAAATATTATTATTTTGATGGGTATGATAATGATGTTTAATTTATGTAAATAATAAATATAACATTATAATTATTATTTATATATGATATACCATCCAATTATATACTATTTTAATATCGAAAGAATGATATTGTCGCTTGTGCGTACGTACGGACTACCCTCTCCACTAACGCGATGAGATTCATTCCCCATCGTATCCATTCAAGAATAATTATCATTTGATGATTAAAAGTAATGTTTAAGAACTTTATATCATTCTGTATATGAATAAGATAACACCTATCCATAAAAAACATGGATTAAGTAACAAAAGATATAAAAGAAAATGAGTATGCGAACACCCAAAACGACTATAATACTAAAATATTTTTAAAAGATCATATATGATATCATATTTATGTATATTATTCTTCTATAATTTAATAACAATGATTTAACTATTATATAGGAGTTTAACCTACCCTCTACCAAGGAAAATTACAAGGTTATGGGTTATTTCACTTTCTCTTCATTATCCAAGGTTGTTTATACATAACTATCTACTAGGACCTCTTTATCATCCACATCCATATTTCATAAAAATGTATTTCAAAACATTACTACTATTTTACAGAATATGGGTTAATGTCATTTATACCCTATTTTGACTTTTTATAAGACTTTTATAAAGGAATATTTCTATCATTTTCCAAACAAGCTACTTTTTATCCTTTTCGAAAATATTGAGGTAAGAATGTATTTTTTTAACTTATATGGTAGGTGCGGATATTTTCCGCCATAATAAAATCATTAAAGCTTAACTTACAAGCTTATAAAAATATTTTGAAAGAAAATGTTTTATTTTATAATTATGTGACTTCTAAATGATTTCAAAAAAAGAGATATTTATCTCAAATAGTTTTGATTTCATCTATGTCAATATCCTTTGATAGATTTTAAGCTTATTTGAAGTTGACTTATTATGATACAAAACTTCCATATAGAATTAAAGGTTTTGTGATATGTTTGACTATGGATGTGTTATTTTTATACCATTCTTGGTTTATGGAAAATGTATTGACATTTATTATGCTAGTTTTAATACGAATGTTTATGTTATGTTTAAACCTATTCATATGAGGAATGCATTGGACTTAATAAGTGACGGGTGGAGCCCGCTATAGCTCCTCGATGCATCAGTGGGTCTCATTAGACAAACTAGTGTCTTGCAACAAGGCCATGAAATAATCATATTTATAGTATTGGAACAAGGCCTTGACTATGTGGTTATGATAGCCTGGCATTATGCATTCCATAATTAAGAATGTGGTTTTTGATATTGCATGTGATTATTTGATTATTAGAATTTCCATGTGAATAAGTAAATGGAATTGTTTTATTTTATTATTTCCATAATATTCTGAAGTTCAAGTTTAAATGGAGTTTCTCTTATATATACATTGCCTTAAATTTTTATGTTTATTTAGGAAAGTTTCTGTTATATTGTTATCCTTACTGAGCATCTGAGATCGCCCCTTTCAATGTTTTATTTTTCCCAGGTTGTGAAGAAGTATATTATGACTGACCTGCAGGGATAGTCTATGGGATCTCAGTGTTGTCTAGGGAAACAATGTTGTTGTTGTTTTCCATTTTATGATGTAGTGTAAACCTTATGAATGTATCTATTGTTTCCAAGGCTACTAAACTAATCGGTCTTTCGAGATTTGATCTCTTGTGATCATGCCAATGATACGTAATAATGCACCGACTCTAGGTAACTGAGGTCGGGGCGTTACAGTTGGTATCAAAGGAAGTTTAGTAAAAACCATGGAAGCTAGATTTAGATAAACTATGATTAGAGCACATTACCCTAAGATAAACATTGAGGATTAGTATAGAAGAAACTCCTAAAATTTTTGTTATATAGAGATTTTGTGAGTTTTCCGAGGAATACATCCCTGTCTGGATACGAGTAAGTAGAGGCGGCTCTGAAACAGATGTACCTAGGGGAAAAACCCAAAAACACCGCATTGAGCTAGACTCAAAAAGGAAAAGGTGGATGAAAACGGGCCTTGCTACACTCTTGGTTACGACACTCCTAGGGGATATGCTTAGGATAATTCTCATTTTCTTTATAAACCATTATGAAGGTTTTATGAGTATGTACTTCCACAAAGAAGACATTTTTATGATTATGGATTATATCCATAAACTTTTTAATTTATGTTAAGTGTTTTACAAGTTTGGAATTGGTTGTGCTATTCATAAACTAATCTAGTTTATGCCATTGTTTAGAAATGGCACCCAATAGAAGGAATGAGGACTCTAGAAATACGCATGATCCAAATAATGAGAAGGATCATATCCTTCATGGTATTAATCCAGAATTTAGAAGGGAAATAGTCTCCCACATATTATCATTATATGAAGAAATAGTATCATGTGTTTATAAGATAAGTAAAGAATTCTCGGAGTGTTATGGCTTTGAAGGGAAGCCAGAGAAGAAAAGGATGGTAGAGAGAAGGATAGATAAAGGGAAGAAGGTAAAGAAGGATTTTCCCATATGTGATAACTGTGGAAAGAATCACCTTCTAAAATGCTTGAAGGGAATGGGAGTATGTTATTATAGTGGAGAAAAAGGACACCACATTTTTGATTGTGAGGGTAAGAAAAAGGTTTCAAATGTACAATGCTTCATCTGCAAGGAGTGGGGACACTACGCGAATCAATGTTCAAATCATCAGAGTATACCCCAATTGATGCTATTAGATAATAATAATGTTATGATACTACCTCAGATGAAGAGGAATGACTAGTGTTCTTATGTTGTTATTAATGAATTATTTCATTTGAGTGTTGTATCAATGATGTACTGGTTATATGAATTATAGAGATAAATAAGGATTGTACTGCATTACTTTTTCATTGAGGATTTGAGATTATATGGTACTATGAAAAGTGACTCAACAGCAAGTTAAACTTTTTTTTTGAAAATACATGGTTGAAGGAAAGGTAATCCTTAAATTGGTCTTGATACTGAGGTAGTAATTTTGGAATAAGAGATGGTTGATTTGGATAAATTATATTAGATATTCTTAACTACCTTGGCACTGATAAATGGTTTGCTTATTTCACTATTGTAGGAGTATTCAAAGTTTTTGGATATAAGGAATATATCTAGTATTCTATAACGAATAAGAGAGCATTAATGTAATCAATAAGGTTTTATAGTAATTCAAGGTGTTACCATGTTTTAAAAGAATACATGATGAAGGTATTCACATGTTATTACGTGAAAAAAAAGATCATCATTATATTTACCTTCCTTATATATTTTGCATTGTGAGTTTGGACAGAAGTAATTTGGAAATGTATAAAGGTTGGAATGGATTATATTTGACATTTGGTAGTATTGTTAAGGTTAAAGCATTTCTGAAGATTATTTTTGGATTGTTATAAAAAGGACAACCCGGAGGTTGGGCGGCAACCTGTCTCATCCGGCAAGGCCACAAGACTTGAACCCGCAACAGAAGGGCGACAAGGGTGTATCACCTACCAATGACCCTTGTGATTTCCTAGATTGAGCAATCTAGCTTTTTAAAGGGTCTAGTAGATGAATTATAAATTCATTTTCTTTTTAAACCCTATACTAATATGATAAATAGAATATTATTTTAGTTCTATTATCTTTTAGAGAGAAAGATGAGTTTTGGTAGAAATTAGTTAAAGGACAGAACTCTACTTCTCAAGTATATTTTTTTCTTCTCTTATTATATGAATAAATAAATTCCTAAAAATTAGGTAAGATTATCTTAAAACTAAAAATGTTTTATCCTAATACCTTATGTTTTTCTTAAGCAATGATATTTTAAATCGTCATAGATTGATGGCTTTGAGGCCCTCAACTCTACAATTGTTTGTGACTGATAACCTCAGTCACTCCCTATAAATATTTAATTATTCCTCCAATTATGTTCCTATAATTTCCACCAATGTTCTCATAATCGAGATCATAATTTGGTGGTTACTTTTTCATTCCCCTTTGCATCTTATTAAGACTAAATTTTATTAATCCCATTTCCGATGTGGGTTCTCCCACAAAGGTATTTTCTATTTTCAACCTTTTATTTTTGAAGAACACTTTCAAATTGTGAGGATGAAATTTATTGAAGGAGGGAATAATGTAACATCCCAAGATTTCATAGTACATTATTTCTTCAAAGTAATTCAATAACTTGCACTACACGCAAAAGCAGGTTCGAGCGCACCACAAGATTACTAAACTAGCCGTTTAGAAGCGGTTATGAATAGTATTTACTGAATATTGAACTATATACAGTCCTTATAATTTTATAATCCTAATTATTAGTTTCTTAGACATAATGGAAGAACAAATTCATTTTTTTCAGATAAAAGAAGTATTTATTTAAAAAAATGCACATTTACTGCCTTTTGATGATGAATTTTTTTTAAATACAATATTTGAAGCTTTTATATATTCTATATGACAAAACTAAACTTCTTCTTCATAATCGATACATAAAAATTTAGTTTCAATAAATTTTTGTTGTTTTCTGATAACTTTATCATTTGGGTGAATAGTGAATAATAGTATATTTTAACTGAAAACAACTTTCTTTAATCATAATAGTTTATTGTGTTAAATTATTAATTTTAATGGTTTGGAAGTTTAAATAGATTATATTTTTACCATTTAATCCAATTCTGGTCATTTTATGTAATTTCACTTTGATATTGAACATAAACCAATGTCAATCTTTTGATATATATTGTTTCTTAAAAATACGCCTTTTGGTTTTGACAACGCGAATTAATTTTAAATTAATAAATGAAACTTATATATTTTTAATTTGGTAAAATAGACTTCATTTTTGTATTTGGAATATCGAAATTATCTTGGGGATAATTTTTTGTATTTTTTTGAAAACATTCAATTTTTGATGAATAGTGAAAAACACTCTGTTATAGTTTAAAACCAAATTTTTATTTAAATAATTATTTATTTTATTTAAATTTATTTTAGGTCAAAATAGATACATAATACCTATATATGTTGAATGTAATTCATTGGATTCAGTTTATAATAATTTTAGATATATAAAAAGTTTATTGAACTTTTCACTGTCTTTTACCCATCTCCTAGGAGAATTTTCAAATTCACATAAAACATAATTTTACTACTTTTGTGAGTTGAATTTCAAAACTCCGAGAGACACAGTTAATATCAAGGAGTAAAATCTGGATCAATAAGATAAAAATAATTTTTGGTGAATATGTACTTTTTACGTTTATTTACCATGGTTAAAAGGAAATAGGGTAATTAATGGTAAAAATGATATTATTATTACCCTAACACATGTCCTAATTCTGTTGGATACATATAAATCTACCTAAAACATTCTTAGGAATAAAATATGAACCTCTTTGGTCCACTTGGAAAAGATTAGGACATTTATTATCATTTAATTCAAAGAAGAGTTAAAAGAGTTGAAATTAATGTTTAATAACTAAAACATTATTAATATAGGATTATACATAAGATAAATTAGATTATAAAAAATATTTAGAAATATAAAAAGATTCCATACATAATGGTTTTTTATTTATAATTTTTAGACATTAAATAATTTAATTTATTTATGACACAATGATGATGCAGTAATTACCTTATTCGTGAAATATTAAATTAATTGATATTATAAATATCCCAATAAATATAATATGATACTTTTAATGAATTACACGAATTCTATAGGTTAATATGAAATTATAGGGTTGATTAAATGAATTAGGTTCTATGTAATAATGAATTTATGAATTTAGAAAAAACAAAATACCAAATAGTGTCAAGTTTGACATAAAAGAGTTTTTAAAACAAATAGTATATTATTAATTGATATTCTATTCCTATAAATAAGAGGTTCAGAAAAATGATGTATATAATGATAGTTGTATCATTAATGAACCACTTGGGGTTCTATTGGATGTATATAGTGGGTTTATTTCCCATATAATATTAAAATACAATGATACATGGTAAATGTCAAACTATTTAACTAAGAGTTAAATATAAATGATATGGTTAATTTAGTGACCCAAACCTATCTAAATTCTATTTGTTGAAAGGATGTAGACCAATCCCCACCTTAGCCTCAAAATACGTCACTTTGGAGCCATTATAAACCGAATATGAATTTATTATAATATAATATTTTTAGTTTTTCCTAAGGTGCCCTTCTCCCCTCTTATAAAAGGGCACTCCTCCTTCTCTCAAATTAATACCTTCAAAGCCTTTTATCTCAGCCAACACCAGCTCAAATATTCTCTCAACTTCCCTCAATTAAACCTAGAGTCCTTAATTTTATCAGAAATCCAACCTAAAGAGCCCTTTTGATCAAATCAAAAGGTAGAACATGAAGAAGAGGTAATGTTTTCACCACCCTCTTTCAAGTTCCTTTATTCTTCTACTTCTTATTTCATTGTTATTTACATTATAAAAAAATAATTCCAGTATCTTATATATACATTGATGTTATTATAAATATGGTAAAACCATATTCATTATTATATCAATTCTTTGAATGAAATGTCACCATACGTGTGTACGTACGACTTACCGTCTCCACGTCGTGGTGTAATTGTTATTAAAAAATTATTATTTGGATGGGTATGATAATGAGTTTTAATTGAAGTAAATAATAATTATAACATTATAATGATTCTGAATATATGATATACCATTAAATTATATACAATTTTAATATCAAAAGAATGATATTGTCGCTTGTGCGTACTTACGGAGTACCGTCTCCACGAACGCGATGAGATTCATTCCCCATCGTATCCATTCAAGAATAATTCTCATTTGATGATTAAAATTAATGTTCAAGAAAATTATATAATTCTGTATATGAATAATATACAACCTATCCATAACAAACATATCTTATTTAACAAAACATATTAAAGAAAACGATTTAGTGAACACCCAGAACGACGATAATACTAAAATATTATTAAAAGATCATATATGATATCATATTTATTTATATGAATCTTTTATAATTTAATAACAATTATTTAACTATTATAAATTAGTTTAACCAACCCTCGACCAAGGAATAATACAAGTTAAGGGATTATTTTACAATCTCTTCCTTATCTGAGGTTGTTTATACGTAATTATCTACTGGGACCTCTTTATCATCCACATCCATGTTTCTTAAAAATGTATTTCAAAACATTATTACTATTTTATAGAATATGGGTTAACTTAATTTATACCCTTGTTTGACTTTTTATAATAAATTTATAAAGGAATCTTTCTGTTGTTTTCCAAACAACGTCCTTTTTAACCTTTTCGACAGAATTAAGGCAAGAATGTCTTTTTTTAACTTATACGGCGGGTTCAGCTATTTTCCGCCCTTATAAAATCGTCGAAGCTTCCTTTACAAGATCATAAGAATTTTTTGAAAGAGAATGCTTTATTTTATAATTATTTTACTTCTAAATGATTTCAAAAAAAGAGATATTTATCTCAAATATTTTTTATTTCATCTATGTTAATATTCTTTGATGGATTCTAAGCTTATTTGAAGTTAATTTATTATGATACAAAACTTCTATATATTATTGAAGGTTATGCGATATATTTGACTGTGGATGTGTTATTTTTATACTATTCATGGTTTATGGAAAAAGTATTGATATTTATTATTCTAGTTTTAATATGAATGATTATGTTATGTTTAAACTTGTTCATATGAGGAATGCATTGGACTTAATAAGTGATGGGTGGAGCCCGTTAGAGCTCCTCGATGCATCGGTAGGTCTCATGAGACAAACTAATGTTTTGGAACAAGGCCGTGACAGAATCATATTTGTAGTATTGGAACAAGGCCTTGACTATGTGGTTATGATAGTCTGGAATTATGAATTCCATAATTATGAAAGTGGTGATTGATATTGCATGTGATTATTCGATTAGTAGAATATCCACGTGAATAAGTAAATTGCATTAATTCATTTTATCATTTCCATATTATGCTGAAGTTCATGTTTAAAGGGATTTTGTTTTATCTATATGTTTCCTTAAATTTTTATGCTTATTTATGAAATTTTCCTTTATATTTTTATCCTTACTGAGCATCTGACCTCACCCCTTTCAATGTATTATTTTTCCCAGGTTGTGAAGAAGAATATTATGACTGACTTGCAGGGATAGTCTATGGGATCTCAGTATTGTCTATGGAAACAATGTTGTTGTAGTTTTCCATTTTATGATGTAATGAAAACCTTATGAATGTATCTAGTGTTTCCAAGGATATTAAAATAATCAGTCTTTTGAGATTTGACCCATTGTGATCATGACAATGATATGTAATAATGCACTAACTCTGTGTAACGGGGTCGTGGCATTAAATAAAGTTAAAGTAGAGATGAAAATCCTTACAACCTTTCAAACATTGGAACCTAAATCCATTAATAATGTTAACATTAAATGATACATTTAATATCATGAAATTTAAAACTATAATCATATAAATATTACATTGGGGTGGTATGTAGACCACACCAAATATCACATGGGGTATAACATAAACACATCTCCATGATGGAAAATCGAGATTGAAACCCTTACCCATTGT
Source organism: Viscum album (assembly GCA_963277665.1). Taxonomy (NCBI): domain Eukaryota; kingdom Viridiplantae; phylum Streptophyta; class Magnoliopsida; order Santalales; family Viscaceae; genus Viscum; species Viscum album. Next base: position 1,438,239,466 of record OY728129.1, read on the forward strand.
TCCTTACTTGCACAGACAAACATTATTCTCATGTGTCAAAAAATATTTCTTAATTACATGACTAATATCCTTAATCATATCATGTTTCACTCATACTTTTCAAAAGTAGTCATTCTCTACATGAATTCTTTTGATTTTCAACATCAGTTGTTTGCAGTTTTGATCATTTTTACAAGTTTCATAATAGATGGGCCCATATTCATTCTTCTTATAGATTTAATCATTAATAATTCACTAATTTTACTTCTAGGTAAGTTTTATAATTATTAAATATTTTATAAAATCCTTCCATGAGTTTTTTAATCTTTATCCATGAAGATAAAATAAACTACCATCACATTCTAGTGATTTCTGATGACCAAAGTTTGTTTTGATAATAAATGAATTAAATACTAATAAAACATCTACATAACTGATAAACATTCTATTCAAACAATAATAACACATTTTACTAGTTATTATGTTATGATATTCATTTATAATAAATATTTATAGTATTTTCAATTTGGTGGTTAAACCCACACAAACATGAATAGACTATGATTTAATGAATGATTATGAGGTATTTTTTGTAATATCATTAAAAGTAGAGAATACTAATCATATTTAGTGTTAATTAGTGTTATAAATTATAATTAGAATTATTTATGGGAAGAATATATAAATATGAAATCCTTGCATCATTTTAACAAAATATTATCATTTTTGGATGTTTATTCCAAATAAGTAAAAAAACTATGATAGTTGTTTGATCATATAATTTATAAATTCATTGATTATTCATTTTATAACACAAAATGAGATCTTAAAAATCATATTAATATTTAATATCATACTTATATCCAACCATTTATGGTATTTAAGGAAAAATAAACAAGTTACATCGTGGAGGTGGTAGTGCACACAATACGTGAATAATTGTGATTATCCGTAATGGATGGGGTATATGAATAAATAATGACAATACCCCTAATATAGTAACATGTCACTATATAAATTATAATAATATAATTATTTTTTGTGTCTATGATATATTTTCAAGTATATAATTATGATCAAAACTAAGTAGTAGATAATACTCATGCCGATGACCTAAATTTTCCATGGCGGTCTCATTGACTTTGAAAGGCATATGATAACTATGAATGGAATGATGTTTATTTTAATTTTAAATGTATTTAGGGAATCTAAAATTTTATAATTTGAAAGATAAATTCTATGGGAAATTGATTCATATAGTGGAGGAAGAGGTTACCCTTTTATAAGTGAAGGAAGTGGTAGTCTTGGGAGTAACACTTAAGTTTTAAAAAATGTTAGGTTGCAATTAAAGTGAAAAAGGCTGAAAAATGAAAAATAAATTGGAGAGGAATTTTTTTTTGAGTCAAAACCCATCTCAAACAGTCTTTCTTGAAACAAATTTTAGTGATTTATAGAATTGTTTTTAACTTTTATCATTTTCCCCAAACAAAAATTTACTTTAGTAGTTAATTTATTACCTTAGTAATTAATTATAATGAAAATGAATAAGATTTAAACTTTTCCTAATTATATAATTATAATTTATAATTTCTAAATCATTTTATAAAATAAAATTTCTAATGGTGTGAAATTTCAATTTTAAAATAAATACATGTAATCACTTAAAAATGGTTTTTTGAGAAAAAAATGTTTCTAAGAATCAAATTTCTATATAATATAAAAAAATCATAGTTAATATTATCAATGACATGTATTTATTTATTACAAAAAAATAAATGGTATGAGGCATTAAATACAAGCAAAACCGAATCACCCATGAAAATTACTCAATTTAATGAAAATAATTATAATAGTATTATATTAATGTAAAATTTTAATTAGATAAAAAATTGTTCCTTAGGTTTTCTATGTAAAAATAATATTTTAAGAAATAAAATGTTATTAATTAACTTTATATATTATTAATTTTGAAAGTGGATTATGATTTAGAGATTTATTTATAAGATTTTACAAAAAATAAAAAAAATATAGAATATTTTGGAATTTGTCTAGTGATTTTAATTTCACTAAAGAAGAATTTTCCTTTACATAATAAATATATTTAATTTTAATTTTAATTTTTTATAAAAAGATAATTACCTTTACATAGAACCTATAGCATATATAATCGTAACATAGTTTTTATTAAGGTTTCATACAGCTAAGAACACGCTACCCATACGTGAGCCTTGAAATAGAACTATATAAGGCTAAAAAATAACCTTATGTGTAAAATCTATCATGAGTTAGGGTAAAGTAGTTTTTTTTTCAAGAATTTGTACTGGTAATATGGATATACTATTTCATTATCCCTTCTATGGAGCTTATTAAGGGTAAACCAATTTATCATCATGTAGACTACCTACCATATGTGAGAGTGGGAGAAATTTATAAATATCATATAAGGGTAATCTACATTTACCCTTATTTGAGACTTTTTTATGTGTTGTATAAGGTTAAAACAAGGTATCCCTACACAAACCCCATAACTTTCACAAGGGTATTGTTTTTCCCTTTTATCTGGTTTTTATCTTCTTATATGATATGTGACTTCCACAGGTTCCTTTTTTTAATGATAATAAATCAAAAAATTAAAGAATTAATTATTTTTTAGTTTTTTTATATTAAATAACTCCTTTTCAAAGATTTTTTTGATCCACAGATATGTTTCGACCTATAAAAAAATGGTTGTGAATATAAAATGGGGGTTTCAATGTCACTTATCCTATAATGTGTTTTTTTATTTTATAATAACTAAACCCTTATCTATTTTTCTTTCCTTCATTTTCCACTCAATAAAATAACTCCAAGAAACTATATCTTCACATCATCGAGATCTAGTAGTTTTGAGGATTATTTCATTGAAAATTTCAATCAATGTATAACCTTTTATATCCTATATTCCTAAGTTATAAAATTTTCCCAAGGGTAAGATATTAGTTGGAGGATTATATTCTACGTATATTATGTGTAATTGATAGCTTAACCTATATTAATCATTTGGATGGTTTCAGAGTTGAACATATTAAATTTTTATCATAAACAATGAAAGGAATGGTTTATGGATTTTAGCATTTTCCTGTTCTTCACACCATAATAATAGATTGCCTCCTATTTTTACTAGATAGTGCGTTGCAAATATTTATGTTTCTTTTATCATGTCTAATTTGAATAAAATGGCAATGAATGTGAATCCAGTAATATTGGATGGATAAAAAATTTAGGAGGTATGTTTTACGAACAATTCTACTTAAAATTGGATGTAAATAAAATTTATTCTTAATGAATCTATAGTTAATTTGTTCTTTTATGTGATTATTTGAACTGGATAAAGAACCTTAAGATGGAAACTCTTGTAGTTGTAAATGATCAAAATCATGTTAAATGGAATGTTATTCCTTAATGTTTAAGGAAAATAGATGTTTTTATTAAAAACCATAATTAAATTATTAATATATTATGATATATAATTTTTACGGTTACCAATGGAAGTAAACTAAGATAAATCAATTAATTAACCCAAGATAGAAATAAAAATGACTATTTGATAAATATATTTTTTTTTTGGGTTGAGTGAGTATGTTTTCATGTCAGGGTAGGATTTGTTGATTCTTAATCCCAAATTCCCAATTGACATTGTTTTTTTTCTTCCTTATATATTTTTTTTAGATGCAATCTATTCTATATAATGATATATGAGTAGTGGATGGATGATGGTTGGTGAGATATGGTCGGGGAGGCCTTGGTTTTTGGTTAAAGTTGTCTCATGTGACAGAGGGATGCATGGTGATATTCAAGGTGGCATTGGGGATTCCATTTATATTGATATATCATGTCGATGTCGTTAATTCCTATGGCTATGTTGAATGTTCCATTCTTTATTTTTAATGTTCTACTTTTAGGATGAAATTGATGAGTTGCTTGTTTACCTTCAATTCATTCCCTACTATTTGAGGAAATAGGTTGTTCTTGGTTGTACATCACTTTTATGGTGTATTATGATGTTTCATAGAGTACATAGAATTATGGAATGATAATGTTTAATAATTTTTTAACAATGGGGTTGGTGTTTGAATGGAATTAATAGTTTGATAGTCTTGAAGGACTGTGCAATACGTTGGATTATGCCCATATGGAATGAATATTTTTAATTAAATGTGAATTAGATGATGATAATTAATCTATAATAAATTAATTTATGTAATTTGAATTTTTGAAATGAACTAATTAATTAAATGAATCTCATTTACTGTTTTTTACTAATAGAATATCCATTTCATAGTAGTGAAAGTCAGGTGTCCAAGAGATGATAGCTATGTTTGAGCCTAAGATTAGGTAAATATCACAGTGTGTTTGTTAACTATATTATATGTTTTATATTATAAGATTTCATATTGTTACCCATCCATGTACATAGGGCGACTGAAACCCAGTGGATTCTAGTGGGGTCTTTACCCCAATGTCTAGGTCTATGAGGAAAATATGGTTTACTTCTTCCTCTATCCCTAGTCTCTTATCTTAGTAGAAATACGTACTAATATGAATAGACGTTAACATTCCCATATATGTGATTATTTGGTTTAAATGGATTATATTTATTTTAAAGACATGTATCTTCAGATTTAGCATCTTATGGATTATTATAGGTATGGCGTGTATGGGTGGTGTTGGATTGACATATAATACACGATGTATGGGTTTTGGTGGATCCCAAAAACAACATGGTTGTTATTTGATGATGTAGATGTGATGATTAAATGTTGTGATTCATATAGTTATATATAGTATACCTTATACTATGTATTTTTAGAGTGACTTAAATTTGGAGAGTGATAGATCAAGATATACAATGAAGAGACATAGTGGAAAACTAGTGCAGACGTTATAGTACTAGACACTTTTCCCTTTTTATATTATGTGATATCTTGAATGTTATGCATGGTAAGAGATAGCCATTGTGAGGCTATAAAAATAACATATATTTCTAGGAAATTAGTTATCATCAATTATTATTCACTAGGGTTTATCATGATTTTATTATATTTTTCACAAGAGGTTCTATGGAGGATCATACCAGGTATACCTATTATGCTAACAAAACACAGACAGACACACACAAATATATATATACTATTTTTTAGGTTATAAATATCATGTTAGAGTTCATATTGAATATTAATAGCTCCGGATTCATTTGAGACATGTTGGGAAACGAGGTTGTTTCTATGTTTATATTTAGTACTTGTAGGTTATTATTTTTGTATTAGTTTCCTATGAAATCACATGCATGTACATAAGTTCTTTATTTTATATTTTTTAGTAGGATTTAATTGGTTTACATTTCTTTTCTCTCATTCAAAAAGTTATCTTAATGGGTAAATCCTCCCATTAAAGTGTATGATATACCCCTTATGCTTGTCCTCAACCTATGACCTATTAAAGGCAATCTTAATACATCATTATCTCCCTTACCTTGTTTATTTCCACTGAGGGGTACATTTTGGTGGAGGCCTTCATGACAATTCAATTTATCCCACTAATTCAACAACAAGGTTTTTAATGGTTACAATTAAATATTTATATTTTATCTAAATATATCATGGTTTAATATTCGTTCAGGGTTCTTTGTAGAGAAATATATCAAACAAATTTACTTATTTAATGGAAATAAAATATATAAATTCCAATTTGGTACATTATACCCCCTTAAATAAATTTAATACTTACAATTTTACTGATTATATATATATGTGTAATTTAAATATAGAATGCATAATTAACTATTAAATGATAGATGATTTGAGTTTTACATAGGACATTGAATGTTATTTATCTATTTGAAATACTATTTTAAGAACTTTATAAACACCAATAACCCATTCATAATATATACTAAGGGAATAATGTATAGTTTAATAAGTAATAACTTCCCATAAACCTTGAAAATTACTTATATTCTAATCATCCCACTATGGGTTTTTTACGACTCTGTTTCTTATAGTTGGTGAATACTTTAATGACATAGGAAATTATAAATTACGGAGTGATAAATCACCATATGACACATTAGTTGTTTAATAATAATTACCATGATCTCATGATTTTTGGTGACTATCTCTCTTATTAATCCTTATATTGAGCTGCATAAAGCCCGACTCTCTTTAAATTGACACAACTTATTTTTTTGTTGAATCTAAAATTCCTTTAAAATTTTTAGTCTATACCTTTATCTCTAAACATAGGAGATTTAATTTCTTGTTTCTTAACAAAATTTTTACATATATGTTATTTAATCTTATTTCCTTTATTATCTTTTTCACCTGAATTTTTAGAAGATTACATCCTTCTTTTCATTGGTGTGTTTGACATTTCATCTATGGTCACATTATTAATAAGAATTATTGATAGTTTGTTTGTAATAATAAAAATATTTCTCACTTCATGATAATTTAATGTTATCCAATAGTTCATAAAGCTCTACTTGTGTTTGAATCTGTCTAACCTGTATTATTCCCAGTTTAACATATATCATTCAAAGTTCATCGTAGGATACTTTGAGTTGGTTACCCTTATACTTATTTACCTATTACTTAAAATTGAGATTCTAAATTACCATAAAAATTCCTAAAATATTCAAAGCCCAATAATCATTGAAATCTATGGTCTCAAAATCTAGCTTATCCTTCCTTAAACACCATATGTCTTTCCTAGAACCATGTACCAAAGTATGTGTATACCCTAATCATATAATCTAAAAAAAACTTTATAGAAACCAATTTTATTATATGAGTCACTACACCACAATGGGAATATATGTTTCCCAAATATTTAACTATATATTTATCATTGAAATAGAATTAACTACTATTTCATGAGGTCTCACACTAGTCACTATATATCATAATCTATAAAATGAGATAAAATTATCCCAAAATATAATGAATTAATTATCAAGCCAAAGGTTACCAATTATTATCAAACTTACTTATTAAAAACCAATCCATAGTTTACTATCTATTAACCATGTATATATTAAAATTCAAAGTTATCTATACCTCAATCATTTTTTCTCAAAACGTTAACCACAATAATATAATCTTGATATAAAATCACTTTTCAAGGCTATTAATACTATGTAATATATGGTTCAAAACCCTTAAATAATAAATAATGATTTAAAATTCTTAAATATTTCACATAATCCTCATAACTTAGAGAACATACCAAAATATCATTTATAAATGTTATTAACTAATGATAATATCTATGAGTTTCATGATTTTAAAATTATCAATCTCACCACCTTCGGTAAGACTAAGAAACTCACCTTTTCTATCATTATAGGAATATATTACATTCAAAACTATTTTAGTATGCACCCTTATGTAATTATAAGAAGTATTTGTTTCTAGATACATAACTATCTTAACGTAATATTTGTGATCCTTCTTTGACCAAATACTAAAACCGAAATGGTCATGTTAATATATATAATATGATTATAAATAAATCAGTATAAATATTTCTTCCCTTATAAAACCTATTTTGTAACCTATGATACATTCGAATCAACCTATGACTATCTTTATTCAATCCTTGTTAACCCATGGCCATATTTCTATAACTTATTCTAACTCAATTAGTTAGCATAGCTCTTAAATCCTTCATAATGGTTCATAAAGATAATGTTATTAACCAAATAATATCCCATGGGAGTGTCTGGCCAGGTGTACAGTGTTAGTCCCACTAATCATTCATCTATATCATGATTTATAAAATTATAAAACAAAAATTTTATGGTTTATTACCCCTAGGTAAATTTGTGCCAATTCTAGATAAAAGTTTTAGTATATAGACAGGGTGGTATGGCAATAAAAAACTACATAGTTAATAATTTACGAAAATATTAGGATTTAAACATATAATTAGGGTTACCTCATGGATTTTAAAGAATATTCTATAAACCTAATCCCAAAATAAAATCTTCATATTACCATTACATTAAATAATAAACTTATAAAAAGGGTTATCTCTACCTCTGAAATTATGATCACCTTAAATTACCAACCCTTAATGTATCATTAACAAATATACTTTTCATCAATGTCATCTGAAAATTTCATTTGACACGAACAATGATTCCCCTGAATATTACTCTCTGACCTGTTTCTAAGAGACATATATTTACATAATTTCTTTGATAACTGATGTAAATCCTATATATAACCACTCATTATTATAAAAGAAAAAAAATATTATATATATTACATCTGAATGATCATTTTAGTTTTATATATTTATATAATTATTAAAAAAATAAACTAATAAATCACATGTTCTTGTATGAAATGGAACTACTTCCAATTATATGTGAAACTACTTAATCCATAATGAATCTTCAATATCTATCATAAATTCATTCATATGTGGTGTCATTATAAATTTAATTTTCATCAAAACTTGGGGAAATTGAATATTTAGAATATATGATCACAAATTCTCATTAAGGGAAACGTATAAGTAAAAAAATCATGGCATAAACATGATATAATCATTATAGTTGGAATATGTAAAAAATGAATCCATAATCAAAATGATAATGAATAAATTTTATTTTTATGACTATAAATTAAAATTTATACATGAATAATACTAATCTCATAGTGATTGAATACATAACGTCGATCATTAAAACCCGTTGTCAAGGACTTGTGCCAAGAAAAATTAAGTTTTGTCGAGACCGCATCCAAGACATCATGTTATTAAGGTCTTGTTCAGAGTGCTATCCTATTATGTGAAGAAGAATAAACTAAAACCCAACCTGTTTTGTCTTATGAGACATGTCCATTCATTAAAGGGCTTTACCATTTTTATCCTCACCTATCACTTATCTAATTCCAATGTATTCACCATAAGATCCAATCACATTTTCCCATATATTCCTTAAGGAAAATTCAGATGAATAGAAACATGGATATCTATATAATGAATAATATGGATTATCAATACATGATCATCCTTCATTAAAATCCTAGAATCATAATGACTGTCAATAATTTTCCCCATGTTGATAGAGAAATAACATGATCATAACGCATCTTAATAAAGATGGTGTATGATCAAATATTACATAGTCAACTTTCCAAAAATCGTTCATATTGTGATAAAAATATATATTTTGTAAATAATTTTCCCCATGTCAATAGAATATATTTCATTCAAGTTTACCATCATCCAATTTGATTTCGGTAAAATGTGATGTTCACATCAAATTAAATAATGTGTATATGGATAATTCAACACTTGAAAAAACATGACCATAACACATCCATGGAAAGGAGGTGTATTGTTTAAAGATAACATATTCCAAGTGTAACAATGTAAACCTATAATCTTGTTTACCTAGATAAAAACATCCATAATAAATAATTTATGAAGGATACCACCAAAAGGGGTCATGAATTATATTGTTTAGTATCATGAGATCATCTCCCGAAAATCATATCATAAATTTATTTTAGGATGAATAATGAAACATTAACCGTAATAAAGAAAAAATTATTTTACAATAGAATGTGAATTGATGTAAAAAAATTAAAAGAGATTTTAGAAAAAAATTTCAACAGTAATGTAAAAAAGGATATTACAGGTCACTTCTAAAATAATTTTTATATTGTTAAGTGAAAACTCATTGAAATAAGCTTCCCTTAAAAGAGTCTCTGATAATGGATCCTTGAATGTGAAATAATATTTTCTTTACAAAATTTGTATCTAAGACATTTTATTATGAAATGGAATTTTTTTAATACTTATAATTACCTTAATTTAAAAGATATATTGTAAAAAGATTAAAAAAACCTTATTTTTATCAAAAATTATTTTTCCCATATAATATTATAAAATATCATATAATAATATATTTTGGATTAGATAACCTAAGCATTTTAGAACAATTTTCATCATAAAAGTTTATAACTCAAAGAATGGAATTTGAGTTACCGAAAATTTTTACTGCTTGGGAAATAGGTAAATCAATAGCCACACAAATAATAAACATTATTTTTCTAATAATTAAAATTATGTAAAATGAGTTTGATTAAAATACATCCATGGGTAGTAAATACCCTATATGTCGGAATAATGGGGAACAAAATGTGATATGTCACAAAGAATGAGAATTGAGACCAAGTTAACCCTTTCTACTTTACAAACTTTTAAATAAGAACTCCTTGAAAGAGAGGAATTGATACTAATATTAAAATACAAAAATTAAAATATAATTCATGATATGGTATCTCAAATAATTAGTATAAACACCACAAAAATAAAATTATCCACATAATACCAAACATGTTTTAAATATAAAAATATGGGAAGAGACCCTTACAACCTTTGGAAAATTGAACCCAAATCCCCCGTTAAAATTAACATGAAAGGGTACATTTAATATCATGACATATAAGATAATATTTATATAAATAATATAATGGGGTGGTATGTACACCATAAAAAATAAAATATTATGTATAAAATAAACATGTCCCAATGAAAGGAAATTGAGACCAAATCCCAGACAACTTGTTCATGAATTACAAAAATGTACATTAAAATCAAATACCAAAAACATAAATATATTTACAACATAATTCTTAACTATAAGAATGTAAATTTTAATTAATAAATTTCATTAGTAGTGATTTTATACATCAGTTCTTCTGGTTTTCCAAATAATGTGTTCTTAGTTTTGTTAGTTTTAACGAGTTTCATAATAGTATCATGGGTATTAATTATATTTCTAAATTTCATCATTAATAAGCCAGGAAGATTACTTATAGGTATGTTTTATAAACATTTAATTTGTTATAAAATCATTTAATGTCCATTTTATTATGTATCCTTGAAGATGAAATAGATAACAAGAATGTTTCAATGATTCTTGATGATCAATTTGTGTTTTCTTAATTATGGAATTAGCTATTGACAAAGAAATATATAGAACAAAAAAATAAATCACTATTTAAAAATTCATATCATATTATACTAGTGATTATTTTCACATTTTCATTAATGATATAAATATATAGTATTCTTCAATTATGTTGTTAAATTGACCCAGACATGAATATACACCGATTTAATGAATGATTATGAGGTGGTTTTGTTGTAATATCATTACACACGGAGAATAATGATATTTTTTAGTGTTTATTCATGTGACATGTCATAATTATAGGGGTTTATAAGAAAAATTAATGGATATTAAAATCATATATTATTGGAATAAAATATTATCTTCTTCACATGCTTATTTTACGCTATTAAAGAAAAGATGATTGTTTGTCTATCGTATCAATAATAATTTATCTAATTTTATTTACCAGAAACGAAATTATATCATAATAAATTTTAATCCTTAAATACCATCCTTTGATCCAAAATTGTAAAGAATTGAAGGAAAATGAAATATGTTACGGTGTACCAACCGTAGTTCTCACAACACACATAGAACAATTTAAAGGGATTTGAATTTTTATTAATGACCTTGTGATTATTTTTAGGGGAGAAGGTTATGGGGCGATTAAAATATTAAATTTTCAATTAAAAATTTAAATGATATTTTATTAATGAAGTAGTGATGATGTCACACTTTTATAAATTATGAAAGTGTAGTTCATGGAGAAGCCCTTACAATTTCAATAATATAATTTTTTTTTAAAGTGTCAAAGGACACAAAATAGAAAAAATAGTTGAGTAAAATGACTATGGGTATAAACACACTTTATACAGTCCATGAGAAAACATTAAGTGATTTATGCCTTTTATTTATCTTTTTTACCTTTTATCCAAACTTACTTCTACCTTGGTAATTATTTTAAAACCTTCATAATTAATTTTAATGAAAATTATTTAGAGTAAAATTTTTACCTAATTTTTTAATTCTAACTTAAAATTTTAAAACATTTTTTCAAATGAAATTTATAATTTTTTGAAAATTTAATTTTAAAATAAATACAGATAATCGTGCTAGATGTGTTTTTTTAAATAACATTTTTATGATTTTACTTTATATAAGATAAAATCATATTGGATATTAATTTCAGTGAAATATATTTATTTATTATAAAAAGGGTATGTGGATTTCATTGAATAGAAAAACCACATATACCTTGAAAAACACTTAATTCAAAGAAAATTATTAAATAGTTTTTATATTTAAGTGACATATTAATTAGTTAAAAAATTATTTTTAATGGGTTTTCTATATAAAAATAAAATTTAAAATTCAATAATTTAATATTGAACATCATATATAGGTACTTTAATGTTTATAAATATTCTATATAATGCTAAAATAGTGATAGAACCATGAAAATTATAATTTTTCTAAATCAAACATTTTTTGAATAAAAATCCATTATGGAAAATACTCAAAAATTCATAATAAGTAAAATTTTATATTTGGAATTAAAAATTAATTTCATTTTATTAATTTCTAATTCTATAATATATAAATTCAATATATGAATAAAATCTTAAAATATAATGAAACATTATTTTTATAAGAAATTGAAATTTACAAATATTAGATGTCATTATTGTTGTAAAAAACTAAATTTTTGTTAACAAATTATTAATACAAAACATAATTTATCATTATTAAACAAAATATTCTTAAAATAAAAATGTGTATCACATAAAATATTTTTTTTAGAAAATTATTTTTCTAAATAATCCATGATTTTATTAGTCATCTGAAGAAAAAAAAATTGATTTTCATTCATATTATATGTAGCATATAATTTATAAATTAGTTACTATAATTCATTACATCTAATGAAAACTCTATGTTTCTAACAGTTATACTTAAATATTTATATTTTATCTAAATCTATCATCGATTCATTTATGATTAGTGTTTCATGTGGATAAAGGTATCAAACAAATTAACAGATTTAATAGTAATAATATATTATAATTTTGTGTTGTTAACGTGATAATTTTATTTACAATATTAGAATCCTTTATCACATGATTGATTCCACACATTTCATGAGAAACATAAGTAAGATGGTTAAATAAATCTTCCCCATTTTCACAAGAATTCATTTTCAGATCCTCAATCTTTTTTGGTAAATCATAATGTTTTTTCTTCATTAGCTTTTTCATCACCTTCATAGAAGTTAGCATGTTTATAAAAAATTGCGTATGCTATTGGGAAATACATCACCTTCATATAAATCGGATTAGATAATGCTTCAAAAAAGGATTATGAGCCTTAGAATAATCATTAAACAACTTCTAGTCAGCTTTAGCGATTGATCTTCTAGGGGAATCAATTTCTTCAAATCAATAGTCTATTATCCAATAAACATCAATCCCAGGAGATATTAACTTTTATCTCATTTTGTTGTTCCATGTCTAATAATTACACCCAATAAATAGGGGGACTTACTATTAACTCAAAATATTCACCATTAAAACATCCTCTAATATATTTTATAAGAAATAACTCATGGCCCTGATACCACATATGCTTACATGTTATCCCACTATAAACCCTATAATGGGAGTGAATTATTGTTTCTTTAAAAATTAATACTATATTTAAATAAAATTGTATCTTTTCCTTGCATTGATAAAGATACTATGAATTTTTATTATATCCACAATAATGTAAAAAAATTGAAATCAGAAAATGAAATAATGATATTTCTTGATTTACCCATATTGGGATACATCCAAGGAGAACATGTCAATGATGTTTGGGTATTCCAAATAACAACTACATTACTTGTTTTATATTAAAATATTTTGGACAATATCACTAATCATATAATGTTTGTGACCTCTTCCACACTTCCACCCACTACTTTCAAGAGAGTGACAATGTTATGATCGACACACATATAACACTCACAATGTTAATAAATAAAGATCCAACATTGATCTTTAATGGTTGTTCTCTTGGATGCACTAATCTTCACTTCTAAATATTCAATGATATGTATAAAAGGTAATATTCAAAGCCTAATGTTCAATATGACCTAAATTGATCACACTTCACCATACACATCAAGGTATTCAATGAATAGAATTAAAGATTCTTTATTTATGATTATTTCAGATTATAATATATATTTTCTATGTGCGATAACTCATCCTCCATGTAGAAATATCCTCTATATCCTAAGATCTTGGATTCAAATTAAAAATTCAAATCAAATACAACCTCCAACGTATTTTTCTTAAATTTTTACAATTGGATTATCTGTATTTGGATTTACACTATAGAATATTTAATAATTAGTTATTAGTTACTTAAAAAAAATTAAACCATCATGATAATAGCACAACATGATTTATTTTTTATTACTATATATTTTAAAAAATAATGGAATGACATACATTTTCAAGGAATAACTAATTAATTTTTTTCATTTACTCATCTATGAGATAAGTCATAGCATGAAAAGAATATTTAAGGCGCACACCAAATATGTGCCTCTAAACATAGAAAACATTAACAATCAATGGCATGTAATATTTTCTTCGTGGGAATTTATATTATGATTCATTTAAGATTTATCAAATCCTAACATACAATGAAACTTGGGGTAATTATTTATATCATGACCCAATTTTTTTAATAAAAACAAAGCATAATTAATCATTCATAGGGAGGTTCTAATTTTGCAACAATAACATATCCAAATCTCTAGAATCTATGAATGTTTCTAAGCCCCATTGTGGCATGATTTCAATGTCACATTTTTAGGACTATTTTACAACACAATCCATTTTATTTATAAATTATTTACTCTTGTTAAAATATGAACTTTTCTATCATGTTGTGAAATACCCTTTTTATATTTAACTACTTCCAAATATCTCTCTATCTATCTAGATTGTTTTTGGAATATTAATGTTGTTCCAACATATCCCATATACATTATTATTATTTTTGATATCTAAATCACATCATATGTTTCTAAATATTCTTTTCATAAGAACTTTCATAAAGTTTTTATTATTATTTAAGATTATTTTATAGAAAATATATAATTCTGGAAGATTTATAAAATATCCCAGTGTTGAAAATTTCTCCATGTGAAGAATTTGGATACATGGATATTTAGATATGTAAGGAAATCATATATGTAAATCAGTTATATGATGGAATAATCTACAAAAATTA
The DNA here is from genome assembly GCA_963277665.1 of Viscum album. NCBI lineage: Eukaryota > Viridiplantae > Streptophyta > Magnoliopsida > Santalales > Viscaceae > Viscum > Viscum album. The sequence continues at coordinate 1,438,254,680 of OY728129.1, forward strand.
ATGACATCATGGATTTGGTTATGTGAAAATTAATTATTTTGATGAATCACCTACACGCTAAAATAGTTAGGTTAATGAAACTCCAACATGAATCAGATATGTGGAGTAACATGATACTTGATTTGGATATCTGGTATATTTGGATACATGGTCCTAAAAGGAAACATAATTTAACTGACTACATGAAATCCAAAATTGTTTGAAAGATGGATATGTGAAATATGGATATGTAAAGAAATCTGTTTCTTGAAGAATAACTACGTGGATCAATTCAGATACTTACATTCAAATATATGGTACTCATCTATGTGGTGATACAAAATTAGTTTCTTTTTTACAACATTAATAACTATTGTTGTTTGAGTACTTTATGATGAAATTAATGTTTTCATCAAGGTATTGAATATTTTACTTACAATTTATGTTAAAATATATATTTTCTGTAAGGCTATAAGTACTGACAGATGAAAATAACATAGAATAATTTATTGTTCAATCTTTTTGTCAATTAATTATTAGGAAAAGGACATATGGAATTTAATTTCAATTCCATTTTAATGGGATAAAATATTGTGCAATAAAGTGATATTATATTAAAGAGTATTCACACTAGTGAAAATATATAAGTTACAAGAATGGAATTTTACCCCTCCCTCAAGAATATTTTATATTTTTTTCTCTATAAAAGGGAGAAAATAAGAATAATCATGTTTTGTTTAGTTATTCTATTAGTATCAAAATTACTATATTTTGGAGACTCTCATAAATCAATATTTCATTCCTATCTTTCCTCCAAGAGAAATATTTTCGATTGGTAGTTTCCTTACTATGTGCTTAATTTTGTAATCTATAGTTATTATCTCTCATTAATGGAAGTGATAAATCCATGTATTGAGTTTTAAATTATCGTGTTTTGAAAATACTTTCAAGTAACCAAGTAAAATATACTAATTTTCTATAAAGTGATATACTCTTTTAGTCATTCAGGTAGTCCCAAAGAAAATGATTTATTCTAGTGAAGTATCAATTCCCTTAGAGTCGATCATTTGTTTATCAAAACAAGGGATATCTATTCTCCGATCCACAATAAATCTATCGTGACTCATCTTTTTTCTTAGAATTTTGACTTATGATGCAATCTAATATTAAGAAAAGATCAAAAAATTTCATACTTTAAAACAAGGTGGTTTTATGTGAAAAATTTATGAATAACTCAATTCGCACCCCTGAGTCTTATTGAAATTTTTATCCAGAAAATAATAGGTATAAAAGGATATGTATTTTGAGTTCTTAACCCTAAAAGGATGAATCCTTATCATCTTTTTCAAATTGATGATTTGCATGACTATAGAGATGGAATACCTATTGTATGATATCTCTATTTCAATGAAAAAAATATGGTTGTAGGAATACATTGATGATTGTATACTTGAAGATCATGAGTCTTAAGGTTTATATAAAACTCATCAATCCTTACACTATTATGGTAGAATATCCAATCAAATATATGTTACAACATAAATACAATATGATCCAAACTCAAAATCTATGAATAATATATTCTATGGACTAGGTTCAAATTTGAAAAACTGAGTTTCTAAATTTAAAAAATCTTATGAAGTGTGAAAAACAATATATGTGTCTTATAAAGTAACTAGAAATGTAATAAAACTATGGTAAAGCACTATAAAGCTAATTTTTACACATTTATGATGTTTTATGGAGAAACTATAACAAATTTGAATGGAATTTAAATATATATTTTGAATATTATTTCTTCTCTTTAAGAACCAATTCTAAAATATGATCAATTTCCAAAAGAACAAAGAGTGCTACTATCCGAGTTGATTAGAATATCAACTTCCATTAGTAAATCCCCTAATTTTAAATAATTAATGATCAAAAATTTTATTTGAATACTCATTATGTATGATAAAAAATTAACATTGAAGTTGGTTATTATAGAATGTTTTAGAAATATATTTATTCTTTTAATGTATATACTGAAAAAGTTGACAAAATTATTAAAGGACTAAAAATAATTGACTATTCTGAAGAAAATACTTAAAAATTTCTTTTTTTGTTGGTGATCCAGCTCAATTTATAACGAAGTTCAAATGATTCCAATAATAGAGGTGGATTAAAAAAAATACTATTAAAAATAAAATAAATATGTTGGAAGTTCAAATTAATTAATCTGCTACGTGTATATTAGGATTGGGAACATTAAACTAGATTTTCCACAACATCAAAATAAAAATAAAATTGACAAGAAGCACAATGAATATTGTAATCCAAGAAGAAGAGAAAAGGATATTTGAAGGCGACATGGAGTGATTCTGAGGAATATGGTGATAATATATCTTCTGAATTAGAATATATGATCTCCAATAAAAAGGATAACATGTTATTTACGGAACACTCTAAATAGGTACACCCATTTTATTCTTCTAAGCATGAAAAAGATTATAAAACTAAAAATTTCAATTTTTAAGAAGTATATGGATATCTTTTCAATTTAGATCTAAATATAAATTCCATTAAAATAATAATAATTCCCTCAAAATTTATTATAATTTTTTTATTAAAAATGATGGATTAAATAATAAAATTTTCTATCTTAAAAATAACCTAGAATATTCAGCAACATCTTGTGTTAAACATGGTAAACAATTAAAATTATATAAAAATAATTCCAAACCATAAAAGGTTCATTAGGGGTTTTAAAAATACGATAAAATTAATTAAGTCAAATATTTAGTAACAATATATTCCCAAAAGATAAATTTTTTATATGAAGGTGAAAAACCAAATATATGTATTAATTAATTTTTGTGTAGTTCAAGGAATACTAAATTATTCAAAGATATTATTTGAAACTATTGAGTACTTAGGAACCATACTAATAGTTATAGTTTAATAAACCCTCATTTTTATGGTGTTTATCATGGTTTTATCTCTATAAAATTTTTCAGAATTCAGTGATGGAATTCTGGACAACATAAGTAGATTTGGGTTACCAACTAATTGGTTGCTAACATTTTAGGACCCAAGATAATATGGGTACCAAAATAATTTATCGATTTTTTTGTTTAATATGAAAAAAAATATAAATTATAATAGATCAAAAAATTTATGTAGATAGTGTAAACTCATGAAATATGAGTACATACTTCTTAAATTTCCATTATTTATCTAAAATTTATGGAGTACAAGTAACATTATTTGTGATAGTTACAAGGGAAAAATTACTACAGTTGGATAATTTAAAATATATTCTTGGTTATTATAAAAAGTATATCTTTATGTGAATGGATTGAAGAAAAACCTTATAATAAATTTCAAATCTTTATGATGAAGGATAATCTATTTTTTTTTAAATAATTCATGTTATGTTTTCAAAGATAATATATAAAACATTAAGGAACCTATAACTAAATATATATATATATATTATATCTTAGTTTTTGGGTTTAATGGAATTGAACTATTTAGATTCCTAAATAAATGAATCTTTTAATGGGAATAAAATATTAGGACATTGTAATGTTTATTATTTGAGAAAATTGTATAAGAAAAATTTAATTTCATATTTACCTCAAATTAAATTGAATAAAAAAACTATGTGATTTATTTTAAATGGTTAAGAAACAAAAGTCATGATTTATGTTAATTAAAATGTTTAATATATTTAGGGATCATAAAATTATCCTTATAGATTTTTTGGACAATTTATAATAGAAACAGGAAGAAGAATGTCTTTTGTTTATGGGTTTGTTGATGATTTTTCTATATTTACTATTGTTTTATTTTTAAGTGTTAACAGTGAATCCGATTATATTTTTTAATTTTTTTTATAAATTACTTCAAAAAAATAAATATACCAAAATTATTACATTTAGAAGATTACATGGGGGGAATTTGAAAACCATGAGTTTAATACTTATTGTTCAAGATATGTTATTAGTATAATTTTTCATTACTTATGACCATAATGAAAGAGTGTTGCTCAAATGAGGAAAATGACCATTCATGAAATATTTGTCACAATGTTATGTGAAACTAATATGCCCTCTAACATTTGGACCAAAGCTGTAAATACAAAATTATATGTCATAAACAGAGTTCTAATTATTTATATTCTAATTAAAACACCCTATGAGATGTTTAACAAAATAAAACTAAATTATGGACACTTAAATGTATTTTGAAGAAAGTTTATCTTTTTTGACACCACAGGTGGTCTTTTAAAATTTATCAAAAGGATAATGAAGGAATATCCCTTTTATATTCTACCAATTCAATGGATTATAATGTTTTTAAAAAAATTAGAAATTATTTATGAATCTACTCATGTGAAATATGATAAAAGTGATCCCTTTGATCAGAAGTTGACTCAAGTTGACAACTAAAGTGATTATTCTAAAAATAAGATACTTGAACCTAATTTTGAAAATTGAAAGGATGTTTATTTAAAATTTTATTTTAATAAACCAATTCTAGAGAGGATAGATAATAGTGAACCAAAAATGTGGGTTTCAAAGAGTATATTGAACCCTGAAATATCTTCTGATATATACCATTAAGGAATATTAGATGAAAGAATTATGACTAGAAGTTGTGTTGGAAACCTTGTATAATTTTATACAAAATTATATAAACTAGAACTTAAAACCATAAAAGAAACATTTACTAATGAGAGTTGAGTAACACGTTATGAGAATTAGTTTATAGACCCTATTATTACATTGTAATAGTATCCAAGTGGAATTATAGGAAAAAATAGGTCTATCATTGTGTGATCACTAGGATAATATTGGACGACTGTCCAAAGGGTACAACCAAGAGGAATGGATGGATTATGAAAATACATTTTCACCTATATCTAGATTAGAAGCCATTATGATCCTCCTACTTGTGTATCACACATGGATTTGGAAGATTTCAAATATGAATTTTTAAATGGATTTATTATGGAGAAGTGTTATGTTGAACAACCAAGTAGTTTTTAATTTCCTCCCTTCCCAAATTATATATTCAATCTTTTAAAATCACTTATGGCCCTAAACAGGCACCTAGAGCTTGGTATGATAATATAAGTTCCATTATTTTATCAAATATATTTTCTTTGGGATTATTATATACAAATATTTTGAATAAAACTATATCTTTAGATATTTTTAGAGTGAAAATATATGTTGAAGTCATGTTTTTTGGTTATAAAAAAAAATTTGTGATTAATTTTCAAAACGCATGAAAGACTAAATTGAAATTAGCATGATGGTTTAGTTAGATTTAATTCATGGATTTAAAATTTATCAAAAATTAATTTGGGAATGTGATGAATTACGTAAATTACATAACTGACATAATTAATAGGTCTGGTGTCGAAAAAGTTGAATTAAATACAAATCCTATGAAATCTAATGAAAATATTGAGTTTGATGAAGCCAAGAAACCAGTTGAAAACAATATTTTGAGAGGAATAATTAGGAATTTGATGTATTTGATTTATTGTAGTCTAGAAATTATGTTTGTGGTATCTTTATGTTCAAGAGTTTAAGAAAATTACAAGGAATATCATCTAAAGGAAGCCAAAAAAATATGGTAAAGTATTTAATCGGAACAATTTCACCTTCCTTATTTTATCAAAAAACCACTAACATCAATTTGACTTCAATTTATGAATCTAATATTGGCGAGTTTTGACTATATAGGAAGAGTTCCCCTATAACCCTCAACTTTATTGGAAAATCTTTGTTATCTATGTCTAGTAAGAAATAATACACAACTACATTATCTATAACTAAATAATAATACCGTTTTGTTAGTAGTTGTTGTGCAAAATAGATATAGATGAAAAACACCTTAACTGATTATGGATAAATTCTTAATATAGACTCAATAAAATTTTATTAAACTTGTTCTACTAATATTTATAAGAAACTAAAAAATTGTTCAAGGAAAATAATATATATTTAAGGAATCATTTCTTGAGATATCATGCAAAAAAGTTCACATCTCTCTTAAATTTATCTCTACTATGAACCATATTGATGATTTTTTACTAAGATCCTTGCTTGTGATGGTTTTGATTATATTTTATAGTAATTATGGTTATTAAAATTAAAATTATTTTTATGTAATTTATTTTAATAATATTTCAAATTATAAATTAATTGTTAATTTCTTTATATATTGATGCATTATGAATCTACTGAGATTTTATTTTTATTCATCTCAAGATTAATTCTATAATAAAAATTAATCTTAATATTAAACTGGAAATTAGTTTTTTCTATTCTCATTAATATTATTTATTTATTTAAATAGGATCATTTCATAATGCTAAATCAAATATGTGACCTTGTACTAAATTGGGTATGTGACCAAAACTAAAATTGATCCTCAACACCTTTTACATTAACCTATGTCATTTTATCATTGAATCCAAATAGTCACCTTCAATAATATCATCCTATAATTGATCTCTCATTGATGGAAATGTTGAAATAAAGAGATGAAATTGATACAATATCCTTGATGATAGAAAATTCTAGTGGCACGCCTCACCGAGTTCTTGAAGGGAAGGATTGTAATGGCCCGAACCACTCTGGTCCATTAAATTGCTAAAATTTGGTGTTTGAGGTGTTTTGGGAGGTCAATGTGACTTATTCCCAACACATTTCCAAATTTCTAGTTCATAAAGTGTGTTTCCAAACTGGTGAGCTTCCAACAGAAGCCTCTATTTCCTTTGAAAAATTTCGAGTTCTTCAGTTTATTGAGACCAATGAGGTTTCCAAACCAATGAGGTTCCACCGGTAGACCGATGTGAAGAGTTAAAACGGTAGTCTTATGTGGAAAATTCCAATGGTAGGCTTATGTGAACAGTTCTAGTGGTAGCCCGATGTGAATTGTACTAGTGGTATCCTTGTGAACAATTCCAATGGTAGTCTTGTGAACAGTTCCAATGGTAGGCTTATGTGAACAGTTCCAATGATAGACCGATGTGAATAGTTCCAACTGTAGACTTGTGAACAGTTCCAATGGTAGAACGATTTAAAGAGTTCCTATAGTATCCTTGTGAACAGTTCCAACGATAGGATAATGTGAATAGTTCAAGAGATAGACCGATGTGAACAGTTCCAATGGTAGGCATATGTGAATAGTTCCAATGGTAGCTGATGTGAATAGTTCTAATGGTAGCCTTGTGAACAGTTCCAATAGTAGGCATAACTGAATAGTTACAATGGTGGATCGATGTGAACAATTCCACTGGTAGCCTTATGTGAATAATGTTTCTATAATGTTGAGGTTCCAACTATAACCTCTATTTATTTTTCCAAATTTCGACTTCATGAATAGTGTTTCTAGCTTCCTATAGTTTCACCCCTTTGACATTTCCTTTGACGCAAAATGAATTTAAAGCCTCGTTTTAAGGAATCTAAGGCCGATTAAAAGTCCACATCTCCTATATTAATTTTTTTAAGGTTCTGGATGCTTTTACATGTTCAAACCGTGTGGTTTAATGCGATCCGTTTTTAATTAAAAATCTAGTGTATCTTAAAACAATGCTCCATTCAATCTTCTAAAGGGAATACATATCATTCTTCCCTAGTTTTCCCCCTTGTTATTCGATGTGAGATGCAAAAACCTTTCATTTCTCCCCATAGGAGTTGTGCAATCAAACTTTCCTCCTTGGATTGGTCCTCATCTATTTTTGATGCAACCATGCAGTATCAATCAATCTTCGATATAAGGAATGATCCGTCATCATTATTTTGGGTTCATATCCTTCTATTTATCCTGTCCCTTTTATGAAATGCCATCTCTATGTTCCTAATGGAATTTTCTTTGGTGTTGGCAAGCGTGGTGGTGTCTCTGCATCCACAGGTGGATACAGTTGTCATGGGGGGAGGATATCGTAACCCGTTGTGAGACTCATTCTCCTATAAGGAATGTCATGAATTGTTCGACATAGGGGATTTTTTGCTTCTCTATTCTTTTAGGTGAAACTGTAGAGTTAGCAAGTTTTAGCCCAATGGATCCCAATTAATTTGATGTATTAAATATTTGAACCAAATAAATAAATTGATATCAATCGTATGTTCTAGCCTCTTGTTTTTCTAGATAGTGTGATATTTATTCATACTTTTTTAGCTTTTATTTATTGATGGAAATTGGTAATGAACGTTAATCTAGAATTAATTGATTATTGTTTTGATAAAGAGAAAGAGGCATGTAAATGAATCTTGTTGTTTTTGTTTTTGTAATTGTTGTTAATCAAATAGATCGACTAAGCATGTTTAATCAATTTGTAATAGATTAATATTTAGGTTTGTTGAAGTTGGAACCTAAGAATAATAAATCGGTTAATTCAAGATGGATTAACGAACTGGTTGTTTGATAAAAGATAATTCCTTTTTGGGTTCTAAGTTACCCTCTTACTTGTTTAAGGTCCAATATCCCAATTGATATGACGTTTTTTCCAGCTTCTGGTGTTTTGATATGAGCCTAGAAAGATGTTGTGATATGTGGGGTAGGGAGGCCTATTGGCTATGGCATCAGTTGATTCCCAGAGTGGTGGGATGCACTGGTTTATGCATGTGGGTGTCGGGGAGGACACCAAGTATAATTAAATGGTTTGGATGTGTATGTTTGGATGATTGATTATTCTTGTTGCTTTTTTATCTTTTTTACATTCCCCACTACTCAAGACAACCCTTTTTCTTACCCTCCATCCAAAAGGGTCAAAGACGCGTGGGGAATGACACATGTTTTCTGTGATTAGTTTCATGATGCAGGATTGGTCTACGCTCTTACTATATGTGGAAAATACTCGACGGGTTGTTCACCTACTCACCATATCGATCCCCTTGTGTTTAGTATCTTAGAATATTTTTCTATAATTAAAGGGAATATGGGAATGTAATTCTGTTAAAATGACTAAATAAATGATGTTTACCACTGGGTTTTGAGCTTGCTGGGATGTAATGATGAGGTTGCGATTTTAAAGGAATAATGGACCTTGGCCGTGATGATAATAAAATATAATGTGGAAATTTTATTGATGGTTAATTAATGTTTAAAGAATTAATTAAATTAAATTTTAGCTACTAAAAAAGGGGAATGAAGTAATGTTATAATGCTCTTTAAATGCTTGTGTCATTATAGGAAACCTAGTATTTGAAGTGAAATCTAGTAATTTGAGATATGTTAGTTGTAGTTGAGTCTAAGACTTGGTTATGCACATATTTTGGTTGTGAGATATAGTATATTCTGTACTTTTTTTGTTTCTATATGGTACTTAACCCCTTCAGTTAGGTCAACTGACACACCGAGGATTTTTAGCCGGGGGGGGGGGGTATTTTCCCCCACATTCAAGTGGGAGGATAGATGGTTGACTACCCCATTTTCCCTGATCTGTTTTCTTGGTATTTAATTGTGATGGTAGGAACAACAGTTAGTTTTCCCTATATATGTGTGTTGAGGGATGTAATGAATATTGTTTTCTTTGGACTACTATATGTGTAGTCTGTATAGGCTATGATGGCTTGAGGATTCTTACAAGGCGTGTGATCTGTGATGGCTTGAGGTATAATGTCTGATGTATGATACATGTTATGTGAGTTGTGGTGGATCCCAGAAACTACATGGTTACTTTTCTTTCATGGAAGTGGTACTGTTTTTAGAAGAGGTTCATGTTGGGTTGGTTCACCCAGGTGTCTATGGGCAAGAATTTTTACAGAGAGATGGATTAGGAGATGCGACGTTGGGGAAAAGCCTCAAACCAGTGGGGAATTAGTAGCGGGGTACCCTCGATATTCTTTATTATATTATATACTCTGGTGTTTGATACTTGGTGACAGTAGACATGGTGAGGCTAAGAACTTAGTATACCTATTTAGATGATGAGTTAGTTTCACTTTTGGTTCACTGAGCTTTAGCATACTTTATTTACTTTTGCACGAGAGGCACTGGGGAGGATCCTACTGAGTATACTATTATAATCACCCTATCCATATATAAACTATTTTTAAGGTCACATGGAGAAATTTCAAGATCATACTGATTAATACTAGCTTGGGGTTGCAGGAGTTGTTCAGGCAAATGGTTGCTGCTGTTCTTACATTCTTTTGGGTTCTTGCAGTTTTCCCCTTTTAGTTGTAGAAGTTTCACATGAAATTACATATGTGCACTTGGGTTTTCTTTTATATTTCATTCAGATTTGGAGTTAGTTGGTGTCTTTCTTATCTCTATCTATCACATGTGTTCTCTTAGAGGGTAATGTCTCCCATTTTTGTTTTTACTATACCCTCGGTTTTAGTCACCAACCTGGGGCCTAATGGAGGTGGGACTTAGGGGTCATTATCTCTCATGTCACATTGCTGGCCCAAGGGGGGTACACCTTGTGGGGAGGGGGTCATGAAAGAGTGGTATTAGTGGTCTGGTTGAGGGATAGTATGGAGTTTGATGTTAGGAACAGGTGAGGTTTCATGGGTTTGTAGGGAAATTGTGTCATCTAAGTTTAGAAAGTGATGTAACAATTAGAGACTGGCTGAGAAATACGAATTTAGGTCCCCCTGTGATCTGATGCACACACCTTTATGTTTATAATGGCTACTAAACTATGTGATACTAGTTTTAGGGTATATTCCTAGGAAAGGATCATGAAACATTATTTTTTGTGTTAGCGTTTGAATGGTTAGTCATTGGGATTGGTTAACCTAAAATGAAGAAAATACAAATAATTAATTAGTTAATTCTATGTCTTCCATACTCCAGGTTTAAGAACTCTAACTATTTATTATTTTTCAGGTATGGTTTAAGTTTGATATCCTCATCAGGTTTGGGAAAAAGATGTCCAACAGGGTATGCCAGCAGATCACCGTAGGGTAGAAGTTGACGATGAAGATACTTGGAGGAGGAAAATCTGATAGTTTTAGCACTAGAGTCTGTAGAAGTAATATGGATTCATTTTAGATTCCGTCATGAAAGACTGGTTGGAGGATGTTGAGAAAGGCTTCATTTCGATCCGTGCTTGGAAGGAGCACTGGGTGTCTTTGGTTGTGACGATGCTACATGAAGCAGTGAGGAAGTGGTGGTTATTATTCATTGTGGTTAGTGAGGAGTCAGATATCTCATGGGATGAGATTCAATAAATGTTTAGAGTCAAGTATCTTTCTTCGACCACGATGTTGTCCAGTATCCAGGAGCCTTTAACCCTTGAACAGGGGAGCTCGAATGTGTGAGAGTATGGAATCCATTCCAGGAAAATTTTATAATATGCTTCGGACTTGTTACTAGATGAGGAGGCCAAGGAAATGCATTTTGTGGAGGATTTTTATCCAGAGATCCAACGCTAGGTCACCCCATTTATATTGAAGACATATCATGATGTACTAGTGGGGCAGAGGTCGTCGAGAGTACATTGGACTGAACCTAATCGATATGTGAGGGGATTCTTCATGATTCTTCATGAAGAAAATATGTGGTATGTTGTTCATAGTTTTCAGGGAAGAATAGTTTCTGTGCAGTAGGGGGTAGGTCCCAGTGCTCAACATATCATTTCTCTGGGGGAAGATACTCTGAGGACTATAGTGAGGGATTAAGAGCTTGTTTTTCTTGTGGTGTTTGATGTCATTAGTAGCGAGAGTTCCCGACATTTCAGATTAGTCATCGTGCAATAGGTGTTCCGCTCTAGGTTTCTCCGTTGAGGTAATTCCAACCGAGGTAGCAGCAACATGTTACACTATCTTTGGATCAGCCAAGGGTAGATGGGGCAGGAAGCAAACATCCCCATGACACTTCCCATCCTCAGAGAGTAGATCTTGACCATGGTAGTGGTAGTCATCAGGATCAAAGAGGTTGTAGAGGAGGTCATGGTCAGCTTTATGCTTTAGCATTTCTAGTGCATGGTGATTTAGACGTTGTTCGAGGTACCCTTTTCTTGTTTTCAACTTTGTTGTATGTCTTTTCTGATTTAGGATTGAAACACTCTTTCATAATTCCTAATCTTGTCCATGCTTTGGCACTTTATTTAGAGAGGCTTCCAGTACCCTTGGCGTTGACTACGCCAGTTGGAGGTCGAGTTGACTTGTTTGAAGTATGTAGAGACTGTGAGCTAGTGTTTGGGCATTACCTCTCTTGGGTATATTTCCTATGTTTATGGATACAATCATATGATTTCCTCCTCACCATGGATTGGTTGTATTTAGTGCAGGCTATCCTAGATTCCTTCTGGAGGCAGGTTGTGTTCTTCGAGGAGGATGGAGAGCCAGTGGTGTTTGTTGGCTATCGAGACCCTCGGATGGGTTAGAGGCATGTTCATTCATTTTAATCCTTGATGGCTGAGTTGATGCTTATATCTTAAGAGGTTTAGCAGTTGGAATTTCCTAGGGTCATAGAAGAGTTCCCTGATGTCTTTCTAGAAGAGGTTGTAGCGTTACCCTCTCGATGAGAGATCGATTTAGGAATCGAGATCCAGCTAGAAGCATATCCTCTCCCAATGTCTCCATATAGTTCATCCCCTTATGAGTTTCAAGAACAATTTATACATCTTGATGGTCAGTTATAGTTCCATTTTGTTTGGACAAGTGTTTCATCATGAGGTGCACCAAATTTTTTTCAAGAAGAAGGTTGACAATAGTTTGTGGTTGTGTATTGATTACCATCTCTTAAAAAAAGTGACAATCAATAATCTCTATCCTATTCCACAAATTGATGATTTATTTAATAAAATTAAAGGATCAAGTTGGTTTTCAAAGACCGACTTGCGGTCAGGATATCATCTGATTCATGTGAAGGATGAGGATATCCTAAAGACTGCTTTCTATTGTCGTTATGGGCATTAGAAGTTCGTTGTAATGTCGTTTGGTGTGATGAATTCTCCAACTATTTTCATCAGATTAATGAACCCATTGTTCCATGAATTATGGGATATGTTCTTAGTGGTTTTCATTGATGAAATCGTTTTTTACTCCATGTCTATAGAGGTGCATGTAGGGCACCTACACACCATTTTGGGAGTAATTCATCAATATCAGCTATTTGTAAAGTTGTCTAAGTGTGAGTTTTGGGCGCGAGAATTCCATTTCGTGGCTTATGTTGGGTCCCATCAAAGAGTATATATGGATCCATTGAATATAGAAGAATTTCTGTCTTGGGCATCCCCCAAGACAGTGGCAGGGGTGAGAAGTTTCCTTGGTCTTACAGGCTACTACTGGAGCTTCATAGTCGATTTCTCTCAGGTTGCGACTCCTCTAAAAGCATTGACCCGGAAGGATCATGCGGTCATGTGGAATAATCAATGTCAAGAAGATTTTGAGTATCTGAATGATAAGTTAGTAAGTTCTCCAATTATTCATCTTCCAACAGAGGGAGTTCAGTTTGATTTTTATGTGATGCTTTGCATCGGGGGTTAGGCTGTGTTCTGATGTGGTTTAGATCAGTTGTTTCATATGTTTCTTAGTAGTTACATACCCATGAACATAACTATTAAACCTATGATATTGAGTTGGTATCTGTGGTTTTTTCATTGAATTTATGGAGACATTACCTCATTAGGTTGTGCTTTGTGGTTTTCCCTAATAATAAGAGCTTGTGGTATGTTTTCTCCTAGTGCGACTTAAACCTATGATATCGTCATTGGATAGAGTTCTTACAGGAATACGACTTTGAAATATCATATAAACTTGGAAATTAGAATGTTGTTGCTGATGCACTGAAAAGGAAGTCACATAGTGATGTCGTGCATGAATCTGGTGATTCCTTGAGAGTTATGGATGAACAGTCAGTATTCCATCTCGATATGGGAGATTTTGGGGGAAGAGGTTGTCTTATTCAGATGGTGGTACAGTCATCTCTAATGCAGTTGGTTGAAGAGTCCCAATTATGAGATCATGAGGTGGAGGTCTAGAGAGACCGAATTGTTTGTGGTAAGGACCCTGATGGTTGGTCGAAGGATGAACAATATTGAGTGTTGTATCACAAAAGGATATTTGTTCCTCGATCGATTTATGAGACGGTTCTAAGAGGGTTCCATATTTTTCATTTAGTGGTGCATTCTAGTGTGAAAAAAATTTACCGAGCCTTGAGGAGTCAGTTTTGGTTGCCTGAGTGGAATCATGTTGTTAGAGAGTTTGTGTCTTGATGTTTGGTCTGCCAGAAGGTGAAGGCCAAACACACTATTCCTGGTGGTCTGATCCAGCCGTTATATGTTTCTCAGTGGAAGATGGAGGACATCTCAATGAATTTTTTACTAGTTTACCATGAGCTCATGGAGTAAATCATGCTATTTGGGTAGTAGTGGATCATTTAACATGATCATCTCACTTTATATTGATCAAGGAGTCAACCTCAGTGGAATTTTTGTTGAGGCAATATCTGGTGGTGGTGGTGAGACTTCATGGAGTCCCATGGACGATCAGTTCTGATCTAGATGCTAGTTTTACCTCTAGGGTGTATAGAGGTCTCCATCAAGATTTTGGTTCTTAGCTATGCCTTACACTGCTTTTCATCGGCTGATGGTTGTTCAGACAGAGCGGACTATCCAAACTCTTGAAGTAATGTTATGCTCTTGTGTCCTAGATTTTGGAGGTTCGTGGATGTTGCACTTACCATTGGTGGAGTTTTCATAAATATATAGTTTTCCCTCCCCCATATTTATGGACCCATTTGAAGACTTGTATGAACAACCTTTCCATTCTCTGTCGTGCAGGAATGGGGTTGGAGAGTCAGCAATTCTTGGACCGGAACTAGTGAAAAATACAACAGAGATGGTTCAGGTGATTTGTGAGAGGATTACTATAGTGAAAGATCATCTTAATTCGTATTCCGATCAAAGGAGGATACCCATAGAGTTTGATTTTTGGGATCATAGGTTTCTGAAGGTGAATCCCTATCATGGGAAGCAAATTCCCAATAGTGGGAGTAAGCTTTCGCCACAGTTTTTTAGTCCTTTCGAGGTCCTGGCTCATGTTGGCGTTGTGGTGTATCAAATTGCACATCCCCCATAGATGATCTAGATACATGATGTTTTTCTTGTGTCCCAACTCTATTGTTATCTTCATGATGAATCTCTTGTCATTGATTAGGAAGTGATCGTTTTTTATGGTGATGTGACCTTAGAGGATCGGCCTGTGGAGATCCATGACCACAAAGAGAAGGTGTTGCATGGGTGTTCTTGTAACGACCCAAAAAATTCATTAATGAAAATTACTCTTGGTCTATTTTAATGGCTTCTTATGGTTATGTTAAACATTTGGAATTATTTGGTTTTATGTTTTTGATTATAAAATACCGTTATAATTTGTCACCATTGCTAATATAGCCATTGAATAGTGATCACATGATTAGTATAAATATCCGGCTTTAACAAATCCAATTTACTCAGAAAAAGGAAGTGATGACCTCATCTAGTAGACTTGACCCATATGATGCCCACTTTTCGGAGCTCAGAAAGGAGGAGGTGACATTGGGCTTCGATCTTGACCAAGCCCAATCCATTCTTGAATACATTAAGCTTTAGCAGAACCTCTTACGGAAGAAGAGGAAGTTGATAGAGATTATCACTCGAGCGATGTTATCTGTACCACCCTAAGAGTCAGTCACCATCTTGGACCTTACCCTAAGGTATTATGCAGGTGTTTTAAGGAGTTATGTAACAAGACCCCAACACTATGATACATGCATTATATTTGAATAAAATAATGAATATACATTCATTTTATTACTGTTACTTTGTAAACAGTTTTAAAATCACAAATAGTATTTTTAGTTAATTTTCAACAAAAGAATGTATTTTTATAAATTAATGAATTTTTGAATTAAATAATATTTTCATAAAGTATTAGTATTATTAAATTACTTTTATTAATTATAAAGGATCACATAATTTTTATGAAGGCAATTGTAATTTTTTATTAAGGTTTGAAAGCTGTCTTTGTCGAAACCCATGAATTTTTTATAAATGTTTGTTCTTATTTTAAAAGATAAAATTCATATATTTATAAAATTATATAGATTGAATGAATATAATTTTTGGAATCAGGATGTTGAAATTTTCCAATGGTGAATTTTTCATAATTTTCTGAGACTATTGAATTTTTGGGTAAAAATTAAATAATATTTAAATATATAACTTGTTTTTTTACATAATAATGTCCCAATAGCGATGTAATAAAATAATATAAACACTATTTTCGTCCAATATATGTTTTAACATTATAATAATATTATTTTACTTTTGTTTGATTTATTTTACAATGCTTTAGTGGACCCTTCAAGACTTATTAACCCTTTTAGCTTTTTAAATTGATTTCCTTGAGAGTATGGCTCTCCTCCACATATGCAGCCCTATTATTATAAGACGTTCATCCACTATCCTTATAAAATATTGTTTTCCACAACAATTTTACAAAAACAATGGGAAAAATACATTGTTTGGTTTGTGGTTTTGTTTAGTTTAATGTGTGGTGTCCCAAGCCTAAGTAACAAAGAATTCCTTCTACATTCCTATATAAACCCACCCAAGATCCCACTTTCTCCTCACTCAATGCCATTTTACTTCTTCCAAACCTTGATATACTCTATCTATAATACTCCCAAGGCACCCCATGCTTCCAAGAGGCCTCTCTGAAGCCTCTCTAATGCTTTTGGGATCACACTTCCAAGTTAGAGATTTCTTCCTTTCTAAATTTTGTCCCAGTTTCTTTATATTGTTTTATCCTTTTGTTTAAAATTAAAAATGTTGGGGTATGATTTCTCACCAACCCCAAACTTCCCTATTCATGTTTGAATAATTTTATATCCCATTTATCTCTCATTAATGCCTCCCATGTTCCCCAGTTACCATGTCGAAATTCCCTAAGGAATTTCTCTTTCCCCATTTACATTCAAGAAATTATTTGGTATTACGTGTCTTAATTCCATTACATTTGTTGGGACATGTATCTATATGACCTCTATTACTTTAAATTTCATTTATATGTTAGGATACACCCATTTCTCGCTCATCAACCATTTTTATGAATTCTTATGTCATGCTATTATGCTTCTAAAATTGCACTGCATTTTTCCAAGCCAAGATCATTGTGTGATGAATACCATACCCATGTCTCTATCAATAGTATTCACCTTTATGCACATATATATATTGAATGGTACATTCTTGAATTTATTCTAAATTCATTAATAGTGGATTAACTTATGATTTCGATTGATTCCATGTTATATGATCTATCTCGCACACTTGTGCATTAAATGAAATGATTAAGAAGGGTGTGCCCTAATAGCACTTCAATGCATTGGGTAAAGTATAATATCATTATAAATCATCGGTAATGAGTTTTGAATCATTATAATTTAAGTTCCATGCGGGTTTACTCGTGATTAATGTGCAATGAGGGTTTACTCATGCTCCATGTGAAATGTGCCTTGGCTCATGCTAATTCTAAGTTAAGTGTTGTTGACACATTTCCATGTTATGATTATCTTGTTTTATCGTGACTTTATGTTCATATTTCTCTTGTGATAAATTGATATGCCTATTGACTAAAAATTAATGTATTCCTCATGTTATTCCAGGTTTATTCCTTTACCAGGCATTATAGCTCACCCTTTTCTTATGCATGTCATCAGGTTATCCCACGCAATGCTAAGTATGAGGGATTGTAGTGGTCATGTAATGGATGTTTTCAATAAATATGTTGTGTGTTTAATGTTCTAAGATGTTATTTAATGTTCATAATCCCCATAGATGCTAGACCTGTCGATCTTCTATGTTGTATCAAGGGAAATGTATATAATAAATCAGGTTCAGGTGTGTAATAAAAAGAAGGGTTGTCATAGTTGGTATGAGAGGATAGGTTTGCTTATTTTTGGGATTAGGATTACAAATCCCTAGTTAATCCTTAAATTTAATACTAATTATAATAAAAACATCCCTAAATTTTGGTGACTATTGAGTAAGTATTTTATTATGAAAATACATCCTTGTTTGGATACGAGCTGGTAGAGGCGGCTCTGGCACATATGTACTTAGGAGTGAAAACTCGGAAAAGGAGTTTCCTGTTTGAACCGGGGTATCCTGGTACACGAAAATGGTCCTAGCTACACTTTTGGTCATGACACTCTTGGGGGATATGCTTTGGTAAATTAATAAGCATAGTATGAACCATTATTAATAGATTTTGAAAAAATGTATATAAGAATACGTGTTAGAAATTAGATCATGGATAACCTAGATTGAATCTTATAGATTCATATGTTATGGAAATAAAAGTAATTTATAAGACATAATTTTTTGTATTTGGATTACCCTTTATGTGATAACCCTAACTTTCCTTTTATTATAGCTAATGGTCAGTAATAGAAGGACTTGGGCAAACAACCAATGTGAAAATCGATGTGATGCCTGCTCTAACGAGATCCTCAATCTGATGGGACAGGGAATCACATACGTTATCATGATACTCTCCCAGTTAAATCAAGTATTGAATAGAAACATGGGTCAAGAGGAACTTTCAACCCCCACCCTCAATAAATAACAAGTCAATATCAAGAGCTTTATGAGACAAAGGACTCCTACATTTAATGGATCATATGATCCCTCAATCGCCAAACAGTGGATCAACTCTATTTAACAAATAATCTTATTACTTTAATGTTCCAAAAAAGAGAAGGTTCTCTTGGCTATTTATTTTATGGATGGTGAATCTGATCAATGGTAGACATTGACAAAAAATACGAAGCTTCAGAGGAGATCAAGGTGTTGAAATGGAATGTTTTCCAGTAGATGTTTTTTGATAAATATTTTCCACGCACCCTCAGGCATAAGATGGAAAGGGACACCCTTTCCCTTAAGAAAAAAGTGCGCGAATCTATAGGAGTGTATGAGGAAAAAATCACAAGGCTTGCACGACACACCTCTAACTTTATCATTACCCCCTAATGCATGTTTGACTGCTTCTTTTGTGGGATGAATACTAGCCTGCGGAATGCACTGGAAATCTGTGACTTCGATAGCAACGAGAAAATTGAATGATGTTCCCTCAAAGTCAAATTAGAGATTGGAGAATCTCAGGGGTACCATGAGGATAAGAAGGGTAAGGTGGAATTCAATTCCGGTGGTCCGATGGATGAATCCAACAGTTATAAGAAGATCTTGCACCCCACTGGTCAAAGGTACAGAAAGAAGCACCCCAGAAATTTCTTGAAGGGGATGAAGAAATGCATTAGGTGTGGAAGAGAAGGACACATAGATTTTAACTGCCGACAAGAAAAACCCATGGTTGCGACAAAGGGGAGGAATGTTCTATTCGAATATCAATTCATTGTTCATTACTTAAACTAAAAAAAACAAGGGTATCTTACAAAAAAGTACGCTAAGAGAAGGGTTTTCGGAGGCAACCAACAACCTCCAAGGCAGAAAGGGTGATATTTTTCCATCACTACCACCGAAGTGAACCCCGACAACAAACTGGTGACAGGTACACTAGTTACTCATTCATGAATAGTGAACGTACTTTTTGAGTTACGTTATACACATTCTTTTATATCTCTAACGTTTAGTAGATCAATCTCCACACTACCACACATCATGGAATTAAAGATGTCGGTGAGTACAAAAAATGGGGAAATCATTGAATCCCATGAATATAACTCCTCCCCTATCATAATTTGTGGATTGAACTTCTCTAAAAACCTCATCATACACCATCTGGTAGAATTTGATGCAATTCTCAGAATGTATTGGATTTTCTTATATAGATCCAACATAAATTGTCTTGAGAGGGAAATCACTCTCCATGTGGAGAATCAACCACTGATTTTGTACAAGTGCAAGGAGGAGGATGAATCTTCATTAGTTCCACCATCTCAATCATGTATATTAATACCATTTTAGCACATGTATATGGCTTAGATGATTGAGTCCAAGGAAGAAACCATCCTTGAAGACATGCCTATTGTGAGGGAATTCACGAACGTGTTTCTTAAGGAGTTTCCTGGTATCCCTCCAAGAAGAGATGTTTAATTCTCATTTGACCTTATACCTAGGGAATTTCAAATATCCAAGACTCTATCTATAATGGATGTTGTGGAGATCGAGGACCTTAAGAAACAACTACATGAGAATCTGGATAAAGGGCTTATACAACCATGTGCCTCACCATGGGGTGCACCGGTCCTCTTCGTCAAGAACACGGATGGGTAAATGTTCCTTTTTATTGATTATTTTGAGCTCAAAAAATCATGATAAAGAACAAGAATCGGATTTCATGAATTTATGACTTGTTCAATCAGCTGTGTGGAGAAAAATACTTCTCCATGGTAGACTTGCAGTCAGGATATTTTCATGTAAGGGTGAAGAAGGAAGATATCTCCAAGACTGCTTTTCATACAAGATACGAGCACTATAAATTCTTAGTAGTTCCTTTCAAGATCATAATTCTCTAGATATCTTCTTGGAATTGAATAATAGAGCCTTTAGAGATTACATAGACAAATTTTTGGTAGTCTTTATAGATGATATTATAATATACTCTAAAGCCAAGGATGATCATGAGGAGCCACTAATAACTATACTAGATACCTCTTGAAAGGATAAGATCTATGGAAAGTACATCAAGTGTGAGTTCTGGTTGAAGGATGTCTCATTCTTGGGTCATATCATCACTAGGAATTCCATATCAGTGGATCAATCCAAGACAGCTACAATTGAGGGATGGATGAGGCCAAAATTGGTAACAGATATCTGTAGCTTCTTGGGGTTTGAAGGATATTATCACATATTTAGGAGAAATTACTCACAATGGTCCAACCCTCTTACCAATCTAACATCGAATGGAGTAATGTGTCCTTGGAGTGATGAATGCTAAGAGAGATTAAAAGAGTTCAAAAAGAGGCTTATCACTATGCTCGGGCTCACATTAACAATGAGTGAGAGGGCATTTTGTGGTATTTAGTGATGATTTAAGGAAGGTTATAGGATGTGTGTTGATGCAGGATGATAAAGTGATAGCCTACGCCTAAAGGTAGCTGAAAATCCATGAGAAAAAACTATCCCATGCATGATCTGGATCTGGCGGCTGTGATCTTTGCAATGAAAATCTGGTGGCATTATCTCTATGGGGAGAAGTGTGAGATATATACTGATCACAAGAGCCTCAAATATATATTCACACAGAAAGATCTTAATATTCACCAATAAATATGTATAGAACTTCTCAAGGATTGTGACTGCTCAATCCATTACCACCATGGGAAATCAAACAAGGTGGTAGATTCTCTAAGTAGAAAGGATCCAAGGATTCTTCCATTGATGAGATTTAGAAGGACCCAATCTTCTTAGCATTGTAGAGTATGGACATGGGAATAATTAAGGGATTAACATCATCGATACTTTCTCAAATGATTTCTCAACCATACCTCCAAGATAAAATAAAGGATGCTCAAAGAAAGGATGTGGAAATTCTAAAAAGGTTCAAAGCTATAAAAATTGAGAAATCATCATAGTTCATGGTTTGCAAGGATGGAATTATAAGATTTCTGTCACGATTATGTGTACCATACAATCCAGATATAAAGAAGGAGATTCTGAATGACACATATAGATCAAACTTCTCAATTCACATGAGGAGCACAAAGATGTATGGAGATATCTGAGAAAACATTTGGTGGGACAAAAAGATAAAGGTGATTTTTGAATATACATCAAAGTGCCTGGTATGTCAGCAAGTGAAGGATAAGAGGAAAATTTCTAAGGGGATGATGCAACCACTACCCATACCAACATGGAAGTGGGTGAACATTACCATGGAATTTTTCACTAGACTTCTACAGAATTCCAGAAGAAACAATGCTATATGGGTCATTGTGGATCGTCTTATAAAGAAAAATCACTTTATCGTGATTCAAGAGGATATATCATTAGATCAACTTACACAGATTTACATCAAAGAAGTGGTAAGGATTCATGGAGTAACACTCTCTATTATATCCAATCATGATCTGAGATTCACCTTGATGTTCTCAAAAAGCCTCTAATATGCTCTAAGCACTGAACTAAACTTCACTATGGCCTATCATCCTCAGACTGATGGAAAATCTAAGAGAACTATTCAGTCATTATAAGATATGTTAAGATCATGTTCTATGGACTTCAAAGGAGGGAGGGACCAACATATTCCACAGATTGAATTCTCCTACAATAATAGTTTCCACTCGAGCATCTAAATGGAACCATATAAATCCTTTTGTGGGAAAAGGTGCAGAACACTGGTGTGTTGGGATGAAGTCGGTGTGTGTTAGCTGCTATGACCTGAGATGGTCGAAGAAATGGTTGAGAAGGTAAAAACCATTTAGCAGCATATCAAGGCAACCCAAATTCAACAAAAGAGTTATACAAAAAACCATCAATGAGACCTTGAGTTCAAAGTTGGATACATGGTATTTCTACACATATCTCAATGGAATAAGGTCATGAGGTTTGGAAATAAAGGGAAGTTAAGTCCTAGGTACATCGACCCCATCAAGTTCTTGATTTTGTTGGGGTTGTGACTTATAGACTAGCACATCCACCTACCATGGCCAAAGTACATGTTTTCATTCATGTATCCCTATTATAGAAGTAAATATCAGACCCTTCAAATGTACTCTCTTCAGAGGTAGAACAGCTAGAGGATGATCTTTCTTATGAGGAACAACTAGTGAAGATATTAGATCATAGATAAAATATTCTACGAAATAAGACAATGGCCCACGTCTTGGTATTGTAGAAAAACCACACATTGGAATAAGCGATGTGGGAATCAGAAGAAGTGATGAAGCAGAGTTACCCACATCTATTTTAGTGAGGGAAAAGGAAATTTTGAGGGATAAATTTCTTAAGGGGGGAAGAGTGTAACGACCTGAAAAATAATTACTGATAATTCCTCTTGATCTTTTTAAATTTTTCTTATGGTTACATAAAATGTATGGACTTATTTGGTTTTATGGATTGGATTTTAAAATACCTTTAAGAATTGTGATTTTTGTTAATATACCCATTGAACAGTGATCACGTGATTAGTATAAATATAGAGATTTAAAAAATCCAATTTACTTAGACAAAGGACACAATGCTCATCCAGTAGACTTTCCCTGTACAAAGACCATTTGTCAGAGCTCAGAAAGGAGGTGGAATCCTTGGGATTCACTCTTGACCAAGCCCAAGATAATCTTGAATATGATATGCTTGACCGAAACCACCTACGGGAGAAAAGGAAGTTGAAAGAGATTACCACTCGAATGATTTTATCCGAGCCACCCAAGGAGTCTATCACCATCGTGTGCCTTACCCTAAGGTCTTATGCATGTGTTATAAGAGGTTATGTAACAAGACCCTAGCACCATGATTATGTGCATTATTTTTGTATATAATAATGAACATACATTCATTTTATTATTTTTACTTTGTAAATATTTTTTAAAGCAGAAATAGTATTTTTAGTTTATTTTCAACTAAGGAATATATTTTGATAAATTAATGGATTTTTGAATTAAATAAGGTTTTAATGAAATACTATTATTATTAAATTACTTTTATGAAGTATAAATTATCATATAATTTTTATAAATGCAATTGTAAATTTTTATTATGGGTTGAATGTTGTCTTTGTCAAAACACATTAATTATCGATAAATGTCAGTTTTTATTTTAAAATTAAAAATTTACATAATTATAAAATTATTTATATAAAATGAATATTATTTTTGGAATAGGATGTTGAAATTATCCAATGGTGAATTTTTTATAATTTTTAGATGCAGTCTAATTTTTAGGTAAAAATTAAATACTGTTTAGATATATAATGTGTTTTATGACATCATAATAACAAAATAGTGATGTAATAAAATACTCTAAATATTTTGTTTGGCCTATAGATGTTTTAACATTAAAATAATGTTATTTTATTTTTGTTTGATTTATTTTAAAATGCTTTAGTGGACCCATCCAGACTTATAAAACATTTTTTCTTTTTAAATTGATTTCCTTGAGAGTGTGACTCACCTCTAAATAAGCAACCATATTATTTTAAGAATTTCGGCCATTGTTCTTATTAAATATTGTTTTCCATACCCCTTGGAGAAAAACCATCAGAAAAAACCATGTTCTGGTTTGTGGTTTTGATCAGTTTAATATGTGGTGTCCCAAACCTAAATAATAAAGAATGCCCTCTCTTTTTCTATATAAACCCACACAAGATCCCACTTCCTCCTCACTCAATGCCATTGGAGTTCGACCAAAACCTCTCCTCCTCTCTCTAGAATCCTCCCAAGGCACCCAATCTCTCAATAAGCCTCTCTAAATCCTCTCCCATGCTTTTTGTACCACATTTCCAAGTAATGAATTTCTTCCTTTCTAAATATTTTCCATGATTTTTTATATTGTTATATCCTTTTTCTTTAACTTACAAATGTTGCGGAATGATTTAGAACCTCCTCCATACTTCTATTTTAATGTTTGAATAATGAGATATACCCATTCTATCTCATTAATTCCTCTCTTGTACACCTATTACCATGATGAAATTCCATTAGGAATTCCCCTCTCATCATTTACATTCAAGAAATTATTTTTTATTACATATCTAAATTCCATTACATTAATTGGGAAATGTATCTATATGACCCCCCTTACTGTTCATTTCATGTACACTTGATGAGACACCCATTTCTCTTTCATCAACCATTTTTATTAATTCTTATATCAAGCCGTTATGCTGCTGAAATTGCACCACATTTTTACAAGACAAGATCATTGTGTGGTGAATACCATACCCATGTCTCTATCAAGCGTATTCACCTTTATGAACATATATATATTTAATGTTACTTTAATGTATTTTTTACACATTACTTAATCATGGAATAACTTATTATGTTGATTTATTCCTTGTCATATGATTAATGTGGAACAGTTATGCATGAAAAGAAATGTTTAAGAAGGGTGTTCCCTGATAGCACTCCAATGCATTGGGTAATGTATTGTATCATGATACTTCGTTTGAAATGAGTGTTTAATCATGATAATTCAATTTGAATGAGGGATTACTAATGGTTCATGTGCAATGAGGCTTTACTCATGCTCCATATGTAAGGAGACTTGGCTCATGAAAATTTCATGTTAAGTTTTGTTGCCACATTGTCATGTTATGATTATCATGATTTATCATGCCTTTATGTTCATATTTCTCTTGTGATCCATTTATATTAATATTGACTAACATGTATTTTATTCCTCATGTCATTCCATGTTTATTCCCGTAATAGGATTTATAGATCACCCTTTTCTTATGAATGTTCTCAGGTTATCCCATGCAATGCTAAGTATGAGGTAATGTAACGGTCATGTAAAAGATGTTTTCAATAAAGATGTTGTGTGTTTTATGTTCTAATTTTTTATGTAATGTTCCTAATCCACAAAAACACTAGACCTCTCCATCTTATATCATTTATCTAGTGAATTTTATGTAATAAATTAGGTTTATGTGTGCAATAAAAATAAGGGTTTTCATAGTTCTATCCCATTGGTTCGTGTCTAGTGGAGAAACGGTGGCATGGAGGAGAGTAACTAGGAATGTGAGTCAAATATACGTTCTCAATACCCCGAGTTTTTTCCATGTTTAATAAAAATATTTTCTTTGTGGTTGTAGACCTTCTGTGTTTATGAAATGGCATTCTTTGGTTACTTCTTGTGGCATTCTCTATTTTGAGAGGAATCTCGATGGCTGGTTGTTCAGACTCCTTTTCTATTTCCCTTTAGGTGGGTTAACAATTCTAGAGGACAAGAATGTTTTGAGAGGTATCTGATGTAATGGCCCAGACCTCTCTGGTCTATTACATGGCTGAAATATAATGTTTAAGCTGTTCTGGTAGGTCAGGGTGACTTATTCCCAACATTTTCCCAAATTTCTAGTTCATGAATAGTGTTCCTAGAATGGTGAGGTTCCAACATTAACATCTATTTCCTTTTCCAAATTCCGAGTTCTATATTGTTTCTAGACCGGTGAGGTTTCCAGACCAGTGAGGTTTTATCGGTAGACTGATGTGAACAGTTCCAACAGTAGGCTTATGTGAATAGTTACAATGATAGACCGATGTGAATAGTTCCAACGACAGGCATATGTGAACAGTTACAATGGTATAATAATGTGAACAGTTCCAATAGTGGCCTGATGTGAACAATTCCAATAGTATCCTTGTGAACTATTCCAACAGTAGCCTTGTGAACAGTTCCAACAGAAGGCTTATGTGAACAGTTCCAACGGCAGACCAATGTGAACAGTTCCAATGGTTGCCTTGTGAATAGTTCCAATGGTAGACCAATGTGAAAAGTTCCAACAGTAGTCTTGTGAACAATTCCAATGGTAGGAATATGTGAACAGTTAAAATGGTATACCGATGTGAACAGATCCAACAGTAGGTTTATGTGAAGAGTTCCTACTGTAGGCTGAAGTGAACAGATCCAATGGTAGCCTTATGTGAATAGTGATTCTGTTGGTGCCAAAAATATGGCCCGAAAGAAATGAACGAAAAAGAAGGCTGGCGCGCTGTCTCGCGAAGCACCGCCGCGAAGAACCCACGCGAAGCGCCCCAACCATCGCGGTCTCGCAAAGCTCCTGAGGCGGTAATGCTCCGCGAACGCATTTGACGTTCGCGAGCCTCCGCGAAGCTCCAGAGGCAGTAATGCTCCGCGAATGCATTTGACGTTCGCAAGCCGTCGCGAAGATCCTAAGGCGGTAATGCTCTGCGAACGCATTTGACGTTCGCGAGCCACCGCGAAGCTCCAGAGACGGTAATTCTCTGCGGACGACGTTGATGTTCACGAGCGCGCCGTGAAGCACCAGAGGCGGCACGCGAGCCCTGCTTCGCGGCGCCCCCTCCCTATAAATACTGGACTCCCCCTGAGTCCCAGAGGAAGGACAATCCGACCTTTCGGCTTCTCCTCTCCCGAATCGCGAATCACGATTTTCCCCGGGAATCATGAGCTTCGCGAGGTACTTCTACTTCGCGACACTCCTCTGCATTGTCTCGTTTTGAGCCCCTCTTCCGAGAGGGATGCCCTTCGCGAAGCTGAAGGGCGTTCGCGAAGGAAGGGGATTCCCAAGGGAACCCGGGCAGCCGCGGAGCATTTATGCTTCGCGAAACACCCAACCCATGCTAGTGATCCCCATGCTAAGGCAGGATCGCTACACATCACGAAGCACACTGCTTCGCAGGACCCTGCTTCGCGAGGCACCCCTTCTTCGCGAGGCAGGGCTCCGCGAACACTGTTCCACTTCGCGAAGTACCTTCCACTCACACCTATTCCCCATGCTAAGGCCAAGGCGCTCCACTTCGTGAAGAACACTCCTTTGCTTAGCAATTCCTCTTCCCGTGCGACCCTCCAGGTTTGCACGATGTGATTTCAAAGTCCCATGGACAATACCACCCGTAGCGTTGCTTCGCCTAATGCTTCTTCTCATAGGCACGCTAACGGCTATTGCTTCTTCGCATAGCCATGCTAACGTGGACCCCTCGATGGTTCGTTCCACGACCCCCCTTAATCATGGCCTTACTGGTACCTTCCCTTCCCCAAGGACCAGAGGGTACCGGTTATGTAAGTCCTAGGGGTGTGGAGTGAACCCACCTCGTCCGAGATGTAGGACGTTAAACTGCCAAGCACCACGTCCTCAACACATGACGTTAAAATGTGATCCGACCTCATCTCCCTCAAGAAGGGTCCCCCCCGGTCGAACATTTTTTACACCACTCGTCTCCACGGGAATGGAACTCTTCCTCACATGGAATGAGATCCTCCTTGTCTGAGTGGCGTATGTTCATAGGAGAAGGGCGACCCTAGTTCCCCAACGGATGGTTGCACCTCTGCATCTCCGTACTTCCCCACTACTAAGGTCAGTGGAGGGCGTGATAGGGAAAGAGGCACCTCCCATCGTTGGACCAAGGTCCATCTTTCCCGCGCTTTGTCGCACCATGGGCCTCCATCCTGGAGTAAGTCCCAACACCGTGGGTCGCCTAACACGTAAGCCCCTTTTCGCTTCTCACGGACGCATCCTTCGCGACGTGATCGTCAGGTCCTTGCAACCTCTTGTTTCTCACAACGAGCATGACTCATGTGGGATTAGAGCGATCGTCGACCCTGACCCCCCACCCACAGCGAACTACGAGGACTTTGATCCATGTCAAGGCATGGTACGTAGGAAGCCTCTATGAGGTTCAAGCCCACCCGTCATTTCACGTCGGGTCTCACCCCCGTCCAGCACGACGTTAAACTGCATTCTGGTACAGCGGTAAGCCGTTGTGAACCATCTTAGCGAACTACGATGAATTTGATCCATGTCAAGGCATGGTACGTAGGAATCCTCTTTGAGGTTCAAGCCCACCCGTCATTTCACATCGGGTCTCACCCTCGTCCAGCACGACATTAAATTGCATTCCAGTCCAGTGGCAAGCCGTTGCGACTCATCCCATTTGAACTACGAGGACTTTTATCCATGTCAAGTCATGGTACGTAGGAAGCCTCTATGAGGTTCAATCCACATTGCTCGGTCGTTCATTCACGTCGAGTTTCACCCTCGTCCAGCATGACGATAAACTGCATGCCTCCTTTTGTCCCGCATGACATTAAACTGTACACCCAATTCTAGTCCGACGGAAAGTCGTTGTGACTAACTTGAACTACGAGGTCTTTGATCCATGCCAAGACATGGTACGTAGGAAGCCTTCCCAAGGTTCAGGCCCACCACCCATTGAACCAAGGTCCACTTTCACGTCGGATCATCGACAAATCCCCATATGAACTACGAGGTCTTTGATCCATGTCAAGGCGTGGTACGTAGGAAGCCTCCATGAGGTTCAAGCCCACCCATCATCCAATTCACGTCATGTTCTACCTACGTCTAGCACGACGTTAAACTGCAATTCCAGTCCGATGGAAAGCCGTTGTGACTAACCCGAACTACGAGGTCTTTGATCCATGTCAAGGCATGGAACGTAGGAAGCCTCCACGAGGTGGAAAGCCACCATCTGGTTGTTCCGACCTCATTCACGTTGGTTCACCCCCGTCCCGCATGACGTAAAATTGTGTTCCATCAATCCCCCAAACTATGAGGACTTTGATCCATGACAAGGCATGGTACGTAGGAAACCTTCCCAAGGTTCAATCCCACCACTAGTGGACCCACGGGTCTACTTTCACGTCGGTACACTGACGATGCTCATCGGGCCAAGGTCCACCTTCACGTCAGTTTATCGGCGTTATCCCGAACTACGCGGACTTTGATTCCCTGCCACGGGGATACGAAGGAAGCCTCGTCAAGGTTCAAGCCCAACTTCACTGTCACCCCCTACGATGGTCCCATTTCACTCTCTCTCCACTCCATTCATCAATCTACCGCCCGTCCCGATTCTCGCCCGGATCGTCTTATCCCGGTGAGACCATGTCGGTACGCTCTTCTTCATAGCCGCCCATGGGCTGGCCCCAGTATCGCTATCCCTTCAAGGAGGATCCCTCAATCCGATCTATTCTAGCTAATGCTCTGGTTGGGTTGGTCCGTCTCCGCTGGACGTTAAACTTGCGGCATACCCTGTGTTAAACACGGGAAGCTGAGGAAAACCTCAGATATGTGTCTATGACATATAATTCCCCGCGCTCGATGTGGGATGCCTCAGACTTCCACGCCCTCAAGAAGCCTTGTGGCCAAGTATAACAGACAGATATGTCAGGTACCCCAGCATCCAGACACGCTACTGATGCCTCAACGTGACTACTCCCCTGACTGAAGGTTGCTGCCCTGACTGGACCCCTTGGAATGTCCCGACAGAAGCAGTGTAATTAACAGGCGTCCATGGAAACATGGCATTGGGAAGAGTTTCACGAACTACGTATTAAATCTATGAGAGAGACCCGGACTAGGTGACGAGTTCTGAGGAGGAATCCACAAGAGGAAGAACCGACATCCCATCATCATGTTTCGATCATGGAGTAGACGTCCCTGAATAAGGAGCGAATGCCGCCCGCCTTTGGAAAGCGGGAATGCGGGGAAACAAAAGCGCCGCGTGTCCTCCCCCACGGACGGACGGGCGCGCGCCCTGACAAAAGCGTCAGAAACAGAAATGGTGAACCCGATGTGAAATTCTTCTCCTCAATATGGAGATTAGTAGTGTTCTAGACACCACTAGATTGATGTGTCACCAGATCCAGATATCCGGTGCCTGGTCCCGCCAAGCAAATAGCGGGCCTGTCGTGAAACTCACCGGAAGTCGGGGCAGTAGAACGTGGGGAACTCCGTTCTGTAGCGTGTTGGCGTGGATCCTTCTTACAGACGTGGAGAATGAAAGGATGTTGGGTCATTGGATGTCAATCCTTTTCCTCTCAGTACTGATGAGTTGATCCCATCGTTCTCAGGAACCAGGTTGCTGTTACAGAGACATGATCACCATTCGCTCCCCGCCCACGCAGGGGCAGGGGAATCACCGCCACGGCCACCCCATGTAACACCGCTACTGCCACGACGGCCGCCACATCGTGGAATACGGGACGCCCACGTCCCCTTTCCCCATCAGAGGTCATCCAGCGAAGGGTGATCAACAACCTCGTGCGCAGGTACGAGGAAGAATGGGTCATCCCAACCTGGGATATGGCCCGCCTGGACCTGGAGGCCTCTAGGCCCCGCCGTCAATGCCGCCCTAACAGGCCGCGCAGGGAGCCCCTGCTACCCACCCCAACATTCAACCGTTTAGGGAGCTTGTCTTCGGAACGCCTTGACGACTCCTCTCCTTACGCAGAAGAGGCGGGCGCCGTCCGGCTCAGCCCGCTCAGGGTCCCGACCCGAGGGCTCTAGGCGAGAGCTCCCGCCCGGCCGCGTCAGCGCCGCCGTCTGGCCCCACAGGAAGAGTAGGCAGGCTACGTCCTTGCACCACCTGCACCAGACCGCCTGACCCGACGTCAGCGCCGGGCCCAGGCTGAGGACGCTCGCCCAGGCGCGTCAACGTCGACAGCTACAGTGGCACGAGCCACCGCCGACGTGCATCGTGAATCCCCTGCATATACTGAGCAGGGGAACTCCTTCACCCAACCAGGATTGAGACTCCAACTGCCGCACGGGCAGGCTGGGTAGACTCTCCGGGTTGCAGGTCCAAGTGGTGATCGTCGTGAGCTAACCCGCGGTAATGTCACCTCGTACGGAGGTCCGCCCCGTACAACTACTCCACAGGGCGTGGGGCTTCCCCACTCCGAGGTTCGTCATGGAGGCATGCCTCGTGATACCCCCATCCCGCATGAAGACCTGCCCCGCGGAAGTGACGCTCAGCGCAGAAACATTTCCCGCGCCCGCTGTACAGGGTATGGAGTCTATCCTCCTGCCCCCGACCGCCAACCTGAAGGCATCGTCCATCTGGTCCTTCTCAAACGTGGGGGCCCTCCCTACATCCTCTCTGCAACCGGCGAAGGTCCTCCTCGCCCCAACAACTCGAGGAGTGAAGGTCGGCCTCGCTCCACTCGCATCGACCATGGCGGTCCTCCCCATGCTCCTGCGAGTTCCAACAGAGGCCCCGCCCACATGGGTACTATTCATGGAGGTCCTCCCCATGTACCCTTCGACATTTTCCCTGGTGCCCCTCACACCCCGGCTATCTCGAGTGGGGGCCCTCTCCGCCACGGCGCCAGCGCCGCCCCGAGGCTGCCTGATAGGGGTCAACCCTGTCCCGAAGAGCCACCCCGGGGCAGGAGAGCGGGCCGTCGTCCCAACAAGAAGAACCCTGGGAAGGCCCAGGTGGAGATCAAACCTGCCCGCTTCTCCGACTCGGAAGCGGAATGCGATTCAGCGATGGAACCTTCTCCTCGCTCCTCCGTATCAAGGACTGGGGCAGGAACAAGATGCGTTAGCCTCATTCTCCCGGAATTTGAGGTCCACCCGATTCCCATCTCCCTCCGCAGGTACATCCAAGAGGAAGAATTCTTGGGAATTCCGCAGGTCTCGACAGCGCAATCACTCCCTTTGTCACCAGAAGAGCCCTCTACCTCTACCAGAGATCACAGAGAGTTATTTTGGGGGCCAACGACGGTAGAGCGACGACACGATCTGTCACCGGTAGCCGCGGATCCTGTTCCAGAAGCTGTGGTTATCAGCCCGTCGTATCGTGACATCGTGTCCAGGTCACCTCACTCTTTGGAGGATGGCCCGGAATTCGGCGGCAAGTCAGCTCGTTTGCTGTATTCTTCACCACCGAGCTTACTATCTCAGAGGTCCGCCTCGGTACCGCTACCGGTCCCTCAGCCGCCCCCGGTTGACGAGTGGGGAAACATAGGGCCAGACCCTGAGTCCGAGCCCAGGAGCTTCTGGAGTATCCTTGCAGCGGATTACTTCCCGGAGACGTTCTGGCCAACGGTAGTGCTGAATTTCCCCATACCAGAGTCTCTTACCCCTGAAGACGTGGGGTGATTTTGTCGAACCCTATGGGCGACACATTTCCGCCTTCATTACGAATGGGTGGTGTACCCCCAGAAATCGAGAGTACTTCGAAGAAATCGGCGAGCAGTGCCGGCTGATCGATGCAGCTGCACTTCTTGTGGCCCAGCACCCTGAGTCGCCAGGCCACCAGAGCGCCCTTCAATGAAAATGTGTTAAGAGTCTTAAAGCACTCCGCAGAATCGTCAGGGAAGCCACCCCCCATGTGCAAGTCCGTGGTTGGGTACATTATGCCGCTCTTTTCTTCGACCCTATCCGACAGCAGCCCGATTCGCTATGCGACATCGAGGACATTCCCTCAAGAGGGGTCGCAGTCCACATGGCCGACGTTGTGGATAAGGAAGATGAGCTTGAATTCCTTGATGGAGACTTACCACCCGAGGGCATACCGCCGCTGCTCGACCCATCTGGGAGAGTTACCCGTTAGTACAGGAACCTTCTAGGTCTCTCCGTACCCACCGAGTCGCTGGTACTCGGTCGAAACACTGGAAAGGGTAAGGAGCACGTCGGAATAGTCAAGCACTCCGACCCATCTGCCTCTGTGCAGAAAACGGACGAAGACCCCGAGAAGGCCACGTTACGCCAGCTGCTTGCTGAGCAGAAAAAGCTGGTTGACGAACTCTTGGCTGAGCGCGCCGCAGAGCGGTGACCCGACTATGGTAATCCCAGACCGGGGCAGCAGGGGCAGGAACAATTCCCCCCGGTGAGATTCCTCCGGGAAACCCTGATCATGCTACTGCCACAGACAGGGCAGAAGCCGGAACGTATGGAAAGAGGGCGTGATACGTCTCGCCAAATCCCCCTGAGCGACGGGGCAATCTGAAGAATCCAATCCGGGTTCCCCCAGTCGCCCCGCAGGTCGTCCAGCCAGTTTACCCACGAGCGGCCGAAGCCGTCTACCGTGTTGAAGAACCAGGAAATGCACTTGTGGTTAGGGATCCCCGTCAAGACAGGGACCCCCACCCGGAGGATCTTATCGCAGCGCTCACAGCCCGCCTCGAAGCGTTGGAAACACGGCAGGTGGAGGTCCCACCGGATGGCAAGCCTTATCCCGCGTGGGTGGATGATATGCCCGCACCACCGGGTTTTGGGAACCCCACTTTCTCACCTTTTAACAGGACAGGGGACCCGCCGCAGCACTTGGCTCATTTTTCTTCCAGGTGTGGCCCCATGCTGGGGACCCTGGCTCAGCATGAAGCTGCCAAGCTCCGATGTTTCGTACAGACATTGGAAGGTCCGACATTCGTCTGGTATAGCCAGATCCCTATCGGATTGGTGACCGGTTGGGAGGATCTTCACCAGTAGTTCTTATACCAGTTCAGCTCCACCACGCGAAGGACCAGCATTGCAGACCTCTTCAAGTGAAAGCAAAGGCCTGATGAGCGGGTTGCAGATTTCATCACCCGGTGGAAGGGACTCATGTATTCCCTCGATATGCCACTGACTCAAGAGAAACTACTGACGATGTGTGTGGGTAATGTCAAGACAGAGCTGGCACCTTCCCTGATCACCCAGAACTACCCTGGAGGGTTCATAGATTTCTCAGATAAGGCTCAGCGCCTTGAGGAAGCTCTGCAACAGGCTAGTCAGGCACGTTTGTTTCCCCCTATGATCCCAGCCAGGATGACCGCCAGGGCTGAACCCGCCGCGGTGGCTCAAATAGAAGCCCCGAGGCAGCTGGAGTTGCTGCCGGCGGCACCACCCCCGCAACCCCGCAGAGGTCCTCCACCTCAAGCACATGCTCCTGCCCATCAGCGACCGCCTCAGAACCGACAGGTTCCCCCCCGCAACGCACCACCGCCACCTAGGCGAGACAATCAGGCGCCGCCTCCTCGGTAGGCCCCTCCGGCCCCTCGTCAGGGCCAGGCCCCCAGGGCCCCCTATCCGGAAAAAAGGTACCAGACCTATTCGTTGAACGAAAATCAGGTCCCTTGCTACTTCCGAAGTGCTCTAGAGCAAGGTATTGTGCGTCTGACTGAGTGCAGAAGGCCGGCAGAGGCGCATCTCACCGATCACCCCAACTACTGCCCTTATCATCGGATCCTGGGGCACACCCTCAAGCAATTCTATGTGTTTAAAGACTGGCTTCAAGACCATGTCAACGACAATATAGTTAAGTTGGGCCCAGCACTAGCGCAAGTGGCAGGTGTCTTTATAGGATCAGAGATCGGCATCGACAGTGATGGTGAGTGGCAGCAGGTCCCTAGCCGCCGGTCCCGGAAATACGACGACTGGATGGCTCGAAAAACCATCATTCGTGCCCATGGAATCATCCGGGCGTTCCTGAAGCAGCCGGAACCTTCATAAGAAGTAGCTGGTTCTTCCGAATCATCTTCACAGTCGACCTCTACCCAAAAGGGCAAGCAGCAGCGACGCAAGGAGAAGAAACACGCACCGCTAGTGCCGTCGTCATCCCGCACTCTCGGCGACTTTATGCCCCCTGAAATGGGGAATCCTCCCAGAATCTGCCTAGTGGTGGATGACTCCTCGAGCGACAGCCAGGGGTACGCTTTGGTTAACACCATGGAGCTGGTAAAGCCCTATATGACCCCCGACGAGGGGGAACGCCAGGCAGACCTCCCCAATGTTTCCAGCCGACGTCAGCGTCAGTGGAATCGCAACCGTGCCGGTCAGCGAGGTACGTCATCAGGCACTTTCAGCCAAGCTGTGCACGCTACTGAGACCAGGCAGCAGGCTCAGCACAGATCTCATCACGTGCAACCCCATCTAACGCCCTCGACTCTACCTCCACCGTCGTTCGTGCTACTGGATGGGGGGAGCTGGCTCGTTCGTATCACAGTCAGTCCTGCCCGACTACAGGCCAGCCTCCGATGTCCGATCCCAGTCCGGCGACTACCCTTCAGGCTTCTACTAGTAGGCAACAAGATGTACCCAGTACTAGTCAATCGCCGGTTCAGGCAGCCGGACCCGCTGTGCCTCCAAATTCTGAACGACCTCCTGTAAGCAGAGGCTCGCGTTTGGCACGAAAGTACGATGTTTTGAAGCACCTGGCCATCATTCCGGCGAGGCCCTCCATCCTTAAGGCCCTTTGCCTGTCATCGGAAATGCGCGAGGCACTTTCCGAGGCCCTAAGGAGCCCCCTCCAGTTCGAGACGGAGGTAGCAGCTGCAGAAGCCTTCCATACTGAGACGATTGAAAACGCCGAATGTCAGGTGGTTATCTCGTTCTCCGGTGAAGATGAGGACCCTCCTATGCACGGGCACATTCGCCCGTTGTACATCACTGGCCACATCAATGGTGTGGAAGTCCACCGTTGCATCATTGACACAGGTTCCGGAATCAATCTAATTCTGACCCGGACGCTGTGAAAGCTGGGTCTGTCCGAAGGTGATTTAACTCCCTCTGACCTTAGGATCCAGGGGTACGACAGGACAGAGCAAACCCCATTCGGCAAGATCCACCTGAAGACTCAGTTCGGTGGCTTAATTTCCAGCACCGAGTTCATGGTTTTCTCTTAGGAAACCGCCTACAACGCATTGATGGGTAGGCCATGGCTCCATCTTCATGCAGTGGTCCCTTCGTCGTATCACCAATGCCTCAAGTACTCGCTCAACAGTCGAGTAGGCGTGCTACAAGGAGACGCGTCCCCTTTCGCTTCTTGTGAGGCCCGCTATCTGGATGCGGGTTATTAAAAAAGTAAGGACATGAAAATCCTGGTAAGAGAGGACGAACCCGCCCCGGTCACAAGTGATCCCTGGGCAAGCATGGATTCCGCCTACATCCCCCCGATCCACCGGTTGGAGGCCACGACCCCCAACATGGGACAATGTTTTTTTTGTTTCGGGTACGCAAGGAAGGCATGTTCCCGTGTCCAAGCGATGATGGGAAATCACCTCTTACTCTTACATCAACCAGGCTCAAGTCATCCCGGAACCCCCTACCCCTGTACGGTACCGGGACGTCAAGCATATGACAACGGCGGTGCGCCATACGTGTCTCTCCCACCGGGCTGGAATTAACTGACTCAGGCCGACACGTCACCACTGCTGTGATATCATCAAACGTGGCCCTTTAGGCCGAATTCCAGATGGGATAGGGTCGACTTCTTTCATTGCTATAGTCTCAATGGCAAGCGAGTCTCCCGATGTGATGACCGCTGCTGCCCAAGCCGGCACCAGCTGCCCCTCGGATTTTGATAGCCCAGAAGTCCCCCCCATCACGGGAAGTCCCCCCACGGGTGGGGAGGAAGACTTGGAGGATGCTCCCCCAGCCTTTGAAGAAGGCGTCTCTACCACGGTTGATGAACTGGTACAGGTGAACCTTGGTAGCGAGGAAGATCTGAAACCCACATTGATCAGCGCAGCCATGTCCCCCGAGGAACGGCAGCAGTACGTAGACTTCCTCAAACAGCACCGTGATGCGTTTTCTTGGAGTTACAACGAGATGCCAGGGCTAGATCCCCAGGTAGTCGTTCACCGTTTGGGCCTCCCGGCAAAACATCGTGGGTTTAAGCAGCCTCCCAGGAAGATGCACCCTTCTCCTGGTGCTATGGTTGAGGCCGAAGTTGAAAAGCTAATCAAAGCCAACTTCGTCAAGGAGGTCTAGTACCCTAAATGGCTTGCCAACATTTTGCCAGTCAGGAAGAAGAATGGGAAGATCAGAGTCTGCATCGACTTCCGCGATCTTAATCACCACTGCCCAAATGATGACTTCCCACTCCCGGTGACGGAGCTGTTGATTGACGCCACGGCCGGGTTCCAAGCCCTCTATTTCATGGATGGATATTCCGGGTATAACCAGATCCGGATGGCCCCCAAAGATGAGGAGTCCACTACCTTCAGGGCTCCCCAAGGTACCTTTTTCTACCAGGTAATGCCATTCGGTTTGAAAAATGCAGGTGCCACTTATCAGAGGGCCATGCATCGCATATTCAAACCGATTCTCGAGACATTGGTGGAATGCTACGTGGATGACCTCGTAGTCAAATCATGTCAGCGCCAGGACCATCTCAAAGACCTTGAGAAAGTGTTCGGTTTCCTCCGTTCCCGTCACCTGAAGATGAACCCGCTGAAGTGTTCTTTCGGGGTCACCTCCGGGAAGTTTCTGGGCTTTGTTGTCAGATACAGAGGTATCGAGATCAACCCGGAGAAGATCAAGGCCATCAGCCAAATGCCTCCCCCGAGCAACATTCGGAAGCTTCGAGGCCTTCAAGGCTACTTAGCCTATATACGCCGATTCATCGCAAATCTGGCCGGCAAGTGTAAGCCCTTTTCCCGGCTCATGAAGAAGGGCGCAACCTATGAATGGGATGAAGAGTGTCAGAACGCCTTCGAGGAAATCAAGCAGTATCTACTCCATCCTCCGGTCTTGATGCCACTCGTCTCTGGAAAGCCGCTGGTCCTTTATGTGACTGCCCTGGAGAGATCCCTCAGTGCGCTGCTTGCCCAGAAGAATAATGAGGGTACTGAGAACAGTCTCTACTATCTCAGCCACATGCTTCTCAATACGGAGGACAGATACTCCCCTATCGAAAAGAGCTGCCTTGCACTCTTCTTCGCCGTGAAGAAGTTGCGACATTACCTACAGCACCACGAGGTGCAATTGGTCTCCCGGGTAGACCCACTGAAGTACATCCTGAACCGTCCCATGCTGATTGGCTGACTAGCATGGTGGGCAGTGATTCTCCGGCAGTTTGATATCAGGTTTGTACCTCAGAAGTCCATTAAGGGACAAGCATTGGCAGAATTTTTAGCTGCACATCCAACCTCCACGGATCAATCCCTAGACCTGGATTTCCCTGATGAGACGATCCTCTCAGTCGATCATTCTGCCCCGTGTTGGCAAATTCATTTCGATGGCGCCTCCCAGAGCCCCACTGGTAGGAGGCTCAACGATCCCAAGCTCAATAGAGTGGGCCTGGGTATTGTCTTCATTACCCCTGCGCAATCCATCCTTCCATACTCGTTCCTGTTGTCAGAAGGCTGTACGAACAACGAGGCAGAGTACCAAGCTCTCATCACTGGCCTCGATCTGGCCCTTGAGATCCATGTGCCCCATCTACAAGTGAAGGGAGATTCCGAGCTGGTAATCAAACAGGTTAATGGCGACTACCTTGTTAGGAATCCGGAGCTCGCACCGTTGCTGGAGTACACCCTCCGCATAATGGCCCAGTTCTCCCCCCGACCAGAGGTTACCCATGTCCCACGGTCGCAGAACGGCCAAGCAGATGCCCTTGCTGGCTTAGCCGCGTCGCTCGCAGAACCCGAGCAAGATGACTTGGTCATACATGTGGCCCACCGGAGATTCAATGCCCCCGTCACCCAAGAGGACCATGATGGGCTGCGGGTAAGCCATCTCATCGCCGGACCCTCCATATCGGGAGTCCCGGGTTCATCAGACGCAGTGGTTGAAACCACCCCCGACTGGAGAGCACCTTTTGTCGAGTATCTCCAAAATGGTCAGCTCCCGGACGACCGGGCTGAACGCGAGCGAATCCGACGCCGCGCAATACAATTTACCCTCCAGAGCGGCCCCAGTCTTGAACAAATCCTTTATAAGCGGAGTTTCGATGGTGTCCTTCTCTGTTTCCTCCAAGGAGGGGAGATACCTCAAGTTATGAAAGAGGTTCACGCCGGTTCCTGTGGCTCCCATCAAGCTGGGCCGAAACTGTCCCATCAAATCCGGAGGTTGGGGTACTTTTGGCCCTCTATGATCCACGATTGTATTGGATATGCCAAGAGATGCCACACGTGCCAGGTACACGCCATCTTCTTTCATCGGCCGCCGGAGCCCCTCCACCCCACCAAGTACTCTTGGCGATTTGCGGTATGGGGACCTGATGTAGTAGGACCCTATCCACCGGCAACAGCCCGCCAGTGTAGGTTCATCCTGACTGCTACAGATTTCTTCTCCATGTGGGCAGAGGCAGTTCCGCTCAAAGAGGTCAAGGCCCGTTCCATCGTTGACTTTGTGAGCTCCAACATTATCCACCGGTTTGGGGTACCTCACGCCGTCCTCACCGATAACAGCACCAACTTCCGAGCAGCTGAATTGAAGAAATTTTACGCTAAGTACGACATCCGGTCGAACCATACCTCCCGCTACCACGCGCAGGTGAATGGACAGATCGAGGCGTTCAACAAGACCCTCTCTAACATTCTGCAGAAGATGGTTGGTCAAAACAAGAAAAGTTGGCCGGACAAGCTCCCCAACGCCCTCTGGGCTTACCGGACGACAACTCGCAACTCTACCCAGGTGACCCCATATTCCTTGGTGTATGGAGCTGAGGCCATCCTACCCATTGAGATCCAGCTGTCGTCGTTAGGCACTGTAGTTTATGACCACCAGACATCAGATGAGGTAGCCGAGATCCGTCTGGATGAATTAGAAGCACTGGACGAGAACCGGATTCATGCCCTGCACAATCTAGAAAGGCATCAGGACAAGATAGCTAGAGCCTTTGACAAGAAGGTTCGTCTTCGCTCTTTTCTACAAGGCGACCTGGTACTGGCCCTTCGAGCGCCAATGATTCCCGGTAGGAAACCTCCCAAGTTAGAACCCAAATGGGAAGGGACTTATATCATCCATAAGGTTTTCCCCAATGGAGGATAATCCTTGGTGACCACGGATGAGGAGCACATAACCCCTCCCACCAATGCCAAATTCTTCAAACGATACTTTGCCTAGGGAAAAAAGGTCCAGCATGACCCTAAACTGTGAGATGGTCCCGCATGACCCTAAACTGCATCCCCATACTTACTGCAAGACGTTAAACTGCAATCCAGTCAGGCCTCCCTGACCGAGGCTCAGCCTCAGGCCTCTTGGTCTCCTCGGGCCCCCGGCCCCCTTCAAGCGATACTTTGCCTAGGGAAAAAAGGGTCCTGCACGACCCTAAACTGCAAAATGGTCCCGCACGACCTTAAACTGCATCTTCGTCCTGCAAGATGATAAACTCTAAAATGGTCCTGCATGACCTTAAACTGCACGTTATGGTCCAACATGACTCTAAACTGTAAAGTCCTTCATGACCATAAACTGCATCTTCGTCCTGTAAGACGTTAAACTGCAAGCCGGTCAGGCCTTCTTGACCGAGGCTCAGCCTCAGGCCCCTTGGCCTCCTCAGGCCTCCGGCCCCGTCTTCACCGTGAGACGTTAAACAGCAAGTTGGTCAGGTCTCCCTGACCGCGGCCCGGCCTCAGGCCCCCTGGTTTTCCCTGATCTATGCTATTGCGGGATTGTACGGTATGGTGCAGGACTACGTCCTTATTCACGTCGGATTACTCTTCGTACCGTACATATCCCCAAATGAGATGCTCCTTATCGTCCCACATGACGTTAAAATTCATTTCTAGAACTACGTATGGCTTGATTCTCATCCTTATAAGATACGTAGGAATGCTCGGACGCCTCGTCGTGAGCCCAGCCCCAAGCTTTTCCTTTCCACTATTCCACCTAGGAATAATTTTCTTGGAGGATCTTTGTGTAGCAGGGAGTAGGCTTTCTTGGCCCCGCTTATGCAACCCTGCTCGCACAAGGATTGTAAGGGTCTCACCATGTGCCCGCTCCCGTTCTTCTATTCCTTCCACATCCTCACCGCATGACGCTAAACTACATGGCCATAAAGAACTACGTATGGCTTGATTCTCATCCTTATGAGATACGTAGGAACGCCCAGACATTTCGTCCATTGGCCCAGCCCAAAAGCCAAAATCTGCCCCTCGGGTCAAGACATGGCAGGGTGCACACTTTTGCCCCGATCCACATCGAGCAAGCCTCGACCCGGCTGCACATTCCCCCCTGGAGGTGTTTGCCCCTTTCGTGGATGGATACAACTATGCTTCACCCACACCTTGACTGGGATTCCATCATTTTTCACACCCAGAGGGACCCCCAAGGACGGCCAGGATACAATGCCCAAGGGCTCTCCTACCGATACGGGCCAACGCCCCCGAGGGTTTTCAAGCAACAAGCTGATACAAGTCCCGCGTTACGAATTTGGTCAGCGGTCGATGCTCATTTGTTTCTCCCATACGGGTCACCATTGGAATGTTGTGTGTCGAACATGGTAGACAGTGTCCCGGATCTTCGGGTCCACCCCGAGATGTCCCAGACATCGAGTGCAGTGATTCATTCTGCCCCATCCCGCGGTGACAAACTTCCCCCAGGTGGTGCTAGCGATCGGGCCCACGACCCCGATTCCTCATCAGTGTGTACGGTGTGATGTGGGACTAGGCCCTAATTCACGTCGGGATCATGTACCATGTCGTACGCCCTCCCTTTACGAGGCCCGACCTCAGGCCCCTTGGCCTTCTCGGGTCCCGACCTTCGTCCTCATGTAAGACGTTAAAACTGCAAACCAGTTAGGCCTTCCTGACTGATGCCTTACCTTAAGCCCATAGGCCTTTCCGGGCCACAGCCCAGGTCCCCTCTTACCCAGGGTGTACGGTGTGATGTGGAACTACGTCCTCATTCACATCGGGATCATGTGTCATGCCGTACGCCCTCCCTTTATGAGGCCCAGCCTCAGGCCCCTTGGCCTTCTTGGGTCCTCGACCCTCGTCCTCATGAAAGACGTTAAACTATAAGTAGGTCAGGCCTTCCTGACCAATGCCTAACCATCAGGCCCCTTGGCCTTTCCGGGCCACGACCCAGGTCCTCTCTTATAGGAGTGTACGGTGTGGTGTGGGACTACGTCCTCATTCACCTCGGCTTCTTCTCCATACCACACACCTCACTTATTTAGGGGTATATTGCTCCCCTTCTCGTCCAGTATGACGTTAAACTACATATAGAGAACTACGTGTGTCTTGATTACCATCCTCATGGGATACGTAGGACCACCTGAATGTCCAAGATTCGGGTCCAACCCCATCTCTCGGGAATCCTCATCCCATCCTGGCCCCCTGGCCTATCCTTCCTCCATGAGAGGATTATATGGTGTGGTGTGGGATTATGTCCTCATTCACGACGGTCCCGTAATGACCACGCCATGTACCTCCCGCTACTGATCTGTTTCGTCAATCCCTTTTCTGCGGTTCACCAATGTGCTTAAGAGTACTCGGGTTTATTACCTGGAATGCCAAGCTTTACTCGGACACGTCCGCACCCACTTTCCAGGATTTGCGTATCCTTGCATCAGGGCTTTCATCATCTCTCACACCCAGAGGGACCCCCAATAACGACATGGATACTACTCCCAAGGGCTCTCCTACCGTTACGGGCCAACGCCCCCAAGGGTTACGGACAACAAATCGATAAAATCCTGCGTTGCGAATATGGTCAGCGGTCGATGCTCGTTTGTTGTTCCCACCTCAGGCTAACACGATTTGGACGCTGTGTTTCCACCATGGTTAACAGTTTTCCTCTATCACCACGC
Organism: Viscum album; assembly: GCA_963277665.1. Taxonomy (NCBI): domain Eukaryota; kingdom Viridiplantae; phylum Streptophyta; class Magnoliopsida; order Santalales; family Viscaceae; genus Viscum; species Viscum album. The sequence continues at coordinate 1,438,297,529 of OY728129.1, forward strand.
CAACCCATTAAGCCCAAATGCTGAGTACACGATTCACACCCTTCACCACTTCATCATGTCCAAGAAGAATCTCAGAACTCTTGGTACTTTTCCTCCGTGCACGTCTGCGTGTTGGGAGAAAAAGATGCATCAAAGGTGTCCTTCAAAACTCTCCGCCGACTCCCCTTTGATAGACGCCCCAAGTATTGCGATAAGGGTCTTCCCCCCTTTTTTCCCACACCGAGTTTATCTCACGTGGGGTTAGGGATTGGGTTGACATCTGTGCTTACTCGGGAGTTGTCACCATCCACGGTCTGAGCTCTAAGACCATAAACTAAGATTCTCATCTGGAACTACGCTCAAGACCCCTTGTCTTTGGGTCCAGCTTGAGTTCAGCAAGTTCACCTCTCTGGTCCTGCCTTCAGGACCCCTACCATGGGACCGCGTGGCGTAGTGTAGGACCACGTCCTCATTCATGTCGGGTATGCAATAACTGCACCACGCACACCCCGTTCTAAGAGTTAGTCCTCCTATTCCTTGCCCTGCATGACATTAAAAGGCATCCTTCAGAACTACGTGTAGCTTGATTCCCATCTTCATGGGATATGTAGGACCACCTGAATGTCTAAGATTCAGGTCCATCCCCACCTCCTAGTGATCTCCTGATCACCTGGTCACCTGGGCCACTTGGTCTATCCCTCTCCAGGAGGGGGATGTGTAGGTATGATACAAGGTTTTGGGCACCGTTCCCCCTTCCCCGGGGAATATGCCATCTCTCGATCACCCTCAAGGTCGATTCCCTTGACTCCTTGCAGTGGTTCACCCATGTATTAAGAGTACTCTGGTCTGGGACCAAGAGTGTCAGATTCAACTTGATCAAGTTCCTTCCACTTGTCAAGCATCGTGTTCCCCTCCATTCAGGCTTCCATCACTTTTCACACCTGTAGGGACCCACAAGAATGGCCTGGATACTACGCCCAAGGGCTCTCCTACCGTTATGGGCCAACACCCCCGAGGGATTTGGACAACAATCGATAAAATCCCACGTTTCGAATATGGTCAGCGGTCGATGCTCATTTGCTAGTCCTCATCTCAGGCTAACGCGACAAGATTCTGTGTTGCGAACTTGGTCAGCAGTAATCCTCTGTCGTCACACCAGCCCCTTCGGTCCTTGAATGTTGGTTGCATGATTCACATCATTTTCCACCCCATCATGTCCAGGTGGAATCTCGACACTCTTGGCGTTATCCCTCAGTGCACCTTTGCATGTCAGGGGGACAAAGCTGCAATCTGGCGTCCTTCGGGGCTCCCATGGTCTGAGCTCTAAGACCATAAACTAAGATTCATTCGGGACTATGTTCAACTTGATTCCCATCCTCATGGGATACGTAGGACCGCCCGAACACCCTGTCTTCGGGTACAACCCATTTAGAGAGCCAGTCTCTCCCCCGGTTTCACCTCTTACCTCTATAAAGGCCCCTCAGCCTAAGGTTTCCCTCTCCGAATGGCGTACAATTTGATGTGGGATCATGTCTCTGTCAATTGTGTTTTATAACACTACACACATTTCCCGCCTAGCATCGTCTCTGTTGCGTCTGCACTACATGACGATAGAATGCATGCTTGGTCCTATCAGACGACCCTAAACTGTGACATTATTGTCCTGGCTGCACGACGAAAAACGACACTGCATTGTGGTAACCTCGTTGTAGAGGACATCACGTTGGGTATTGGCCACGTGCCATGCCATTTGTCAATGCCCATCGCGGCTTGATCCTTGTGGAGACATCACGGCCTACTATTCTAGGCCTGTCGCTTCACAAAAACAAACCCCATTCAACCTTAATGAAAAAACATGATACATCAAATTCCGCTTCTTTTAGTGCAAGGGCCACGCCCGCACTCCCCTTTTCCCCTGACACTGGTATCCTACCATGTCACCTTTCAGAACTACGTATGGCTTGATTCTCATCCTTATGAGATACGTAGGAGCGCCCGGGCACTTCCCCGTGGGCCCAGCCTAACTTTCCCTTTCGGTCCCTTGACCAAAAACCTCTCCTGAGGAGGTTGCGCGGTTTGATATGGGGATGTGCCCTCATTCACGTCGAGTTGTTCGCCGTGCCGTACACACCTCCTATTCCCATTCATGCCAGGTGTTTGAGTTACTCCACCATGTGACTCTTATGTTTCCTCTCACCCATGGTCCGAATTCTACGACCCTAAACTAAGATCCCCCCAAGAGAAAGGAATCTTCTCCCTCTCTCTAATACGTTTCGTTGCCGTATTCAGATGTGTTTTGACAAAGAGCCCGAAGTGTGGGATTTTCACATGGACATTCCCCTCTCCGGATGAACAAGCTTCGTGAGCTCGCTATTTGGATCCTCATCCTCTTCCACATCCAAAAGGACCCTCGGACGACATGGATACTTGGCTTAAGGGCTCTCCGTGAATGCTGGACCCAAGGGCCCTTCAATCGTTTCGTGCCAACGTCCCTACGGATATTTGACAACATTTGTGACATGGTCCCGTGTTTCAAACATGGTCAACGGTCGACCCTCATTTTTCTGTCCCCATTTTAGGCTAACGCGACAGGATGCTGTGTTGCGAACATGGTCAACAGTTATCCTCCATCGTCACGCCTCCATCATCGTGATCTGAATCTCAAGCACCATGATTCACACATTTCCACTTTCTCATGTTCAAGTGGAATACCATCATACTCGGCTCTTTCTCTTCGCGCATCTAGGTGTGCTAAATGATCGTGTTAGTGTCATTGGGCCGGTGTTCACCGAGCGTCCCTTTGCCCTAACCTGCCCCTCTCTGTGTCGGGAAATTCCCACCACTACTACTTGTTTCCCACACCGAGCACGACTCACGTGGGCTTAGTAGTTTTGGAAGGATGTGTACCAACACGGTCAAGCTGCTCCTCGTCCTGCATGACATTAAACTGCACTTCCAGAACTACGTATGGCTTGATTCCCATCCTCATGGAGTACGTAGGAATGCCCGACCACTCTGCTTCGGGCCCAGCCCAATACTCACTCTTGGTCCCTCGACCTGAAGAGTTTCCTCCGGGGGTACGTGGTGTGATTTGGACTCCAAGTCCTCATTCGTGTCAGTTTCATATCTACCGCGCCACACGCTTCCTTCCCTCTTATTCCATGTCCTATTGTATGACGTTAAACAATAGGAGTCTATGTGTACTCAACACATGACATTAAACTGTTGTTCTACCCTGAACAAGTTCAGGATGCCCCAAGATCCCATAGGGAAGTGACAGATCCCCTTGCCAGAGAGGCCCTGTCCCAAAGAAGGAATGATCCATGATCAAACCGATGCGCCTATCTGGCGTACTCCCACCACGGTGGTGTAACTACCTAAGTGTTGGATTCTGTTCAGACATACCATCACTCCATATTCCACGCTTTGCGTGCCCCTTATTCGGACCCTCGTCCCCTTTCATGTCTCACGGGACCCCCTAACGGCCTGGTCTCATGCCGCATCGGCTCACCTACCGTCCTGGGCCAATGTTCCGGAAGACGAGTCATACCTGGAAGGACCCCCTAACAGTATGGGTGTTGGACCTATGGTCCGCCTACTGTCCTGGGCCAACGTCCCGAATGATTGATTGACGACAAATTGATAAAATCCCACGTTGCGAATACGGTCAGCGGTCGATGCTCATTTGTTGTCGCCATTTCAGGCTAACGCAGTAAGGGTACCGCTTCTCCTCCAAGGTTAACGGTTGTACCTTATTGTCACGCCATCCTCACGGTGTTCCAGATCTTGGGTATCGTGATTCACACTTCCCATTCTCATCTGTTTGGACCGATTTCAGCACCCCTGGCGTTGCCCCGTTCATGCATAAGAGCACGTTGAAGAAACGGTAATTCGGCTATCCTAAAAGTTCCTTCTCCTACCAAGCCTTTCCCGTCTCTCAGGAATCCAGACTGGTAATCTGAATCCTGGACATCGGGCTCGACCCACATGGGCCTGGGGAATTGTCGCTGAACGTCCCGCAAACACTGTAGGGATGTAACAAGGCAGTCCAATAGTGGAAATCGTGCACGCTACGACATTCAAAACAAAGAAAACATTTTTGAAGCACGAAAGTACCAATGAATGGTTTATGGGTTTGTTACAATACTCTGGGGTTAACTTCCCCCATGGACGGGTTGAACCCGTCAAAAGAGCGTTGTAGCTCCGCCACCCGTTGACTTGCGGCATCCAAGGCTTGCTGCCGCTGAACTAGCTCCTGATCCTCCTCCGCAGCGGCGGGGTGCAGTTCGTCAGTCCTGGATTTGGCCCTCTCCACGCCAGCTTGAACGACAGCCATCTCTCTATAGGTCTGCCTCATATGCTCTTCTGCCTCTGCCAGCTGGGCCTTCAACCGTGAGACCAGCTCAGTTTGTGCATCAAGAGAGGCTGAAAGCTCATCTGCTCGGGTCTGCATCTGTTGAACCTCGCCTTCAGCCTCCTATAGCTTCTTAATTCTGGTCACTTTCCTCTGCTTCCAGCCCACGCTGAGCCCGCGATCATGCTCCCGGATCTTCTCAGCCATAAGATCTTGGTTGAGTGCGTAAGGACATTGGGCATCCACTCCCCCAACGCACAGTTCGCGCAACCGCGAGTGAAGCCTATCCATTTCGGCCAGCCATTGTGCTTGGGGAGTGTCCTTGATAAAGTGCGCGATCAGCTGCCATGACCGGCGGCGGACTATGCTGTTGTCTTCCTCGTTGGAGGTCGTTTCGTCCCAGTCTGCGCGATTGGCAGGCTCGTACGCGGGATACGCCCGTAGGAAATCCTCAGTAGGATCAACATCTGGTGTTGAATCCAGTGCGACACCTGGCGCCGAAACAGGTGCGACAGAACTGGGACCGACCGGTTGATCCTCTTCCTCGGAGTCCACCTCAATAACTTCGGGTACGGCCCTGCTGGTGGTCCCGCCAGTGACGATGTGCGTCGCGGATTGAGGAGATGGAGGGACTATTGCCACCATCCCCGGCATTCCCCTAGGAGGAACGCCACCAGACATCCCGACCAGCCTTGCCGCAGCGGCCCACGCTAGTCGAAGAACTGTATGACAGAGAGGGACAAACGTTAGTTGGCATGGTCTACATGTGAAAAACGAGGAGACCAGTGGAGGAGACTTACGGAGATCCACCTCCGAGCACTGCTCCTGAGTCAGTACTGACGGGACCCCGAGATGAGGCCCCCCGTATACTGTTGGAAAGTCTGGAGATTCCGGGGGAGCCACCTCGGGCGCCCTAGTCCCACCAGACGCGGAACTAGATGCAGCCATAGGCGCGGGTTCTGAAGGTCCCACATCATCACCCACCAAGGACCAAGAACGAGGCCTGCGAACAAGTTCCTCCTTCATGGCTCAAACATTGGTGAGAATTCCATAGGGATCCAAGAACATATCATAAGGAGAGAAGTTCGGAATGCTACCTCGAGAGCCTCCGTGAAATCATTGGATTCTGAGCCTCGGTCTCCGACCTCGCCCTCCTCCAGCGGGCTCCCTCCTCCGGCCTCATCCTCCTGAGAGGAGTCCTCTGATTCCTCCGGCAAGGGGTTGCGCTCCCTCAGATCGGCAGCCGATAACTGTGGGGGGACCGTCTGATTCAAGAGTACCCTCACTCGGTCCGTCATTGGGCGAGGGACACCACTAGAGTGGATGTAATCCTCCATCTCTTCCAGGTACTGTTCTGCCTCCGCCGGATAAGCCATGAATCCAGCCCGAACTGGGCCTATGCCCGACAATTCCATCCTGAGGTGATTCAGGTGGGCCCATATCTCGGATGGGCTGAGGAATTTCCGGTTGACATCCCAAATGTACCAAGCTTCCGGGAAGACGACATCCTCTGCGATGTGAATGTGACGCAGGTGCTTCCCCAAAGCCTGAGTGGATATCCTGCGAAATCCCCTCGGTGGCCGCCCCTCCGGATGTCCCTGCTCTTCCGGAATCACCGGATCTACCGCTGCTTCCATACCCTCGGCTGGTGCGGGTCTCGCCGCCATGGCAGCCCCGCTACTGCGAGCGGCCCTAGCTGCCCTCCGACCCCGACCTCGAGATAGAGGAGGCCCACCGTCACCAACCCAGATCGTTGGCTGCTTCAGTATCTCCCCTGGGTAAGCAGCCTCCCAACTGATGGCGTACTCCTTCACCAATCCGAAAGCGGCGGTGGATGGAGGTAATGCAATCCGCATCTTTCCATCTTCCCGTGTGAACATGAGCCACAGCTACCTCATCACACACGGGTGCTCCTCATGACGCACCTCCCAGGAGACCTGCGGGGTCAGCCGCTGGAGGCACCGGAACTACCTCGCAAACCGATGCGGGGTGTACGGTTCACAGAACGGCTCACGATCTATTCGCGCCACCAAAACTCCACCTCGGAAGGCCAGGAGGTAAGCCCGATGCTCTTCTGTTCCCCATCTGTCATCAGTAAGCATCCTCGTCGTCAATGGGAAGGGGTGGAAGTTAAACTCATCCACCCTCCACACCCCATTCAACACCATTGGAACGACCAGTTTGAACAGGAAGCTCCTGACCGCGTCCAGGATGGGGGGGCGGAAGTTCGATCCCGGCGGCGAAATGGGGTTTCGATACTCGTAAATCCCCCTGATATGCGCTGCGATCCACCCATACAGGAGGTGGAAGGGCCCGCATAACCTTGGCGGCTTCTTTCCCTCGCTAATATGCCGCAACATTCTGTACAGTTTGGTGAGCATCGGAATCCCCAGATTGATCCGCTGCCCCATGGCCAACATCGACGCCATGATAAACGAGCTGGGCCGCACCCCCATTCTTGTATCTCTCACCGGCAGGATCCAGCCGCAGATGAGAGCCGTGATGAACGCTGCCAGCCTGACTATCGGCTGTTTTTCAGTGCTGACACTAAAACCCCAAGTCTTCCATTGACTGTCCTCCAAGACCCGCCAATACGAGGGCCCCTTGCCCCGTTGGCTGCCCTTGGACAAGTTCAAGGCCTCGGAGGGAACTCTCGATTCTCTGGGAAATTCAGGAAGCATTTGAACCACCTCCTGAAGTGGACGTCCCTCACTGCCTCCTTGTCCTCTCCAGGGACAAGTTCCATCAGCGCCGACGCCAGTCGCGGCATTTGCTCCGCATCTCCCCACGCACTGACGACTGGGAGGAATTCGTCGTACATGGCCCCCAAGATCGGGACCCCAGAAATCTGGTGGACATCCCACAGGCGATTCCCACCTCCCCGTGATGCAGGTGAAAGGTGTTGGTCCTAGATGGCCATCTACTCAACAGCTCCGGCATCAGTTTCTTTGGTTGGTAAATGTGGAATTGGGAGGCCCATGCCGACTCATAAAACCCCACTCTCCTCATCTCGACCACGAACTCCTCGCATGAGGCACCTACCCAGTAGGCCCAGGCCCAGTCATCAGTAAAGTTGCCACCCTGGCGCAGGTCCCACTCATTGGACCATCCCTTCTTCGAATCCTGCAAAGCCGCCTTCAGCATGGTACGATAGAGGGGAGGAGAAGTCTCCGGCTGCAGTGGCTTCCCGTCAATGTCGTTCACATGGTTGTAGAGACAGTCAGCGGTAACGGGTGTGAAGTCCTCCTGCGCGTGACTATAGGCCGCCCTGAACCATTGGTGCTGGCATGGTGTGCTCCGGAACCAGCAAGCTGGTTCGTCCCTACTCGCCTCAGGGATGAAGACGTCATCCCTTAGCCCGAAGCCGTACAATGGCAGTTTCTTGCACTGCGGATAATCCTTCTGACCCTCCTATAGCAGATCCATCAAAGAAGTGTGGTCTGAGTGGCTTCAGATCATCTCCTCCAGGCCTGGACAGTTGGCCATCTCATCCCGGCGAGCAGCATCTGCAAGGACCCCCAATACAGCCTCTTGATGGGCCATTTTAACTCTGGCCCCTCAAAAATGAATTTTTTCCGTTGGATCGCGATGCTCAATCGCGAGGATGAATCGTGAAGCCGGATCGCGAAGATCGGTCGCGAGACCAAGCCACGAAGTCTGGACAAGGCCGACAAGCATAGGTTCACTTGGCGCGGGCGCGGAGTCGGAGACCCACGGTTCGCCGCGAAGCTCGATTCGCAGAGGGATGTCGCGGAGTTCGCGGAGCTTCGCGAAGTCGAGAGCACAAAAAGACAAGGAAGGCACGTGAAGACAAAAGAGAGGTCAACCCCCTATTTATAGGCGGCGACCCCGGAGCATCGCGGCGCGTCTCACCCGCGCGGAGAATCGCGGCGCGTCCGGATCTGTGGCCCCGATCAGCACCGCGGGCCTCTTCACAAAGCCACTTCGCGAACCGCCGACGATTTTGGAGATTTTCCCTCAGACTTCGACCCTTCTCCCTCCGTGGCTCCAAGTCTGAGGGGGGCATTTGTTGGCACCAAAAATATGGCCCGAAAGAAAGGAACGAAAAAGAAGGCTGGCGCGCTGCCTCGCGAAGCTCCGCCGCGAAGCACCCACGCGAAGCGCCCCGACCATCGCGGTCTCGCGAAGCTCCTGAGGCGGTAATGCTCCGCGAACGCATTTGACGTTCATGAGCCGCCGCGAAGCTCCAGAGGCGGTAATGCTCCGCGAACACATTTGACGTTCGTGAGCCGCTGCGAAGCTCTTGAGGCGGTAATGCTCCGTGAACGCATTTGACGTTCGTGAGCCGCCGTGAAGCTCCAGAGGCGGTAATTCTCTGCAGACGACATTGACGTTCACGAGTGCGCCGTGAAGCACCGGAGGCGGCGCAAGAGCCCTGCTTCGCGACGCCCCCTCCCTATAAATACTGGACTCCCCCTGAGTCCAAGAGGATGGACAATCTGACCTTTTGGCTTCTCCTCTCCTGAATCACGAAGCATGCTTTTCCCCAGGAATCATGAGCTCCGCGAGGTACTTCTACTTCGCGAGACTCCTCTGCATTGTCTCGTTTTGAGCCCCTCTTCCGAGAGGGATGCCCTTCGCGAAGCTCATGGGCGTTCGCGAAGGAAGGGGATTCCCAAGGGAACCCAGGAAGCCGCAGAGCGTTTATGCTTCACGAAACACCCAACCCATGCTAGTGATCCCCATGCTAAGGCAGGATCACTACACATCGCGAAGCACACTGCTTCGCAGGACCCTGCTTCGGGAGGCACCCCTTCTTCGCGAGGCAGTGCTCCGCGAACACTGTTCCACTTCGCGAAGCACCTTCCACTCACACCTATGCCCCATGCTAAGGCCAAGGCGCTCCACTTTGCGAAGAACACTCCTTTGCTTAGAGATTCCTCTTCCCGTGCGACCCTCTAGGTTTGCACGATGTGATTTCAAAGTCCCATGGACAATACCACCCGTAGCGTTGCTTCGCCTAATACTTCTTCGCATAGGCATGCTAACGACTATTGCTTCTTCGCATAGCCATGCTAACGTGGACCCCTCGATGGTTCGTTCCACGACCCCCCTTAATCATGGCCTTACTGGTACATTCCCTTCCCCAAGGACCAGAGGGTACCGGTTATGTATGTCCTAGGGGTGTGGAGTGAACCCACCTCGTCCAAGCTATAGGACGTTAAACTGCCAAGCACCACGTCCTCAACACATGACGTTAAACTGTGATCCGACCTCGTCTCCCTCACAAAGGGTCCCCCCGGGTCGAACATTTTTTACACCACTCGTCTCCACGGGAATGGAACTCTTCCTCACATGGAATGAGATCCTCCTTGTCGGAGTGGCGTATGTTCGTAGGAGAAGGGTGACCCTAGTTCCCCAACGGATGGCTACACCTCTGCATCTCTGTACTTCCCCACTACCAAGGTCAGTGGAGGGCGTGATAGGGAACGAGGCACCTCCCATCGTTGGACCAAGGTCCATCATTCCCGCGCTTTTTTGTGCCATGGGCCTCCATCCTGGAGTAAGTCCCAACACCATGGGCCGCCTAACGCGTAAGCCCCTTTTCGATTCTCACGGACGCATCCTTCGCGACGTGATCGTCAGGTCCTTGCAACCTCTTGTTTCTCACACCGAGCATGACTCACGTGGTCTTAGAGAGAGCGTCGACCCTGACCCCCCACCCACAGTGAACTACGAGGACTTTGATCCATGTCAAGGCATGGTACGTAGGAAGCCTCTATGAGGTTCAACCCCACCCGTCATTTCACGTCAGGTCTCACCCCCGTCCAGAATGACGTTAAACTGCATTCTGGTCCAGTGGTAAGCTGTTGCGACCCATCTTAGTGAAATAATATGACATTGATCCATGTCAAGGCATGGTACGTAGGAAGCCTCTATGAGGTTCAATCCCACCCGTCATTTCACGTCGGGTCTCACCCTCGTCCAGCACGACATTAAACTGCATTCCAGTCCAGTGGCCAGCCACTACGACTCATCCCATTTGAACTACGAGGACTTTGATCCATGCCAAGGCATGGTACGTAAGAAGCCTCTATGAGGTTCAATCCACATTGCTCGGTCGTTCATTCACGTCGAGTTTCGCCCTCATCCAGCATGACGTTAAACTGCATGCCTCCTTTTGTCCCGCATGACATTAAACTGTACACCCAATTCTAGTCCGACGGCAAGCCGTTGTGACTAACCTGAACTACGAGGTCTTTGATCCATGTCAAGGCATGGTACGTAGGAAGCCTTCCCAAGGTTCAAGCCCACCACCCATTAGACCAAGGTCCACTTTCACGTCGGTTCATCGACAAAGCCCCATATGAACTACGAGGTCTTTGATCCATGTCAAGGCATGGTACGTAGGAAGCCGCCACGAGGTTCAAGCCCACCCATCATCCAATTCACGTCATGTTCTACCTACGTCCAGCACGACGTTAAACTGCAATTCCAGTCCGACGGCAAGCCGTTGTGACTAACCCGAACTATGAGGTCTTTGATCCATGTCAAGGCATGGTACGTAGGAAGCCTCCACGAGGTGCAAAGCCACCATCTGGTCGTTCCGACCCCATTCACGTTGGTTCACCCCCGTCCCGCATGACGTAAAACTGTGTTCCATCAATCCCTCGAACTACGAGGACTTTGATCCATGTCAAGGGATGGTACGTAGGAAACCTTCAAAAGGTTCAAGCCCACCACTAGTGGACCCACAGGTCTACTTTCATGTCGGTACGCTGACGATGCTCATCGGGCCAAGGTCCACCTTCACATTGGTTTATCGGCGTCATCCCGAACTACGCGGACTTTGATTCCCTACCACGGGGATACGTAGGAAGCCTCGTCAAGGCTCAAGCCCAACTTCACTATCACCCCCTGCGATGGTCCCATTTCACTCTCCCTCCACTCCATTCATCAACCTACCGCCCATCCCGATTCTCGCCCGGACCGTCTTATCCCGGTGATACCATGTAGGTGCGCTCTTCTTCACAGCCGCCCATGGGCTGGCCCTAGTATCGATATCCCTTCAAGGAGGATCCCTCAATCCGATCTATCCTAGCTAATGATCTGGTTGGGTTGGTCCGTCTCCGCTGGACGTTAAACTTGCGGCATACCCTGTGTTAAACACGGGAAGATGAGGAAAACCTCAGATATGTGTCTATGACATATAATTCCCCGCGCTCGATGTGGGATACCTCAGGCTTCCACGCCCTCGAGAAGCCTTGTGGCCAAGGATAACAGACAGACATGCCAGGTACCCCATCATCAAAACACGCTACTGATGCCTCAACGTGACTACTCCCGTGACTGAAGGTTGCTTCCCTAACTGGACCCCTTGGAATGTCCCGATAGAAGCAGTGTAATTAACCGGCGTCCATGGAAACATGGCACTGGGAAGAGTTTCACGAACTACGTATTAAATCAATGAGGGAGAACTAGACTAGGTGATGAGTTCTGAGGAGGAATCCACAGGAGGAAGAACCGACATCCCATCATCCCGTTTCAATCAAGGAGCAGACGTCCCTGAATAAGGAGCGAATGCCGCCCGCCTTTGGAAAGCATGAATGTGGGGAAACAAAAGCGCCGCGCGTCCTCCCCCATGGACGGACGGGCGCGTGCCCCAGCGAAAGCATCAGAAACAGATTCCAAGATGGCTAGGTTCCAACTAAAAACTCTATTTCCTTTCCCAAATGTTGAGTTCATGAATAGTGTTTCTAGCTTCCTACAGTTTCGCCCCTTTGACATTTCCGTTGACCTAAAAGGAATTTAAAGCCTCTTTTTAAGGACTCCAATCCAGATTCAAAGGCCATAAATCAAATATTATTTTTCATAAGGATCATGATGCTTTTTCTTGATCAAACTGTGTGGTTTAATGCAGTCATTTTTAATGAAAAATCCAGCGTATCTTAAACCGATATTCCATTAAATCATCTAAAGGGATGAGATATCTTCCTCCCTTGTTCATTATCATTGTTCTTTGGGGTGAGATTCTCTAACATTTAATTGCTTCCCATAGTAGTTTTGCGATCAAACTTTACTCCTTGGATTGGTTCCCCTTTGTTTTTGATGCAACCAACTAGTATCAATCTATTTTTTATATAAGGTATGACCTTTCGTCATATTTTTGGGTTCATCTCCTTCTGTTTCTCTTTTTCTTGTTATGGAATGCTATCTCCATGTTCTTAATGGAATTTTCTTGGGTGTTGACTGGTGTGGTGGTGTCTCTGCATCCTCAAGTGGATACAGTTGTCATGGGGGGAAGAGATCATAACCTGTTGGGTGGCTCGTTCTTGTATAAAGAACATTAAGAACCGTTTGTGGTAGGGGATTTGTTGCTTCTATATTCTTTTAGGTGCAACTCTAGAGAAATCATTTTTAGCCCAATAGATCACAATGAAATTGACGTATTGAATATTTTATCCAGGTAAATTAATTGATATCAATCGTATGTTCTTGCCTTTTGTTTTTCAATATTGTGTGATATCTATGCTTTCATTGTTATCTTTTCATTCCTGATGGAAATTGGTAATGAATGTAAATCTAGAATTAATTGATAATTGTCTAGATAAAGATAAAGATTAATTTAAATGAATCAGGTTGTTGTTGTTGTGATTAATGTTAATAAAAAATATGCAGTAAGCATGGTTAACCTATTTTTGATGAATTACTATTTAGGTTTTGTAAAGTTGGAACCTACAAATAATAAATCGGTTAATTCAATATGGATTAATAAAATATTTATTTGATAATAGATAATTTCTTGTAGGGTTTTGTGTTACCACCTTCTTGTTTAAGGGCCAAGAGACCAATTGATATGATGTTTGTTTCCCTGCTTCTTGTGTTGTGATGTGAGCCTAGAAGGCTGTTGTGATATGTGGGGTATGGAGTCCTATTTTCTATGGAAGCAGTTGACACCTAGTTTGACGAGATTCATCGGTTTATATATGTGGATGTCAGGGAGGACACTAGGTACGATGAAACGGGTTGGATTTGAATGTTTGAATGCTTACTGATTCTTGTTGGTAGTTTATCTTCATTACTTTCCCCACTACTCAAGGTAGTTGGTTTTCTTAACCACCTTCCAAAAGGGACAAAGACACATGAGGTATTCCATGTGCTTTCCTTTTTTAGATTTCAAAGGGAGGATGGGGTTTTTCTCTTGCTATATGTGGAAAATAATCGACTGGTAGTTCACATATTAACAATTTTGACCATATTTTGTTGAGTAGATTATAATGATTTTCTGGAATGCCTAGGAATATAGGAAATTAATGTTATTAATAAATGGTTGAATAAATGATGTTAACACATGGGGTTGGAGCTTGCAGGGACGTAGTTATATGTTTTCAATTTTAAAGAAATTGTGGACCTTGGGTGTGATGCTAATAAAATATAATGAGGATATTTTTAATGGTTAATTAATTTTTAAAGAATTAATTAATGTTAAGTGTAATTGATAAAGAAATGGGAATGAAGTAATGTAATAATTCTCTTTAAATGGTTGTGTTCTTATAAGAACCCATGACATAGAAGTGTCAGTCGGGAATCTGAGAGACATTAGTTGTGGTCAATTCTAAGACTGGGTTATGAACATAGTGTGGTTGTGAGATATAGTATATTCTATTATTTTTGTGTTTCTATATGCTACTCCACCCCGTTAGTTATGGAAACTGACACCCTATGGATTCTGAGCCTTGGGGGTGTTTTTCCCAACATTCTGGTGGGAGGATGGATGGATGACTACCCCCTTTAGCCCCACTCTCTTCTCTTGGTAGTTACCTGTACTGGTAGACAGAATGGTTAGTTTTACCTATATATTTGTGTAAAGGTCTATAATGGATTGTGGTTATTGATACCCCAATATTTTGGGCATAGTTTCCTATGGACTACTATAGGTGTAACATGTATAGGATGTGATGGCATGAGGATCCTTACTTGGTGTGTGGGCTCTAATGGCTTGAGGTATAATGCATGACGTAAGATACACGTTATGCGAGCTATTGTGGCTCTATGAAAATACATGGTTACTTTAATTATGTCGACACTGTGGTTTTGTTGCATGATGTGCATGTTGTGGTGCTTCACCCAGGTGTCTACAAGAAAGCCTTTTTGGAGAGAGATGTCTTAGGATATGTGACATTGGGGAAAAGTGGAAAACCAATGTGGAATTAGTAGCTGGATACCCTTGATATTATTTATTATATTTTATACTCTTGGATGTGATACTTGGTGAGAGTATCCATTGTGTGGTTGGGAACTTAGTATACCTATTAAGGTGGAGAGTCAGTTTCACTTTCTCTTTATTGTGATTTAACATGATTTCATTGCATTTGCACGAGAGGCTCTAGGGAGGATCCTACTGAGTATACTGTTATACTCACCCTATGAATATATAAACTGTTTTCAGGTCACATGGATCATGTTTGAGATCAGGTTGATTACTACTAGCTTGGGGTTTCCAGAGCTGTTCGAGCTTTTTGTTTCTGTTGTTTTTTCATTATTTTGGGTACATGTTGTTTTCCCCTTTTAGTTGTAGTAGTTTTTCATGACATTACATATGTGCACTTGAGTTTTATTTTATATTTTAGTCTGAGTTGGAGTTGGATGGTGTCTATCTAATCTCTATCTTTTGGATGTTTTCTCTTAGAGGGTATTGTCTCCCAATTTTTTTTGTTTATTATAACCTTTTTGCTAGTCGCCAAGCCAGGGCCTAATGAAGGAGGGACTCGGGGGTCATTATCTCCCTTCTCACATTGTCGGCCTAGGGGGTACACCTTGTGGGGAGGGTGTTGTTACAAGGCTATTGATATAGCTTGTATGAGAGGAATAAAGATGTTATTAAAGAACAGTTTCAAGTTACAAGGATGGGATTTTGTGTATGATAAGAAGAAATATTTTTTTTAATAATTTGAAAATGGGATTATGAGGAATTATATGTCTTAGTTTAGAAAAACAGAGTATGTGCTTTCATGGAATGAAAAATTGATAGCTCCATTATTATCATATGTGGTGCTGGTAGATATTATGCATTGTACTCATTATGGTGAGTATATTTTTATTCATAATTTAGTAGTTAATGTTCTGCAAGACCCACCAATGTCATCAAGTTTGTTTTTGGGTCCAATTCTTTGGAAAATAATTATTTGAGGGACACAGAAGAAGAATGGAAAGTGTTTTCAATGTTTATTCATACTAGAATTTATTATTGAGTTAGGAGATGACCAATATATTATTTAAGAACATGTATCTTTTATATTTCCTAATCAATAATTTCATATTGAATATCCCATGGTACATGATCAGGTTCATGCACCACTACTACCTAGGTAAAGGGAAGTTGAATCGTTACCCCTATGGAAGGAAATTTTTTTGGTATTAGAGAATAAATAAGTGTACATAATTAAAGGTGAAAGTATTATGTTTCATGAGAGAAATGATCTTTCAAAAGATCTTCTGAATAAATTTGCTTACAACTAGGATTTTACCTTTAATTATTTGAGGCATGTTGGATAGGAAGTTAGAGTTTAGGTGGTTATACCACCTCAAACAAAAAACTAGGGGGAGTCATCAACTACCTCACCTAATAGAGATATATAAATTATTGAGGTGTTTTCTGATTGGGAAGTAAAAGAGATCATTTTCATAAGATTGTAGACTATAGTACCAGAATTAAATCATATAATGGAAGATGGTTAGTGAAAGTAAGTTAGTGTTTATTGTTATTCTGATTCATTTCATTTAGTTTTTCTAAATTTTGAGATAACTATTGGAGCTCAAGAAAAATGTTCGGTTGATATATTTCCTAGTGTGCATACTAATAATGTAAGAGTGGAATCTACAGTTGAGTACATTATGGTTAATCAGGACCCTGGATCACACGTTGTTGATAGAGATGGAATTGGGAATGTGATTATAAAGGTCTCTGACCTTTCACATACCTGATATCACATTCCATCTCCTCCTCATATGCAAGAGGAATCACCCATAGTGATCAAAATATTTGAAGGATCATATGTTTATAAACACATTCATTCTTGATCATCTACTATTTCGATAGAATTTCATAAACATAAATTATATTATGATGAGATTAAAAGGGTGATAACATCTTATACAGAAGATATTGAATAACTAAATGATATTTTAGTGACATGGGATGATTTTGATAAGATAATAGAGATATTGTATACCCAAATCCCCATGATAGAGAACATCCAACTTGTTCAACCACTTTACTCTGGTGTGAATTCTTATGTATTCAATGTTTTGAGAGCTTAGGTGAGTGAGCTTTAGGGGTTTTTTTACCAAGTACCAGGTTGAGGAGCTTCTGGTGGATATGTAATATCAAAAGGATATTATTAAATATTCTATTGTAGTTCAATCTGATCTTTAAGTGAATTAAATTTATGAGATTAAAAGTTTTAAGATTAAAATGAAGGAGAGTTTTCACACTCTAAAAATCATGGTTGTGAGCCAATTTGAATTCCAAAAGAGTCTTCATACAAGTTCTGAACCTTCTTCAAAAAATATTGTTTTATATAAAATATCACATAGTTTGGAAAAGTTTTTTCAGATCATAATTTAGTAGTATGTCAGATCTATTCACTCTAATATGATGTATTTACACTTGTTCTTATACAAGAATTTAAAAATGATATGTCACGTGAGTTTCTTTAAATAGGAGAAACTATCAGTAGACTAGGGCATATGAAATATGTATCACTAAATTTTATTATTGGTTATATTTTTTTATATATTCCCCCCATTGATTCTAAGGCTGGTAAAACATTATATGTATTCTTTTAGTTCAGTCATGTGGTTTCTTCATCTATTGCCTCTATCAACAAAAACAATCATATTTTTCAACTATGATGGAAAATATTTATGAGGTAGTTATAGATCTCTATAATTATTATTAAAAAAAGGATTATTGTTTTTTAGAGTAATAATAATACCTTTTTATACCATTTGAAGATGAAGGAAATATGTTTATAGTGTACATACTTCACAAGGATTCACTAATGTCAAATTTAAAACCTTTAAATGAGCTCTAAAAAATTATATCTTCAGTTTATTTGATGTATATAAAATCTTGTATTATTTTCATAGATTTCATAAAATTGGAAATTATCAAGAAAATACATTAATGTGTTGATGTTGTTTTCTCTCGAAGAGGTAGAGGATCCTTTGGACCAGCATCAACAAATACCACTGAGGGTTCCACGACAAGTGACAAATATATGTTTGAACTGGAAAAGATCTATAATTACAAGTCATAAAGAGTTATAACTATTTTAGCTACTCAATGTATTGAATAGGAAGATACTTCTTTAGATCTTGGTTAGAGAATGGATCATTCAGTTTTGGCTCTTATGTCTTCAGTATTTCATTTCAAAATATTGATAGATTCTTGACTATTCCAACCCAGAGACCCATAGATCAAAAAAAATTGGAATTAAAATTTTCCAATGGATATTGGATTATTTTTCACACCTCCAGAAGTTTATAATCCTAATATCACTTCCTCCTCTCCATATACAAAAAAACTCCACCAAATCATCCATATGATTTTCAACCCATCTATAATATGAGGTCATTTTATTAATGTATTTTTTTTGATTGGTCAATTTATTTCTATAAAAATGTTCTTGATTAATACAACTTTTTTACCTCCTTGATTGTATGATAAATGAATGATTTTATTGAATTTTTTTATTGAATGTTTTATTTTTTTTAGTTTTTAATTTCCATCTATTATAATTAAATTTTAGTTTTAACAGTCTATTTTAATTATTCATACTTTATGTTACTAAATTAAATGTTTTTCTTCATCTCAAAAACCTTGCTTTTAAATTTCAAAAAAGGGGGAGAAGTTAGATAAAACAAATAAAAGGGAAGACGAATGGATGGTCAAATGAAATGTGAAAGCTTTTATATATTATATAGATGCATTTCAAAATATCTTTAAATCCTTTAAAATTTTATTTTTAATATTTAATTGTTTTTGTGATCATAAAAAGGGGATATTTTTGGACTAATAATGTTATTCCAACAAATCATAGGTTCTTTATGTTATGAGGAACTGAAATGTTTTTAAATGTTTATAATATTTTTTTATGATTATTCATCTTGTTTTTACTCTTATTTATAGCAATTATATATAAAATATGTAATTATAAAAGGTTACTAAAGTTTTACTATGTATATAAAATTTTTATACATGAAGAATTTTTCTAAAAATATATTTTTTATGTTCATCAATTTGCTATATTATATGGATACATGAAGGAGTCACCTGGGTAAATTGGCTACATCATATATTTGTCTCTTTAAAATTTAATTACATCAATGAATTTTCAACATAAGAAGGCATTTGTTGAAATGCCTACATGAATTAGCTATGATGAGTAATCGACACCATGATATGGATATGTGGAATATATGGATACATGCTTCCAATAGGCAATGTGATGTAGCCAGCTATGTGAAATTTGGCCATGTTATTGATATGGATTCATAAAATTTGGCTCTATTAAGAAAATTTCTATTAGAAGAATGTATTAATGGACAAATTTGGCTACATAAATTTGAATACATGGAATTTAGATACGTGGTAATCTAGAATCCTTTATTTCATTATTCAACCTGATTATTTATTAGGGTTGGAATACATTATGTTGAAATTAATGATGTCATTAATGCATTGAAAATTTAAATGCCTCATTTTTCTAAAATATATTTATTATAAAAGATTCAAACCACTATGAGAAAAAAGGCACGTTCAGAAAAATCATAAGGATCATGGAGTTATGAATTTTTGGAGTATATTAGGGGATATTTGTTCCAAAAACCACTATAAATATCTTTTTTTTTTGATATTTTTTTATCTTATTTATTCATCATTCTTGTGTTAATAAAAGAACAATATTTGTTATTCTTTAAAATGGGGTGGTTTATTTGAAAAATCAATCAAGAACCCACTTTACCACCCCTAAACTTGAGTATAAGTGTAGTAGTTCTATGAAAAATTGATTCAACAAAAAACATCGTAAAATACTTCAAAATACTTCATTTAAATTACTAATGAATTCCAATTGATATAAAATCTAATATTACAACATTTAGTTACAATTTTTTCAACCTATATACATCCTCTGATTTTATTATTGTAATATCATTTAAAAAAAATTATGATCTTGATTGATAAGACTTGTCATGATAAATTTTTTTTAGAATAACATTAAATATATGTTACTAATTTTAAATGAGGTTTTATAAACATTTTATAAAAATGATTAAATAGAGATTTAAAAAATAATACATTCCATTGACTTATCATTTCCTAAGAAAATTTTCTAATCATTCATTTATGTAACAAATAATTTAATAGTTTTCATTTCTTATAAAAATTAATCATGAAAAAAAGTTCCAACTAGTGTTCTTATAAATGACTTATTTTCCAAATAATATTCAAAATTATATTTGTTATAATTATCTTATTTTTGTAGAAATTGTAAAATAAAATATAAGAATGTATGTTTGCATATCATAGTCATATCAAACTCACTTTTTATAAATTTAGAAAAACTATTGGTAAGTAACTTTTGATTCAATTATATGATTACATATACAACATATTTTTGTATGATTATATTGTAAATAAAAACTTTTCTGAAAAATAAGTTAATATTATTAGTTCCTTTTAAAAAAAATTATTATGAATGTCTGATAAATATTCACTCGAGGCTCTCAAACGAAATTGAATTCTATAATGTTTTTCGAAAATTTAAAAATAATTTACAACAGATTTGAATTTTGAAAAACTATATATTTATATATGTAAACATCATCCACAAAAAGTAACCATTTAAAAATTCAATTTTAAAATCTATTTAAATTTTTAAAAAAAATTCCCTACAAGAGAATAGAATCTAAATAGAATCAATATGTGATTTTGGTGGAAAATATTCCTCATAATATATTTCTTTTATTGATTATATCCCTTTAAATATATTATAGATTTTATTAAGTGTAACAGTTCTATTTTCATTGCACTTGATATGGAATACCCATTTTGTTATAATAATATGAAAATCATAGGACACTTCACTAATGATCACAAATTACTTCATTCGTGCAGATAAATTTCTTCCTAAATGGTTATAATCGAAATTTCATCACTTAAGGTATCATCTGTAATTTTATTCCATTAAACATCCCCTATAGAACCCCTCTAGAGTTGGTAGTGTGGTTGAGTATAACTTCTGATAACTACATTTAATAATCCAAGAGTTAGTGACTAGCACTAAGTTTAGCAATCATTCTCATGGTTGGTATCAAACATTAGAATCCCAAGACGATAAAATGAATATCGACAACTCAACTCCATAAAAATAAAGGAAAAAAGTAAATTTTTATAATATTAACAAGCATATAATTTCATATGTAAAGAAAATAAATAAAATAAAACAATACCAATATCAAAATCCTATTGTAGGGACTCCAACTCCAAATCTAATACCATGTAATAGAATAATAATGTATAGTCTAATCACAAAATCCAAGCAATAAATATATAAAAAAGCATATTGATGTTGGGGGAGAAGACTCATATATTTAGTAGGTGTTTCCCCTGAATAGTAGATGTAAATATATAATAAGCATACTAAATCAGTAGTTAAATAATAGTAATGAGGATTATTTACCTATATTGGGAAAACTTCCATCCCATCCTTAATAAGGATGGATAAAAATTATCATGCAGTGTAATAATATAATAATCATATGAAATATATATTTCAAAAGGTACATTGCACTCACTAACGCACTGATCATATCAAACTCACCTCCAAACATAATATATACAAGGATACTCATCCCTTATATAACCACATAACACAATATCATAACCAAAAAATCATACAAACATCCACATAATTACATTACCACAACTATATCTTTGTGACCACATAACCACAACCAAATCATCATCATCACTATATCATAGAAACATCACTACATCGCTACCATATATTCGCATAACCAGACTCCATCTAGAATGGATGGGTTGAGGGGGGTATTAAATTATTCATATCACCCATATCTAGGAAGATTTATGTATTCCTATAACACAAAACCTCAAATGGGAATTAGTCATGTTACTCGACCTGGGTGTTAATAGATAAGAAATAAGGTGAGATTTAATGGATACATAATAATAAACAAGAACTTCCTAGGATTATAATCCTACCACAATTCCTTTACGATAACCAATCATCTAATGATTTTCACTACATGAAAAAACACAAAATATATAAAAACATCACATACTAACACAAAAATCATACAATAATTACAGAATATATACCCACTTCATATTTATTTATCATTTAAACTTTCATCAATTTTTAACCATATTATATTAATTAACCATAAAAAATTATAGAAACATCCATTAATCATTATCCCATTTATAATTTATTTACCAGATTACATTAATTAAATACATTACTTAACAGATCATTTTCTTCATAATTTTAAAAAATATCAATACCATTTAACATATTCAATTTCATTTCATTTCTTTTAGAATCTTTCCATAGTCCTTGGAATCTCTAACGTGAAACCATAATAAACACATCGACCCCACATAATAAAAAAACACTCTATCACTCCTATATCCAATAAAACTATAGATCTAATAGAGGATTCCATCACTACCATAAATTAATAGGAATAATAATAAATACAACAGAAAAAACAATAATCAAACAATGATCCAATTTCCTTATATACTATTCCTCGATTCTGGTTTATATTTGAAAAATAATTATTCAAATAGAAAATTATGATTCTCAAGTTTTCTGATTTCTATCCCTTTACAATCATTTAATTAATTATCCACTTTAGATAATGATTTCCAAATTTTCTGAACCATCAATAATAATCATAATAATTTGTTATAATAATAATCATTGAAATATTTTTTTAAAAAAAATGGTATAAATTAAAACCCACTCTACTCAAATATATTTTTTATTTCAGATTGATCCAATATCTTCATTTAAATGATTCTATATCTTCAACAAATGAAATCAAAATCATGATAATTCAATAATAACATATTAAAAAAATAATAATTATTCTAAATCACTCACCTAAAAAATTCTTGAATCATTAACTCAACGAGAAAGAATGGGTGTAGACATTCAAATGCCAAAAATATCTCAAGGATTTACTAAACAGGCCTATATACATCTCCCAACATTAACTCTTCATCATTACAACACCTAAAGCATATCCAAAGACACTCCAAGATGGAGAAATAATAAATAATAAGAATAAGAATAATAATAAGAAGAATAATAAAGATAATAATAATAATAATATTTTGATGAAATAAGGAAGAATTTCCATATTAGATACAAATATTTTATCTTGGTGGGGACGAAACTAAAAAACTCAAAGAAGCATGTTCTATCAAATTAAAAAAACTATAAAGTTTCCAATAGTTTATAATGGATCAATGAAGTAATGTAGGACTCAAAATACTATTGATGTTTGTTAAAGTAATGGGATACAACAATATCATGATGTAATTTGTATTCATTATTGAATGATAGGGGGAACAATGAAAGTGATGTTCATGTCTGCAATAATTTATTTTTCATCGGTTTCAAAAGAAACAAAACTATAGAATAAGAAAAACAAACCCTATGTTCTTTAGGTATGAGATCTTTTAATATATATTTTTCTATTTATTTAATGTAATAATTAACTCTCAGTGATAATTCTGGCATTATATTTGATCAATCTAGTAACTGTTATCCTAGTATCATCATTTTGGTGATGAATCTAAAATAAAATTCATATTGTTGTACTAATATATGCTCAATTAATCTATAAATTCCATCATTGGTATTTTGGGTGCTAGCATGGAGGAACCATTTTCCTTGGCTCATTTTCACTAATTACAATAATTTGTATTTTATTCTTGGATGAAATTTTCATATTATTCTACCAATATTGAGAGGGTTAAGATTATTTTTGTCCATTTTCATGAGTGATTTATAGATATATTATATCAAGGGTTCTGAAGTAATGCACTTGGGAGAATTTTTATACACAAACCCCACACCCTATACAAATAATATTTATAAATTTTTTTACATAGTTCTAAATAATTGATAATAGAGTAGAGAACCTTTATCTATTTGTTTATGCGGATAATATACCCCATATAAATAAATAATAATATAATTACTATATTCTTTTTATGTGTTCTAAACTCATGTTTTATTATATCATTTTCATAAAGTCCTTTAATTCAGTGTCATAATCCTACTTGAAATTTATCAAGCATTCGATGATAAATATTTATTCAAGATAAAAATATCATCATATTATTCATTCAATAAATAAATTTTGTGTTCCCTGAACTTGAGAATAAATATTGTTTACTAATTTTCAGATAACTAAATTAATATTTATATAATAAATAATTGTTTATTTTTTACCAAGTGAATAATAAGAAATCGATAAATAAAAATTATATAAATTCACAACCTCACAAATAATTTTATTCTATATTCAAATAAAAGTCATTTTAAAATGAAATAACTAGTCATTAAATTTATGTAATTATATTAACCTGAAAAGTATTATTCAACACACTAAGAATAAATTTATTATAAATATTAAATTCAAATCAAATTTTACTGAGGTAATAGATAAAAATAGTGTCTGATCCTCTATGTCTCTTTCTCAAAAGTGGCCATAAATTTTTTAAATATTATTTATTTGTTTTCTACTCTATATGAGAAATATTATGGGTTCATTGAGAAGTGTTTTTTATGATCTTAGAAATAGATTTTGGGTTTTTAGATGATTCTTAATCATTTGGAGAATTATTTATTTTTAGTATTTTTACATATTGTATGACTTCCGTGGAATGTATATAACTTTATTTTATGACATTGAGGTGTATTGTATAACATTAAAAATAATATATGACTTTTAGATTCAATTTTTATGAATTTTTTGTAGAATAGACAAATTTTAGTTCCAATGTGTAAATTTATAAGGATTCTTATGTATTAATGTATTTTTTTAGACATAGCTAGATGATTTTGATTCATGAGTATAAGTTTGGTGGATCATAAGACGCTGAGTATAAAAATTTAGCATATGAATTCAATCTGAGTCATATAGATTCCCAGAAAATGTAACACTTTAAAATTCTTATGAAAGGAAGGGTGTATGAATTACGCGTATGACATTAGAATTCTATTTGAATTTTAAATTTTTGTTAATTATATTCACCTAAAATATAAAATTTTCACCATATTGATCATATGAATTTAAAATTTGTATAATAAAATAAAAAATGTTGAATTTCTAAAAATTTTAATTCTGAAAAAATGGGAATTAATTCAAATGTTTCATTAATATGGTTATGTTACCATATATATTTATATATTGGTAAAATTCATGATCCATTCTGTGATTCATGGGTATTTTAAAGGGATTAGATTAGAAAAACCAATTGGTAGTTTCCTTGTCATTTGAAATTCAATATTTCAAATTATTTATCATTATGAAAAATAATATTCTTTAAGGATTTTTTCATGTAGTTGAGAATCATGATAGTTTACATAAATCAATATATATATATATATAATTTTAAAAAATTATTTTAATATGAAAGTGATAAATGATAAATAAAAATGGATTTTTAAATATTGAGTGAGGTCAATATGCATATATATAAAAGAGATAGAATTTAAGGAACTTCGACTCATGCTTTATTTTTTCTAAATGGGTTAGAAAAAGATGATGTTATTTCAATTAACCAAGAAAATTATTTTTTAGGATTATTTAGTCTAGTTTTTGAATGACTTCTCTCATGGATGGGGTATTCATTCTAAAGTGGTGAGAGGAAGGTTGGCCTACTACTACATCACACTATTTTTTCTAGTAGAAAATGACCAGCTAAAAGAGGATCTAGTATTTGATATAGAATCATATTGAACCATATTTAAGATCTAATTCATTTTATAGTTGTTTAATAATATTTGAATAATTTTTTTTGTATAAATAATGCTAAATATTAAAATAGTGGAATGTTGACAATACATGCCTATAAAGTGAAGTGGGTAATACTTTTTCATACCTTATGTGACTATTTCATGAATCCATAATACCTGAAATTTAATATGGATAATAAAGTCGATATAATTGAAACAATAAAAACACAATAAATAATAGGATCTCATAGTGATGTTTCACCTTGTAAAAATTCCATGTATATTTTGAAACTCTACCATTCTTTTATATGGGTGAGGATGAATGTTTTTATTGAGAGAATAAAAACTTTTACCATTAACATAGGTGAAGTTAAAAATATAATTTAAAAAATATTTGGTGCCACTGAATGACCCCCTAACCAACATCCTCAGTAGTGCCCTACATGATTTGGGATCTATAAGTGGACGTAGAAGAAACTAGGTACCCTTAATGATATACTTTTCAATGTTTATTATAGAGAATTGGAGTTTGGTGGATGGAAGAAGAGTTCCCCTTTCTGAATGGAAATAACATGCATGGTTGTAAAAACCATATTATACAATATATGTGGTTATAACACTTATAAGTGAGTGATGTTTCTATTTTAGGCTACCTACTAATTATAAGATATGGTGCTATGATATTTGATAACAAGAGAAATATTAAGATAAATAGAATGGAAATCAATTCTGTATTATTATCCATATCAATACTATTGTTCACCAATGTTATGGGACTTATGATGGCTCAATATATGTAGAATTTTTTAGAAAAAAAAGTTTACATGAAATTTTGAGCTCATGCAGTCTGAACAAGAAGTGTGGCAATCTAAATTTGAAGATATTATAATAGTTAAAGATGAAATTCTGTATGATTACATCACTAGGGTGAATTTGGTAGTCAGTAAAATTAAAGGTTTTATAAACAATATGGAGTTCTCTATATTTGTTAAAAAAATAATGAGAATATTACTATATAGATTCGATGCTAAAATTGATGGTATAGTAGATAGGGAAAATCATTCCTTGGATGAGCTACACCACAACTTTTTGATTAATCAAATGAAAAAAATATACTCTATAAGAAAAATAAATAAGAAGAAATATAATTGAATGATTTAAACAATGCAGAGATTAAGTTGAAATAATAATTTACATATCCAAGTGACTTAGATAATGATAATGAGGGTAATGAGAATCATAAGAAAATATGGGCTTTCATATACGAAAAAATTAAAACAGAAATGCTAAAATATAAAAAAATTATTCCATTTAAATGTTTTAAATGTGGAGGAATTGGACATATTTATATAACATAACAAAAGATAAATAAATTTATAGAGTTTAATAATGAACTAGAATAAAAACACCAAAATGGAAGTCGAGTAGAATATTTTCTAAATGTTAATAGAGTATTGGATTAAAATCAAATAAAGACACTAAAAATGAACAAGAGAAGAATGTTGAGAAAATTGGAATATGATATATCTTCTTAAAGTGGGGAGTTCTAGATTAATGAGCTTTAAAATACCCTTGATTTATGCGACATGTTAAAACTAAATAATATAATAGTAATAGTGGAGAATAAAAAGGAAAAGAAGCCTACATGATTCACATGTTAGGGATAGAACTTTAGGATCGTCCTAAATAGAACACTAGTGTCAAGATAGAAGTTAAAATTCTCAATAAGTATATTGATAGGATGAGATGTATTTAAAATGATCTTCACAATAAGAAAAATGTGTACTTTATGGACATAAAACTTCTCAATGTGAAATAGTTAAACAAAAAGGTGTTATAAAAAAATTACTGAATAATATGGATACTCGAGGAGAACAATTAAACAAGTTTTAATCATGGTGTACTAAGGAAAAAACCCCCTTAAAATAAAATTGGATTGTGAAAATTCGATTGAATGAAGTTCCTGGTCATATCTGAATGCTCGGAATATTTTTATGGGTTATCATGTTATTTTTAGACATTTTAAATATTAAAATATTAAATCTATAGTCTTATAGTGAAGATTTCATGAAACATTATAGGAAAACATAATTGACATAAACTATTACAGGAACTATAATATATTAAATGTTGTAAATAGAAACTACAAAAACCAATGTTCTTCAAAACCAATGAAAAATAAACCTAATGTTTTACCAAAACAACATCAAAATTTCAAAGGTAGACATGGTAGTTTTATAGAAGATCCTACATTAGAGGGCACTAATAGTGTTGTTTAACTTATGGACACAAATCATCTGTTTTCAATCACAAAATGTCTCCCCTTATTCAAATAATGACTTAATTTATGGGGAAATTCTTATATATTAATAATAATAGACACATGGTCACAAAGACAGAAGTATAAAACTCATATGTGTTGCCTATCTAAAATATTATTTAATAGATTTTAGAGATTTTAGAAAGGTATGACCATATA
The DNA here is from genome assembly GCA_963277665.1 of Viscum album. Lineage (NCBI taxonomy): Eukaryota > Viridiplantae > Streptophyta > Magnoliopsida > Santalales > Viscaceae > Viscum > Viscum album. The sequence goes on from OY728129.1 coordinate 1,438,325,370, forward strand.
GGTCCCAATGTAGAGGATTATTTGACAATGTTTATATGTTAACAAAAAAAATTTCAAAAGTTTATATGATTGAAAAAAGATAAAATAATGATAATTCATTGATTTTAGAGGTAGCTTTGACAGCTAGTGAGAGAAGATCATATATTCCTAATGTTGGGTAATCATCATATATATATTGTGAAACAAAAAGATCAAAAAATATTGAAGATCATGATCGTTAAAGTATGAATTTTTCAAATGATATTTCATTGAAAATTAATGGAATTGTTTGTTATGATATTTAGACAGATAAACTAAATTCAAATAAAATTTTGTTTTTTGATGGACTTAGGCATAACTTGTTGACTGTTGTCTAGATATGGGATGAGGGTAATGAGATAATATTCAATAAAAAACATTTATTCATTAAAATATCTGAATATGGAAGAATAATTTCTCATGGAAAAATATAGTGGTGATATGTTTTAGATTAGAGATATATGAAATTCCAACAATCTCAACACCAATTTTCAAAACCATTTTTACTATGGATGAATTTTTTATATTACTCAAAATAATTTGAGTAAGATATCATAATAAAATGTTGTGATGGATCTAAGATTGTTGATCTGAGATATATATGGTGTTTGAAAAACCTATTCAATGGGTAAAATGATATAAGAAATGTATAAGATTAGAGATACAATCAATAAGACCACTTGAATTAATTCACAAAGATTTATTTATACCTATGAGAAATTAAAATAAAAAATGTAACATGTATTTTTTCATATTAATTTATGGTTTCACAAGATGAAAAATAGTTTCATTTTTAAAACACAAGTCAAATGATGTGGATATTTTCATTATTTTTAGAGAAGAAGTCGATATAGATCCTTACAAAAAAATTAACAAATAAAAATATGATATTAAAAAGGAGTACAATTGATGATATTTTGAATGTAATCATAAAATTATTGATATAATAAATCAATATAGAACCCTATACAAAACAAAAAAAATAATTTATTTTTTTAATTCATTAATATACTTATTTTGTAAATGAGGTGAACACTAAATTGTTTATTTTAATGATCAAAATAATTTTTTCATGGAATCATTGGGTAATATTTTTCACATTCAAAACTGATTATTTGTAGGCAAAATTTAACCTTTATTTCACATGAATGGTGGAAAAAATGAATCATACATTAATCTAATTCAGAGTCTTCGAATCCATTCCCTGATCAAAATGAAATAATTGAATATAGAGAAATTTGAAGAGAATATTTAAGAAGGTGTATTTCATGGATCCATAAATAATGGGAAATTAATTAAGTTTTCCAATAATATAATTCAAAATGTTTTTGATTTTTCAAATTTAAATTTCATTGAAAATAAAACCATAAATCTTTGTCTGGGTGTAGCATTCATTGAAGATGATAATAAATATATAAATAATATTTAAGCATATATAAGCAAAAAAAACCTGAATTAGAACCTAATATAGAAGGTGTTGGAACTTATTAATCAAATTATGAAGATGAGGCTGATAAGAATGAAAATTTGAAATATAAAATTCAGAATATTTATTTGGATACATTGAATATCATTGAAATTCATTGACTACCAGTTAAAAAACAGAAAGGGCTTCATGTTAAGTTGACATAACCTTAGTCACTCAAGTTGAGCAACAATCCCTAAATGGCCTGAAGGCCTTAAAATTTCATTCAATTTGATAATTCCATTTTTATGGGTTGAAGGAAAATCCTAACATGTCATATAGGATTCTTGACATTACATGACACAAAGGCCTTAAAAGAATTTATCCCAGACTAAGAATACTTAGATCTTGTCCTCCCGAGCATCTGCATTCTGTTCAGCTCTCCACATTCTCATGGTAGTTTGTGTAGCTTTCTTATGTAGAGAGGCAAAAGCCTGGGACCAATGGAAACTTCCATACCCTCTTATTATTCCAAATCCTTTTAGTTATTCTCTAGTGAATGTTCCTGCACTGAATCCTTGTCTCGATCTTGTTCCTTATATAATATGTCTGGTTGTTTAAACACATTATGTATTACAAAGGCCTTGATGTGTCGCAAATTTCTTGAGGTTTCCCAAAGGCCATAAGGTGGTCCGAATGACATATTCACCCCAAGGCTTGGGTGGCCAGAAGGCCTTGATGGACTTGAGGACCAAACTGGTGGCCCACAGACTGAATTGGATGAATTGTTCTCATCGCTATAGTACCAAATAGTACACGCTACAGTACCTGCACATATTCTCTATAGTCCCTACTATAGTTCCTATTATAGTACTGCTACAATAACATGGAAATATTCCTCCACCTAGATTTGATCCATGGCCACTTGGATGCACATGAAAAGTCCCCACCAACCGAGCTGAGGATTGTGTTCTCAAGTTGAGTCAGATTCATTAGTTGAATCCATTCAGTTTAAAGAGTAGATTTAATATTTAGTCATGAAAAAATAAATATAGGAAGAATAAAACATGTGAATTTGTTATAAACCCATTGATAATAATTTCACTGGGACCATGTGGGTTATTTGAAACAAGTTAAAAGATCTCAGGAAATTTTTCGAAAACAAATCCATAATTGTTTCCAAATGGTACTCTCATGATAAAGTGGTTCATTTTAAAGATAAAATTTCTCAATTAAAATATTGGAGGGAAAAATAATTTTTCTTATAAAGGAATAATAATGAAAATAAAAAAAAATCAATGTCAATTTTCCCTTTTAACGGGTAGAGACAGAAGAGGAAACATATATGGAAGATTTGAGTGTTTTTCTCAATATAATGACGTCAAAATAGTATAAAATATGAAGAATACATTGTATGGATAAAACCAGGAACTATGAGAATGGTATTCCATGATGGATATAAGGGATCTAAAATTCATAAATAGAAAGGTAGATAGATATTTTTACATCAAATAGATTGTATTAAGTACACTCATTGTTATTCTCTATGTTGATAACGTTATTTTTCTGAGAGATATGATGTTTTTTGTAACAGATTAAAAGAAATGAATATTATATTTGGGATTTTCATGCTAGGTTATCATAAATTTTTACAAGGGTTACAAGTGTTTCAAGATGAATATTGCATCTTCCAATCCACATAGAAGAACTCAAAAGAATTTTTAAAAAGGTTTGAAATAGAATATTCCAGGCCAGCGACTAGACCCATTTTGGTGGAACTAAAATTATCAACATATATTGATAGAAATTTTTCCAATCAAATTGATTTTTTGGAATTGATATGAATATTACTCTATCTCATTGTTTTCTAGATGAAAATAATTTATATTTTTAATATCTGTTCAATATAATTGACTGAACTAAAGGGGACAACATTTAATGATATAAAAAATTGTGAGATAAATTAAAGGAATATTGAATTAAGGAAAATTATAAAAAAAATAACATGAATCTATATGATTTTAAAAATACATATTGGGAAGAAGATTATTATTATAGAAGATCCAATTTATGTGGAATATTCACATTAGGTGATAACTGTTTGAGTTTGAAACTATAGAAATAATAATTCTAAAACATTAAAAACTAGAGAGGATGATTATGTCGCTTCCATGAATGCATATTATCAAATAATTTAGATGTAATAGTAGTTTAGTGATTTTCAGGTGATGGTTGGGAAACATTGAAAATTTAATTATGATAATCAAAGTGTTATATATCATTATAATAATAAAATGCAATAATCAAAGCCTATGAACATTGATATCACATTTCATTTTAAAAATGAGCTGGTGTATAATGAGGACATAAATATATAATCCATTCCTACTAATGACGAAATGGATGATATTTTCACAATTTCTAACCTTAGGGACATATTTGATAGCTTGATATTGATCTAGAATGTTCACCCCCAAACTATTGAGAACCTTTTTGTGTCCCCCCATTAATCTTTGTATGATGTAGTTATCGGGGAAGAAGTATGTACACAACTCATTTTTGAAAAATAGTTTTTCATGGAGGTATACTTTTTTGTCCTTATTTTAGTGGTTGTGTTTTTTGTGAAAGGGGGGGTTTCATTTGAATAGGTTATTCCCCTCACTAAGGGGTGGATCTTATAACATGGTTAAAATATTTATTATCACTAAGATATTGAGTTATATCAAAAACACTAATCTAACATGTATTATGGTTTCAAGATATTTATCCTTAGGAAAAATATATGATTTAGTGTATCTTGAATGAGAAGTTTATTTTTAAATATGATGTTGAGAAAGAGTTTCATGGGTTGACAAAAAATCCAGTAGTGGAGATCCAAGACACTTTAAATTTATAGAATAATTTTTTTGTAGTTTTAAAACATATATGATAAATATGATTGGTTTCTTGAGACTTTTTTTTATGATTTTGGAAATGGACTGAAGTGTTTTTTATTATTTTGAGTAATTTGGAGAAGTCGGGTTTTGGGGTTTTTATAGATCGTTTGACTTATGAGGAAAGTGTATGATTTTATAATATGAATTTAACCTACTGTGTACAAATTTTACAAAACATATGTTTTTTAGAGACACATCATATAAATTTAAAGCATAACGTATTACATTAAGTTAGAGAATCAAACTTTATAAGATATCATATGGATTTGGATCATATTACTTCAAGTAATTCAGTAATACTTACTCATATGAATTTAATAAAAACATATGAATTTTCTAGATCATGAAACTCAAAATGTATTACTTTTGTGATTGACTTTTATTGGATTTTTATGAATCCAAAATGATCATAAGACTAAAAAATTGTTTTCGAAGGAAAATAATTATAATTGAATGTATGAATTCATAATTCTATATGATTTTATAGTAAAAAAATAGTTCCACCCATAAAACAAGTGTATGACTACACTAATCATATGACATTAAATGTCATATGATAAGTGTGTATTATAAAATGAACTATTCGGTACTGTAACAACCAAAACTATTAATCTTTGGGCCAATGTTTTAGTCCTTGAGTCGTTTAAGGCCTTCGGGCCACCCATGCCTTCAGGTCAATAAGTCCTTCGAGCCACCTCAAGGCCTTTAGGCCACCTCAAGGCCTTCGAGACACCTGTTCTGCAGATACCGACTAGAAATATTCTATAGGGTATAGGTTCTAGAGTATGATTAAGAGTAGGCACATTCACTAGAGTAGATATATCAGATTTGGAATAATGAGAGGGTATGGAAATTTCCATTGGTACCAGGCATGTGCATCCCCGAACATGACATCTCTATCAAAATACATGCGAAGGTGGAGAGTTAATAATGATTTAGATTCTAGGTAGGGGTGGCTCCAAGTATTCATAGTATAGAATGAATTCCTCTAGGGCCTTAGGGTCATGTAATTTCATGAAGTCTACTGGACATGTAAGTGTTCCCCTTCTACCCTTAAAAGAGGTATTATCGAAAATGAATAAACATTGAAGGGCTTCGGGCCATACAAGAAATACCTATTTGCTCACTCAGTGGTTCAATCATTGATTCATGGGATTTTTAATGGGATTAGATGAGAAGGATCATGGGTGATTCCCATGGGATTTCAAATTCAATATTTGAAATTACTTATCATGGTAAAAAATGATATTCATTATGGATTTTTCTTATAACTGAGAATAGTGGAATTTTCTATAAATATTATTAATATATTATTCATGAGTTAATTTTAAAATTAAAATTACACATGATAAATATAATTGGGATTATAAATTTTTTAAGAGGTTACAATACATTGTTGTATCAAAGAGTGATATTTTAATAAATAAAACATGTGCAACATTTTTTGTTTCTTAAGAGATTAGGGTAAGGTGATACTTCTACCATTGAGCCAAATTTTTATTTCTAAGGAGGAGGATGTCCAGTCCATACATGAATACTTTCAATCATGGTTTATCCATTAGGAAGTAGTGAGAGGAAGGCTGGTTTGGTGTTGATTCACTGCATTTTTTCTAGAAGTCATGAAACATCTATAATAAGATCTTGTATTTGATATAGAATCATATGAAACACATTAAAGATCCAATTAATTATATTATGAAGGAAGATGGATTGAAGAATAGTTTTTTATAGTTAAAAATTCCAAGAATTCAATCACTTGGAAGTGAATGATACTTGCACATAAAGAGGAATGGATGATAGTTGATCAAACCATCTGAAAAAATTTCCATCATTTGTAATCACTTAAATTTTATTGTGATGATAAATTCTGTATACCTAAAAAAATTTAACACGGTAATGATTATGATCTCCCATCAAGTCCAAACCTTATAAAAAATTCATGTGTGTTGTGCTTCCTTACCATTCTTAAATATAGGTGAATATGTGTGTTTTTATAGAGTGAATAAATACATTCACCAATCATAGGGGTTAAATTGAAAGGATAATTTAAAAAATAGTTGGTACCATTGATTCATCCCCCCTAGTGGTACCCTATAAGATATAGTCCCCCCATTATTAGTGGAATTAATAATGATTATCATCTATCAATACATCAAGAAACCCATTATAACACCCCAAAATTCTATTGTAAGAACATTATAGTTGATAGTGTTAATGACACATGACACCAAGATTGTTAGGGAATAAAACATCCTGATAATTTATAGTATATTTACTATTTAAAATAGATTCTATATATGTTAGTGCATGTAACACTGAGTTAGAATACATTACATAAAATTCTGTCCTTCTTCAATAGATTATGCTACACGCAAGACTGAGATTCACCAAACAATAATATATTATTAGAATATTATTATATATAACAAAGATACTAAACAAGTACCTATGAATAATAATAAATAAATTATGTAAATTATGGTTTACAAAAATATAAAATGAATTAAATGGTTCCAACTAAATTATAAATTAATAATAGAATCAATTGAAAATAAATTGAATTTTTTTATAGAAAAATATTTTTATGCTGGAGAAGATTTCTAACACTAATTTATTAAATTAATTACAAATATTTAGTTATATTAATGTAATATATATATATATATTTATAAAATTAAACATTTTTTATATTTAACTAATATATTTGATAGGTATAAGATAAGAGTAACCCCAATGTTACACATAAAAACCATTATTTGTATAATGGCACTTTTAACACCTTTTCATGGAGAAACAATTTTAAATAAAATTTTTACTCTTTTATTTATGTACTATATCAAAATAAACTTCATATTTCAAATTGAAACATACAAATTATGTAGGGATGATGTTTTATTATTTTTTTCATTAACTTTTTTAATAAAGATAGAGAAATACTAAATTTTAATTCCAAACTTCTTTTCATATAATCTATATATAAGGATAAATTATATTTTAAATTGGTTTTAATGTTTAATTAGATAATAATATTTTCTATTAATAAAATTTATATCAGTGTTATCAATTTCAAATTGATATTTACTATAAAAACATAGAAAACTTTCTTACATTTTTACTTCAAAAACCTGTATTTTCGTCCCGTATTTGGGATTAAATTTAAATTAACTTTCACCTCTTATATAAATATAATTTTTAAAAAATGAACTCTATATTTTTAGTCCTTATAATTTATAATTTATAATAATGTAAAATTAGTTTTTGAGCAAAATTATTAGTGAATGTAACTAAAACTGATTAGAATGATAAGGTTAAATTAATCTTAATAAAGGAATAAACTGTAACCATAAATCCCATAAAAACCTATAAAATTGTCCAATAGATATTAGTTGTCCATATATTGACCCCATATTCCATTTATTATAATTTGGTATGTTATTGTATCCACCTGAAACATGAAAAACATGGGAATAATTCCTTTGTGAAAATATTACAGCAGTGCCACTCCTCATCCACTATAAATGGCCACCAATTCTACATATTTTTCAAACCTCTCAAAAAAAATATTCTTCCACGATCTACCAAAATAGACTTCCAAAATCCCTCACCTTGACCATTAATCCCCCTTTAGGCATAAATACTTCCACAAAAGAGTCTTCTTATTTCAAAATTTATTCATTCCATTAAAAACCTAGAAATAGTGAATTTCCTTTTTCCTAATATTAAATAGATATCACGGGGTTTTTTTAAACCAAATTTATTAAATATAAATTTATAGTGTAAAAATTTTAATATGTAACCTTAGAAAACAAATTATTTTGAAAATTTAAATATAGAAAAAATATACTCATCTAACTCATATGAAACTATAGAATTTAATGACATAATGGATATGGATTACTATAATTTTCCATAAAGAATTTTTTATTCTATTATAAATTTATCATGAAAATCATGAAATAATTTGGTTATCATATCTTTACAATCCAATTTCGGAAAAAATATTCACTTGTTCTTCATATACTTGTCGAGTTAAACAACATTTTCCATTTAAATCTCTAAAATTTTCTATTTTCATGTACTTATTTGTTATCGAAGGATAATCTATTTTCATATATCTAGATTTCTTGTATTTTTTAAATATTACTTATTTAAAACATATTTTCCATTCTCTATTATCAAAACACATATACAAGTATTTTGTTTCTATTTTTTTTGTTCTCTCATCCAAATAATTATTCCTATTTGTAACTTTATTTGAGTAAAATGATTAGAACTTAGTTTATTATATATTTATATTATATAAGTTTGAATTTTTATATATGTAACTATAATCCCTTCTTTTTATCCTTTTTATTTTTATTATCTCTCTTAATATAAAGTTTATTCCATTTAAATAATCAAATCAATTCATCTACTCTTGGACTATCATTCTCTAAAAAATATATTGATGATTTTACCAATCAAATTCTTATCTATAACATATATGTCTCCCATAATTTTTATTACATTGATATTGTTCATGACTATTTGAGGCAAAATCACAAAATACTCACCTAGAAGAAAATTGAAACATTTATACTCTTCATAGATCATCACCCACTTGGACTCAATAACGTTTAACATTTTGAAATAAGTTTTTCTTAGGACATCATAATAATATTTTCATTCATTCAAGAAGATGTCTAGAAATAATTTTTTTATATATTTCACTAATTGAGTGTTCTGAACAGTGTAATTTTATGCAAACTTAACTGTCTCAACATTAATGAGAGACATAAGTAAATTTTCTAGAATTTATCAATAATTTTAGGGAAAAATAAAATAATATATTTTGGTATTAATGATTAATTAATTTTTTATGTACTCCTTGTAAGTGTAGTTCGTTTATTCAAAGAATAGTGTACATTTTTGTTTTATAAATTCTAGTATATCGACCAATGTCATATTTTTCATTGAAATTTATCTTTAAAATACGTTACTTTAAGGAAATATTAGATTTTATCTCTAATATAAGATATTTTAGCAAGTAAATCATCTTTAAGAAGGTGGTATATTAAATAGTGAAAATAGTAAAGTAAAATCCCCATAACACAAATATATTTTTTGTAAAATATTAACTAAATCTAGAAGACAGATTAGATAGGTAATGTGGTAAAACAAATATGTGCGGAAAGACTAGAATTGATATTATAGAATTTATATATCAATCTAGATTATTTAAATAGATATATAAGATAGATATCATTATAGACTTAGATATTATAATAATGTAGTTTTTAAATATAAAATATTAGAGTATAGTGATGTAAAAGAGTTTAAGGATAAGAAATCCATAAGATCCTATTTTAATCAACTACATTGAAAATGTAATGATCCAAAGGTTTAGTACTTCTTGATTTATAATAAAAAAAATTAAGATGATGTTTTTCTAGATTTGGATTATCAAGAACTAAGTGTAAGTAATTCCCACTATGTAACACAATTTTTTATAAGAATAAATCTATTCACCAAGAGGTAAGTATATGATAAAATTAGGTTTAAAGTACTAAAATAAAGTGAAACTATAAATAATGATGGTTCAAATTAATATAATTCAAGCATGATTTACCTTCAAGGACACTAGAGAATGTGTAATATGAATGTTTAAATTATATATAAATGTTTAGAGAGAACTCGTATTTTAAATTTGAGATATTTCTTTATAAATATTGTTGACTATTATTGTATAATTTTATGTAAAAAAACCTTTGTGTGTGTCTGTGTTGATAGAACATATGAGTGGGTGTAGTTGAGTGATTTACATTCAAAAGAACCAATGTTTTTCATACCATGTTCAAATCATTAGTTATTTTTCCTTAAAATATGTTATGTTTTGTTATCTCAGAGACTAGTCATATTATATATTGTCCATTTAAACCAATACATTATCATTCATTTATTCTTGTTCCATATATCAAAGGAGATGTTATCATAAAAGTACCTTATAATATATGTATTAATCGGTTATCCTAGATTCATGATCATCATATTGTGTTGTTAGGATATATTGAGATCAGTATGGGTAGGGTAACTTGTATAGATAAGAAACTGATCACTCATTGGATATATGTTTGCAAACTTGAATAGTATTTTCTCACTTAAAGTACACCACAAGAATTGTCGTATATTTATTATTGGTCTTACATAACTAAAACAAATTTATGGAACCTTCGATATGATTTTATAAAATTGGTTCCCAATTAAAGTAGATTTGAATACATGTAATATTTATATGTAATGTGATTAAATTCATAACCATTATATGAGATATAAAGGGAAATGAATTATTAAATTAATATGAAAATGATTCATTCAGTATGTATATTATACATACAATGTAATAATTCTGAATATAATTTTATATGGTATGTATGTAAAATATAACATTTTAATGGTGAGAATAAACATAAAAAATCTTATAATATTTAAGTGTTAGTTTCCTTCCAATTATAATCATTGTTTTGAAGTCCATGGTCAATCAAATAAGCATTTCATTATATGTTAAAAGTTAATAATCTATCTTATGTTAAGTGAAAATAATAAAATATATCTTAATGTCAATTTTGGGCGAAACATGAATAGTTGTCCCTGTTATATTCGAACATATAAGCATAATGTTGAGAATAATCCTGATATGAATTGGGAAATATGTTACTCACTCAATAATCCAAGAGTTTTATATGATAAAATTAACATGATTTGTTTAAATAAATACATTTTTCTATGTATAAGGAATTGGACTTTAACATTTCATAATCTAGATTTTTATTCAATAAAATTAATTTTTTTAATTCATGGATCTTTTCTAGTTTAGATTTTTAGAGAATTAGGCTAGAAATATTACATAAAAACTCAAATATTACAAAGTTCACACTTCTACACAACATTAATTTTTTCACAAAGTAATAAATTATAAAATAAAACATAATTTATTTTTTATGAAAAATCTTCATAACTTTCCACTTCATTTCCTTATTTATCTTACCCATCCTTATACTTAGTGGTTTTTTTAAAACATTGGAGGAGCACAAAATATTTAGTAAGGGGTATGAAAATGAATAAAAAAACTATTAGTCCATGAATACTTGTTATCCCAAGAATTGTTTATTTCACAAAGTCATATTTTTAACTCATAAAACATAATTTCTTTAGCTTTACTCATTAAATCATAAGTTTCCATTAAAAATAAAAAAACATAAATCATAAAGGTAACATGTGGCAAAAATTCTCTATTAGTATTAAATTTGTTATATGTTTCACAACTACATATGGAGTGACCTTCATGATTACATTTGAAATACCCACCATAATATATTCCGTTATTGTCTTAGAAAAACCCCTACCAGTTAACTCCATATCAATAAAAAATTAATTGGAGAGATATAACGGGCTCACCCTAATTTTTTTTATCATGGAACCACCCGTAATTATAATCATCACTGAAGAATAATTACATAACCATAACAAAAAAATATTTCATAAAATAAGAAATATAACTTTTTCCCATTTAAATCACTTTTCATTTTTATAAAGTCTCACACTCGTTGATGAAAAGAAATTATTTAAAAATAGAATTCTAAAATTGAAAATGAAACATAAAAACATTAAAATGAAATGTAACTAATAAATTTCATTAATGAAGTATATTTTAAAAAAAATCTTTTGGATTTTGTAAAAATAGTTTAAATAATGACTTTAAATGAGGTCTTTTTAAAAAATAGACCCCTACCATGAGTCCGAATCATCACATAAAATTCTTATCTTATAGAATAATATAAATAGGTTAATTATTAAATTTATTTAGAACCATTTTAAATTTATTTATTTATTTTATATCACTTATTATCATTTTATAACCATTAATTAATTATTTATGTTCATGTTGGATGTTTTGATGATATTCGGTACTTGAGTCCATAGTGAATTTGGTATGATGAAAATAGTCAAAGTGGTCATTAGTGATTAATATGAAGAATAATATTCATAAAATGATTATAATTTTTATACAACTATTATTCTTTTAAATAAAACCATTAATTATAGTAAAGAAAATTGTACTATTTTATAATCATGGAGACAGTAGGTCGTACATATGCATGAGTAACGTTTTCATTTTTAAATGATCATTATGGAATCAAGGTAAGTTTCGTTTTATATTTACATAATTTTTATGATATATGTAATATCATATTATTCATTTAAATATACTTATAAATATCTTCAATGTTATGTGTAGATGAAAAGAAAATCACATCCCTTTGTGGAGGTGATACTTCACACGTATGCCCGAACAATATTATCATTTTTATGTGCATGAAATGGGAAGAACATAAATGATATATTTTTCATAAATAATGATAAATATGTCATTAATATCATATATAAACATTGATTCCATCATTATAACCTGTCTAGAGAGACAATGGTGGAAAGAATATTATATCGGTTCGTGAGGTGGTCATCTGTCGTATGCACGAACGAGTAATAATTTTCTAATTTGATTAAATTGGAGATAGATTTAGGTGATGATATTAACATAATGACATATATGTATATTGAGGATACTGGGGTTATTATTTCATCATACTGAATAATATTTTATTTAAGTGGAAAAATAAATAATATAGAAACACTAAATTAAGAATGATATCTCTTCTTTGAATGATCACCATTGATTAACACATTAACACCTCTAAGGAGGGTTTTATGGCTAAACAAAGGAATATTGATTGTGGGGAGTGATTATAATAAGGTATATGGTTAGAAATTTTTTAAAAAAATGGTTTTTATATGAATTAAAATGATAATAATGTGTGCCCTTTTTTGGTGAGGGGAGGGGCACTCTTGGAATTATTCAAAATATTATATTAATATATATTATTTTTCTATTCTAAAAAAGAATAAAAATGGAATTATTTATAAAATAATAAGGGTATGTCTTGAAATAAATTAATTTTATAAAAATTATATACATTATTGAATATTTTTTAATCCTTATCTTATTGTTTTAACCCGTATTTAATCCCTTTAAGTCATTCCATGATGTCTTGTAATTTACACATTTAGGGTTAATATAATTACTATTAATTGTCAAAATACCTAAAATTTAATCATTGATGAAAACATAATCAATAACCGAATCATTTTTTGGAAATATATATTTTTATTAACTTTAAATCATTTAATAAAATATTTTTTATTAGAAAATATCATTTATGTTAATTTTTACACTATTCATTGCTTGATATTTAAAAAATATCATAAAAAAGATATATTCTAACCAAGAAATCTAAAAATAATAATTTTATTGAAAACTTCATCTACCAATTTATTTGATGATATTAATCAACTGAAATTATATATGTTTTATCATTTTTAATATCATTTATTTAGTATGTAATTTAATTAAACAATTATTGCATCATCATTGGGTAATCCTTTAATTTAATTATTTCTTCTCTAAAAATTAAAAATAAATATTGAAAATAAATATAAATATTATATATTTCAAAATACCAGTTATTGAATAACATATCCCTTTTATAAACCAATATTATAAATATTTCACTTGTTAAAAACAAAAGTGTGACAAATTGACTTTCCTATGAATATAATATTATAAATTTAATAGTTTACTCCATTTGGATTACAATGGTTAAAATTTCAGCCCAAGGATTATTTTGGTAGAAGAACACTCGTACAATTAAATTAGGACAATATTTAGGGTAATTTTATAAAATTTGTAATATTATGTTTAGCCTTAATTAACCGATCTGCCGTTAACAAGAGAAATCAAAATTATTAAAGTTAACATTCATATTTTTTTAAAAAGAGGAACTTATATAGTTAATTTGGACCTTATTATTCAAAAAATTGAGTCCATTTTTTCCAATTCAATTCATAAAATTGTCAAAAATAAATAATAAAATAATCTCATGGACGGAATTAGAAAACACATTTTTGAAGTAATAATGTTCGAATGATTGAAATGTTTTTATATCCAAATTAAATGTGAAATTTATTAAAATGAACTAAATTGGATTAATTGATAAAAAACGGATCTATTTATACTTTAAATCCATTAAAAATATAATTATAAATAATAAATTATTTAGATGAAAAAAAAAATTCAATTGAAATGCAATATTTTTTCATTACTAATCAAAATATGAAACATACCAAAAAAAATACCAAAATTTCATGAAAATTAAATGTTTATATTATTATTTCCAATAAGAAGTTTATTTTATAAAATAATATTTATAAAATTTTCAAAAACAATATTTAAACAAGTGCGCCATCAAAAGGTTGTAAAACTACCCTTTAGAAAAATATATTTTTTTATGTGTAAAATTGGATTTATTATTATATCATGTAGTGAAAACACATAGGATGAATTTTAAACATTATATTGAATATATTATAAATCTTATTAATGTAATCTAACAAGTTTTATTGGTTTATTTATTGGCATAAAACATACATGTTCACATTTAAATAGTTTTTTTTGAAAAAACTATCCTTTAATTTTAAAATGGTTTTACTTTATTTTATAATTAATTGGCAGATAAATTATATATACATGTGTAAAAAACATTTTTATTATTCAGTTTATCTTTTTCATTCACACTATTCTAATGGATAGGTTATAATAGTAACATTTGAATTATAATATTTAGTTGTTTTCATAATCTCGATGTAGTGTATCATGTATGATATCGAATATAGTGTTATTTTTTAAAAATTAAATATGTTACAATTTCCCCCTTTAATAAATTCATCCCTCTAAATTTGTAGTCAGGATTGAAAACTTGTGGTTTGATTTTTCAAAATACCTTTTTAAAATCCCACATCAGAAGAAAAAGAGGATTAACAAAACATCCACTTTAATAGAAGAAAGGGAAGTGTGAAGGTCACCTGAGATAACACATACTAAGGTTCCTTGTAGGAAAACACATAAATTAAAGGGAAAAATAACTATATATTTATTCGGTATAGTAATAAATAACATGTTTATGAAAAAATATAACTATCATAAAACCAAAAATCTCTGCTTGGTTAAAATGTTAATGATTTCTAAATAATAAAATTGAATATATAATATCTTTGTATTAAGATAATTTTCATATATTTGTGGAATTATATGACTAAATATATTAAAAATATAAGAAAATATTCTTAATTTACAAGTATAGTTTCATCCTTTGATCAATTTTTAAGAAAAAATCATTTTTCCTCCAAAATTTAAGAATTTAAGATGGATATTTCTTGCCTGGAGAACTAGAATAAATTTTTAGGTACTCATATAACCCATAAAATATTAACTTTATATTTTTTATATCTTAAAAAATTAACCAAAAAATATAATGTTTTGGAAAATATAATATAATTCTCTAAAATGAATAAACCTTTATATAATGACAAAATACAATAATCTCTAAAATTTTATAGTGATACCCAAACATCAAACTAGACTATTCATAAAATTAAAATCCT
Organism: Viscum album; assembly: GCA_963277665.1. Lineage (NCBI taxonomy): Eukaryota > Viridiplantae > Streptophyta > Magnoliopsida > Santalales > Viscaceae > Viscum > Viscum album. The sequence goes on from OY728129.1 coordinate 1,438,341,264, forward strand.
TAAAATTCATAAAAATATTATAACTAAGATTAAAACCTGAAAATTATAAGCATTTAATCACCTAGACATCCAAAAATTATTTTAACTTTATCTCCAAAAAATAAATTTCTCTTGAAGTCTCATCGTACTAATTAAATTTCTTAGTTATCTTCAAGATACACTAACACTTTATATAAATTAACTAAATCATCATAAGTCCAAAATAAAATTATACATTCTTTAAAAATCTAACTCTAATTTCTAAAATAAGATCACATAGTATTATGTTTACCTTAATCAAAAAGGGTTCCCAAAATAGTAAACTAATTCCAAAATAACATTAATCCCTTAATTACAAAATACTTTTCAATCCCATGGTTTCATATTCTATAAATCATATGTTCCCAAAAAAAATTATTATTAATCAATAAAATCATTCAACTAAAATTAAAAAATTCATACTAACTATGAATTTGCATATGCCAATGGAAGGTGATGCACCCTTATCTCCCTTCAGTTGATGGTTTGATTCCCATGGCCTTGCCAAATGCGATAGGTTTTCACCCATCCTAGGATTTTTCCTTTAAAAAACATTTCTTATAAAATTTGAAAAATATGATAAAATCCTAAAAAATAATCATAACATGTTCTAACATCAGAGTTTATCTTATACCATTAATTTTTCATCAATAATAAAAATAATATCATATAATTACTTCAATATCAAGGATCATTTAAACCATAAATGATATTCATCATCCTAAAAAAAAATTCACCTAAAAATATAAGGGTTACATATAAGACAAACTAAAAAAATTATTCCAGAGTATTCCCATCGACAAATAAGTTTTAATACTTTTAAACATTTATCATCCTTTGATCAAAAATGACTCTTGAACTCTATTTATTTATACATCTTAATCATTAAACATTATTAATAATCCTTAACCATGATTTACCACCTTATTACATACTAATTATTTCCTATAAAAATATGAATCATATCTAATATTTAATAATGTTAAAATAGCATCATAAAGTAGTCCATACAATTTTATATGTCATTTACAGTTTCTTAGTCTTCAATTATAATGGAATTAGGTATTACTAAAAAAATATATGTATTTTTTCTTTCTGATAATACTTTTTTATACTTATTCTTAATATATTAATTCTCATTTTGAACATACTCCCAACATTTCAAACATTAAATCAATAACTTAGGAAGAACTTATTTCCCATTCATGGAGTCACCTGGGGAAGATTATTATGTTATGGACCTCCTTTTCTAGATTTAAAACATCTTCCCATCCCTTTAAGACATTTTTTCTAGGTGATTATTTCAATATCCTTGACACATATGTCACCAAATATATTTTACCTTTAGGATCATTATTACCTAAAATTCCATAAGGATTCATTTCTCTAAAATATGACAAATTAGAAAACTCACCAAGGTTAAAATATTCAATCATTACTCTTAAAAGTTTTTTTATAATAACCATAAGAGTTCTAATTTATCTCCCATTTCATTTGTTTGATTAATCATAGTACCACTGAATTTTCTATCACATTATTTGATACTTTGGTGCCTCCTTGATCAAGGCATTTGATAAAACCAAAAAGGTTAGTGTGAGATATTAAATCATAATATACCATCTGATGAGAAAAAAAATATCCTTATTCAGGATATCTAAAAGTAATTTACTTTTTCTAAAATAATAAATATTCTTTCTATCATGATCACCATTGTGGTTTATATAAATTTTCACTTTTGATTAAATAAAATACAATCCTCTATAGTAATCTAAGCCATCATTTGATACCAACTATAAGGATCATACCTTAACGTTTTCATAATCTTGAGTTTTTGGCAATAAAATTAATTTCTTTAACTTTGAGGATCCTTTATGGTTTATATTTATATAGAATTAGGCCAAAACTATCACTTCAAATAAAATTTTAATTTTTAGAATCTTATACTCAATATCTATTTTCAAAAAAATACAATTTAAAATAAAACATGATTCCTTTTTCATGAAAAATCTTATTAACTTACAACAAGACTTATTTATTTTTCCCATACATATACCGTGTGATAAAAATAGTAAAACATGGGATGATTATACAAATTCTCATTAAGGGATATAAAAATAAATAAGGATATCATTTTTCCATGAATACTTTTAAAGCCCTAAAAATATTTTTAAAAAGTTAAACTTTTCACCCATATAACATAAGCTCTTTATATTACCACATGAAATCATTAGTTTTATATAAAACATCATATTAAACATAAATCATAAAGGTATATTTTAGAATAAATTCCATATCACTCTAACATTTACATTATCTTTCACAACTACATTGGGAGTAACCTTCATGGTTAAATTTAGAATACCCATCGTAGTATACTCCATTCATCTATTAGGAGAACCACTACTGGATACCTCTATCTCATTACCTAATGTATTGGGGAGAAATAATGGGATAAAACATCCTAATTTTATCATATAACCACCCATTATTGTAATAATCTCCCAATAATCCTAACATAATCAAAATAATGAAATCTTGCCTAAAAGAATAAAAATAACATTTCCACTTTGAAATCACATTTCATTTTTACAAAGTCTGACACTCATAAATGAAAACAATTTATCTGAAAAGAAAATCGTAAACTATAAATTAAAACATTATAAAAATAAAACTAAATGAAAGTGATAAATTATTTTTTTGATTTTTATGTTAAAAAACAGCCCTTTTCTCGTTTGTAAAAATAGTAGAAAGAGTAACTTTAAATAATAGTTTTTAAAATAAAGTCCCTTAAATTGAGTCTAACTCATCACGTAAAATTTTTATTTTCCTAAATAATAAACATAAGTTAATTATTTCATTTTTTTGATACTATTTTTAATATTTATTACTCTTTTTATATTATTTTTTTCATGTTATAACCATTACTTAATTATTATAGTCCACGTCGAATGTTTTGACATTATTAGGTACTTAAGTCAAAAATGAATTTGATATGATTTAAATAGTCAGTGTTCATTAGTCTGTTATATCTATAATAATATTGATGAAACTTTTATCATTTATATACATCTACTATACTTTTAAATTGAACTGTTAAATATAGTTAGGAAAAATAAACTACATTATAATCATAGAGACGGTAAGTCGTGCGTACACATTAATAACATTTTCATTTTTAAATGATTATTATAGGTAGAAGCAATGTATAACTTTTTCTTTTAATAATGATCATGATATAAATAAATTCATATTAATTATTTAAATATACTTATATATATATATCAACCATGTCATGTGGTGACAAAAAATGAATCACATTGCCCCATGGAGGCGATAATTCAAAAATATGCACAAACGACATTTTCATTTCTATGTTCATTAAAAGGTAAAAACTAAAATGATATATTATTATTTAAAAATGATAAATATTTCATCAATATCAAAAATAAACATTAATTTTACCATTATAACTAGCCTTGAGAGACAGTGGTGGAAAATGAATTATATTGGTTCGTGATGTGGTAGTCCTCTGTACAGAAGAAAAAATAACTATTTTCCCATTTGATGTAAGTGGATATATATTTAGGGGATGATATTAAAATAAAAAATATATAATCATATTTAAGATATTGGATTTATTATTTCATCATGATTGAATAATATTTTAATGATGTGGAAGAAGAAATTAGAGAGAAACTATTAATTAAAAATGTAAACTCTTCTTCAGAATATCTCCTTTGATTAAAACCTTATTACCTTTAAGATGGTGTTATGGATAAAATATGGACTCTATATTGTGGGTATGGATTATAATAAGTTAAATGGGTGTGTAATTTCTATTCCAAAATGGTTTTTAAGTGTATTAAATTGAAGAAAATATGTTCCCTTTTATAGGAGAGGGGATGGACACTCTTGGAATTATTCAAAATATTATATTAATATAAATGCATTTTTTATTCCAAATAGGTAAGAAGTTATTTATTTAAAATATAGGATGAGTATGGATCATAATAAATTCATCAAATTAAAATTATAATTATTTTTGAATATATTTGTAATCCAAATCTGTTAGTTCTAACCCATATTTAATCCCTTTAACTCTTACCGCGACATCAAATAATTTACACTTTCATTGTAAATGTAATTATTGTAAAATGAAATAATAACAACAAATTAATTATTTATTACATTATAAAACATATCCCTATTGTTTTTCCAAATTTTATATTTTTTCTAAATTTTATATCATTTATGTCAATTTTGACACTATTCATTACATGACATTTTAAAAAAACATAACAAAAATAAAAATTAAGAAAAAGACTTCTAAATAATCACTATAGGGTCTTGAAAATTCCTCAAGGGAGAAATCCAATTACCCCAAGTCTTGGAAAAGGTCAAAACCGGTCCGCGTACCGTCTCCCAACAACATTACGCGGCCAGTTTGGTGAACCGCCCTCCCGCGGATGCTATCATCCGCAAAATGGGGGAAGAGCGCCTGTGCGGGCATGAACCAGGAAGACCGTCGGACGCCAGGCTGGTCCACCTCCTCGAATCTCCCCCTCCGCAAACCTCGTCCTTCGTGGAATAGAGGCAGAGTGCTGCACGGCCGCGGAGCAATTCCGCAAAACTCGGTTGACCGAGTCCTACATGGGCGAGGCTTTCTTCATGGGCTTCCACAAGAAGCGTCATGTTCCCATCGATGCATCCTCTTCATGACTCTATAAATATTCACTAAGGGGCACCAAAAGAGGAAGAAAAGGAAGGATGGGAGAAAACTCATGGGGAGACGCTAGAGAAATCGCTCCCATTAGTCCGCGACCATCCACGAACCCTATATCGTATGCAGATGCACTCTTCTGCATAGAGGAGAAACCGAACCGTGAACCACATGTGGCTAGCTCCTCCGCGGCCAGCCCTTAGCAGCCATTTTCATCATAGATAGTCCCTCCATGGCCACCCCCTCTGTGAACCAGTGTCGTTTGCAAAATGGTAGCGGAGATCCTCCGCGGGTGCAAAGCAGGACGGGCGCCAGCCCCTTTTGCAGACACCCCTCACGGCCATTTCCTTCGCATTCATCTCATCCGCGGACACCCTTCGTGGACAGTCTCCTCCACAGGAAGCTTCCTTCATGGACAGCCTCCTTTGCGGCCTGCTCCCTCAAGGCCAGATCCTCCGTAGGTACCCCCCCTTTGTGGCCAGCTCCTACGCGGCTCGCTCCTTCGCGGATGGCTCTTCCGCAGCCAGTCCCTCACGTCCAGATCCTCACAGCCTGCCCCATGCAGAGAACCCCATGCACTTGCTGGTCAATACCACGGAGGCGCAGCCCCCACGCCCCTGCTCGGGGTTAGTGCGTGGCTGCAGTGCCAGCCCTCCGGGCCGATCCCTTCGATACCATCACAAACCCCCATGAAAAATAGAGAGTCGCACCGCGAACTTTTCAGGCCGGGGCAACAATATTTTTCATTTCACCCTTGTGACACCCCAATATCCGTCCTATACATTCCATGAGTCGAGCTACTCTTCATGACTCTCCTATAACCCCATTTCCTAGATCCTTTTTATAGGTTCATCCAGAAGGGCCTGGCCTTGCGTAAGTCCCACACCAACCATTTCTAGGTATCTCCTACCTAGTCGTCCTGAAGAGACGGTGTTAAACATTATGGCCCTCGTCCTGACCACATGATGTTAAACTGTATTTCCCTCATCCTTTCTATATGACGTTAAACTATACGGAAACAGTCCTATCTACATGACTTTAAACTGTAGTATTCCCTATGTTCCAAACGTAGGATGCCTCTTGCTTCAAAAAAGAGATGCCTTATACTCCAAGCATATGTTGCCTCATGCCAAGATCACAGTGGCGTACCTTCAAGAGCCTTGGAATCCATTCAAACATTCCATCACTCCACCTCACGCATTGTGTGTCCTTCATTCTAATCTTCGTACTCTTTCATGTCTGAAGGGACCCCCTAACGGCCTGGTCCCATGCCGCATCGGCTCACCTACCGTCCTGGGCCAACGCCCTGGAAGACTTTTGACAACACTATGAGTCAGGTCCTGTGTTTTGAAAATGGTCAGCAGTCGACCCTCATTTGTTTGTCCCCATCTTAGGCTAAAGTGATATGGATGCTGTGTTTTGAACATGGTCAACAGTTATCCTCCATCACCATGCCACCCTCATTGTGTTCCTAATTTCAGGCATGTAATTAACACTTTTCATCTCCCTTTGTTTGGACAGATTCCAACTCCCTTGGAATTATCCTGCTTGTGCACTTGCGCATAGGCGTTGGCCCCCATTACATTCCTCAACCCACCAATGGGTTGGGATTCCCTCATGGACAGAAATGAGGAAGAATCCTTGGGACTCCTTAGAGTGTAATCCCCAATCCATCACTTTGGGCCTCCTCATAGTGTAAGCCCCAATCTATCATTATGGGCCACTCAATGAGTAAGCCCCACTCCACTTCTCACAGACGCACCTTTCTCGACGTGATCGTCTGGTCCTTGCTACCCCTTGTTTCTCACATCGAGCATGACTCACATGGGATTAGAGTAATCATCGACCATGACATCCTCTTATGGGCCTCCTCAGAGTGTAATCCCAACTAAGAGAACTACATGGCCTTTGATCCATGCCTCCTAGATAGGGTACATAGGAATCCACCATGAGGATCAAGACCACCACCCATCGGACCACCCGGTCCATCTTCACGTCGGCTCACCGCGCTGCTCCTTATTCTGCCTCAGTGAGTCCAGACTCCTCCGGGTCATTAACCCAATGAGGGATGGTAAACCTCAGAAGTAAATGATTCTGAGTCCCTACATTCATCTGACCATTGCCAACCAAGGTTGAATCTGTGGATACAATGTTTCCGTATAAACCAAATATTCGCAAACATATAAATACGTATTAAATCTATAAGAGAGTCCCGGAACAGACAATAACTCCCCCCCCCCCCCAAAAGGGTGTGATGTTCCCAAATTCCCATCCTCTCAAACAATGCGAGTTCTTAAGTGTCGCTGGTCAGACCATCCGGCGAACTCCTGCCTTTGGAAAGTAGGTCCACGCGTCATCGGATACGGAACCATTGGGCATTTCAACGCTGAAACCACAAAACAAAAATGGTGAACCAGACTTGAATCTTTATCCAAACATGAAGATTTTAACCTAATCCCACCCTATGACCCCTTATGCTCCAAAGGAGGGCCAAGAAAAGTCATTAATTATGAATGCGATTATGAGATGCTGCTCTGACGGGTTTGTTGTTTGTATTTGTTAAAACATTTTTTGACAGGCACTTTCAGAACTCCCTTCGATCCAATGGCATCACAAAGGAACTCACAAGTGTGTGTTTCCAACAACGCAAGGACTTGACTTTCTCAACAACGGAGGACCCCGTCACCCACCCAGCGTCTTTAACGCTTGGTTTCAGACACACTGATCCGCGAGTACCACGTGAATGGTACTCTCCCAACGGTGGAGGCGTCCATGCATGCCCTCCAATCCGTCAAGATTTATCGGTCGCCTACCCAGAAGAGACCACAAATCTAGATCTAGACAGCCCATGTCGTTGTCTCCAACCATTTTGGGTGTCTATCCCCGGAACGGGACAATGCGTACGTTCCTTATCTTAGGGAGGTGGATGAGGTCGACATTGAAGAATTCATCCCTATAGAATGTGGGTTCCGCTCTAAGGCCCCCGCCGTCAGACATCATCATGGTCACGCCATAACCCAACATCCTCACGCCGAGGAGGATGTCTCCCCGAGGATTCAGGCCAACGCTTCCTGAGGTCTGTCCCCTCGGACTATCCGATGAGGGCGGAAGACGTACAATCGGGGACCGGTCATCACCCTGGTCCCTGAGGAGGAGCTCTGCTGCCCAGCCATGGAGACGTACCACAAACAGGCCCCTACACCTATTCCCTCCTCTCGAGACTGACATCCAGAAATGGAGGCATCATACGAGCTGGCGTGCATCCCCGACGAGCTCCATCAAGCTCGTCGCTCACACAGGACGACACTTACCAGGCATGCACCTCTCCCTGCCAGGGTCGTGAAGCCCACCAACCTGACGTGGTGGCGACCCGGCACCTACAGGACCAGCTTCTGGTAGTTGCTTCTGACGCCCTCCATCATGGTATGGTGGCGATCAACAAATCCCACCACCCAGATGTGGAGGCAAATCATAGGTGGGCACGTCTCCCCGCCAACAAAGGCAACTGACTCGATACGGTGGGAAACCAATATTTTTAAGGCTAGCTCCCTGCGGATGCAAGCAAAGTCTGCCACCCTGATGTGGCAGCGAATGGAGTGATAAACCGGCGTATCCCAGTACAGGGGCATATTCGTTCACCTGCCCCAACATAGGAGAATTTTCAGTACCCACTGACCACTGGAGGACCGGAGCAGGATATTACTACTCTGATACCGAAATGGGCCTCCATACCCGTTCCAGCCAAAGATGTCTCTCTACATATCCTGGAAATGATGGAGAAGCAGCTATAGATCGTATATCATATCTTATAGACTTGCCACAATGTAATTTCATCAGTGGAAACAGCAAGGACTCGGGCCCGTAAGTCCGTCTCTCCAATTGAGGCAACTCATCTAAGAGACGAGATAGCCACCTCAGAGCAGATCTGCATCCCTGCTTCTGCCCAGGAGGGTTTCCGGCTATATTCTGCGACACAAGGGAAACCGGATCGAGCAGCTTCACTCGTTCCAACTGTGGGACACCCATCCATCACGGTGGATACTCAAGAGCTGGCATATATACATGCTAAAAGCCAGGAGGATCATCGGTGTATCCCAAAAACATCATGGGACCCAATTATACACGGACCCAAAGGAGGGGAAGGCCCTTTTCAGCAGAAGACGTTCCCCACAGTCTGCAAAAGGGCACCCCGAATGCGCCGAAGGTAGCCAGAAAATAACGAGTGGGTTCATGACGCCGCTCTGCTAGATGTTGGGGTTCCCGACATCACTAAGCACACATCAAAGGATCAGAACCCTGCCCACCCATTACCATATTATTAGAGCGGTAGTAGAAGTTGCGAAGGTCCTCCCTGCAATGTTGCTACCAGCAGCTCTGAATGTCTTCCCCAGAGCACCCGTGGGGGCTTCCCCCGTAGAAAGATAATGATCAATCACGAGAGCTCCTCTTTTGATGTGAGTCACGGAAACCCTCCACGTGACCAGAAGATCAAGCAGCAAGAAGGTCCTCCACTTGCTGTGGTCCGCCCTGAAGGTCCTCCCTGGGGTATATGCTGCAAAAACTCTCCATGTAGTGGGACCACAGATTGTGATGGTAGTCCTCGCTATCATAGTCGCAACTGTAGAGGCCCTCCCTGCAGTGATGTCTCATCATGACAAGAAGGCCCTCCCCTTGTTGTGGCCTGACTAGAAGGTCCTCCCCAGGGGTTATGCTGCAACGGAACTCCACGCAGCCAGGCATCCGGTCACAGTGGTAGTCCTCGCCACCCTGATAATGGAGGTCCTCCCCGTAGAGACGTCAGGAAATGATAAGGCCCTCCCCTCGTTGCGGTACATTCTGGAGGCCCTCCCCAGGATGTATCCCACATATATTCTTCCTACGGAAGTAGTAATAGTAGTCCTCACCATTTCCATAGCTGTGATGGTCATCCTCGCCACCACGACCACCATTGTGAAGGTCCTCCCCACAATGGACCCAAGCAACAATAAGGTCCTCCCCTTGTCGCGGTGTGTCCTGAAGGTCCTCCCCAAGATGTGCGTCGAACATAAATCCATGATGACCATCCTCACCATGATGGCAGTTGTTGCGAAGGTCCTACCCATAATGACGCTACGTAGCCAGAAGGTCCTCCCCTTGCTGTGACACGTCTTGGAGGTCCTCACCAGGGCGTGCACTGCAAAAGTCCTCTATACAGTGAAGCATTAAGAAGTAATGGTAGTCCTTGCCATTACGGATACCATTGCGGAGGTCCTCCCCATGATGCCATACTATTTTGACAGGAAGGCCCTTCCCCTGCCGAAGCAAGCACATGAAAGCCCTCAAATGCTGAGGCACTTAGAAGGACGGGATCGAGCATGTTAGATTCCCAGCTTGTCGCTAGCGACGCCCTTATTCGATCAGGCGATGGTCCAAGGCCACTTTCATCCTCTTAACCACCTCAGAATCTCCCGAATAATGACTCACCACGTACCGGTCCTATTGCCTCCGCCCACGTTGGCGGAGAGCGTCTCAGTTGGGCCAACTAGGTAGAGGAGTCACTAGCGGAGGAGTATGCCGATATGCTGCACCTGAGAAAACGACTCTCTATGGATGATATACTAGTTATGTTTTGGCCCACAGCCACATCTCTGTTCGAAATACCCAGAGAGTTGTCGGAAGAATGCATGCACGACATCCACCATAATATATGAACGACCCTCTGCCGGCCGAAATCGAGATTCCTGCCCTATGAAGGGTATGTAGACCACGTCAAGAGGATAGGGGACCTCTTGTATCACATCGAACAGGAGGACCTTTCCTCGATGTGACAAAAATGCCCTGAGAGGCGCAAAGGGAATATAGAGGCAGCATGCCTCTGTGCACTGCACGAGTTGTGCCGCGTCATCGGTGATGCTCCGACGGGAGTCCATATCATGGGGATGGGGGAAAATGGAGCTCTGCATTTTACTCCGCTTCCCGCCCAGAAGAACTCGTTTGGATGGTGTCTTACAACATCGTCACCGCAAGACGACAATCCAGTGGACCCCTTGTTCAGGAAAGGCAACACAGCCAACAGATTCAGGACTTGAGTAAGTCCCATAAGCATCAGGCCCGGCGGGAAGAAGCCATTCAAGAACTCCTGAATCGGGCCACCGAGAGCATACATCAGGCCTCTAGCCTAAGAGAGGTCAATCAGAAATCTTTGCCTGCCTCCCCAGAAGGGACTGATCCACAGGTGAATTGGGCACCGAATCCGGTTCACCCCCGGATGGGAGCACGCGAGATTAGGCAGGTCACACTAGCCGCTGCCACTGCTGAAATCTAGGGTCAACCCCAACATATAGGGATGGGGGAATTATTAACAACAAATTCACCTGTAAAACCAATAAAACCGGGAAGCGACTCAATGTCCAAGGAACAGGGCCAACCCCAGTCCTCAGGGCTGGGGGCATTATTACCCCCTCAACAACAACCTCGCCCATGAGAGTCAGTATTCTCTTTTCTAGGGAGGAAAATAAAAAGTGGAGGTTCATGTCCTATCCCATCATTTGAATCATTATCTCCTCTGAGAAGAAGGCGCACCGTAAGGTTGCATCAATGAACTCTCCACGTCACCCTTTGTCAAGACGTCTGAAGGCAATCCAGGGTCATGAAAGGGAAATCCAGCCGAATACTTGGGAGATCCTCTTCCTATTTGGAAGATGACATCCCCTCCACCCTGAAATATGCGTTCATCAATGCCATAGAGGCTAACCCCGTGGGTGACACTGGGGAAAATGAAAATCCAGACGGATCGGGAGACGACGGTACCGGTCTGGCTGTGACTCACAACGAACCCCCAGGTGAGCACACCCAGAACCAAAGGGAGTCCTTAAATATGGCCACCCCTTCAGCTAACCTCCCTTTTCCTACCTAGTGATCTTCTAACAAGGATAGGAATAAAGGAACGGTTAATCTTAACCCGTCCCCTTCTCTTGATAAAAACGAGCCACTCATGCTTGAAGAGAGTTTCGCTCGACAGGAAGAAGAGATGAAAGAATTGAGGTGGCTTAACGCCGAGCTGCTCTAGAGTAACCTCCTTATTGAAAGTTTGTCCCAAGAAGAGCCACGTCATGCACTGCCAGCAAGTGAACCTCAAAGGCTAAGGCTTTCCCCAGTAAAAAAAACACGATCAGGGTTCCTACCCAATGAGGCGCCTGGTTCGTCCAACTACCTAAATGTGGATGATGAATACTAGGATCTCCCTCTACTTAGGAAGAAACCAGAGCGAGTATGCATGAACCCTCTGAAGGTTCCACAAATGGAAAATGCACCCCTGGTGCTGGCCAATCTGAATCCTCAAGCAATGCCCCGGGCTATGCCTTCCCAGGACCAGGCCTAGCAGGATGTAAACCAGGGTCTCAGCAACACCATCGAGGCACTAACGGCTCTATTGGAAGGGATGGAAGGTCGACGTGCTCCGATACAGCCAGAGTAGAAACCCTACCTGGATTGGGTGAGAAACACACCACCTCCACCCAATTTTGGGAGCCCCGTATTCCCCATCTTCAATGGGTCAGGAAATCTGGAATAGCATTTAATGCACTACACATCCTGTTGCGACCCTGTGATGGGGACTCTGAAACAGCAAGAAGCAGTGAAACACAGATGATTTGTATGGACCTTGCAAGGATCCACCTTCTTCTAGTAAACGAGTCTGTCGGCCCAGTCGATGAAGAGCTGGGAGGACCTCTGGTAGCAGTTCCTATTCCAGTTCAGCTCAACAATGCGTAAAACAACGGTCAGCGATCTCATGAACTACAAGCAGAGGGAGAACGAGAGGGTCTCAGATTTCATCGCCAAATGGAATGGTCTGACCTATTCTTTGAACTGGGCAATTCCTCAAGATGAGATGCTAGCCATATGCATCAATAATCTTAGAGATGAGCTGCGAACACTGCTCATACCGGTGGAGTACACCACTGGATTCCGCCATCTCTCGGCCATTGCCCATAGAATTGAGGACTCCCTATATCGGACTAATTAAAAGTCCCAGATAGCCTTGTAGGCTCCGGTGAAAAGAGATCCTAGAGCTGAAGCGTCTGTTGTCACACTCAAGCTGGCCCATGTTCCTGCTCCACTGCTCAGGCCTCCACCAAATCATCAAGGGCCCCCTGCATATCAATGGTTTCCCCCGCCTAAACGGGACGATCAGAGAGGAATGAAGCGGAACCAGTTTGAGGAACGAATACAAAAATTATACTCATTCCAAGATGTTCATGTCAGTGGCTACTTCATTGCCGCCATGAATTGATACTTTCTCTGCCTCCCAGATCAAAGGAAACCTGAAGAAGTCGGTCGCGATGAAAGGCAAGATTACTGCCCCTACCATCAGATGTTGAGGCACAATATCCGAGAATGCTTCATCTTTAAAGACCTTCTGCAGAGGATGGTAGACTCTAGATAGGTCGAGTTGCCCCCCCCCCCAGAAAATGTGGAATGTGTCTCTACCACCGACTCCGAAAAAGAGGATGGGTGGCATAAAGTCACAGGCAAGTAGGGGAAAAAATTTGACAACTCGGTGACTCGGAAGACTATCAACCGAGCCCAGGTCATACTCCGAGCTCAACTAAAACAGTCGGTGTTGCCACCAACAACCCCTGATGCATCACAACCAACAGAATCAGCCTCACAACACTCCACGAGCCGGTCATCCAGGCATAATTGAAGGAGACAGAAACAATCACAAGAGGAGCAGTCCGCGACGGGGCCAATGTTAGTCCCGACCGTAGAAGAATTTATGCCCTCAAACATGGCGCCACATGCACCAACCCACCAAATTACACCATCAGAGACAACCGACCAGGTTGACCTGTCAGAGGAAGAAGATCCAATTTTAGGTTCTATCAACGTCATCCATATCATGGAATCATTCCCCGACAAAAGGTATGGTTACAAACCCAAGTTCCCTACATGGGGAGCTGGGAGGAGGAATCGCAGAGGAAGAGGATACTAGGGGAGGCGCAGCCACTTCCGAAACCAACCCTATGGTCGGACCCCGCCCCAAACCATCAATATTGCGGAAACCCATGGGAGAGCCCTTCAACAGGCTCAGTAGGTGAGGGAATGCCCCTCCACATCCACAAGAATCCACTCTGGACCTGTTGTTCTGCGATACCCACCAGAGGAGGAGCAAGTGTCTGGTCACCTAGTGTGCACAAACATACCGGTCAAGCCAAGTCCTCAAAACGTGGGAACACCATCGACATTCGTCCTTACGGCCGGTCCCTCCTCGTCAAATGATCCTGCTCCCAAAGCACCCGCTAAGACTCTCCCGCCAATGGAGAAGCGTCGACCACTGGAGCAAAAGTAAGACATCCTTAAGCAGCTGGCGTGAGTACCAACTAGTTTGTCAATCCTGGATGCCCTGGGTTTGTCAGCTGACCTTAGAGAGGCACTTATCGATGCTTTGATCAGGCCCTAGGAATTTCAAGCTGAGGTAGCTACCGCCGAAATTTACCAGACAGAGACTGGCCCAGCTGAATGCAACACAGTGATCTCCTTCACAGATCAGGAGGTAGATTCCATCATGAAAGGACACATCAGACTCCTATATGTGTCCAGCACGCTGAATGGTATTGAGATACAGAAAGTCTTTATAGACAATGGCTCTAGAGTTAACCTCATCCCCCTACAGACACTCCATAAGTTGGACTACAATGAGGACGATCTAATTCCCTCAGCCACAACTTTGTTGGGTTACGACAAGATTGAGCAGAAGACAATGGGAAAAATTAAGCTAAGGACCCATTTTGGTGACCTGGTAGCCTACACCGAATTCCTGGTGGTCTGGCAGAGCACATCATTCAATTCCCTACTAGGAAGGCCATGGCTCTATAAGCACATGGCCATTCCTTCATCCTATCACCAGTGTATCAAGTACTGCGTCAATGGACAAAGTGGGACATTTCACGCTGACAAGGCCCCTTTCAATCTATCCGAGTCACATTACATTGATGTCGAGTTCTACGAGCAAAAGAAAAAGAAGCCTTTGGTCGATAGTGTCGACTCGATCCCCACTCCAAATGGCCTGGAAATAGTTCCTGATGACCCCATCTAGCAGCCTGGCAGAGATTATGTCCTGCCCATCAACCACGTGGAAGGTATGAGTTAAAGTCCGGACATGCACTCAGATATCCTCATGACATCATCCATAACGGCCGAGTGTGAAAATATGGGAGTGTCCGCTGACCCTAAATCGGGGGGGAAAATCTCAAGCAAAGACACCCACGACACCTCCCCTCCGGAATTCCAAGAACAAATTACAGGAGCTCTCTCCTCATCAGACCAAGAAGATAAGGATTTGGGAGAAGAAGAGGGGTAAGATCTCAGGGATTCACCTCCCGCATTTGAGGATGGTATCTCCACCACTGTGGACGAACATAGGGAAATAAACCTAGGTACCGAGGAAGACCCGAGGCCCACTCTCATTAGTGTGGCCTTATCTCCCAAGGAACACGAAACTAAAGAAAAACTAGGATGTCTTCGCCTAGAATTACACAGAAATTCTAGGACTCAATCCTGAGGTAGTGACGCATCACCTGGGTCTTCCAGAAGACCACCAGGGCTACAAACAGGCCACCAGAAGGACACACCCCTCGCATGCTTCCAAGATAGAGGCTGAAGTTGATAATCTCATTAATTCAGGCTTCATTCGAGAGGTCCAGTACCCCAATTGGTTGGCCAACATCGTCCCTTTCATGAAAAAGAATGGACAAATATGCATCTGCATCGATTTCAGAAATCTCAATCGGCATTTCCTGAAAGATGACTTCCCGGTTCCAGTCACGGAGTTGTTAATTGATGCAATGGCCAGGTATGTGGCTCTCTCCTTCCTGGATGGCTATTATGGATTTAATAAAATTAGGATGGCCTGAGAAGATGAATAATCCACTACCTTCAGGGCCCCTCAAGGGGTATTCTGTTATAGGGTCATGACCTTTGGTCTCAAGAATGTTGGAACCACGTATCAGCGTGCCATGCGTCAGATCATTAAGTCGTTCCTGGGGAAATTCGTTGAATGTTAAGTGGATGACCTAGTGGTCAAGTCCATACAGTGCTCGGATCACATGTCAGACCATGAGACCATCTTCAACAAGCTCTGATAGCATAGCATGAAGCTGAATCCCTTGGTTTCGTCATACGCCATCGCGGCATCGAAGTCGACCCTGAGAAGACAAAGGCTATCCTTGGCCTACAACCTCCACAAAATCTCACTGAGTTGAGGGGATTCTAAGGACACATAGCCTATATTAGGTGGTTCATAGCCAACCTGGCAGGAAAATGTTTACCCTTCACCAGGTTAATGAAGAAGGGGGTCACGTACCAATGGACAGACGATTGCCAAGAGGCCTTCGACAACTTGAAGAAGTACCTCTTAAGCCCACCGATGCTCATGCCCCCGGTTGAAGGTAGACCTCTTATTCTATATGTGACGGCCCTAGAACGGTCACTGGGAGCTTTCCTCGCATAAAAGAATGATGCCGTCTGCGAAACCTGTCTTTATTACCTCTATTGAACCATGATTGATGATGAGACTCAATATTCAAATATTGAGAAGAGCTGTCTGGACTTGGTCTTCACAGTTCAAAATATGTGACATTATTTTCAACACCATGAAGTCCATTTGATCTTGTGGAGTAACCCGCTCAAGTACATCCTCAGTTTCCCGATGTTAACCGAACACCTATCCTAGTGGGCGGTAATCCTACAACAGTTCGACATCCGATTCGTGCCTCAAAAAGCCATCAAGGGCCATGCATTAGCAGAATTTTTTGTGGAGCACCCTTCGACAGGGGACCACTGTGCCGGACATCGAGCCACCTGATGAGGATGTCTACGCGGTTCAAGAGGAGCTCCCAACATCGAAAATGTACTTCGACGGTGCGTCCCAAAGCCCAACCAGGAAGAGGATAGAAGACCCCAAATTTAACAAGGTGGGTTTGGGAATAATACTCATGTCCCTGGAGAAGGAAATCTTTCCGTATTCATTTCTACTGTCCAAAGGATGTGCGAACAATGAAGCAGAATATCAAGACCTCATTGCAGGCCTGGAGCTCGCACTCCAGGCACAAGTACAACACCTTAAGGTAAAAAGTGACTCGGAGCTGGTCATCAAGCGGGTCAATGGTGACTATGTTATCAAAAAGGAGGAGCTGATTACCCTATTTGACCACGTCCTAGAGTTAATGGCGGAATTCTCTATAGAACTGACATTGACATATGTTCCTCGGTCTGAGACTGCTCAGGCTGACGCATTAGCCAACGCAGCCACGACCTTAGCTAACCCAGACCGAGATGAAATAGTCATCAGTATTGCTCACCATCGAATGGTATTGTCATTTGTTCAAACTAAGATGGAAGTGATCCATGAGTTCAGTCCTGTCTCTGAGCCATATGATCCTACTACCGGCTGGATGACCCCCCATTAAGAACTATCTTCAATATGGAGAACTTCCATCAGACAGGGTTGAACAAGAGAAAATCCGGAGAAGGGCAGTCGACTTTGTCATATACGGTGGCGCGGGTCAACAAGAGGTCCTCTACAAACAAGGCATCGACGGTGTACTCCTCAGAAGCATCGATGGAGAAGAAACCGCTGCCGTAATGAATGAAGTACACACCGGAGTATGTGGGGCACATCAACCAGGGACCATGATTTCCCATTAGGTTCATAGGCTTGGGTACTACTGGCCCATAGTGGCACTAGACTGCGTACGTTTTACCGGAAAATGTAACTCATGCCAAATACATGCCAACTTCATACCCCAACCCCCAGAGTTACTTCATCAAACTAAGTACTCTTGGCCATTTTCCATCTAGGGGATGGACGTCGTGAGACCATATTCTCCCGCCATGGCCAAACAACTGAAGTATATCCTCACAGCGACCAGCTTCTTTTCCAAATGGGCAGAATCCATACCCCTCAAGGAAGTCGGGGTGATAAATATTGTTATCTTTGTGAAGAGCAATATCATCACCAGATTTAGTGTCCCTCATACCATACTGACAGAAATCGACACCAACTTCTCCTCTTCCGAAGTGGAGAAACTATACCGCCAATATGGTATCAAGGATAACCACTCATCCCGCTACCATGCAACGGCCAACAGACACATAAGGGCTTTAAACAAGACCATGTCCAATATTCTCCAGAAAATGGTGGGAAAAGACAAGAATTCTTGGCGAGATAGACTCCTCCATGCATTGTGGGCCTATCGAACCACAATATGCACCGCTACTCGGGCTACCCCGTACTCATTGGTGGACAACACAGAGGTGGTCCTGCCCATTGAACTCCAACTACCCTCTCTCCGTGTTGCAAAATGTGATTAGTTGTCCAATGATGAGGAATCAAAAAAGTGGCTAGGTGAATTGGAATAGCCATATGAGAAGCGGTTGCACACTTTGCACCATCTGGAAATATACCAGAATCGGATCGCACGAGCCCTCAACAAGAAGGTTTGTCTTCAGTATTTCTTGGTGGGAGAATTAGTGTAGGTCCTCCGGACCCCAATGATACCAGGAAAGAAACCTCCAAAGATGGAGCCCAAGTGGGAGGGACCCTATGTTTTACAAAAGGTCTACTCCAACAGAGCATATGCCCTAATCTCCATGGACGGGAAATTCACCACGACCCCTACCAATGCAAGATTCTTGAAGAAGTATATTGCATAGAAACCAAGAGCATTTTTTCCTAACCACATGATGTTTAACTGTACAGACCTCGTCCTTGCTGAACGACATTAAACTACATGGATAATAAGAGACAAGAATGCCTCCCCCCCCCATGTGTGGACCAGACCTGCACGGGGCATATTCTTCGTCCGAGCCGCATGATGTTAAACTACCGAGCGCCCAATGGTCCAAACTCTATGAATTTAAACTAAGATAATTTCTTCCTCACCGCATGAAGTTAAACTATACGGATTTCAGAGAACTATGTACGGCTTGATTCCTGCCATTGCAGGATATATAGTGACGCTGGGATTCCCTATCCTGGCCCAGCCACTCCCGAACAAATGTTAAAAATGACCCCTTTCCCCCGTGTACGGACCAGACCTGCACGGGGTGTATCACTTTTGAAGAGAACTACGTGCGGATTGATTCTTTCCCAAGCAGGATACATAGCGATGACAGGATCCCCTATCCTGGCCCAGCCACCCCCTTAAGAAGTTCAAAATGCCCCTTCCCCGTGTACGGACCAGCCCAGCACGGGGTGTTTTTCTTTCACAGAGCTACATACAGCTTGATTCCTACCTTTACAGGATACGTAGAGATGCCGGGATTCCCCATCCTGGCCCAGCCACTCCCAAATGGATAAAAATAAAAGATAAAAATATCCCCATTCCCCATGTACGGAATAGACCTGCACGGGGTGTACCTTTTAGAGAACTACGTATGGATAGATTCCCACCCTCGTAGGATATGTAGCGATGTCAGGATCCTCTATCTCGGCCCAGCCAATTCTTGAAAAACAATATGCCCATTTCCTCCGTGTATGGACTAGACTTTCACGGGGTGTACTCCTCATCCTTACCAAATGACGTTAAACTGCACGGATGAGAAGCTAAAAATTCCCATTCCCCCGTGTACAGACCAGATTTGCATGGGGTGTATAAGTTGTCCTCACCACATGACGTTAAACTACACAGAAATCATTCTCACCACATGACGTTAAACTGTATGGACGTCGTCCTCACTTCATGATGTTAAACTGCAGGGACTTCATCCTCACCGCATGACGTTAAACATCACGGACCTCGTCCTCATCGCATGACGTTAAACTACACGGAATTCATCGCGACCCACCCAAGACACATGGCGATACGAGGTGGAGATACTCCGTGCACATTTGGATGCATCCTCTAAATACATCAGTCTCCACGACCCTGATAATTGCGGATCTTCATAACCACTCATGGCCATCGGAAGTGGAATGTTATCAACCTGAGAACACCTTTTTCGACTATGCATACCATGCCCTATGCAACTCTGCATAATGATAGCCCCTCGCTCATCCATCAAAAGAAAGATCTCCTCGGGCGACACTCTTACTAGCTCCATATGCCTACCGGCCTAAGATCCCCCATATCATATCTCCCGATCCAAAATTTATGGAGAAGTGGTTTACAAGTTCGCCCCACCTTCACATCCAAGTGTTGCTAGGGTATCCCTACATGGTTAGACTATATATGTTCGAGTGGATCACATAGCAACCTGCATCAACGAACATCAAGCCAGGACTAGGCTACTTTGACTCAACGGACAATTGTAGTGAAGAAGTTTCTTGTATACTCGGACACCATTATCCCCATATGTTGAACTCCGCACTGTGAGCAATTGCGGATTTTCATAATCATTCAGGGCCATCGAAAGTGGAAAGTTATCAACCCGGGGACACCTTTGTACGACTATTCATACCATGCCCTCAGCGGCTCTGCATAATGATAGCCCTTAGCTCGTCCAGCAATGGAATGATTTCCTTGGGTGGTACTCTTCCTAACTCAATATGCTTACCGGCCTCAGAGCCCCCACACCACACCTCCTGATCCAGGAAATCTCAAAGTTGCAGTTTACAACCTTCGTCCTCTACCTTGTTCCAAGTATATCAGATCATGTTGACCCAGATATCCATCGAGAGACTACAGCAATAGTCACCCAATGGTCTGAGCTCTATGATCATTAAACTAGGAGTACTTAGTCCTAACCGAACGATGTTAAAATGCATGGAATGAAGGTGCGCCCCTACGAGCGAGGTAAATCAATATGGGGGGCTCTTTAATCTTTAACAGCAACTTGGGGTGAATATCCCCGATGTTCCCAGAAATTTCCTTATCAAATGAAATAATTCGTGGCCCAGACAATCACAGATCCTCATAACCACTCATGACCATTGGAAGTGGAAAGTCATCAACCCATGGACAACTTTTCATGACTACGCATACCATGCCCTCATCGGATCTGCATATTGATAGCCCTTGGCCCATCTACCAAAGGCAAGATCTCCTCGGGTGAAACCTTTCCTAGCTCCGTACGCTTACCGGCCTCAGAGCCCCTATATCATCTCTCATGATCCAAGAATCCCCAGAACCATGATTTACACCATCATCCCCTCTCCACGTCTTGGACATTCCAGGATACTTGGGACCAGTTGCATTCTAATCAAGAGAAGCCTTTTTAACTATGTCCTTGCTGCGGGACGTCAAACAGCACAGACCACATCTTGGCCTCCTAGTGTAAGGCTGCAAAGACCAAGCATTAAAACATCCAGGGGAATTCCTCCAACAACAAGCATTTCCACTGGTTCAATAATTCCCCTCTTCCTTACCTCATGACGTTAAACTGCACAGTCTCCATCCTTGTTGCACGACGTTAAACTGCACAACATGGGAAAAGGAAAGAAAAATTCCCCACATCCTCACTGCATGACATTAAACTACACAACATCCTTTAAATAATTCCACTCTCCCTTACTACATGATGCTAAACTGCATGGAATATGTCCTAAAAACATGACAATAAACTACACTATTGAACTTGTCATGGGTTTGGTGAAGAACAAAGGTTTTTCTCTGTCCTTCAGTGCGCGGGTCAGACCGACACAAGCCACCGTCTCACACTCGCGTGAGAAGGGACTACTTCACCCATTATCGAGAAGCTTGGTCTAGATGTTTTCCCCGTATCCAAGCACCCTCTCATCATAAAAAATACTCTGCACTCTGAAAAAGCCAAACTCTCATAAGCCACCCCTGGTGGTCCCAAATCTCAACTTCCCTGAAGTTTCTTGGCTATCGGGGGAATACAATCATTGAACTAAGGAAACCTTTTCATGACTATGCATACCATGCCCTCAAAGGCTCTGCATATTGATCAACCCGGGACCGTCTACCAAAGGAAAGATTTCCTTAGCCAATGCTTCCCTCCGTACGCCTCTTGGCCTCTAACCCCCCATGTCTATCCCAGGATTCGGAAACCCTCTGAGCTATAGTTTACCATTCACTTTCACAACCCTGCCTGAATGTGGTGGATCGTCTTTGACAAGATTACTGGGAACCAGGATAAGTCGTTCCATTATAAATGATGTCCTAGCTACATGACATTAAACTGCGACATGCCTCAACAATCCCTTATGCTAACTAAATGCGTAGGGAAGTGGTTCTGGATGACGCTCCTGATTACTACGGTTGTTCCCAAAACCCTTTCAGATGTCACAATCCCCTTCTGAGCAACCCCTGTTGGTTTTCATAATTTTCCAATCCACCCCTAGTGGTTTTCAAAATTTTCCAAGCCACCCATCGTGGTTTCCATGAGCCAGACTTCCATAGAGTCCTCTGGCCATCAGAAATGGATAGACATTGACTTAAGGACACCTTTTAATGAATATTTATACCATTCCCTCAGCGGCTCTGCATATTAATCTCCCCTGGACCATCTACCAAAATGGATTCTTCCTTAGGCAATGCTCTTCCAACATCTGTATGCCGACGTGGCTCCAATGCCTTGAGGCATGCCCTGCATGTCTTCTGAATTTACACGTGTTCCCCACATGTGTCTCTGAAGAGTGTTGAGACATCATTTAATCAGTTGAACCCCCTTCGGGCCCTCACCCCATCATATCTGGTCAAAGCTGTTCGACCAAAAACATCAGTAATGATAGTCTTGATGGCAGGACTTTAAACCACCCAAGAAAAGAGGCACAAATCATGTTAGGCCAAAAACCTCAAAAGGGTGACCTAAGAAAAATTCAGGCCATACCCGCTGGGCTCACACTAAAAGAGCCCAGGAAAATTCAGGGTATTAAAAGAAAAGACAAAATGTTTGTGGGGTTTTCCTATAAAACCCTTGAAAAACTTGAACTATGCTCGCTGAGTCCCTTGGCCTAGGAAAAATTTAGAGCATTGTCCAATCACTCATCGATTTTCAGGACCACTCTACATCGGAATGGCCTCCTCTTTGTTCCGGTCGGACCCCATTTCGATGGGGGGCATTTGTAGGGTCCTAAAAATTCATCAAGGGGAAAATAAATTACCCCAAGACTTGGAAAAGGACAAAACAGGTCCGCATACCGGCTCCCAGCAACAGTACGCAGCTGGTTCGGCGAACCGTCCTCCCGCAGACGTTGTCGTTCACGAAATGGGGGTGGAGCGCCTGTGCGGGTGCGAACCAGGAAAACTGCCGGACGCCAAGCCAGTCCATCTCCGCAAAGCATCCCCTCTTCGAACCTCGTCCTTCGCGGAATAGAGGCGGAGTGGTGCACGGCTGCAGATCAATTCCGCAAAAATCAATTGACCGAGTCCTACGCAGGTGAGGATTTCTTCATGGGCCTCCTCAAAAAGCTTCGTGTTCCCATCGATGCATCCTATTCATGACTCTATAAATATTCACCGAGGGGCACCAAAAGAGGAATAAAAGGAAGGATGGGTGAAAACCTGTGGGGAGACGCTGTAGAAATCGCTCCTTGCGGTCCGCGACCATCCACAGACCCCATATCGTCTGCAGATGCACTCTTCCACGTAGAGGAGAAACCAAACTGCGAACCACATGCAGCCAGCTCCTCCGTGGCCAGATCTTAGCGGCCATTTTCTTCGCAGATAGTCCCTCCATAGCCACCCCCTCCGTGGACCAGTGTCGTTCGCGAAATGGAGGTGGAGATCCTCCGTGAGCGCAAAACAGGACGGGCGCCAGCCCCTTTTGGAGACGCCCCTCGCGGCCATTTCCTTCACAGTCATCTCATCCGTGGACACCCTTTGCGAACAGATTCCTCCGCGGACAGCTTCCTTTGTGGATAGCCTCCTTCATGACCAGCTCCCTCGTGGCTAGATCCTCCGCAGGTACCCCCCCTTTGCGGCCAGCTCCTATGCTGCTTGCTCCTTCGCAGATGGATCCTCCGCGGCCAGTCCCTCGCGGCCAGATCCTCGCGGCCCGCCCCATGCAGAAAACCCCATGCACCCGCTGGTACATACCGCGGGGTCTGCGCCCTCGCGCCCCTACTCGAGGTCAGTATCGGACTATGGTCCCAGCCCTCTGGGCTGATCCCTTCGCTACCATCACATACCCCCATGAAAAATGGAGAGTCACACCGGAAACTTTTCGGGCCTGGGCAACAGTATTTTACATTTCACCCTTGCGCCACCCCAACATCTATCCTATGCATTCCATGAGTCTAGATACTCCTCATATCTCTCCTATAACCCCATTCCATAGCTCCTTTTTCTAGGTTCATCCAGAAAGGTCCTCCCTTGCGTAAGTCCCACACCAACCATTTCGAGGTTTCTCATACTAAGTCGTCCTGACCACATGACGTTAAACTGTATGACCCTTGTCCTTACCACATGATGTTAAACTGTATGGCCCTCGTCCTATCCATATGACGTTAAACTATACAGAAACAATCATATCTACATGACTATAAACTGTCGTATTCCCATGTTCCAAATGTAGGATGCCTCTTTCTCCAAACAAGATATTCCTTATGCTCCAAGAATAAGATGGCTCATGCCATGATCACAGTGGCGTACCTTCAACATTGTTGGAATTCGATCAAACATTCTATCTGTCCTCCTCACGCTTTTCATGTCCTTCATTCGGATCTTCATATGCTTTCATGTTTGAAGGGACCCCCTAACGGCCTGGTCCCATGCCGCATCGGCTCACCTAACGTCCTGGGCCAATGCCTCGAAAGACTTTTGACAATACTTTGAGTCGGGTCCTGTGTTTCGAACATGGTTAGTAGTCGACCCTCATTTGTTTGTCCCCATATTAGGCTAACGTGATATGGATGATGTGTTTTGAACACGGTAAATAGTTATCCTCCATCACCATGCCACCCTCATTGAGTTCCGAATGTCGGGCATGTAATTCACACTTTTCATCTCCCATTGTTTGGACTGATTCCAACGCCCTTGGCATTATCCCACTTGTGCACTTACGCATAGGGGTTGGCACCCATTACATTCCTCAACCCACCAATGGGTTGGGATGCCCTCATGGCCAGAAATGAGGAAGAATTCTTGGGCCTCCTCAGAGTGTAAACCCCAATCCATCACTTTGGTCCTCCTTAGAGTGTAAGCCCCAATCTATCATTATGGGCCGCTCCATGCGTATGCCCCACTCCACTTCTCACAGATGCACCTTTCGCGACATGATCTTCTGGTCATTGCTACCCCTTGTTTCTCACACCGAGCATGAATCACGTGGGCTTAGAGTAAGCATCGACCATGAAATCCTCTTATGGGCCTCTTAAGAGTGAAATCCCAACAAAACGAACTACATGGACTTTGATCCCTGCCTCCTTGACAGTGTATGTAGGAAGCCACCATGAGGTTCAAGCCCACCACCCATCGGACCACCCGGTCCATCTTCATGTCGGATCACCGCGCCGCTCCTTGTGTCGCCTCAGTGAGTCCAGACTCCTCGGGGTCATTAACCCAATGAGCGATGTTAAACCTCAAGATTAAACGATTCTGAGTCCCTATATTCAGCTGACCATTTCCCACCAAAATAGAATCCATGGATACTATGTTTGGGTATAAACCAAAGATTCGAAAACATATGAATACATCTTAAATATATAAGAGAGCCTCGGAACATGCAATAACTCCCCCCAAAAAGGGTACGATGAGCCCAAAATCCTATCCTCTCGACCAATGTGAGTTCTTATGTGTCACGGGTCAGACCATCCGGCGGACTCCTGCCTTTGAAAAGCAGGTCCACACGTCATCGAATACGGAACCGTTGGGCGTTTCAAGGTCGAAACCAAAAAACAATCACTAATAAATTTTTTTGATGACATTAATCAGATCAAATTATATATAATTTAGTATTTTTAATATCATTTATTTGATATTTAATTAAATAAATCAATTATTCCATCTTAATTGTGCTAGCCTACAATTTAATTATTTATTCTCTAAAATTAAAAAACAAATTATCATGATAATTACAAAACTTTTATATTTAAAAATTCCATTAATAGTTGAACAGATCCCCTATATTACCCCATATTAAAAATGTTTCCCTTGTTAAAAATAAAAGTGTGACAAAATAGTTTTTTCATTGAATATAATATTATAAATAACATACTCTCCAACAAGTGGCTTCCAAGGTTATAATATCATCCCATGTATGATTTGTTTCTAAAAAAACTCAACCAATGAAATTATAACTACTGTTAAGGCCATTTTATAATATTTATAATATTAGTTTTAACTCTAAATTACCTAATTTACGCTTAACCGTGGTAATAATTTTTTTAATGATACTATTTATATTGTCCAAAAAATAAAAGGACCTTATTTCATAAACTTATAACATAAGATTAAAAATATAGAATTAATTTTTCCAAATTAATTTAAGGGATTATATATGTATATATATTAGAAATTAATCTTGTTTGTAGAATGAGAAAACATGTTTTTATATTAAAAACATTCAATAGATTGAAATATTATTATATCCAAATTTAATGTGAAATTTATTCCAATAAAATGAATTAGACTACATTAAAAAAACATGATGTATTTATACCTAAAAAAATAAAAAATATAATTTAACATCATAAATTATTTAGATGAAAAATTTATTTTCAATTAAAATGAAATATTTTTTACTATTAATAAAAATATAAAACCAACAATAAAAATACCAAAAATTCAAAAAAAGAACCTTTTTATATTATTATTTCAAAAAAGAATTTAATTTTATAAAATAATATTTATAAATTTATAGAAAAGAAATATTTAAAACATGTGGTCCCTCAAAGGGCAGAACAACTACTTTTCAGAAAAATATAGTTTTTAAGTGTAAAACTAGATTTGTTATTATGTAGTGTATAGAAAAATCATAGCATAAATTTTAAAAATTATATATAATATATTATAAATAATATTTATATAATTCAACATGAGTTATTTGTTTATTTATTGGTATAAAACACACTTGTGCACATTTGAACAATTTTCTAGGAAACCATTTCCTTTTATTTGAAAAGGGTTTTACATTCATTTATAATAAATTAGTCAAAGTAAAATATATATGTTTGTAAACAATGATTTCATAATCTAGTTAATCATATTTGTTGGACTCACCTGTTTTGATAATCTCAATTATGATTAATTATGTGTCGATAATCTCAATTATGATTAATTATGCTTTGATAATTCCAAAATGATGTTTATTGATTAAACTTTTCATTTAGTTAGTTACTGTTTAAGTATTTAATTTTAAAATATATATACTGTTCAATATTTTTCAAATAATGTATCATTCATTCAAGAACTTTCGGTTAATCAAATATTAATTTACTTTGTAATGATTTATCATAACTTAATCTGTGGATAGTTTGCATAAATAGACTAATAGCTACTATTAAAGAAAGGTCACCTGTATGCAGACAGTTACCGTTATACCTGAGCTTTCTATAGTGTAAGTCTATCGGTATTCACAAGTCGACTGATACAGAGTGAGAGCTATTGTTATATAGTCTACCGTTACAAACTCACCGGTATGGGTCACTTGTACATAAGTCTACCACTACCAAGAGCTACCACTAAAGGAAGTCACCACTACATATAGTCACTGGTACATGAAGATACCATTAGAAGGAGCTACTGCTACAGATAGCAACCAATACAAGATCTACTATTTCAAGTCCATCGCTACAAGTTCTATAGTATAAGAGCTACCGAATGGAAACCAGTCAGTGTTTCTATCAACGCTATCTCAGTTTTCTTATTAGAAATGGTCATATTTTGTCCTTCTAATTTAACTTAAATTAATTAATGATGTTTTATGGATGTCAGGAAACTGTACCTCGTACAAATCATTCCTATTTCCGGAGCTCAAGGAACATAAAAAGGGGAAACCCCGAGCTACTGGACAAGAATTCCTTCAACGCACATACGAAACAAGTGGCTGGATATACCGAAGGATATAAAGAATTAAAAGAGAGACACATAGAAAGAGAACACACGTAAAATTGGAATAAATCTCATGAATAAGAAGTTCAATAGGAGATTCACGTGGTGGAAGGAAAACTCTCACAATTCAAACTGAACACCTGTACTAGAAGTGAAGTAAGAAAATATTGATACTCTATTTTCCAAAGAACTTCCAAAGAAGGAATCAAGCTTCATCTGCTTCAATCCAAGGAGTCCAGAGCTTCACTGAATACACATAGAGCATCATAAAATCATTTCTATTTGTTTAGATCTATTGTGTTTCATTTATTTACATTTTTGATCAGTGTGTGTGCTCTTTAATTTAACCACCCATTGTCTCCTGTGCTAAACTGAAGGTTTTATAAATCCTCACTCATTATTTCCCTTACTCATTGTATCCCACTTTGGATAGTGGTAGAGTTCAAGTGTGACCTGGAAATCCTTTGTGCTGTTGTTTAGTTTTCCCACGTAGAACTATGGTAGAGGTCTAAGGACCTGGACAGTAAGTGCATTGTTGTAAAACCCTGATTCAGGGTGTGGATCATTGTTTTATATAAACTTTTTGAGAGGACTAAGTCTCTGCTTGAGACTGAAACTCTTGTTTAAAACTGTTGTACGTTTTTATTTTAGTTAAAACTATTATGAATATTCTACTGCTAAGTACTTTAAATATAAATCTATTTTAAAGTGACTCTGATAGTTAAACAAGAAAGTGTTTTCATTTATGGTAAACCAGTAGGTTAGTTTCAAATGATAATCTGAACATTAGATTAGATTATCTAAGATCTAATCAATATATTGAGAACCTAACTGAACCTTTACTGTATTACAAATTCACTATAGTTTAGCATGTTATTTAGATTAGGGGTATTTTATAAGAAATATTTTAAACAGAAATTTTAATTGGAACTCAATTCACCCCCCCCCCCCTCTTGAGTATCCACTCCGACAAAAATTTGGTATAAGAGGAATGATAAAAGGTTTTAAAAGCACTCTATTTGTGTATAGTTTTCAACTGTGATTTTAGTTATATCTTAAAGATCTCAACATTTATGTTAATTATAAATTTTTATATCATTATATATATTTTTAAAACATAGGTATTATGGAAAAAATATTAGAAGTTGTATCTAACAACAGGACGCCATTATTTAATGGTGTTAATTATTCCCAATGGAAAATTAAAATGAAAATTCATTTATAAATTATGGGATTTGACATTTGGAAATCCATAAAGACTCAGTATAAGATTCCATACAATATTAGTACAACCTAGGATGAACCTACTAAAGCTTATTACAAAAATAATTGTAAAGAAATGATTTCCCTGTATTTCTCTTTTGGAGATGAATAATTTTATCGAATATCTACTTGTAAGACTGCTTATGAAATATGGGATACTCTGGATGTTTCCCATGACAGAACAACCAATGTTAAAGAAATGAGACAAAACACATACACTGTTAAGTATGATAATTTTAAAATGAAAATGGATAAATCAATTTCTGATATGTATCTCAGGTTTAATGAGATAGTCAATATAATGAGATCACTAGGAAAAGTTGTTCCAGCAAAAGAGAAAATCATGAGTATAATAAGATGCCTACCAGAAAGATAGAGAGGAACCTCTGTCTCTATACGAGAGTCATGTGACATTGGAAAGATTCCTGTCAAGGAGTCGAATGGAAAGTTGATGATGTATAAAGAGGAGATGAAGGTAAATTAAGAAGAATATGATTAACCAAGAATAGCCTTCAAGAATTATGCTTCAAAAAATAATAACAAAGAAAAAATTCAAGCTGCAAGTGATATTTCAAGTAATGAAGAGAATACATCTGAAAGTCATGCTAAAATGTCTTAGATAACCAGATGATTCAAGATGTTTTATAGGAAAAAGAAATTTTTCAAAAAATCCAATTACAAGGGAAAGTATGACAATAAAGTCCAATGGAAGAAGGATTGGAAGAGGAATGATAAATGTGATGAGATAGAATACTATGAATACAAGAGGAAAGGACATGTGAAAGATGATTGTCTAAAGTTAAATTAAAATAAGAAGTATGAGTACAAGGACAAAAAATATAGGAAAACCACAAAAGAAACTTGGAGTGCTTCAGAAGATAGTTCAAGTGATTCTGATTCCACTCAGGATGAAAAATCACAAAATTATAGCATGTGTTTCATGACAAACACTTCTAAGGTAATATTGGATACTACTATTTTAAACTCCTATTATTCTGGAGATGATTCTAATTCAGATTATTAAAACATGTCTAGTAAAGATTTATTTTAATATTGTAACATGTTAGTGGATACCTTCAATGAGCTGAAATATAAGTATAAAACATTAAAGAAATAGCATGTTTTAACTAGAACTTCCAAATCTGCACTAGATGTAGAAAAGGAAAAGAATGCTCAACTACTCAAAGATAATACTGAACTAAAATTGTCTAATGAGAAACTCAGGAAAGATTTAGAATATTTTAATAATGGAAAGTACACTCTTACACAAATTCAAGGAAACATGTAGCACCAATGTATCCACTGGTATAGGCTATCAGCCTAGACATAGACAAATTACAATGAACGGATTTATTCTTAAATCTTGACAGTATGCTGCTAGATCTAGTTCTAGAAATCATCATATCTAAACTAGATACTCACAAAGTTCTAGATCAAAAAAATTATCTTTAAATATTTTTTAAATCTAGTGATTATATGAAACCCATTAGACTAATCTGGGTACCAAAAGTTATTCTTTCAAACCTGTCTGGACCTAATAAAATCTGGGTACCAAAATAATTTTTTGTCTAAATCTATTTTGTAGGAAACATTCTTGAAAAGTGCCTATAGGATGATATGGTATTTGGACAGTGGATTTTCAAGACATTTGAGATGATACTACTCATACTTTAAAAGCATAATCAAATTTGATGGAGGACGTGTCACCTTTCGGGATAACTCAAAAGAAAAAAATCCTCGGCTTAGGCCAGACTTGTAACACAAATTCAATTTTAATTTCTAATGTTTTATTTGTTGATGGGATAAAGTATAATCTATTATGAATTTCTCAGTTGTGTGATCACGGATTTAATGTTTGGTTTGAAAATGATTCATGTAATGTTTTTAATTCTAAAAATGGTTTTGTATTTACTACATTAAGAAATGAAAATGTTTATGTTGTAGAATTAAATTATTTAGCTAAGAAGAATATTACCTGTTTAAATGATTTTTATAAAGAATCTTGGCTTCGGCCAAAAAGATTAGGATAATAAAATATACATTCACATAGAAAACTGACTAGAGAGAACTTAGTTAGAGACCTACGTAATCTTGAATTACCACCTACCAAAATTTTTAATCCCTGTCAAAAGGGAATGAAACATAAATTTTATTTTAAATTAAATAATGAATTTTATACTTCTCAACATTTCGAGTTGGTTCACATGGATTTGTTTGGACTATCCAGAGTTTCTAGTTTAAATGGGAATCACTATGTCTATTTCCTTGTAGATGAATTTTCTAGATACACTTGGGTATAATTTCTAACTCACAATAGTGAATCTTTCTCTTACTTTAATAAATAATCCAAGTCTGTAGAAAACCATAGTGGACTTAAGATTAAAACGTTGAGAAGTGATCATGGTCATGCATTTGAAAATCAAATGTTTGAATCATACTAGTCACACAATGGCTACAATCATAACTTCTCTGCTCCTAGAACACCGCAACAGAATGGTTTAGTAGAAAGAAGAAATAGAACTCTTCAGGAAATTGCACGAAATATGCTTAATGAACATGAAATGCCTATTTACATTTGGGATGAAGATTTCAATATAGATGGTTAGATTATAAATAGAGTTTTGATTAGACCAGTACGTACGAATACCCCTTATGAATTTTGGAATAATAGAAAACCTTAAGTTAGTTACTTTAATGTATTTTGTTGTAACATTTTTATTCTGAATACTAAAGATAATCTACATAAATTTTCATCTAAAAGTGATGAAGGGGTTTTTCTTTGTTATTCTTTAACTAGAAAAGTCTATAGAGTTTTTAATAAAATAACCAAATGTGTGGAAGAATCTGTTCACATCAAATTTGATGAAACTGATCTACATGAACCTAAACCTTATCTTGAAAATCATGAAGAATATTTGTCTATTCTGAACCTTAATGATAAAATCAGTGAACCTGCTACAAAGACAACCAGTTCTGGAAATATTTCAAAATCTGCTACTGGTGAACCCCAACTTAGAGAAGAA
Source organism: Viscum album (assembly GCA_963277665.1). Taxonomy (NCBI): domain Eukaryota; kingdom Viridiplantae; phylum Streptophyta; class Magnoliopsida; order Santalales; family Viscaceae; genus Viscum; species Viscum album. The sequence continues at coordinate 1,438,373,225 of OY728129.1, forward strand.
CAAGAAATTTCTAGTCCTACCTTTACCAGATCAAATAAGATTATAAAGAATCATCCATTAGATGCTGTTGTAGGTAATCTTGATAGAGGGACACAGACTACAACTTCTCTAAGAAACCAGGTTGAACATCAAGCTTTTATTACATAGTCAGAACCTAAATATATCTATTATTCTATCAATGATGAATTTTGGGTAATGGCTATGAAAGAAGAGTTAAATCAATTTGAAAGAAACAAAGTCTGGAAATTAGTAGAAAGACTTAAGGACACGTTGACCAAAGGTACAAAATGGGTTTTTAGAAATAAGGTTGATGATTTTGGAAACATAATTAGAAACAAAGCTATATTAGTTACACACGGTTACACTCAAGAAGAAGTAATTGATTATAAAGAAACCTTTTCACTCGTAAAGATATTAGAAGCCATTTGGATCTTACTTGCTTATTCATCTCTTCTAAATTTTATGTTATATCAAATGGATGTTAAAAGAACTTTTCTAAATGGATATATAATTGAAGATTATTTTTGAAAAAACACCTGGATTTACAAATCCACACTTTTAAAATCATGTTTTTAAACTTTCTAAAGCTTTATTTGGTTTAAAACAGGCTATAAGAGCTTGGTATGATAGACTTACTAATTTTCTTTTTTCAAAAGGTTTTACTAAAGGAATTGCTGATCCCACTCTTTTTATCAAAAAGATTTCCAATTATGTTTTAGTAGTACAAATATATGTTAATGATATTATTTTTGGATCTTCTAAAAATTCTTTATTTACTGATTTTTCAAAGATTATGGAAAATGAATTTGAAATGAGCTTAATGAGAGAACTCAAATATTGTCTTGGATTTCAAATTTTTCAGAATACTGATGCTATTATTCTAAATCAAAGTAAATACAGCAAGGATTTATTAAAATAGTTTGGAATGGATAGTAATAAGGGAAGTGATACACCTATGAGTACCACTTGTAAGTTGGATATTGAGGAATCTGGGAAACCAGTAGATCAAACCAATTACAAAGGTTTTATTGGAAACTTACTTTATATTACTGCTAGATGACCTGATATTATGTTTAGTGTATGTATGTGTACATGATTTCAAGATAATCCAATAGAATCACACTTACTTGATGTTAAAATTATTTTCAAATGTCTTAAACATACTACTAATTTAGGTTTATTTTACCCAAAAGGAAAATCTTTTGATTTAATAAGTTATTCAAATGCTGACTTTGCTGGTTGCAAGTTAGATTGAAAAAGCACATCTGGAATATGTCATTTGTTTGGAAAATACTTAGTATCTTGGTGTAGTAAGAAAAAAAATTCAGTTGCATTGTTTACTGCTGAAGTAGAATATATAGTAGCTGGTAGTTTCTATGCACAGATTCTATGGATCAAACACACTTTGTTGGACTATGGATATGATTTTAGACATGTTTCTATTAATTGTGATAACAATAGTGCTATAAATATATCTAAGAACCATGTATCTCACTCTTGAACCAAGCACCTTGATGTAAGGCACCACTTTCTAAGAGATCACTATCAAAAGGGTTATATAACTCTTGAATTTATAGGCACTGAATGTCAACTAGCTGATATATTTACAAAACCATTAAGGTCAGGGAGATTAAGTAACATTAGACATGAATTAAGAATGATAAACTACCCAAAAGCCTCACTGTTAGGAAAACCTAAACGTTAGACATACCTCACTGTTAGGAAAACCTCACCGTTAGACATACCTCACCGATAGAAAAACCTCACTGTTATACATACCTCACCGATAGATAAACCTCACTTTTAGACATACCTCAGCGATAGAAAAACCTCACCGTTAGACATACCTCACTATTAGACATATCTCACCGATAGACAAACTTCACTGTTAGATATACCTCACCGATAGACAAACGTCACCGTTAGACATACCTCACTGATAGAAGCAACTCACTATTATATAAACCTCCCCGTTAGGATACCTAACCAGTAGTGCTTACTACTATAATCCTCACCGGTAGAATGGTTACCGATATATCGTGTTGTTTTAAATTTTGTCATTTTAAGTCGAGATGCTTAATTGTTTAAATGTATATATTTTTTATTATGTTTTGATTCCTAAATGATATAAGTCGACTCTAAATGACAGTCATTCCACCGCGAACTCCAATCTTCCAAGTCCTCACTTACCCAAGCCTCTTAAATCATGCGAACCCTAAATTTATCAATATGGAAATGGCCCGAGTTAAGTGACCGACAATTGATGAAGGAAATGAGCTGAGAGAGAAGCGACAAAAAGTCGGTTTTGGAGCCACTGGAAGTATTAGTGGTATTATTAAAGAGAATTTAAAGTCATCAAATCCACATTTATCAAAGAGGGAAACAGTGATTGATAAGGAGCTTTGTGATGAGTGGTTGATATCAAGCAAGTCTCTGATTTTGATGATTTTAGAAGAGCAAGGATGGCTAGATTGTTTTGCAATCAAGAATGTGCCTTATTACCCAAAACTAGTTAAAGAATTTTATGAGATTTTTAGATTTGAAATGAATGAAGATGAGAACAAGATGATTTATATGGTAAATGATAAAGATATATCTTTTTCATCTCCTAAATGGGCTGAAAGTCTGAAAATATCTCATGAAGGAGAGTATGATTTTTCGTCTAAATCGGTACCTGCAGCTAGTGACCATTTTGAGTATGAGGCTCCACTTCTTGAGTTAACTAGAAATGGATCACATAGAAAAGTTATTGCTAATCAAATGGAAGGAGAAAATAGATTGTTGTTTAAGTTCATTCAACATGTGATTAGTCCCAAGAGAGGAGATTTTTCAACCCTGATGTTTAAGGATATATATTTGATGTACTTGTTTATGCTTGGAGTGAAGGTAAATCTATACAGATTATGGATGATTCAGATAATAGATATGACCAGACCTAAATCAAAGACAAATACATTGTTCTTTACTATGCTGATTTTCATTATGTTAAAATTAAAAGTTATTTCTGAATCTGGGGATGAAACTATTGTTGTTAAAGACAATTTCTACATTTCTAAGACTATCTGCAAGTATATGAAAGTAAGCTAGAACCCTTGGAAGAAACAATGGGTCAATGATGATAGTAAATTTTTTGATAAATTTAATCTTGTGGATCATCCTTCTAGGCCTAAGGATGAGAGGGATCTAGGTCTAGGACCTGATGAAGATGAACTTGCTTATAGTGATGATGAGGATGAAGAGACGTCAGTGGAAGGAGGAGATCCTGACCTACCTCCTATCCCCGCACCTCAAAGTATTTCTTATCGAGAGGCTAGTCCTCCAGCTACTTTACCCAGAAGAGAATCTAATTCTGATAGGTCAGTTGAGGGTATCTTGAGTTTTTTTCCAGTAATTGGGAGTTTTGTTATGCTTATAGAGGCTAGTTTGGTTGAGATGACAGAACATACCCCTACCCCTGATGGGCCTCCCGTTATTGAAATGGAAATGGTTGTGGATTATTCTTCTGAGGAAGGCATTCCTAATGAGGCTACTATTGAGGTACATGTACAGGAGAATGCAGAGATTGAGGGGGAGCATCCTGTCTGGTACTATATCAGTAGCTCATGAGATTAGAGACTGGGAAGAAGACCCAGGTTTTGTAGTTTTTGGGTTGGATTATCCTGATTCTGAAGATGAGACAACCATCAGAAAACCACATGTTAGTTATGATATCCATTATGAGACATTACCTGAGGATTTAGTAAGAAAAGATAACCTAGAATAGTTGAAGTCTGATCTCAAGAACTGTTTTGTAGAAGAAATGATAAAAATGGAATCCACTTTAATTTCATCCATTCAATCAGATATGATTGAATCTGTATCTAATATTTTGGATGAAGTCAAGACCTGCCATGAATAATTTTTCAAGATTGGTAGAGAATGTTGAATCTCTAAAGAAATCAGTTGTCTCTGTGGAGTCATATTTGAGTTCTAAATCTCAAGCAGACAAGGATTTAATTTTTTTGATAAGTATAGTTGGACAAATGGTATCCGTTTTTGAGTAATTTAAGAGTTCCTTAAAGCAGCATGTCATCACCCAGGACCTTGTTATGAAAAATCTCATTACTTGGATGAAAAAATCTTTTAAGGAAATAATAGCTTTTACTATTTCACCTCTGAGTGCTCCCAGGCCTTCTTTAGATGTTGATCAGATTAGAGCTGTGATAAGAGAAGAGCTTGGACAGTCTTCCAGCAGTTGTCATGTTGACTCTACTACCTTGACCCATGTGGTGACTACCACTAGGGATATAGGAAAAATTGTTTAGGATTTCTTGAGGGGGGAAACCGCTTCTCATAATGAAGTAAAGGACAATGTGGATTACTATTTACAAAGGGTCTACACTAAACATTAGTTGAATAATCAATTGAATCTTTTGTTAGAGAATTTGAAATTACCTCGTGTGACTCAAGCGTTCAGAGAGAAAGTGAGTAAGCTCAAGGAACTGACTCCATCTTTGGAAAAATTCATGGAAAACAAGGATGGATTATTTTCCGCTATGGAGAGAGGAGGAGGGATTATCATGGATTTCAGAAATCTCTTGCTGCCCGTTTTTCATGTTAATGCTCAGCCAGCGATTGTACCACCAGCTTTACCTGCATCTGGATCTACTACTTCTACTTTTCAGATGACCCCAGAACAAGCTATCAGAAGCATGACACCAGTGATTACACAAAGGAGTACCCACTACAGGCCAAGAATATATTCAGTTACCCAATCTTCAGTGGGCATTTCTGGAGTTCCCAAGACTTCAACCTAAGCTACCCAGTTTGAGTCTACCTCAGATCCCAAAGGAAAATCCAAAGTGGACATTCAAGATGTGGATTGAGTGGGTCCAGATGAATTTGATAGGAATCATCAATACCTTGTATACTATTTTTGTAATCCTTATGTAATTTTGACTCTTTAATATATATCTTTTTTTGTAGTCTCTTTTTCTCAGTTTTTACATCTCTTGCCTACATAATTTTTTACTTTTAAACTTTATCTCCTATCTTTTACCTCTAATTCCCCATCTTTTCTATTCTCTGATACATTCCTTACATTCGTATCTAATACCGCATTTCTTTTTTCTAATCCCAAAGGGGGAGAAATATTTCCCAAATGGGAGAAATGATAAAGGGGGAGGATTATCTATTACAGAAGGGACATTTTTCAGACATGGATATTAATATTTTATTTCACTAAATCAATTTTCTAAATTTTATCTTATACAATTGAACTTGAGAATTTCTATTTATCTCTGAAATATATTTTACCTATGTTGGAACACACTGCGAAATAAGAACAATTGTATTTTAGTCTGATACATCTGGATTACCTTCCATAATTTGTGATTATCAAAACGGGGGAGATTTTTGGACTCACCTGTTTTGAAAATCTCAATTATGATTAATTATGTGTTGATAATCTCAATTATGATTAATTATGTTTTGATAATTCCAATATGATGTTTATTGATTAATCTTTTCATTACGTTAGTTATCGTTTAAGTGTTTAATTTCAAAATATAAATACTGTTGAATACTTTCAAATAATATATCTTTCATTCAAGAACATTCAGTTAATCAAATGTTAATTTACATTGTAATGTTATATACTAACTTAATTTGTGGATAGTTTGCATAAATAGACTAACAGATACTGTTAAAGAAAGGTCACTGGTATGCAGACAATTACTGTTACACCTGAGCTACCAATAGAGTAATTCTACCAGTATGCACAAGTCAACCCATACAAAGTGACAACAACTATTATGTAGTCTACCGTTACAAGCTCACCGGTATGGGTCACTGATACATAAGTCTACAGCTACCGAGAGCTACCGCAAAAGGAAGTCACCTCTACATATAGTCACTGGTACTTGGAGCTATCGTTAGAAGGAGCTACCGCTACAGATAGCTACCGATACAATATGTACTGTTACAATTCCAGGGCTACAAGTTCAATAATATAAGTGCTACTAAATGGAAACCAGTCACTATTTATCTAAACTCTATCTTAGTTTGATTATTAGAAAAGATAATATTTCATGATTTTAATGAAAATTAAATTAATGAATGATGTTTTTTTAGATGTCAGGACACCGTACCTCATACAAATCATTCTTACTACCGGAGCACATGAAACATAAAAAGGGTAAACCCTGAGCTACTAGACAAGAAGTCCTTCAATGCACATACAAAACAAGTGGCTGGATATACAGAAGGATATAGAAAATTCAAAGAGAGACACATATAAAGATAAACACACATAGAACTCGAAGAACTCTCAAGAACAAGAATTTTAAGAGGAGATTCAAGTTCTGTAAGGAAAACTCTCACATTTCAAATGGAACAGCGGTTCTAGAAGGGAAGGAACAAAATATTCATACTCTGTTTTCTAAAAAAACATCCAAAGAAGAACTCAAGCTTTATCTGCTTCAATCCAAGGATTCCAGAGCTTCACTGAAAACACATAGAGCATTCTAAACTCATCTTTATTTGTTTAGATCTATCATGTTTCATTTATTTACATTTTTGAGCAGTGTGTGTGCTCTGTACTTTAAGCACCCACTATCTCTTCTGCTAAACTAAAGGGACTCTATATCCTCACTCAATCTCTCCCTTACTCTATATATCCCACTGTGGATAGTGGTAGAGGTCATGTGTGACCCAGAAAGCCTGGGTGTTGTCGTTTAGTTTTCCCACATAGAACTGTGGTAGAGGTTTGAAGACCTGGACAGTAAGTGCACTGTTTTAAAACCCCAATCCAGGGTGTGGATACAAGTTTTATATTAACTATTTGAGAGGACTAAGTCTCTACATGAGACTGAAACTCTTGATTAAAACTATTATGCATTTTTATTTTAGTTAAACTATTTTCAATATTCTAATGCTAAGTACATTACATATAAAACTATTTTAAAGTTACTCAGATAGTTAAACTAGAAAGTGTTTGCATTTATTTTAAACCAGTAGGTTAGTTTGAAAAGCTAATCTAATAATCAGATCAGATTAACTGAGAACTAATCAATCTCTTGAGAACCTAACTGACCCTTTACTTTATTACAAATTCAATATAGTTTAGATTTTTATTTAAATTAGGGGGATTTTAATAAAAATATTTTAAACGGAAATTTTAATTTGAACTCAATTCACCCACTCTTGAGTATCCACTCTGACCAACACTATTAATACCATCTATTCTAATAGCCTGGTTATAATTATGTCATTCAAAGAATAATATTTTTTAGTTCTCTTAAACTCGATGTAGCGTATCATGTATGGTATCAAATAAAGTGTTTTTTTTTGGATAGATCAGGATGTTACATTATGATATTAGCATAGATAAGTTAATAGATAGGGAAATATGGATCATATCCCACTAAATTTGTAATAGTGAATGTTATTATCTTAGAGGGGGTATATTTAGTAATAGATTATAATGAATAACAATATACATGATACTTATAATGACATCTATTTTGTTGAAAATATTCATTTAATTTAAAAAAAAATTCAATTTATCAATGAAATTGTCCATTAAGCAGGAAAAATTTAATTGTAATAAGTTCCTTGATTGGTATAATTATTCGAGAATTTTTCTCAAAAAAAAATTAAATTATAGATTTTATAAAAATGTACAACATATAAGAAATCTTATTCTACCTAACATGTATGAAAAGTTAATTGTGAAAACTATCAGATGAATGAATATGACATAATAATTATTCATTTTGAATAAATATATTTATAATAAATCAATGATTCATAATTTTGAATAACTATATTTTATAAAGATCAATTTCTATAACACGGAATCGTGGGTAATAGATACATATATGCATCGCATATTTGTGGTAGTGTCTAGTATCTCAAAGACCATATGGGATTTATTATGGTAGAAGTAGACCAATGAGTAGGGAATAGAGCAATAATTTCTACACAATCCATGGGGATAGTGAATTTACTTCTTACATGATTATTTATATTATTGAAAGGAAACTGTTATCATGTACAATTAATAAATTTAAATGTTTTATATATCATTCTTATATATGGACGATTTTTGATATGTATTAAAGAAGAACAATTCCTTTTTTTATATGAATGAATTTTTTATTATTATTATGATAACATGTTAAATGGACTATATGTATTGGATATTGATAGTATTAACTTAATGAGGTCATATAAATAAAAGTTTAACACAATTAATCTATTCTTTTATATTATTGTATTCAAATGATAATGAATCATTTTGTGATGCATGTAACCCGTGATCCAAGATTGGTTCTCTTTGAATCACATTTTACAAAATATTTTTGAATGAAACAATAAAATTTTAGATATAACCATCCATAATATGAAAATTTTAATTATTGAATTTATTTCATATATTTTGAATTTTTAGTTTTATATATATAGGAATTTGGAAAAAAAATCTAATGAATCTTGTGTTCTTTGAATACAATGTACAATATTAAAATTATATATGAAACTACATAATTTATGAAAAGTCTTTAATGTATGCACCAAATCCATTCACATGTGTTATCCTTTTAATCAACTTATGTGTACTAATTTAATCCGTAAGCTAGGGAAATAGAAACATAAGAAGGGGTGAGATCAAATACCTAGTTAGAGAAACATATAACTAAATAAATCTTGGTAAAAACTTTGAATAATTATTTTGGAAGGAATATATATAAAATTTGAATCCATACTCAACATAAAAATGTGAGAATTTTATTTCCATGATAATAAATGAAAATAAGGATATAAATGACACCAAACACATACTTTTGGAATGCATATTATCGAACATCAAAACCTAATGTCAAGGACATGTTCCAATATACCCTACTTTTTTATTGAGAACATGTTCAATACATCCAATTATCAAGAACTTATTCCATGAAACTATCATGTTATGGGAGGATTTATATAGTAAAACCCAACATGTTTTGTCTTGTTAGAACATTTAATGCATCAAGGGGCTATATAATGTCAGGCCCTCCCATTATTTGTAACCCAATTTCATTCACCAATAGAGTCAATCAAATCTTCTCAAACCATTCCCAAAAGAAACTTTGGATGAATATATTCTTTTTTATCTATATAATGAAAAATATGGTATGAGGTACATTACATGATCATCCTTTGTTATCAGCCAATAATATTCAAGAATTTCAATACTTTTATATATTTTAATAAATAGATAACATGGTCAAAACACCTATTAAGAAAAAATATGGTTGGTCGAACAATAGACAATAAAATTTATAATAATCATCCATATTGGGGTAACAATATAGGGTACACAAGTAATTTTCCCCATGACAATAAAATATCATAATTTTTAGGTGAACATATTCCAATATGTGTTTTTTAAAATGTGATTTTCACACAATATAGAATAATGAGTATATTTCTAAGTAAATACTAGAAAAAAAGGATTATAATCCATCCATATAAATGTGGTGGATGGTTTCAAAAGAACATATCCTCAGTGTTATAATAAAAACCTAGAAGATTGTTGACATAAATGATTAACATCCCTGTAAATGAGTGTTTGTATGATACCACCCAAGAAGGGGTCATGAGTCATATTTTTTAGCATCATGAGTTAATTTACCCCATATTATAACATATATATATATTAATGGTTAAATAATGAATCATAAACCCAATTAGTTTAAAACCATTAAAAACAGAATGGTCCCAATAAATGAAAACCAAAAAGTATATTTTAGAAAACATTATTAACATTAACATAAAATAAGAAGTTACGAGTCACTTCTAGAAGCCATTTTTAGAAGGTGAATTAAAAAATATTTCAAATTTTTTTTTAAAAATATTATATATTAAATGATCCCTGAAAATGAAATAATGTTTTCTTTTTGGAAATTCAGATCCAAAAAATTGGATTATGAAAGGTATATTTTTTTATTCTTGAAATTACCATTATTGAACACTCAAGATGTAAATAGAGAAATAAAACCTTATTTGTATTAAAAATCCATTATTAAAAATATTATAATGAAAACAATATAAGAAAATATTTATGGTGGGATAACAAATTAATGAAAAACTAGTGTTCAAGATAAACATTATAACGAAAATATGGCGATATAAGATAGAAAAAAGCATAACAAATTTGGAAAAAATGAATCAATTGACACTTGATAATGTAATTTTGATATTAAGTTAAATTAAATACAATAATTATGGTATATTTATATATATATAATTTATGTCAATACACAATTTAGTGAAATCATGGGGTACAAGATATATTATGTCTCAAAGAATTGGAATTGAGTATAAGAAAACCCTTGGGAATTGAGTAACACTCTTATCAAACCCCCCAAGAAAAAGAAGGATCTAAATTGAACTAAAAATATCATTATTAAAATATAATTCATGATATTACATCTCAAATAAGTAGAATTTACACCACATAAGATAAAATTTGTGCAAAAAAAACTGTCTCAATAAAGGGAATTTTAAACTAAAACTCTTATATCTTATTCCTGAATTACATGAACATATTTTCACATCCTTTATCACAAAATATATATTAATAAATTAATTAAAAACCTTAATTATACACATTTTAATTAATACATTTCATATGAATCTATTCTCTATAAGGATTATGCTAATTTTCCACATTGGGTGTGTGTAGTTTTGATTGTTTGTACCAGTTTCATAATAGCAACATATATATTCATTATTCTTCAAAAATCCATCAATATTATGTCATTAAGGACACTTATATGGATTTTTTAATAATTTAAGATGTTATAAATTCCATTCATCAGTGTTTTGGTCTTTATTGTTGATGATGAAATTGATGACAATCATGTTTGAGTGATTCCTCATGATCGATGTGTGTTTTCTTAATTAATGAATAAAATATTAATATAAAATCTCCATTAGAAAAAGTCAATATTTTATAATTTATATCATATTTTACCGATGATTATTGTCCCCTAGTCATTCATTATATAAATTTACAGTATTGTTCAATTAGGTGGTTAAACCGACCCAAACATAAACATACATTTATTTAATGAATTATTATGATGTGATTTTTCTATAATATCATCATACCAGGAGAATAATGATATTACATAGTTTTTATAATTGTGATACATAATATTTGGATTCATGTATATGATTAATTAATTGATTTGAATGTCTTCCATGACTTTAATAAAATATTATCGTCTTTTCATACTTATTTCAAACTATTAAACTAACTATGATTTTTTGTTGATCATATCATTAATAAGTTCTCCAATGTTTCTTAACAAAAAAATATATTTATATCATTAAAATAATATTTCTTCTTTCGTAAAATCATTATATACAGCCTTTTATGGTGGTGAAGTAAAACAAAACATGTTACATCGTGGAGGTGGTTGTCCACACAAGGCCCAAACAATGGTTTTCTCTTTCCTAATAGATGTGTTATATAAATAAATAATGATAATACCCTTAATTTAGTAAAATTAATGTATATAAATGATATTAATATTATTATATTATTGTGTCTACTAAATGTTTAGATTAATATACATAATAATAAAACTCATTAGAGGATAATACTCACGTCGGGGACTTGGATTTTCTTTAGAAGTATCCTTAAATTTGAAGGGATTTGGTTAACTATTACTGAATTATGGATTATGTCTATGGTGTAGGGTTCTACAGAGATTAAAATGGAATATTTTTATGTATAAATTATAATGTTGGAGATTCCTGAAGTGGTGATGATGTTACCCATTTATAAGTATATGAAGGGGTAGTTTTGGGAGTAAAACTTAAATTTTCAATAATGTATGTTTACTATTCAAGTGTCAAATGAAAAAAAAAATGATTATATTTAAGGATTTTGGGTATAAAATAACTTCAAAAACTCCTTCTTGAGACAACTTTGAGTGATTTATGGAGTTTTTTTCTCACTTTTCTCCTTTTACATAAACATCATTTTACCTTGGTAATTAATTTTTAACTATAGTAATTAATTGTAATGAAAGGGATAAAGATATATTTATTTAAAAAAATTGATTATTGTTAATTAAAATCTGAAAATATTTCAATAAAGTAAAATTTCTAATGTTGTGAAGTGTTATCATTAGACTAAACACACTTAATCAAATAAAAATAGTTTTTAGAGAAATATGTTTTACAAGATTTAAATATATATATATATATATACATAAGAAATAATTATCATGGATAATGATTTTAATGAAATAATTTTATTTTTTATAAAACAAATAATGGATATTAATTTTCTTAGTCAATCCCAAATATAATCTCTCTTGCAAGATAATCAATTCCAAGAAAATATTGATAACATTTTTTATATTTAAGTAACATTTGAATTAGTTGTAAAAAAATTTCATAGGGTTTATAATTTCAAATAATATTATAAAATTATGAACATTACTAATGAAATTGATATATGATTACTTAAAAGTTATTATAAATTTTCAGGTCGCTCATAAATGATAGTTATTCTAACAGATCAAAAGTTTCATTGAAATTGTAATTTTCGAATAAAAACCAATATATTTAAACAAAATAAAAATAATATTAATAAGTAAAATATTTAATGAATAATTAAAAAAATTATTTAATTTTTCAATTTCAAATAAAAAGTTTTTAAGTTCATTTTTTTAATAAAATATTAAAATTTAATTGAAAATGTGTGTTAATTAATAAATAACTCTCTCAAATATTAATAGTTTTTATTCATAAGTCATATTATTTAATAAATTAATTAGTGTCAAAAAATTATTAATACAAACATAATTTATCATTAATCACAGGTTTTATTAAATAAAAATTTATATTGTATAAAATATAATTTTTAAGAAAAATAATTTTCATGATATTAAATAATCATATTAGTTATTTTAGATACAATAATTAAATTTAATTAATATTCAAACTAGCCATTATTTTCTATTTATATATAATTAAAAAAATTATTACACCTATTTATTTCTGATAATTGAATGGATAATTTTTAATGTTCACACTTAAAAATCTATATCACATCTAAATATATCGTGGTTTCATTTCTAGTTGTATTTCATGTAGAGAATGTTATCGAACACATTGACTAATCTAAAGGTAATAAAATACTAGAATTTTTGGATGTAATATTATCCCCCTTAAATAAATTATTCCCTCATAATTTGACAAATAAGATCAGTGTAATTTATTTTGGCAACACATAATTATGTATAAAAAACAAGATAATCGTAGGTTTATTTATGATGTTGAATTAGATTTATCTATATGAAAAATTGTTATAAGTGTTCGATAAAGAGAGATATCCCATTAGAATTTTCACATAGAATTATAATATGGTATGTATATCTACATACTTGAAAAAATAACTTCCTATAAAAACCTAAAAATAATTTATATGATAACCTTTCCAATATGGGTATTTATTTATAACTCAATATTTAGTAGTTGGTGGAAAATTACATGGAATATGACACTAGAAAATGAGGAGTGAAAACTTACTATTTGATTCATTAGTTGTATTTAAATAATATTTTACTTGTTTTTATGGTTATTGGCGACTATCTCCCTAATCGTACTATGGATTGGGACATTGATATGCATAATCCCTGATGCACTTTCAATTGAAAAAACATGATTTTTATAGCTTATATATTTCCCTTAAACTTGTGAATCAGATATCATTCACTAAATATTCTCTTATAAGACTCAATATTTCTTTTTTTTTGGACTTATAATATGTTCAAGTTGTTAATCATATTTTTTTGATAGATGGTTTGGAATAATAATAATGATCCTCACTCCAGCTCCAATTTTGATGCGGTGTTCATCGATGTAATCTCTGTATTGTGGTACACCTAATGATTCCTTCAATTTTCAACCATTACTAAAACAAAAAATATTTAACATGAGTGTATATAATTATAATTGATTTAACATAAATAGATATATGAAAATATAATGATAATATGTCTCACTTTATAACATCATCATGTTAGACTATTGTTCGTACAACTAAATTTGTATCAGGATAGGTTTATCCTATATCTATCTCAGTTTAACATATAATTTTTTTTCCATCCTACGTTACATTGAGTTGGTTTCTCTAATTCTAATTAACCTAATCCATAAAATATAGATGAAATATGACTGTGAAAATTTCTTAAAATATTCCAAACCCAATACTAATTAAAATATATGCTCTCAAAATATAACTTATCCTTCCTCAAACAACATTAGAAATATTAACAATCATCTACCCAAGGATTCATATAACTTATTCATTTAATCTCAATAAAATATCTTTAACAAAACTTATCTGATTCTCTAATACATTAATGTATAAAGAAAATATATATTCCTTCAAAAATTAACTATATCTTTCCCCCTCAAATAGTACTAACCACTAGTTCATAAGGCTTCACACTAGTCACTATATATCATAATATAAAAAACAAGTTAAAATTATTTAGAAATATCATTATTCAATTATCAATCACAAGCTTACTAATTTCAATCTAACTTACAACTTCAAAATCAAACAACCATTTATTATCTCAACATCTTGTTTATTTTAAATATAAAAGTTATCCATACCTGAATCATGTGTTCTCTAATATTTATACCATAAAAATATAAAATTTTCATTAACACACCATTCAATTTTATTAATACGATTTAATATATGTTTCTATACATTTAAAGTAAAACTACTAAAGAATAATCATTATATGTTTCTTATAATCTTCATATCATTAAAGTTATAAAAGAATATAATCAATAAATATTAGTCACTAATGAGAATAGAAAAGTGTTTCAATATTATCAAAATATAATTCTCACATCCAAAGGTAGGATAAATAAACACACTTTTTCCCTAATAATAGGTATATAATAAGATTCCCAACCATTTAAGTATTCTCCCTTATATTCTTGTAAGTCATAGTGGTTTCAAGAAGCCTAACTTTATAGCTTCATATTCATGAATCAATTTCAAACAAATACTAAAACCAATTTGGATATAAAAATATCAAAAATATGTATATAGAAACATAAATATGAATATTTCTTCTTTAGTGACACCTTCATTTCATCAGTTAAAACTTCCAGTTTATGCTATTTTTATTTAGGTTAAGTTCTATTGTACTTTATAACCTATTAACATAATGTAATAAGAAAATGAATCCTCTCAAATTGTTCATAAAGATAATTTTATCAACCAAATAATATCTTATATGAGTTTTCCCTTAGTTATAATGCCTTAAGTCCACTCATCGTGCATTCGAGTGATGATTTGTTCAATACTCAACAAATACTTTTGGGATGATTACCCCTTAGTGAATTTGTTCCAGAAAAACATTCACTTTACAGTATCCAAACTGATATTTATTTCTTGGAAGAAATACATGATCTATACTTTACTCAAACATAATGATTGTTTCCAATACTTAGATTTATTATTATGGTTTTAAATTTATATTTATTATCATAATCTACTAATAAAATGTTCACTCTTAACGTAATAATAAATCAAATTCTTTTCCTAAAGTGTTATTTATAAATTTGACCATATGATAAACCCTGAGTTATAAACCCTTAAATTATTATAAATAAATATACTAATATAAAAACTTATCTAAACCATTTGTTTTATACTAACATTGGAACCCTAGACCCATACTCCTGGATCTGATGCTCATAGACTCATACTTTACCTATTTTGATATCATCCATAGAAGCCTAGATATAACAATTCATAATTAAAAAAATCAAAATTATTATTGAATCTATTAAACATAAAATACATTTTTAGTTTTAGAGATTTAGATAATTAATAAAAAACACAAACTTATAAATCCCATTTTTTCTTATAACAAATAGAAAACGTTACCGTTATATACGAAACATATTATTTTATGACATGTCTTAAATGTGTCCCAAAAATCCATTCAAATGAGTTATCCTTCTAAAAAAGTCACATTTATGACATTTCTCAATAACCTAGGGAAAATGAAACATAGAAAAGAGTAAGTTAAATTTATTATTAATGAAAAAATATAACTAAAAAAATCATGGAATAAACATGGAATAATTATTGTAACAACATTATGTAAACGACATTAATCCATAAAAAAATTGAAAATAAGAGAATTATATACCTATTATAATGAAAAAAACATCGATATAGATAATATTTAACAAATAATAATGGAATTCCTAATTTTGGACATCAAAACCTAATGTTAATGAACTATTAGAAGACACTTTACAAGTCAATGAGACTGTAGTCAACAAATCCTATTCTGAAGGCCTTATTCCTAGACACTGTATTGTTATGGGAAGAGGCATACACCCAAACCCAACCTGTTTTGTCTCATGAGACATGTTCATGCATTGGGGGGATATATAATGTTACACACCAGCTGTTACTTGTTTAAGTATATTGCATTAACAATGTGAATCAATAAAATATTTTTATAATATTCCCTAAGTATTATTTGTTTGAATAAAACCATGAATATATATATAATGAATAATATTAAATGTCAATACATGATCAACCTACATTAGTAGCCAACAATCATCTAGAATATCAATAATTTTCTCCATTTCAATAAAATGATAACATGATCATAACACATCTTGAGAAAGAAGGTGGATGGTTAAATAATACATAATAAACATTACAATAATATATTTTATTGGGATAATATTTTATAGTACACCAGTACTTTTCAATATTATAATAGAATATTATACTTTCTTGGTGAACATCATCTATTCTGATTTATGTTAAATGTGATGTCCATACTGTATAGAACGATGAGTATATGGCTAAGTCTATACTTTAAAAAAACATGATCATAAGATATGCATTGAAATTATTTTTATGGTTTCAAAATATTATATCCCTTGTTTAAAAATGAAACCAATATGTATGTTCACATAGATGAAAAAAACATTGCAAAAGAATCCTTGAATGATACCACCAAAGAAGGGGGCATAAATTGGATTTTTTGGTATCATGAGTTTATTTCTTTCAAATTTTAACATGAATATATTAAATGATAAATCCAAAAACATAACCCCTATTTGGGAAAAACCTTTTAAAAAATTATAGGGAATTGTAAGTGAAAACATAAAAGAGATATTAGAAAAAAATATTGACATAGAGGAAGTTACGAGTTTATATAAAAAAGAGTTTTCAAAAGGTGAAGTGATAACTCATTGACAAATTTGGATTTTACAAATGCGTCCAATAAATAAACCTTGAAAATTAAATAATTTTTTCATTATAAATCGAGGATTGAAAACATTTTATTATGAAGGGATATTTTTTAATGCATGAAGTTACCATTTTTGAAATCCCACAATGAAAAAAGAGTAATAAAATTTTCTTTGTGTAAAAACATAATTTTCTTAAATAGTATTAAAAAATAAAAAATAATAAAATATTTCTCCTAGATTAACTTAATCTTGAGAGAACAATGTTCAAGATAAAACATTATAACATAAATAATGGGATTTGAGTTACTGAAAATGTTTACAACTAGGGAAATAATTTAATCAATAGCCACTTAAATAACAAGATTTGGATAGTAAATACTAGTAAATACATGGATTATGATATAAATATATAGTTTTCATGTTAATAAACTAGTCAAAGAAAAAAAGATGCAAAAAATGAATTATGTCTTATATAATCAAACTTGAGACAAAGAAAACCCTTACGAATTGAGTAATACTTTAGTTAATGATCCCTAAAATAGAAGGATTGTAATTGATCACAGAGAAGTATTATTAAAAGATAATTAATGATATTATTTCTATAATTGGTAGTATAAAAACCATATAAATGAAAATCGGTGAAAAAAATACAATAATTTTCTCAATAAATTGAAATTATGACTAAAACCCTTACCTCTTGTTCTTGAATTTAAAAGATGTATTTTATCTTCCTATATCACATACATAGATATCTTAATAAATTAATTCATAAACTAATTCATATATATTATAATTCATACATTTCATAAGAAGTCATTCTCTACATGAATTATTCTGATTTTTTAGAACGAGTGTTTTTAGTTGTCATTGTTTGTACTAGATTAATAATATTGACATCTAAATTAAATATTGATCTAATTTTCATCATTACTAGTTCATTGAGGTTTGTATTACGTATTTTTGATAATATTTTATTATGTTAAAAAATCATTTCATTAGTTTATTATTATTTATCCTTGAATATGAAATTGATAACAAGAATGTTTCTAGGATTCTTGATGTCCAAGTTTTTTGTTCTTAATTAATGAATTAAATATTGATATCACATATCCAAAACCAAAAACAAATAATTATTTACACATTTATTTTATTTTTTCTAGTTATTATGTTCCCATATTCATTCATGATATAAATTAATTGTGTTGTTCAATTAGGTGGTTAAACTGATCCAAACATGAACATACCCAGATTTAATGACTGATTATAAGGTGATTTTATTTTAATATAACTATAAAAGAAGAATAATGATCTTATGTATTGTTTATTAGTGTGATATATAATAATTTTATGTATATAGAGGAATAATTAATGGATATTATTTTCTTACATGATTTGAATAAACTATTTTCTTCTTATCACACTTATTTTAAATGATTAAACTAATGATGATCTTTGTTGATCCTATAATTAATAGGTTATCCTTTTTTTATACAAAAACCTTAATTATATCATAAATATTATATTTATTCATTAATACCATACTTATATTTGACCTTATAATGTGGTGGACAGAAATGAAACACATTACGTCGTGGAGGTGGTATTCCTCACAACACATGAACAACATTTTTTAATGGATGAGGTATATGAATAAACAATGATAATACTCTTAAAATAGTATAATTATATTAAATTAATGATACTAATATAATTATATTATATTATATATGTTAAATTTTGAATAAGATAATTAGTAAGAGAACTGTGTAGTTGATAGCACTCATGGTGGGGACTTTGATTTTATTTATAAGTCTCATTGAATTTGATGATCTTATCATAACTATGATTCATCAAGAGAATATGTTCATGGAAAAAGGTTATATGGAGAGTAATATTTAATAGTTTAATAAAAAATTCTAAAGACAGGTGGGCCTTTATGTGGTGAGGATGTTACCCACTAAGAAGTGAAGGAAAGGGTAGTTTTGGGAGTAGTCCTTACATTTTCAATTATGTAAAGTTACTATTCATCTGTGAAAGGCCAAAAAATGTGGAAAATTGGATATTAAATGGATTTTGGGCCAAAAATCCCTCAAATACTATTTCTTGAGATAATTTGTATTGAATTATGTGCTTTTTTAACTTTTTTATTTTTACCCAAACATACTTTTAACTTAATAATTAATTTCTTACATTAGTAAATAATTTTAATGAAAAATATTAATAATTATATATTTGAAAATTTTGATTATTATAATCTAAAATTTTACAATAATTTTATCAACTAAAATTTTTAATGGTTTGATAATATAATTTTAAACTAAACAAACTTAATTAGGTAAAAACAGTTTTTAGAGAAATACTGTTTTTGAAATTTATATATATATATATATATATATGTATATATATTAGATAATATTAACTTTGGATCTTATTTTAATGATAATATTTTTTTTTCCAATAAACAAAATAAATGATATGAGTCTTACCGAGAAATACAAAATCAAATATCCTTTGTAAAATAATAGATTCCATGAAAAAACAGAAAATAGTTCTTATTTTAATGTAACAATTTATTTTTATATAGGTAAGGGGAGACCATTATTATTAAAATCATATGAATGAAAAATATAAATTGGAGGGGTCATACAATCAAATATTACCTCAATCCAAGAAGTTCCAAAAATATAAAATCATTAATGATCATAATCAAATTGATTGGAGGAGTCATATTCATCATACCAATCTGATTTTGAATCTAAGGGTCCATGTGACATGGTATCCATCATTGGATTTATCTATGTGTAATATTTTCTATGTCTTTATTTTCTTAGAGGAATAAGTTGTATACCTTCATCATCCACATTATGTAATTCCTTTAGACTATACCAGAATAAAAAACCTTTTTTGGGGAGTCATCCTCTATATCATCCAATTTTCCACGGATATCTTGTGTGTCTCTTAGTTTATTGATTTCCTCATATATATTTTAAACGTTTTCATTATCACCTATGTTGGGGGCTTTCATAGGCTTAAAGATCTATCATTTTGGAATAATGAACCATTTCTAAGGTCTCACCTGGTTTACATTTTTTCACCTTATCTCTAACATGTTTTCATTGCATTAGAGATGAAGTTAGAGATTACACCAAAACTAATCCAACCAAATAGGACTTTAAATTATTATTTACAAGGTTATGATACTTTATTTTATTGGTTTTAGCTTCATAAGTCACTTATGCTACCTTATGAAAAAACTCATTATCCATTTGTAAGGGAATAACCCTGACGTTCTCATTCTTCATGTCAAGAGGGGATTGATTACCTCCAATGAAAACCTTATTCTTGTTTGTCTTCTTCATCAATTTATTCCTATAGGATTCCATAATATTTCCTTTTAATGAACAAAATTAACAAAAAAAATTCTTCCAACATATATCCTTTCAATTACCAATAACTTTATAATCTAGAAAAATATCAGGTAATATTTCATATTCCACTTTCAGAGGGATTTCATCATCTAATGCTGATAAAACTATGTTATTAATCAGAAAAAAACTCAAGTATACCTCCATAAATACTCGTAAATAATAAGAATATTTGGAAACATATGTCGGCCTATCCAACATTATCTAGATTCCCAGAGTAGAGGCTATATCAAATAATAACTTAAGATTATGTAGGATCCAGTTAAGACATAAATTTTTTATCCAAATATGAGCTCAACTATTTTTTCTTGGAAATGGATTGAATTGAAAATCCCATTCTTGAAAACAAACCATACCTAGTTTAAACATAATTTATCCAATCCCTAAAGAAATACATTTTAGATAATCTTATAGAAAGTTGATGTTATAGAAACCAAGATCAATTTGAATATATCTCTAGTGAGAATAACCTTATATAAATGTTAGCTTTTGAACATGATCATCGGTTTTCCAAAATTTTACTTCAATAGGTAAAACAAGTCTAGAAATGATAAAGTGCTAAAAAATCTTTAATTTTTTCGAAATTACATCTTATTTGCGATTTCTCATTCGGTGTCCCATTTTATCATAATTCTCTTCCAAAAAATATCCTTAGTATTTGCCAAATATATTCTTTTGAGTTCTTTTTAAATGATACTAGATTAGGGATTCACCCTAGTTGACAAGATTTTAAAGGAATTCTATGTCGTAGATTATACCATAACACCAGATCGATGATAATTTCCCTCTTCATAAGCCAAAGCCACTGTTGACTAAGTACCATTCGAGATTCCACCATCGGCACCTCAGCTACTACCGAGTTCCCATATCGATGAGGCAATCCCAAATTATTCTCCAAGTTTGTAGATCATGTGTAAGAAGAAAAATGACTTTCATTCATATTGGCTGCAACCAACATAGATCAGTGTGTATCAAAACCTCATTCATGACCACAAAATTTCTACATAGATCTTCCACCACTGTTGATGATCGAGTCGTACAATGGATGGCTTCATTCAGATCGGCCACATCCATCATAGATCGGTGAGTCTCAATCCCCATTAGATCATTTCAACATAGATCTTCAACATTCATCAATGATTTAAGTTTGATGTTCACCTCGGTCTTCATCTTGTAATATTATGAAATTCATTCATCTCAAACATGACATCTGTTGTAGATCGAAAAAAGCTTCCCATTCTACAAACCCCAGACACCCTAAAACAAGTGTGACGAGATCAGGTGGTTCCCATATGAATCTCATGGTGAGTGCTTTCAAAATTCTAACCACCCACTAGAAGGATAGATCCCAAATAGTGAGGGATCTCTATAATTGAAAAAGATTAACTCAGTTGGTGTATGGAATATAATTTGAGGGAGCACTCCCAAACCCTCACCAACTTCCACATAACATTTTAATTAGTTATAAAAATGCTTACAATAGGTTTTCTAATTTAAAATATTATTTTAAAATGAATAATTTTATTTATAAAATATATTTTTTGTAATATAAAATGTTTTATTAATTTCATGGTCCTTCTAATATATTGGTGAAATCATACAAAATAAATGTTTTTTCAAAACAGTATTTTATGACTAAAATCATTCATTTTTTAAAAAAAAGATCAAAATTAAAACTAAATAAATTTTGATATGAGGCATTAAAAAATGGATTTCATTTTTATTAAATTGAAATTCAATAATTTACATATTTTTTATTTATATAAAATCACAAAAATTAATTTAAAAGCAATTTTAAATGAAAAATAACATTTTAAAATATTAATTTTTATTATGGATCATATAATTTACAAACTAAATTGGTGTTAAAAAATTATAAATATTAGGAACAGTTTTTAATTAATCATATGTTTCATTAAATTCATGACACACAAAATAATTATTTTAAGATGAATACTTTTCTATATAATAAATTATCTTTTTAGTCATCCTAGATAAACTAAATGAATTTTATTCATATTAAAAATATAATTTATTTTCTATATAAATATAATTAATTGAGTTGTTAATCCTATTTATTCCTATTAATTTAATAGCTAGGTTTTAGTGTTCATAAATGAACATTTATATTTTAACAAAATATAATGGGATTCCATTTAGGTTCATGTTGTATCTAGAGGAAGCTATTGAATACATTTACTTATTTAAGGGTAATAATATATTATAATTTTAGGGTGTTTCACATTTTATATATGTGCATCGTGTTTTTTAATAGAAATTTCCAAATTTCCATTTAGGAAAAAATTAAAAGGAGTTAATGGTTTATTAGAACTTATACATAACGATGTATATAGTCTAATAAGTAAGGTAGCTCATATTAGATTTTGATACTTCATTACCTTTAATTATTACATCATTTTATATGGGTATTAATATCATATAAAACACAAGTATGAATCCTTTGAAGTGTTTAAATTTTCCAATAAAAACTAATATTATATATATTGAACTAATTTTAAAACTTTTTGTTCTGATTGAGGTGGAGAATATTTGGGTCTTGAATTCCATGATTATCATGGTGATTATAATATGGTATCATATCTCATTCAGAATGATACACCATAGATAAATAGTGTATCTAAAAGAATGAAGAAAAATATTTTGGTTATGGTTCATTCAATGATGATTCATGTAGGCCTTTTTATTTGTTTTTGGGGTTATTTTCAAGAAATTGATTCATTTATAGTAATACATATTCCATCAAAGGCAATTAAAAATAAACCTAATTATATTTCCACTAAGAATCATCTAATTATTTCGTTCATACACATTTAGGGTTATTAGATATAGAAACAATATATTATTACAAGTAAACTATAACGTAAATTAGATAAATTTATATTTTTTGTCCCATAGAGATAATGATATATTATTTCTATAATTTATCAAAATAAAAATTGTTTATTATTTTCCATGATATATTTAAAAAAACTAAATTGTTTATAGAAGAATTAATTATAGTAAATTTATATGTGATAATTTTCTAGATGAAAAATATAACGACAATCCTAAGATTGATGACTTGGAAACATAATGGGCTATTGAAAATAATCTGACTCAATATAAACAAGAACCCAAATGAAATAATAGATTTTTTTAATTAACTAAGAGTTATAGATTTCCCATTTCTGTTAATGGTAATGAAATATTCATATAATATTATACAACATATTAGGAATAGGGTATCATGAGTTCTAAATATGATAAATGGTTAACACTAATTGAAACTAGAATAGAATCTGTATACATTAATCAGGTTTGGAACCTTATATATCCACATAATAGGGTAAAACCCATTGGGTGAAAGAGAGTCATTCCAATGGGAAAAAAATATATGGTGGAGTGCATATCAAAAAATCATTAATAGCATATAATGTTTTTAAACAAATTCATAGTATTCACTATGAATAAGTATTTTCTCTAATTTTCATGATAAAATCCCTTATGAATCTTTTATCTATAGTAGAACACTATGTTTATGTGATATATAAAATTGTAGTTTAGACCATATTCCATTATGAGACTCTATATTAGGATGTATACAAGACACAACCCAAATTTTTTAAGGATTCAAGAAATATTTTCAAATATTTATAAGTTATTAAGATACATTTATTGATTGAAAAAAGATTCATGATGTTGTAATATTTTTATATATAGTTATCAAAGACTTTTACATTATCAAACATTAAGGTGAACCTTATGTATATAATTGGATTTTTTGTAGAATTGTTTATTTTATAATTTGTCTATGAAATAATTCCCAGTAAAAATGATATCCCAATATTTCTGTGAAAATTTTGATGTGATATCTCTTCTAAAAAATATCTCTGTGAAGTTGAATACATACTATGTATGAAGATCATTAGATAAATATATATTAATTAGTTGCAATGTTCATGTAAGAGTTGGTGTTCTAGAACAAACTGGTTGTACTTTAATTACATAAATATTTAATATATTTAAAAATTAAACATCATATTACATATTTTTCATTACTCTTCATAACTATGATGTAATAATGTCCTAGAGTTTGTGTTGCATTGATTAGGTCATGACAGTTCCCTACTATGATGAGAACCTTGAAATGCTGTAACATTATTCTTAAATTTAGTTGTGGAGTTGGATGAAATACTATGATGGGAGACATAGCATACATCCCATTAAGTTTGAGTACTTGTAAGAAGATGAGACTTACTCTCTTAGAGTTCACACTTTGTAATCTCCAAGACATGATATTATGAGAGAAAAAACACCAGAGGGAATTATGCATGTTTTGTTTTCATCATATATTCCTCTATGAAAGCATGTGTAATGATCCATAGAGTTTACGATTATCATTAATACGTGCCTTGACTCGCCCCATTTAATTTACTAATGTAAACTGTCATGCAGATAGTTAGTGGGGAGTAGGGTACATTTGACGCATCATGAGTTGCATGTTATTAGTGGATAATTTAAGGAAGGATGTGTCCCTCTCATTTATGAAAGTTGACATCTTGTCCCTTTGATTAAAATTGAACTGTCGTAGGAAATTATATGGCCATGGTGTAACTAGGAGTTTATTTTAGGTAGTCATAGAACGATGTATCAAGCATAAGGGTTTATGAAACTATCAGGAAACAAGCTTGATGAGATATTGAGACAAAGATATTATATTAAATAGTGAGAATTAATATGAGGCTATCATTATTGCAACATTATGTTATTTCTCATGGATTCCTTGACCCGTTACTAGATAATACTCTTGGACTCTTGGAAACTCCACCACATTCCAACAAGAAATAGTCCTAGAGGGTAAAAAACTGAGTATTTCTAGTGTTATCGGCTAAATTCATTTTGAATTTAATTAATTGAATGAATATTTTTCTCAAGAAAGTGGAATAATTTTATTCATGTTAAAATTATTTCATAAATTAAATAAATATTTATTCACTGGATTGTGGGTAAAATATATTTACTTATAATATTAAACATTTAAAAAATATTTATTTACTAGTTTGTAAATAAAATACTTATTTAAGAGAATTTTTTATTTATTTATTTGGGTGTTCAATAAATTTAAGTGGAGTTCAAGCGGACCAAGTCTGATTTGGTATTAAAATAATTATTTTCCAGAAGGTAAACAATTATTTATCTAGTTGGCACATGATTAAATAATAATAACACTACTATTATTTTGTGACACTGAATTTTATTTATAATTCTGTTGTTCACAAGTTGGTTCATAATAAATAATGACGTCGTATTATTATTAAAATCGTGGGTTTTATCTAAGGTTATGGATGTATTGAACTTCAATTATGCAATTAAATGTTGTAACTGAAGCTCCATGTTGATAAATAGACACATAAGTCTATTATGCCATGTATCGAACTGCATGCTTGGTGAGTTGTGAATTGTTGAGCTAAACTATTTCTCTCTCAAATCCTCTTCCCTCCCCTCTAAAGAATGATATAAGTTCATCATGACCGATGAACATGCAATCAATAATGACCAACACAAGTAACTCGCTTCACCACACTTGCACCTGAAGAAAGAGTGATGTCGATCGGAGACCATCTGAGAACGTGTGGATATTTTCTAGTGGGATTCTAGTTTATATTCTCACAAGCACAACAATATAATCTAGAAGGGTCATTCTGGATGATCAACATCATCAATATAGATATTACTGAAGATACAAGTATTCTTTTCTTTATAAAATAAAATAAATTATTTATAAATGTGACGTGCAAGATCCTATCTAATGTTTTTGGGCCTCTTTCTTAATTATCTAAATATATGACTATATTCCATGGAGACTGGATTTCATCATCGTATTTATCCTAGAAAAATCATTGATCATGGAAAAAATTAAAGTTGGGTGTCGGCCCAACCACGCTTCTTCTATTCTTCAAATCTACAAGTGGTATCAGATCAGTTACATCATATTTTATAATAATTTAAATAATTATTTTATGATTTATGGTTTGATAATTTAGTTTGTCAAATATAGTTAATTTTTCTGAAAATATGAATCTCAAGATCTATTCCTCCTCTTTCGTGTCTTGTTCACCTTATAGAAACTATTTTTTCTCATAATTTTGATTGAAATAAAATAGAGGATCTCATCTAGAGGTTCCAAATGTACCTTTCCATACAACACCAGAATACACAAAGTGTAGTTGGATTCACACGTTGTGTATAAAGGTTCAATGAATTGGGACTAGTCTACCAATCCAAGTCGTGTCATTGGATTTTTTCTAAATCTTAAAGACTTTGTGTGTTGACTAGGAATAGGCGGCACACAGTTTCTGGATTACACGCCCAATGGCCCACTGGGCACAGTGTGTAGTCCCTTTGGGTTAGGGTTTGATCGTGTACCCTTTACACGGCTTGCTCAGCTAGGGACCGTGTTACACAGATACTACACGGTGTGCATCCCACTGGACAGACTATGTACTTCGAGGATATTCAATGTAAATATACCCTCTGTATCCCAGGGTGTGTAATTTAGATAGACAATTAATGATAGTACATGATTTGTAGTAGGAACGAAATGTTGTGAACTCATCCAAATTACACATTTTTATTAATATTTATTATTATATTTTACTAACATTGATACAAGTACCATAGTGTGTGCGTAGAGATGGTGTGCAACACATGATAGGTGTTATATATATATATCTATGTGTGTGTGTGTGTGTTTCATTTGACATTTTTGTAATGATAACTCATACTCATTGGGTATTTATGAGTGGGAATTCATCTGGTTTCCTCCAAGGTAAAAGTTATGTACAAATATAATCTTAAATAAATTTATTGTTTTAAAATTATTATGTATGAGAATATTAAGGAAATTCAGAAAACGTGTTTAAGATTAAAGGATTGTTTAATTAAATATGATAATTAATTTATTCAAGGGAGATTTATCTTAAATAACAATGATTAAATAATTGAATACTAGTTTTATTAAATACTAACTCGTTTCATATATGTGGGTGATCATGAGCTAGACCAAGACCTTTGTATGTGATTGGTTTCCTTTTAATTTATTTATTAAATTAAATGTAGTCCAGCGAGCCGTCTCTACTCATTAATATGTACGTCATACATGATCATGGTTTCTTTTATGTAAACCCCCCTTTTTACCCCTAACCTATGTGTGAGTTTAAAATAATATGTAATGGATGAAACTCCCAAGCTAGTGTAGATGGTTCAAGCTGGAGTTGAGAAGAAACCAATCCCATGAAATACAAAGGTGGATAGGTGGAATGCTATAAACATGAACCTAAGAGGTTCAAGGTGTTTCTCCCCTAGGTCAGGGTTATTATATAAACCATTAGGTAAACTAACCATTAGAAAATCTCATGATCATGTCATTTTATTTATTTTATTTCTATCTGTTGCATGGTTTATCATTGGGGATGTGTAGTGGAAAACACATAATTAATGAATTAAATAAGAATGCAAGATGGAACTAAAATAAACTAGGCGTATGTGTAAATAATATCAATACATGGATAATAACTTAAGTAAGTTCCGTATAATATTAACATGCATGTGATAATAATAATAATAATTTGAAGCATAATAGGTAAAATCCCTCAAATAAAATATTAAGTCAGACCAAGCCTTCCTTTACTTGATTAAGATAAAAACTCAATAAAAATATGTGTTTAACCAACCCTAATTTGGAGACATAATTTTATAATGGAATACTTTATAAAAGGTTTTAAGTTGACTTAACCATATTATATCAATAGGAGTTGACCATTCTAGACTTCGTGTAATATTGGAGACTAGAGTTGAGGAAATCCAAACTCAGGAATTCCGTATTGGGGAGTCCACCCAACAGATCAAAGAGCTAAAAGCCATAGTTGTAAAAGACCTGCCTACCTAAATACCTTAACATTTCTTGATTAACCCTTGTTGGGGTTATGTGTAGGGGAATATGGATCCTTACCACTATAATGTCATGGAAACTGGATATTCTGAGTTCAATGGTGAGAGCCATTAGGATTTTATAAAATAGTGGGAGATATAATAAAATTAATTTATTATTTCTCATAAAATGTTATCAAGAATGTAATAATGATATGTTATTTTTATTGTAGAATAAAATCACAAACTCTTCAACCACACTATACCTATGATCAATTCTGGATAAATACAACATCCTCACTAACAATAACTTCCAGGAATGTTTTAGACGCCTTTGGGTTATTCTACGCCATGAATAGAAGTCTTACATTCTGGAATTAGCATTACCTGATCCGCCTACCCAAGAGGCGAGTGATGAAGATTTCTTGGTCTATGATCAACATATGAATGATGCGGTAAAACTTTAATGTTTGATGTTATCATCAATGTCTAGTGAGCTCATGAAGTATCATGAAAACATTGATGCCTATAACATGCTCAAGAACCTCTGTGGTCTTTACCAGTAGTGATAAAGACAAGAATGTTTTGAGATCTCCAACGCACTCCTTCAGAGTATGTTTGGAGAAGGTTCCCCATTTGGGCCTCACATAGTCAAGATCACTAGCTACATTGAACTATTGGATGTTCTAGGGTTTTTAACTCCCCGAAGAACTTGTCACCAATCTCATTCTTGCATCAATACCTTATAGATTCTCAAGATTTGTTGTTAATTTCAAAATGAACACCATTGAGAAGTATCTATATAATCTTATTATCCTCATTCTCCAAGTGGAGAAAGATATGAAGCATGAAAAACCTTCTATCCATATAGAGAATAGGAGTAATGGAAGGTGAATAACTTTAAGACCAAAGCTTCTTCACACCCTTCCAAGAATAGGAAGATCAAAGGGGAGGCAATGGAACCAGAAGCTATTAATCTCGCATGTGGCAAGACGGTCCACTGGAAGAAGAACTGCACCCAGCCTAAGAAGAAAGGGGAAGCTTATGATGTGTTTGTTATCAAATGTAATCTATCTATTTCCACTAATTGGATATTAGATATAGGTTTTGGTGCTAACATATATATCCAAATACAGGAACCATGTAGATTCATGAATATTTACCAAGGGGAGATAGATCTATGAAAATCCAATGGAGCCGGACTCGCTGATGTAGCTGTCATGGACTACCACCTAATGTTGCCAACTAGGACAATCATGGTGTTAAAGGGATTTTATTAATTTACTTCTATTACTAAAAACATTATTTTTCTATCTAAATTAGATACATATGTATTTATTTTCAATCATATAAATGAATTTTGCTTTTTTTACAATTATATCATTTGTTTTGTTTGGGAACAATTATACAATAGTCCTTTCATATTAGATTATAGAAACCAAGTAATGGAAATCAATAAAAAAGATAATTCTCAAGACTCATAACACACCCAACCTTGGAATCACTGGATATGTCATGAAAATTAGAATTACTTGTCAATGTTACATCAATATGGAGATATGGGTTCTTTTGAACTAGAACCACGTGGGGTATGTCATGCATGTTTACATGACAAAATGACCAAATCCCCATTTATTGGGAAAAGTGAAAGGGCTAAAGAGCTTATTGAATTGGTTCATTCCAATGTGTGTGGACCATTTCTAGTTGAACAAAGAGGAGGGTACTCATAGTTAATATCTTTTACTAATGATTTTAGTATATATGGGTATATCTACTTAATGAGGTATAAGTCAGATTCTTTTGATAGGTTCAAAGAATACATGAATGAAGTTGAGAATCATCTTGATAATAAGATTAAATAATTTCACACAGACCAAGGTGGATAATATCTTAATCATGACTTCATTGATTACTTATGTGATATTAGATCCTATCCAAACTCACTCCTTTTTACACAGCCAGTGGAATGTTATGAATGAAAGGGGGAACTGAACCTTTTTGGACATGGTGAGATTAATGATGAGTCATGCATTCCATCTATTGTCCTATTGGGGATATTCATTAAAAACAGCAGTGAAAATACTAAACCAAGTTCCAACTAAATTTATAAATGTTATTCCATACAAGATATGGAGTGGAAGGAAGTCCATGTTATCAAATTTACATATGTAGGGAAGTTATGCATTTGTTAAGGCCTATTAAGGTAACAAACTTGCACCTCGAGGAACAAAGTTTTCCTTTATAGGATACCCTATGGGAAAAATGGATATTACCTATACAAATCCTCAGAAAAAAGGGTTATAGTGTCAATACATGCTATATTCTTTGAGAGGGAGCACATCTCCAAAAGAGATAGTGGGAGCGAGATAGACTTCGATGAAGTTGAGGCACAAGGTACCCAAGAGTAGGTATAGGAACAGATTCACCAAAGCCCTGTGGAAGAAAGAATTGCTCCAGAGACACAATAACTGTGTAGGAGTAAAAGATAGGTTAGTGAACCAGAACGGTATAGTTTTATAGTTAACCAGGATAACCACTCATTATTAGTTGATAATAATGATCCTATAAACTACAAGGAAAGAGTAAGTGGCATAGATGTTTCCAAGTCGAACAAATCCATGAAATCAAACATCGATTCCATAAACCAAAACAAAGTTCTGATTATGGTAGATCCTCCTCTAGATGTAAAGCATGCTGGTTGAAAATGGGTATGTAAGAAAACATTGGACATGTAATTTTCGGAGTTGGTGGCCTCGAACCAACTACATTGTAATTTATTCATTAATAAATTTGTTATCCCATCCTGATTGTTCTTCGGCATGACAATGCATGTGATAATGTCCTAAGGATAGCTCTTCCATTTAAGGGTCATAGCAGATCCCAGCTATGATGAGAACCCGGAATTGCCATAACACTGTTCTTGAATATATGTTCTATGGCCGGGTGATGTTATTTGAGGGACAAAAATAAAACAAGCCATTAGGGGTGAGGACTCATAAAACATTGAGCCACCTTTTCATGGTGTGCGCCATTGGTAATATCCCAGAGGATATTATGATAACGAGACCCGACAGTAGGAAATCCACATTTCATAGTGTCATTGGATGTTCCTATCTGCGGACGTGTGTATTGGTCCTTAGACTTTAAGATTATTATTGATGGGTATTACAACTCGCGCACTTAGATTTATTGACAAAAACTATGACAGCCCAATGTATAGAGTGAAGTAGGATACGTTGGGTGCGTCATGAGTAATACTGCATTAATGGATAATGCGAGAAAGGATTTGTCCCTTCTGTTTAATAACAGAAGTAGATATCTTAGGCCCTTTGATGGAATTGATATAGCCTAAATAAAAACATGTCCATTGTAAGGAATGAGCGAGTTCAATTCCAGAAAGTCAAAGAAAGAATAATCGATCACATGGGTTAATGGTACTAGCATGCAACCCTCTTGATTCAAGATATCGTGAAAAAGGGATTTAATTACATGGTAAACATTCGTATGAGGTGACACATCATTGCGGCGTTAACATTTTTCTCTATGGGTGCCTTGGCATGTTTCTAGACGCTATCCTTGGAATTTAGGTAGGCTCCGCCTAATGCCACTAAGAAAGAGGCCTAGAGGGTCACACACTAAGTGTGTCTATGTATCTTAGTTAAATATTAATTTAACAAGTTAAATAAATATTATTCCCGACTATGGTTTAATAATTATTTAAGGATGAATGATCACATTTATTTCGACACTAGTAATTCGAGAGAATATATTGTGTATTAAATAATATATATTTATTAGCGATTAATGCTGTTACATTAATTTAAGAAATAAATATCCATTACTAAAGGACTAATAAATGTGGTGGAGTAAATAAAGAAAATTGGAAATTAAAATTACACGCTGTGTATATTAAATATTCACACCGTGTAGTTTTATGGAAAATGAGTACATACTGTGTATTAATGAATACATGGTGTGTAGTTTTTCTTGTCGGTATTTTGACGAAATAATATCATTTTATTAAATGATATTTATTATATTCAGTGTGGGCGCATGTCGAGGAATTAATCATTCGAGATGGGGGTTTTCAATAAGGTTTAATGAAATAATTAAAACATGTAACACATTTATTTATTATCATAACTCTATAACCTCAAACCCAATTATAAATATTCTCACAACCCCAACACTTTTACATAGAGAATCATTGTGCACAACAATTCTGGAGAGTTCTCTCAAGGCCGACATAACTCTTTCCTCCAAGAACGCTCTCAATACCAAGAGAGATCCACCACCACCGGATGGAGGTGATCGAAGGCGGACACCGCAAGTGAAGGTTCGTCTATGATAGGACCCAGAGATCCCTTCGGTGACATCCATAGATACATGGATCACGTGTGTATCACCACTATAGGAATCCTACAATTGGATTCTACTAAGAAACGACGGATCACATCAGATTGTGACCGGAGACATCAATGAAGAAAAAATTCCATCAAGGTAATTCTTGTAAATTAATTAAATTAATTATAAACAACATATGATGATCCTATCTCTATGGTTCCAGGACTCCCTCCTTTTTTTAGTTCTTTGTTCTATTCCGAAGATCTAGCATTTTACATCGTGATAGATATCAGATTGATCATTGTTAACACTAAAATTAAAGTTGGGCAAACCCTCCAATGTGCTTCTGCTGCTCCCGGAACCTTCAAGTGGTATGAGAGAGGTCATATTATTGATTATAATTATTTAGTTTTTTCGTCGGTGATTAACACATTTAATAATTTAGTTGTCTCAATTCAAGTTAATGATTCTTAAAAATCTGAATCTCAATATATGTTCCTCCCCTCTCGTTTCTCGTTCATCTTATAGAAACAAATTTTTATATTAATATTGATTAAAATAAAATATAGGAACTCATCCGAAGGTTCCAAACACTTCTGGATGTACAACACCAGAATACACGGTTTGTATTTGGAAGTACACTTCGTGTAGTCTAGGTTCAATGCATTGACTGATCCGCCAAATCAGGTCATGTATTAGATCCTATCTAAGTAATTTATGACACCGTGTGTTGACCAGGAACATGTGGCACATGGTTTCCGGATTACACGCCATGAGTTCCAACTGAACATGGTGTGTAGTCCCTTTGGGTTAGGGTTAGACCGTGTACCCCATACACAGCTTTCCCGGCTGTAAACCGTGTAACGCGGAAACTACAGAGTGTGTGTCCCCCTGAACAAGACGTGTACTCCAAAAATTTCTGAAGTACATTAACATGCCATGTCCTCGGGCGTGTACTTTGGATGGACAGTGAAGAAAAGTACATGCCGTGTATTCGGAACTACACGCCGTGTACTCACCCAAATTACGCAAATTTATTAAAATTTATTATTATATTATACAAACCCTTGATACGTGTATCATGGTGCAGGCGTAAATATGACCCACAACACGTGATAGGTGTTATATATATATGTGTTTAATTTAATATCTGCGTAATGAACGGGAATTCACTGGGTTTCCTCCAAGGTATGAGTTATGTACAAGGATAATTTTAATTTATTTAAAATTAGGATGGATGAAAATATCAAGGAAATTTAGAAAATTGTTTAATATAAAAGGACTGATTATTTGAATATAATTAATTGATTCAAGCGTGATTTATCTTAAATAAGAACGATTAAAGAATTGAATGTTAGTTTTATTTATTCTTAAATATTATTTCATGTACGGATGATCATGAGCTAGACCAAAAACTTTGTATGTGGATGGTTTCTTTTTATTTAATTATTTAAATTAAATTTTGTTGGTCGGAGTGGACACTCAAGAGGGGCGTGAATTGAGTTCCAATTAAAATTTCTGTTAAAAACAATTTCTATTAAAATCCCCCAATTTCAAAAATAGATTAAACTGTAGTGAATTTATACAGATTATAAAGGTTCAATTAGTTTCTCAAAGATTGATTAGTTCTCATTTATCTTAATCTTATGATTAATTTAACATTTGAAACTAACTTACTGGTTTACAATAAATATAAACACTTACGAGTTTAACTATCAAAGTAGCTTTGAAAATAAATTATATTTCAAAGTAATAGTAGCGGAATATGAAATAAATATGTACTGTATGGATATAAACTTTAACTAAAAACACAGAGGAGTTAACCAAGAGGTTTAGTCTCAAGCTGAGACTTATTCCTCTCAAAAGTTTATATAAAGATGATCCACACCCTGGATCGGGGTTCAACAGTTTACAACTATCCAGGTCCAAGACCACTACCACTGTTATGCGTGGGAAACAAAACAACAGCAACCAGCTGTCCAGGTCAAACATGACCTCTACCACTATCCACAGTGGGAAAATGAATGAAAAGATAGTGAGTGGGGATTTACAAATCCTCCAGTTAAGGATCAGGAGACAATGTGTGTGTAAAATAAAACAGATAACACACACTGCTCGTAATGTAAAAATTAAATCACAGAGATAAATATTTAGAGTTTATAAATGGCTCTAGTGATCTTCGTGCAGCTCTTGACTCCTTTTTTTGATTAGAATTCGTTCTGAGTCTTCTTCTGGTTTTGGTCTGGAAAACAAA
Organism: Viscum album; assembly: GCA_963277665.1. Lineage (NCBI taxonomy): Eukaryota > Viridiplantae > Streptophyta > Magnoliopsida > Santalales > Viscaceae > Viscum > Viscum album. The sequence continues at coordinate 1,438,408,475 of OY728129.1, forward strand.
GTATCATCTGTTTCCTTGACTTCCAGGTTCATCTTGCTTATCGGCTCAAAGAATGAAGAGTTTTGTGTAGTTCTTCTTTAGAATAGATTGCTCGATGTATGATCTATGTTCTGGAGACTGGTAGTAGTAGTCTCGTGAGTGCAAGTTCTCCAGTTGTTCTTGGCACGTTTTGAGCTTGATTGCAAGTGTGTTCTGTGTGCTCGATCTCTTCAAGTCTATTGTCTCTCCCTCATTTTTGATACATACACGATGTCCTTTTTATGCCTTTTTTGTTTTTCTGAGAAGAAGGAATGATTATGATTTTTTGATCGTACTTGGTGCGTTTTCCTGAAATGGCAACATAAATCATCTAATAACATTAAATTCATCAAAAGTAACAAATGTAACTGTTAGTATAATAAACAAATAGTGTCGAGGATATAGGATTTGACTCTGCAGATCATTATAGGTAGCCGTTTGTTTGTAGACGTGTACGGTTGACTCGGTGTAGGATCTTCCATTGGTAGCTCTTCAAACTCTTATCGGTGGCTCTTATCAGTAACTCTTATCGGTAGCTCTTATCGGTAGCTCTGTGCAGTGGTAGCTCTCTGGCTATCGGTAGCTCTGGCTATCAGTAGCTCTGGCTATCGGTAGCTCTGAGCTATCGGTAGCTCTGGCTGTCGGTATTTCTGGCTGTCGGTAGCTCTGGCTGTCGGTAGCTCTGGCTGTCGGTAGCTCTGGCTGTCGGTAGCTCTGGCTGTCGGTAGCTCTGGCTGTCGGTAGCTCTGGCTGTCGGTAGCTCTGGCTGTCGGTAGCTCTGGCTGTCGGTAGCTCTGGCTGTCGGTAGCTCTGGCTGTCGGTAGCTCTGGCTGTCGGTAGCTATGGCTCTCCGTAGCTCTGGCTATCGGTAGCTCTGGCTATCGGTAGCTCTGGATATCGGTAGCTCTGTGTCTCAAACCACATCTAATTGACTTAGAATTGTTTCAAAGCTTGTATAAACAAGGATAATCGAGATTAACATAAATCAGAGATTATTTAAACATTATTATTAACTTGATCACTGATTTGAAAGAATTAAAATGTAGATCAACAGTAAATGAGAATATCATAATATATGAACAAATAATTGGGATTATCAAAACATATAAATACACGATTGGGGTTATCAAACCAGGTGAGGTAAACAATCTCCCCCTTTTTGATAATCACAACTTATGATATGACCAAAAATAGTGAGAATATAATATAAGAGAATATAACATTTATATTAGAATTTCTCAAAGAAAGCAGTATCAGAGGAAATAGTGGAAATAGTAATAGAATGAGATAGATCAAAAATTGTCATAGTTAGTATTAAATACAATAGTATCAGAGATAAGCTTTGAAATAATTGGTACCAAAGAAGGAAATGTAAGAATAGTATCAAAGGCTCAAATTTCTCCCCTTTGATATTTCTCCTCCTCTTTATAACATATTTCTCCCCCTCTCTTTATATTTTCTCCCCCTTTGTTTATATTTTTCTCCCCCTTTGTGATAATCAAAAAGTGGGAAAGAAGACATAGAAAATTGATAAACAGAGATAGTGTAAAGAAAAGCATTTGTATTAGACCAGAAAAAACGTACATAAATAGAATAGAAAAGAAATAAAATTCCTATCAAACAGCCTGTCCACTTTTGCAATCCTGATCTTCAACATGAGATCTTCCTTGTGGATCAGAAGAGGATGCAGGAGGTGAGGATGTGGGTGAGGGCTTTGGAATTCCAGAAATGATCACAGGAGGCTGAGCCACTGATACAGTGTCTGGCCTGTATGGGAAAGTTCGTTGAGTGATCATAGGTGTGAGGCTTCTAATGGCCTGAGCTGGAGTCATTTGGACGGGAGACTCAATAGAGGCAGAGGCAGGCAAGGCAGGAGGGACAATAACTGGTCTGGCATCAACATGCAAAAAGGGCAGCAACAGATTTCTGAAATCCATAATGATTCCTCCTCCTCTTTCCATATCAGATATAAAATCATCTTTGTTCTCCATGAATTTTTCTAAGGAAGGAGTCATCTTCCTTAGCTTGCTCACTTGTTCTCGGAAGGCTTGAGTTACAGGGGGTAACTTCATGTTTTCCAACATCAGCTTGAAATGATGGTTGAGTTGTTTCTTGGTAAAAATCCTTTGGAAATAATAATCCACCTTGTTCTTGATTTCCTCCTGAGAGGCATAGGCCTCTTTCATATAGTCATGGACGATTTTCACTATTTCCCTGACTGAATCTCTTGTAGAGAGCACTACTCAACTTAGATCTGATGAGTCCACAAAGCCACTGGTTGAAATAGAACCAAGCTCCTCCTTCATCATAGCTCGTAATTGATTCAAATCAAATGCAGGTTTTGATGCTAGAAGACCAACTGAGAAAGATACAGTTTCTTTGAAACTTTTGGTCAAACCACTAATCAGAGTTTGCAGTTGAGAGTCCTGATTTTTAACATGATCCTTTATAGAAGATTTGAAATCTTCAAATACTGAGACCATTTGGCTTACAAAACTTTTCACATAGGCTAAATCCTTATCAGCTTGAGGCTTTGAGCTCATGTAAGAATCTAAAGCAGTAACAGACTTCTTTAAAGCTTCAAGATCTGCTTCTATTCTAGAAGATTGGGTCTGGAACTCTTTGACTGCTTCCATTAGCTCACCCAAAAAAGTTGACAGATTGAAACCAAGAGAAAGCTCAAGAGATTGTTCTAACAACTTCATTTCTTTACTAAAACAGTGCTTCATCTCATCAACTGAGGCACTGAAGGATTCTTTCAGCTCATGCTTTAGGGATTCAAGATCAGACTTTGTAACAAAATCAGTAGGAGCAACTGTAGTAGATACTCTTGCAGAAGCTAAACTGACTACAGAATCATTCATGACTGATTGAATCGAGAATACTAAAAAATATTCCATTGTCTTTACTTCTTCTACAAAACTGACTTTGAGATTTTCTTTCAACACATCTAAATCATGTACTCGGACCACATCATCAGGTAATAACTCAGAATTGATGTCATAGCTGATCTTTGGTCTATTCAAAGATACTTCATTATCCGAATCAGGATAATCCAAACCACAGACTATAAAACCTGGGTCTTCTACCCAGTCTTCAACCTCAACAGCCACTGTAACATTTCCAAGATTGGAATGATTCTCCCCCTCAATGGGTGCATTCTTATGTACAACAACTACATTCTCTGCTGGTCTTTCTTCATCAGAATCTTCCACAACAACTTCCATCTCAGCAGTAGTAAGGAGATTTTTTGGAAAAGGTACAACTTCTTCGCTTTCTTTTTCTACTTCAGCAGTAGGCACAACTGAGTTTCCAATCAATGGACTCAGACTCAACCTAGCAGAATCAGACGATTCAGATACATTCTCTTTTCCTCCTTCTTGCTGAGGAACTGGCTGGTCTTCCTCATGAATAGATAACACTTCCTCTACTTTTCATTTTCTTGAGTATACAAACTCAGTAACAGGCCTTGGGGGCAAGTCTGGATCTCCTCCAATATCCATAGGAGTTTCTTCCTCTTCTTCTTCTTCTTCTGACTCATCACTGTACTCGGGTTCCTCTTCATCAGGTCCTAAACCTGGATCTCTTTTATCCTTTGGCCTTGAAGGATAATCCACAAAATTAAATTTATCATACACCTTCTGGTCATCACTGACCCATTCTCCTTTCCACGGGTTCCAATTTATTTTCATGGAATTACAAACTGTATTAGTGATACAGAAGTTATTCTTAACTACAACTGTCTCATCCTGAGACTCAGCTATCCCTTTCACTTTTATCATCACAGAGATCATTTTGGCAAAGAATAAAGCATTAGTCTTTGATTTCGGCCTAATCATGTCTTCCATTTGACTCAACAGAAGTCTGCACAGATTAACTTTCACACCATGTCTTAACAGATGTAGAAGATAAATATCTTGATATCTCAAATTAGAAAAATCTCCTCTCCTTAGTATCAAAACATGTTGAACAAATTTGAAAAGCAATTTGTTCTCTCCATCCAATTCAGTAGCAACCACTTGCCTTTGACTTCCATTACCCGTTAGTTCTTTTAAAGCGGTCTCATAGTCAAAGATGTTACTGGTAGGTGGAATTGCTCTTGATACATACCCGGATACACCTTTATGTGGGACTTTTAAACATTCAGCCCACTCTACTGAAGAAAACAACATTTCTTTTCCATTTAAAAAAGAACTTACCTGATTCTCATTCTCAGACTTCTTGAAGCTTATGAATTCGTAGAACTATTTCACTATCTTCGGGTATTAGGGACCATTGTTATTTGAAAAACAATCTACCCATCTCTGATCTTCCAGAATTTGAAGAACCAACGACTTGCTTGGTAGCAGCCAATCTACACATAGCTCCTTTTCAATCACAATGTCTCTATTCTGCAAATTAGGGTTTACTGGTCGCTTTCCAGACCTAGTTCTGACATTACTTCCACTAGCTAATTGCTGCACTTTCTACTTCTTTGTTTTAGGCTCTACACTGTCATCTCTGCTGGCAGGAATCTTGGTTTTTGCCATCGCGGATTTAGGGTTCTCAGTCGATTAGGGAGCTAAGATTCGAAGGTGAAATGTTTTGGGTCCAGTAGAGTGAGAAGCGGCTTAGGCTTAGTTTTATAATTTAGGAATCATAAATAAACGAATAAAGTAAAATAAAATAAAAATAAAACGATTCATATTCTTGGCGGCAGACAGAAGTTTTAAAACATTGCATCGGTGAGAATTGATCATCGGTGAGAATTTGAACATCGGTGAGAATTTCAACATCGGTGAGAATTTCAACATCGGTGAGAATTTCAACATCGTTGAGAATTTCAACATCGGTGAGAATTTCAACATCGGTGAGAATTTCAACATCGGTGAGAATTTCAACATTGGTGAGAATTAAACATCCCCAGATCGTGCCTAATGTAACTTAACCTATCATAACTTAAAGGTTTGGTGAAAATATCGGCCAATTGATGTTCAGTGCTAATAAATTCAAGAGTAATATCACCTTTTTGATAATGATCTCTCAGAAAATGATGTCTTACATCTATGTGTTTGGTTATAGAGTGAGATACAAGGTTCTTAGATATGTTTATTGCACTAGTGTTGTCACAGTTAATTGAAACATGTTTAAACTCAAATCCATAGTCCAATAAAGTGTGTTTCATCCACAAAATTTGTGCACAGCAACTACCAGCAGCTATATACTCTGCTTCGGCAGTAGACAATGCAACTGAGTTCTGTTTCTTACTACACCATGACACTAGGGATCTTCCAAGTAAATGACATGTTCTAGATGTGCTCTTCCTTTCTAACTTATATCCAGGAAAGTCAGCATCAGAATAGCTAGTTAGGTCAAATGATTGTCCTTTTGGATAAAACAAACATAAATTTACAGTATGCTTAATATATTTAAAAATCATTTTAACAGCTATTACGTGTGATTATTTAGGATTAGCTTGAAATCTAGCGCACATACATACACTGAACATAATGTATGGTCGACTAGCAGTAAGATAAAGTAATCTCCCAATCATACCTTTGTAATTGGTTTGATCCACTAGTTTCCCAGCTTCATCTGTATCCAACTTACAGGTAATACTCATAGGTGTATCATTTTCCTTAATACTATCCAATCCAAAACGTTTTAAAAGATCTTTTTTATATTTACTTTGATTTAAAATAATTCCATCTCTAGTTTGAAAAATTTGAAAACCAAGAAAATACTTAAGCTCTCCCATTAAGCTCATTTCAAATTCATTTGTATACTTTTTGAAAAATCAGTACATAAAGAGTTTTTAGAAGATCCAAATATAATATCATAAACATAGATTTGTACAATTAAAACATCATTAGAAATTTTTTTAATAAAAAGAGTTGGATCCGCAATCCCTTTAGTAAAACCTTTTGAAATAAGAAAGTTGCTGAGTCTATCATACCAAGCTCTTGGAGCTTGTTTTAAACCATATAAAGCTTTAGAATGTTTAAAAACTTGATTTGGAAAATCAGGGTTTGTAAATCCAGGTGGTTGTTCTACAAAAACATCTTCAATTATAAAACCATTTAGAAATGCACTTTTGACATCCATTTAATATAACTTGAAATTCAGATGTGATGCATATGCAAGTAAGATCCTAATAGCTTCCAGTCGAGCTATAGGTGAAAAAGTTTCTCCATAGTCTATACCCTCTTCTTGACTATATCCCTGTGCAACTAGTCTAGCTTTGTTTCTAACTATGTTTCCTGATTCATCAACTTTATTTCTAAAAACCCATTTTGTGCCTATTGTCAAGGTGTCCTTGGGTCTGTCAACTAATTCCCAGAATTTGTTTCTTTCAAATTGATTTAACTCTTCTTGCATGGCTATTACCCAGAATTCATTATTGATAGCATCATTTATATTTTTGGGTTCTAGCTGTGACATAAAAGCTTGATGTTCAACCTAGTTCCTTAGAGAAGCTCTAGTTTGTGTTCCTCTATCAAGATTACCAACAACAACATCTAATGGATTATTATTTAGAATCTTAGTCGATTTGGTAAAGGTTGGACTAGAAACATCAGGTTCATCTATAGGTTTGGGTTCAACAGAAGCAGATTCTGGAAAAAGTCTAGAACTGGATGTTTTTATAACAGGTTCTTTAGATTTATCATTAAGGTCCAGAATAGAAAAATCTTCTTCAAGATTCTCAAGAGAGGTTTTAGGCTCATGTGGATCAGTTTCATAGAATTTGATGTGAACAGATTCTTCCACACATTTGGTTATCTTATTGAAAACTCTATAAGCTTTACTTGAAATAGAGTAGCCCAAAAAAATTCCTTCATCACTCTTGGATGAAAATTTGTCAATATTGTCTTTGATATTGAGAATAAAGACTTTGCAGCCAAAAACTCTGAAGTAGTTAACCTTAGGATTCCTATGGTTCCACAAATCATAAGGATTCCTCTTAAGAATAGGTTTGATCAAGACTCTATTGATAACATAACAAGCTGTATTAACAGCTTCAGCCCAAAAGTAAATAGGCAGTTCATATTCATTGAGCATGGTTCTAGCTATTTCTTGAAGGGTTCGGTTTCTTCTTTCTAATACACCATTTTGTTGGGGTGTCCTAGGGGAAGAGAAATTGTGACTATAGCCATTGTGTGAGCAGTAAGATTCAAACTCATGATTTTCAAACTCACGACCATGATCAATTCTTAGGGTTTTAATCTTAAGTCCACTAAGGTTCTCTACAGACTTGGAATATTTAACAAAGTAAGGACAAGCTTCACTTTTGTGAGCTAGAAAGTATACCCAAGTATATCTAGAAAAGTCATCTACAAGGACATAGACATAATGCTTCCCATTTAAACTAGAAACTCTTGATGGTCCAAACAAATCCATGTGAACCAACTCAAGTGGTTGAGAAGTTGAGACTTCTTTCTTTGATTTAAAAGAAACATTGTGTTGTTTTCCCTTTTGACAGGGATTACACACTTTGTCATTTGGGAATTCTAATTTAGGTAAGTCTCTAACTAAGTTTTTTCTAGCTAGTTTTCTGAGTGAGTAAATGTTGCAGTGTCATAATCTTCTATGCCATAGCCAAGATTCTTTATGAAAAGAATTCAAACAAGAAATATTTTGTTTGGATAAAGAATTTAAATCAACAGCATAAACATTTTAATTCCTTAGAGCAGAAAATACCAAAGACTTTTTGGAGTTAAAAACATCACACGAATCATTTTCAAACTTGACATTGAAACCATCGTCACATAATTGAGATATACTAAGCAAGTTATATTTAATTACATCAATGAATAAAACTTTAGAAATTAATACTGAGTCAGTGTTACCAATCTGGCCTAGGCCAATGATTTTTCCTTTAGAGTTGTCACCAAAGGTGACATGACCTCCATCAACCTTTATTAAGCTCTTGAAGCAAGAATAATCTCCAGTCATGTGGCTTGAGCACCTACTGTCTAAATACCATATCTTCTTGTGACATCTCTTCAAGAAGGTCTCCTATAAAACAGATTTAAATAGTAAATGACTTTGGTAACCAGATTTTCTTGGGTCCAGATAGGTTAGCAATCAGGGCTTTAGGTACCCAGATTTGTTTTATTGGTTTTATACAATTAACAGAAGTAACAGATTTTGAAAGATAGACTTTATTTGGACTATAACCATATGAATATCCTGTTGAAGCAAATGAATTTCCAAAACTGGAACTAGAAATATTTTTTTCAGACTTAGGAATAAATCGGGTTCTGGTGAACTATCTCTGTCCTGGTTGGTATCCTAAACCAGTAGCATATCTAGGTGCAACTTTCTTTCCTAGCATTTGACTTAGAGAATCCTTTCCATTTTTGAATTTTTCTAAATCCTTTCTAAGTTGCTCATTTGACGGTTTCAGTTCTATATTTTCCTTTAGTAGTTGAGCATTCTTTTCCTTTTCTATATCAAGATCAGATTTATGCTTAACACTTAAAGCATACCGTTTCTTTAAACCTTTGTATTTGTCTTTAAGCTCATTACAGGTTTCTTCCAACATATCACAGTACTCAAATAGTTCATATTTTGACATGTTTTCCGAATTAGAATCATCTCAAGAATAATATGAATTTAAAACAGGAGTGTCAGATGTTACCTCAGAAGTATTTGTCATGAAACACATGTTGGCTCGATTCCTTTCAGAGTCCGAAGAATCGGCTTCACTAGTGCTGTCTTCTGAAGCACTCCAGGTAGCCTTCATGAATTTCTTGTACTTCTTGTATTTGTAATCATATTTCATTTTGAATTTTAACTTTGGACAGTCTGCTTTGATATTTCCTTTTCGCTTGCATTTGTAGCAGATAACTTCATCAGTCCTGTCAGCCTTCTTCAAATCCTTTTTCCATTTGCCTTGTTGATCATACTTTCCTTTGTAATTTGTTTTCCTAAAGAATTTCTTTTTCCTATAAAACTTCTTGAATCTCCTGGGTATTTGAGCCATCTTGGCATCACTATCAAATTATTAATTTTCACTCGTTGAACTCTCAGTCTCCATTTGTAGTTTATCCTTGTCTTTACTCTTAAAGGCAGTAGTTTTAAACGCTACAGATTTTCTTTTGGGTTCCTCATATTCTTCTTTATTTACTTTAATCTCTTCTTCATACATCATCAACTTACCAAATAACTCCTTGACAGAAATTGCTTCAATGTCACAGGATTCTCTAATTGAAATGGATGTACCTCTCCATCTATCTGGCAAACATCTCAGTATTCTCATAATTTGTTCTTTTGTAGGAACAATCTTTCTGAGTGAGCTCATTGTGTTTACTATCTCATTGAACCTGAGATACATGTCAGAAATAGGTTTATCAGGATTAATTTTGAAATTATCATATTTAATAGTATAAGTGTTTAATCTCATTTCTTTAACATTAGTTGTTCCTTCGTGAGAAACAGCCAAGGTATCCCAAATTTCAAAAGCAGTTTTGCATGCAGAAATTCTGTTGAATTCTTCTTCTCCTAGAGCACAGTACAGAGCATTCATAGCATTACAATTATTATTGTAAGTAGTCTTTGTTGTTTCATCCAAAGTAGATCTATCAGTAGTGGGAACTTTGTATTCAGATTCAATAGCAGTCCAGATATCAAAACTCATGCTTTCTAGATGAATTTTCATTTTAAGTTTCCACTGAGCATAGTTATTTCTATTAAAGAAAGGTGGCCGGTTAGTAGCAGCACCCTCAAGTCTATTATCCATTATAATCAAAATTTAATGAGATAAAAATTTATAAATAACAGAAATTTTAAGAACATTAAAATACAACTAAAATCACAGTTGAAAACAGAGTAATTTAGAAGATATTAAACACCTTGTGATACCAAATGTTGGTCGGAGTGGACACTCAAGATGGGGGTGAATTGAGTTCCAATTAAAATTTCTGTTAAAAACAATTTCTATTAAAATCCCCCAATTTCAAAAACAGATTAAACTGTAGTGAATTTATACAGATTAAAAGGTTCAATTAGTTTCTCAAAGATTGATTAGTTCTGAGTAAACTTAATCTTATGATTAATTTAACTTTTGAAACTAACTTACTGGTTTACAATAAATATAAACACTTGCGAGTTTAACTATCAAAGTAGCTTTGAAAATAAATTATATTTCAAAGTGATAGCAGCGGAATATGAAATAAATATGTACTGTATGGGTATAAACATTAACTAATAACACAGAGGAGTTAACCAAGAGGTTCAGTATCAAGGCGAGACTTAGTCCTCTCAAAAGTTTATATAAAGATGATCCACACCCTGGATCGGGGTTCAACAGTTTACAACTATCCAGGTCCAAGACCTCTACCACAGTTATGCATGGGAAACAAAACAACAGCAACCAGCTGTCCAGGTCACACATGACCTCTACCACTATCCACAGTGGGAAAATGAATGAAAAGATAGTGAGTGAGTATTTACAAATCCTCCAGTTAAGGTTCAGGAGACAGTGTGTGTGTAAAATACAATAGATAAAACACACTGCTCGTAATGTAAAAAGTAAATCACAGAGATAAAGATTTAGAGTTTAGAAATGGCTCTAGTGATCTTCGTGCAGCTCTTGACTCCTTTTGATGATTAGAATTATTTCTGAGTCTTCTTCTGGTTTTGGTCTGGAAAACAGAGTATCATCTGTTTCCTTGACTTCCAGGTTCAACTTGCTTATCGGCTCAAAGAATGAAGAGTTTTGTGTAGTTCTTCTTTAGCATAGATTTCTCGATGTATGCTCTATGTTCTGGAGACTGGTAGTAGTAGTCTTGTGAGTGCAAGTTCTCCAGTTGTTCTTGGCACGTTTTGAGCATGATTGCAAGTGTGTTCTGTGTGCTCGATCTCTTCAAGTCTATTGTCTCTCCCTCATTTTGATACATACATGATGTCCTTTTTATGCCTTTTTTTGTTTTTCTGAGAAGAAGGAATGATTATGCTTTTTTTGATCGTACTTGGTGTAGTTTCTTGAAATGGAAACATAAATCATTTAATAACATTAAATGCATCAAAAGTAACAAATGTAACCGTTAGTATAATAAACAAATAGTGTCGAGGATATAGGATTTGACTCTGCAGTTCATTATAGGTAGTCATTTGTTTGTAGACGTGTACGGTTGACTCGGTGTAGGATCTTCCATCGGTAGCTCTTCAAACTCTTCTCGGTGTCTCTTATCAGTATCTCTTATTGGTAGCTCTTATCGGTAGCTCTGTGCAGCGGTAGCTCTCTGGCTATCGATAGCTCTGGCTATCGGTAGCTCTGGCTATCGGTAGCTCTGGCTATCGGTAGCTCTGGCTATCAGTAGATCTGGCTATCGGTAGCTCTGGATATCGGAATCTCTGGCTATCAGTAGCTCTGGATATCGGTTGCTCTGGCTATCGGTAGCTCTGGCTATCGGTATATCTGGCTATCGGTAGCTCTGGCTATCGGTAGCTCTGGCTATCGGTAGCTCTGGCTATCGGTAGCTCTGGCTGTTGGTAGCTCTGGCTATCGGTAGCTCTGCCTATCGGTAGCGCTGGCTATCGGTAGCTCTGGCTATCGGTAGATCTCGCAATCGGTAGCTCTGACTATCAGTAGCTATGGCTATCGGTAGCTCTGGATATCGGTAGCTCTGGATATCGGTAGCTCTGGCTATCGGTAGCTCTGGCTATCGGTAGCTCTGGCTATCGGTTGCTCTAACTATTGGTAGCTCTGGCTATCGGTAGCTATGGCTATCTGTAGCTCTGTGTCTTATGCAAACTACATCTAATTGACTTAGAATTGTATCAAAGCTTGTATAAACAAGGATAATCGAGATTAAAATAAATAAGAGATTATTTAAACATTATTATTAACTTGATCACTGATTTGAAAGAATTAAAATGTAGATCAACAGTAATTGAGAATAGCATAATATATGAACACATAATTGGGATTATCAAAACATATAAATACACGATTGGGATTATCAAACCAGGTGAGGTCAACAAATTTGTTGGCCTGCGAGCCATATCCTCATTAATATATAGGGCCTACGCACCTAAGGATTATTTAATATAAAAAATCCTTTTTACCCCTCACCTGCGTGTGAGATAAATGCATATGTAATGGATGGAACTCCCAAGGTGGTGGACACAGCTCAAGTTATGATCCAAGGAGAAACAAATCTATGGAGATAGAACAGTGCACAGATGGAAAGCTGTAAAAATGAACCCGAAAGGTTTAAGGGGTTCCTCCCCTAGGTCTTAGGTTAGTTTATAAACTGCTAGATAAACAATCCAATAGAAAAAGATCATGATCATACCAATTATTTTATTTCTGTCAATTGCAGGGTTTATTTATTGTGGGTGTGTTGTCACGATCACACAATTAATGAATTAAACGAGCATGCAGGATGGAACTAAAATAAAACCGGCATATACGTAAATATAATATTATAAATGGTTAATCAAGTAAGTATATCCCACTTAATATTAACAAGAATGTAATTAAAGATAATAAATTGGAAATTTATGTATAAGGATAAAGTCCCTCAATAAAATATTAAGTCGTTATAGCCTTCCATAATCATTGTTAGAATAAAACCATAGTCCAAAGTGCTTGACCAACCCTAGTTGGTGTGCTTTCAATTATCTGGGAATTCTAATTCAATGTTTTGGGTTGACTTGAATTAGTTCGCATCAAGGGTTGACTGCCACAGCAGGACATGGTGTGACCAAGAGGCAAAGGTTGAGGAAATCCAAAATAAAAGGATATTTGGATTAGGGAGTCCACTCAGAGGATCTAAGAGCTGCGAGTTAATGAAGTAGGCATTTGGAATGCCTACCTAAAACCTTTTACGTTTCTTGACCAACCCTAGTTGGGGTAATGCGAAGGGAAATATAAATCCTTTCCACTAGAATATTCAGGAAATAGAATATTCTGAAGTCAATGGTGAGGGCTATTGGATTTTGATTAAATAGTGGGAGGTTAATAAGTATTAATTTATTTATTTGTCTCAATTTTATAATAAAGTACTAAAACTTTTCTCGTCTGAATTTGTAGAAATAGAAAGAAAAATGGCTTCAAAAATATCATTGTGAACCATACTCGAGAAGGAAAACATTCTCACCAGCCCCAATTTCCAAGAGTGTCAAAGGCATTTACGCATCATCCTTCACCATGAAAGAAAATTGTATGTGCTAGAAGAGCCTATTCGAGTTGTTACTAGAAAGGAGGCCAGTGATGAGGAACTATCTCTCTACATGAAACAAATGGATGATGCCACAGATGTCTAGTGTTTCATGCTATCGTCCATGTCTAATGAGCTGTTGAAGAAACATGAAAACATGGACGCATATAGCATGATGTATCACCTTAAGGATCTCTACAAAGAACAGGTGAGACATGAGAGATATGAGATCTCCAATGCTTTGTTTACAACTAAGCTTGGAGAGTCTTCACCTGCAGGGCCACACGTAGTCAAGCTTATTGGCTACATTGAACGCCTGTACATCTTAGGGATTAAATTCTTAGATGATTTGTGTATAGATCTCATTCTATCATCACTGCCCAAGACCTTCTCAAGCTTTATTCTCAACTAAAACATGATCAATAATGAGAAGAGTCTATCGGAACTTCTGACCTTGATTCTCCATATAGATAAGGACATGGGGAATGACAAACCCAAAGTCCTTATGGTGAATAATAAAATGAAGGAAAAGGAAAAGGGGCAAAAGACTTATAAATGCTCTGAATCCCATGGGCGTTGTCCTTCAATGAAGGGGAAGATCCATAGGCAGGGCATGAAATGGGAGGCTGTGTGTTTTGCATGTGGAAAGCAAGGCCACTAGAAGAGGAACTGCACCCAGAATCATGGGGATGCTAAAGGTGCATTCGTTATCAAGTGTAACCTTTCCATTTGTACACATTGGGTATTAGATACAGCTTGCGGGGCTCACATCTGTATTCAAATGCAGTAACCTAGTATATTTAAAAAGATTTCGAGAGGAGAGGTGGATCTTCGAGCTGCCAACAGTGCAAGGATGACTGCATTGGATATTGGTAATTACCACCTCTCATTGCCGACTGGGATGATTTTGGTTTTACATAACTGTTATTATGGGCCTAGTGTTACCAAGAACAAAATTTCTCTATCTTGTTTGGATATATATGCATTTATTTCATGTTTGGAAATAAGGGTTGTCCCTTTTATAAGAACAACGTATGTTATGGTATGGAACATTTAATTAATGGTTTGTATTTATTAGATTACGAAAACCAACTGTCGGCAATCGATAACGAAACAAACTCACTTGACTCACACATCACCCAGTTGTGGAATCACCATCTCAGTCATGTAAACGAGAAGTGCTTGACAAAGCTCTGCCAAGATGGTTATTAAGAATCTATTGAGCTAAAACCACTTGATAGATGTCATGCTTGTTTATTAGGAAAAATGACCAAAACACCCTTCGATGGATAAGGTGAAAGGGCCATAGAAATTTTAAGATTGGTTCACATGGATGTGTGTGGACCATTTCCAGTAAAATCTAGAGGTGGGTATTCTTACTTCATTACTTTTACTGATGATTTGAGTAGATATGGATATGTCTACTTAATGAGGTATAAGCCAGAATCCTTTGTGAAATTTATGGAATTCAAGAATGAAGTAGAGAATCATCTTTGTAGGATGATAAAGAAAATTTGATCGGATAGAGTTAGAGAATATCTGAACCAAGGGTTCATTGATTTTCTATGGGAGTCAGGGATTCTATCTCAGCTCACTTCTCCTTATACACCATAGTGGAATAGTGTTAGTGAAAGGAGGAACTACACCTTGTTGGGAATGGTGAGGTTGATGATGAGTCATTTAGATCTTGCATTATCCTTTTGGGGATATGCATTACAAACTGCAGCATACACATTAAACCGAGTACTAAATAAGGCGGAAAATGCAATTCCATCCGAGTTATGGAATTGAAGAAAATCCACTTTGTCGCACAGACGTGTATGTGGATGTGAAGTGTTTGTTAAGGAATTATCAGGCAACAAACTAGCACCTCAGGGCACGAGGTGTATCTTTATAGGATATCCCAAGGAAACGAAAGTATATTACCTACATAACCCTTCAGATAAAAAAGTGACTGTCGCCATACAAGCCATATTTCTTGAGAAGGAGCACATCCTCAAGAAGTATAGAGGGAGAAAGATTGACTTCGGTGAAGTTGATGCTCAAGATACATAGGAGTTGGTACAAGAAAAAGTTCCACAGGTCCTCATGGAAGAGTTTTTAGAAACACAAGTACTGCGTAGAAGCTAAAGAGAGGTAAGGAAACCAAAGAGATTTGGTTTCCTATTCATCATGGATGGTGAATCATTATTGTTGTACAATGATAAACCTATCTCCTATAGGGAAGCAGTAGAAATCTCAGAAGATGCAAGATGTCTAGAAGATATGAATTCTGAGATAGATTCCATGTATTAGAACCATGTATGGGTTCTGGTCGATTAGTCAGTTGATGTAATGCATGTTGTATGCAAATGGGTATTTAAGAGAAAACTGGACATGGAAGGTCAAGTTAGCACCTATAAAGCTAGGATAGTGGCTAAAAGATTCAGACAGTGTCAAGGAATTGACTATGATGAAACCTTCTCACCAGTTTCCATGTTTAAATCCATAAGAATCCTACTTGCCAGAGAAGCTTACCATGACTACGAGATTTGTTAGATGGATGTCAAAACAGAATTCCTTAACCGGAACCTTCAGGAAGATGTATATATGACACAACTAGAAGGGTTTGGGACACCAGATGAAGCCAAACAGGTTTGCAAGGTACAGAAATCCATTTATGGATTAAAGAAATCATCCAGGTTATGGAACAATCGATTTGATAAAGCCATAAAGGAATTTGGTTTCATTAATAATGAATGTGATCCATGTTTTCATAAGAAATTTAATGTTAATGAAATCATTATCCTTGTAGTATATGTTAATAACATATTGCTTATTAGAAATGATGTACCAGTCTTACAGTCGGTTAAGGACTGGCTGAAAAAGTGTTTCTCCATGACAGACTTGGGTGAAACATCCTACATTCTAGGGAGCAATATCATTCGTGATAGATCCAAGAGGCTTCTTGGACAAATTCAGGGTATATACATTGACCAGATACTAAAGAGATTTAGTAAGGAACAATCCAAGACGAGATTGGTTCCAGTGTCACATGGCTTATATATTTCTAAGAAAATGTGTCCCCAGACACAACAGGATAATGATAGAATGATTAAGATCCCATATGCTTCGGCTATAGGATCCATCATTTATGCCATGTTATATACCAGACTTGATGATTCCTATGCATTGAGCATGGTAGGCAGATATAAAGAAGATCCAGGAGAACAACATTGGACTGGTGTTATGACTATCCTTAAGTATCTGAGAAGAACTAAGGATATGTTCCTAGTGTATGGATGAGACAAGGAGCTTGTCATTAAAGGATATGATTATGTTGGATTTCAGACAGATCATAATGATCTTAAGTTTCAATATGGATATGTCTTTTGTCTCCATGGAGGTGTTTTGAGCTGTAAGAGTTCAAAGAAACAAGTTATCACTGATTCTATAGTGGAGTCCGAATATATAGTGTCTTCTGATGCATCCAAGGAAGCTGTCTGGATTCGGAACTTTGTCCAGGAGCCTGATGTGGTTCCTAGCAGTAATGATCATATCACGTTGTATTGTGATAATATAGATGTGGTGGATCTTTCAAAAGAACCATGGCCAGATCAAAAGAAAAATCACATACTTCGAAGGTATCACCTCTTGAGGAATTTCTATCAAAGGGGTGAAGTTGTAGTAAGTAGAGTGTCCATGGAAGAGAACATGGTGGACCCCGTTACTAAAGGCATATCTCAGCAGATACATGAATATCATGTAAGATCTAGCGGGTTAAAGGTTGTTAGTAGTTGGATCTTGTCCAAGTGGTAGTTTGTTGGAGTTGGTGGCCTAGAACAAACTACTTCGTACTTTATTCATTAATAAAAGCCTTATCACATCTTGATTGTTCATATGCATGACAGTGCATGTGATAATATCCTAAGGATGGTTGTTGCATTAAAGGGTCATAGCGGTTCCCTACTATGATGAGAACCCTGAATTGCCACAACACTATTCTTGAATATATGTTCTATGGACGGATAATTTTATTTGAGGGGAACAAATAATACAGGCCATTAGGGGTGAGGACTCATAAAACTATGAGGCACATTAAATGGTGTACGCCCTTGGTATTATCCAGGAGGATATTATGAGAATGAGACCCGCTAGTAAGAAATCCACATTTCATAGTGTCATTGGATGTTCCTATCTGCGGATGCGAGTATTCATCCATAGACATTAAGATTACTATTAATGGGTATTACAACCCGTGCACTTATATGTATTGACAAAAACTATGAAGACACACTATTATCAGCGAGGTATGATACATTGGGTGTGTCACAAGTAATAATGCATTTATAGATAATGAGAGAAAGGATTTGTCCCTTTTGTTTCATAACAGAAGTTGATAACTCAGGACCTTTGATTGAATTGATATAGCCTAAATCAATAAATGGCCTTGGTAAAGAATGATCGTGTTCAATTCCAAAAAGTGAAAGAAGGAATAATGGAGCACATGGGTTGATGGCACTAGCATGAAACCCACTTGATTCGAGATATCGTGACAAAGGGATTATATTACATGGTAAGCATTCGTATGAGGTGACACGTCATTGTGGCGTTAACTTATTTCCTTATTGGTTCCTTGGCATGTTGTTAGATGCTAACCTTGGGATTTAGGGAGGTTCCACCTAATTACACTAAGAAAGAGGCCTAGAGGTCCACACACTAAGTGTGTCGAGGTATCTCAGTTAAATATTATTTTAACAAGTTAAATAAATATTATTCCCGACTGTGGTTTAATAACTATGTAAGGATGCATGATCGCATTTATTTAGACACTAGTTATTCGAGAGAATATGTTGTGGATGAAATAATATATATCTAATAGCATGTAATGCAGTTACATTTATTTAAGAAATAAATAACCATTACTGAACGACTATTAAATGCAGTGGAGGAAATAAAGAAAAATGGAAAATAAAAGTACATGTCATGTATATTAACTATACACGCCATGTAGTTTTATAGAAAACACGTACATGCCATGTATTATTGATTACACGGCCTGTAGTTTTTCTGGTCGAGATTTTGAGGAAATACTATCATTTTATTAAATTATATTTATTATAATCAGCATCGGCGCATGTCAATGAATTAATCATTCGACATGGGGGTTTTCAATAAGGTTTAATGAAATAAATAAAATGTGTAACGCATTTATTTATTTTGATAACTCTATATCCTCAAACCTGATTATAAATATCCTCACAACCCCAACACTTTTCCATAGAGAATCTTTGTGAACAACAATTATGGAGAGGTCTCTCAAGGCTGAAAGAACTCCTTCCTCCAAGAATGCTCTGAAGACCGAGAGAGATCCACCACCACCGGATCAAGGCGATCGAAGGAGGACATTGAAAGTGAAGGTTCTTCTGTGCTAGAACCCGGAGATCCCTTCGTCGATGTTTAGAGATATGTGGAGCATGTGTGTATCACCACTATAGGAATTCTACACTTGGAATTTACGACGCAACGGTTGATCACATTGGATTGTGATCGGAGAAATTAACGAATAAATAATTCCATAAAGGTAATTATTGTCAATTAATTAAATTAATTATAACCAACATATTATTATTCTATCTCTATGGTTCCGAGACTCCCTCCATTTTTCATACTTTTTTTATTCTGAAGATCTGGCATTTTACGTCGTGACGGATCTCAGATTGATCGTTGTTAACGCTAAAATTAGAGTTGGGAAAACCCACAAACGCACTTCTGTTGCACCAGGAACCTACAGGAATGACAATTCAAAACCTATAAGGCAAGACAGGTTGAAAATGGGTTCAAGAAACGTCAAGGCATTTAATACGATGAAACCTTTTCACAAGTTTTAATACTGAAATCCATCAGAATTCTATTTTCCATTTCCGCTTACCGTGACTATGAGATTTGGAAAATGGATTTCAAAATAATCTTACATAATGGGAACATTCATGAATATGTCTACCTGACACAACCTGAAGGGTTTATGACCCCAATGGATTCCAATAAGGTATGCAAGTTAGAAAAATATATTTATGGATTAAATCATGCATCCAATTCATGGAACATCCATTTGGATGAATCCATAAATTTTTTTAGTTTTTTCAAGAACAAATGTGATCATTGTGTCTACTAATGATTTAATGGGAGTGAAGTAATTATCATAGTATTATATGTTGAGGACATATTACTTATTGGAAACAATATACCATTCTTACAATCTGTTAAGGCATGGTTGATTCAATGCTTCTACATGAAGGACTTGGGTGAGACAAAATATATTCATGTGGTCAATATTCATCATGATATATCCAAGTGATTACTAGGCCTAT
Organism: Viscum album; assembly: GCA_963277665.1. Classification (NCBI taxonomy): domain Eukaryota; kingdom Viridiplantae; phylum Streptophyta; class Magnoliopsida; order Santalales; family Viscaceae; genus Viscum; species Viscum album. The sequence continues at coordinate 1,438,427,991 of OY728129.1, forward strand.
GTCAAAGTACATACATTGATAAGATACTAAATAGATTCAGTACGGAACAATTCCAGAGGGGATTGTTTCCAGCGTCACATGGAATTCATCTTTCCAAGAAAATGTATTTACTTTGACTCTGAAAAAACATGATCATCATGTGAGGTCTAGCGTACTGAAAGTCGTGTGCTACTGGCTCTAGTCCAAGTAGGGGTTTCTAAGAGTTGGTGTCCTAGAAGTGACAGTTGTAATTTTATTACATGAATATTTAATATAATTAAATATTGAACATCTTATTAGATATTGATCATTATTCTACATGACTCTGATGTAATAATGTCTTAGAGTATTTTTTGTATTAATATGGTCCTGGATGTTCCCCGCTATGATGAGAACATCGAAATGATATAATAATATTATTAAATATAGTTATGCAGTTAGATGACATACTATTATGGGACAAATAACATACAAAATGTCTGGTACGAGTACTTATAATAATATGAGACTTCCTCTCGTGAAGCTCGCACTTGGTAATCTCCATGACATGAGATACGAGAACAGACCCACCAGTAGGAATTCTACATGTTTCGGTGTAATCATATATTCCTATTTGCGAGTGTGTCTAAGGATCCATACAATTTAATATTATCATTAATACATGTCACAACTCGCACACTTTGGTTTACTGACGGAAACCCCCATGCAAACAGTTGGTGGGAAGTAGGATACGTTAGGTGTGCCATGAGTGGAATGTTATTAATGGATAAGTTGGGGAAGGATTTTTCTCTCACATTTATGGAAGATGATATCTTGAAACATTGATTAAAATATAATCATTGCCAAAATATCTATGTCTAGTGTGTAACGAAGCATTTATTTCGTGTAGTCAAAGAACGACGTATCAATCATAAAAGTTGATGAAACTATCATAAAACCATATTGATTAGATATTAAGAATAAAATATTATATTACATAGTGATAATTTTTATGTGGATGTCATTGTTGAGACTTTGAGATCTTTATATTGGGTGCCTTGACCAGTTTCTAGATTGTACTATTGGAATTTAGGCATGCTTGCCTAATGTCAATGAGAAGGAATCCTAGAGGGTCACACACTGAGTGTTTCTGGAGGTATCAATTTAATTTATTTCTAATTTAACTAATGGAATAAATATTATTCTCGTGACATTGGAATAATTTTATTGAAGTTAATATGATTTCATAAATTAAATAAATATTTATTCACTATATTGTGTGGAAAAATATATTTATTTATTTTATTGAACATTTAATAAATATTAATTTACTAGTTGGTAAAAAATATCTATTTAAAAGAATAAATTTGCTTATTTGTGTATTAGGGTGTTCAATAAATGGAAGTGGAATTAGAGAAGACCAAGGCCAGTCCGATAGTAAAATAATTATTTTCAATATAGTAAATAATTATTTAACTATTTGGTAGAACATAGAAAAATAATAATGCTGCTATTATTTTTTGACACAAAATTTTATTTATAATTCTGTTTTGTGCTAGTTGGTGCACCATAAAGAATGAAGCGATGTTATTATTAAATTCAAGGGTTTTATCTATATTTATGAATGTATTTAATTGATGTTACACAATTAAATATTGTAATTGAAGCCCCATGTCAATAAATAGACACGTGTGTCTGTTGTGTCAGGTACCAAACTGCACACTCAGTTAATTGAGAATTATTGAGGTAAATGATTTATCTCTAGAATCCTCTTCTTGCCCCTCTAAAGAAAGAAAGGTGTTCTTAAAGACTGAAGAACTAGAGATCAATAATGGCTAACACAAGACACTCTCTTCACCGTGCTAGCACCCGAAGAATGAGTTGTGTCAATTGGAAGCCATTGGAGCATGTCTGAATCACCACTAGAGGGATTTTGTGTTGGATTCTCACAAGCATAATGAGATAATCTGGAATGGTCATTGTAGATGATCAAAATCATCAATGAAGAATGTACCAAATATCAATTTATTCTTTTCTTTATGAAATTAATTAAATTAATTATAAACTTTATGTGCAAGATCCACTCTAATGGTTTCAGACCTCTTCCTTATTTATCTAAATCATTGATTATATTCTATGGAGATCAGAGTTCAATATCATATTGATGAAGGAATAGTCACTAATAATGGTAAAAAAAAAATTTGGATCCAACCCAACCACGCTTCCACTGTTCCTAGAACATAATGTTCAGAACACATACATTGCTAAAATATTTAAATGGATTAAAATAAAAAAACTATAACAATGATTCTTAATAAATTTTATAAGGAATTTGGTTTTAAAATACAATGTGTCATTCAGAACACATGCAGTGCTGAAACTCAACTCTGTATCCAGAGTTTGCTGAAGACTTCGCCAGAACATCGAGGTAAATCTCGGATCCCGATCAGATATAATATAAAGTGGTACTCCATGAAATCTTACCACATCCTTCACATATATCCTGGCAAGCTGATCCAAAGAGAAATCCTCTCTAATAGCGATGAAGTGTTAAGACTTTGTAAGACGATCAACTATGACCCAGATAGCATTATTGCCTTTGGATGTTTTAGGAAGTCCTGTGACAAAGTCCATAGTGATGTTCTCCCATTTCCATTCGGGTATGGGTAATGGTTGTAACATCCACTTAGACTTCTGTCTCTCATCTTTAACTTGCTGACAAACCAAGCATCGAGAGACATATTCAACAACATCTCTTTTCATTCCATCCCACCAGAAGTACTCTTTCAGGTCCCTATACATCTTCGTGCTTCCAGGATGAATAGAGAATGAAGAACTATGAGCCTCATCCAGCTGTTCCTTCTTTAATTCTGGGATGGGAGGAACACAAACCCGATTCTTGAACTTTATTATCCCATCACAATCAAGGTTGAATTCAGGAACATTTCTCACCTTCTTTTGTAACTCGACATCTTCTTTCTGTGCCTCTTTAATATTCACATGTATAGATGGTTGAACATTCATTTGAGAAAGATAAGATTTTTCCCCTTCCATTATAATTCCAAGATCCATCCTTTGTAAATCCATAAATATTGGATCTTTTGTGATCCTCATCATGAATAAACTGGCATGGTCTTGTCAACTTAATGCATCTGCCACTTTGTTTGCTTTCCCAGGGTGGTAATGGATTGAGAAGTCATAATCCTTAATCAGCTTCAACCATCTTCTTTGATGCATATTCAGCTCCTTTTTTGTGAAAATATACTTTAAACTTTTATGATCAGTATAAATGTCACACCTTTCTCCATAAAGATAATGCCTCCAAATCTTTAATGCAAAGATTACCGCAGCTAACTCCAAATCATGTGTTGGGTAATTTTTCTAATGTATTTTCAACTGTCGTGAGGGATAAGCTATCACCATATCATTTTTCATAAGAACACACCCCAATCCCTTATTGGATGCATCACTATAGATCACAAACCTTTCTCCACTACAAGGTAGTGTGAGCACAGGTTCACTGGATAACCTTCTTTTCAACTCCTTGAAATTCTCTTCACATTCTTCTGTCCAAACAAAGATAACTCCTTTCCGAGTCAACTTGGTGAGTGGATTAGATAATTGTGAAATATCTTTCACAAAACGTCGATAATATCCAGCCAAACCAAGAAAAATTCGGATCTCAGTTACTGTTGTTGGTCTCGACCATCTTTCGATAACCTCTGTTTTTGCTGGATCCACAGATATCCCCTCTTTTGAGATTATTTGACCCAAAAATGAATCTTTTTGAATCCAAAATTCACACTCGGTAAATGTGGCATAAAGCTTATCCTTTATCAGGGTCTTCAATATAATTCTCATGTGATCTTCATGTTCTTCCTTGCTCTTTGAATAGACAAGAATATCGTCTATAAAGACTACCACAAATTGATCAAGATAGTCTCTAAAGACTCTATTCATCAGATCCAAGAAGATATTAGGGGCATTAGTAAGACCAAATGGCATCACTATAAATTCATAGTGTCCATACCTTGTACGGAAAGTTGTCTTTGGTATATCCTTCCTTTTGACCCTTAATTGATGATACCCAGAATGAAGATCAATCTTGGAAAAGTATTGAGCTCCGTGTAGTTGGTCAAATAAGTCATCAATGCGTGGGAGAGGATATTTGTTCTTGATAGTGATCTTGTTATGTTCTCGATAATCAATGTAGAGTCTCATTGATCCATATTTCTTCTTAACAAATAGAACAGGTGCTCCCCAAGGTGACGCACTAGGGCGTATGAATCCCTTATCAAGATTCTCTTGGAGTTTCTTCTTCAGTTCCTGCAACTCAATTGGCACCATTCTATAAGGTGTCTTTGAAATAGGCAAAGCACCAGGTACGAGTTCTATTGAAAACTCAAATTCACGATTTGGTGGAAGACCCGGTAATTCCTCCGGAAAGACATCATCAAACTCCCGTACAATGGGCATATTCTTAATCGTGAGTTTCTCACCAACCATTTGAGATAAATAACCTTCATTTAGTGGAATCATGACCCATAAGGTAGAAGGAATTTCCACTGGAAGGTTATGTTCATCCTTGCATTGATAGACGATCATTGATTGATCTGGAATATAAAATGTGACTTCCCTTATTTGGCAATTGATATGAGCTCCATATAAATATAGCCAATACATGCCAAGAATCACATTAAATTCCACTATAGGAAGGATCAAAAGATTTGCATGAAGCACTTTTCCACAAACTTCGATCGGAGAAGAATTATAAACTTTTGATGCGACTGTTGTGCCATTAGGTGTTGTCACAGCTAACTCAACATATAATTGTTGAGGTAATACGGTGATACCCTTAGAAAATTCTTTAGAAATAAATGAGTGGGTGGATCCAGAATCAAATAAAACATTTTCTACTTTAGATTGGATGGTAAGTGTACCTTTCACCACATCGTTATCATACTCCACATCGCTGATAGAAATTGCATTTGACTTTCCTTTGTCTTTAGCCTTGAGAGTTTGTTGATGCCGACCATCATCATAAACCCTTGTATTAGGGCATTTATTGGCATAATGTCCCATATCCTTGGACTCAATTTCATCCCTTTACCTCGTATTCTTAATAAGATTCCACCATTGATCAGCATCACCTTTCAAACGATACACTGCTAAGATGACTTTATCATGCTCAGAACATTGAAGAACAAAAAATATCTTTTCAGTAGTACTAATCCATTGTTCAGAAACTAATGGATCAGTAGACCTGCTGAATGAAGGTGGAAGCTGTCTCATGAAGAATTCAACAGAATGTTGCTCCTTTCTTTGCTCGTTTGGAAGTCCTGCATGATTCATAGCTTGAGAATGTTGTGTGAGCATGGCTAAAAGATTTTTAATTCTAGCTCCCATAACGTTTGGTTTCTCAGGGAGAAAATCATTGCATTTCCAGTTGCATTCCGCATTAACACGGTTCCTTCGGGTTCCAACCATTGACTAAAACCAAGAATAATAGTGTGAGCAACACTAATTATAATAGGAAAACCACATAATCAAGAATAAAATTTCACACTTAAGGTGTTATCATAGGTTATTCATGGCCATTTCTAAAACACTAAGATTGTGTTCTATGCTTAGACTAATCCTTAGGGTTCTTACTAAGGCTTTCACATCCTAGTTTCCAAAGGTTGACTATACCTTTCCTCTGATACCAACTATAACAACCCATACTTTATATACATTGTTAATACATCAAAATTGAAGCATACTTATTACAACTTATGACAAAAACACGAAAGGACCGTATAGGTATAGTGTCTTTAGAAACTGGGAAACATAAACAACTGGTTCATAAAGCGTCTACACTGTCTCCCATATATTTCATCATATCTATAGTCCCTTTTGGCATATCTTACTTAATAACGTTCTTCCTGACCTGGGGAAAGAAAACATACAAAAGGGTGAGCTCAAATGCTCAGTAAGGGTAAACAAAAGAAATATAAATCACATCATAGTCATAAGAACATAACTTTTTGAAATCTTAACCTGCAAAAGAGAGCATAATTTCATAACATGGGATAAATCATAGTAGTGAAATGGAATCGCAATAATCACAACATAAAACATGAAACTTTGTGGCATACACACATAATCATAGAGAATCATTTCTTATTAGTCAAGACTCATTTCCAAGACTATCTTAGTGGACAATGTCCATTTCCGAACCGAGTTCACTCCTCATTTCAGTCATGTTTCACTGAACCGGTATAACCTACCATTCCAGCCATGTCTATATCATGAGATATAAAATCTTTACCCAATGCATTGGAGGGAGATATAGGTCCCACCCATCTCATAATGATACCATTCTTATGTGTGCCACAAAATCATAAATCATACATCATTGCATAACCCATGTAATAAAAATGGGATTCTTAAACATCATTCCATCATAACATAATCCATATAAGATAAAAGGACATCATAAAAATAATTCCATCATAACATAATCAAATAAATGTAAAAATAGGGATAGAAACAGAACCCTATATTATCTTAGATGGAAAATAATTTTGATAAAACACTTGAACTCCATTCTTGAGGAAAATATCCTTTCTACTTCAAAACCATTATTCCTTTCTTAAAATGTCATACAATTTTAAACTAAAAGAAGTTTCTTAAAAATAAACTTGAAAACTTGTAAAGGAAGCTTCTTGGAAATAATGTTTTAAAAATCCATTCATGCCGAATAAGTTAAAAAATCATTCTTCTCGTACTTTTGTCGGAAAAGTCAAAAAGTACCTCGTACGAAAAACGACAAAAGATTCCTTTCATATCATTTACTAAAAACTCACTGAAGGGTAAAATTGGATTTAAACAATTTTAGTTGGATGGAAATATTATTACATATTTAGGGAACATGGATGTGGATGATAAATTACACCCTAGTAAATACCAAAGTATAAACAATCTCGGATAAAAATGAGATTATGATATTTTCCCTTACCTTAGGTCTGATTTGCTTCGTAAGTGTCCGAACCTCCTGTATAATGATTTAAATAATGTTATTGAATTATTCCAGAAGCATACTTATTGTTATGATATCATATATGGTCATATTCTTAGCTTCTTATTAGTAATATTTCATTACTACTTGTTATTCGGGTGTTTATTACTTTTTGTTCTTATTCGTGTTTTGTCGAATAAATTCTTGTTATTCTCTTTAGGTTATAGATACCTCGTTTTAAGAATGGTTTTAGTGTAATATATATCATATTCATTCATTCAATTCATTTATATAATCATTATGAAATGAAGATCATGTAGAACGAGTCGCGTCACATCGTGGAGACGGTATTCCGTACGTACGCACGAGTGATGATATCGTTCCTATGATCATGGAATTGTATTGGAGTGTATGTATACAATTTAAGAATAAATATCACTTTATAATAGTCATATATAGTCATTATTTACACCATTATACCCATCCAAGTAAGGTGGTGGTGGAAAATAGATTACACCACGGTGTGGAGATGGTATTCCGTACGTACGCACGCGCGGTGAGTTCTTTTTCCGTAGGATGGATAGATGGTGAAATAGGGTTGTTTCATAATTATAATAACATATCAGTATATGAGTGATACTTATGTTATTACTTCATAATTAAACAACTAATGAAGAAGAAGTGGAAGAAGAAATAAAGATGAAAGAATCGGTAACAGACATTACCTCTTCTTTGAAGTTCTTCTTTGAGACCTCCTTTTAGGGCACTAAAATAGGTCTTTAAAGAATACCAGAACCTATATGATGTTTCTATTGAAGTGGAGAGGAGAAATTGGAAGTGTTTGGCCAAGCATGAAGGCTCAAAGTGGTGTGAGGAAGAGGGGGAGGAGGTTCCCTTTTATAAAGGAGGAGAGGGGCACCTTTGGAATAACTAAATATATTATTTTATTAAAAAGGAAAATTCGATTTTTAATAGCTCCAAATTGATATATTTCGAAGCTAAGATGGGTAGGGGTCTAAATACTCTCATAAAATAGAATTTAGACAAGTTTAGGTATCAATTTTAACCTTATCAGTTTGATTTAACTTTAAGTTAGATAATTTAACTTTTACTATGTCTTCTTGTTTTCTTACACTATAAGGTTAATAAAATTACTATATCAAGCCAAACGAACCCCAAGTTGTTTATTATTAAAATATATAACCTTATCTAATTCATTTGGCCGAACCTTAGATTTTTATGAATAAAATAACAATTAATAATATAATATTTGTTTTAAAAACTATTTTATGTCAATTTTGACACTATTTAGTAATTTATTTTCGTGAAAATCATAACAGAATGATTAGTTCGAAAACAATTACTTAAATTAATACTAAAATGTCATATTAACCTAGAAAATTATTTTAATTCATAAAAAGTCTCAAATTACAATTATTTGGGTATTTATAACATCAATTATGTCAATATTTCATTAATATGATAATTACTGCATCATCATTGTGTCATAAATAAATTAAATTATATAATGTCTAAAAATTAAAAATAAAATACCATTATGTAGGAAATCATTCTATCTTTCTAAGGAATATTTATAGTCTAATTTATCATATGTATAGCCCCATATTAAAAATGATTTACTTATTAAAATTTGATTTTAACTATTTTAACCCTTCTTTAAATAAATTAATAATAAGTGTCATAATCTAATCCATGTGGGCCTAAATGGTCATATTTTATTCCTAAGGTTGTTTTTGGTCGAATTACTCTTGTACAATAGAATTAGGACATGTGTTAGGGTAATAATAATATCATTTTTACCCTTAATTACCATATTTACTTTTAACCGTGGTAAAAAAAAGTAAAAAGTTACTATTCACCAAAAAATTATTTTCATCTCATTGAACCACATGTTACTTACTGACATCAACCGTGTCTCTCGGATTTTCGAAATGTCACTCACAGAAGCGGTAAAATTACTTTTTTTGAAAAATTCAGTTTTTTAACTACCACTTAGTGGTTTCACTATTCATCAAAAATTTAATGTTTTCAGAAAAATACCAAAATTTCACCCTAGGCTAATTTTGATATTCCGAATCCAAAAATGAAGTCCATTTTGAAAAATAAAATTTTTAAAATTTCAAAAAGTGGTTATTACTATTCATAACGGCTAGTTTTAATAATATTTTAATAGTATATCATTGTTTAGTGAAACTCGGTATTGCGTACGACACAAGCTATCGAGGAAGGCCGCAGTTGCGTGTAAAGAAAGCCAAGCAAGTGTTGTGTGTAGTGAAAGATTCCTTTGATGATTTATATAACATAAAAACAAAATATTTCACATAAAAGTCTCGGGTGTTACATTCTACCCCCCTTAAAATGAATTTCGCCCTCGAAAATTCGTCACTTTGTAACAAACAGATGAGGATACCTCTCCCTCATCATATCCTCAAGCTCCCATGTAGCTTCTTCTAATTGGTGGTTCCTCCATAAAACTTTAACCAAGCGAGTGGTCTTGTTTTGTAGGACTTTTTCGCTATGATCCAGAATCTCTATCGGCTGTTCTTCATAAGAAAGATCTTGCTCCAGCGGTACAACTTCTGAGCTGAGTACATGTGAAGGATCAGGTATGTACTGTCTCAGGAGAGATACATGGAACACATCCTGTACTTGAGAGAGATTCGGTGGAAGCGCCAATCGGTAAGCTACCTTCCCTACACGATCCAGTATTTCGAAAGGACCGATATATCTAGGGCTCAACTTCCACTTCTTTCCAAATCTCATGACTCTCTTCTAGGGAGATATTCGTAAGAACACTTTATCACCCACTTCAAACTCTAGGTCTTTTCTTCGGTTTTCGGCATAACTTTTCTGTCGACTCTGAGATGCTCTTATGTGTTTTTGAATAGATCTGACCTTTTCTGCCATTTCATCAACGAGATCAGGTCCTAATGGCTTTATTTTCCCAACTTCATCCCAGCAAGTTGGAGTCCTACATTTCTTTCCATAGAGAGATTCATAAAGAGCCATCTGAATACTGGATTGAAAGCTATTATTATAAGAAAATTCCACCAACGGTAGGTGTTGATCCCAACCACCTTTCAAATCCGTAGACCAAGCTCTCAACATATCTTCTAGAGTTTGAATTGTCCTCTCAGACTGACCGTCTGTCTGAGGATGATAAGCAGTTCTGAAACTCAACTCTGTATCCAGAGTATGCTGAAGACTTCGCCAGAACTTCGAGGTAAATCTTGGATCCCGATCAGATATAATATAAATTGGTACTCCATGCAATCTTACCACTTCCTTCACATATATCATGGCAAGCTGATCCATAGAGAAATCCTCTCTAATAGCGATGAAGTGTGAAGACTTTGTAAGAAAATCAACTATGACCCAGATAGCATTATTGCCTTTGTATGTTTTAGGAAGTCCTGTGACAAAGTCCATAGTGATTTTCTCCCATTTCCATTCGGGTATGGGTAATGGTTGTAACATCCTCTTAGACTTTTGTCTCTCAGCTTTAACTTGCTGTCAAACCAAGCATCGAGAGACATATTCAGCCACATCTCTTTTCATGACATCCCACCAGAAGTACTCTTTCAGGTCCATATACATCTTCGTGCTTCCAGGATGAATAGAGAATTAAGAACTATGAGCCTCATCCAGCAGTTCCTTCTTTAATTCCGGGATGGGAGGAACACAAACCCGATTCCTGAACTTTATTATCCAAACACAATCAAGGTTGAATTCAGGAACATTTCTCACCTTCTTTTGTAACTCGACATCTTCTTTCTGTGCCTCTTTAATCTTCACATGTATAGATGGTTGAACATTCATTTGATAAAGATAATATTTTTCCCCTTCCATTATAATTCCAAGATCCACCCTTTGTAAATCCATAAATATTGGATCTTTTGTGATCCTCATCATGGATAAACTGGCATGGTCTTGTCGACTTAATGCATCTTCCACCTTATTTGCTTTCCCATGGTGGTAATGGATTGAGCAGTCATAATCCTTAATCAGCTCCCACCATCTTCTTTGACGCATATTCAGTTCCTTTTGTGTGAAAATATACTTTAAACTTTTATGATCAGTATAAATGTCACACCTTTCTCCATAAAGATAATGCATCCAAATCTTTAATGCAAAGATTACCGCAGCTAACTCCAAATCATGTGTTGGGTAATTTTGCTCATGGATTTTCAACTGTCGTTAGGAATAAGCTATCACCATATCATTTTTCATAAGAACACACCCCGATCCCTTCTTGGATGCATCACTATAGATCACAAATCATTCTCCACTACAAGGCAGTGTGAGCACAGGTGCACTGGATAACCATCTTTTCAACTCCTTGAAATTATCTTCACATTCTTCCGTCCAAACAAACTTAACTCCTTTATGAGTCAACTTGGTGAGTGGATTAGATAATCGTCAAAAATCACTCACAAAACGTTGATAATATCCAGCCAAACCAAGAAAACTTTGGATCTCAGTTACTGTTGTTGCTCTCGACCATCTTTCGATAACCTCTGTTTTTGCTGGATCCACAGATATCCCCTCTTTTGTGATTATGTGACCCAAAAATGAAACTTTTTGAAGCCAAAATTCACACTTGGTAAATTTGGCATAAATCGTATCCTTTCTCAGGCTCTTCAATATAATTCTCAAGTGATCTTCATGTTCTTCCTTTCTCTTTGAATAGACAAGAATATCGTCTATAAAGACAACCACAAATTGATCAAGATAGTATCTAAAGACTCTATTCATCTGATCCATGAAGATAGCAGGGGCATTAGTAAGACCAAATGGCATCACTATAAATTCATAGTGTCCATACCTTGTACGGAAAGCCGTCTTTGGTATGTCCTCCCTTTTGACCCTTAATTGATGATACCCTGAACGAAGATCAATCTTGGAAAAGTATTGAGCTCCACGTAGTTGGTCAAATAAGTCATCAATGCATGGGAGAGGATATTTTTTCTTGATAGTGATCTTGTTAAGTTCTCGATAATCAATGCAGAGTCTCATTGATCCATCTTTCTTCTTAACAAACAGAACAGGTGCTCCCCAAGGTGACGCACTAGGGCGTATGAATCCCTTATCAAGATTCTCTTGGAGTTGCTTCTTCAATTCCTGCAACTCAATTGGGGCCATTCTATAAGGTGTCTTTGAAATAGGCAAAGCACCTGGTATGAGTTCTATTGAAAACTCAACTTCACGATTTAGTAGAAGACTCGGTAATTCCTCCGGAAAAACATCATCAAACTCATGTACAATGGGCATATTCTTAATCGTGAGTTTCTCACCAACCATTTGAGATAAATAACCTTCATTTAGTGGAATCAAGACCCATAAGGTAGAAGGAATTTCCACTGGAAGGTTATGTTCATCCTTACATTGATAGACGATCATAGATTGATCTGGAATATGAATTGTGACTTCCCCTCTTTGTAAATTGATATGATATCCATATAAAGAAAGCCAATCCATGCCAAGAATCACATCAAATTCCATTATAGGAAGGATCACAAGATTTGTAGGAAGCACTTTCCCACAAACTTCGATCAAAGAAGAATTATAAACTTTTGATGCGACTGTTGTGCCACTAGGTGTTGTCATACCTAACTCAACATCTAATTGTTGAGGTAATACGGTGATACCATTAGAAAATTCTTCAGAAATAAAAGAGTGTGTGGATCCAGAATCAAATAAAACATTTGATACTTTTGAGTGGATGGTAAGTGTACCTTTCACCACATCGTTATCGTACTCCACATCGCTGATAGAAATTGCATGTGACTTTCCTTTGTCTTTAGCCTTAAGAGTTTGTTGACGTCGACCATCATCATCAACATGTGGATTAGGGCATTTATTGGCATAATTTCCCAGCTCCTTGGACTCAATTTCATCCCTTTGACTTGTATTTTTAATAAGATTCTACCATTGATCAACATCACCTTCCAAACAATACACTTCTAAGATGACTTTATCATGCTCAGAACATTGAAGAATGGAAAATATCTTTTCAGTAGTACTAATCCATTGTTCAGTAACTAATGGATCAGTAGACCCACTGAATGAAGGTGGACGTTGTCTCATGAAGGATTCAGCAGAATGTTTCTCCTTCCTTTGCTCGTTTAGAAGTCCTGCATGATTCATAGCATGAGAATGTTGTGTGAGCATAGCTACAAGATTTTGAATTCCATATCCCATAACATTTGGTTGCTCGGGGGGACAATCATTGCATTGCCCGTCGCATTCCGCATTAACACGGTTCCTTCGGGTTCCAGCCATTGACTAAAACCAAGAAGAATAGTGTGAGCAACACTAATTATAATAGGAAAACCACATAATCAAGAATAAAATTTCACACTTAAGGTATTATCCTAGGTTATTCATGTCCATTTCTAAAACACTAAGATTGTGTTCTATGCTTAGACTTATCCTTAGGGTTCTTACTAAGGCTTTCACATCCTAGTTTCCAAAGGTTGACTATACCTTTCCTCTGATACCAACTATAATGACCCATACATTACATACATTGTTAATACTTCAAAATTGAAGCATACTTATTATAACATATACAAAAACCACGAAAGGACCGTATAGGTATAGTGTCTTTAGAAACTGGGAAACATAAACAACTGGTTCATAAAGCGTCTACACTGTCTCCCATATATTTCATCATATCTATAGTACCTTTTGGCATATCTTACTTAATAACCTTCTTCCTGACCTGGGGAAAGAAAACATACAAAAGGGTGAGCTCAAATGCTCAGTAAGGGTAAACAAAAGAAATATCAATCACATCATATACATAAGAACATAACTTTTGGAAATCTTAACCTGAAAAAGAGAGCATAATTTCATAAAATGAGATAAATCATAGTAGTGAAATGGAATCCCAATAATCAGAACATAAAACATGAATCTTTGTGGCATACACACATAATCATAGATAATCATTTCTTATTAGTAAAGACTCATTGCCAAGACTAACTTAGTGGACAAAGTCCATTTCTGAACCGAGTTCACTCCTCGTTTCAGTCCTGTTTCACTGAACCGGTATAACCTACCGTTCCAGCCATGTCTATCTCATGTGATATATAATCATTACCCAATGCATTGGAGGGAGGTATAGTTCCCACCCATCTCATAATGATACCATTCTTATGTGTTCCACAAAATCATAAATCATACATCATTGCATAACCCATGTAATAAAAATGGGATTCTTAAACATCATTCCATCATAACATAATCCATATAAGATAAAAGGACATCATAAAAATAATTCCATCGTAACATAATCAAATCAATGTAAAAATAGGGATAGAAACATAACCCTATATTATCTTATATGGAAAATAATTTTGATAAAACACTTGAACTCCATTCTTGAGGAAAATATCCTTTCTACTTCAAAAACATTTTTCCTTTCTTAACATGTCATAAAATTTTAAACTAAAAGAAGTTGATTAAAAATAAAATTGAAAACTTTTAAAGCAATCTTCTTGGAAATAATGTTTTAAAAATCCATTCATGCCGAATAAGTTAAAAAACCATTATTCTCGTACTTTTGTCGGAATAGTCAAAAAGTACCTCGTACGAAAAACGACAAAAGATTCCTTTCATATCTTTTACTAAAAACTCACCGAAGGGTAAAATTGGATTTAAACAATTTTAGTTGGATTGAAATAATATTACATATTTAGGGAACATGGATGTGGATGATAAAATACACCCCAGTAAATACCAAAGTATAAACAATCTCGGATAAAAATAAGATTGTGATATTTTCCCTTACCTTAGGTCCAATTTGCTTCGTAAGTGTCTGAACCTCCTGTATAATGATTTAAATAATGTTAGTGAATTATTCCAGAAGCATAATTATTGTTTTGATATCATATATGGTCATATTCTTAGCTTTTTATTAGTAATATTTCATTACTACTTGTTATTCGGGTGTTTATTACTTTTTGTTCTTATACCTGTTTTGTCGAATAAATTCTTATTCTTATCTTTAGGTTATAGATAACTCATTTATAGAATTGTATTAGTGTAATATATATCATATTAATTCATTCAATTCATTTATATAATCATTATGAAATGAAGATCATGTAGAACGAGTCGCATCACATCGTGGAGACGGTATTCCGTACGTATGCACGAGTGATGATATCGTTCCTATGATCGTGGAATTGTATTAGAGTGTATGTATACAATTTCAGAATCAATATTAATTTATAATAGTCATATATAGTCATTATTTACACCATTATACCCATCCAAGTAAGGTGGTGGTGGAAAATATATTACACCACGGTGTGGAGATGGTATTCTGTACGTACGCATGCGTGAGGATTTCTTTTTCCGTAGGATGGATAGATGGTGAAATAGGGTTGTTTCATACTTATAATAACATATCAGTATATGAGTGATACTGATGTTATTACTTCATAATGAAACAACTAAAGAAGAAGAAGTGGAAGAATAAATAAAGATGAAAGAATCGGTAACTGACATTACCTCTTCTTTGAAGTGCTTCTTTGAGACCTCCTTTTAGGGCACTAAAATAGGTCTTTGAAGAAGACCAGAACCTATATGATGTTTCTATGGAAGTGTATAGGAGAACTTGGCAGGGTTTGGCCGAGCTTGAAGGCTCAAAGTGGTGTGAGGAAGAGGGGGAAGAGGTGCCCTTTTATAAGGGAGGAGATGGGTACCTTTGGAAAAACTAAAAATATTATTTTATTATAAAGTCAAATTCGGTTTTTACTAGCTCCCAATTGATATATTTCGAAGATAAGGTGGTTGGGGTCAAAATCCTCTCATCCAATAGAATTTAGACAAGTTTAGGTATCAATTTTAACCTTATCATTTAGATTTAACTTTAAGTTAGATAATTTAACTTTTACCGTGTCTTATTGTTTTCATACACTATAAGGTTAATAAACTTACTATATCAAGAAAAACGAACCCCAAGTTGTTTATTATTAAAATATATAACCTTATCTAAGTCATTTTGGCGAACATTAGATTTTTAGGAATAAAATAACAATTAATAATATAATATTTGTTTTAAAAACTATTTTATGTCAATTTTGACACTATTTAGTAATTGATTTTTATGAAAATCATAACAGAATTATTAGTTAAAACCAGGTTACTTATATTAATACTAACATGACATATTAACCTATAAATTTAGTGTAATTCATAAAAAGTCTCAAATTACATTTATTTGGGTATTTATAACATGAATTATGTCAATATTTCATTAATAAGATAATTACTGCATCATCATTGTGTCATAAATAAATTAAATTATTTAATGTCTAAAAATTACAAATAAATTAAGATTATGTAGGAAATTGTTTTATATTTCTAATGAATATTTATAGTCGAATTTATCTTATTTATAACCCAATATTAAAAATGATTTACTTATTAAACTTTGATTTTAACTATTTTAACCCTTCTTTAAATAAATTAATAATAAATGTCCTAATCAAATCCATGTGGGCCTAAATGGTCATATTGTATTCCTAAGGTTGTTTTTTGTCGAATTACACTTGTCCAATAGAATTAGGACATGTTTTAGGGTAGTAATAATATCATTTTTACCCTTAATTACTCTATTTACTTTTAACCGTGGTAAAAAAAAGTAAAAAGTTATTATTCACCAAAAAATTATTTTCATCTCATTGAAACACATTTTACTTACTGACATCAACCGTGTCTCTCGGTTTTTTGAAATTCCACTCATAGAAGCGGTAAAATTATGTTTTATGAAAAATTCAGTTTTTTAACTACTACTTAGTGGTTTCACTATTCATCAGAAATTGAAAGTTTTCAGACAAATCCCAAAATTTCACCCTAGGCTAATTTATATATTCCGAATGCAAAAATGAAATCCATTTTGAAAAATAAAATTTATAAAATTTCAAAAAGTGATTATTACTATTCATAACGGCTAGTTTTAATAATATTTTAATAGCATATCATTGTTTAGTGAAACTCGGTATTGCGTACGACACAAGCTATCGAGGAAGGTCGCGGTTGCGTGTAAAGAAAGCCAAGCTTGTGTTGTGTGTAGTGAAAGATTACTTTGATGATTTATATAACAAAAAAAAATATTTCACATAAAAGTCTCGGGTGTTGCACTTAAACATTACATAATCTTAAATTTTGTCAAGAATTGACATTGAGGATCTTTTAAGGTTTAGATTTTTATATAATTAGGCAATAAATATTACATAAAAACATGAATATTAGAAGTAGACACTAATACCATGTATCCATTTTTCATAAAAAAATAAACACTTAAAAAGAATCATGTCCAGTTCCATGTTTTAGACATCATGACTTTTCCTTGATCACATCCTTGTCCCTATTCCGCTTCATGTCCTGTTAAAAACATTTAAAAAACATGGTATGAGAAAAAAGCACAGTAAGGGATACACAAAGAGGGAAAACTAATATTTTTTTAAAACAAAAAGTAAACCATGAATACTTTATCGTAAGTAATAATTTTCACCTTTATGAAGTAGTAACTACTCTTCGCTGAATTAAAGATCATTGCTTACCCTTATATAACCAAAAGATTACCATAAAACCCATATAAAGAACTCACAACATATAAAGGGAACTTGGGAAATAAAAATACATAAATGTAATACCCATACAGTCGACTTACACACATATTACTAAATGGAATAGCCATATGACCGACTTCCATACCCAATTCATTATAGGTTATAACGTAACGACCTGTTCGGGTTTATCACGGAACCACCTGTCATTTGGTTTATCACATAACTACCCGTCAAATGTCCAAGTTCTGTTATAAAATAATAACACATAATATATTTCAAATATAAACATTTCACTAATTACATTTCATTTGAATTTACAAGAAATCATTTCAATATATTGACAAATTCAATACTTTATCAATCCATTTTCAAAACCATTTAAAACATTTAATAAATAGATTTTTGAATCAAAGTGTCCCATACCAATTTGAAGCTTTTAAAGGAATTATAATTTTAAAACATTAATGTCCATATAAATATGTACTAAAAACCCTTTTGAAAACATGGAAATTAATGAGAAATATTTAGAAGAATAAATCTATAAAACAATATTTTAGATAAATAGTTCTTAACCAAAACATATATGCTTGAATACAAATAATTGAGTAATAAAATTCAATAAAAACATTATAATATCATTAGAATAAATTGATTCATGATGTAATATGCCAACAGATAGAATATACACCATATAAATGTGAATTGGTGCACGACAACAATGAAGTCTCAATGGAATGTAATTTGAGATGAAATCCCTTATAAAGATGGTATCCTTATATTAAGGATAAATAAATTACATAATTATGTGTCCAAAATATAAATACACTCAATATTATTGGATATTTAGTGTTAATAACTCAATGAACGTTCACACATGTTCTTTTTAAGACAAAACCAATGACTTGGATGTTTAACTCAATGAATGGAAATTGAGTTAAAATTACTCTTATCAAGTTCATATCGATGACATGATAATTTATCAATGGATTGATTATGTGTATCAAAATTATATCCACACAAAGTGGAGTGGAAATTACAACATAAATAAACAAACAATGATTCCAAACATAATCATAGCAAGACATAATTATGAATTAGAAGATTAACCCGAGGAATGAATTTAGGGTTAAAAGGTTCCCTTACCAATTTTGTAACTTATGAAACATACACCACATGAAAGAATAATCATTAAATGAAGATGTAAATACCCATAAATGAATGTATATTACATAATGAGTAAAAATCATGGGCAGTACGTACACCACCCAAAGGATATAGTGACAAATATAGCATGAATCTCATGGGAATAAAAGTGAGATAAGAAATACCTTACCACATTGTAGTCAATCGAGTCGTACGATTAAAAGATAATAATCACCAAATTAATCATAGAATACCATGAATATACATATAATCATGATAATATATATCAAATGGCAGTACAAATTACAACACAAGCAATAAATAAGTGGCGAACAATGGAAATCTCACGGAATTAATAGTCAGATAAAAACCTCTTACCTCATGTTCGACTTGGCTTGTTTGTTCCTTGTTATTCCTGGATAATAAACAAAAGTTAATTTATACTTGATTAAGAACCTTTTTCATGTTTATTATTCCTTTTTTATCACTTATTACTATGTTTTAAACATTATTTAATCATTTATGTTAATAATGGTGGTTTTGTCGATATTCGATATTTGAGTAAAAATGGACATCTTATAATTAGAAGTTGTTCATGTGGTCAAAAGTTCATTATATCCAGAATCATATTAATGATTTAGATATCATAGATATCATATATATCCAGTATATTTATAATACTACATAACATTTGGAGACAAGAAATGAAATGCACCGTTCATGGAGACGGTAAGCCGTACGTACGCATGAACGCTACTTCAATTTCTATTTTGTATTGCAATGGAATGGAAAATTAATGATAAATAATAATATTATAATTAATTTATAATAACACATATAATTTCATTAACTCTACCCTTTATACATTCCACATAATGCATGAACGAGTCATATCGCTTTAAGGGGGTGGTAGTCCGTACTTCCTCAAATGAGATTATCGTATTTACCCACTATGGAAACCATAACAGAATTATATAAATAAAAAATACAGAATCATAGAAACAATATAATTATAATAAATATAACATATAAATATAGTTTTATAATGAGGGTCTCCATGAGAGGCAGTAAGAGATATTTGAACAATCATCGTTTCGTGTGGCAGTAGTTCACCGTCCACAAAAATAGTATGTTCTTTACCCATTAGATTTAGGTGTGTGTAAGTGTAGTTCAAATAATTCTCCAAAAAAAATCCTAGTATAATGATTATACTTGTGTTGTTATAAATGAAATCAATAAAAATATTTTAGTTGGTGGGAGAAGTAAAATAAAAGAAAAGAACATAACAGAATATGTTACCTTTAAATTTGGTATATCCATTTGGTTTGAACCAAAAGAATTACTTGAAGTTCTTTATTCCTCAGGTAAGGATTCATGGAGGAGTGTAGTGATGTGGGGAGATTATTTAGTCCGAGTTTGGATGATCCGAGTGGCTTTATAGGTGTGTGGAATGAGTTAGAAGTGGTGTCCTTTTATAAGGGGGAGGAGAGGCTCTTTTAAAAAGTGTAAAAATATTATTTTATAATATAATGATTTTCTGTTTTAAAGGGTCAAAATATAATTACATTAGAATATAATATGACTCATAGCCTAAATAAAATCATCCAATAATAATTTCATAGTCCTTGGATAATATTTTAATCATTATAATCTTATTTATTTACATCATTTCTTAATGAGGTAAACACTACATCATTATTGTGTCATAAATAATTTTATTTATTTGATGTCTGAAAATTATAAAAAAAATACCATGATGAAAGAAATATTTTGTTCTTTAAAATTAATATTTATCGTTGAAAAGATAACTTATATAACCACATGTAGAAATTACTTTACTAAAAGATATTTTTTTGTGTCATTTTTGTCTTGACTTTAAATTAATTAATCTATAGTGTCACTATCACTCTCAAGTGGCTCCATGGGGTCGATAAATCGACTCAAAGATTTCCATGGTCGGATATGTATCAACCAATATGATTATGACACATTTTAGGGTAATTTTATATTATTATAATAATATATGTTTACCCTTATTTACCATATTTACCCTTTAACCATGCTAAATAAAATATTTACTGAAGTAAATATTCATAATGTCTAAAAATAAAAAATACATATTCACAATATTTGGACCTCCTGATTCCGATTATGGAATTCATTTTTACAAATTTGAAACACATAAGTGGCATAAATTAATTTAAAATTAATTTCCACTGTCAAAACAAAAAGACTGTTTTTTAGAAAAAATAACTATCAAAAGATCGACACTTGTTTCTGTCCAATTTCATAGTAAAATTACTTCAATTAACAAAATTGGAATAAATTTTGAAAATCTAATCTAATTAAACTTTAAAACCAATTAAAAATACAATCTAACGATATAAAAAATTAGATTAAAAGGCAATTTTGAATTAAAATATAGTATTTTCACTATTCATAAAAAATGAATTGTATCAAAAAAATACCAAAATTTTATCCTAAGTAAATTTTGATGTCCCAATTATAAAGGAAAATAATATGTTTTCAAATATTACATATAAATGTGACAAAATCTATATTTAAAGAGGGTTCTCTATTAAAATGCGGTAAATCGACATTTTAATCAATATTAGAGTATTTATGCATAAAATCTAATTCTTTCTTATTTTAGGCCTCTAAAATGTATTGGATAAATTTAAAAACATTTAACAAACATGTATAATCATATTTTAGACAGTTATATTCATTTTTGTCAATACGACAGCAATGTGTAAACTACCATTTAAAATAATATTATTATATTATTTTGTGTAGTGTACGATTTCAAAAAAACCCATTGTTGCGTTTCGGGTAAGCCATCTAACATAGAGTCCCTTTTAAAATAAAATTAATATTTAAATCACAAGTATTAATAAATATAAAAAATTTATATTCTTTATTTTCTTAGGATGTTACATATTATCATTTATTTAGATTCATTATATATAAACTGGGAGATGATATGATAAAAACCCCATGGAATATATGTATTAATGTGTTATCTTCGATTGATGGTCATAAAATTGGGATACGATGACATGCTAAGATTAAAATGAGTAGATATGTTGTATAAAGATACAATTTAACACTAATGGTATATAAGTTGGTTAACATGTATTTGGATATACCTACTTAAATTACACTACATGGGTTTTGACACATGTTCAATTTCTCTTACTTAAAGGACAATTGGTTATGGATCGTTTGACTTTTGGTTGTAAAATAGATTTCATAGTTGAGAGGATTCATAATTCCATTTCTATCTAAATTCATTGGGTAATTTGGATTAATATCAGGTAATTGGGTATGACTCTTATCAGTTGGAGGGATTTTATTAAGAAAGATAGTACGTTTCCACCCATATATTGAATTATTAAATCAAGGACCTAAAGATACTAGCTTTATAGGGTTCTCAAAAAAGGATCTATAACCTGGGTATATTCCAAACTAGTGGAAATTTCTGAAATACTATTTTAGTTCATGTTTTCAATTATTGTATGGGTTATTCATACGAGGGGTTAGAAACAATGAAATTCTTATGATCATTTTCACTGGTTATCTTTAATATGAGGATTTTTTAACTGGAAGTTCATAATTGTGGGCCATCGTTTTTTAAATTCATGTTTCATTATGAGGAACTCAGGAGGTGGGCATAGTTCCATAGTTTGGTGTCTCATAAACTATATATTCTATGAATTTAGGGGGTGGAGTTTTAATTTCAATCTATTTGAAATGAAAAATTATTTCCCTCATGTTTTGGGTAAAAATATATGGATTAAATATGATCTTGTGGAATCCTTAAATAATATATTACATTGCTAGTAAAATTAGTTCCCCAAAAAAATATATAGGGGGACCAAAGAGGTTAGATATGGGTATTTTTCAAGGGTTTCGGTGGAGGTGGATTTGAATTCACTACAGAATGAAAAAAAAAATTCTGGCCACTAATGATAATGAATTAATTTTCAGTCTTGTTAACGATAAGTTACTTTAATTTTTTTAAGTTTTCAAGAATATTGGTTAGTCCATTACTAATTGTGGGAGGAAAATTAAATTCTATTTATGTTCCTTCTCTTGGAATGATGAGACTCACTATAGGTTAAATAATAAAATTGGATTTGGTGATGGTATTCAAGATGGAGAGTCTGGCCATCCATAGTTAAATTGTGGACTGGATGGTGTATACATGTGAGTCAGGTTATAATAATGAATTACCATGATGATCATGGTAGAGCTAAAGATATGCCCTCATTTCCTTAGAGAACTCCCAATGTGGTAGTTCATTCAATTGAAGATGAATTTTTTTCTGGTGTGCTATCTAGATTTCAGCGAGGTTTATCCTCCTTTTAGGAACATGTCAAAGTGATAGAAAGTGAAAAAAATTAGGCTTGGAATGTCTCTAGTATATAGAAATTCAGTCTCACTTTAGGGTGCGCCTACTTGTGAGGAGCAAGATCATAGTATTATCTGAATGTTGGGTCTCCAATATAGAATAAATCAATCTCTATTGAGGCTTCAGATAATCTAGCTGGAATTAAAGCATCACTAGAGTATTTTAGCCCTTGTAAGAAGGGAGAATCTATTATAGGGACTGACCTGGGGGAGTATCAGAATGAGGGGAACATAAGAGTTAATCTAACCTCTATTTATGATTTGGATCAGGTGAAGGATTCTATTTTGGATCTAGATTTAGGGATCACTTTGGGACCTATTGGATAATTGGGAATTGATGTATATCCTTTAGATGTGGAAGTCAATGTTTCATCCTTTGTAGGTTCTCAATGATTGGAATTACTAAAAAATAAATTGAAACTTTCCAATATCATGGGAATGTGGAAAGATATAGAGGATGATGACAAATCTTTGAAGATACACTTTAGATACATAATTATTAAAGGTAAGATGAAGGAGGTTCATGGATTTTCATTGGGTTCAATAAAGGAATCAAGATCATTGAAGGGTTACTCCAATATCAAACCCACCATGAGAACCAGATTGACATATATTTTCATATGGGTGGAATCCCCATGGTAGCTACTTCAGTCCACTGGAAGATGATTTTAATTGGGATGAGGTCTTTGGAGATGGTAATCATTTGGAATATGAACTTGGATGTTTTATTTTTTTTGTTTAAATGAGAATAGAATTTTCATATCTGACACATCCTCATCAACTTTTTTGAAACATATTTTCCATTACTAGTAAAGAGGCTTGACTTCGACATTCCTAATTATGAGATTTGTAATTATTTCTAATGTTTTGAAAGTCCCTTAGGGTCACACATAAGATAATTCTTATTTGGGATTTTAGACTAATGTGATTACTTAATGTTTAAATATGTTTTCATTTATTATAAAAATAATTAAGATGTATTTTTACACATTAGAAATATTTAATTAAAAGTAATATCTAATTTAATATTTAATTGGATATTATATTTCAGATAATTACTTATTTATATTTTTAAAACATAAACACGAGGAAATGAGAGATCCCAAATAGTATTTGGGCTTGGTCTTGGAGTAATGGAATTTTAAGGCCCATTTCATATGAAAATTCATACGCCTGTATAATATTATCATTTAAGCCCCTACTATACTATATTTTTCCAATTTTAAGGCATGTTAATTCATCACTCAAGATATTTTAGTATTATTAAACTTTTAGGGACTATTTACTGCTCCAAATGGCCGTTGGATCCTATTTTATGGACCTCCATTGGGTTCTATGAATTTTGATTCCTTGGATGCTATTGAATTCTCCACTTTCTATAAATATAATGGAGGATGTGTGTAGTATTTAGTCTATTAAGATAAATAAAAAGAGGTTCTTGGTGTCCTATAGTGTTACTTATATGAGATAGTTTCCTAGTTTTATCCATCTAAGAGGTTTTCTAGTGGATTTTTATTTCCTCCTTGCATCCTTTTCCATAGAGGATTGACTAGTATCACATGAAAAGATAGATAATTCCACCAAGAAATTGGTGAATACCATTTTTATCAATTATCAAAGTAGAATTGAATTCTTAAATTCTTGTTTGATTCAAATATTCGGAACCTATTTAAAAGGTACTTTTACTTTATTATTTTATTATTTTGATTTTCATTTGTTTATTAATATACTGGAAGGGTATTTTAATCATCTTTTTTTTCTAATGAGCAATGGTAATGTTATTGAAATCTGTAATGAATCCCATTAGGAGTAAATTTAGAAATTTGTATGGATCACCAAAGCTAGTACATGTGATATTTGTGCTAAATCATTCAGTTAACACTATTTCTAATCATAAAAAATTATGGCCAACTCTGTAATCAAACACATATGGTAGAGTGAAGGATTGGAAAGTGAAAAATGTGGCCTAATCCTCAATACAAATCAAAATTATCTTAAAGGGCTTGGCTATAATATACTTTTACATTTTAAAAGAAGAAAATGTATATTGATAAAGAATTGGATATATATGTGAATATTTACTATATAATGATATTGATGTGGCCTTATTTTTACACGTTTTCCACATATTTTGAAATATTTTTTTAATGATTTAACTAATTATTATAACACTTTTTACTAAATAATTTCTCTTTTATATTTTTATTTTTTAATTTTTTAATTAAACAATTTTTGTAATTAAAATTGTATTTTTAGCATATAAATAATTAATTAATATCTTACTCTGTTTTTATAGTATAATAAATTTTTAATAAATTTAGTAGATTTTCCTTCATATTTAATAATTTTACTTTATTATTAATTAAATAATTAATATCTTTTTATCACATTGAAATAACATAGTTTATAATTTAACATTTCATGTATTAATTATTTCTTAATTAAAATAACACAAGTTAATTATTACATGGATTTTAACAATTGTTATTATTTTAAATTTAACAATTCTAAAAATTTAATGACCTTATTAATTAGTTTTTATTTATAAAAGTGTTTTATTTTTGTCTGTTCATTTTAATTTTTCTAAATATTAATTTAGTTTTACAACCTTCAATTTTGTTATTTATTTTTTTCTCAGAAATTAATTAAATTAATATCTAATATTGAAGTATAACCTTTAAACTGTATGTTTTTAAGTTAAGTTTTATATATTTTTAAATAATTAGTTAGCTTAATTAATTGATTTTAGTTTTATTTTTTTTAAATTTATTTATGTTTATGAGTTTCTTAGTCCTCAATTTTTTTAGTTAATTATTATTTAAAATTAATTGTCTTGTATAGATATTTTTTATGTTTTAATCTATTTTTAATTTTACTTTTCTATTTGTTTTCTAGTGTTACGGTGGCACTGTTTTCATTCTTCAAGGCCCGAGCTAGGGTTTTGTGGCGATAAGGGTTTATTGATGTAGTGATGCTGAAAAGATTATTCAAACTCGGTGAGCTTGACCATGAAGCGAGGCTGATTTCTTCGCGACGAACTAGGAGAAGTCATGACCGTATGAGCTGAACCATATTTCTATTTGTGTGAAGTAGACAATGAAGTTCTGTTGGGATTTGAAGCAGATCTCGGCCACTGAAAATCAGAACTGAGTGTTTATAGCTGAGAAGTAGGAGAAGAGATGTACTTCCATGAGGAGGAGTGACCAGATCAGAAACCATCAAGCCCATTGTGGATGGATCTCTTTCTACGCTGGGAGATGAGGTGCACGTCATGTGGGGAGGAGGTCGACCACCCGTCACTATGGAATAGTCACTCGAACCCCCGAGACCTGCTGTATCATGTTCCCGGAGGGAGATGACCATCACAGTTTTCATAAGAGTAGGTCGCAGCCTTCTTGGAGAAGAACCCAATCCACCCTTGTTTCACCGAGATTGAGAGGGGGCGAGGAGAAAGAAAATATATAAAAAATTAAAAATTAAATAATTAAAATAAAAAATAAATAAAAATTAAGCAAAAAAACTATAAACTAAACAAATAATAATAATAATTAATTCAATTAAATAAAAATATAACAACAAAAATAAAATAAATATATAATAAAAATAATGAAAATTATATAATTATTTAACTAAAATAAAAAATTTAAAACTATAATATTAATAGTTACATATAAATAAAAATAAAATAAATAAATAATAAATAATACATATAGAATTCAAATAATTTAATGTTTTAATAAAATAAATTTAATTATAATAATAAAATTAATAATAAAAATAATTAATTCAATTAAATTTAATATACTCTAATTTTGAAATATAATAACTAAATAACAATATTATTAATTTAATTATATAACCCAAATAAATAATATTAATTTAAAAAAAACTATCAATTTTATCTAAATAAATGACGTAATAATAATTAATAACTATAATCATAATTTTTTAATAATAATATGTAATAACTTTTCATAATATTTATATAATATTTTTTAAAAACTGCTTTAAAAATATTAATCAGTTTATAAATAAATAATAATTAACTAAGTTATTTGTTAATTAATAACATGTATCATGTTAATTAGTAATATAACTAAAATATAATAACAATATATATTTAATATTATATTTATTTTTTTAACAATTTTGTCTTATATTTCGTGGATAAGGTTCATACAGGTGACATAAACCCATCCACATTTATCCAACTCGCTGGCACTGAGTTAGTTATAGGGGTAAAGTTAAAGTGATGCATCATTCTGTGAAAAAAGTGCACTTCTTCAGATGCGTTGCTAAATTCACACTATGATGGTGGGAGGATGTTGTAATGTTGCAACAAATTACCATGAATTTAATATATAGCAGCGAAAAGAAATTAAGTGGGTGGGGAAAAATATTTTTTTTGAGCATTCTGCAACTTAGAGAACACGATTCACCATTTCTCACATATTGGAGCAGAGCATCACTTTGTTATTTGGGTAGTTATCTTTCCTATATTTCTTATTCAATTTTATTTTCATGTAATCAAATGTTTCCATTTTCAAATATGAAAATTGTAGTTTGGATAGATCACTGAGCTCAGGAGGTTTAAATCATACTAGTTCATTATTTAAACATACCCACACTACATTACTTTTGTAATGTCTGGATCATTTAGTGAGGTTGACTATGAACATTCTTAAATTAATTACACCTCAAATTTTAAAATTTGTAAAAAATTGAACTCTATTTGGCGGAACTGCATTTTATTACTTTTATCAGAGCTTTCTTTGTCAATCATAGGATTTTTATGGTGAATTTAATTCATATTACTTATTTTTCCAACTTTTTTAGGAGTGAGACTAGTCCTGTAGTGGTGAAATCCAAGAATTAACCTTCTGAGTGTTGAACCTCTTGGCGAGGGAGATTCAACAATCTTTTTCAAGGTGTAATTCAATTATGAATAGTATATATGTTATCCTTTTTAACTAGTAGGTTAAAATTTCCCATGTGTATTTCCTAAATCATTTAATCCAATCCTTTATTTGCTGTCATAGTGTTGATAGGTTGTTAGTTCATCATAGTTTAGATTGGACATTGTTTTATTAGAAAAAATATAAAAAAATTGATAGGTTAATTTTTTTAAAAAAATCTAGATAGTTCCCCAACTGCTGACAACAATGGGGTATTTAGAGTTTTCTTTAGAAAAGTTGTCAAAATCATCTTTTCTGTTGGTTCGACCCTAAATTTCCCATATACAGTAGTTAGTAGTAATTTATAAATAACTAAACATTGACTCAATACAATGACATTCATGTCATGTAGTTGGTTTCATTTCTAGTGAAGGAATGAGCCATTCATTTTCGTTATAAAACAAAAAAAAATCACATAAAAAATCTCAAATTTATTTTTTGAGAAATTGAAAACTTTAAAAAAAATATGCTTCATTTGCTGCTGAATTGCTACTATTTAATGTATTTCCGAGTTTTTGTTTACTATTTATAATACTTAATTTTACTTTTTGTCACTTATTTTATGAGCACTATGTCTAAAGTTGATAGGTTAGATCCCCTAAACCTTGAATTAGACAAACATTTCACTGCTCTTAGAAAAAATAAAACCTAATTTAAAATAGAGAACATAGGTGATAGGGTTTTAGCACATATCAACCGGTACTCTTTGATGAATTTTAAAGGCCTAGGATGAGGGAGTTCCAACTTCCTCATGTTTCAATAATCCCTTCATCAATTGGAATTATCACTATAGCCATAAACTATGAGCTAAAATAGTCTAACATTTCACTGCTTCCTACATGTAATGTGCTCTCTAATGAGGAATCTCTTTCCTTCATTAGAGACTTCAATAAAACTGAACAACATATACCTCTTCTAGGACTCATAGAGAATGAACTGAGGATGAGTGTTTTTCCCTTTTTCCTTAAATGGAATTCTTGGAACAAGTTCTTGAGTCTAGATGAGATCATTTTCGAAAACTAAGATCAAGTGTACAACTCATTCATAATGAAATTATATCCCCAAATATTAAAAGGTGAATTGAGAAAAAAGATAACTAGATTTTACCAACTTAATGGATAATGTTTTCATGAAGCCTATGATAGATTTAGTGACCTAGTTAGGTAGTGTCTGCATCATTAACTCTCATCCCACCTTCTAATGGACAACTTATATGAATGTATATCTTTCTATGGACATAAATTAGTGGATTAAGCTACTGGGTGTAATTATAATGATAATATAGATGAGGAACTGAGACAAATTTTAAATTGTTAGAACCAAAAGGGGCCTAGATACCCTGAGAGGGGGGGGGGGTGAATCAAGGTATAAATATTCTATTTCAAAACTCTTCTTGCCCTACTGGATCTTGACCTCTATATTATAAGGGTCACTTTTTTTCTCTTATGTGTTTATGTTGATCACTTATTTTTATATTTATATGATGTTTATGATTTAGATGCAATGCAGGGAAGCAAGCATGCAGACACAAATATTTTTACATGGTTCACCCTCATTGGGCTACGTCCAAGGAGCATACAATGGCGATGTGCCTCTGTACCAAATCCACTAAAGATCACTTCCAATAATGTTTGTTCTAGATCGCTTCTATGCCTAGGATCACTGCCTTTACAATGTTTAGGGTTACCTCACTGCTTCCACATGGTCACTCCTTGATCCTCTCTATTTGGATCACTACTGGTAGAAAGGATAACTTTATTCCTTTTCCTTTTGTCACTGCACTTGGAAGGGATCCACTCACAGTTTATAGACATGTAGGTCTCTTCATTTGCATGAATACATTCATCCTCAACAATTGATAGATGCTTTCTTATAGTCCAAATTTCATCCATTGATTAATACCCCTTCGCCTCTGAACACTAGGCAATTCCTTTTGGAAAAACATTCTCAAAGCACCCTACTTCACGAGGCTCCCAATTTCACAAAGCTCAAACAAGCCTTCGTGAAGATCCTACATTTTCGCAAAGCACTCTCACTAAGCTTAAGTTGTCATAGAGTGACTTCCCTCGTGAAGCTCCCTGAGAAAACGCGGAGCTCGTAACTTTCACGGAGCTACAATAGCTGCCACGAAGATCCTTCCATTCACGAAGCACACTGCCTTCGCGAACTACCTTCGCGAACCGAGAGCTAATAATTTTATTTGATAACTCTATCTATTTATCCCGAGGGGGTCAAAGCATATTTATAGGCGATTCCATCGACCCTCTAACCTTCCACGCGAATTCAACACCACACCATCTCAAATCACGAAGCTACAAAGTTACCGCCAAAATTCTCTCAAAATCGCGAAGCACCATGACAATTTTCCGATCGCGATGCTCATCATAATCACGGAGAATCCCTTCAATTCCTTCACTTCTTCACTGCGAAGCTCCCTCACAAGGCGTTTCGTCTCCGCGATGCATGCCATCCTCTTCCATTCGCGAAGAGTGACGTAATCACAAATAATCACCGCCTTCATTTTTTTGGTCTTCGTGAAATCCAATCCATGAAGCTTATCTTTGTGAATCTCATGCCTCTTCCAAATTTAAATAATATCTTCAAGGAAAACCATATTTCGCGATTCTCACCAAACTCCAAATTTTGGACACCAAAAATTTGGCAAACACTGAAAAATGGAGCCACCTTGTATGGCTCTTTTTGTACTGCCTCCGTTGACACCAAACTGATACCTATTGACAAATTGATACCAATTTTTGATCGTTGGATCCCTTCTTATACCATTCTGACATTACTCTTCTGATTTTGTCACAATCCTTAGTTGTCGTTATATTTATGCTTTGATCGATCACTTCTAGCATCGTCGGATTTAATACTCTCTCCCTATCACATTCCTCTCCCCATATCTTGCTGCTCCACATGTCTTCTTCTCCCCGTTTCTTTTACTAAGACATTTTCTCCCTTGTTTTTCCATATTTTCTCCCCCTTGAGCAGTCACTATTTCTCCCCCTTTGTCAACGAACCCAAAGGTCACTCCTTTGTGGTCTATAACATTGGAAAGAACACAAATTAGCGCATTTGATAAAAACACGCAATACCTTGGGGAGAGGGGGTTACACATCCACACTCTTTTATGTGTGAGGAGTTGACTGAACTCCTAGAGCCATTCGATGCCTTTCAAATTCTTCCTTGGTTATGGCCTTTGTTAGAATGTCTGCAACCTATATTTCTGTAGGCACATACTCCAACTTCTCAATTCATTGCTCAAGCTTCTCCTTGATAAAATGATACTTTATCTCAACGTGATTTGTCCTTGAGTGATGGATGAGATTTTTTCTGAGATTTATAGCACTTGAGTAATCACAATGGATTCTAATCGGAGACTTCACTTCAATGCCCATATCATCAAGCTGCTGCTTCATCCACAATAACTATGTGCAAGTTTGAGTGGCGACAATATATTTAGATCTTGTAGTTCTAAATGAAAAGCAATATTGCTTCTTTCTTATCCAAGAAACACACAAGTCACCAAGATAGAATGAACCTCCTGACATTGATTTCCTGTCATCCACTGAACCGGCCCAATCTGCATCAGTATATCCCAATAACTCTGTCTAAGATTTTCCATTATACATGAAGCTGAAGTCCACTGTTTGCTTGATATAACAAAAAATTATTTTCACTATAATAATTCATCTTTCCTTGGGATTGATTTTGACATCGTGCTGCTTTGTAGGTGGCGAAAACAATATCAGGTCTCATCGCTGTCAGGTATAGTAAACTCCAAATAATATGACTATATTATGTGATATTAACTACCTTTCCATTATCATCTTTCGATAATTTCATCCGGGTAGCAACCAGAGTCTTCTCGTGAATAACTCTCACAAAGCTCAAGTCATCCCAGAGTGACTTCCCTCACAAATCTCACAAAACGAACACAGAACTTGAAAATTTCACATAGCTACAGTAGCCACCATGATGCTCCTTACTTTCGCGAACCATACTTCCTTCGCGCACTACCTTCTCAAATCGAGAGCAAATAATTTTCTTCGAAAACTCTCTCTTCTTCTCCTGAGGTGGTCGAGTCCTAATTATAGGTGATTCCACTGACCCTCGAACCTTCCGCATGAAGTCAAAGACACGTCATCTCAAATCGCAAAGCTCCGAAGTTCCCACCGAAATTTTCTCAAAATCGCGAAGCACCGTGGCAATTTTCTGATCGCGGAGCTCGTCGTAATCGCAGATCATCCCGTCACTTCTTTTGTGCCTTCACTGTGAAGCTTTCGCCGCTGCGATGCACTTCAACCACTGCCATTTGCAAAGCTTGATGTAATCATAAAGAATCACCGCCATCATTTTTAGGGTCTTTGCAAAATCCAATCCATGAAGCCTATCTTCGCGAACCTCATGAATTTTCTATATTTAAATAGGATCTTCAAGGAAATCTATATTTCACGATGCTCACCAAACTCCAAATTTTGGACCCCAAAAATTTGGCAAACATTGGAAAACGAAGACACCTTGTACTGCACTTTTTGTACTGCCTCCAGATCATCTATTACTTTGTCATGGTTCTTTGTCAACATTAATTGTCGACAACATCTCTAGAACTTGACAATTCACCATCAGAACCTACTTTTTCAAGAAACACAATCAACCAAAAAATGTTGCAATGTTACCTTGAGAGATTTTTGCCTAAAATTAACAAAAATTACCATTATTTTCAATAAAAAAATTGAAGAAGACTAAGAGTCAACATAAACATTAATGCTAACACTGGTTGAAAGAATGTAACTCAAGATCAACATTCTGAAATCTCAAAACATCATCAATATTTAATGAACCCGAACTCCAAGAAAATTTTTAATCAATTGGGATTTAAAAACACCAATCAGTCATTAAGAGTAAAATTTTCAAAATGTGTAATGTTTGGGCATACTGAAATCAATTGTCCTAACATTGATATTCCACCCCAACAATAATTATAATCAATCATTGTCAATTATTTTCCTAGAATTAATCCTAAAGAAGATCCATTTGCAAATAATTACAACCAAGGCTGTAGGAACCATCCAAATTTGTCATGGAAAGATCATGGTTTAATTTTACAATCTACTTCCCGAATGTATCAGAACCAACCAAACCAAACATTCAAAATCAACAAAGGGGTGAGCCTTTAAATGTTCAAGGAAACAATGATAATCAAATGTCTTCCAAGATGGATCTAATTTTTAATAAAATGAACTCCCATGAATAAATATTCATGAATCAAATAAATAATGTTGAAACCAAATATGAAAATGATAAAATAAAAAATTATGTGAGAATGCAGAATACGGAAGCACAACTTGGCCGACTTTATAGAGATTTTTCATCTTGGAAAAATGATATACTTCTAAGCTAAATTGAACTCAACCCTAGAGATAATTTAATGGTTATAGTAACTTGAAGTGGGATAAATGCTCAAACTATTGCTGGAAAAGACATAAAAAATTCCAAAAATCAAAATCCTCATGAAACTAGTAATACCAATCTACTCTGTACACAATCTGGAAATTCACCGAAAGGTTTTGAAATTGAAGAAAATCTGATTTTTTCACCTCAAACTCAAGATGGGAATTATTCTAAAAATAAAAAAAATATAGCAAATAAATAATTAGATGATGATTTGAGGGAAATTCCTACATTCCTTAGAAAAATTTCCCCACACATCCCTTTCCCTGAACAACTTAAGCCTCAATGAAATACTAGGTCAAAACATAATCTGTTCCTTAGTCTCTTTACTAAATTTCTAATGAACAATCCATACATTAAAGATTTAATAAAAATAACTTATTTTCAGAAATCCCTTAATAAAATTGTTTTTTAAAAAAATAACCTTGAAATTTTTTCCACTTATGGCCTCACAAAAGATTACAACTTTGTACTTCAAAATAGAATCTTTCCTAAATAGAAAGACCCATATAACATTGTTATTACCACCACCATAAGAAATTATGTTCATCTCAATTGTATGGGTGATTTAGGTAACAGTATCAACCTACTCCCATTATCACTATTTTGATAGTTGAGGTTGGGTGATCTTCAACCCACTATAGTCATATTTTTGTTAGCTGATAGATCTTTCACTCAACCTATGTGTAGGGTATATGACTTGCTAGATAGAGTAGGGAAGCTGTTTTTACTAGATGACTTTCTAGTTCTAGATATAGAGTGTGATCATGAGGTTCCCATAATATTAGGTAGTCCCTTATTGGGAACAGTTGGTTTTGTAATAGATATTTCTAAAGGAAACATTATTTTAAAAATTAGATTATAACTAGAAGTGTTTAATGCATTTAAAAATGTGAAAGAACCAACTTTTTTTGAATATTGTTCAACGGTGGATTCCTTAGAAGATGAAAACTCAACTGAAAAAATTAAATAATAAGAAATCAATCCTCTATTGAAGAAATTA
Source organism: Viscum album (assembly GCA_963277665.1). Classification (NCBI taxonomy): domain Eukaryota; kingdom Viridiplantae; phylum Streptophyta; class Magnoliopsida; order Santalales; family Viscaceae; genus Viscum; species Viscum album. The sequence goes on from OY728129.1 coordinate 1,438,462,527, forward strand.
ATTTGGAAACTGAAAATTATGTTTTATCTATCTCACAAGTTGAATGTTTTTCTCCAACACCGAATCTGGAAAATATTCTAGATATGGAAAACTATCTAGTTTCTACCGTATGAGAGTCCTCTATTTCTGAAAATAGAATATTTTTGAGTGATTTTTAAGGGTTTTTTGTTAACACCAAATTTTTTGAACAATTTTATGGTTTTTGAACTCTTATTAGACAACATGATGATTCTTCTCTAATAAATCATTTAAATTATGATATGGAAATTTTGGATAGTGAGTTGTCCACATTGGGTAGTAGCACAGTTAATTCTAAATCACTGTTAGAAATTGAAAATCTGTCATCATTAAATACTCCATTTAAGAGTTATTTTTAATATATTGGACCTCCTATGCCTACGATTATTCCTTTGATTGTAGAACCACCCATTCTTGAACTCAATACACTTTATGCTCATCTGAAATATTCATTTCTGGGTGAGAATTCTACTTTACCTATTATAATTTTAGATGTGGTGAAAGATAATCAAGAGGGAAGATTATTGAATGCTCTAAAGAAGTTTAAATCATCCATTGGCTATACCATATCTGATATAAAGGGTATTAATCCTTCATTTTTCATGTACAAAATTACCATGGAGCATGACCATAGGCCTGGGGTAGAATGTCAAACAATATTAAATCCAAACCTGAAAGATGTTGTGAGGGAGGAAGTCATAAAAATGTTGGACACTGGTATAATATATACCATCTCTGATAGTGCTTGGGTAATCTCTGTCCACATTGTTCGTTAGATGGTAGGTTTCAATGTTGTTAAAAATGAAAATAATGAAGAAATCCATGATTGGAAAGCCACAAAATGGAGAGTCTGTAAAGATTATAGGAAGATGAATGCATCCACTAAGAAAGACCATTTTAGGATTCCCTTCCATGATCAAATTCTTCAGAGGATTGCTCGAAATGAATTTTTTGTTTCTTTGATGGGTATTCTTGTTACAACCAGATTCATATAGCATCAGAGAATCATAAAAAGACTACTTCCACATGCCCCTTTAGGAAATTTTCCTACAAGTGGATTCCTTTTGGGTTATGAGGAGCTCCAACCACCATTCAAAGGTGTATGATTGCTATCTTATCAAATATGATTGAGACAATCATTGAGGTATTCATGAATGATTTATCAATTGTAGGTAGTACTTTTGATACTTGTTTAAGAAATATTGAGTAAGTTTTAGAAAGATGTATTGAAACCAACATTGTTGTTAATTTGGTGAAGTATAAATTCACGGTCACAGAAGGTATTTTTCTTGGTCATAACGTTTCAAAGAGAGTTCTAGAAGTTTATAATTCAAAAATAGAAGTCATTCAAAAACACTGACCTCTGGAAAATGTTAAAGGTATCAAAAGTTTCTTAGGGCATGTTAGTTTCTACCGAAGGTTCATAAAATACTTTTACAAAATCACTAAGCGCTTGTGTTCTCTACTAATTAAAGATTCACAATTCAACTTTTATTAAAACCGTTTGAAATCATTTAATATACATAAGGAAACATCTCTTCATCACCTATAATCACTATACCAAATTGGAAATTTCCTTTTGAACTTATGTGCGATTCTAGTGATCTGGTTGTAGGTGTTTTCCTTGGACAGAGGAAAGATGAAGTTACATGTGGTGTATTATGCTAGCAAGTTTCTAGATGAGGACCAAAATAACTATACCACCACTAAGAAGGAATTGCTATCAATTTTTTCTCTTGAGAAGTTTAGATATTACCTTTTAGCCTCAAAGTCATTATTTTCCCTGATCATTCTACTTTAATGTACTTTCTATCTAAGAAATAAATAAAACCCAAGATGATTAGATGGATTTTTTGGTAACAATAATTTTATTTTGAGGTTGGGGATAAGTTGGGAGCTGAAAATGTAATTACTGACCACCAATCTAGGCTTTCTCTTACTCAATATAATGATCCTAGGAAGATAAATTCTTCATTTACTAATGAAAAATACCTCACTAGGTAAACCTAGAAATTTGCATGGTATGTAGATTTTTTCAATTTTTTGGAATCAGGTGTCTTTCCCAAAATTCTATCCAACAATTAAAGAAATAAATTCATTTCTCAACTTAAAAACTATCTATGGGATAATACCATACTATTTTGGGGATTTGAATATGGTATTCTTAGTAGGTGTGTGATAGAGGAATAAATTATACTTATCTTAGATATTTTTCACTCATCACTTTGAGTAGGTCGCCATGTTGGTGAAAGGACTACTCCTAAAGTCATACAATTTGGTTTCTATTGGTCCACCCTTTTTAAGGATGCTAGGAGCTTCATAGTTTGTTGTAATAGATGTCAAAAGTTAGGAAATGTTGGTAGGAAGTAAGAGTTACCCCCCCAAAGGTATTCAAGATGTAAAAATTTTTGATGTTTGGGGTTTAGATTTCATGAGTCCATTTCCATCATCTCATGGGAATGAGTACATTTTAGATTTTGTAGATTATGTTTCAATGTGGGTTGAGGTAGTTGCACTACCCAACAATCAAGACAAATATGTAATAAAATTTGTTAAAAAGAACAAATTTTCAAGATTTGGAGTCCCAAAAGCCTTTATCACTAATAATAGAACACACTTTAAGAACTAAATTTTTATGTATTTTATTGAAAATTGTAGTTGTGTTCGTAAAATAGGAACTCGTTATCATCCATAGTCAAGTGGATAAGTGGAAATCTCAAATAGAGGACTGAAATAGATTCTTTAAAAAACTGTGTCAAATTATAGGAAGGACTAGTCTCTTAAATTTGATGATTCATTATGGGAATATAGAATTTATTTCAAGACTCAAATAGGTATATCTCCTTATAGGCTATTGTTTAGGAAGTGTTTTCATTTTCTTGTGGAGTTGTAACATAAGTCATATTGGGATGTTAAGGCTCTAAACATTGATTTTAAGAGAGCTTGTGAGAGGAGATTACGTGAGATGAGTGAGTAAGATGAACATAGAAGAGAGATTTTTTATAATTCGAGGATTTATAAATAGAGTACTATAATAATTCATAATTCTATCATAAATAACAAAGAATTAAAACCTGGACAGAAGGTCCTTCTCTTTAATTTTTGATTAAAACTCTTCCCTGGAATGGTGAAGTCCAAGTGGTCAAGACATTTTACAGTTGTATGAGTTCTTAAGAATGAAGGTGTAGAAATTGCAGGTGAGGAGAAAAACCCATATTGGTTAATGGTAAGAGAGTGAGTCATTTTTAGGGACAGCGGAAGGGCTCAACTGCCTTCACTATGCTTGAAAAGTGATATTGAATAGATTTTGACTAATGATTATTAATATTAGAGCTGTATGGGAGGCATCCCATGGTTCTTTTTTTTCCTTTTATTTGTTTCATTTTTAACTGAAAATAATTTTCTGTTGGTATGCTCTGTTTTTGGGATATTCTAGTTTTTACTTGCTTTTGGTTCTTTTTTTAGAGTTACAATGTATCATGTTGTTGTGTCTTTGAGGGAGTGGAATTCCCATACTGTAACATTTATGAAAAACATTAATTTAGGGAAGTACTTACTATTATTTATTGCATTTATTTTCTGCTCCTATTAAATTAAAAACATCAGTTGCATGTTTTTATTAATAAATTGTTCTTGTGATTTAGTGAAAGTCTACTATATGTCAACATGTTTTAGTAAATTCTTCATGTAACTCCTTGCTGAATATTGAAATTCATTGTTACTTTAAACACTTCACTGTATAAAACTATGTCTGGGGGTACATATTGGCATGTTCTTGTGTTTTTGATGAATCTGCCTAGCAATGGGGTGTTTTTATGTTTTCTTTTTTAATTTATTAAACATCCAATTGAAACCAATTTTTAATATTCTTACACCACATCCACTATACACCCATATAATGACATGATATTTCTTGAACTGAATTGAAAATCCATGTCACTGGACTTAATTTATAATGCATGTACTTGTTTGAGAACCTGATGTTAAGTTATTCATTGTGGAAAACATACTTTTCGAACTTCATTGATACCCTTTATAGATGTCCTTAATTTACTAAAATGAAAATATTTTTGAACTATAACTGTCCAATTGTTCCTCTCCATATTTGAAGTTAACTTTTGGAGGAAATTTAGGTTTTATGTGTGGGGGAGAGGGTCAATTATTGACTAAGCTAAACTATTCTCTTAATTAAATCCCATCAAAGTCCCACTGTCACATTAATTTTTTTGTAAAAAGTATTAAATGTTTTCAAAATTATATCAGATTTTTTTGTCTCTTTAAGATTTTTATTTTACTTCAGTTTAGTCTTGCCTAAAGATGATAAATTTTTGTTTGTTATGATTTGCATTAAACCTACAATTAATGATAGTGGTTGATAGCTGAGAAAACATACTTAGTGATTTTATGAAAATCTGGTTAAAGAACTACTTTTGATAGTGATATAGGTTATGGGTTTGTGGAGTTGTGATAAAAGCTTTAGGAACTAAGTGTTTGATCATTATTCTAGGGGGTTCATTAATCTTTTAATTTTTAAGATTAATCATCTTAGTGATCCAATTTAAATTTTTATTATATACATCTTTTTAAACTAGAGTAATTTGGGAATTTGGGATCCCACGGTAAATCTATGAGATCCTATATGCTGGTTGCGTTTCTGTTTACTATAATCCCTCTGTACATTTTGAATTAGTGCATTGTATAGTGCTGGGCACAATGATACATTTCATGGAAAAAATTGAATAAGGTCTCTACGGTCCAAAAATGGGTTTATTAAGGTGAGGGAAATGATGAATACTAGATGAATAAAGGGACAATTAATTTATATGAGATTCATTTAGGTTTTATCAATAAGGTGATTCCAAAAAAATATTTAATTATTTTGGAACCTTGGATAAGTTCAAAGTACAATGTTCCTACCGTTATGATTTTAATTCCACGTATTTTTAACTTTTTATCACTCTTGATCATAGAACATAGGCTTGAATTGAAATGAGTATCTAAGTAGTATCAATTATGAGGTAGGACACTTTCATTTCATAAAGATTCATTTCTCTCTATACTACCAAGGATAGTTTGTGGTGCAGGTTTCATTTGATCATTTTCTTTTCAAAATCCTATTAACATGTTTCTGTCCTTTATTTCAAATTTATAGACATGTTACATTTTCAGAAAAATTTTGAAAAACAATTTCTAGGTTTTAAAGCTAATAATACATGGGATTGTTTGAGGATAAACAATTCATAAGTGTGGGGTAATTTGATACAGCCTTATTTTTACACATTTTTCCACATATTTTTAATTAATTTTTATCCATTTAACAAATTATTATTACACTTTTTACTAAATATCTTTTATTTTGTATTTTTATAGTTTAAGTTATCAATTAATCAATTTTTTTAATTAAAATTTTATTTTTAGCATATACATAACTAATTAATATCTTACTTTATTTTTATAGTCTATTAAATTTTTAATTAATTTTGTTGATTTGTCCTTGATGTTTAATAATTTGACATTTTTATTAAATAATTAATTTATATTTATTGTAACATTTAACTAAATTAGTTGATAATTTAACATTCCAAGTATTAATTATTTATTAATTAAAATAATATATTCTAATAATTACATGGATTTTATAAATTTTTATTCTTTTTAATTTAACAATTTTGATAATTTAAAAACCATATTAATTCATTTTTATTTGTAGAAGTTTTTTATTTTTTTCATTAATTTTAATTAGTCTAAATATTAGTTTAGTTTTACAACATTCAATTATTATTTTTTAATTTCATCTTAGTAATTAATTAAATTAATATCTATTATTGGTGTATAGCCTTTAAACTTTACGTTTGTTATTTAAGTTTTAAATATTTTGAAATTATAAGTTAGCTTAATTAATTAATTTAGGTTTTATTTGTTTTATAAATTTATTTAAGTTTATGAGTTTCCTAGTTCTCATTTATTTTAGCCAATTATTATTTTAAATTAATTATCTTGTTTATACTTTATTTAATTTTTAATCTATTTTTAATTATACTTTTCTATATGTTATGCAGTGTTAGGCTGGCGCTATTTTCATTTTCACTTTGACATTTTTCCTGTTTAGTGTGCCATCATTTCATTCCTCTATTGTGCAATAGAAAATCACTACTACCATTTTCCAGCCACACAGTCTCACCTTTCCATCACCGTGGCACCACTTCCCACTGTGGCACTGCATGCTTTGTGGCACTATTTCAAATTTTTGATTAAGGTTCCACGACAACCACTGTACAGTTTCACATCTTCCCTTATCACTGTTACTCTCCTAGCACCACACATCTCCACCCTCTGTTTTATCCCCTCCAAACTTTGTTTTCTCATTCCCAACACTCTTCAACCATTTATTAACCACCTAAAATCTCATATATGAACCAAACTCAAACCAAAATTAGTTCAAAACTATAAAAGCTCAAATCAATGGAAGAATCCATTTCTATAGATTTGAACTGACCCATCCCCCTATTTCAGATCATGAACCCTACATCTTCAACCTCATCCCCCTCCACAAGAATGAAACATACTCGATGATGATCAAATATTAAAAAAATAGATTCAACATGATTATTTACATTAATCCCCTGTTTTGTTGAAGAAGACTCCACATGAATCCTTCGAAGGCCTGAGCTCGGGTTTTGTGGCGATTAGGGTTATTCATGTATTGATTCTGAGAAAATCATTCAATACCAGCGAGAATGACCATGAACTAAGTCCGATTTCTTCTCGGCAAACCAAGATATCTCATGACCGTATAATCCAAACCAGATTCTTGTTTGTGTGAAGTTGTCAATGAAAATCCATTGAGATTTGAAGTTGATCTAGACCACCAAAAATATGAACTGAGTGCTGCCATTGGAGAAGTAAGAGAAGTGATGCATTGCCACAAGGAAGAGTGACCAGATCGGAAACGGTCAAGCCTTTCACTAAGGTATATACAACTACATTGGGAGAAGAGGTACACACCACGTGGGGAGGAGATAGATCACCAATCGCAATGGAATAGCCACCTGAAACCCCAAGACCCACTATATCGCGCAGTAGGTGGGAGATTACCGTCGCATTTTGCAGGGAATGAGGTCACTGCCATGAAGGAGAAGAAACTGATCTCCTCCTATTACACCGACATTGGAGGGGGACGAGAATGTAAATATAATAAAAATTAAAATAAAAACTAAAAATATAACCTCAATTAAAATTAATCTAAAAAACTATAAACTAAACAAATAAAATAAAAATAATTAATTATACTAATTAAAAATATAATACAAATAATATAATAAATATATAATAATAATACAATAAATTATTAAATTAATTAATTAAAATATTACATTTAAAACATAAATATTAATAGTAACTTATAAATAAAATTATAATAAATAAATTTAATTAATACTTATATAATAGATGTAATATAACTTTTTAATAAAATATTTATAATTATAATAATAAAATTAATAATTAAAATAATTAATTAAACTAAATTTACAATAATATAGTTTTAAAATATAATAACTGGTTACTAATATTATAAATTTAATAATATAATCCAAATAAATAATATTAATTTAAAAATCCCAAAACTTTTATCAAATTAAAAGTCATAATAATAAATTAATAACAATAATCATAGTTTTTTAATAATAATATTTAATAACTTTTAGTAATATTTATATAATATTTTCAAATAACTACATTAATAATATGAAGTAGTTAATAAATAAATAATCATTAACTAAGACATTTATTTATTAATATCATATAACCTGTTAATAATTAATATAACTAAAATATATTAATAATATTTATTTAATTTTCTCTTCATGTATCAAACTGTTTTTTCTTATATTATATTGAGTAGGTTCATAAAGGTGACATAAACCCATCCACATTCATCCAACCAGTGGGTGCAAAGTAAGTTATATGTGTTAAGTAAATGTGAAGTATCGTTCACTGAAAAAGTGAATGTGTTTGAATGCATTGCTAAATTTAAACTATGTCATTCGGAGAAATTAAGGGGGTAGGGACATACATTTTTTTTATCATTCTGTGACTTGGAGAACATGATTCACCATTTCTCGCACATTGGAGCAGATAAACACTTTGTTCATTGGGTAGTTATTTTTCCTCTGTTTTTTATTCAATTTTCATTTCTGGTAATCAAATGTATTATTTTTCAAATATGAACATGTTGTTAGGCTAAATCACTTAGCTTGGGAGTTTTAAATTATACTAGTTCATCATTTAAACATCTTCACCCTACTTTACTTTTATAAATTCCAAAACATTTGACGAGGTAGATTCTGACTATACATAAATTGATTACACCTCACAATTTAAAAATCCCAAAATATTCTAGTAAAATTGGAGAAACTGAATTTTAATACTTTTATTAGAGCTTTCTTTGTCAATAATAGGAAGTTTATGGTGAATTTAATTCATATTGCTTCTTCTTCCAACATTTGTAGCAGTAAGATTAGTTTTAGAGTGGCGAACTCCATCAATTAACCTTATAGGTGTTTAACCTCTTGGAGAGGGAGATTCAAAAATATTTTTCAAGGTGTAATTCAATTAAGAATATTATAGATGTTATCTTTTATAAACTAGTAGGTTAAAAATTCCCGAGTGTATTTCCTGAATCATTTATTCCAGTTCGTGATTTGTTGTCACAGTGTTATTAGGTTGTTAGTTTATCATATTTTAGATTGGAATTAATTTTCTTATAATATAAATATAAAAAAATAGAAAAGTTAAAAATATTTTAAAATATATATAGTTATCCCACTGTTTACAATAGCGGGATGTTTAGTGTTTTCTTTAAAAAAGTTGCCAAAATCACCTTCCTTGTGGGTTCCTCCCTACTTGCCACCTACAAAGTAGTTAGTAGTAATTTATAAATAACTAAACATTGAATCGATTCAATGAAATTCGTGTCATATAAATAAATATACTTATATGTTTTCACATAAAATTTATAATATGAAAAATATCATATTTTTCGTGTGATCTGATGATTTTTTTATTATTTCAGTATATTTGAGTATTTTCTTAATTTATTTTTATTTTATGTTCTTTGTTATTTTTATTTTTATATATAATTTATTGTCTTGTTTTTTGTTCATATTTTTTTCTTTATATATTTTCATAGTGGACTACCATACATTTAACATTATCTCATTGATTCAACAAAAAACATATGTTCTATGTGATTCGACCATTTTATATTTTCAAAATTTAATTTTATGTAAAATTTTCCCCCATTTATTGGAGTTATATGTTCTATGGAATGTGTAACATATACATATATATATATAATTTATAATTTAGTTTTTGTATTATGTATTTTATTTTATACACTTCCAAAGTGAATTATCGAGGATATAATATTGTGGTGTGGATTTAAAAACTTATGTTATGTGAAATCAAACCATTTTCTATCTATATTATTTAATGTTATATGATTTATAATCCCTTATTTCATTTTCAATTAAGCTATATTCCATGTATATTTTATGCAAACACTTTATTACTTTTATTTTAATTTAATTTTTTATTTTATGAATTTACAAAAGTGGATTTGTAATCACAAAGCATTCTTCTATGAATTTTGAACATAACATATGTCAATAATTTTATTATCTTAATTACTTAATTTTCTTTATTTTTTTCATGTTTCATTTTATTTTTTGTTCTATAATTTAGGTAATACATATATAATTTATAATTATACTTATGGTTATGATTTATTTATTTTATAGAAATTCATAATGGAATTCATGACCCAACATTATTATGTGGGTTTGACATATAATATATTCTGGGAATTCATCAGAGAATATCTCTTCCATTTGACTTGAACATTTTTTATCTCTATTAATTATTTTTACTTTTTTATATTTTTACTATTTTATATGTGTTTTATGTAAATAATTTATAATTTTTTCATGATTTAAATTTTTTGTTTTATGACTTACAATGTGGAGAACCTAATAGAAAAAGAATGTTATATGGATGCAACATAAAACATTTGTCCCATGTGACCCAACCATATTCGATTTTGATTATATAATTGTTGGTATTCACCTTTTCAAAAAGAATTAATGGTTTAGAAAGGGAAGGATACCATAAATACTAGTTGAAAATGTCCGAGAGAAACACCTAAGGTTCATGCAAGTAAACCTTGTGTGGTCAAGTGCAATGTGCAAGTCACACCTTGATGCACCACTAGCGTGTCGAACAACCTTCACCCAGGGTACTGATTTTTTATATAAATAGGCCCCTTGGGCATCTAATTTACACCATTTGGTGGATAATGAGATAGATTAAATATCTTATCTCCCTGGTCTCTCACCCAAGTCTTCAAACCCCTTCACGTGACTTATTTAATTCTAAAACCATAGAAACTTAACAAAATGAGAGGGTAATTGAGTTCCCCAAGGGTTAAAAAACCATAATTCTTTATAACGAACCACTTATACCCTATTTTACCAATACTTTGGAGAAATATCCTTCCTAGTAAATGCACTTGATCATCTTTCATCTAATGTCCTCTATGGAGACCCACTATAACAAGGGAAAAGATTCTCCCATGTTTCGTATTTCGATGTATCTTTTTTTCCATGTACCACTATGGAAGAACATATCCTAGTATCACTTAGGAGAATCGTCTTCTTATCCATAAATACAGAAATCTACCATGGTATAACTCACTTTGGAGAGCCATTTTTTTAGTCCAAATATCTTTTGGGAGAAACCTTTTTCTCACCCTAGTAACACTTGAGAGAAACCATATTTTAGACCTTTAATAAGGAAAAACATTATATTTTACTCCCATATTACTAAATCAAGAAAATCATGGATTAAATAGTAGAAAATTCCATCACACAATTCTATTACATTGTTCTCAAATTACCAATACCTCCTCTGATACCACTTGATGCTTATGATCAAGACATGCACACCAGTGTGTAGCTATTTATTCATGGATTCCCTTGATAGGAGGAGGCTATGAGTTATCATATAGAATAGGTATAATCATCTAGGGTGTCATAATTGTTTATTCCCATGATAATGATGGTCCATATCAGGAAGAAACTATTGTGGTTTCTCTAAGATTGTTGAGGATTTCTTCTTATATCATTAATTCATTAATTAAATTGAATCCCTCATATAATAAGAACAAACAATTTATTGGAAGGGGCCATAATCCTCATGCCTTCATATCCCATCCTACGAATCGGTGGGCTAGAAGATAGGATGATGGTAATCCTATCAGTTAAAAGTCACAAGATGGTTCCAATTGTAGATTTCACTATGTCTCTAAGGAGTCTCACCCTGAGAAGCTTCAATACATAAACCTCATTCAAACCCAATTGTGATCAATCATACATTATGCTCAATATTCTATAATATCTTGTTTCTATCTTCAATCATGACTCACAAAATCTTATAAATCTAAAATTATTATGACATTGGAATAATTAAAACACCCAAACAGGCCTTCTTCTTAAGTATAAGCCCTAGAAAAACTCCAATGGGATTCCTTGTAGGTGTAAGTTCCAACTTCTAGCTCAATAACAGATTAATTCCTCATCTATATGTTCATTCTTCCAATGGATCTTTCTTTTTTATGTCTATACACCAAATATACCCAAAGGGGAATCCCTATATGTGTAATCCTCACACAATCTTTAGTTGATAAACATTTCATGGACCAAACATCCCAAAAAAATGTCAAACTGGGCGTCCAATGTCCTTACAGCCTGATGTTAAACTACATAGCCAACATCACTGTAGTAAAATGTTAAATTGTGCATCTAATGTTCTCATAGTACAATGTTAAAATATTCCACCAATGTCCTCACAACATGATGTTAAACTACACAGACAACTTATTAGTCATATACTATAAATATACATTGTAATGTATTCACTGTGTGAATTAAAATTGTATGGTATGATCCAACAACAATACCTTAAACTATGTATCTCGAACTATGTGGGATTTGATTAAGGTAAATAAATATTCATAGGATGTCTTTCATAGGTTCATATCAAATATCACCAATCCTATATTATACATATTCATGGTGTTATATTCCTTGTTATCCATTTATTTCTTACCACGCGTGGTTATATCCTCTATTAGCTCAGACATTCCATTTATTTGGGAAATATTTCCTAGGAATTGTATTTGTTGGGACATATTCCCAATGATACTATCTCTAATTTGGAAAGACATATTCCTTCATTAACTCACTATGTTTCATTCATTGATCCATATTAATAATGAAAAATCATTCTTCTTAGTAGGACATATTTATACTATTCGAATCAACCTCAAACGTCATAAGACCACATCCCTTATGAATAAAAACTAACATCATTAGAACATATTCCCTAATAGTTTAACCAAAAGGGTTGATAATATTTATTTACCACACCAATAATAACTAAGAACCTTTAACCTAATCTTCCTTACAACATAATGTAAAACTTCCTGAATTGTTCCTCCTCACACTACATTAAAAGGTATTTTATGCCTCACAAAGTGGGACTGACTATGTGGGTTTTGGTTAATTTCATAGGGATACATATGAAGACCTTTTCATGGGCGTAATACCAACACCACAAAAATATACTTCTTAACAAATAGAGATACATTCTAAAGAATGTAGATACGTGGATTTGAAACATAGAACTCTAAAATAAGCATCACTATGTAATAATAGAATAAATATGAAGATCCCATGATCCATATAGATGTTAATATTGATGTGAGATGAAAAAATCAACATTTACTCTATGATATTCATTGAAAATACAACCTAATTTAATCCAAAACCTGTGTAAATTTGTGACTTTCTTAAAATTTGAATTTAATCAATAGTTGGCTCAAACCACATTTTTAGTGTTATATTCATCTATATAATTAAAATAAGAAGCCACATATTGATTTTAATTAAAATTGATTTCGATTTTGATTTTTATACAAAAATATGAATTTAAAATTAATCGATTCAATCAAGAATAAAATTCATAAAGGGATTAATTTTCAAGTTTCAATTCATTCAAACAACATTTTAATTAAACTAAAACCCATAAACTTATTTTTTTTATGAATTTTAATTTTCAACATGGATTAGAGTTTTATTTTTAAATGATGAAAGTTTTGTGATTTCAAAAATTATGATTTGGAATTGATAGGAAATGAATTCATTTTTTTATTTAGAATTAATTAAGGGAATATATTTGTTTTTATTTAATTAGAGTTTTATTTGAAACAAAATCCTTCTATGGGTAATTATTGTTCATTTTTTTGGTAGAAAAAAATATTGCAATGGAAGCGTGGTAATTTTAGTAATCATACCATCTGCATGATCTCCTGGGAAATGATGAAATGACAATTTTCAAGTGAGAATATGTGTGCATTATGAACCTATAGTGTTTCACCTCAAGATCATTATACTAACCACACATGAAAAATTAAGGGAACACATGTGTTGAATTCAAAGTGATCATGCAAAACTTCCTCACATAGTCACCTACGAGACAACAATTCCATATTCATTGTCACTTCCACTAACTGAAAATGCCTGATTTCTTGAAAGTGACTATGAAACTTAAGATACTACATATTTATGGTAGATTCCAACTGTTAGTGTACTAACCATGTCCAGTTACATTAACCTATCACACCTACAAATGAAAGTGGCAGGGATCCTTCACTCACCTTCAAGATACTACATCACATTCACTTCCCAACCATGGTGGTCTCACAATAGATTATTCTACCATAACAATAATCACAACTGAAAAATTCTCTTTTTTGGAATCTACCAAAGCCCCATTTTCACCAATTATTACAACCAATTATATTTCTCCAAATTGCACAAATGATGGGGGGAATGATTCCCTGGTGATCCCCTAATATCACCAAGATTGTGGGATGTTAAGTGACTAAAATTGAACAATTGAGAGTCCAATTTTTCGATGATTTTATGAATCAAACCAAGACAAATATACACCATTGAACATCATCAAGCCTAAAAAATAATGGAATGGTGAATCGTTCTATATGGGAGATGTCAAATCCTTTTATCATCCATGAAGAGGTCAGAAGGCATATTATTGATGTCAATTAGCATCATAATTACTCATGTTTTGATGAGGAAGAAAGCCAAATTCATCTTAATAGATTTAAAAAAGTGTGTTAGAGCACATTGAACCGAAAAAAATATTGATGAAAACTCAAAGGTCCATGATTGTTTCTGTCATCTAAAGAAAATACCACCATGGATTAACATCCACTTCCTCTCAAAAAGAATCTAAGGAATTCCATCACCTGGATGTACTGACACCGACCATGTTCTAAGAGGGAAACCCTGCTCTGGACGGAGAAGCTGGTCGCACACCTTTAAAAGATACCTCCCCTGAGGTCTACACCAAACTGTGTAAAGAAGACTAAGAAATGATAACCATGATGCCTATTTGAAATACCTAACCAACCAATACAAAACATAAGAAAAATACTTGGAAGGATGAAGGAATAATTCTAGAAAACAATTTATTATTTGCGGACCACCAAGTGGTATGTGTTTATAAATATGTATCCATTTCCATATATACACACATAAAATCAAGACATATTTATAATATAATTAAAACCACACAACATAATTTAAGAGTTCAAACAATTTTGAGCAATAAAAAATGGTATATAATGAGGGGGATGGATAAATAACGATGAAATTAATCTCAATTATAGAAATAAGTAATCAACCACCCCTTAATTTCTATTGCATACACTGAATCATAATGATGTATAACTTTGTGCACAACTCCAAAAACATGTTGCACCTAGCTTAAATTGTGATAATTCCCATGAACTCTTCTTCCCTCAAAGATTTCGCATTGATTTACACTATATTTTCTACAATGAACATGGAATTTAGGAGGTTGGTCATGGATCATTCATATTGTGAATTGTAACTCACTTAGTGAAAAACTAAGTGGTTATCTTAGCCTGATAATGTTATCAATGGTTTAAAACCAAATTGAGGAATTATTGTGGTCAATGTCAACTTCCTATGACATTTTGGATGGATGTGGAAAGAAATCAAAATTGGATGATGGAATGGGAATTACCTTTACCATATCTCATGTTGCAGTTTCTATAGAGCCCACACTAGTGGTTGTGGGTAATGATCTATGGTATCTGTTAGTGTCTACAGTATCCATCATCTTTAGTATACATGCCCATATGTGTTCAATGGGGAATGTATCCTCACTAATCGACACACCTTATATGTCTTGATTACTAAAATATGGATGCTTTGACTCATCAAAGATGACATCACACATTACATGCATGTGATTAATGATCGGGTCATACACATGGTATTCTTTGGACTCGGACTCACACCCATTGAATATCATTAGAATACTATGGTCATCCAAATTCTTCAGGTGTAACTTCACATTCTTGTCAGGAGCGATGTAGCCAAAGGTGTTTAGAAAGTGCATAACTGATCATTTTTTATACTAGGCCTCATATGATATCGTCCTATTATGGTTGTGTGTTAATGCTCGATTAATTATATGGATGGTGGTGGAGCCGACCTCACCCCAAAACATATTAGGAATATTATTCACCCTTAGAATGCTTTGATCAATGAACACCATGTTATAGTTTTTTTTTCAATGACCCCATATATATGTTGTGAATAGAGAGCCTTGGGTTCTCATTTTACACCATACTTGGCATAGTATTCAGTAAATTCTATTGAAGTAAAATCATTACAATATAAATTGTAGAGTACCATTATCTTGCACCATGTGTCCTCTTCCCTTATAGAATGAAATTGTATAATTTCCACCATATCATGTTTTATTATGTAGTGTCTCATGTCATACATTAGTATCATAATGTTTTGGTACCATCATCGCATCATCGGTATGATCGGTATGTAGAGGTCACTGTGGATATGATCGAGTTCCTATTTCAAAGGATGCTTCACTTTCTCAACAAAATATAGTCATCTGTACTTCCCAACAAAGAAGATGTTACAATATTGATCCACATAATCAATCCGTGGAATCCCTCAGGCCATTTCATGTTGAGATATATTTATGAGTGCCTAGAAATTCTGGTGGTCAAACCTTGTGTGTCAGCATGATTCCACCTCTAACCTCCTTTCAGACAAGCATATAGGTTGTGAAAGGCTGGTTCTTAGTATTTACAGCAGATTGGATAAGCACTATGGCCTGGAAGACATACATTATTTATTTTCAAATTCCTTCACTATTTCTCTATTTATTGGTACCTGAAAACCATTCTCATGAAGCTTTCTAGTGTTGATAATGTTATTGGTGAGACTCAAGATGAAGCACCATATTGTGAGAACATTGTTCTTGCTGGTATTATTAGTGAACAATATCTACCCACACCACTCAATATTGATGACATATCCCTCACCAAACATGATGGTGTTGAGGATCCCATAGTCAAGCTCTGGGAAGATAGTGCATGAAGTATCCATATTGTTTGGGGAAATGATTTCTATGTCTCATAGGTCATCATTGAAAGCCTCTTTTTATGAATTTTGTACAAATACCTTCACCTACACTAGCTGGAGAGGAATGAATTGCGGTAGTAGAGAATTGGAAGAGTGGATCATTGTGGTGGTGTATTAGGAACCACTGTACATGTCCATGCCATAAATAGTATAGGATCATCATTTTCACCAAGTTTTAGAATGGATTTAGAATGTTTCATCCTACTGTGAAATTTTTTGTCCTAGTGACCCACCATTTAAAAAAAGCAATATTGGTATCTTGAGATATCATTGTTACTGAGAGATCCCTAATCATCCCTTCTATTTCCTCCATTATCATAGTCTTTCATTTTTCATGATTGTCGATGGGGCCGGTTTCCCGAAAGAGATTTTTTATAGGGTCCATCCCACATATGTGGCTCATTCATCCATGAACCCCACTCCTCCTCAATTAGGAAAAAATTCCCGTCCATTTCCATTGGTGAGTCTTGTATCAAAATGGTCATCCACTTCATTGTGTCTCCTGGTTACCTCCTATAGAGAGAGCATCGACATATCAAGAAGCATCTTAATTGAAAGAAAACATTGAGAGAAACTGGAGGTGATTAAGTGAAAGTACATCTCAATGGCCGTTTTTTGAGGATCTATATGAGGATTCTTTGTTGGTTGACCAACCTAGTGAGCATCATGGTGATATCCTCAACTGATTCACCATTGTGAAAAGAAATTTATTCTTACTCTTGAGGATTTTATGAGAATTAGATTTACATATGTGGTCGATTCCAATTTTCATGGTCTTGAATGTGTCCCATGATTCCTTTTTTGTTTCCTTGATAGTGAGTTTAGAGACCATATCCTATGGGATAACACGGAGGGTGTCCCACAACACCATCTGAACTTCTTGGAGTTTGGTACCACTGATGTTGACAGCAACCCAAAGTAAAAAATCTTGTAGAATAGCCTTCATTTGTCCTTTGTGTGGATCAGATATGTCACTGATCCCTTGACCTTCTTTACTAACTAATGTACCACCATAGGACTGCTACCACCATCAATGAGGGATCTTGGACAAGCTGATGATGTCTGGGTGTGTCAGGGTGATAAGGTCTCGAATTGAGACATCAGGGATCAAGTGAACTTACATATGGTACCAAATTTTGGAAATTACTGACCAATCAACACAAATACAAATGAAATACTTGGAAGTATGAACGAATAATTCTAGAACAGAAGAGATGTTTTTTACACCACCAAGTGGAATGATTTTATAGAGAGGTTTCCATTTCATTATATACACACATAAAATCAAGTAGTATTGAAAATGTAATTAGAACAACATTGTAACTTTAATGACGTCAAACCATGTTAAATCATAAATGATGGAAAATAAGGAGGGGAAATAATGGAGGAATTAATACCCATTATTTTAATTAGTCTATAATTCCATCTGATGTATCTCGTTAAACTATATATGAGTTAGGCTTGATAAAGAATAAATAAATGTATGAAATTATATATTTTTATGTATATTTAGTGTTAAGGTATTCTGAAAAAAGTAGGGACATAAAACCACCCCACCCATCAGTCACATGTGTGAAAAATCCTCCACAACAAATCCGTTATCAATTTATTATATACACTTCAAAATAGGATATTCAAACTAAGAATCACTGACCATCCTCCATCGCACCCGCATTTTAGTTTTCCATGTCAATATGATATGGTATTGTGACATAATATCCATTCAAGCTAAGTTCATATCCAAACAACACAAGATTATCATCAATCAATTAGACTTTGAGTTCAGACACATTAAGGTTGAGATGTGTAGAACAAAGAACAATTGTTTCTATGAACGCGTTCCTAGCCTAATACATTATTCAATAAATTTGTGAAAATCCAAAACCCAAATCCCCAAAATTCAAACTAGGCCTATAATTCAAAAAGGTATTACATTCCACCATTTGTTTCTTCATCAAGAAAAGTTGTTTCAAAACACTCATTTTCAACTGTATTCATGAAGTAGGTGATCATTTTTCCTCCAAATTTTCTGGAAGGTGTGTGGGCATAGTCATTGGAAAATTTCCATACTGAAAAGATGATATCAACAAAATTAATCATGACCATTCAAGCTATTAAACATTTCACTGATCAAGATGGACAATAAATTTGTTGATGCTCAGAACTAAGCTGAAGAATGAGGATGAAGTTACACTAAATTATAAATATTTCCCTCTCTCCCATTTAAAAATATTAGGCATCTATCAAATATATTTGTTTTCCCACATTTTTAATTCAATGTCTAACTCTAATTTTTTCAATAGTGTATGAATATCCCCTTCCCCTAATTCAATAGGGTTTCTCCATCTCTGTTCTACAAACATCATCTTCTAAACTCAATAATTATATAAAACTAACCAATTGTCTTGTACCCCAAGGGAGAATACATAGACACCCAGAATCCTTATTATTTAAATATATAATTTCTATCTGTTATGAGGAATTGGATTTGGTAGAAGTATATTGATGATATTCATATTATCTTTTTGATGATCTATTTCACTATCCAATCTATCAAATCAATTATCACTCCCCACTCTCAAACTGTGGAGAATATGATTGGAGAATCATTGATTGAGGGATGAATAATATAAAATGGAGTTGGGTGTAATGATAGTTAATTCCTTGATTCAGTACATTCATTGACTCTTCACTATGGAGGATGTGGAACGAGATATACCTTTATAGATCTATTATACATGAGTTTAGAACCCAAAAATAGATATAAAAGTACAATCAGAGAGTGATATTAAATTGATTTTCAAATGAGAACCAGAGAGAATAATGAATAACTTTTGTGATAGACCCTAGATCCAACCCCCATTTACTTTAATTTTTTGTTTTTCTATATAATTTTTTTAAAATTCATAAATCAAAAACCCAACAAACAAAAACCTTAAATTTTTACTATAATAAAAATAATTAAATAAAAGAAACATTAATAAGTGGTTATAATAGTATAGATATATCCCACAGACACTCCTGGGTAAATGATGTTGTCCGACCCTATGTTTCATTCCATGTTTTAATAAAATTAAAATCTGGATTCATTGTGGACCTCGATAACTATAGAATCAACTTTGTATCATTTTTGTGGAGTTAGGTCAATTTTTCACTATCTAAAAACAATTGTAATTACTGGTTTTTAGTTTTTCTTTCTTTTCATTTTATTTATTATTATTTTTATCTAACTAGTATAATCACCACTATTGGACCATTATTTAATGGATCTCAAATTTTGTTCCCATTTTTCAGTCTTATAGGGCTTCGAGGAGAAGAATACTCAAAAACCACTGATCGTTCAACAACAAAAGAAACAATATGAATAACTGATGGATCTTTAAGAAAAAATTGATACAATATCCATCACACTCAAATACCTTAAATAACATATGGAAAGGGGGACTAAAGAAAAGGACTCCCAATGAGATGAAAAAGAGATGGATGATGACTAATTTAATAGCCTGTGGAAATATTCTATTGAAGAGTATGAAGATGATGTCATCAAAGATGTGGTAGAATATGAAGATGAAAATCGAAAATGGGGAATAAATTAATCCCTCAAAATCACATTAGACATCAAATGGAGGGAGGAATAGTAGAAGAGTAGTTACGGGTGGATACTTATGATGAAAAATGTATAAGTTGTTTCATATGATGTGGGTATTTTAATCTGAACTCAAGCTATTTTGATTTTATTCAATTTTAATTGTATAACAACTCACCCTTATTTAAAAATGAACAATAATAATGATTGGAACATCCATTGGATGTGAAAAAATATACTGATTTAGATATTGTTTAAATCGAAGAATCCCCCATACATTCTCCTTCCACCCCTATTTAATAGTCCACACCACACTACTAAGGGAGTGGACTGGAATGACTCTATCAAAGAGACCTCCTAGAATAAGTGAACTTGAGTAGTATCAGATGGAACCTAATGTGGTGGTTTTAATCACATAAACACCATCATCATATGGATTGGGGATGATCATAAGACTCTCAAGTTGTGAAAATTATAACTATATCCCCTCTTAGGAATGATAAACCAAGACTCTTTTCCCTTATCATTGTTTATTTTTAATTTAATTAATTTACTTTTTAATAAAATTTATAATGAAAAATTCTTTTTTCTGTAGTTTTCCCTTAGTAAACAACACCTTGGATACTAGATCATGGCTATCGACAGACTAACTTGGGGAGAGCTTACCTCGAGATAGGGATAAATAAAAAACACTTTGTTGTGTCTATCATGCCCATTTATTTTTGACACTATGAATTAATAATTTGTCTTTAAGATGTAAATTTCATGTTGAAAATTATTTGGGGTAGTTTCATTAACATTTATGGGGGAGGTATGTTCAAATATTTAATGTACATTTTAATTTATTTTTAGTTAATATTTCAGAATCCTTTAATAAATGCCCAATTTTTTTAAACAAAAAAATTAATTTTTAGTACTCTATTTTTTAAAGGGAAAATTTGTTTTATCTATTTATAAATATTTTATATAATCATTTTTATATCCATTTATATGATTTTCCAATTCCATTTTGAACTCAGGTGTTTTCCTTTATAGTTTGAAAATATCATGCATGTTTGTGAGGATTCATTAATTCTGTTATACTAAATCTAAATGATTATTGAGTAAATATAAACTCAATTATAAGGAAACATTATTTGAATACTAGTTAAATTGAATAAAACCAAAAAATAACATTATATAATAATAATTATAACATGTTTTTTCCAGAATTTGGAACTCAATATTGAGTTGAAAAACCTTTAAAACTAAATAATACCTCACACATCCTCTATAAAATAAATTCAAATAAGTCCTTTAAACCTGGGGTAAAATGACCAATTGGTATCCCATAATGAATCATAGATACAATGGAAATGGGAGTGTGAGTATCCATATTTACATATTCATTATGTTCTTCTGTGTAGTTCCTCACACTTAAATGGTAGTGAAAATTTGCAAAAAAAAAACAATAATGTAACCAATATTCAAAATGGAATTCATTTAGATGAGGGGATTATTAAACCCATGAATGGATAAATTTCATATAAAAATATCATTTAGGACTTATTAATGATGTGTGAAAATGAATTTTGGTTTATGAATATATAGAAAAGTTATAGGTGGATGTTCAACTTAATAAAATTTTAATTCCACCTAAATCTATGGAATTAATCCATCAAACTAGAATTTTAATATGAATGATGTAAAATAGTGTGTGAAGGTTACATAAGACGCATGAAAATTTAGTGTATGATTTCATTTATTTTATTCAATTTTGGTTTGGTTAATCGATGTTCTCTAGGATAATCAGAATTTTTGGATATTCAATTATAATATTGTTAATAATTTTAATAGTTAAGGTGTAAGGGAGTGATGTTAAATGAAAATTCCAAAAATAATTATTTTATTCATTTAAAATACCAATAATTTAATCCAAATCCTGGGTAAAATTGAAAATTTTATTTTTTGGAGAATTTAAAATTAAATCGATGGTTAGATAAAATCATTGTTTTTAGTGTATTATTCATCATTGGAATTAAATTGAGAATCAACACATTGTTTCTGAAGAAAATTGATTACAATTTTTTTTAAAAATACGAAGGTAAAATTATTTGATTGAATATAGAATTTAATTCTTAAATGTATTTTTCTTTGATTTTTTAGTTCTTTCAATCATTTATTGACTTTAACTAAAATCTAGATATTAATTTTTTTTCAGAATTTTAATTTTCAACTGGGATTATAGTGTGATTTTTAAATGATGAAAATGTTTTTATTTTAAAAAAAATATGATTATAAATTGAATAGTAAATATTTATTATTTTAATTTAAATATAATTAAAGGATTTATTTATTTTAAATTAATTTAATTTTTTGGAAAATAATCATACAATGAATTTTTGTAATTAATTTTTCATTTTGAAAAAATGGAATCAAAGCCATTTAAGTTACCATACCCTCTAAGTGAATTCATGGGAACTAAAGATAACACAATTCTCTAGTGACCATATCTTGGTAGGAAAAACCTAACTTGTTGCTTCTCATGGTCATTATAATGATCATACTTAAAAACTAAAGTTCCCTTATACATTAAATTGAAATTGATCCTATGGAACTGTCACTCAAAGTAACTTAAGTGATAGTAAGACCACCTTATTGGTCACATATTGAAATTGACCATGCTTAAATTCATTAAAGTAACCATGGAATGTATGCTACCACCTATTCATGGTAGCTTCCTATGGTCATTGTTCTGACCATGATCATTCCTTTACCTTCATCCTACCATACCAATAAGTGAAGATGACTATGAGACTTAAATTACCTTCATCAAATAATGAAATCCTCCTCTAACGTACTTCATGGTTACTTCCCAAGTGAAAGTAGTGGGCCCATGGTAGCTTATGCTACAATAAGAAGGGTCACAAAAGGCCATTTCCCCTTTCAGAACCAACCACACCATCATCTTCCTCAGTTCCTACAAAATAATAAATTATAGCACCTTACATGAATGATGTTGGATGATTCGTCCCTAGATATCTCCCAAACGCATAAACAATAATTCATATCATTAGTAAGAAATTAAATATTTGAGAGGCCACTGTGTTGACCAGTTGAATAATTTAACCAAATTAATCCTCCAAAAAGAATAATTCATCTCACTAGTGTATAGGATGTTGAATCCCATGAATGTACATGCTAAAGATAGTGGTTGAACCACTGAAGAAATTTCCCATAAGGAGGAAACTTGAGTCTTTCCACAGAAACCTACCAAAGTCCTCTAAATAAATTTTTGAAGCCAAATTATAGATTTTTGAGTCTAACTAGTACAAATGATAACTCTCATATCCATGACTGTAATGTACAAATCCCTCTCGACATAACATATCACTCGAGTTGTCCTGCCACCTACCCAATGGGCTTTCAAGATCTTCACAAGATGGTGACAATCCCCGAGATTAACAAACTATCATTTGGGAATAATGTTTCCATTGGTAAACTGGAACGACTCATCCATAAAATGGGATGGATAATCCAATATCATTGGATTAGATAGTATAAGATAAGAAGATATGATAAATAATGACATATATCAAATTCAATGAATTCCATAACAATATATATACCTGGTATATCGAAATAAGAATATCATACACAAAAGGAAGGTTAAAATATAAAAAAATCTCAAGAACAGCCCAATGGGTAAAAAAACAAAACATGACTTCACATGAGTCCATCCCTATGAGACTATCCTCCATAAAATACCAGATGATGGTAATCAAGAAAATCCACCCTAGAACATGGTTCAATTTCCATTACTTGTGTCCTCCAAAATTGAATTTACTAATGACCAAAAAGTGCCCAAGATAAGTGTGAGGCACAAATTCTAGTAGGATACCACAGTTAATTTAATTAAGACTTTTTTCTAGGAAAACCTATAAATAGATTTAAAACATTTTCAAAACTAAAACCCTTCAAAAACAACCAATTTCAATTTAACCTAAAAAATACCTTTTGTTTTTGCTTTTATAAACCAATGATGGGTTTCCAAAGTAATTTCCATACATGAATCAGATAAAAAAGTTGGTCCACAATGCCCAACAAGTCAAATATAACCAATTGAAAAAATAATGTTGAGCATAACATCAATATCACATTACCATTTAATGGAAATGAATAATAGTTTTAATAAAACCAATCACATTAAAGTGGAGCTAATCAAGTGAAAAAATAATAAAAAAAATTTGGCATGTGTAATTTGTAACTATGGGATCTAACCATCAAGCCTATCATGTGTGAGTATATGAGTATTCTAGCTACCTAATAAGTGTAATCTATCACTATCTACCTTGGGCCTAACTCTAAGATCTTACATTGTATCTCAATTGCCAATATGGAATCTCACACTGTATTCCAAACCAATAGCTCTCTGAGTAACTAGTAAAAATTGGAGGATCACATGTTCCTCCCTTTAAAGGATCAGTGGTCCCTCAAAAAATCCTATCACTTACACATTGGTTTACCCATGTTCTATTCCATGCTAACAATTGAGAAAAAAGTTCCCATTTTAGTCATGTTATAACGCAATCTATATCATAAACAACATTCCCAATTGTATAAAAACAACATTTAGAAGGTAAAAAAAATTCCAAAACCACTTTATATATAAATTTAAAATCACAAAACACATTGATTCATTTTATCAAACACTTTGTGGGAATATTATCCACATATATTTTAAAAAAACCCACCATAAACCCCCATATTTCCCTAAAAATTCATGAAACACCTAAAACATGTAAGGAATAAAAAAATAATAATTTCAATGAAAAAAACATAAAAAAACCAAAGTAAATTCCTAAATTAAAGGAGTTCCAAGGAAAACTCCCTTAAATAGAGACACCTACCTCTAATTTATCCCAAAAATGTTAACCTCCAATGCGAACCATCTTGGTGTGGTGGAATATAGCCTCACTCACCTAAAAATGATAAAAACACCAAAACACCCATTGTAAAACCAATTTTTGACAAATTCTACTCTAAGGTTCCAAAAATCCATAGAAATGGAAGGAAAAGGCTTAAGTAGAATAAATTAATGAACAAACCAAGAAGAAAACAACATTCCTCAAGAAAAACACCATGAAACCAATTATTAATCCACCAATAAAGGAGGGAAAGAGCTTCGTGATAAATGGAGGAGGGTTGCACATGTGGGGGAAGAAAAATTAGGCCCAAAAAATAATGACATGATAATGGAAGAATGGTAATTTTACGATTTTTTATAAGATGGATAAGGTTGCAAATTTTGGATGTACGGTTAGGAAAACAGCATACCAACCGTCCATGTGCCACTATACACCCAAAATAGGTTCCACATATTACCATAGTGTATCACATTGTTTAAAAAACCATGATCAAACTAAGAAGAGACACACTATCAAAACTATATTACCACTTTCACGGTTTTTGTAGGGTTTGGAAAAACCATTCACTAACTGTGTGCCCTAGTATATCTTTGAAAAAAAATCCTAGTTTTTAACCCTCAACACCTAATAACTCTATGAATGTACTAAAGGATGAATAAAACTCAAAATTATCCACAATAGTGACTCTATGGGTGTCACAAACTCCCCACCATGCCATTTTCTTTCTTATTATGTCCTCATGATTTTTATAGGAAAACAGTTAAGGCAATTGCTCCCGCACCCAACCTCCTGGATCCCATGTCTCATGACTATCACAACCATGCTTCAAAATCACTTGGACAATGGGATAAAATTTCCATGGAACACCAATATATGAACTTCCATTTTATGAATATAATGATCCACCAAGAAGGAATCAGGCTCTAACATTAAATATTCCCACTCTAGCCCATGAGAAGCGTCTTAAAGGTACCTATTCAGCTAGGATACATGGAAAAATTATGGACTAATGTCACCCAGGGTGTAAAATCAAACATGTAAGAAATATTCCCATGACAGTATAAAACATGAAATGACATGCCATAATATATAACTATCATCACCTTTTTTCCAAAGTACACCATCACAACTAAAATAATACCCTATGAAACAAATGATTGCCAACCTGAAACTCAAACAGATGATTATGATAGTCAAAATATGACTTTTGTAAACATTGAGCAATCACTAAATATTTTTGAATCTTCTAAACAACCATTGTCAACTCCCAAAAAGGTTGGTCAACCAAATAAAACTCACCCATCTTCACCCAACACAATGGGAACTGGAACAACTTCCCGTAAAACTCATAAAATGGGCCACCATGATTGTGGCCTAATATCCATTATTATATACAAACAAGGAAAAAATAAGGTGAGTCTCATAAAAGACACTAAAATCAAGAATATACACCTGCAATATATCCTTGAGGGTCTAGATGGTCCACTCAGGCTAACCATCAGTCTACGAATGATATGTGGGGCTTAACCTCGACTAGGTTCACAAATCCTATTAATGTAACCTATAAAAGATAGATGTAAATTGTTCATATTGGACTGACATTATCACTAAAGGAACTCTTGGAATCCAAACTACCTCTCAAACATATAGGATTCTGATGTCCTATTGCTTTTTTGACTCACTAATTTCTATAAAATGGGTTGATTTTTTTATATGATTGAAAATCACCCATATGGATTACTTACCACTATGAGTACAAGGTTTCCTTATCAAGAAATCTATATAGATTGCATACCACTTCTAAAATAACACGAGAAGTGGTTATATCAACCCGACCAGTCTCCAATGCTTGGATTTGATCCTTTTTCAGGTAGCCATCTGGGAATAGATTCCACTATAGAACGACTCATCTAGGGCCATCAATAAATGTCTCTCAAGTTATGAAACATATAACTCACCTTGGGATGAAAGGACTAACTAGAATGATGATCCTCATGCACCACCTACTATCTTATAATTAAAGGCAAAACCATCCGCTTCCAGAATAGATGATATTCATCAGGAGACCTAGAAGAAGAACTCAAGGTCTCCCTATCATGAAAAGAAATACTAAGCTACTAGAATTCAGGTTTGGATACCTACTCATTCATCTCTTGATCGATCAAGGAGGGTGTAATATTCACACTAGACAAGAATATCATCCCTCCATCTTCCAACATGTCATGTGTTAGATTAGAAAACAATATTTTCAGACCCTACCCTTCTTCCAATTCTCGAACAACCTACCCTATAATCTTCCTACTCAATGTATCTGTAACCACATTTCCTTTCTAGGGTGTATACACAATCTCAAAATCAAAATTCCAAAGGTACTATGCACAACACTTTTTCTTGAGATTTAGGTCCCCAAAAATGAAAATGTACATTTTGTTCTTAAGATCCAAATACACTACAAAACACTCCCTGGAGAGGTAATGTCTCCTAATCTTTAGTGCATGCATAATTTCTACCAATTCCAATTCTTGGGTAGGAGAATTCAAATCATGTGGGCATAAATACCATGATCCATAGGATGACACTTCATCATCATAAATTATTACACTCCCAAAAAAACACACTAGAAGCATCAAAATACACTGTATAAGCTTTCCCAAAATCAGTTATAATCAAAATAGTATGGGATGTCCAATGCATTTGCAACTTCTCAAAATAACTCTGGCACTTCCCATGCCATTAAAATTGCACCCCATTCCCAGTAAAATCCATAATGGGTGATTTTACCCTGGAGAAGTCTTGAAAACAATTCCTATATTACATTTCCAATCTCATAAATACATAGATCTGGAACATATTTCTAGGATACTCTTAATACCAGACTACCCAAACCTTAATTAGATCCAGTGATTATGCTACCACATAAATCATGTGATCTAGAATCATAACATACTGAATCCAAAATTGGAGCATTAGAAACATGGAATATAGATCATTCTCTCTCAAAACACCCAAAACAATATCAATTTGGTATGAATGATCCTCATCTATCTTAGAATACACCGCAATTCTATCTAAAAACATGACCATGAAGGCATACAAAAAAGTGATGAAAGCTATGGTTCATTATGGCCATAAAGCTTTCAGAGCATTGGTAAATACAAATTCCATAACCAAATACTCAAAATGTCTCAACTAATTCATAAAGTATTCTTTGGATCATCCTCTTCCTAGACCCTCAAATGATGTTAACCCGATCATATTTTGGTTTTTAAAAACCAATGGTCCTCTAGGAGTTGGTTGAACTTCTTATAAATTATGGGAAACAACTATTTATTATTTACTATTATTTGGTTAAGATTATGGTATTCTATGAAAATTTAGAGGATACCATCCTCTATTTTTAAAATAGAATTGGAAAATACCATGGTGACACGCTAGGGAAAATAAAATCCTTTCCCTCTAGAACCTATAGCTAGACATTCAACTCCTTCATCTCATCCGTATCTATATGTTAAAGTACAAAGGTAAACGAGATCACATAGGGGAATGAATCGATGGTAACTCAACCTCTTACTGGGGTTTCAATGGTGAGAATTCCTTTGAAAACATGTCTACGTACCTATCTAAACCATCTGGAAGTTCACCTGAAGAACACAACTCAACAGCATAAAGAAACTACCCAGAAAGCTGACATGATACCAACCCCAACACTAATGTAATCATCCCCTACCTCCTTGTACATAGATCCCACTCACTATCTAAGACAAGAGAACTCCCATGAGCAGTAAAGAACTACATCTTATAGAGATAATAGTTTATATGTTCATTAAAGTTGATCACCAAATTGATGTGGATACTGAGGTTGAAAATGCCTTGGTCCAAAAAATGATATCTTAAATGACCTCCACTCCATCAACCCTAGTAATGAACTTAGGGGAACTTGAAACCATGAACCTTTTCCCTTTCCAATGGTGTTATAAAATTCACGAAATAAGGAACCAACTAATACAATATACCAAAAGTTTCAATCATCATAAGTGAAATGAAAAAATGTGACATACCTTTATAGATAAACTAATTTCATAGAAGAATAAATAAACATTATACCTTGAATGATGGTTTTATCCAAATACGAGTCTTCTAGAATGACCCCCTTTTCAAAGAGTTTCCCTAGATCAGAACTATTATGAGTTTTATTCCCCTAGTGAGAACCCCCATACCAAGAGGATCAGAAAATCCACCCTTTGAGTCCTTAGGTTTCACCTCAGGAACCTTCAAGAAAATAGACATTACACAACTCCCATGTGAAGTAGCTGGACAAAAGAAATGGATATTCCTTAACTATACACACTAGTAGCACACCTTTGGAGTCTCTATGAAACTGAACTTGGTGTGTCCACCCTTCATGTAATTTTAATAGATAAATATCATATACCCTCTAGAACCCATATGAACTGATCCTAAAGATTTCTAGATACTCCTTCCACTACGTCTTTGAGACTCGTCCTACTTTTCCTTCATCCCTATAGAATAAATATAGATTCCACCAACCGAAGGGCACCATTGAGACATATAATTATATTCACATCTGCCTCTACCATCTACATTTTCAATTATATCTCAATAGGTCTGTATACATTGAAGAATAAGAATTTATCTAAACTCTATACTCAAATCCATCTTAAAACATAGATCCTTAGGATAATCATTCATGAGTAGATCCAGAGAAACATAAACCAACATGTTAAATTTGGTAGATTAGTCCATTTATAACAGATCATCTTTCTCTATCTTAAAAAATTCATGAGCCTTCACCACTCTCAATATATCTTGTTGTAACTTCTGATAAAATGACACTTTGAAAGTGGCCTATATGAGATCTTCAGGAATTCCTAAAAGTAACATAGTCTCCCACCACCTTCAATCTAGTCCTTCCAACACATGATAAAAAATAATACATTCAAGGTCTCATAGGGATAAAAAACATTATTATTCACTCAATACGATCCAACTACTCCTCAGGATCACCAGGTCCCTTGTCACCATGGAACAATGATCGATTCGGTCGTGAAAACTCTTCAGTATGGTGCACGGTCCATGTATTATCATGAATACCCAATTTTCCCAAGGATTGGATTATATGAATCACTTACTCTGCCAATTTTGGATCAATGAGAGACTTCTCCTATAGGGTAATCTCTAATACACTATCTCTATGCCTGGATGAGGTACTTTTAGAAGAAATTGTGTACAAAACAAAACATATTGGATTCATCAAGCTCAGTATTACATCAAGTCACAAAAACTTTCCAATAAAAAACCCCCCAACATGGGAATCATAAGAAACATCAATTAAGAAGTGAAAAATTATATAAAAACCCCATAAATGGGTTAAAAATATAACCATAATTATAAATCACACATGGAATATCATGGTTCATCACGAAGAAGAGATGTACAAACACACCCCCATTCCTATACCTTAATCCCCAATGGTCCTATCTTTAAACTACCACTGACTGCCAAATAAAAAACAACTCTAATAACATTTTGTAATGAACCAACAGGGGTCGACCTGGTTCATCCCTTGAGTTTTCCTGCAATATGGCCCAAAGCAAGTTTATGATTTCTAGGGGTTGGTGATAGGTATCAAGTATAACAAACAATCATTTTGGGATGATTTCCCTATAAGTAAACCAACATGACTCATCCATAAGTTGGGATGGCCAAGGAAATATCATCAATTTCAATAATAGAACATAACCAAATACCATAAAAAATTACTGACATCAAACTCAAAGAATTCCATAACAATATGTAGACATGGTATCTCAAAATAAAAAACCCATACAAAAAATAAAAGTTATAATGAAAAACCAAGCTCAATAAAAATTCAGTAGGTACAAAATACCAAAAATGACCCCACATGAGTCAAACCATATTAGACAAAATCTCCTCTACAAAATATCAGATATTGATAACCATGAAGAGACACCATGGAATATGGTTCCCATTAATTTACCCGTATCTTACAAAATAAAATATATAAATTCCAAAAAAGGGACTAAGAAATTCATGAGGTAAAAAGCCCAATAGGATACCACTATGTATCTATTTAAATATTTTACACATGTAATGCAATAAATATTTTGAAAAAAATCTCAAAAATAAACCACATGAAAATAATCAAATTTCACGTAAACAATTAAAATCCATTTGGTTTCCATTATAAAAAAAACAAGGTTCTGCAAAGCAGTTTCCTAACATGTATATAACAAAAAATGGGTCTAAAAGGAACAACTTGATCAAATATAACCAATGAAAATTTTTATCATAACATCAACATTACATAACCATATAAATGGAAATAAATATTGGAAATAAGACATCTCATCACATCAAATTTCAAGTAAACAAATGATGAAAGCATAAAAACAATCTGGCATGAGTAATGTACACCTAGGGGCTCTAACCATCAGGACTATCATAATTTACTAAATAATTGTGCTACCTGGATATGTAAAGAAGACACTCGTGGTCTTCCTGAGGCCTTACTCCAAGAGCTCCCATAGTCTCTTGGAAACCAATATGGAATATCACACTGTCTTCCTACCCAAACTCTCTCTCAGTCCCTTTCTTATCAAATGAAGGCTCTCCTGGTCCTCCCTTTAGATAATAACATGGTCCCTCGAATAAACATATTTCTCAAACCTTGGGTAACCAATGTGTTATTCCATGACAATATATCAAATCAATTTCCAAAATCAACAAATCTATAAAACATTCCATATCATAAATAGATTTTCCCAATTTTATAAAAACAAGATTTTCAAGGTAAAAAATTCTAAAACCACTTTACAAATTCATTTAAAATAACAATCCTCTTTGATAAATATTATCAAATACATGGTGGTAATACAAGCCATTCCTAAGGTGAGGTATAATAAGGACTCCCACACCTATGGCTTAAGAAAAAAACAAAAAACCCACATCACTGATCACAAATCTATCTAAAACAACTACTAGGGTTCTAAAATCTGATAAAATGGAATAAAAATACCTAAAGAGGGGATAATAACAAGAAAAAAAAGGTAAATAAACCTATCTCAATAAAAAAACTATAAAACCAAAGATAAATCCACCAAGAATTGAAGGAGTGAGGATGACAGTCAATCGAGGAGGGTTATACATGTGGAGGGAGAAATAAGGGGCCCCAAAACATAAAATCCAGATAGTGGAATATTTCTTATTTTACCATTTTAATGAAAAAAAATGAAATCATTGTTTGTAAACATGGTTAGTAATATTTTATGGAAAATAATAAGGTGTCATGGTAAACCCAAAATAGTTTGCATAGCTTCCCCTACAGTGTCACACGGTTTGAAAAACTGTGTTCATACCGATAACCCTATTATTTTTCCCGAAAACTCCTATGTTTGACTCTAGACATCTGGTAACTCTATAAATGAACCCAAGGATAAATAAAACTCATAATTATATGTACTAATGACCTGAAAGTTTTCATAGTAACCATGCTACCCTTGTAAAGAAGATACCACCATGTATGGAAGCACACATCATTTCCGGATGAATCCAAGTCACACCAACACTTGAATGCACCATCACTAACCAAGGATAAATAATAAAACCCTACTCTAGTTGTATAGGTTGGTCCAGATTCCTGTAGAAGATACCATCACATAGTTTCATTCCTGTTTGTGTGAAGAATCTCGAGCAATGAAGACCATGATTCCCTCTAATTAAACTTTTCAAACCATATATAACTTTTTATCAATGAATACGACCCTAATTTATAAAACTATTTTTTAATATATGAATTTTTGTGTATGTATTATTAAAATAGGGTGATTAGAAGACATCCTCACTCCAAAACTGCAAGTACGAACACTCCCACACACCTATTGCTTGATCAATTTCTTTAATAAGCCTGAAAAGTTGATGTTCAAACCAGGAGACACCAACCATCCTCTTTTATAGGTGAATTTTTATGGCTACATCAATCCAATTTGGTATTGAAACTTAAATAATATCCATGATCATGGATGATCCGAATAATATGTCAAACTCAGCTATATATTGGACTTCATGTTCTAAAGGATTAAGCCCAAGATGTGTGAAACTAAGGACTGGTGCAGCTTCGATCAAGTTATTTTACCAAGACATTTTTCAATAATAGTTCATGAATCCATGAAATAAAACCCCCAAATATATACTAGGACTATCATCCAAAATGGTCCCACATTCTACCACATACATATAACTCAATAAAGATCATTGGGAAACCCTCATTACCCACTAGATTCGTGAATTATAGGAGCATTTCATATCTAAATTTTCACAAAGTTATGTGGGCACGATTGTGGGACAATTTCCAATAAAAAAATATGATACCAAAAAAATTAATAATGACCTCTAAAGATACACCACAAGAAAATCATCTAGCCATAGAAAAAACTCAATGAGGCTCGACACTAAAGTAAATAATGAGGACGAAGCTACATTGAAATATAAATATTTTCTTCTCCCCCATTTGAAAATATTTACAATCTTCTGACTATAATTTTCAATCACATTTTGAATTGTATGTTTGAATAGATTATTGTTTAGTTTTGTATAAATCTTATCTTTCCATAATTATTTATGTTTTTTTCCATCTCTATGACGTAATCTTGACCTTATTAACTCCAAATCTATGGAGAACTAATATGAGGGCAAGGATCTGGGTGAGATAACATATGCACCCAAAATCTCCTTTATTTAATTTTTTAATTTCCATTCATGATACGATATTGTATTAGAAAAAAAGAAGATCCAAGATATTCATCTACCATTTACAATTAGCAATTGTACCATCAAAATTATCAAATCATTTCTCACTATATTCTCCTAGAAAATGGTGCATACTATTGGAGAACTGTTGACTAATGGATGAAAAACATATGATAGAGATCAGTGTTGAGATAATGAATTTCTCGATTGAGTCTAATCACTAACTCTACACCATGGAGGATGTGGAACATGATATAATTGAAGGGATATCTTTTATGAGCATTCAAAACCAAAAAAATTACTGAAAAGAGAAATATAATAATGATATTGACTTGAATGTTGTATTATTGCCAAATTGGATAACGAAGAACCTATGTGATTATCATTGAATCCAACATCCTTTCACCCTGAATTATTGTGTTCTATATTAAATTTTATTTTTAATTCACAAATAAAAAACCAAATAATAAAGAATCATTAGTTTACAATTGTTTTAAAAATTAATAAAACTAAATAAATATTAATATATGATTATAATAGCGAAGATCTGACTCAAACACACTACTTGAGAAATGATCATGGCCAATCCTATGTTGTATTTAATGTTTTAACAAAATAATATTCTTATTTGATCACAACCTATGACAAATGAATAGTAAACTATAAATAGAGAACCTATGAAATACACACACACATATATATATATATATATGCACATTAATATGATAACTCTGATATGTATATTAAATTATGTAGATACATTCCAAACGACATACAACAGGAATGTGAGTATGTTATTCTACATTGGGATATAATAAGGACTCACAAAACATGTCTCCAATATATAATAGGGCCTACAATTGTGTAAAACCCCCAAAAAAGCTCAATGGTACAACCTCCCAACCACACAACCAATTCACATTCTGAAGATTGACTAAAGTAACAACCCCATAAACCACCTACCACTAGAAAGTAGAGAAATAATGAAATTCATGCTAAAATATCAAGGATGCAGGAAGCTAGTGGGTGTTTCGTGAAAAATGATAATATTCCCATAAAAAATGATAGAAACATAAATGTTTAACTTTATGAGAATCCTATAACAGAAAAATTGATTGATTAAAAAGTCATTTCTACTTGTCATGATGTATTGAAATGTATTATTATTCATGTTTGTTAATTTTTTTTGACTAAATCTGAACTTCCTTCTATACAAATGCATAGAATACCCTAAAATATATACATATTTCTAACCTACTTCCAAATGTAGGGTCTCATTGATATCAAGGTGTTTTCACTAACACATCATATCTAAGAGTGGTTGATGAATGAAATAGTCTAATACTTCCACCTCAATGGTACAATCCTAACCATGAATGTTTTATGTGAATCCATCCCCCACATGAAGTTTCACCAACCATATTATCAATGGAAGGTCATGGAGAAGAATAAATCTCCTAACACAACCTTCAACCACTGAAGGATCCTCTCATTATAATGTAATAAAAAATGAAT
The DNA here is from genome assembly GCA_963277665.1 of Viscum album. Lineage (NCBI taxonomy): Eukaryota > Viridiplantae > Streptophyta > Magnoliopsida > Santalales > Viscaceae > Viscum > Viscum album. The sequence continues at coordinate 1,438,497,959 of OY728129.1, forward strand.
TCCATATCTTGGAGAGTTTGATAATTATTCCAATCACAACCTCAATTCCCCATAGGTTTTAATTTAGAGAGTTCTTGTTAATAGTGACCACCTTTAGTGTTGTGCAACACCTATTCCTTAGAAACCCTATGAGGACACCATTCCATAGGTCCCTCTCCCCTATAAATGAATCTTGTATGTGTATTCCGATGGAAACTGGAGAATGTGAGGGGGATTATATTCTCACTTTCATTATAAAATGGGGATTTATTCCCAATCCCACAATATAATCCCATGAAACCAACATGGGTGAAATGGGTGTGTAGGATTATATTGTTTTCTTGCATGATATAAGATTGTAAAAATATTCTTTTGCTAGCAATATAATTAATTGATCATCATATACCAGTTTATAATAATGGGTAGGCGCATATCCCCCCTATTAGAGTAAACCCTCAACATATTCCAGGATTTACTCATTAGTTGAAAGAAATTATAGATTCTATTCAACATGATTATTATAACATACAATAAAATAATTTAAAACATGTTATGTAATATATTCTCATTCCAATCGGATATCATTAGTCCATTATGATATCCACTTGAATGTAGGCCAATATTATTTCCAAATCTCCAAGGACATGTCAGAATATTTCGACAGTCTTCCAAGATAAGGAAAATATTTCAACTCCCCTTCAGTGTGGGGGATTTAATAATTGTGTCCTAATTAAAACCAAAATTAATTACCATATTTATAACTATTCTGAATAATACCATTGGAATGTCTTGATGGTATCATTGGAGTCACCTAATAGGGACTCCCCATAAGAAGGTTGTAGTCTGTAATGAATATCCCTTGTTACCTAATAGGGAAAATGTAAAAAAAATATGGAAAAGGGAAACCCAAAGAAAAATATCATTCTCATGTCCCTACCATGATATTTTTTTTTCATGAGGCCTTAAATCATCTTTTAATAATGGCCCAATAACCTTTTGAATCGTCATCAAATAGAGGAAGTTGTTACAATTGTGAAGGCCCTCCTAGAAATGCTACTACCAAAAGATCAGGAGGTCATTCCTAGATTTAATTCCACAAAGGTCCTCTATATAAAAATATCAATATTAATCATTGTAACTCTTCTTATGGAGAGAGCTATGAAAATTATAACACCCATAGATATTGTTAATTATTATTTTTCTAATTAACATTACTTTTTGATATTTTATATTTCACCTAACACTTGAAATAGTTCTTTATATATATATATATATATACTAAAACACTAATTAAATCATTCCATTATCATGAAACTGACTTGGCTTGCACTACATACAATATCGACTTATCTTATGACTACACACAATACTGACTTCGTGTATGTTACATGCAACACAAAGTTTCTAAAAAGCATCATTTTATTATAATTTTTGAAATGGTATAATAGAAAAAAAAATCCATTAGAATTGTTCATATGAATATTAATAAAACCCTTCAATCTAATTAAAATAATTATTTTATACAAAAACACATATTGATAATTAATGATATAATTTTTTTTAAAGAACTTTTATGTTTAAAAATACCATTTTATCGAATGGTCCACTTTTAAAAATAAAATTAATTTTAGGAAAATTTTTAAATATAACATGATAAAATAATCTTCTCTTTTTAATTTATAATTCCTAAATTAGCTTTGGGACAATTTTGGATATATTTCTACGAAACTTCATTTTTGATGAATAGTAAATATATAACATTTAGGATAAAACTGCTTTTTTGTTTAAATAATTATAAATGATAAATTATATTTAAAATTATTTTAAGGTAATAATATATCAAGTAAACATTTAATAATATAGTTCAGTTCATTAGAATAAATTTAACTTTGAAAGTGAATATAAAAACATAATAAACTTTTGAACTTCTTTCAACTTTAAAGACCCTTAATTTCGCCGCATCAAAAGGATTATTATTAATCTTAATGGTTAAGCTTCTGTGATTTGAATTTTAAAAAAACTGACAAACAACATTTTGATCGGTATAATATTTAGTTTCTATGAATATTAACATATTTTTTACCCAAAATATTAGTAAAACTGATTAAAATTAATCACAATGATTATGATCAAATTATGCTTAATGAAGAACTAAAACATAATAATAAGGGCACAAATAACATATCCACTTATCCAAAACCCATTTATGGACATATTTCCTCCATAAATATCCCACTCATTATTTAGGTAGGTCTATTATTACTCTGGTTAGGTATGAATATGTGTACACCTAACTTGTTTTAAAAAATTCCTTGTGAATCATTTTCTTTATCTATAAAAGGCCACCACCTCTCCCACATCCTCAAAAATTTAAAAAAATTATGTTCATCCATGTTAAACCCAATACACATAACAACATCCATGTCTTCCTCTTATAATCCTTCCCTTGGGCATAAGACAATACAAGGAATCCTTTTGGCACAAACCAAAAGGATTTACTTTATTAAGAGGTAACATCATCTCTCAAGTCCTTTTTTTTCTTTATCTACCACTATAAGTCTCATTATTCTATTCTTATATAGAAAGAAAAATTTCGTAAATATACAGCTATGTTTTGACATAAATTGTTCGACCTAAACTTACATACACCTCCATCTAATGGGTAACAAACATATTGTTTCTGTGTATTTCGAACTACTACCTCACGAAACGATGATTATTCATTTTTACATTACCACCTATCATGGTGGACATTATGATGTAAAATATGTCCATATATGATATATATTAGATTTATAATGTCTTTATTTTCCTTTAAATTATATTTAGGGCATACATTTTTTTTTCATTCCATCTTATTTAAATAAGATAATTTCGTGTAAGGAATTATGGATAACCTCCCCCTCAAAGTTATATGATTCATTCATACACAACATTGATTGTATTATGGATGATTTTATTGAAGTTATATGATATATATTATAAAATAAATCTACCTTAATAATGATATATATATATATATTATGACGTTTCAGGCCCAGACTCTACTTAATAGGTTCCCCAAGCCAGGTGGGCCATAAGGCCCCAAGAACATCTCCCCAAATGAAAAATGGTCCCGACTAGTAGTGCAGACCTATGGTGTGTCGGGGGGAGACTATTCCCTCATCAATAATGTGTGGGGAAGTGGTTAAATATATACAGAGGTAAATAGATGATGAAAATTAAGTAAACAATAGGCACAATGGAAATAGATACAATGATAACAATAACTGAAATAACTGGAATAATTGATTATGATATGTCATGTCACTACAAAACTGGAAAAGCATGGATGAAAGAAAGTAGGCATAAAATGTCCCACAAAAGTATAAAGGAAATCAATAGACTATCCAAAGCTTCACGATATCAAGTTAAGTCATCTACAATAAAGCTCCATCTTAAATAACAAGAAATCAATTGTTCAAAGTCGCATGATTCCCTTTATCAACAGCTTCCTTCATGTAATCATCCCCAGATACCAAAATGGCGCCCAGAGAGGGTGTTAGATAAATCTCAGTGGGCCACACAAATGGTGTATATAACATTTGGTATGTATAAAGGAAATGTAATAGTGTGAAAGCATGCATATAGAATGTAATGTAGTACCACGTAAATAACACCAAATACTTGTTTCAACCCTCAACCTGTGTTAGAATATGTAACCAGTTCAATTATTTGATTGATAAAAGTTTATAAATAAGTCACAAGTTAATAATAGTTAAGCTTCAAAGATGTAACAAGGCAACCTGTAATTATATATAACAATGAATTCCCAATGTAATAACCAAAGCAACATAGACCTAAAGGGTTTCAAATTGAGTAATGATTTTAGCCTGGCTAAGGAATAAGAGTTTAATAAAATGATCACAGTTTGAGGAATTCTAAAATAAGTCACCTACTGATTCCAAGGTGTTCATCCAAGGAAAAATTAGGATAATAAATTACTGGTCTCAATGGGATTTAACCATGGAAAACACTTGTAAATTCTAGATCCAAGTAGTGTAATCAAGGAACCTTGTAGTACTACATGATTGGTCCTACGGTGTCATACCGGGCATCCAAAGTTATACAAGTATAATGTTCTAGGTGGGTCTCATCCTAAGAAAGTCGTATCCTTGAATTCGGAATGGGTTCCTCAAGTGCTTGAGGCATTCCCTTGTAAATCCAATGTGAACTCAATTCCAGACACTCCTATTTTGATAATGAATTCATATATAATTCATAAAGTCCAATATGTTTCCTATCCTTAGTGTGATATATCTTATTGAGCATGAAACCATTTAATCAAGTTACAATTAATCAATAAACCAATTTGGGTCAAGCCTTTCCTTTCATTAGTGTGACAAGGAGAAGTTGCATTTAACCATTAATTTAATACATTTAAGGAATTTAATATAATCATGGTTCACTTCGCTACCTTCCATTAACATTGTACATTGTTGACGCTCCTTTCGTCACAGAATCTAAAAATCGGAAAAGGGGAATATCTGAGCTCAAAGTGATTCAACCTTTGAAGAAAAATATCAAAAATTGACAAAGGCATGAACAAAGGATCAACAGCAACTGCACCGCGCAAGTTATATCACTGTCGCGCAAGTCCACTTGCGCGACACCGTTGGTCGCGCAAGTGACTTGCGCGACCTAAGTGATAACCGTCTGGTAACCGCCTGGGGTCTTCTCTAGCCTATAGATAGACCCTGTGGGCCCCCCATTCGAGAGAATCTTTTTCCAGAAACTCGGATTGAAGCTCCCGACGCCCAAGTCTCTTCTCAAATCTTCCAGAACACTTCTATGGTAATTTCTTACCTAGAACTGAAGATCTAAAGAGAAGAAGGAAGGCCTAAGTGTTGAAACTTATCAACACTTGCGCCCCGCCTTATTTCCTTCAATAGAACTTGCGCGTCCCTTTTCTGAAAAAACCTCAAGAGGATTATAAAGTGATTAATAAAGAGTCGCTCAAGTATTCTAATACTGGTTGAAAATCGCGCAAGTACCCCTCATGTCGCGCAAGTATATTTGCACGACCAATACTTGCACGCCGCCACAATACTTGCGCGCCTTTCAAGACTTGTGTGCCCCTACCTTTTTGGGTGCCCATCTTGCCCATTTTACCCCTCTTAAGCCATTACACCTTTCCTTTTCAAGATTTAGTCTTCAAGACACTCTTCAAAGCCATTTATGGCATGATTTCTTGATTTTACTTCCTTATCTGAAAGGAATTCTGTGGAATATCTCTCAAAACCTAGTGATTTAAATATCCTTATGTCACTAAATATGGAGATTTCATTCATTCAAACTCATCCTTTAAGATGATAGATTCCTTAACTTGGGTCTCCTTTTTTAGGAATAATTCCTAGTTATAAGTCCTTTAATCTGGGCATCTTCCTTAGGAGTAAGCCCCAAATTCTTAAAGTTCCCAAACTTGGGCATCCTCCTCAGGAGTAAGCCCCAAACCTTAATTCATTAACTTGGGCATCCTCCTCAGGAGTAAGCCCCAATCATAATCCTTTAATCTGGGCATCCTTCTTAGGAGTAAGCCCCAAGTCCCTTAATTTGGGCATCCTTCTTAGGAGTAAGCCCCAACCTAAAATATGGGCATCCTCCTCAGGAGTAAGCCCCAAACCTTAACCCCTAACATGGGCTTCCTTTTTCAGGAATAAGTCCCAGTTATAATCTTGGGCTTCCTTTTCAGGAATAAGCTCCAAGTCCCCTAATTTCTCTTTAATCATTCCTAATTTACCCTTGATTTGGGTTTCCTTTTCATGAGTAAAACCCAATCATAAGTCCCCTCCTAACTTGGGCATCCTCCTTAAGAGTAAGCCCCAAGATTAGAGTATTCAAATCTCCATGAAGCACATATACCTTTATGGACCCTTTTCATGGATTTTCTCCCTAAAAGTGAATCCTAAACCTTCATCTATCTTGGCAGTCATACATACATAAGCCCCAAACCATTTCATATGATTGCATCTTTCATTGCCCAATTGTCTAATTTTTTTACCAATACCTCTTGTTTCTCACACCGAGCATGACTCACGTGAGCTTAGAGTGTAAAAGTAATTATGACATCCTTCTTTGAGCCATAAATCATAAATGTCATACTCCCTTATTCGAACTATGTGGGTGCTGATTCCTTTTTCAAAACAAAGGATACATTGGTAGCCCATCTATGGGTTCGATCCCAACTCTGAAATAATTATATTTCCTTCTTAATGACGATAAACTTCAAGTTCCCCAAACCATTTCTTGGGTCTCCTTTTTTAGGAATAATCCCCAGTTATAAGTCCTTTAATCTAGGCATCTTCCTTAGGAGTAAGCCCCAAATTCTTAAAGTTCCCAAACTTGGGCATCCTACTCAGAAGTAAGCCCCAAACCTTAATTCCTTAACTTGGGCATCCTCCTCAGGAGTAAGACCCAATCACAATCCTTTAATCTGGGCATCCTTCTTAGGAGTAAGCCCCGAGTCCCTTAATTTGGGCATCCTTCTTAGGAGTAATCCCCAACCCCAAATATGGGCATCCTCCTCAGGAGTAAGCCCCAAACCTTAACCCCTAACCTGGGCTTCCTTTTTTAGGAATAAGTCCCAGTTATAATCTTGGGCTTCCTTTTCAGGAATAAGCCCCAAGTCCCCTAATTTCTCTTTAACCAGTCCTAATTTACCCTTGATTTGGGTTTCATTTTCATGAGTAAAACCCAATCATAAGTCCCCTCCTAACTTGGGCATCCTCCTTAGGAGTATGCCCCAAGATTAGAGTATTCAAATATCCATGAAGCACATATACCTTTATGGACCTTGTTCATGGATTTTTTCCATAAAAGTGAATCCTAAACCTTCATCTATCTGGGCAGTCATACATATATAAGCCCCAAACCATTTCTTATGATTTCATCTTTCATGGAACAATTGTGTATTTTTTTACCAATACCTCTTGTTTCTCACACCGAGCATGACTCACGTGAGCTTAGAGTGTAAAAGTAATTATGACATCCTTCTTTGAGCCATCAATCATAAACGTCATACTCCCTTATTCGAACTACGTGGGTTATAATTCCTTTTTCAAAACAAAGGATACATAGGTAGCCCATCTATGTGTTCGATCCCAACTCTGAAATAATTCTATGTCCTTCTGAATGACGATAAACTTCAAGTGCCCCACTAAGTGGCTTTAAAACCAGCCTGGTCATCATAATGACCAAGAGACTTTTATATAAATGTTTTGAAGGATAACATTGACCAAGAATCTCTAAATAGATATAGATGATTCTCTATTGATGAAGAACCTTGAATACATATAAAAGATTCCCTAAATTTCTTACATATTTAATCATTGATTGTTAAACTGAAGGAAAGCTCATTTTATACTAGGTAATGTAATAAGGATTCACAAACATAACTTAAATCTATAAAGAGAGTCTCGGAGTAGACAATAATTCCCCTCAAAAAGGTGTTATGAGTCCGACCTCCCATCCTCTCAACCAATGAAAATTCCTAAGCCTCATTAGCCCACAAGCTAATGAGCGCCTACCTTTGGAAAGTAGGTCCAAACGGATGTGGAATCATTGGATGTTTCCGATTCTATGAACAAACCCGTTAGAAACCGATCGGAACGTTTGAATCTCCTATCCAGGAGGTCATCCCCGAATTCCGTGCGAAACAAAAAACGGTGAACCCGACGTGAATCCTTAACCAAGTTAATGTGATGTTCTTCTTTTTTTAGGCCCCTTGGGCCAACAAAGCAATCATTGACATGTGCTCATCCAAAAGATGCAGTGGCCGGATTCATCTTTATTACATCTGTTATATCAAACAGGCACTCTTTTCTCAAGATCTTCTGTAAAATGGATTTCCTTAAATTCACCCCTGTGAATACTGCTGCTATGAACACCTCTACTGTGAGGTCAGCTGCTGTGAAAACAAATGCTGCTACTACTGCTGGAACGTCGTCTGCTCTGAGTATGACATCACCAACTCAGCATCTTCAACACTGGGTATCTAATGCACTGGTTAAGGAGTACCGTCGCAATGGTACTATCCCAACTCTAGAGGCCGCTCGTCAAGCCCTCCAAGTTAACAACTCTACCTGGTCATCCGGACAACGGCGGCCAGCGATCAAGAAGCAGACGGTGATGACTACCATCTCCAACCGTTTCGGGTCATTATCCCCAGAACGCAATTTCCATTCACTCCCTTACTCTGAGGAAGTGAATGAGCAGGTCCCTCAGGTCCTTAATTCAAAAAGACAGGAGTCCTTCCCGAGGGCTCCCATCAACAATCGCTGCCAGACTCGTGCGGCAGTGCGCCCTCAACATGATGAGGGTACCGACTCCAGGCATTCAGCTCAGGTTCCTCAAACCCGAGTAGGCAAGACGAACCGCCAGAGACGGAATCCGGTTGACAATGGGTAGGTTTTCATCCCTGCCATCTCTGGAGGAGTCCACCAACCAAAATTGGTGGAAAATAACGAGCAGGCACACACACCTGCCCGTTTTAATTCCGCTATACAGCAGACTCGTCTGGTAGCATCAAGCCAATCCTGCCAGGCAATTCCGGCGGAGTACTATAGGCAGGAACATACACCTGCTTATGCATCATGAGTTAGTCAGCAGGCTCACCTGACTACATATGATGGATTCCACCAACCTAACTTGGTGGCGAATAAAGAGCAGGCACACACACCTTCCCATTTTAATTCCGCTGTCCAGCAGACTCGTCTGGCAGCATCAATCCAATCCCGCCAGGCAATTCCGGCGGAGTACTGTAGGTAGGAACATGCACCTGCTTATACATCACCAGTTAGTCAGCAGGCTCAGCTGACTACATATGATGGATCTCATCAACCGCGTTTGGAGAAGTCTAATCAGCAGGCACATACACCTCCTAATACAAATCAAGCCTACCAACAGTCTCGCTTGGTTGCGCACAGAGAAGTCAGTCGGAAAGCCCCGACGACAAACAGGAGGCAGACTCAACTCTCTGCCTCCACACTTGAGTACTGTCAGGATTCACTGACAAGAAATGGAGGACATGAGAAGGCACATACACCTAATCCAAACCCGGAATGGACGTATATCCCCGTTCCGGCGGCTGAAGTCACCAAACATATTTTGTCAATGGTGAAAGAGCAGAAGCAAATTCATACTCATATTCTGGATGCTTTCCAGGATATCAAAACAGCTTCAGCATTATCTCAGGGACAGATACATAAATCTATCCCTAGCAGTGGAGTGACACATCAACGATTCACTCCGGAATAGACACACACATCTGTTCCAGTCCAAGAGGGTTATGGGGCATACTCCCCCATATCATACGGACAACCAAGTCAGGAACATACACCTGATTTGAGTGGAGATCGTCAGCCTAACCTGACCATCTTTCCTGATCAGGCACATACACCTGCTCAGAGTAACCAATTTCTTCAACAAGTGGTTTCCAAAGCGAGTAAGAAGGCATCTAAGAAAAAGATCCACCCAGCACAGTCAGGAGATCAAAGTCCAATCTGCAACAAGGCTTTGCTCGATGCTGGAGTTCTTGAAGCCCTCAGACATTTATCTGTTGGAATTCAAGATTCTACTCCCTCAGTTCCCAATAAAAGGAACATTAATTCTAATGGTCTTCAACAGACACTTCTTCATGAAGGCTTGCTTCATGAAAATTTGGTCAATCTTGAAGTTTCTTCTTGAGATGAGAGCCACAGGAACCCTCTGTGTGGTCAGAAGACCAAGGAGAAAGAGATCTTATCTTTTGTTGTAACCCATTATGGTGGTCCTCCCCATGATGATGAATTTCTCTGCGAAAGTCCACTCCGCAGTAGTGATTCACATTGCCTGGAAAATACTCCAGTGGACAATGTAGTGCCGAGAAAGCCCTCTTATCTTGAGGCACTTGCAAATGCGAAACCAGTCATGTCTGATGCTTTATCGCTAGCAAGTGAAACACTTTCTCAATCCGAAGATAGCCTAGGGTGTAGGTCATTCTCCGAACCACCCCTAAGTCATGAATCTTCTAGTTTGATCAATGATGTCTCTACCAATCTTTTTGAATCCGATGAAGAAACAAGGAAACACCAACTCTGGTCAAAACAGGTAGAAGAATATTCATTTAATGATAAAGAATAAATTCTGAACATGAGGAAGAAACTGGCAAAAGGTGAGGTACCATTCATGTTTTGGCCTTTGGTTGACTCCCAGTATGACATTCCAAAGATGTTGACGGATGATGGAATCCATGATATTCGTCTCAACATATGGAAAACTCTTTGTCAATTAAAGAAGAAGATATTATCTTATGATGAATATGAACATCATCTTAAGATAATAGAAGGGCTACAACGTCAGATTGATTTGGCATCTCTATCAGTCTCTCGGTATCCGAAGGCTGAAGAGAAACAGAGAACCCTTCAACGTTCATGCCTTGGCGCACTAAGAAAATTGCGTCAGTTAATTGCCAATGATCCATCTGATGTTCATATCAGAGGATGGGGTGTTCATGGAGCACTACATTTCACAGTGCTTTCCAGTCAGCAAAGCCCGCCGAAAATGGTCTCATGCAATGTTATTGCCCATGGCCGGCCACAGTCAATGGGCTTTGTTCATAATCAAAAGCTTTCTCAAGAACAGGCTTTAACTAGTTCCTCTCAAAATCAAGCATATAGAGAACAAGTTGTTGAATTTCTCCTACATCAAGCAGGCGAGAATATTGCACAAGCCTCTCATATGGAGAAAACACGTCATCAAATGACAGAAGTTTCGGAAAGCATCCAACGGTCTGTTGAACCAGGTGATAAAAGTGGATACAGGTTGATGCATCCAGCTAATTTCCGAACTAAGATTCGTAAGATCAAGAGATCTTTTAAAAAGACCTCAGAAGTAGCATGTCAAGAGCCACGCCAGCTTGTCAGACTGGGGACTCCTTTAACCCAACCCTCAGAGTCAACAAATGGGATTCGAGGAGTTGAGCAGAATCTGCAGGAACATCCCCAGTTCACGAGGCTGGGGACTCTTTCAAAACATCAATCCCCTTCTCAGAGAATATCGGTCTTTTCTCGATTGGGGAAGAAGCCCTAAGAGGAACGAAGAGTCTAATTATTAGGAGATTACCTCCAAATTATAGATCGTCAAGAAGTTCCTAAAGGATTGAATCAAAAAAAGGAAATGTCTCATCAAAGATATGAAAGAAGACAATATCACAGAAATGTTGATAGAAGGGATGCGATGCATTATGCATCAATCAATGTCATCAATGCCGTTGTTGCTAATCCACCAGAGGAGACTCACTCAGGGGACTCAGATGAAGAGCGTACTTCTCAAGAAAATGTACGCACCAATACAAATGAATAAGGTGTACGTACACGAAGTCAAAGGATTACTCAGAACCTAGGTAATCCACTTCCCTCCCTCCAAAAGGTATCCAAAAAAGGGAAGGGAAAGAATCAGGTTACATATCCTTCCTCTGGAGAAGGTCAATCGCTCTCATTAGAGAAAAGGTTTTCACAACAGGAGGAAGAAATGAAAGAATTAAGAAGAATGAATGCAGAACTACTTCAGAGTAGTCTTCTTCATAAGAATGCTGAAGTTTGACAGCCGAAGGAATTTGTTGAAGTTACTGAGATGGATCAAGAATATCCTCCTTTATCAGTACACCCTCAGAGGTCTAATCTCGTGGGTCAAGCGCAACAACGGTTGACAGTGCTACCATCAGTTTCAGCACCAACCACCATGTCAATCCAAGCTCCATTCATTGCACCTACTCAAGACCAGATTCAACCGGATGTTTCTCAAAAGTTAATAACTACTATTGAGTCATTAACAGCTCGGTTAGAAACTATGGAAGGGAAACAGTCATAAGTTCAACCAGAAAAGAAAGTTTACCCTGAATGGGTAGATTCAATTTCTCCTCCATCTAGTTTTGGAAACCCTTTTTTCCCTACTTTCAATGGCTCAGGCGACCCTGAACAACATTTGACACATTACGTGTCTTGTTGTGATCCTACGATGGGAACTCCAGAGCATCAAGAAGCAGTGAAACACAGATGCTTCGTGCGAACCTTGCAAGGACCAGCTTTTGTTTGGTATACAAGCTTGCAATCCCGGTCAGTCATCGGATGGGAGGATCTTCGTCAAAAATTCCTTCTTCAGTTCATCTCAACTTTGCCAAAAACGACAGTTTTTGATCTTACAAACTGCAAGCAAAGGGAGAATGAAAGAGTCTCTGATTTCATTGCTCGCTGGAAGGGGTTAACGTATTCCCTGAGTTTAGCACTCCCTCAGGAAGAACTGTTGCCAATCTGTGTGGAAACTTTGCGTGACGAATTACGCACACCATTGATCCCTGTGAAATACACAGGAGGGTTTCGAGACCTTACTTCAATCGCTCAGAAGATTTAAGATTCCCTTATACAGGCTAAGGCTAAATCTCGGGTAATTCCATCAGTTCCAGTGTAACACCCGAGACTTTTATGTTATATAAACCATCAAAGGAATCTTTTTCTACACAACACTTGCTTGGCTTGCTTTACACGCAATCGCGACCTTCCTCGATAGCTTGCGTCATACGCAATACCGAGTTTCACTAAACAACAATATGCTATTAAAACTAGCCGTTATGAATAGTAATAACCACCTTTTGAAATTTATTTTTCAAAATGGACTTCATTTTTGGACTCATAATATCGAAATTATCCTTGGGTGAAATTTTGGTATTTTTCTGAAAACTTTCAATTTTTGATGAATAGTGAAACCACTAAGTGGTAGGTTAAAAACTGAATTTTGCATAAAACTTAATTTTACCGCTTCTGTGAATGGAATTTCAAAAATCCGAGAGACACGGTTAATATCAAGGACTAAAATGTGGTTCAATGAGATGAAAATAATTTTTTGGTGAATAGTAACTTTTTACTTTTTTTTACCGCGGTTAATAGTAAATAGGGTAACTAAGGGTAAATATGATATTAATATTACCCTAACACATGTCCTAATTCTATTGGACAAGTTTAATTCGACCAAAAACAAACTTAGGAATAAAATATGACCATTTAGGCCCACTTGGATTAGATTAGGACATTTATTATTAATTTATTTAAAGAAGGGTTAAAATAGTTAAAATCAAAGTTAAATAAGTAAATAATTTTTAATATGGGGTTACACATAAGATAGATTCGATTGTAAATATTCATTAGAAATCTAAAAAGATTTCCTACATGATGGTATTTTATTTGTAATTTTTAGAAATCAAATAATTTAATTTATTTATGACACAAAGATGATGCAGTAATTATATTATTAATGAAATATTGACATAATTGATAATATAAATACCAAAATAAATGTAATTTGAGACTTTTTATGAATTCCACTAATTTTCTAGGTTACTATGATATATTAATGTTGATTTAATCAACTTTTTTCGAACATATAATTCTGTTATGACTTTCACAAAAATCATATATCAAATAGTGTCAAAATTGACACAAAATAGTTTTTAAATCAAATATTATATTATTAATTGTTATTTTATTCCTAAAAATCTAAGGTTCGGCCAAATGACTTAGATGAGAATATATATTTTAATAATAAACAATTTGGGGTTCGTTTGGCATGTTATAGTAAGTGTATTAACCATATAGTGAAAGAAAACAAAAAGACACGGTAAAAGTTAAATTAATTAACTTAGAGTTAAATCTAATTGATAAGGTTAAAATAATACCCTAAACTTGCCTAAATCTTATTGGTTGAAAGGATTTCGACCCATCCCCACTTTAGCTTCGAAATAAGACCCTTTGGAACCATTATAAACCGATTTTGACTTTAATGTAAAATAATATTTTGAGATATTCCTAAGGTGCCCCTCTCCTCCCTTATAAAAGGGCACCTCCTCCCCCTCCTCCTCACACCAATTTGAGCACTCAAGCTCGGCCAACCCCTGCCATTTTTTCCTCTCCACTTCCCTAGAATAATACTAGAGGTCCTGGTCTTCTCCAAAGACCAATCTTAGTTCCTTAAGTGGAGGATTCAAAGAGGCGTTCCAAAGAAGAGGTAATATCCATTACCGATCTTTTCAATTTCTTTCTTCTTCAACTTCTTCTTCTTTAGTTGTTTCATGATAAAGTAATAACATCAGTATTACTTACATACTGATATGTTATTATAAATATGAAACAACCCTAATTCACCTTCTATCCATCCTACGGAAAAATGAAATCACCGCGCGTGCGTACGTACGGAATACCGTCTCCACGCCGTGGTGTAATCTATTTTTCCACCATCACCTTACAAGGATGGGTATAATGGTGTAATGAGTAACTATATATGATTATTATGAAGTAATATTGATACTGAAATAATATATATATATACTCCAATACAATTCCATGATCATAGGAACGATATCATCACTCGTGCGTACGTACGGAATACCGTCTCCACGATGTGATGCGACTCGTTCTACATGATCTTCATTTCATAATGATTATATAAATGAATTGAATGAATGAATATGGTATATACTACACTAATACCATTCTGGAAATGAATTATCTATAACCTAAAGATAAGAATAAGAATTTATTCAACAAAACACGCATAAGAACAAAAAGTTATAAAGACCCGAGTAACAAGTAACAATGAAATATTACTAACAAGAAGCTAATAATATGACCATATATGATATCATATCAATATGTATGATTCTGGAATAAGTCAATAACATTATTTAAACCATTATACAGGAGCTTCGGACACGAACAAAGCAAATCGGACCTAAGGTAAGGGAAATATCACAATCTCATTTTTATCCGAGATTGTTTATTCGTAAGTAATTACTGGGGTGTATTTTATCATCCACATCCATGTTCCCTCAATATGTAATATTATTTCCATCCTTCTACAATAGTTTATATCCAATTTTACCTTTCGGTGAGTTTTTAGTAAAAGATACGAAAGGAATCTTTTGTCGTTTTTCATACGAGGTACTTTTTGACTTTTCCGACAAAAGTACGAAGAATGTTTTTTTTAACTTATACGGCATGAATGGATTTTTAAAACATTATTTCCAAGAAGCTTCCTTTACAAGTTTTCAAGTTTATTTTTAATCAACTTCTTTTATTTTAAAGTCGTATGACATGTTATGAAAGGAAAAATGTTTTTGAAGTAGAAAGGATATTTTCCTCAAGAATGGAGTTCAAGTACCTTATCAAAATTATTTTCCATCTAAGATAATAAAAGGGTTCTGTTTTTATCCCTATTATTACATGGATTTGATTATGTTATGATGGAAATATTTTTATGAATTCCTTTATCTTATATGAATTGTTTTGTGATGTCATGTTGTTTAAGAATCCCATTTTTATTACATGGGTTACGTTATAATGTATGGTTTATGATTATGTGGCACACATAAGAAAGGATTCATTATAAGATGGGTGGGACCTATATCTCCCTCCAATGCATTGGGTAAAGATTTTATATCTCATGAGATAGACATGGCTGGAACGGAAGGTTATTTCGGTTCAGTGATACAGGACTGAAACGAGGAGTGAACTCGGTTCAGAAAGGGACTTTGTCCACTAAGATAGTCTTGGCAATGAGTCATGAATAACAAGAAATGATTTTCCATGATTATGTGTGCATGCCACAAAGTTTCAAGTTTTATGTTATGATTATGGGGATCTCATTTTCACTTCTACGATTTATTCCATGTTAAGATATTATGATCTCTTTTGCAGGTTTTGATTTTCATAAAGATATGATATGATTTTTATTTCCTTTATTTGCCCTTGCTGAGCATTTGAGCTTACCCTTTTATGTTTTCTTTTCCCCAGGTCAGGAAGATGGATATTAAGTAGAATATGCTAAAAGGGACCCTAGATATGATGAATTAAATGGGAGACACTGTAGAAGATTTATGAACCAGTTGTTTATGTTTCCCAGTTTCTAAAGACACTATACCTATACGGTCCTTTGTGGTTTTGTCATATGTTGTAATAAGTGTGCTTCAATTTCGAAGTATTAACAATGTATGTAAAGTATGGGTCGTTATAGTTGGTATCAGAGGAAAGGTATAGTCAACCTTTGGAAACTAGGATGTGAAATCCTTAGTAAGAACCCTAAGGATAAGTCTAAGCATAGAACATAGTCTTAGTGTTTTAAAAATGGCCTTGAATAACCTAGGATAAGACCATAAGCATGAAAATTTTATTCTTGAATTATGTGGTTTCCTATTATAATTAGTGTTGCTCACACTATTCTTCTTGGTTTTAGTCAATGGATGGAACCCGAAGGAACCGTGTTAATGCGGAATGCGATGGGCAATGCAATGATTGTCCCCCTGAGCAACCAAACGATATGGGAGCTGGAATGCAAAATCTTGTAGCCATGCTCACACAACTTTCTCAAGCTATGAATCATGCAGGATTTCCAAACGAGCAAAGGAGGGAGCAACATTCTGTTGAATCCTTCATGAGGCAGCGTCCACCTTCTTTCAGCGGGTCTACTGATCCATTAGTTGCTGAACAAGGGATTAGTACTACTGAAAAGATATTTTCAGTTCTTCAATGTTCTGAGCATGATAAAGTCATCCTAGCAGTGTATCGTTTGGAAGGAGATGCTGATCAATAGTGGAATCTTGTTAAGAATACGAGGCAAAGGGATGAAATTGAGTCTATGGAATGGGACGAGTTCAAGAACTTATTTTTCAATAAGTACTTCCCTCGTATTCTCCGAACAAAGATGGAGAAAGAGTTCCTTGAACTGAAGCAAAGGGATGATGAATCTGTTAGTACCTATGAAGCAAATTTTACAAGACTTTCAAGGTACGCTTCTGGTATTATTATCCAACCTGAGAGTAAGATCGATCGATTCTTTAGTGGCTTAAAACCAAGTCTTCGAAGGGCGTTAGCCATAAGAGACTTCAATAGCTACGAGGAAATCGTTCGATGTGCTCTCAAAGTCGAGATGGAGATTGGAGTAACCCATCAGTCACATGGGTTTGATAAGAAGAGGAAGATGGAATTCAAAGGAAACTCTAAAGAGCACACTGAAAAGAAGATGAACTTTCCCTTATGCTCAAAGTGTGGAAAGAAACATGGAGGGAGTTGTCTTAAAGGGACAAGTAAATGTTTTAAATGTGGAAAGGAAGGTCATCGGGCATTTGAATGCCGCGATAATGGGAAGATGATGTCTAAAGATGCAAACAAAGGAAGGGATACACAGAATGAACCTACTACACTTCAATGTTTCAAGTGCAAGGAGATGGGGCATTATGCCAATCAATGCCCAAATCCAAGGGTTGATGATGATGGTCGACGTCAACAAACTCTTAAGGCTAAAGACAAAGGAAAGTCACATGCAATTTCTATCAGCGATGTGGAGTACGATAACGATGTGGTGAAAGGTACACTTACCATCCACTCTAAAGTAGCAAATGTTTTATTTGATTCTGGATCCACCCACTCTTTTATTTCTGAAAAAATTTCTAAGGGTATCACCGTATTACCTCAACAATTAGATGTTGAGTTAGCTGTGACAACACCTAATGGCACATCAATCGCATCAAAAGTTTATAATTCTTCTCCGATCGAAGTTTGTGGGAAAGTGCTTCCTGCAAATCTTGTGATCCTTCCTTTAGTGGAATTTGATGTGATTCTTGGCATGGATTGGCTTTCTCTACATGGAGCTCATATCAATTTCCAAAGAAGGGAAGTCACATTTCATATTCCAGATCAATCTACGATCGTATATCAATGCAAGGATGAACATAACCTTCCAGTGGAAATTTCTTCCATCTTATGGGTATTGATTCCACTAAATGAAGGTTATTTATCTCAAATGGTTGGTGAGAAACTCACGATTAAGAATATGCCCATTGTACGGGAGTTTGATGATGTCTTTCCGGAGGAATTGCCGGGTCTTCCACCAAATCGTGAAGTTGAGTTTTCAATAGAACTCATACCGGGTGCTTTGCCTATTTCAAAGACACATTATAGAATGGCCCCAATTGAGTTGCAGGAATTGAAGAAGCAACTCCAAGAGAATCTTGATAAGGGATTCATACGCCCTAGTGCGTCACCTTGGGGAGCACCTGTTCTATTTGTTAAGAAGAAAGATGGATCAATGAGACTTTGCATTGATTATCGAGAACTTAACAAGATCACTATCAAGAACAAATATCCTCTCCCACGCATTGATGACTTATTTGACCAACTACGTGGAGCTCAATACTTTTCCAAGATTGATCTTCGTTCAGGGTATCATCAATTAAGGGTCAAAAGGGAGGATATACCAAAGACGGCTTTCCATACAAGGTATGGACACTATGAATTTATAGTGACGCCATTTGGTCTTACTAATGCCCCTGCTATCTTCATGGATCTAATGAATAGAGTCTTTAGAGACTATCTTGATCAATTTGTGGTAGTCTTTATAGAAGATATTCTTGTCTATTCAAAGAGCAAGGAAGAGCATGAAGATCACTTGAGAATTATATTGAAGACCCTGAGAAAGGAGAAGCTTTATGCCAAATTTACCAAGTGTGAATTTTGGCTTCAAAAAGTTGCATTTTTGGGTCATATAATCTCAAAAGAAGGGATATCTGTGGATCCAGCAAAAATAGAGGTTATCGAAAGATGGTCGAGACCAACAACAGTAACTGAGATCCGAAGTTTTCTTGGTTTGGCTGGATATTATTGACGTTTTGTAAAAGATTTTTCACGATTATCTAATCCACTCACCAAGTTGACTCGGAAAGGAGTTAAGTTTGTTTGGATAGAGGAATGTGAAAAGAATTTCAAGGAGTTGAAAAGAAGGTTATCCAGTGCACCTGTGCTCACACTGCCTTGTAGTGGAGAAAGGTTTGTGATCTACAGTGATGCATCCAAGAAGGGATTGGGGTGTGTTCTTATGCAAAATGATATGGTGATAGCTTATGCCTCACGACAGTTGAAAATCCATGAGAAAAATTACCCAACACATGATTTGGAGTTGGCTGCGGTAATCTTTGCATTAAAGATTTGGAGGCATTACCTTTATGGTGAAAGGTGTGATATTTATACTGATCATAAAAGTTTAAAGTATATTTTCACACAAAAGGAGCTGAATATGCGTCAAAGAAGATGGTTGGAGCTGATTAAGGATTATGACTGCTCAATCCATTACCACCCTGGGAAAGCAAACAATGTGGCAGATACATTAAGTCGACAAGACCATGCTAGTTTATCCATGATGAGGATCACAAAAGATCCAATATTTATGGATTTACAAAGGATGGATCTTGGAATTATAATGGAAGGGGAAAAATCTTATCTTTCTCAAATGAATGTTCAACCATCTATACATGTGAAGATTAAAGAGGCACAGAAAGAAGATGTCGAGTTACAAAAAAAAGGTGAGAAATGTTCCTGAATTCAACCTTGATTGTGATGGGATAATAAAGTTCAGGAATCGGGTTTGTGTTCCTCCCATCCCCGAATTAAAGAAGGAGCTGCTGGATGAGGCTCATAGTTCATCATTCTCTATTCATCCTGGAAGCACGAAGATGTATAGGGACCTGAAAGAGTACTTCTGGTGGGATGGCATGAAAAGAGATGTTGCTGAATATGTCTCTCGATGCTTGGTTTGTCAACAAGTTAAAGCTGAGAGACAGAAGTCTAAGGGGATGTTACAATCATTACCCATACCCGAATGGAAATGGGAAAACATCACTATGGACTTTGTCACAGGACTTCCTAAAACATCCAAAGGCAATAATGCTATTTGGGTCATAGTTGATCGTCTTACAAAGTCTGCACACTTCATTGCTATTAGAGAGGATTTCTCTCTAGATCAGCTTGCCAGGATATATGTAAAGGAAGTGGTAAGATTGCATGGAGTGCCACTTTCTATTGTATCTGATCGGGATCCAAGATTTACCTCGAAGTTCTGGCGAAGTCTTCAGCATACTCTGGATACAGAGTTGAGTTTCAGCACTGCTTATCATCCTCAGACAGACGGTCAGTCTGAGAGAACAATTCAAACCCTAGAAGATATGTTGAGAGCTTGCTCTATGGATTTCAAAGGAGGTTGGGATCAACACCTACCTTTTGTGGAATTTTCTTATAATAATAGCTTTCACTCAAGTATTCAGATGGCTCCTTATGAAGCTCTCTATGGAAAGAAATGTAGGACTCCAACTTGCTGGGATGAAGTTGGGGAAAGAAAGCTATTAGGACCTAATCTCGTAGATGAAATGGCAGAAAAGGTCAGATCTATTCAACAACACATAAGAGCAGCTCAGAGTCGACAGAAAAGTTATGCCGACAACCGAAGAAAAGACCTAGAGTTTGAAGTCGGTGATAAAGTGTTCTTACGAATATCTCCCTGGAAGAGGGTTATGAGATTTGGAAAGAAGGGGAAGTTGAGCCCTAGATATATCGGTCCTTTCGAAATACTGGATCGTGTTGGGAAGGTAGCTTACCGATTGGCGCTTCCACCGAATCTCTCTCAAGTTCACGATGTGTTCCACGTATCTCTCCTGAGAAAGTACATACCAGATCCTTCACATGTACTCAGCTCAGAAGTTGTACCGCTGGAGTAAGATCTTTCTTATGAAGAACAGCCGATAGAGATTATGGATCGTAGCGAAAAAGTCCTACGAAACAAGACCACTCGCTTGGTGAAAGTTTTATGGAGGAACCACCAACTTGAAGAAGCTACATGGGAGCTTGAGGATATGATGAGGGAGAAGTATCCTCATTTGTTTGTTACAAAGTGACGAATTTCGAGGGCGAAATTCTTTTTAAGGGGGGTAGAATGTAACACCCGAGACTTTTATGTTATATAAACCATCAAAGGAATCTTTTTCTACACAACACTTGCTTGGCTTGCTTTACACGCAATCGCGACCTTCCTCGATAGCTTGCGTCGTACGCAATACCGAGTTTCACTAAACAACAATATGCTATTAAAACTAGCCGTTATGAATAGTAATAACCACTTTTTGAAATTTATTTTTCAAAATGGACTTCATTTTTGGACTCAGAATATCGAAATTAGCCTAGGGTGAAATTTTGGTATTTTTCTGAAAACTTTCAATTTTTGATGAATAGTGAAACCACTAAGTGGTAGGTTAAAAACTGAATTTTGCATAAAACTTAATTTTACCGCTTCTGTGAATGGAATTTCAAAAATCCGAGAGACACGGTTAATATCAAGGACAAAAATGTAGTTCAATGAGAAGAAAATAATTTTTTGGTGAATAGTAACTTTTTACTTTTTTTTACCGCGGTTAATAGTAAATAGGGTAACTAAGGGTAAATATGATATTAATATTACCCTAACACATGTCCTAATTCTATTGGAAAAGTGTAATTCGACCAAAAACAAACTTAGGAATAAAATATGACCATTTAGGCCCACTTGGATTAGATTAGGACATTTATTATTAATTTATTTAAAGAAGGGTTAAAATAGTTAAAATCAAAGTTTAATACGTAAATCATTTTTAATATGGGGTTACACATAAGATAAATTCGATTGTAAATATTCATTAGAAATATAAAAAGATTTCCTACATGATGGTATTTTATTTGTAATTTTTAGAAATCAAATAATTTAATTTATTTATGACACAAAGATGATGCAGTAATTATCTTATTAATGAAATATTGACATAATTGATAATATAAATACCAAAATAAATGTAATTTGAGACTTTTTATGAATTCCACTAATTTTCGAGGTTACTATGATATATTAATGTTGATTTAATCAACTTGGTTCGAACATATAATTCTGTTATGACTTTCACAAAAATCATATATCAAATAGTGTCAAAATTGACACAAAATAGTTTTTAAATCAAATATTATATTATTAATTGTTATTTTATTTCTAAAAATCTAAGGTTCGGCCAAATGACTTAGATAAGGATATATAGTTTAATAATAAACAATTTGGGGTTCGTTTGGCATGTTATAGTAATTGTATTAACCATATAGTGAAAGAAAACAAAAAGACACGGTAAAAGTTAAATTAATTAACTTAGAGTTAAATCTAATTTATAAGGTTAAAATAATACCCTAAACTTGTCTAAATCTTATTGGTTGATAGGATTTCGACCCATCCCCACTTTAGCTTCGAAATAAGACCCTTTGGAACCATTATAAACCGATTTTGACTTTAATATAAAATAATATTTTGAGATATTCCTAAGGTGCCCCTCTCCTCCCTTATAAAAGGGAACCTCCTCCCCCTCCTCCTCACACCAATTTGAGCACTCAAGCTCGGCCAACCCCTGACATTTTCTCCTCTCCACTTCCCTAGAATAATCCTAGAGGTCCTGGTCTTCTCCAAAGACCAATCTTAGTTCCTTAAGTGGAGGATTCAAAGAGGCGTTCCAAAGAAGAGGTAATATCCATTACCGATCTTTTCAATTTCTTTCTTCTTCAACTTCTTCTTCTTTAGTTGTTTCATGATAAAGTAATAACATCAGTATTACTTACATAC
Organism: Viscum album; assembly: GCA_963277665.1. NCBI lineage: Eukaryota > Viridiplantae > Streptophyta > Magnoliopsida > Santalales > Viscaceae > Viscum > Viscum album. The sequence goes on from OY728129.1 coordinate 1,438,520,453, forward strand.
TGATATGTTATTATAAATATGAAACAACCGTAATTCACCTTCTATCCATCCTACGGAAAAATGAAATCACCGCGCGTGCGTACGTACGGAATACCGTCTCCACGCCGTGGTGTAATCTATTTTTCCACCATCACCTTACAAGGATGGGTATAATGGTGTAATGAGTAACTATATATGATTATTATGAAGTAATATTGATACTGAAATAATATATATATATACTCCAATACAATTCCATGATCATAGGAACGATATCATCACTCGTGCGTACGTACGGAATACTGTCTCCACGATGTGATGCAACTCGTTCTACATGATCTTCATTTCATAATGATTATATAAATGAATTGAATGAATGAATATGGTATATACTACACTAATACCATTCTGGAAATGAATTATCTATAACCTAAAGATAAGAATAAGAATTTATTCAACAAAACACGCATAAGAACAATGAGTTATAAAGACCCGAGTAACAAGTAACAATGAAATATTACTAACAAGAAGCAAATAATATGACCATATATGATATCATATCAATATGTATGATTCTGGAATAAGTCAATAACATTATTTAAACCATTATACAGGAGCTTCGGACACGAACAAAGCAAATCGGACCCAAGGTAAGGGAAATATCACAATCTCATTTTTATCCGAGATTGTTTATTCGTAAGTAATTACTGGGGTGTATTTTATCATACACATCCATGTTACCTCAATATGTAATATTATTTCCATCCTTCTACAATAGTTTATATCCAATTTTACCCTTCGGTGAGTTTTTAGTAAAAGATACGAAAGGAATCTTTTGTCATTTTTCGTACGAGGTACTTTTTGACTTTTCCGACAAAAGTACGAAGAATGTTTTTTTTAACTTATACGGCATGAATGGATTTTTAAAACATTATTTTCAAGAAGCTTCCTTTACAAGTTTTCAAGTTTATTTTTAATCAACTTCTTTTATTTTAAAGTCGTATGACATGTTATGAAAGGAAAAATGTTTTTGAAGTAGAAAGGATATTTTCCTCAAGAATGGAGTTCAAGTACCTTATCAAAATTATTTTCCATCTAAGATAATAAAAGGGTTCTGTTTTTATCCCTATTATTACATGGATTTGATTATGTTATGATGGGAATATTTTTATGAATTCCTTTATCTTATATGAATTGTTTTGTGATGTCATGTTGTTTAAGAATCCCATTTTTATTACATGGGTTACGTTATAATGTATGGTTTATGATTATGTGGCACACATAAGAAAGGATTAATTATAAGATGGGTGGGACCTATATCTCCCTCCAATGAATTGGGTAAAGATTTTATATCTCATGAGATAGACATGGCTGGAACGGAAGGTTATTTCGGTTCAGTGATACAGGACTGAAACGAGGAGTGAACTCGGTTCAGAAAGGGACTTTGTCCACTAAGATAGTCTTGGCAATGAGTCATGACTAACAAGAAATGATTTTCCATGATTATGTGTGCATGCCACAAAGTTTCAAGTTTTATGTTATGATTATGGGGATCTCATTTTCACTTCTATGATTTATTACATGTTAAGATATTATGATCTCTTTTGCAGGTTTTGATTTTCATAAAGATATGATATGATTTTTATTTCCTTTATTTTCCCTTGCTGAGCATTTGAGCTCACCCTTTTATGTTTTCTTTTCCCCAGGTTAGGAAGATGGATATTAAGTAGAATATGCTAAAAGGGACCCTAGATATGATGAATTAAATAGGAGACACTGTGGAAGATTTATGAACCAGTTGTTTATGTTTCCCAGTTTCTAAAGACACTATACCTATACGGTCCTTTGTGGTTTTGTCATATGTTGTAATAAGTGTGCTTCAATTTCGAAGTATTAGCAATGTATGTAAAGTATGGGTCGTTATATCCAGGAAGGAGAATGGGTAAAGCATAAACTGCTACAGTTATGCTTAAACAAGAACCTGTACCTATTTCTACTTCAAAACCTTCATCTTCTCGAAGGTCACCACCTCCTGAACGCCAACAACAAAGGAAGTTTCGTCCAAGTGATCAAAGAGATCAACGACGAAAACAATTTTAGGATTTGAAGAGTAAAAAATACTCTTTCCGAAGCGATCAAGTTCCTGGTTACTTCATTTCAGCTCTGGAAAATAATTTGGTTCAATTACCAGTGCCCAAGAGGCCAAACAAGGAAGGAGATGAAGATCGTCCCAATTATTGTCCCTTTCATCAAATGTTGGGGCATCCCATCCAGGAGTGTTTTGCCTTTAAAGACCTCTTGCAAAATATGGTCGACTTGGGACAAGTCAAATTGAAGGGTTCTTCAGCTCATGTAGCGTGTGTTACCGCTACAGATCCAGAGGAAGGAGGCGAGTGGTAGGAAGTCAAAAGCAAAACTGCGCAAAAATATGATGATTGGATGGTCAGAAAGACAATCAATCGGACCCATGCCATTTTGTGAACACAATTGAAGAAGCCAATTGTGTCTCCTACAAAAGCTGCAGTGAAGCCTCCATCAAAAGAAAAATCCTCAAAAGGGCATCACAATTCAAAGAAGAAAAAGGAATCATAAGAAGATGAGTATGTATCAAGGCCTATGTTGTCTTTGACTCTGGAAGATTTCATGCCATCTACTTCAAAGCAACAGGTACCACCCCATCAAACGGCACAACCTAAATAGGCTAGTCAGGCAGGGTCTTTATCAGACGAAGAGTTAATCTTCGGTTCTGTTAATATGATTCAATTAACAGATCCATATTCCAGTCTTGGTGAGCCTGAATTCCCTGTATCAAATAAGGGGATCCAAGGAAGTTCTAGAGGTTCAGGATATAGGGGAAGACGTGGATCTTTCCGAAGCCACTACTCCAATTTTACCCCTGCTAGCACTGTGTATGCAGCAGAAACCCATGGTAGAGCCCTTCAGCAAGCTCAAAAAGAACAAGGAAGTTCTTATGCCAATGGCCAACTCAGTTTTGGAACAGTTATTTTGGAAGACCGATTAAAGGTTCCATCTTCTTTATCTCAGCAAGTAAATGGATCTAATCAGTATAATCTTCCAAAACCAAGGATGTTGCCAACTTCTATCCCAATACAAGATGCATCAGCTTCCAAAGCCTCTGCTTCCAAGGTACCTGCTAAACCACATATTCCTGTTGGGAAACGCAGACCTCTAGATCAAAAGTATGATATATTGAAACACTTGGCCCAAGTACCAGACAAGTTATCAATTTTGGATGCTTTGAATCTGTCAAAAGATCTTCGGGAAGCACTCATCGAAGCTTTGTCAAGTCCTCAGGAGTTTGAAGCTGAAATTATTGCAGCAGAAGTCTATCACATAGAGAATAATCCTGCAGAATGCCATGCAGTGATATCTTTTACTGATAAAGATGAAGATGATGTTGTGCATGGGCACATAAAACCTTTGTACTTATCTGGCAAAGTCAGTGGTGTAGATATCCAAAGAGTTTTCATTGACAATGGTTCAGGAGTCAACCTCATGCCCATTCGTACACTTCGTCGATTGGGCCTCACAGAATCTGATTTATCTCCTTCTACCATGATGTTTCAAGGATATGATAAAAATGAACAAGAACCACTGGTCGAAGTTACACTCAGAACCCAGTTTGGAGATCTTGTATCCAATTCAGATTTCATGATTGTTGATCAAGAATCAGCTTTCAACGTCTTTCTTGGAAGACCCTGGCTACATCAGCATGCAGCTATTCCTTCATCATACCATCAATGTCTCAAATACTGTTTCAATGGTCAATTTGGAACATTTTATGGTGATAAGGCCACGTTTAAGACATGTGAGTCTCAATACATTGAGGCAGAATTTTATCACATGAAGGGAAGAGAAAAATCTACAATGAAGGAAATTACCAAAATTAATGCTCTATATGGTTTGGAGAAAATTCCAATAAATCCATTTACACATTTGAGTACAGATTATGTGTTACCTATCAGTAAAATTGAAAAAATAGGCCCAAATCAAAATACTCTTATGGAAAGATCCATAATGTCAATTACGACAATTGAGCCAGACAATATGGGAGAAATTGGTAACTTACCAAACAGTGATGAAAGCATAAGTGGTGACGTTTTCATTTCATCTGCTGATGTCCAACAAGACTATACTTTTCCAATTAGGCCAGAAGAAGTTATAGAAACACCAGAGGTGAATAATGATGTCGATTCTCAATCCATCATCTCCTCTTTATTTCCCAAAGAAGGCACTTTATCATCAATAGGGTCGGAAATGGAAGCTTCTTCTTCAAAATGTGAAAATTTTGACATCTCTTGTGATCATCAGAATTTCATTTTTTCATCTACTATGAAAGTGGAAACGGAAGAAATAGCACATAATGAAGAGGAAGAGGAAGGTCTTAGAGATGATCCTCCAGCATTTGAAGAGGGTATCTCTACCATTGTGGATGAACTCAGAGAAATAAATCTGTGTACAGAGAAAGATTCATGCCCCACTTTAATTAGTGCGGCCATGACCCTTGAAGAGAAAGAGATGTATATTTCTTTTCTAAAGAAAAATAAAGATATTTTTGCTTGGAACTATACAGAAATGCCTGGGCTTGATCCTGATATTACTACTCATCATTTGGGATTACCAAAAGAACATCGAGGATTTAAGCAAGCCGCGAGAAGAACACACCCAACATATGCTTCCAAAATTGAAGCTGAAGTGGATAAGCAGATCAAAGCTAACTTCGTCAGAGAAGTTCAGTATCCCAAGTGGTTGGCTAATATTGTCCCTGTAAAGAAAAATAACGGACAAATTAGGGTTTGCATCGATTTCAGAGATCTTAATTGGTATTGTCCTAAAGATGATTTCCCAGTTCCAATTACAGAACTCTTAATTGATGTGACCGCTGGCTATGAAGTACTTTCCTTCATGGATGGATATTCCGGATATAATCAGATCTGAATGGCCTCAGAAGATGAGGAATCTACAGCTTTCAAAGCTCCTCAAGGTGTGTTTTGTTACCGGGTGATGCCCTTTGGTTTAAAGAATGCAGGTGCAACATATCAACGCGCCATGCATCGTATCTTCAAACCATTCTTAGGGAAGTTTGTTGAGTGCTATGTGGATGATTTGGTAGTTAAATCCAATCAACGTTCTAATCACTTGGCTGATTTGGAAGCCATATTCCACAAACTTCGACAACATAATTTGAAGATGAACCCCTTAAAATGTGCTTTTGGGGTAACCTCAGGAAAATTCCTCGGCTTTGTTGTACGCCATCGTGGTATTGAAGATGATCCTGAGAAGACCAAATAAATCCTTGGTATGTCACCTCCTCAGAATTTGAAATAATTAAGAGGACTTCAAGGACACTTAGCCTATATTTGGCATTTCATCGCCAATTTGGCAGGCAAAAGTTTACCCTTTACCAAATTATTGAAAAAAGGAGTCACTTACCAGTGGACTGAAGAATGTCAAGAAGCTTTTGATGTTCTCAAGAAATACCTCTTGAGTCCACCAGTACTCATGCCACCTATTGAAGGTAGACCACTTATCCTCTATGTGACAGCTCTAGAGTGATCATTGGGTGCCTTTCTCGCACAAAAGAATGATGCTGGGAATGAAAATAGCCTCTACTATCTCAGTAGAACTATGCTTGAAGCAGAAACCCGGTATTCAACTATTTAGAAGTGCTGCCTAGCATTAATCTTTGCAGTCCAGAAACTGAGACACTACTTGCAACATCACGAGGTCCAATTGGTATCTCACAATAATCTGCTCAAATTCATCCTTAGTCGTCCAATGCTTACAGAACGTCTAGCAAGGTGGGTAGTTATTTTGCAGCAGTTCGACATTCAGTATGTATCTCAAAAGGCAATTAAGGGCCAAGCTCTGGCTGATTTCCTGGCTGAACATCCTTCAGTGGAAGACACATCTTCAGATATTGAACACCCTGATGAGGAAGTTTTCTCTATTCAAGAGAATCCTCAAACATGGGAAATGTATTTTGATGGTGCTTCCAGAAGTCCAACAGGGAAGAAAATGGAAAATCCTAAATTCAACAATGTTGGTTTAGGAATTGTGCTCATTTCTCTAGATAGAGAAGTGTTACCTTATTCCTTTTAATTGTGGGAATGTGGTACTAATAATGAAGCCGAATACCAAGCTCATATTACAGTCTTGGAGTTAGCGCTCCAAGCACAAGTGAATCACTTAAAGGTGAAAGGTGATTTAGACCTAGTAATCAAACAAGTCAATGGGGATTATTCCATAAGAAAAAGAAGAATTAATCCCTTTGTATGATTATGTCAGAGAGTTAATGGAGGAATTACTTTCAGAACCAACATTTTTTTATGTCCCAAGATCACAAAATGCTCAAAATGATGCACTGGCTAATATAGCCACAGCTCTAGCAGATCCAAATCGGGACGAGACAACCATCAGTATTGCCCACCGTCGTGCAATTTCACCTTATGTTCAAGCCAAAACAGAGGAAATTAATGAAATTAGTCCCATTCCTGAACCATATGGTCATACTACAGGATGTATGTCACCTATCAGAGAATACCTTCAAAATGGAACACTTCCACCATATAGAGCCAAGAAAGAACAAATCCGGCGATGTGTGGTCAATTTTACTCTTTATGATAGCCCAAACCACCTAGAGAAAATTCTCTACAAACGTGGTTTTGATGGAGTTCTCTTCAGATGCATTGATGGTGAAGAGACAATGGCTGTCATGAAAGATGTGCATGCAGGAGTCTGTGGTGCCCACCAGTCTGGACATAGATTGTCTGATCAAATTCGAAGGCTTGGATACTTTTGGCCTTCAATGATACAAGATTGTGTTGATTTCACAAAGAAGTGTCATTCATTTCAAGTACATGCCAACTTCATTCATCAACCTCCATAGTTGCTTCATACAGCTAAATACTCATGGCCATTTGCCACATGGGGAATGGATGTGGTGGGACCTTACCCTTCAGCTACGACCAAGAAGTTTAAGTACATTCTTACTGCTAGTGATTTCTTTTCCAAATGGGCAAAGGTAGTACCTCTCAAAGAAGTCAGTTCTAAATGCATTGTTAGCTTCATCAAGTCTAACATCATTACTAGATTTGGTGTCCCTCATACCATATTGACGGAAAACGGCACCAACTTCTGTTCTTATGAGGTGAAGAAATTGTATCAAGAATACAAAATTAAATCCAACCATTCATCTCGGTATAATGCTGCGGCCAATGGCCAAATAGAAGCCGTTAACAAGACTCTTTCAAATATACTGCAAAAGATGGTGGATAAAGATAAGAGGTCATGGCCTGATAAACTCTTTCATGCTTTATGGGCTTATCAGACTACCACCCGCAATGCAACGCGGTCAACTCCATATTCATTGGTATATGGAACAGAAGCAGTCTTGCCAATTGAAGTTCAATTTCCCTCACTCAGAGTAGCCATTTGTGATCAGTTATCTACAGATGAGCAATCCCAAAAGTGATTGAATGAATTGGAACAGTTAGATGAGAAAAGATTGTGCACTTTGCACCACTTGGAAATCTATCAGAATCGAATAGCACAATCTTTTAACAAAAAAGTTCGTCTTCGTTCATTCATTCAAGGAGAATTGGTATTAGTTCTCAGAAAACCAATGATACCAGGAAAGAAACCTCCCAAGCTTGAACCAAAATGGGAAGGACCTTATTCAGTACATAAGGTCTACTCCAATGGAGCTTATTCATTAATCTCAATGGATGGAGAACTCATCACGACTCCAACCAATGCCAGATTTCTGAAGAAATATTTTGTATAAACACAAAATATGGTCCCCAGAACCAAGACTCTTACAATTGGTTCATAGCAGCAATGGTCCAGTATGACCTTAAACTGCAACTTCGTCCAACATGACGTTAAACTGTAGGAAAGACCCTTACGTCCAGAAAGACGTTAAACTACATAAGCATTTAAAAGTCCAGTATGACTTTAAACTGCATCATCCACGGTCTATGCATATGACCTTAAACTATTTTCACTTTCGTCCAACATGACGTTAAACTATAGAAAAGATGTCCCTGCAACATGACACTAAACTGTGCAGCACCATTTCTTCCTTTCTATATGACATTAAACTATACATCAATGGTCCAGTATGACCTTAAACTGCAACTTCGTCCAACATGACGTTAAACTTTGAAAAAGTTCCCTAAACCGTCCAACATGACCTTAAACTGCATCTTCCCTGGTCCATGCATATGACCGTAAACTATTTGCAAGTCCCTTACGTCCAGCAAGACATTAAACTGTGACGTCCTAACTACATGACGCTAAACTGTATAAAAGTCCCTTACGTCCAGCAAGACGTTAAACTGTGACATCCTAACTCCATGATGCTAAACTGTATAAAAGTCCCTTACGTCCAGCATGACATTAAACTGTGACGTCTTAACTACATGACGCTAAACTGTATAAAAGTCCCTTACGTCTAGCAAGACGTTAAACTATATAATCTCAAAGGTCCTGCATGACATTAAACTGCACCATTCACGGTCCATGCATATGACCTTAAACTATTCGCACTTTCGATCGACATGACGTTAAAATGGTACACTCTTTTGTCTTTACTGCATGACATTAAACTGCACAATCCCCCTTTCGTCCAATATGACGTTAAACTGTATTGTCCCCATCGTCCTAACTACATGACGCTAAACTGTACAGAAAATCCTTGATATGTCCTACATGAGATTAAACTGTTATTTTGTCCCTGCTACATGACACTAAAATGTGCAGCACCAATAGTCCTAACTACAAGACTTTAAACTGCATAGTCCCTTGATATGTCCTACATGACATTAAACTGTGCATCGTTAAGGTTGTTGTTATCTCTTGTTTCTCACATCGAGTATGACTCACGTGAGCTTAGAGAAAACCTCAACCATAACACTCTCTTTGGGCCCCTAACCATGTGTAAGTCCCAACAACATTTTTTATTAGATCATTGTCCCCAAGAACAACTTGATCATTAATTAATTCTTTAATTGAACTACACGGACTTTGATCCTTGCCATCCTGGCTGGGTATGTAGGCAACCTCCAAGGGTTCAAGACCGAAAACAATCTCTTCACATCGGTTCACCACCATCTCATATGATGTTGATTCGTGAAACCACACCTAGAATAAATATCTTTACATTGATTCACTTTCGTCCTTGTTATATGACGTTAAACTATGCAACACATTTGTCCAGTACGACAATAAACTACAATATTCTTTGACTTCCTCATTTGAGAGCGAACTATTATTGACATTGATTTTTCAATCATGGTTTTCATTTTCAAAAGACTACGTGCATACATGGTAATGCCTAAACTTTTTATCTTAGGTTAAACCATCATTGCACTAAATTCCCCTTTCACCCTTCAAATGTACAAACCAAATTTGTACAAAGGGTAGTTCTATAACTACGTGGACTTGATTCCCATCCCTATAGGATACGTAGGAACATTCGAGTGTCCCTCGAATCCAGTCCCAAGTCTTTTGGGCCTAACCCCAAATTTCACTTTCAGTCCCTCAGCTGAAAAGTCCTCATGAAAACACACACTGTGTATTCATTATTATGGTCCAAATTCTATGACCCTAAACTAAGATCTCTCATACTTTCGTCCTGCACGACGTTAAACTACATTTCAAGAACTACGTATGGCTTGATTCTCATTCTTATGAGATACGTAGTGAAGTCCAAAATTTCAATTCAGGACCCAGCCACAACATGATTATGGTTATCATTGACCTATGTATATCTATATATATTGGACAATACCCATATTTATGTGTTATAATCCTAACCTTAAATAGTTTCAGATCTTCATTCCCCTTTTCATGACTTCTAGTCACAAAAATGTCAAACTTCTGAGAATTCTTTTGCATGACTATGCAGCACATGCCCGTAGGTGGCCTTGCATCAACAGTCCACATAACAGACTTGTCAGCCAAAAGATGCTATTTATTTGACCATGAAGCCAATGCCCTTAGGTGGTCCTGCATATTTCAACCCCCTAAGGGGTTTGTTAAATAATGGTAACTTCATTCTTGGGAAGAATGCCTCTTTTGTCCTTATTTGTCTTAAAAGACAGTATGTAGGGATCCGCAAAAAATAGACATCCTTAACATATTTTTCCCATATCCTTTTTCATGATCTGAAAGTATTCAAGTCTGTGGTTTATTCTTCTTCCCTACATTTGGGTCAGACCTTCGTAGGAGTGATATTCATTCAGTTCTTCGATAATCTTGCCTGAAAATATCTTCTCCATATTCAAGTACCTCATTCCATACAAAAAACTCTATACTTTAGAAAATTTGAATCTCCATAAACTTTCACTGGCTTTTAGCACTAGGAACGTAAACTTATGAGAATTCTTTTGCCTGACTATGCAGCACGTGCCCATAGGTGGCCTTGCATAAACAGTCCACATAACAGACTTGTCAGCCGAAATATGTTATTTATTTGACCATGCAGCCAATGCCCTTAGGTGGCCCTGCATATTTCAACCCCCTAACGGGTTTTGTTAAATAATAGTAACTTCATTCTTGGAAACTACTTCTTCTAATGCCTTTTAGCCCTTTTTCATATCATTCCTCAGATTCAAATATTCTTAAGCCATAGTTTACATATTTTCTCCTCATACATGAGTGTGGTAATATGTTTTCAGATAAATTGTCAAGGAATTGAATCAATTTTAATCCATTTTGGTCAAAGCTATTTCGACCTTAAACATTAGCCCCTTTATATCCGGTATGCATGCCTTTAAACTGCCCACAAAAGACAAAGGAACTCTGAATAAAAGTCAAGTTCCAGCTCACTAAATATAAATTTTTTTATGATTTAGGTAATATTGAGCAATTAAAAGATTCAATGTTTGTAGGGTTATTTGTAAATAATCCTAGTAAAATCAAACTATGCTTACTAGGCCCATTTGCTTAAGTAAATTTGAAGCAGGTAATGAAAGAATGCAGGTACAAATGATTGAACATGAAAGTGTTTTTCATTGATACACAAGAGTTAGAAGGACATCCACAGACTGGAGTCTCTTCACTTTTTCAAGAAATACAAGAGGCTTTCAACATAACACTTCATTTGATTTACGGAATCCCGAGCTTCATCAGCAACCACCTGGAATTCATTCATTCAACTGGATACAATAAGAAATGCAGTGATACCAGCTCTTCCTGGAACAATTGTAAAAGGATGTTCTTGAGTGCGGTTTGAGAAAATTTTCTACTGATCAAAGAGTGACTCTGTTTCTATCCAAGAGACTTGGAAGATGGATACATGGATTTGAGAATGGAGCATTGGAAGTAAAGAGCCATTTGGAGAGAGTAATCTTTTCAGATATTTCTCTAATACCATGTTTGTCTTCTCTCCACCAACCAGTAGTGGAAAACATTTCAGCCCATGGGTTTTCCATTTTCATATCTGCAAGGAAATGACATGGAGGAAGAATTTGAAAGTTCACACCATTGTTGTTGCTCTTAATGCACAACATAACCGAAATGAAGGAGTAGCAGCACAACTAAATTTCAGGTGTATAGTTCTTTTCATATGGAACATTGACTCCTTGCAAGTGACCATGACCATATAGAGGCAGGTAGATTCTCTGTGGGAAATTAAGATGATATTTCTTCAAGTACTTAGCCAAATCTGGGAGAGTGTTGTCGCAGATATCATAGTAATCGTGGCCAATGATGTTCATCATGTCATCAATCTTCTTGCTAGCCAGTTCATCAGACATTTTAATTTCCTTAGGATCCATTGAATCCGCACAAAAGTTGAACAAATTAAACTCTTAAATGGGTTTATTTCTTCATAACATTTGTGAAAGAATTCGGAAAAGATGGCTAAGGCATAAAGGCGCGCAAATCTAAAAAATGGCGTGCAAGTGTTCGTATGCCGCACTAGTTTTTGACGCGCAAGTGTAAACCGCGCAAGTACAAATACCTTTACAATAGCGCGACATCAAGGAAAACATTTAAAAACAGAGCACCTTGCACGACTAAGATAACCTGTGCGATGAGAGCTCGAGAAGGTAGGAAGTCCGGAAATCCGGATGCTTGTACGGAGGTGAGGCCATGTATTTATTGGCCAGGAAGCCTATTTGTGCGCCGTACCCAGTGCGCTTAAGGCCTGCGCGACGTAAAATTGTGCACCGACCTCTGTGCCCGGAAGACTTGCACGCCCCCTTTTTCTTTGGATGGATTCAATTTCCTCAGAGTCAAATCCTCATTTCTTTCCGGATCCAACTCTGAGGGGGGACTTTTGTTGACGCTTCTTTCGTCACAGAATCTAAAAATCGGAAAAGGGGAATATATGAGCTCAAAGTGATTCAACCTTTGAAGAAAAATATAAAAAATCGACAAAGGCATGAACAAAGGATCAACAGCAACTGCACCGCGCAAGTTATATCACTGTCGCGCAAGTCCACTTGCACGACACCCTTGGTCGCGCAAGTGACTTGCGCGACCTAAGTGATAACCGCCCGGTAACCGCCCGGGGTCTTCTCCTGCCTAAAAATAGACCATGTGGGCCCCCCATTCGAGAGAATATTTTTCCAGAAACTCGGATTGAAGCTCCCGACACCCAAGTCTCTTCTCAAAGCTTCCAGAACACTTCAACGGTAATTTATTACCTAGAACGGAAGATCTAAAGAGAAGAAGGAAGGCCTAAGTGTTGAAACTTATCAACACTTGCGCGCCGCCTTATTTCCTTCAATAGAACTTGCGTGTCCCTTTTCTGGAAAAACCTCAAGAGGATTCTAAAGTGATTAATAAAGAGTCGCTCAAGTATTCTAATACTGGTTGAAAATCGCGCAAGTACCCCTCATGTCGCGCAAGTATACTTGCACGACCAATACTTGCGCGCCGCCGCAATACTTGCGCGTCATTCAAGACTTGTGCGCCCCTACCTTTTTGGGTGCCCATCTTGCCCATTTTACCCCTCTTAAGCCATTACAACTTTCCTTTTCAAGATTCAGTCTTCAAGACACTCTTCAAATCCATTTATGGCATGATTACTTGATTTGACTTCCTTATCTGAAAGGAATTCTATGGAATATCTCTCAAAAGCTAGTGATTTAAATATCCTTATGTCACTAAATATAGAGAGTTCATTCATTCAACCTCATCCTTTAAGATGAGAGAATCCTTAACTTGGGTCTCCTTTTTTAGGAATAATCCCCAGTTATAAGTCCTTTAATCTGGGCATCTTCCTTAGGAGTAAGCCCCAAATTCATAAAGTTCCCAAACTTGGGTATCCTCCTCAGGAGTAATCCCCAAACCTTAATTCCTTAACTTGGGCATCCTCCTCAGAAGTAAGCCCCAATCATAATCCTTTAATCTGGGAATCCTTCTTAGGAGTAAGCCCCGAGTCCCCTAATTTGGGAATCCTTCTTAGGAGTAAGCCCCAACCTCAAATATGGGCATCCTCCTCAGGAGTAAGCCCCAAACCTTAACCCCTAACCTGGGCTCCCTTTTTCAGGAATAAGTCCCAGTTATAATCTTGGGATTCCTTTTCAGGAATAATCCCCAAGTCCCCTAATTTCTCTTTAACCAGTCCTAATTTACCCTTGATTTGGGTTTCCTTTTCATGAGTAAAACCCAATCATAAGTCCCCTCCTAACTTGGGCATCCTCCTTAGGAGTAATCCCCAAGATTAGAGTATTCAAATCTCCATGAAGCACATATACCTTTATGGACCCTGTTCATGGATTTTCTCCCTAAAAGTGAATCCTAAACCTTCATCTATCTGGGCAGTCATACATACATAAGCCCCAAACCATTTCTTATGATTACATCTTTCATGGCACAATTGTCTAATTTTTTTACCAATACCTCTTGTTTCTCACACCGAGCATGACTCACGTAAGCTTAGAGTGTAAAAGTAATTATGAAATCCTTCATTGATCCATCAATCATAAACGTCATACTCCCTTATTCGAACTACGTGGGTTTTGATTCCTTTTTAAAAACAAAGGATACGTAGGTAGCCCATCTATGGGTTCGATCCCAACTCTGAAATAATTGTATGTCCTTCTGAATGATGATAAACTTTAAGTGCCCCAAACCATTTCATGGGTCTCCTTTTTTAGGAATAATCCCCAGTTATAAGTCCATTAATCTGGGCATCTTCCTTAGGAGTAAGCCCCAAATTCTTAATGTTCCCAAACTTTGGCATCCTCCTCAGGAGTAAGACCCAATCAAAATCCTTTAATCTGGGAATCCTTCTTAGGAGTAAGCCCCGAGTCCCTTAATTTGGGCATCCTTCTTAGAAGTAAGCCCCAACCTCAAATATGGGCATCCTCCTCAGGAGTAAGCCCCAAACCTTAACCCCTAACCTGGGCTTCCTTTTTCAAGAATAAGTCCCAGTTATAATCTTGGGCTTACTTTTCAAGAATAAGCCCCAAGTCCCCTAATTTCTCTTTAACCAGTCCTAATTTACCCTTGATTTGGGTTTCCTTTTCATGAGTAAAACCCAATCATAAGTCCCCTCCTAACTTGGGCATCCTCTTTAGGAGTAAGCCCCAAGATTAGAGTATTCAAATCTCCATGAAGCACATATACCTTTATGGACCCTGTTCATGGATTTTCTCCCTTAAATTGAATCCTAAACCTTCATCTATCTGGGAAGTCATACATACATAAGCCCCAAACCATTTCTTATGATTTCATCTTTCATGGCACAATTGTCTATTTTTTTACCAATGCCTCTTGTTTCTCACACCGAGCATTACTCACATGATCATAGAGTGTAAAAGTAATTATGACATCCTTCTTTCAGCCATCAATCATAAACGTCATACTCCCTTATTCGAACTATGTGCGTTCTGATTCCTTCTTCAAAACAAAGGATACGTAGGTAGCCCATCTATGGGTTCGATCCCAACTCTGAAATAATTCTATGTCCTTCTGAATGACGATAAACTTCATGTGCCCCACTGAGTGACTTTAAAACCAGCCTGGTCCTGATAATGACCAAGAGACTTTTATATAAATGTTTTGAAGGATACCATTGACCAAGAATCTCTAAATAGATATAGATGATTCTCTATTGATGAAGAACCTAGAATACATATAAAAGATTCTCTAAATTTCTTACATATTTAATCATTGATTGTTAAACTGAAGGAAAGCTCATTTTATACTTGGTAATGTAATAAGGATTCACGAACATACCTTAAATCAATAAAGAGAGTCCCGGAGTAGACAATAATTCCCCTCAAAAAGGTGTGATGTGTCCGACCTCTCATCCTCTCGTCCAATGCAAATTCCTAATCCTCATTAGCCCACAAGCTAATGAGCGCATACCTTTGGAAAGTAGGTCCAAACGGATGTGGAATCATTGGATGTTTCCGGTTCTACGAACAACCCCGTTAGAAACCGATCAGAACATTTGAATCTCCCATCCAGGAGGTCATCCCCGAATTCCGTGCAAAACATACATATCGACTTGTAATGTATTATTCAATTATATTTAATAACTTCAAGTCGTATACTTAATATAAATTCCAATTTACATTTTATATTTAATTATCAATTGAATAACTAACTTTATGTGGATCAAGTGGAAATCATACATGGTAATGACCATTATAAAATTCAAAATATAAATCTATCCATTTAATATAGAAATATTACATTTAGAAAGGTCAATCCAAGCCACCCTCGAATGGTGGATCAACATGTCAAAACACTAAAATGAATGTTATGGAAAAACATCTCACATGGGATGGATGATGTTGTGGGAATAACCACTGACAACTAATCACAAATATGGGAAGAACCTAACCATATGGTTCTAATTGTTATAATCATGGAATATAAATTCAATAAATAGCACCCAATGAAATCAACAGGCACCACAAAACTATTCCAAAATCAACGAACTTGAGAGATGAGTTATAGAACAAAAACCTTAGGCATGTATGACTCTCCTTCCCCTAGTATCATCATTGGATTTTCCATGTAATGGAGTAGATATAAGAAAAGATTAAAAACACTCCCACCTCAAAAACTAGGTCGAGAGAAAGAGAGAGGAAGAACAACTCAAACGGGCTCGAATACATACCATTACGCATCATATGTGATGAACGAAAGCTCAAAGGAATCAAGAATGAAGTATAACTCTTGATCCCAAGCTTAGTCCGTCAATAAAATCATAATGGGAGATAATGGAGTACATCTGACAATAAAATCATATAAGAGGAAGGAGGAGGTTAAATAATATCATCAAGGGTAAAAATATTAAATGACCCAAAATTTAACATGTGCATGGTGTTTACACATGGTTTGAAAAACAGCATGCCAACCATACATGGGAATCTATAGGAAGGGTTTCACCACATGGCTAGCATGCACGATTAGGTAAACCAATCCCCAACTATGAGATATGGATCTGCCTGAAAATAAATCCATATACATAGTTAGATCGAACCATGTGCCAACCAACACAGTTTAATGTAATAGTGTGACATGCCAAATTTTCCCTAAAAGATGAGTTCGAGGATTATAACAATACAAGGAAGCCTTTTGGACCTTCTCTAACTCACTAGCCATCCATATTTGGTCCAAAATAAATAATTTAACTGGAATTTAAAAGATCCATACATAAGTAATTAACAGGGTTCAAATAGTATTAACCCCTTAAAAGAACTCAACCTTATGTTCACCTTACAAGGGTGTTGAAACACTATATGAGAACAACTCTTGCCTCCGGGCTCATCTGTCAGCCTCTCACTCTGAAGTCTCGTTCTAAATGTGGTCGTGCTACCATAACACCTGTACTGGAGGTAGAGACTGGCCTGAGAGAGCCTTCATGCTCCGGTTAACAATGATTACTTCACAATCCTAATAGGTTGCATCAAAATCTAACTAAACCTATTTATGATCATACATATCAGACATGTGAACATGATACTGGAGATGCTGTGAAACATAGAAGACATCATTCATGGCATGGTACCACTGATGTAATAGAAACTGATAGGTCATCGTCCTGACTCACTGCAAAATATTAAACGGTACTATATAACTTTGTGACATCTTACCATGCTCCTATAACTATCTAGGCCCTAGCTGGGGAGATTCCTTAAGGAATAAAAAATCCCTGACCTTTAACTCTAAAATATGTCAACAATGATCAACATAAGATTTCTATGTAAACAAGGCGGTAGTCATACAATTTCAGATCAGGTGAACCTACTCTGAAGTCTCACGAACTATCCAAGGACCTATTAGGGCTTCCCCAGATACCTCTTTCCAGCACATGGTTAAATGAAACTACCTAACATATAAGTGATCAAAATGAGCAATCTGAATTATCTTTTGAAAGTTGTTATTATATGAAAACTCAATGAGAGGGAAATGAATGTCCCAAAAAACTACCAGAATTGAGGACACTTGCTCAGAGCACATCCTCTAGAGCCTATATTTTCTGTTCGGATCACTATTAGAAAATAGGTTATACACACAGTTTATCTAAAAATCATGGTTTTAGACTATCCTATAGCCATGGTTTTTAGGAACTGTGGGTATAGGTAAAATTTTCTAACATGTACCCGTAGTTCTTATTAAACTGTGGGTATAAGGGACCCGCATAAGCATTGGAAGCCAAAAAAATGTGGAGGAATGCAACAGGAGAACATATACCCACAATTCACACTGAACCATGGGTATTAGTGACATATATACCCACAGTATTCCTGAACCATGGGTATAGACTTTTGTATATAAGCCTATCTTCCGGGTTCATGCAAACTGTGGGTATAGATGTCACCTATACCCATGGTTTTACTAATTTGTGGGTATAGGGTACCTTATGTTTTTTGTATGAAAATATATATATATAAGATAATATATGGTTATATAATAGTAATTGAAGTTTTCATAGTGGTAGGATGCTTCAACGTTGTAAAAATGTCCTGGGTTTGAAACCCCCGTGGAGCATTTTACTTTTACTCACGGTTTAAATTAATATATTTATAGAGATATGGACTTATATAAATTTAATATTGATAGTTGATTTGGTGAGGCATTGTATTATACTATTTGACATTGCAGTTTCTAAACTCACCAACTACTTATTATGAACCTGATGATATAAATTAATATATTTTAAAAAATATAGATATATAATTAAATATGTTTAGTAGCTGTGTTGGTGAAGAGATGCACATGGGAAGCAGAGGTCCTATGATCAAAACCCATTCCCTTTTATTTTCTAATATGGACAATCAAATTAATTTAATGAGATGAATTTAGACAAATATTTTCAGAAATTATGTTGGTTTATTGGTGAGTTGATTCGTGATTGAAGGGTACTTCGCACGATTGAAGCCTATTGGACATGTTTTTTGTAATATGTATATTCATGGTTAAAACGATAGGGTATAAGGCTATGACAGGGTGGAAATTTCATGTAAGGTTATGATACAGTGAAAAAAACCTATGTCTATGGTTTTTTCAAACCGTGGGTATTGGCCATGGAGTTATAATGATGCATCGATTTCCCATGGTTCCAAAAACCATGGGTATATGCTATACCCACAGTTTTGGGAGTTATGCCCATGGTTTTTAATCATGAGTATTAATCATTTTTTTGGTAGTGGATTGTCCATCGGTCTAAGGGTGAAAAGTTGTGCTTAAAAGAAAATATGTTCTCATTGCCCTCTGAAGTCCCTTCTAGAACTATGATGTGAAACCATCATCCCAATATAAAATTATTGAATGAGGGATCCCATGTAGTCATATTATCCCACATGAATACATCCTTCCCCTTGATTCAATTGAGAAAGTCTCTTGAATAGGAATGAAGTGAGCCACATTTGTTAGTCTGTCAATGACAACCCATAAATTGTCTCTACCCCTAGTTGACTCATGTAACAAGACAAAAAATTCTAGGGAAACATTTTCCCTCTTCCATTTCCGGACTGGAATCGGTTGTAACGAGCCTCCTGGTCTCTGGTGCCCCACCTAATGACAGGTGGAAGACCTAGTGACAAATCCTACTCGATAACATTTCATCATAGGCCACCAATACTTTCATCACATATCTTGATACCTTTTGGAGATTCATGGATGAAATACCCACTAAGAATCATGAGACTCATGCATCTACTCTTCTCTCATATCCATAGGAACCCATACATTTCTATGCATGATAAGGATAACGTCTCTTCCCACAAACTAGAACAGAGGTGGGTTGGCTCTAGAAATATTCTCATGGAGAACCAATTCCTTAGAATCCAAAAATTTTATACCCTTCAAATTCCAAAGGATAGAAGTAGTTACTATCAAATATGAGAGGTATGATGTATTGTGACTATACTAAAACTCTAGATTCAACTCAAAAAAGATTCCCACTAACTTCCATTCATCACTAGCTTTATGTATGGTACGTGCTTGAGTTTTCTGACACAAGGAATCATGGATTATATTTCCATTCCCAAGAATAAAAGAAACGATAAAATTAAATGATTGAACATATTTATCACATATATATTACCTAAGGTTCAATTCAAAATGAGAAAAGATATATTTGAGGCACTTGTGGTGCGTGTACACTTCAAATTATCACCTAACAGAGAGTGTCTCCAGCAAGGTAATTCATGTAAAATGGCATTAGCTGAAGGCCATGCGTCAAATAATTTCACACATGTGGCCTTAACCGTTGAGATCTATATGAAACAACTCTATATTCCAACATCAGTACTAATCCTAGGCTGATGCCTGATGCATCACAGAATATGATGTAACCTCTAACATGCTCTAGATACATCATAATAGGTGATAAGACAATCCCCCCTTTTAGTTCCTGAAAAGATTTTTCACATGCTTCATACCATAGGAACTTTACCCCTTTCATTTTAGGTCCAATATGAGGTGAATATAGTCATGATAATTCTTATATGAAATACCAATAATATCTAGCCAGACCTAAGAAACATTGTATATAAAACACATTCTTCGGATTCTCCTAGAAAACTACAACACTAACCTTTACTGGGTCAATGGATACTCATGATTATGATATGATATGATCCAATTAGTGAAAAGTATCCATCAATAGATGGAACATAGAAATCCTCTCATAAAGATGATGCTCTCATAGTGAACTCAGAATGATCACAAGGTTCTTAGCATAGTTGTTTTGAGTATGAGAATACACTAATATGTCATCCACAAAGTCCCTGAAAAATAGAACAATATTGGGATGTAAAAACATATTCATTAGAGCCATGAAAATGGTAGGCTTGTTCATAAAAATGAACTTTATTACAAGGTACTCATACTGACTATACCTTCGTCAGAAATATGTACAAGGTATATCTGATGGCCTGACTCACACCTGATGATAACTCGGTATCAGATCGATCTTAGAGAAGATCATAGCTCCTCAGAGATGGGAGAAGAGATCATTTATTCACATAAGTGGATACCAATTCTTGATTATAAGATATTTAAAGAATCTCTAATCCACACATAGATATAAGTTTTTATATGCCTTCTTGGTGAAAATCATGGGAGAACCCCAAGAGAATGTAGTGGGCCGTATAAAGACTTTGGCCTTTATATCCTATAATCATTTATTGATCACTTGAATCTCTATAGGATTCATCCGGTGCAGATGAATGGAAACTAGATATCCTCCTCGAACATTCTTGATTTTAAACTTAATGTCTCTCTGATAAGTATCCTAGAGAAATCATTTTGAAAGATGTCCCTAAAATGATCAACTACTAGAGGCAAACAGGCTTGACATAAACCCTGATCCTCCATGAAGAGATTTTTAATCTAGGTGGCCACTCCACCTGGCCCATGATGCTCTTGTCCTGATCTACTAGCTTAGACAACCCACTCACCCTTATGTAGATAACTTATTCCCAATGCTGATGTAAATGATACCTTTAAATAATATAATTATAAAAAATCATTATACTGATCCAAACACTCCATTACAAGAATGAAATTAAACCCTATAATCTTGACAATGAAGAGCTTCCATAATAAAGGGTAACTTCTTATATTAGGGGAACAATCCCTTCATTAGAATATTTACTCTAACCAAACTCCTAAAGGGGTATCTAGGGTCATTACATTATAATAATAATGTAACTCTAGTATGAGACTTTCCATGAAAGATATAGAGATAAAGGATTTCGATGAACTGGTAAAAAAACAGTAGATACTATAGTATATAACACTATAATAGTATTATTTATGGTAGATTCCCCCACATAATAATCCTCAAGTATTAGTTGTAGTGCATTCAAAAGGTCTGATCTACGACCATCTGCAATATATGGACTACCATGACCATAACTGCTCTGTTGTTGGTGCTGGTGATCAGGGGTCTGACTACTATGTCTAATAAATCCTCCTCATCCAGTCCTTCCTCTGATAATCCAAATCCCCTCTTCATGTGTCCTAAAATAACTTCTCTTGAAGGTGATGCTAGTGTGGATACTTTTCCACTAGAAGCGGGTGGAAAGGTCCCACCTAACCTTTGCAGATTTCCCATACGTCTGCATGATATTTACTCTATTGTTTCTTTATCACAATGAGGGTCAAGGGGTCCCCATATTTGACACTGATGACACACCATAGTGCTATCAAAATGGGTACTATGTATATCACTTCCTTGATGAGAAACCAGATGGGAATGATTTTTTCCACAAGAAGAACTACTGGCCTACCACGCTACTTATCCTCTTTGTCCTGTTTTATTTTCATCCTTCATGTTTCACTTAGTGATAAGAGCCCGATTGACTATTTTCTTAAAAATAATTGGTTTGTAAAAGACACTCACCTACGTATGAATGGAGTACACAATCCAATCCTTGAAACATCTAGCACATGAAAGCTATTCATCAGATAGAAGAGTTGAAAACTGTAATAACTCAATGAAACTCAATGAATATCCCATAACAGACAGAGAATGTTCTTGAAGATGCATGAAATATCTAGCTCTATTAGATCTTAGCTTATAAAGAAAAAAAATGGATCATGGATTTTAGTCTGAAAGTTAGCCCATACTATGCCATGATGGCGATCAGCATGGGTAACCTCATCCCACAAATGCTTGGCTAAATCCCAAAGCATGCATATGTATGGACTGAACCTCATTTATAGAGGTGTCTCCATATGCTAAATTATAGAGAGGGTTTCCTCTTTCCAAGACTCGTAAACATGTGGATCGTCATCCCCGGTGAAAATAAAAGGAATTTTTTGTTGTAAATCGGGATTCAGATCATCCATCGATAGTGAAACACATAGAGCACGATGCATGGAATGTATCAAATGTAGTAAAAATAGAAAACATAGGAATAAGTTCCTATATTAGGTACAACATGTGGTTCCTCATGTACCACTACTGGATATAAGAATGGTATCTTAGGTACCACCATGTCGGGAGCATGGTCAGTGCCACCCTCCTGGCATATGAAATGAGGATGTCATTGAGGAATTATTCTACAAAATAAATGAACAAACCTCAGAAAAATCATTACGAACATATATAAAAACACTCCTCAAAGATAAATGTAAGAAAACGAACTACCCAAGGTATACTAACCTAACTACCAACTTATATGGACATGTATCGGTATGTCCTAATGTATATGTTTCATTTCATTTTACATTTAATTATTATGTTCACTCATTTTCCTTTTAGAAACATGACATGAGGGGATAAATATGTTCATAAATTTCCTTTTAGATATCATGTTCCACTTTATAATGGATAGTTCTTCGCTTTGAATTTTTTCCCCTTCACCTTATCACTGAAAATGACAAACATTTATTTATAGAATAATGGCTCGAATCGATAAATTACTCATCCCAACCCATGAGGTCCCAAAAAACCTCATGAATTGAAAAGGACAATCACTCAATTGCAACCAATATTAATACATGCATAACCTAACTATCAAAACATCACTCAATAATCACAGGAATATAAATAAATAAAATTTATGAAATACACCTATATGGCAGGGAAATATGCATGACATGAAAAATATAGGTGACTATAATGATGCATGTAATAATGATACTTTCCCTTATATCATCAGGCCAAGGATGAAATAAATTTTGAAATATAGTAACAATTATAACATCAACACAACAAGTTCATCACCTAATGGTGAAATAATTTCAAGTCTAACAAACAAATGAAGAAGAATAATTATAATTTATGCAAATCGACTTTTACCTAGAACATGGGTTCTCAACCCCCAATCATTGATTTTGACCATGTTCCAAGTATTTGTAATATCCAATATATTATCTATAAATAGTAAAACATGAACAGAACCCTTATAATACCACTTTGTGACCTCCCAGACCCATATTTCACTTAATAGGTGCCCTAATCCCAGTGGGCCACATGGCCTCAAGCGCAAATCCCCAAACACCAATATTTATTGACTAGTAGAGTGGGCTTAGGTTGTGTTTGTGAAGAAACTATTCCATTATTACCAAATTGTGGTGCATCGGTTAAATATAAAAAATATTTAAATAGTGGAAGGAAATTATGTAAACAGAAGACATAGTAGGTATAGAGACAATAATAACAATAACTGAAATAATTGGAATTACTGGTGATGATATTTCATGTCACTAGAAAACTAGAAAAATAGGGATACATGACAAAAAACATAACATGTTCCCCAAAATTATAATGTAAATAAAAAATACTATCTGAAGGATCCCAATCTATGGAAAATTCATCTTCTATCAATATCCATCCTAAATAGTAAGAAATCAAGTGTTCGAAGGTGTATGTTTCCATTTATCAACAGCTGGATTCATGTAATCTGCCATGGGTACTAAACGACACCTAGAGAGGTTGTGAGATAAATCTTAGTGGGCCGAAACCTATGGTATCTACAACATCTGGCCTGTTTAAAGGAACTGTAATAGTATGAAATCATGTATATATAATGTAATGCAATACCATGTAACTAAACACCCAAGTACCAGCTTCCAAACTCAGCTTGTGTCAGTAGATATAACCAGTTCAATTATTTGATTGTTACCGGTTTATAAATAAGTCACATGTTAACAATAGTGATACTTCCAAGATGTTACATGGAAACATGTAATGATATTTTATAATGAAGTCCGAAGGTAATAACCAAGGAAAATTATACCTAACGGGTTTCCAACATAGTAATAACTGTAGCATGGATAAGGGGGTAAGAGTGTAAATCATGAATCATAGTCCAAATAAATCCACAATAATTCACCTACTGAGTAGAAGGAGTTCATCCTAGGTAACAAATGGCTATGTAATGTCTGGGCCCAATGGGGTTTAATCATGGAACCAACTTTTCAATGTTGGATCCAAGGAGTGTATCCAATGATTCCTATAGTACTACCTATGGGATCCAACGGTAATATATTGGGAAACCAAATATAGAAATGGATCGGGTTCTAGGAGGGTCTAAACCTAATAAATGTGTATCCTTGAATTCGGAATGGGGTCCTCATGTTCTTGAGGAATTCCCTCAGAAATCCAAGGTGATCTTGAGTCAGGCCACTCCTATTTTGAAAAAGAATTCCTAAATAATTAATAAAGTCAATATATTACCTATCAATAGTGTGATAATTATAATTGAGAATGAAACCATTAATTCTAGTCATAATTAATCAATAAGTCCATTTGGTTCATGTGTTTCCTTTTATTACTGTGACAAGGCCCATTAGCGTGCAACCATTCATTTAATCCATTTATGGAATTTTTGATAATCCAAGTTCACTCCAATACCTTCCATTAACATGGTAAGAGGTTATATGGACCTTTAACCTTTTATTAAATTAAATTTAATAAGGAAAATTTATATACTAAATATACATGTCGATTTGCATTTCATATTTAATTTTCAGTTGAACAACTTTCCGTGCGTACTTCATGTTGTGAGCATACATGTTACATGACGTTATGAAACTCAAAATATAAACCAACACATTTAATATACAAATATTTCCTTTATAAACGTCATGACAAGGCACACCGAATGGTGGATCAAAGTGTCAAAACACTAAAATGACAAATATGAAAAAAATATCTCACATGGGATGGATAGAGTTGTGGTCATAACAACTAAAATCTAATAAAAAATTTCGAAATAGAATAACCATTCAGTTATAATGATTATAAAAATGGTATATAAATTCAATAAATGGTACTCGATAAAATCGGTGGGCCCCAAATGACATTCCAAAATCAACAAACTTGAAATGATGAGTTATAGAACAGCCACCTTAGTCTTGTACGGATCTACTCCTCCAATATGATCCTATGATTTTTCTTCGAATAGATTAGATCAGAGAAAAATTTAAAACACTCAAACCTCAAAAACTAGGTCGAGAGAAGGAGAGAAGAGGAACAGATCAAACATACTCGATTATTATTGTTGCACATCCAATGTGATGATCGAAAGCTTGAATGGATCCCAGATAAAGGATATATCATGATCCCAAGCATACACCTTAAAAACCAAAATGGGATAAAAGTGACTTCATCCAGTTGGAAAATCAAATTGGAGGAAGGAGGAGGTTAAATCAGATCATTAAGGGTAAAATTAAAAAATTACCCAAAATTTCACATGTGCATTGTTTTTTTTGCACAATTTGACAAATTGTGCTATAACCATGCCCAAGCACCTGTAGGAAGGGGAGAATCGCATGGATAGGCTGCACGATTAGGTAAACTAATCATCAACCATGTGAAAAGGCTCTGGACAGAAATTAAACCATTTACATGGTTAGATATAACTGTGTAGTCTACAAGAATGGTTTTCTCTAGTAGTCCAAGATGCCCAATTTTCCCCAAAATTTGGGTTACGGGCTTTGAACATACCTCAGACACCCTTGGGACCTTCTCTAACTCACTAGACATCCATAGTAGGTAAAATATATATAATTTCACCAAAATTTAAGGGATCCATACTTGAGTGATAAACCATGTTCTTACACATATATATTTATATATTTGTCTTTTACTTTCAATGGGATAATTAAACTGAAATAACATTCATGTTTACGTATGACCAACTATCTCCTTGAACATTGTATTTCGTTTCATAAATATATATTCTATAGGTTTTTATAATACACATATAATGTATATATATTATATTTATATAATGGTTTACATTATGTAAATCATGATATAAGTATAAGGACCAAATCTATAACAAATTAAGACATATGTGAAAAATAAATCCAATATTGCCCAAAGTGATACCTTAACATAGGAGGGTTCACAATCGGGTAATATAAGGACGTAATCAAACCATATATGGTATTATATATAATAATATGGTTATGTAAAATCTGTATAATAAAATTATATTTATTGTACATGTGGTTCGAACGATTACAACAAGAGCTAATAAAAAAAGGTAAGGGGATTTCATCTCACCTTAAATTTTTGTGAGTTACATGCTATGTTCTC
Source organism: Viscum album (assembly GCA_963277665.1). Classification (NCBI taxonomy): domain Eukaryota; kingdom Viridiplantae; phylum Streptophyta; class Magnoliopsida; order Santalales; family Viscaceae; genus Viscum; species Viscum album. Next base: position 1,438,546,935 of record OY728129.1, read on the forward strand.
CAGTATTTCCTTTTGTGTGGTGTATTAAATTCCCAAGATTTAATTCTGTGCATCCTGTAATTAAATTTATGGGTATTCACATATACATTTTATGACCATTATTTCATTGGGTTTATGTCTAAAAAGTTACTAAACTAGTGAAAAAGTTTTGTATCCAGTTTTCTTCAACTCATGTTTTTTATGCACCAACGTTCTATTTTGTTGTGTTTATAATTCCATTTTACATGTTATATCATGAATATAATTATTTTAATGATATTTTAAGTTTCACATAATTTAATTTTATTACATTGATTGTATGAACCCAAGATTCAATGTTATAGGACTTTCTAAAAAGGTTTTAAAATAATATTATAGTAATGTCCTATGGTCATTAAAATAAATTTTTACCATTTTATTCTTTTAAAAATATTTTCAAAGGAATATAATTTTTCTTTCCAAATAATCTATTTTTCTAACCATTTTACCATGAAAAAGGAATGTTCTTTTTACCTCATATGACATGTATAGATTTATCCATCAGCAATCCATTGAATATTTTGTTTAATGTTTAATGGTTAATTTTTAATAAATTTTCTTAGAATATATTTTCAAGGAAAATTGATTTCAATATACTTTTATTTTATTTCATGGAATTTTTTTTTCAAAATGGTTTCAAGATCCTTTTCTATGGTTTCAAGGAAAATAGTTCTCTAAATGTTTTAAAGCCTATTTGATGTGTTTTCAATAGATTTTTTTTTCAAATTTTTTTCAAACCATAGTTATATGTTTAAAAAATAATTTTAAGGAAATGGTTTTAAATTTTTTTTCAACCTTTATTTATAAGTATTAAATGTGCTTTCAAAGAAAAATGTTTTTAAAATGTTTTGAAGCTTGATTAATAATTTTGATGGAATAAGATTCTCAAAATTATTTCATGTATTTTTTATATATTGTGAGGGTATTTTCTATGAATATAATTATAAAATGGTTTTATGTATTAAAAATTGTTTTTCAAAGAAGAGAGTATATTTTTCTTAAGAAATGTTTTGGAAATATATTTCAAAATTATTTTATATATAAGATGAAATATGTTGTTGTTACTCATGGATTTCAAGGAAAAGATATAACGGCTCTATAAATATTATTTCTATGAAACATTTATCCTTTATGAAATGGTATTTATGAAATATTTTTTTTCATGGGTTATATGTTTATAACATATGTTTCTCTTTTATAGTTTATATGTTTTTGAAATCTGTTTCTCTTTAACTGATTATGCCTCTGATTATATAATTAAGAAACCAATATCTTTTCCTATAGGTTGTTATATGTTTACCTATTTATGATTCCCATTTCATTTCATGGTTTAATATGTTACTGTTTATGATTTTGTGAAGCATGTATGTATGATTTCCCTCTTAGATCGGTGATACCTATATCTCCCTTAAATTTATCGGGTAAATATTTATATCCCATGAGAAAGAAAAAGATTGTCTTGGGAGTAACCCTTGACTACTAATATGGCCATGGGATTGAACCATGAATTACAATATTTAATGAAGAGTGAACTCACACTACTAAGATGGACATGAGAGTGAACCGTGACTATAGAGATGGAATGAGAAATGAAATCATGCTACTAAGATGAATATGGTAGTGAATAATTACTACAAAGAGGTACGGGGAGAGAAAACATACTACTAATAAGGAATTGAAAATGATTACTTGTCTACTATGGAAATAATATGATATGATTATTTATTTCCCACAATTCGATGATTTATTACTCTGTTATGCTTTTTGGATTATCTTCTTTATTTTTTTATCATTCATGTCTCGTGATCATCCAATATTTAGTATGATTTCTGTAGTAACCCGGGTTTCCGGTACATGAATGCTTTCCCAAAGTTTCTTAATTGGTGTGTCTTTGATTGGGTCTCCATAAAATGGAGAGTTTCTATAAAATAGAGAGTTTCCATAAAATAGAGAGTTTCCATAAATTAGAGAGTTTCCATAAAATATAGAGTTTCATTAAAATATAGAGTTTCTATAATATAGAGAGTTTCCATAAAGTGGGGTGTTTCGAAAAAGTGGGGTGTTTCCATAAAGTGGAGTGTTTCTATAAATTTGGGTGTTTCCATAAAGTGGGTTGTTTCTAGAAAGTGGGGTGTTTCCATATATTGGGATGTTTCCATAATAATGGGTAAAGGTGTAGGATCGATGAATTTGGGGTGTTTTTTTAAGGAGTGTTGGGAACAAAAGGAAGGTTGTTTGATCCATACACGGTTGACACAAACTGTGTGGTCAAATATGGCGCATAGGTCAAATCTAGATCCAATTTTCTAAGAGAAAACTGGTTTTTGCTCAATTTATTTCGTTTTGGCTTCAAAACGCTCTTAATTAGATATTAATCTCCCAAGAAATCTGGAAAAACCGCCCCATACGAGTTGAATCCATTCCATAGCCTTCACTTGGTGATTTCAATTCCGATTCTGGAGGTATGTCACCATTCATTATGGATTTGTCTTGTTTTTTTAGATCTGCTTTGATATACTTCTCTGATCTCCATTCTTTCTCAAATATGAACCTATAGTTGGTAGATCTACGTTTTTTGATGCCAAATATTTTAATGTTGAGTTGTGATCTTCCTAAGATAAGATATCTAAGGCTGCTCTTGGAGAATCAATCCGATTTCTTGTGTGTTCTTCATCTGTTGTTAAAGTTTCATCAAAACCTTTGAGGTGGGTGTATTCTCTCTCGACACCTTTTTCTAGAATTGATTTTATTACATTCAAATTGTTTTATTGATTATGAAATTCATGGTAAAATGTTCATTTGTGATGATTTATGGTTTTTGTGAAATTGCATGATCTTGGTGAATAATTGTGCAAAAGGGGGTTTAATTTAAAATAATGATTTTAAATTATGGATATTCCTGAATTTCTAAATGGTTGATGAAAACAGGGTTTTCAATATAAACGGTTTTCAATAAAAATGGATTTTTATTGAAATGGTTTGGAGTTGAAATGGTTTGGAATTGAAATGGTTTTGACGGAAATAGTTTTCAATAAAATGGTGTTTTTATTAAAAGGTTTATTTTGTATTGATTGTTGGGAATATGTGTTGTGTGTTCATATTTCATATACGGGGATTGGTTAAAATATAACCATGTGCGCAGTGCCAAAGATTTAATTTCACATGGGAATTGTATATACAGGCCTTAGTTGAAATATGACCTTGTTCTCGGTGCAAAAGGATTAATGGAACATGGGAAACAATTACCTTGTGACGACTTGGTAGATTGATGAGAAACCACTCATGAGTATGGAACTTTCATAACGTATCATGCATGGTTGGTTTCATGGGTTTGTGTAATGGTTGGGTATCGATATAGGGATATTGGGAAATGGTTGTAAGAATTGTTTGGTTTTTTTCTAGAAAAATATATTACAGGAAAAATTGGTTTCAATTGAACTTGTATGGTTTTGGTAATGAACTGTTTTGGAACTGTGTTTATATATAGTTGTAAAATAATCTTGATAATTTTTTTATATAAAAATTTTTATATATTTGTTTCTAACTCTTCTATCCTTGTGGCTTGATTAGGGAAGTCATCGGGAAAAAACTACTGAGTTTTATACTCACCCCTGCTTTGGAAATCTGGTGCTTTTTCAGATGTTATGTTCCGGGACAGGGGAAAAGTTAATGTTTCACATGTGTTTAGCACTGCCTCGTGACGTTGGGTTGTTCATAGATTATGGATCTTTAAGCATGTGGATCATGGAGTCTTGAGGTCTTTGGAGAGTCTAGTGTATTTTATCTGTTGTGTACTCTGATACTTGGTTATCCTTACGTTGTTGCTTACTTTGATGTGGTTTTGAGTCCATGAAGTTGTTGAGTTGTATTTTATTTGTTCATGAATCATATAGTGAATTTTTAGTTATGGTTGGTATGATTATTGGTTAATTTCCTAAAAAGTAAATTGTCCCCAATTGTATTTGAAACCCTTCGGCATTTATTGCCAGCCTTTGGCATATTGGGGATGTCGCTTAAGGCCTAGTAATGACTCGTTCTAATCTCAAGCCAATGAGAATTGGTGGGTCATTAAAAATGGTATCAGCTTTTTGGTCCTTGCGTAACAAGTAGTCAACGATGTTCCTAGTTTTGGATATGAAATCTCATCTTGTCTATTCCTTGGGAGGGAATCTTAGAAAGGAGCAGGATTATGGGAACATGAAATATATAGCATAAAAGGATGTAGATAACCCTTTTATGCTGAACATCAAGTTACCAGGGAGTTGGGTAAATAATTGTTTGGAGAATCTTCTAGGATTTTGAAATCTCATTTTCATGGGTTTAGCTACTGAGACGAGTATGAAATGCATTATATAGGAATGACATCCCAATAGGAGTGCATACATCCTTTTGAGGAATGATAATTTTTTAAAATTATGGAATTGGTTTTCAAATGAAGTATTTTTAAAAGGCGAATGATTATCATATTTTGAAAATTGTTTAATTTTCAAAATCATGTGAAGTTGTTTCAAAAATAGTTGAACATGGATAAAAGGATGATTTTGAAAACAATGTTTTGATATTTGATGTGATATAATTTGAAATGCTAAGCCAACAGTTTCTTGAGAGTGATATTAACAAAGTTTTTTTGTTAGTTTAGAAAATGGCACCTGGTAGGCGTCATTGAAAAAAACCTAAAGAAGCTACGGAGAATGTGGTTGCACCTAAACCACTTGTGAACCAAGATCTATTTCAGAGTACTGTCCAAGCTTTTCATGTTGTGGACACAGAGAACTTGAGGAATGATCCATGACACGTAGATCATACCATCCAGTTTATGCAGCAGAATCCACCAAATTTTTGGTCTGATTCCTAACCTGAGAAGGCAGAGGTGTGGTTAGGTAGCATGAATCGTATCTTCGAATTCATCGACACACTTGTAGAGATAAAGTTCAAACTGGTGACATACATGCTCGAGGACCTTGCACTTCATTTGTGGGATTTAGCGGTGTAATCTAAATTGGATAAAGGTCTTACATGGGTGGATTTTGAGGAATTGTTCAACAAACAATTCTGTCCTCACATGTTAAAGATCCAGAAAATGACATACTACTTCAACCCGAAACAAGAGAGTATCTCTATCATATAGTATGTGGCTAAGTTCATGAACTTAGTATGCTCTGCACTATAAGTCACGAAAAGTGCCTTTTTGGAGGCACGCATTTTCGAATCCGGGCTACAACAGGATATTTCATCAAAGATTACAGTACTTTGTATTATAGACTATACAGAGATGGTGAACAGAGTGACTGTGGATGAACATGATATCTTGAGTTCTATGGGAGGAGGCATGGTGATACCGATAGGAAATGGTGGGAACTCAATAGTTGAGAATAAGAGGAAAAGGGAAACTTATATCCATAGTGCAAGTGGAAATCAGAACTCGACGTCTAGATGAGTAAACCTTCCACCACGACCCCATAGAAAATAAGTATTTTTCCAATGTAGTTCACTTGACCACATAAAGTGATATTATACGACACAACCTACGGAATTTCATAATTGTAATAAGATGGGACATCTTTAGTGCTATTATTGCAGTGTTCCAAGGTCAGGTGCTCGAGAAACTTCTCAGCTATCACAGGAATCGTATGCTTCGACTGGATGAGGAGAGAAGAATCAGTCTTGTCAGCAAAGCAGAGCTATCCATGGTGATTATAGAAATACCATGACTCATCAACTAAGGAAACCGTATCAAGGAAACAAAGAGAATAGTATAGTGAAGAATAAATTGTATGGATCTAAGCAGATGATTGTCGATGATCAGGATAGAGCATCATCAGTGAGAGGTATGATTCTTTTGAACTCTACCTTTGTGCAAGTGTTGTTTGATACCGGTGCATCACATTCCTTAATTTCTTCTCCTGCTGCTAACTTTCTTTTCTTAAAACTGGAAATGATGCCTTCTGTTTTGAAACTAAAAACTTTTCTTGGTGATAGAGAATGTAAATCCTTTATTTATAGAGCATGTTCTATAACTATTAATGTAGCTGATCTGAAATGGGAATTCTCGATGTTGGATATGGATGTCTATGATGTAATCCTGGCTGTAGATTGGATGACAATGTTCATGGCTCAAATCGACTGTTATATGAGAATAGTTAGATTCATGACTGAGGATGGCATTGAGCACCTCTTTAGAGGAGAGAGGATTGCAAAGATAGGTGCAATGATCTTGTAGGCACCAATGGTGGGAATGATATATTACCAATTGGAAGCATTGACTTTTCCATCAATGGAAGTGATCGAGAAAAATAGTTTTCCAGCGGTTGTGGATCAATTTTCAAATGTATTTCCCATGAACATCTCAGGTTTACCACATCTAAGGGAAGTAGAGTTTATGATTGATCTCCTTCCGAGGACAAGTCCTATTTCCCTTCTATATTATAGGATGGAACCACCAGAGTTACAGTAATTGAAAGTGAAGTTAGAGGATCTGGACAACAAGGGTTTCATTCAACCAAGTACGTCTCCATGGGCAGCACCGGTTTTGTTCATGAAGAAGGCAGATGGAACTCTTTGTTTGTGTGTTCATTATCATAATCATAAAAAAGTTACAATAATGAATAGATATCCACTTCCATTAATTGAGGATCTATTCGATCAATTAATGGGAGCTCAGTGGTTCCCCAAGATTGACTTGCGATCAGTATATCAAAAATTGAGTGTTTGGAAAGAGGATATTCTAAAGACAGCTTTTAGAAGTAGATATGGACACAATGAATACGTAGTCATGCCTTTATGTCTAACAAATGCACCAGCAGTTTTTATGGCATTAATGAATCTGATATTTCACAAATATCTGGATCCATTTGCTGTGGTGTTTGTGGAGGACATTTTGGTCAATTCAAAGACAAGGCATGATCATGAGGTGCACCTGGAAATAGTGTTACAAATCTTGAGAGATCATTGTTTGTATGCCAAATTATCGAAGTGTGATTTTTGGATACAGGAAGTACATTTCCTTGGAAATTTTATTTCTGATAAATGATTTTTATTGATCTTAAAAATATAGAAGTCATTATCTCTTGGTAACAACCGAATAATGTGTTCGAGATACGAAGTTTTCTTGGTCTAGCTGGTTACTATCGATACTTTGTGCCTGATTTCTCACGACTAGGTTCACTAATGACAGCTCTGACAAAGAAGAATGCTTCATTCCAATGCACGTAGGAATGTCAGATGTCTTTCTAAGAACTGAGATTTCAGCTTACATCGGCACCTATCTTGTTCTTTCCAGAATCAGGACAGGGGTATGTGGTGTATTGTGATGCTACTGGATTAGGGTTGGGTAGTTTTCTCATGAAAAGAAGTCATGTGGTTGCTTATGGTTCAAGTCATTTGAGGGTGCATATGAAGAATTACCCAACACATGATTTGAAGTTAGCTGTAGTCGTCCAAGATTTGAAAACAAGGAGACATAATCTCTTTGGTTAGAAATTTACTATGTCTATGGATCACAAAAGCTTGAAAACATTTTCTCACAGTGAGATTTTAATCTGAGGAAAAGGAGATGGATAGAGTATCTCCAAATGTTTAACATTGACTTGATGTACACACCAGGTAAAGGAAATTTGGTAGCGGATGAATTGAGTTGAAATTCATATTCTCAGTTGGCGAAAGAAGCATCAGGTGAATGATAATTGATGTCGGTCTTAGCCGACATGTATGTGGAATGTGAAGACCGAGGTGATTTTGATGTTTTCTTTTCTGTTACGCTTGTTCCTAATTTAGTAAAAATGATCAACAAGGCCCAAAAATCTTATGCAGAATTTATGGTTCTAAGTTCAAAACTCAATGGTGGAGAGACCATTGAGGGATGGAAACTTGATGGGGGTTTAGTTTAGTTTTTCAGAGATCGGATGGTTGTACCTATGGTTTTTCAAGAAAAACTCTTTCATGCTTACCACCATTCAATATAGGTTGTACATATAGGTACACAGAAGATGTATAAGGTGTTTATGGTACAGTTTTGGTAGAGCGGCATGAAAAGGAAGGTGTCTGAGTTCGTCCCGCAGTGCTTAACTTGTCAGCAGGTTAAAGCAGAGCATCAGAGACCAGCCGGTATGTTACAGTCTTTGCCTATCCCAGTATGGAAATAGGATCAAATGGAAATGGATTTTGTGACAGGTCTTCCATGAACGGTCTGGAAAAACGATTCCATTTGGGTGATAGTGGATGGTCTAAACAAGTTGGGCCATTTCATCCCTATTCATGAAACTCATATAGTGGAGGATATTTAAAAAATCTATATCTGAGAAGTGGTAAAGAGGCATGGTGTACCAGGGTCAATAGTCACAGATAGAGATCCAAGGTTCACATCTCATTTCTAGAAATAATTACAGTAATCCCTTGGAACTCAGTTGACTATGAGCACAGCGTATCATCCTCAAATAGATGGAAAATCCGAGCGGATGATACAAATGTTGGAAGACATGTTGCAGGCTTGGGTAAAAGATATTGGTGGATCATGGGAGGAGCATATACCCTTAGTGGAGTTCTCATATAATAACAGCTATCAAGCCTTGATACACATGGATCCGTTTGAATAATTGTATGGGCGTCCTTATCGTTCTCCACTATGATGGGTGGATACGGGTGAAACAACACTAGTCAGACCAAGCCTTGTACAAGAAAAAATAGAGAAGATCTAGTTGATTAGAATGTTGATGGAGGCAGCTCTGAGTCTTTAGAAATCTTTTGTAGATCACCGTCGAAGACTGTTGTTGTTCATTGTGGGTGATCATGTCTTCTTGAGGATCTCTCAAAGGATTGGACATCGTTGCTTTGGGAATAAGGTAATGTTATCTCTTAGATACATTTTCCCTTTTGAGATACTAGAATAGGTTAGAGAGGTGGCATATCTGTTGGCATTACCACCATAGTTTAGTTCGGTGGATAATGTGTTCCATGTATCACATTTGAAAAAATTATCCCCCTGATGCTGACCATGTCATCAGATAGGATCACGTTGATCTAGAAATGAATGCATCAATGGTACATATTCTAGTAGGGATAATGTATAGACAAGAGAAATTCTTTTGGGGTAAAATCATCGGCCTAGTACCTGTTTTATGGAAACATGGTTAGATTCAAGAAGAGACATTGGAACATGAGATGGAAATAAAATAGTAGTGTCTGGAACTCTTTTTGGCCAGTAACAACTTTCTAAATTCCAAGGATGGAAAGACCAATGGTGGGGAGAATGTAGTACCCCCAGTTTTAGTTACATAACCCCCTTTCCTCACATTTTTTTAATTGGTGTGTCTTTGATTGAATTTCCATAAAATAAAGAGTATCCATAAAATAGAGAGTTTCCATAAAATAAAGAGTTTCCATAAAATAGAGAGTTTTCATAGTAAAGAGACTTTCCATAAAGTTGGTTGTTTCTATAAAGTGGAGTGTTTCCATAAAGTTGAGTGTTTCTATAAAGTGGAGTGTTTCCATAATGTGGGGTGTTTCCATAATGTTGGGTGTTTCCATAAAGTGGTTTGTTTCCATAAAGTAGGGTGTTTCCATAAATTGGGATGTTTCCATAAAAATGGGTAAAGGTGAAAAATGGAATAATTTTGGTTTTATTTAGAAGTTTGGGGACCAATAGGAAGGTTTCATTATCCATACATGGTTGGCTCAAACCATGTGGTCAAATATTGCGCAGAGGTCAAATCTAGATCCTATTTTCTAGAAGTTTACTCATTTTTTCTCTTTATATTTTGTTTTGTCTTCAAAACGCTTCTAATTCTAGATTACTCTCCCTATAAGGCTTTAAAACCCTCCCTAAATGAGTTGAAGCCATTCTGGAGGCTTCCCTTTGTGATTTCGAGTCCGATTCTTGAGGCATGCCACCATTCTTTACGAATTTGTCATGTTTTCTTAGATCATCATAGATCTACTTCTCATGTCTCCATTATTTATTATATATGAACCTATAGTGGGTTGGTATACGTTTCTTTATGTAAAATATTTTAATTTTGAGTCGTGATCTTTCTAGGATAAGAGATCTAAGGCTACTCTTGGAGAATCGACTCGCTTCCATGTGCGTTCTTTGTCTGTTGTAAAGGTTTCGTCAAAACCTTAGAGGTAGGTGGCTTCTCTCTCAACTTCTCTTTCTAGAATTGATTGTCTTAGATTCAAATTGTTTTCTTGATTGCTAAATTCATGGAAAATATTCATTTGTGTTGATTTATGGTTTTTGTGAAATTTCATGATCTTGGTGAATAGTTGTGAAAATGGGTGTTTAATTTAAAATGATGATATTAAATTATTGATTTTACGGAATTAAAAAATTGTTGATGAAAAGTGGGGTTTCAATATAAATGTTTCTTTATTGAAATGGTTTGGTGTTGAAATGGTTTGTCATTGAAATGTTTTTGACTAAAATAGTTTTCATTAAAAATGTGTTTTTATTTAAAGGTTTATTTTGGATTAATGGATGTTCATATGTGTTATGTACATACACAGAGATTGGTAAAAAAATATGACATTTTTCTTGAGTCCAAATGTTTAATGACACATGGGAATTGCATATATGGGGCTCAGTTGAAATATGACCTTGTGCTCTGTGCCACAGGATTAACGACACATGGAAAAAAATTACATAGTGATGACTTGGTAGATCGACGAGAATCTACTCATGAGTATGGAACTGTCATAATGTAGCATGCATGGTTGGTTGCATGGGTTTGAGTAATGGTTGTGTATACCGATATAGGGATATTGGGAAATGGTTGTAAAGATTGTTTGGTTATTGTTCAGGAATAATATCTTGCGGTAAAAATTAGTTTCAATTGCACTTTTATGGTTTTGGTAATGAATGGTTTTGGAAACATGTTTATATTTAGTTATCAACTACATTTGAGAAATTTTTTTATATAAACCATTTTATATAATTGTTTTTAACTCTTCTATCTTAGTGGTGTCAGTAGGAAAGTCATTGGGAAAAACCTACTGTGTTTTATACTCACCCATGTTTTGGAACTTTGGTAATTTTGCAGATGCTATCTTTCAAAAGAGGTGAAATGGTAATGTTTCACACGTGTTTAGAACTACCTCATGATGTTGGGATATTCAGATATTTTGGATCCTGGAGCATGTGGAGCATGGTGTCTTGAGGTATTTGGAGAGTCTTGTGTAGTTTATCTGTTTTGTACTCTAATACTTGGTTATCCTTCCGTTGTTGCACACTTTGATGTGGTTTTGAGTGTATGAAGTTTTTGAGTTTTCTCTCATTTGTTCATGAATCATATAGTGAATGTTTGGTTATATTTTTTAGGTTTATTGGTTTATTTCTTAAAGGGTAAATCATCCCCCACTTGTATTTGAAACCCTTCGACATTTATTTCGAGCCTTTGGTGTCTTGGGGATGTCCCTTATGGCCTAGAAATGACTCGTTGTACTCTCAAGCCAATGAGAATTGGTGGGTCATTACAATTTCTAATAAGGAGGGTATTATATTCTAACGTTATTATCAAGTTCCATGCCCTTTTGTTCATGTTATGTGTAACGCCCCGACCCTAATTACCTAGAGTCGGTGCATTATTACATAATATTGGCATGATCACGAGAAAGATCAAGTCTCGAAAGACCAATTAGTTTAGTAGCCTTGGAATAACTAGATACATCCATAAGTTTTTACATTACATCATAAAAAACATCTTGTCTTCATATCCCCTCATACTATCCCTGCAGGTCATTCATAAATTACTTCTTCATAATCCTGGGAAAAATAAAACATTGAAAGGGGTGAGCTCGGATGCTCAGTAAGGATAACATTATAGCAGAAGCCTTCATAAATAATCATAAACACTTAAGGAAATTTATAACTAAAACAAAAGCCTTTTAAACTTGAACTTCAGCATAAAATGGAAAAGGTAAAATGAAATAATACCATTTACTTACTCACATGGATATTCTACTAGTCGAATGATCACATGCAATATCAATAACCACTTTCATAATGATGGAATGCATAATGCTAAACATTAATTTCTTTTCAAGGCCTCGTCCTAAGACATTGGGGCTAACTGTAACCGGAACCCAACCCGGAGTGCCTCTAATAACCGGACACCAACCCGGAGTGCCTCTAATAACCGGACACCAACCCGGAGTGCCTTTAATAACCGGAGACCAAACCGGAGGGCTTACTTTTACCAGTCCCTAACCTGGAGAGCTTACTTTTACCAGTCCCCAACCTGGAGGGCTTACTTTAACCAGTCCCCAACCTGGAACATACTTGTCCAACACATTCATATGAAGTAAAGGTTGAAATATAACATAAACATTCTTATTGGAACTAACATATGAAATGTCAATACTTTACTCATAAACCATGAATGCTATAAAAATAACACATCCACAGTCAAACATAACTCATTCGATATAATATGGAAGATTGTATTGTATCACATTAACCTTAATCAAGAATAATGAAGGATGTTGACATAGATGAAAATAATCATCAAAACAATTTGAGAGAAATATACCCCTTTTCTTGAAATCATTCAGAAGTCACACTATTTGTCAAGAATCCATTTAAAATAGATTTTTTAATCAAAGTGTCCCATACCACTTTTAAACTTTTAAAAGGAGTTTTGATTTTAAAACTTTAATGTCCATATAAATAAATCCTTAAAACCATTTTTAAAACATGGACATTAATGAGCAAGATTTAGAATAATAAGTCTTTAAAACATTTAAAAATGGTATTTTAGTTAGAGATTCTAACCAAATGAGACACTTGAATACAAATAATTGAGGTAATCAAAACTTTGTAATATCATGAGAATAAAGGTATTCATGATATACTATGTCAAAGTACATTATATACACCACATAAAAGTGATTTGGTGTATATCAACAAAGAAGTCTCAATGGAATGTAAATTGAGATGAAATCTCTCATAAAGGCCGTATCCTTAGGTTAAGGATAAATCAACGACATAATTATGTGTGACAAATATAAATACACTAAATATGATTGGATATTCAGTGTAAAATAATCAAAGGATATTCACACATATTCTTGTAAAAACAACACCAACAAATTGGATGTTTAACTCAACAAATGGTGAATGAGTTAAAATTACTCTTATCAAATTCATATCAATGACTTGAGAATTACCAATGAGTGATTATGTGTATCAAACTTATATCCACAGGAAGGGGAGTGGAAATTATGACATAATCAAATGAATAGTGATTCCACACATAATCATGGAGTAATATAATCAATGAAATATGCGTAAAGCCAAATGAGTGGGAATTGAAATCTCAAATTCCCTTACCGATTAGGTAACATATGAAACATACACCCATGAAAGAAGTATCATACCATGATGATGTAAATACCCATAAATTAAAGTATATTACACAATGAATACAATCATGGGCAGTACACATACACCACATGCAATAATTAAGTGGTGATCAATGGAAATCTCACGAAATTAAAAGTGAGATAAGAAACCCCTTACCACGTTAATCAACTGAGTCATATGGACAAAAGTTAATAACCACAAAATGATTTACAGAATAACATGAATATAAATAGAATCATGAATATATATCAAATGGCAGTACACAATACACCACTTTCAATAATTTAGTGGCGAAAAATGGTGAAATAATTGTTATTGAATTATACAAGAATCATTTACTTTAATATGATATCATATATGATCTTTTAACATTTATTTGTTAATAATATCTTAGAATTATCGTCATTTCGGGTGTTAACGGGTCCATTTTACTTTATATTCTTTGTTATGTGAGCCATATTCGTTATTAATGGGATGTATATTATTCATATCCAGAATGATATCAAGTCCTTAGATACTATTTTTAAATCATCAAATGATAATTATACTTGAATGGATATGATGGACAATGAATCTCATCGCGTTCGTGGAGACGGTAGTCCGTACATACGCACGAGTGACAATATCATTCTTTTGATATTAAAATAATATATAATTGGATTTTATATCATATATACAGAATCATTATCATTTTATATTTATTATTTACATGAGTTACAAATCATTATTATACCCATCCAAATAATAATATATTGAATAACAATTACACCACGACGTGGAGACGGTAAGCCGTACGTACGCACGTACGGTGACATGTTATTCAAAGGATTGATAGAATACTGAATATGGTTGTACCATATTTATAATAACATCACAGTATATATATGATACTGGAGTTATTATTTTATAATGGTAATAACAAAGAAAGAGGAAGTGGAAGAAGAAAGTAACCTAAAAAGGGGTGGTGAAAACATTACCTCTTCTTCGGGTTCTTCCTTTTTATTTGATCAAAAGGGCTCCTTAGGTTGGCTTTCTGATCAAACTAAGGCCTCTATGTTGTAGTGAAGGAAGTTGAGATAGTATTTGGGCAGGGTTTGGCCGAACCAAAGGGCTTTGAAGGTGTGAATAAATGAGAAGGAGGAGTGCCCTTTTATAAGAGGGGTGAGGGGCACCTTTGGAAAAGCTAGAGATATTAGTTTATAATGAATTCATATTCGGTTTCCAATGGCTCCAAAGTTGACTATTCAAAGGTTAAGGTGGGGATGGGTCGAAAACAACTCAACCAATAGAATTTAGACAGGTTTGGGTACTTATATTAACCTTATCTTTAAGTATTAACTCTAAGTTAATTAGTTTCACTTTTACAATGTCTCTTTGTATTTTTATATTATATGGTTAATAAACTTAACATATACATACAAGCGACCCCCAAGTGGTCCATTAATGATACAAATATCATTATATAAGTCTCTTGGCCGAACCATAGATTTTTAGGAATTTAATATCAATTAATAATATAATATTTGTTTTAAAAACTCTTTTATGTCAATTTTGACACTATTCAATAGTTGATTTTTGTGAAACTTATAACAGATTGATTACATCGAAAAAAGTTAATTAAATCAATACTAATATATAATATTATCCTAGAAAATTATTTTAGTTCATTAAAAGTTTCATATTATATTTATTTGTGTATTTTTAATATCAATTATTTTGATTTTTCACTATTATAGTAATTACTGGATCATCATTGTGTCATAAATAAATTAAATTATTTAATGTATAAAAATTATAAATAAAATATCATTATGTGGGAAATCGTTTTATTTTTCTAAGGAATATTTATAATCTAAAATACAACATATATAACCCTCTGTAACAATTGTTTTGTTAAAAGATATATGCTTGTGTCATTTTTGTATTTATTTTAACTTAATTAAAATAAAGTGTCATTATCACTTACAAGTGGATCCATGGGGTCCCAAAATAGACCCAAAGATGCCAATGGTCGACCATGTATCAACCAATAGAGTTAAGACACGTTTTAGGGTAATTTAGTATTATTATAATATTATTTTTTAACCCTTATTTACCGGATTTACCCTTAACCATGGTAAATAAAATATTTACCGCAGTAATTATTCAAAATGTCTAAAAATAAAAGTTACCTATTTACACAATTTGAACATCCTGATTCCAAATATGGAATCCATTTTTCTAAATTCAAAACACATAAGTGGCAGAAATTAATTTAAAATTAATTTCCGCTGTCAAAACAAAAAGCGTGTTTTTAAGAGATAATAACTATCAAAAGATTGACACTTGTTTATGTTCGGTTTAATTGTAAAATTATGTCCAATGACCAAAATTATATTAAATGGTAAAAATATATTCTAACTATACTTTAAAACAACTCAAATTCATAATTTATCACTATTAATTATTTTGATTAAAAAAGTTGTTTTTAATTAAAATTTAGTAATTTTCACTATTCATCAAAATATGAAAGATATCCAAAAAGTACCAAAATTTCACCCTAGGCTAATTTCGATATTACGAATCCAAAAATGAAGTCCATTTTGAGAGATAGAATTTATAAAATTTCAAAAAGTAGGTATTACTATTCATAACGGCTAGTTTGATTGGTTATGGTGTGTTAAAATCTCGAAGTTGTGTACAATGCACGCCATTGCATTATTTGAAAGGAAACATACCGAGGAAACTTGGGATGTTACATTCTCCCCTCCTTCAATAAATTGCATCCTCGCAATTTTTAAAATTTTGCATGGGAATATAATGTAAAGTCCCACATCGGAAAAAGAGCCAATAAAACTATCACTTTAAAAGAAAGAAAGAGAGGTATAAGGGTCATCCAAGATAACCCATACTAGGATTCCATGTAAGAAAACATGGATATGGATGATAAACTAAGTGTCACGTTCTGATGGAGAGGGATAGAAATCATGATCAGGAGAAAGTTAACAATGAGAAAACCACAAACTTGTGTTGGGACAAACGACCATTAGTCTCCTAGTAGGAAAGTAAACGGACAACATTTTTTTTTAAAGTTACATTACATAAGGAAGAGGAATTCATTTATGATATTGACTAAGAACATTTTGATATATACTTACATTTTAAGTAAATTTTCATTCTTTAATAAATTTCCACCACTAACTCAATTTTTTTTTAAACGATGAGTATTCAAGAAGACTTGGTCACACTGGAAGAGCTAGAATAAACTTCTATAGAATCACATGATCCATGCAGGATAAACCATATATTTACTTTGTCTTTGAAGATTAATCAAAACCAAAATGGTTAGTGAATGATCTAATGATCCCCCAAAAGGATATTCATTGAGATAAATATGCACGAATCTTAATTTCTAAAATTAAACCAACAATACCCCAAAGTTAAATAGATACCATTCAATAACCAATTGTCCTTAAAATTTTTTAATATAATCCAAACTAATATTGAAACCCAAATCATAGAAGAATTTGATTATGTAGTCTCCCATGTTACATTGTATCTTCAAATGACATCAAATACTCTTAAAGTCACATACTTAAAAGTAATTAACATCATCACATATTCTCTGTTATAGATTAATAATTTCCATAAATTACCCAAATCAATATAAATCAACAATAAAAACGTAGATAAAAATCCACCATTACTCTACAAATGAAACCCCATTGTATTCTATTTTCCTTGGGCATATAGTGTTTCCAACAAAGCGAACATCTTCCAAAATAACATTTATCACTTAATCACCAAATCATTTTCCTATACCAAGGGTATTCATTTGATAAGACATAAGAACCCAAATCATCTTATTATTGATCAATAAAATAATTTAACAAAAAAAATAGTCACATTAACTAGGGACTTCACGTAGTCCAGTGGTAGGCGATAAATCCCAATCGCACTTTGGTTGTGGGTTCGATTCCCACAGCTTTGTCCGACGCGATGGGTTTTCACACGGTCTACGTGTTGTCCTTTTTCAAAAACTATATTTTATAATATTACCAAAATTAGATAAATTCCCCAAAATAACATAATTTAATCACAAATGTTATATCATACTTTTCATTTTTATCCCCAATTATAATAACTTATAATTTTCTCAAACCCCAATGATCATATAAAACCAAATGGTTATTTATACCTATATCCACAAGAGAAGAGACTATTATTCTTCAAATATCATTCTCACATGGAAAACTGCGGGGTTACAAATACAAGAGAAAATTATTCCAAAGTACCCATCAACAAGGAGTGCTAATACTTTTTAAGTTTTTCTCCAACCATTTATTTCCACATATCTTCTTCTTTGACCAAGAAAATATCCTATAGAATAGGAAATTCACTCGGGTAATGGCCAGGTCCCCTACATTTATGACAAATGACTGTAAATGGACTCTTGGGACCATTTTTATCTTCTTCCATAGTACTCTTCATTTTTCTTCGGCAATTCTTCACTTTATGTCCTTCCTTCCCGCACGTAAAACATTTCGTTGTCCCGTTGAGACACTTTCTTGGGTGTCTCTCTCCACATTTCCTGCATGATGAAAATTGAGGTTTCTTTTCTCCATGGTCTCCATTGTTGGAGATCTTATCATTTATCACCTTTCTCTTCCTTGTTGAGTCTGGGAGTTGGTTAATATATATGTTTTTGATCATATTTTTGGAAAACTGATTTGGCATAAAGACGATATCTTTTATGCCTATCAACATTCCATTTTGTTGCTCATTTCCACCAACGTTCCCACCTTGTACATCATTCTCAAAGTCACTATGCCTTCCTTGGAATCCATCCATTGACTAAAACCAGAAAGCATTGTGTGAGTAATAGTAGTCGTAAAATCATTTAGAGATTAAAATGTCACCATATTCTCAATTTGAAACATATTAGTATTAACCAATGTCATTTACTCTCATCTTATGTATATATTACTTAAATCGGTTTGTAAAGAAAATGAAAATTATCCTAAGCATATCCCCTGGGAGTGTCGTAACCAAGAGTGCAGCAAGGCCCGTTGTCGTGCACCAGTTCCCGTTCGAGTCTAGCTCAAAGTGGTGTTTTTGGGTTTTACCCTTAGGTACATCTGTTCCAGAGCCGCCTCTACCTGCTCGTATCCAGACAGGGATGTATTGCTCGGAAAACTCACAAAATCTCCACAATACCAAAATTCTAGGAAGTTATTTTATACTAATCCTCAAAGTTCATCTTAGGTCTACGTGCTCTAATCAGAGTTTATCTAAATCTAGCTACCAAGGTTTGTACTAAACTTCCTCTGATACCAACTGTAACGCCCCGACCCTAATTACCTAGAGTCGGTGCATTATTAATAACATTGGCATGATCACGAGAAAGATCAAGTCTCGAAAGACCGATTAGTTTAGTAGCCTTGGAATAACTAGATACATCCATAAATTTTTACATTACATCATAAAAAAAACATCTTGTCTTCATATCCCCTCATACTATCCCTGCAGGTCATTCATAAATTACTTCTTCATAATCCTGGGAAAAATAAAACATTGAAAGGGGTGAGATCGGATGCTCAGTAAGGATAACATTATAGCAGAGGCCTTCATAAATAATCATAAACACTTAAGGAAATTTATAACTAAAACAAAAGCCTTTTAAACTTGAACTTCAGCATAAAATGGAAAAGGTAAAATGAAATAATTCCATTTACTTACTCACATGGATATTCTACTAGTCGAATGATCACATGCAATATCAATAACCACTTTCATAATGATGGAATGCATAATGCTAAACTTTAATTTCTTTTCAAGGCCTCGTCCCAAGACATTGGGGCTAACTGTAACCGGAACCCAACCCGGAGTGCCTCTAATCACCGGACACCAACCCGGAGTGCCTCTAATAACCGGACACCAACCCGGAGTGCCTCTAATAACCGGAGACCAAACCGGAGGGCTTACTTTTACCAGTCCCTAACCTGGAGGGCTTACTTTTACCAGTCCCCAACCTGGAGGGCTTACTTTAACCAGTCCCCAACCTGGAACATACTTGTCCAACACATTCATATGAAGTAAGGTTGAAATATAACATAAACATTCTTATTGGAACTAACATACGAAATGTCAATACTTTACTCATAAACCATGAATGCTATAAAAATAACACATCCACAGTCAAACATAACTCATTCGATATAATATGGAATATTTTATTGTATCACATTAACCTCAATCAAGAATAATGAAGGATGTTGACATAGATGAAAATAATCATCAAAACAATTTGAGAGAAATATACCCCTTTTCTTGAAATCATTCAAAAGTCACAATATTTGTCAAGAATCCATTTAAAATAGATTTTTGAATCAAAGTGTCCCATACCACTTTGAAACTTTTAAAAGGAGTTTTGATTTTAAAACTTTAATGTCCATATAAATAAATCCTTAAAACCATTTTTAAAACATGGACATTAATGAGAAAGATTTAGAATAATAAGTCCTTAAAACATTTAAAAATGGTATTTTAGTTATAGATTATAACCAAAAGAGACACTTGAATACAAATAATTGAGGTAATCATAACTTTGTAATATCATGAGAATAAAGGGATTCATGATATACTATGTCAAAGTACATTATATACACCACATAAAAGTGATTTGGTGTATATCAACAAAGAAGTCTCAATGGAATGTAAATTGAGATGAAATCTCTCATAAAGGTCGTATCCTTAGGTTAAGGATAAATCAACGACATAATTATGTGTGACAAATATAAATACACTAAATATGATTGGATATTCAGTGTAAAACAATCAAAGGATATTCACACATATTCTTGTAAAAACAACACCAACGAATTGGATGTTTAACTCAACAAATGGTGAATGAGTTAAAATTACTCTTATCAAATTCATATCAATGACTTGAGAATTTCCAATGAGTGATTATGTGTATCAAACTTATATCCACAGGAAGGGGAGTGGAAATTATGACATAATCAAATGAATAGTGATTCCACACATAATCATGGAGTAATATAATCAATGAAATATGCGTAAAGCCAAATGAGTGGGAATTGAAATCTCAAATTCCCTTACCGATTAGGTAACATACGAAACATACACCCATGAAAGAAGTATCATACCATGATGATGTAAATACCCATAAGTTAAAGTATATTACACAATGAATACAATCATGGGCAGTACACATACACCACATGCAATAATTAAGTGGTGATCAATGAAAATCTCACGAAATTAAAAGTGAGATAAGAAACCCCTTACCACGTTAATCAACTGAGTCGTATGGCCAAAAGTTAATAACCCCCAAATGATTTACAGAATAACATGAATATAAATAGAATCATGAATATATATCAAATGGCAGTACGCAATACACCACTTTCAATAATTTAGTGGCGAAAAATGGAAATCTCACGGAATTGAAAGTGAGATAAGAAAATCCCTTACTTTGTACTTTTTCCTTGGTCGATGGTAGGTTTACCTCCTGTATAATGGTGAAATAATTGTTATTGAATTATACAAGAATCATTTACTTTAATATGATATCATATATGATTTGTTAATAATATCTTAGAATTATCGTCATTTCGGGTGTTAAGGGGTTCATTTTACTTTATATTCTTTGTTATGTGAGCCATATTCGTTATTAATGGGATGTATATTATTCATATCCAGAATTATATCAAGTCCTTAGATACTATTTTCAAATCATCAAATGATAAATATACTTGAATGGATATGATGGACAATGAATCTCATCGCGTTCGTGGAGACGGTAGTCCGTACATACGCACGAGCGACAATATCATTCTTTTGATATTAAAATAATATATAATTGGATTTTATATCATATATAAAGAATAATTATCATGTTATATTTATTATTTACATGAGTTACACATCATTATTATACCCATCCAAATAATAATATATTGAATAACAATTACACCACGACGTGGAGACGGTAAGCCGTACGTACGCACGTATGGTGACATGTTATTCAAAGGATGGATAGAATACTGAATATGGTTGTACCATATTTATAATAACATCACAGTATATATATGATACTAGAGTTATTATTTTATAATGGTAATAACAAAGAAAGAGGAAGTGGAAGAAGAAAGGAACTTAAAAAGGGGTGGTGAAAACATTACCTCTTCTTCGGGTTCTTCCTTTTGATTTGATCAAAAGGGATCCTTGGGTTGGATTTCTGATCAAACTAAGGCCTCTAGGTTGTAGTGAGGGAAGTTGAGATAGTATTTGGGCAGGGTTTGGCCGAACCAAAGGGCTTTGAAGGTGTGAAGAAATGAGAAGGAGGAGTGGCCTTTTATAAGAGGGGTGAGGGGCACCTTTGGAAAAGCTAGAGATATTAGATTATAATAAATTCATATTCGGTTTACAATGGCTCCAAAGTTTACTATTCAAAGGTTAAGGTGGGGATGGGTCGAAAACAACTCAACCAATATAATTTAGACAGGTTTGGGTACTTATATTAACCTTATCTTTTAGTATTAACTCTAAGTTAATTAGTTTCACTTTTACAATGTCTCTTTTTATTTTTATATTATATGGTTAATAAACATAACATATACATACAAGAGACCCCCAAGTGGTCCATTAATGATACAACTATCATGATATAAGTCTCTTGGCAGAACCGTAGATTTTTAGGAATTTAATATCAATTAATAATATAATATTTGTTTTAAAAACTCTTTTATGTCAATTTTGACACTATTCAATAGTTGATTTTTGTGAAACTCATAACAGATTGATTACTTCTAAAAAGTCAATTAAATCAATAAAAATATATCATATTATCCTAGAAAATTATTTTAATTCATTAAAAGTTTCATATTATATTTATTTGGGTATTTTTAATATCAATTATTTTGATTTTTCACTATTATAGTAATTACTGCATCATCATTGTGTCATAAATAAATTAAATTATTTAATGTCTAAAAATTATAAATAAAATATCATCATGTGGGAAATCTTTTTATCTTTCTAAGGAATATTTATAATCTAAAATCCATCATATATAACCCTCTGTAAAAAAAAATTTGTTAAAAGATCTATGCTTGTGTCATTTTTGTATTTATTTTAACATAATTAAAATAAAGTGTCATTATCACTTACAAGTGGATCCATGGGGTCCCAAAATAGACCTAAAGATGACCATGGTCGACCATGTATCAACCAATAGGGTTAAGACACGTTTTAGGGTAATTTAGTATTATTATAATATTATTTTTTAACCCTTATTTACCGGATTTACCCTTAACCATGGTAAATAAAATATTTACCGCAGTAATTATTCAAAATGTCTAAAAATAAAAGATACATATTTACACAATTTGAACATCCAGATTCCAAATATGGAATCCATTTTTCTAAATTCAAAACACAGAAGTGGCAGAAATTAATTTAAAATTAATTCCCGCTGTCAAAACAAAAAGCGTGTTTTTAAGAGATAATAACTATCAAAAGATTGACACTTGTTTATGTTCGGTTTAATTGTAAAATTATGTCCAATGACCAAAATTATATTAAATGGTAAAAATATATTCTAAATATACTTTAAAACAACTCAAATTCATAATTTATCACTATTAATTATTTTGATTAAAAAAGTTGTTTTTAATTAAAATTTATTAATTTTCACTATTCATCAAAATATGAAAGTTATCCAAAAAGTACCAAAATTTCACCCTAGGCTAATTTTGATATTACGAATCCAAAAATTAAGTCCATTTTGAGAGATAGAATTTATAAAATTTCAAAAAGTAGGTATTACTATTCATAACGGCTAGTTTGATTGGTTATGGTGTGTTAAAATCTCGAAGTTGTGTACAATGCACGCCATTGCATTATTCGAAAGGAAACATACCGAGGAAACTTGGGATGTTACATTATGATTACACATTTCCTTTATTTACCCTTTATCTTTATTTGATATTACCCCTTTATTATGTTTCATCTCCCGAGGATATGAAGAAATGAATTAGGTAGAAGAAATAATGGTGGAGATCTTTATGGGTGATATTGAAGATCTTTCACCAGGATATATGATTTTTATTCCATGTTTCTAAAGACACTAAACTATTACGATCCTCGGGAATAAATTTCTTCAACGTACTAAATATTCATCTAAAAACATGTAATATCCATGTATGTAAAGACTGGGTCACAATAGTTTGTATTAAAGGAATGGTTTTGTCAACCATTAGAAACTAGTATTAGCAACCAGTAGTGAAATACCTAGGTTTATTATTAAGTAACTCTATAGGGATGTCTCTATGGATTAGTAAAGGGATGTGTTAATGTTTAGGAAAATTTCCATGAATTTTTTTCTAGGATAGAGTAAGTGGTTTCCATGAAATAAATCCTTGTGATACTAAAGGTTTATGTGGATCTGGCCCAAATATACCTAGTTGTAAAAACTCTGACAAGATGTTTTGAACCTGACTCAGGGTGATCTGGTACACGACAATAGGTCTTACTGCACAAATGGTTGGACACTTCTATGGGATATTCTATGAGGATTCAAAAAATTCTCATGAAACATCCTGAATTATTTAAATATATGTTTTCTATGAATTACCTAGGATTAACCTAGGGTGATTTAGACTAAATAAGGTTTCATTAATTAGACCTACTATAAGTAAATATTTTCATGACTATGTTGTTTCCTACATTGATAAGTAATTATCAAACTATGCTTCTAGTTTTATTCAATGTAGGGAAATAGAAAGAAGTGTATTAATATTGGATGTGATGGATGGTTTTTGGGTGAGAATTCAAGTGAGATGATCACTAGAGTTATAGATTTTGTGATCATTCCTAGTCAGTTTTCAAGGAACATGATTAACAAGGTGCAACTTAACAAACTCTCGGACTCACCATGGAAGAGAAAGAAAGAGTTCACTGAGAGTTAGGGTATTGGAGACCATGTATGAAAGAATATTTGGTTTCCACTATGTCAAGATTGTGGAATGAATCTGCTAATTTAATTTCTTAGAGTAAAAAAGAAGATGTTTATACTATGAAAAGATGGACACAAAGAAAGTGACTGCAAGGAAAAAATGAACAGTTTAGTTCATGAAATAGATGAGAATTTTTTCTTCCATAATATATTATCAATGATTAAATGTATTATATGTTGAGTAAATAGTCATTATGAAACTCTTTTTCCCATGATGAAAGCTTTTAAAGGGAACCAATAAGGTGGTGCATGTAATGGTTATATTTCTGATGCTGAAGAGACTATAGATGAATTGTTAAAGGAAATAGGTATTATGTAACAGGATGAGGAATCCTTTTGAATATAATATGGATGAAGTGGAATAATCAAATTTTTTATGTGTTTGGATTAAAAACTTATGTTATACGAATGAAGAAATATAAAAGGATTGTTCTACTTATTTTTTCACCTAGTATTTATAAGTTTTTGTGGAATGTTCTTAATGGACTGGTGAAGTGATTTAATGGAAATTTGATATGTCTACTAAGGTAGGGTAACCCTTCACAGGTTCATTATGTTAACATAATGTTGTTATGAATAAGTAAATTGGAAGGTATGATTATCATAGAACTAATTTAAGAAAGTTTGAAAAGTAGTTCATGCTATCATGGATGATGTTTAAAACTTCTTGTATTTATGGAATATATCCATAAATATATATAATAAGGAAGCATTCATGTTTCCCAAAAGGATTTATGGTAATTCAATTTGTTTCTATATTCCATGATAATTTACCATGAGGGTATTCAACTATTTAGAATGTGAAAAACAACATTTACTCTGTGATATATGGGGTATCAATGTTAAGTTTATTTCATGAATTTCATTCTATGGTTTTGGATTTTCATCTTTTAGAGGGGTTATATGGTTAACAATTCTTGAAACTCTTATGATAAACTTTAGAGGAAGTATTTATGCACTGAGTTTGTATTGAAAACCATAGTTTAAAGGCTATTTAGTGGTTAACATTATTTCAAGGATGTCCATAATATCATTGAAATTATATTTTTGGGGATTTCGAAAAGGAAATCATGTATTTCAGGTGTAAACCAATAAAGTCTGTCAAGGCTATGGGTTTTGAACCCATGATTGAAGGATGATATGGGTTTCATTCCCACCACTTCCCTACGCGATTTCATGGTTAATGTATAATTGTTTTTAAGGAATCATTATTTACAATGAAACAATAATGTTAATTTTTTATGTTTAGATTTTAATGTATTAAACATGATGATTTTAAATAATATTAATAGATAAATAGTTGTGATTTTCATTCTTTTATGGTCCATTTGATCTGTAAAATTGAATTTTATCACTTGAAGCCATATAGTTAGTTTCTGGATGTCCATTACATGGATTAATGGAAGAATTAGAAATTGAAAAAAGAAAAAATAAATAATGTATTTTTTTATAGAAATATATCATTTAAGTATATTAAATTGTTTTCATGGTCAATAAAATAATTACTCAACATTAGTATAATGATCAAAAGAACTTTTTTTGTCCTAATACCTTAATTTTTTTTGAATCGATGGCCTTTTAAATCATTACAGGTTTATGACTTGAGGCACTCAACTTTTCTTGAATCATTAAATTTTTTGTGGTTGATGACCAAAAACACTCCCTATAAATATTTACACTTTTCCTACATTTCCAATATTCACTACCAACTTATGTTCATCTATGGGGAAACATAGTTATATATTACTTTGGGTAATTGTTATGGATCCAAATTTCTAATTTAAGGGAAGTTTTAGTATTCATTTTTACTATGTGGGTTTCTATGAATGCAACTATTAGGTATTAAACCTTTGATACCCAAGAATACTTTTTACAGTAAAATTCATTTTGGGGTGATGGGGGGGGGGGTAAAATATAATACCTTGAGTTTTGTGAATTATTTTTTCCCAAATTCATTAATTTTTTTCATATTTTCCCTTCCACTTGTAATTGAAAATAGTTATATATATATATATATTAAGTCCCAAATTCAACCATTCCTTTCATACGACACCAACTTGGTTTTCACTACACGCAATACTAACATTGCATTAGAGTACATGAAACATCGACTTGGTGTACATTGCACAAAACATCTAGTTTCTACCAAGAATCATTTCATTATAATTTTTTAAATGATATAATTATATTGGAGAAATTAAAACTATGGATTTAAATATTTTCAAATACTTTTCAAATAGTTTTTTATAATGTTTTTATAGAAATAAGACATACTGATAATGAATGATAAATTTTTTGGTAATGTACTTTTATGTTTAAATAATTAATTTTCTTTAATAAACAGATTTAAATAATAAAACTAATTTTTCAAATATTTAAAAATATAATATCATAAAATAAAATAAAATATATAATTTATAATTTTTCAATTATAATATAGTAAATTATTTATATTTTTCTGAGAAACATCATTTTTTGATGAATAGTGGGAAATACAGTTTTTAGGTTAAAAATTGCCTTTTTGTTTAAATAATTATTAATGATAAATTATGATTTAAATTTGTTTTACGGTCACATTTGATCAATTATATATATATTAATATTATTCGGGTAATTATTATCAATATCACATTGAAAATTAATATCAAACCCTAACAAACTTTTGAACTTCTTTCTACATTAAAGACCCGTAATTTCGTCTTGTCTGTGGGATGAACATTAATCTTAATTTTGATGATTCAATGATTTGAATTTAAATAAAATTACATACACAATTTTAATCAGTATTATATTTATATTCTAATAATATCAACTTAATTGTTGAAAAAAATTAGTAAAAGTGATTAAAATTAATCACAGTGATTAAGGTCAAATTAATCTTAATTAGAGAGTAAAGCATAATATTAGGGGCCCAAAAGATGTATAAACTTGTCAAAACACAATTTTATGGACATATATAGTCCACAAATATTAAAATATTGATTTATGTTGGTGTTTATGACTTTTTTTAGGTAATAACATGTTTTCAACTAACTTGTTTTTCAAAAATTCAATGTATTTCCTTCAGCTTCCCTATAAAAGGACACCACCTCTCCCACAATATCATACCTGTAAAACCAATTTGTTTAGGAAATTATGTGAAAAATACATGCCCAAAAAACTCTAAATTTATCTTAGAACCATTTTTGTGGGAATAAGTCAATCCAAGGAATCCTTTTCGCACAAACCTAAAGGAGTTACCCGATTAAGAGGTAACGCCTTCTCTCAAGTATTTTCTTTTTATTTTACTTATCCTCCCCCCACCATAATAATTTTATTATATTATTATATAAATACAAAAGTATCCAAAATATAATAGGATTTTTATGTAAATTTGTCTACCTACACTTACACACATCTCCATATAATGGGTAATGAACATATTGTTTCTGTGTATGGAGAACTACTACCTCATGAAAGGATGACTATTCAATTTTCCATTACCACGTATCGTGGTGTCCATTATGATGGGTACCAAATTTATATGTTATATATATTATATTTATAATTTATTTATTCTTCAGTAATTTTCATTCAAAAAATAGCTTTATGCTTTCCATCTTATGTAAATTTGATAATATCATTTGAGGAAATGTGGACTACGACCCCCTCCAAGCGATATTAATCATTCATACACTACATGGATTTTATTAGGGATGGTTTTAGTGAATATATATGATATATATGATATCATAAAAGTATTATAAAAATTATATATATATATATATGTCCTTTACTTTTGACACAAAAATTAAATGGAAATAGATTTCATGCATACATACGACCTACCGTCTCCAAGAATGGTGTATTCCTTTAATTATTATATGTTATATAGATAATTAAAATGAAAAGGTACTGTAAATACAAGATTTTTATATCATGTTTTAAATTCATTAAATTATGTAATAAGTATATTTATCAAGGATATAACAAATTAAGACACTTGTGATAAATATAGTGAATATTACTCAAAGAGAAACCTTAAAATTGGATGGTTAGCAAGAGGGTTATATAAGGTTTTAATAAAACCATATATGGTATTGTATATAACAATATGGTTCTGTAAAATATTTATAATAAATTTATATTTATTATATATGTGGTTTTAACAAGTACGACGAGAGTCAAGACACACAGTAAGGGGATTTCATCTCACTTTTTATTTCCATGAGAAACATGATATGTTCATCACTCTTTATTTTTCTTGTGGTGTATTTACTATCCATGAATGTATTCTATATATCTTATATATAAATTTATTGGCATTCACATATCCATTTTATGATATTTCTTTTATGGGGTTTACGTTTCAAAAGTTACCAAATCCGTGAAATAGTTTTGTCTCAATTTTCCTTCTATGAGACTCATGTTTTGTTCTACAAGTAAATTCTCTTTGGATATGTATATAATTTCATTTTAAATTTTATATCAAGAATTAAATTATTTTCATAATTTTTTAATTTTCATGTCATTAAATATTCTTAAATTGAGAGTATGATCCCAAATTAATATGTTAGAGGAGTTTATTGAGAAAATCTCATCACTTTTCTTGATTTTTTATGTTTATGATTCCTTTTATGAAATATTATTTTCAATATATCAATAATATTCGTGAACTGTATAACCTTTGGTTATTCATGATTTAATCATATGTTGGTACCATTTATTTTACTCTTTGATACATAATATAGTTAATAAGGTGTTTTTTAAGTATAACTTTACCCTCTCTTTAGATGGAAATATATCTTCCTTTAAAATGATGTTTTTTAAAAGGGGTTTCCAATAATATGGTACTATTATTTATATGATCATTAAAATAAATTTTTAACCTTTTCATTTTAATTTTTTTAAAATTTATTTTATTGTCGGTTTCCGAATGAGGAATTTTTCTAACCTTTTTACCATGAAAAAAAGAATGTTCTTTTTACATCAAAAAACATGTACAAATTTATCTGTCATCAATACATTGAATACTGTTTTTCATGTTTAAAGGTTAATTATTATGGTATTTTTTTAAAATTTATTTTCATGGAAAATTTTATTCAAAATGTGTTCAAGATCCTTTTATAAGTTTTCAGGGAAAATGGTTATCAAAATATTTTCAAGATCCTTTTATAATTTTAAAGGAAAATTGGTTTCAAAATATTTTCTATCTTATTTTGTATATTTTTAAGAAAAAATTCTTTCAAAATGTTTTGAAGCCTTATTTATAGGTTTATAATTTATATTCAAAGAAAATGTTTTCAAAAAAATCAATCTTTATAATTTTTTAATGTGTTTTCAACGAAGATGGTTTCTAATTTTTTTTTAAGATAATGTTATATTTTTTCAATAAAAAGGTTTTTAAGCTGATTTGAGGTCTTCTTTATAAGTG
Source organism: Viscum album (assembly GCA_963277665.1). NCBI lineage: Eukaryota > Viridiplantae > Streptophyta > Magnoliopsida > Santalales > Viscaceae > Viscum > Viscum album. Next base: position 1,438,576,740 of record OY728129.1, read on the forward strand.
TTGAGGGTATAATATATGAAATTATTTTCAAATGGTTTTATATATTTAAAAACATTTTTCAAGGAACAAAGGATATTTTCCTCAAGAAATGTTCTTGAAATATTTTTAAAAATTATTTTCTATCCTAGATGACATCTATTGATGTTTATCTTGACCTTCTAGGAAACAATCTAAAGTCTCCATTCATATTCGTTATATGAATGGATTATACGTAATGTCATTGTATTTACGAAATCTGTTTCTCTTTCATGGGTTATATGTTTATGTAATCTGTTTATCTTTCATTGGTTATATGTTTATCAAATCCATTTCTCTTTCACCAGTTATGCTTATATGATGAAACAGTAAAAAGGTATCTTTTTTTCACATGTGGTTATATATTTACTGTTTTGTGATACCCATTCCATTTCATGGGTTAAGATATGATTGATTATGATTTTGTGGTACATGTATGAATGAGTTCACTATGAGATGAGTGGAACCAATATATCCCTCCAATGCGTTGTGTAAGATTTATATCTCATTAGATAGACTAAGACAGTCTGGGGAGAAAACATTGACTACTAATATGAACATGGGAGTGAACCATGACTACCAAGATGGTATGATGAGTGAACTCATGATATTAATATGTCCATGGGAGTGAACCATGACTACCAATATCATATGAGAAATTAACTCATGCTACTAAGATGGCCATGGGATTAAACCAAGACTACCAATATGATGTGGTGAGTGAACCCATAATACTAATATGGTATTGTAAATTATTCCTTGGATAGTATGAAAATTATATTTTATGATTGTGTGTTTTTTAAAATTCATTGTTTTATTCCTATGTTATGATTTCAGGGCTTATGTTTTTTATTTTTTTATGATTCATGTCTTATGAACTGCCAATATTTATTAATTTCTATAATATTAATGATATGATCTTCAAATGTTATGATCAAGTTCTAAACAATTTTTTTATTCTATTTTTATGCATTTCCATTATTCATCCTTACTGAGCATTTGAGCCCACACATTTACTATGTTTCCTTTACCTTGTACATCAATAAAAGTTTTTGGTAGAAGCAATAAATGTGGAAACACTCATGGGAGATTTTGAATATTTTTGGTGGAAAAAGTAATTCCCTCAAAGGAATGAACAAATCTATGCCTAATATTATTCTAATATAGACATGAATAGCCTTTTAATCCATCAATAATAATCAAAAGTGGTGTGTTTCATGAATCTCATCCACAGATATCCCATTCCCAAATGACTGTGGAAATATCTACTCTATAGTGTCAACTTTTCCTTCACGATCTTCTATAAATGTATCTTCTCCACAACGTCACTTTTTCCTATGAAATACACTGCATACGTATCTTCTTTGTGGCATCAATTTTCCTTCACAATCCACTACAAATGTATCTTCTCTGTGATGTCACTTTTCCTTCAAGTTACACCATGAATGCATATGCTCGGTGGCGTCACCTCTTCCTTCGCGATCTGCCACGAACATATCTCCTCCACTATATTACCATTTCCTTCGTGATCTTTCATGAACATATCTTATACACAGAGTAACATTACCTTCATGATCCACGGTAAATGTATCTCCTCTATGGTGTCACTCTTCCATCTCCATATGTCATGAATGTATCTCCTCTATGTCATCACTTTTCCTTTGCGACTAACTGCGAACATATCACCTCTACGGTGTCACTTTTTCTTCATGGTTCCCTAGTTATTCTTCAGAGGGAGCCCCTATAATTACTCTAACCTATGTTACCTATAAATAGAGGCCCCCCACCAAGAATTTTTTACTCTGACCTTTCACCATTTGATCTCCCATTTCACGAAGCTCTTCGTGAACCTGAATATGGATCCCCCAATGTTCTTGAGAATTGTGATTCATACTTCCTTTTATTCTTTATGACCCCAAATATGGTAGGGATTACATTTGCAAAGGCCTTTTACATTCACAAAGGATGGATCCCTTTTAGGTTGCTTAAGGATCAGAGAAGCATTCAGCCTTTATAGAGCACTCTCTAAAAAAAGAGCTCTTTTATTAGGCGAAGCCCAACTCCGCCGAAGTATTTCCTTCAAAAATCTCCATTACTCAAAGAATAAACATTCTTTCATAGATAAATACTCTTTCACAATTCACATCCCCTTTGTGAAACACCTTTCCTTAGTAAAGCTCTTGCTATCGAGCCCCTAGGCCTTGCAAACACATTTCCACCGTGCCTGCACCGTTGTGACATGACCATCAGGTTCAAAACTACCGCTTGTTTCCCACTCAGAGCATGACTCATGTGGTCTTAGAGTAAGCAGCGACCATGAAATCCTTTACATGTCACTAACCACATATCAGTCCCAATTCCATCATACTTTATGATGTTAAACTACATACCCTTGAACTATTTGTTCATTGATCCTTCTTTCCAAGACAAGGTACATACAAAACCTTTATGAGGTTCAATCCCTTCACTCCCCTCAATTCGTCCTTTCTGTTCATTTCACATTTCTTCTCCTTCATTCAAAATGAATTTAAAATATGTTCCCCTTTGAATGATGTGGGTTTTTATTCCCAATGACTAGGATATGTAAGAATAATCTATGTGGTCCAACCCTAATGTATGGTAAACTATAGTATTTCCTCTTATAGGATCTACCCTTCTAATGCAATACTTTCCCTTTTTGGGATGCATCTCCATGATTAACCTCTCAAAGGTGTTCTGTTCCACATGGGATGTTAATCATGAATATGAACTACAATATAGAGTACTCCTACAACCATGATTTCCCCTATTACGATGGGCTGATAACCATATGTAAATCCCCACCTTGTCTTTGGGTCATTGTCCTTTACGTGCAACCCAATTCCATGCCCCACCATTGAGTAATTTGGAACATGATTCCCATACATTGGGATATGTATGAAGACTCCCTGAGGATCAAGTCCATCATCCGTTACCAATAATGGTATTTCTTTCGATCCAATGTGTCTCATGAATATCAATCCCTAACCGAGATGTTCTACATTCATTGGGTCCCCATCCATGTGTTCTGTTATCATAGGTTGCCTCCTCAGGGCTCTCATCGCCCCACCGAACTACGTGGAATTTGATTCCCATAAACTAGGATATGTAGAAATCCTCCCTGAGGTTCGATCCCTTCACCATCATCATTTTAATGTCTGTTACATACCTTTCATCTCATCCACTTCAAGAAACAATTCATCATCCATCCTAATTTTTACTCGAACCACCACATCCTAATGAACTCATTCCAATAATTTGGGAAGCTAACCAATCATAATCTCCAGACATCAAATCCATCATCTTTCCCTTATCATGGTAAGGTCATCCATCCTATTGCTTCTTTTTTTGTCACCCAGTCCACTAACCAAGTGTAAGACCAAATTCACCCCTTGAAACTACATGGGGTTTGATCCCTGTATTCTATACAGGATATATAGGAAGTCTCTATGTGGTTTAATCCCAACAAATGTTAAGCCTTGGTGTCCCATTTACTGGGACCCACCATCCTATGATCTTACCTTTACAGTGTTCTGATCAGCCTTCGTAGTGTGAAACCTTCCCTTTTTGGGACATTCCATCCAGGGTCGATCCTCCCGATTGTTTTGACTTACCCACCGGGTAAACCTTCTAGATGCTCCCACCTAGAGGAATATCCATATGATCCATTCAATTTAATTTTTTTGATCATTGTGACATGTCTTTACTAGATTCTAAACTCATGGAATACCCCATGAAAAATAGGGAAAGCTGAGGAAAATCTTAACGAAATGCCTCTGGCATAAGATTCCATGCCTTTGATGTGTGATGCCACGAGATTTTGTGGCCTCGAGAAGACCTATCATAAAGGATAATTTTTGTGTACCAAGGATCTAGTGTCAAGAAAATATAGCGGTGGCCAGCGTTACTACTTCCTTGACCGAAGGTTGCTACCCTGACATGACCTTTTGGAATGTCCTGATAAAAGCAGCATAATTAATTGGTGTCCACAAATAGATGTCACCATGATGGGTTTCATGAACAATGTATTAATCATAATGGGAGACCTAGACTAGGTGATGAGTTTTGAGGAGGAATCCAAGAAAAGAGGAACTGGAATCCCATCATCCTATTTTGATCAAGGAGCAAGCATTTCTAGAGAATTGAGGAATGTTTATCATCTTTGGAAAGTGGGATAGCTGGGTACAATGTGCAGCCAATTGAACATAAAATGTGCATGAGCGGTTTTCCCCAGTGGAAAGAATCAGAAATATAAATGGTGAACTCAACATGAATCTTTCCTCCATTAACCATGGATATTAGTATCATTTGAGACATGAGCAGATAAGTGTGTCACTGAATATTTCCAACCATCCCTAGGTCCCATCAAGAAAATTATGGGTCTGGCATGGAACTCACCAAGATTTGGGGTAGTTAATCTTTGGGCATTCTGTTCTACAAAATCATCAGTGTAGATATTTCTATCATTCCATGGAATAGTGAATGACATTGGGGCACTAAGAACTTCTTTCCTACTATCTATGATAATATTTTAATCTTTATTCTAAACCAGTATCAAGATACCGGATCCCATTCTCCCCCCGCCCCTAGACGTAGGGGAATGGGAAATTCTAATGCAGAAATCCTAAAATGATACCCCATTGCAATGAAATTTTCCACAAACATGGAAACCAGTCACCAATTCCCCATATCACCCTCATGTATTATCAACAGAAGGGTGATTAATGTTCTTATTCGATGATAGGGGCATGGAGGGGTCATCCCAATGAGTAATACACCCCTACAAGATCTAGAGGCTTTATGCCTTGCTGTCTCTACTGCCTCAAAGGGATCTATAGGGATCCAATACTACCCACTCCAATGTAAAACCATTACGGGAGCCTCTCCCCAGAATGTTATTATGATTAAATCCCCAACACCAAAGAGGGTAGTGACATTCAAGTCTTTTAAACTTCGACTTCATCTAGGGAGACACCAAAGAGGGCTCCCACCAGGCCTCATCAACACTTCCATCTGGTCCATCAGGAGGAGGAATATGTGGTCTCTACCCCAACAATGATGGCCTTGGTTCGTCAGACCCAACATCGACATCAAGAACATGATTAAGAAGTCATCTGTCAAGGGAATCATCTTCTATAGTTTTAGTGGCCCATGCCACAGGAGATGTAGACTATAATCTCCATGTTATTATAGATCAGGGTCACATTTATTCCAAAATGGGATTGATACCCCAGCCACCCTACAACCCCTTAGCATGGAGGTCATACCCTTGTCTATCTTTTTTAGTACGAAGTGCCTCCTCATACCACCACTTCCATATGGCACAAAGCTCTTCACTATGTCCAGCTTGATCAGTATAAAGACCCTCCTCATACCACTACAACCAACATGCATGGAGGTATTTCCCATTCCATAGCAAGCTGGCATGGAGGCCCTCCCCACATCAACACTACTAACCACAGAGTCCCTCCCCACATGTCCCTCACTCGTCATGGAGTTCCTCCCCTTGTTCCGTTCAACATCTACGTGGGTGCTCCTCACACTATAGCGCACCTAAGTGGATGTACTCCCCACTATCTTACCCAACATGGAGGTCCTCCCCATCTCCTAACCAATACACAAAATTGTGGCCCTTCCCTATCTGATGACATTAGGTGTGGAGGTTTCCACCATGTCCTTACCATCTCTAGTTGAGGCTCTCCCTGCTATAGTACCATCATGCACTGAGGTCCTCCCCATGTCAATGATTTACCATACCCTAAGGAACCACCTTGGGGTAAAAGAGAAAACCATCACCGCTAAGGAAATAATCTTACAGAGTGACATATCATTTTCAATGTGGTTTTCTTATTAGATTCTAAATTAATGTCTGATTGGATAAAAGAGCCTTCACCCCGATACTCTATATCAAAGTATGGGGTAGGAACCATGCCAATCATCTTCTTCATTCCAGAAAGAGAAATTCACCAAATCCCTGAGGCCCTTCATAGCTACATACAGGAGTATAATTATTTGAACACGTTATAGATTCTTTCCATGAATTCCTATCTATCGTCACTAGGATCATTCTCTACGTCAACATGAGATTGAGAAGAGATTTTCTTGGGGTAAGTAGATGGTGAGTAATTCTCAAATTCATCACTAACAACCACAACCATTGCATATGAATCAATGGACATCACTCAATACTATAAAAATTGATGATGCAGTTAGTGACACATCCTGAAGATGAATCATTATGTAGCATCTTGTCAGCCCATGGGGAATTCTCTCCATTAGTTAGTCCTTCAACACAGCGTTCCATCTTAGTACCATTACCAGTTCCTCTACCACCTCCAGTTGAAGAATATTTCATCCAATGGTCATATCCTGATGATGAATGAATGATTTTGTGGGAAATTCTCTTCGAAAACCATCTTCTCCAACTATTTTGGCCAATCGCTACGTCAGACATCAGTGTTACAGGGCCACTCACCCCAAATGAATTCATGTGTTTCTACTGAACCATAGGGGTGATGAAATTCCATCTCCTTCAATGTCGATTGGATTATCCATTAATCCAAGAACATTTTTGAAGACATTGTCCACCAATTCCATCTTTTCAAGTTATCCATGCTTCACGTTGTTCAATATCCATCATCACCCGGTTATCACCATATTTTCCTGTAACGATGTGTTCAGAGCTTCATTGTACTCTGCAGAACTATTAAGGAGGAATCTCCACATATACATATCCATGGTTTGGGGAATTATGATGTTATTCACTTCATTAAAATCCTATATAAAACGGAAATACTATGTGATATCAGGGATATACCCCCAGGTGCAGTCATAGTAAACATGGTTGACATCATAGAGAAGGATACCGAGGTAGGACTCATTGAGGAGAACCTACCCCTTGGGAAAACCTTTTTAGGATCCCCCAGATGTTTTCACTTACCATAAAAGGAAAATATTTGGCCTTTCAGATCCTTCCAAGTCGTTTCCCTTCATCTAGGACCCCAATAATGGTAAATGACACATTGGGACTGTTAAGACCTCTGACCCATCCAGCTCGACATGAATGATGGAGGATGGTCTCAAAAAGGCCGCATTGCTCTGAAATATTGTGGAACATATTAATGATTTTTCCGAGCTCCTTCCAAAGTGAATAGAAGAGTGATGTCTAGACTATGGTGATCCCTAGTATGATCCCAACCGCCCTCCACCAGAGAAGTAGGGGTAGGTACAGGTTCACCTGTGCGAGTTGCCCCATGAAGATCTCGACAACCTTTCATATCTCAATAAGATAGAAGCTTGAGGTTAAAGAAATCGACCACAATATGAATCACCAAATATTCCTGAGAAAAATTAGAATATTCTCTAAGATATAGCTCTATTGTTCATTCCTCCAGTTTCCTATCATGTTTCTTTGAATTTCATCCCTCTTACAGCTCATCAGGTCATTCCACTAGCCGATCTGCATGCCATTGTGCTTTCTTATCAAGTTTAAGAACTTGCTGACACATTGGTGGTTATGGACCCTCTCAAATATTGGATCCCTTTACAGGATGATCTGATGGCTCCTCTCATCGCTCCCCTTGAGGATTTTGAGATACAATAGGTGGCGATCCAATTGGATGGAATTCTATATCTAGAATTAGTAGATGACATGCATTCACCCCAAGCTTCAAGAATCCTACTTTACCACCATAAAATGGTATGGAAACCCCCTAAAACATCTGGACCACTTTATCTCAAGGCGTGGACCCATGCTAGGAACTCTTTCATAGTAAGAGTCTACCATGATCTGATGCTTCATACATACACTATAAGGGCCCATGTGTGCCTAGTACAACCAGCTACCCATCGGTTCGATAGCTAGTAGGGATGATATTTATAGGAAGTTTCTATATTAGTTGAGATCTAGAACTCAAAAGAATAGTATCACTATCCTCTTCATCTTCTCCCAGAGGTCAAATCAGCACATCGTAAATGTTTTATCTAGGTTGAAGGGCCTCATGTATTCACTCAACATGTCGTGGACTCAAGATCAGATGTTCACAATGTCTGTAGGGAACATTAATATAGAACTGGTCCCCTCTCTTATCATTCAAAACATCTCATGTAAATTTTATGATTTTTCTGAAAAGTCTCATCACCTAGAGGATGCCTTATAGTAACCCAAGTAGGCATTCTCAATGCCTCCCATAGCCCCTTCATGAAGAGTAGCTGTGGCTGATACCGCAGCCTTTGCACATGTAGTGGTCCTCATACCAATAAAGTTGTTGTCGGTAGTGCCTACTATGAATCCTCAATGAGGTCCCCAACCTCAGGTTCCTCATCAACCGCCACATATTCGGCATGAACCAATGTGTAATGCACCACCACCTCCCAAGTGAGATAATCAGGTTCCACCTCCTCCTCATCCTATATCCCATCTTCAGGTACAGGACCCTAGAGTTTCCAGAATGTGTGATACCTTAAGCAGCTGATCTCACTGATCACCCAAATTAATACCACTACCACTAGTTCCTTGAACATACTCTCAAGAAGTAATATGTGTTCAAGGAATGGCTCTAGGACCTAGTTGACAAAAATACAGTCAGGTTGGGACCTACACTGACAAAAGCGGAATGCTTCTCTACAAGACCGAATAATGAATGTGAGGGTGAATGACACTAGGTCTATAGCCAACAGTCTTAGAACTATGATGACTGGATTTCTCAAAAGGATATTTCTTTTTCCCATTATATCATCCATGCTTGTCTGAATCATCTTGAGACTTCTAAAGTCACAACACCTACACCGGTGTCCCCTACGACATCCATATTTTAGCCTTCTACCTCTGGGATGGGTAGGCACCAACGACGCAAGGGAAAATAAATCCCTCTATCGATGTTGAATCCATCCCAAACTCAAGGATATTTCATTCCCCCAGAGACGTGATTCACCCCTAGGATCTTCCTATTACTGGAGGGTTCTTCAAGTGACGATCAGGAGAATCCACCGGTAAATACCATCAAGATGGTTAACCCTTACATGGTTGCTGGAAATGAGAAGCACCAAGAAGATCCTCTTAATGTCCAAAATCGACACCATCATAAAAAATCCATTGATAAATGAATCTTCAGAATGAACCGAACATTTACTCTATGCATATAATGAACACCATTGAGAGTAGACAGTAGGCCCAATGTACAGCTCATCATGTGTAGTCCTCTCATCATGTCTCATTAGGCTCACGACCATCATATTTTGTTTTTCTCGGCCAAGAAGAGTCTTCTCGACCATGATATGATTAGCCACACCCATATATAGCCAAACCTTATCCATAGTGTAATCCTCTCATAGTCTTTGTTCATGGTTCTGCTAGTGAAAAACAGGATATTCCTAGTTCTATCTAAATTCCACCAGTTTGACCAGGAGTGTCTATCACACCACCAACCATAGAGAAACTTCCTGGCATCATAAATGTACACTAGGAATGAATTTATGATGTGACTAAGAACCTTTCCAACATTACTAAAAATCTCTCGATCCTAAAGGTTATCCGACTATCTAGAAATATGAGTGAAGCCATCAAAGAATCTTTGAGATGCCCCCTCCAGTTCTAAATAGAGGTAACAACCACAAATATTTTTGTGATGAGAAAGTTGAGCATGAAGAGTTCAAATTCATTAAATCATTCTCCATAAGAAGATGATGGTTCGTCCATACTGTGTAATATTTTACAATTATACCTCACTGGCCTGTTTAATGGTGTAGAAACTTGTTGTTGTCTTATCAACATAGGTTATGGGGTCAATCTCATCCCTACCTAGATGGTTTGAAAATTGGGTCTATCTGAAGCAAATTTGGATCCCTATGACCTAATGATTCAAGGATATGACTGGACTGAGAAGACTCAATGTGGAATGATCCATCTAAATTCCAAGTTCAATGTCCTGATTACCTGCCCTAAATTCATGGTCTTCTCACAGGACACCTATAATTCCCTGATTGGTAGACCCTATGTCCATATATATGAAGAAGTTAACTCTTCGTATCATCAGTGCCTCAAGTACTCCATTAACGATCGAGTGGGAATGATCTAGGGTGATGTGTCTCACTTTTCCTCTTGTGATACCTTCTACGTAGATTCCAACTATTACAAGATCAAGGAAAAGAAGGTTTAGGAGAATGAGGTTGAGCCCACCACCACTATTGTCGACCTGTGGCCAGACAAGGACGATGCTTTCATTCTATCAATTCGTTAGCTGGAGGCCATAGCCCCAGACTTTGGAAATTTATTTTTTGTCACCGGGAGGAGTGAAAAGCATGTTACTAGTTACAATGAGATCCATAAAATCACTTCATATTCATGAAATTATTAGGAATGAGTCATACTAAATCCCCTCACCCTTGTAGGGCATTGATACATTCACCCTATGGTAATAAAAATACATCATACTTTCTTCTTTCATAGGGATGGGAGAAACGTACTCAAGACAATGTGCCACTATAAATTTGATATCATCAAGCATGGACCCTTTGGTCGAATGTCTGATGGAATTGAATCTACAACCTTTATCGACATGGTTACAATGGTATGATAGTCTTTTAATGAATGTTCCACCGCCGCTCAGGACAGTACCAGCATTCCTCTAGGGTCATATAACATGGGGGAATTTCCACCCATCAGTGATCTGATTACTGTGGATGATGAAGCGTATTTGGAAGACGCTCCACCCACATTCGAGGAAGGTGTCTCCACCATAGATGATGAGTTTAGCTAGGTGAACCCTGTACTGAAACATAGTTGAGATCAACATTGATCAGATCATCTATGTTTGTAAAAGAGGATCAGAATTATGTGGATTTCCAGAAGTAACATTAGAATGTATTTTCTTGGAATTAGGAAGAGATGTCAGGAATGAATCATAAGGTCATAATCCACATCCTTGGTCTCTCAGTAAGTTGTAAAGGGTTTAAAAATCCTTCTAGAAAGATGAACCCTTCTTAAGATGCCATTCATGTGGACAAATTTGATAAGATCTTAAAATTTTTCTTCATCAAGGAAGTACAGTACCCTACGTCATTGGATAAAATCATTCCTATTAGAATGAAGAATGGACAGATTGGATTCAACATAGATTTCTGGGACCTAAACTGCCACTGACAGAAAAATTATTTTCCCCTTCCCATGACATAGTTGTTGATTGACTCCACCACCAGATTCTAGGATCTCTCCTTCATGGCTGGGTATTCCAGATACAATCAAATCTGAATGGCCCCAAAGGTTGACGAGTCCACCACCTTTAGCGAACCTCAAGGTACATTTTGTTACTAGGTAATCCCTCTCCATTTGAAGAATGCAGGAGCCACATTTAAACGAGGCCTGCAACCAATATTAAAATTGATCCTCAGAATGCTAGTGGAATGCTACCTGGAATATTTTGTGGTAAAATACATCTTGATTCGTGACCATCTCAGAGATATTTAGAAATATTTTTGCCTCCTCTGCTCCATCCATCTGATGATGAAACCCTTGAAGTGTGCCTTCGAGGTTACATTTTGAAAATTCCCCAAATTTTCATTAGATATAGAGGCATCGAGATAAATCTAGAGAATATTAAGGCCATCAGTTAGATGCCTCCTTTGTGAAATATTTGAGAGCACTGAGGCATACAAGGACACATAGACTACATACGCCTATTCATTGTGAATCTGTATCAAAAGTGTAAGACCTTTTCCTAGATTGTGAAGAATGGTTCCATATACCAATGGGATTAATAATTTTAGGCCAGTTTGGAGGAGATTAAGTAGTACCTACTATAGCCTTTGGTTCTGATGGAACCCATCTTCGGTATGCTTCTAGTCCTTTATGTGACCACCTTGGAATGATCCCTTCGTGCCCTTACTGACCATAAAAATAATGAATAGACAGAGAAAATTTTTTCTATATCAATAACATTGTCTTTAGAAAAGAGATCAAATATTCCTCTATCAAGAAGAGCCACCTCATGATGGTATTTGAAGTGCATAAGTTGGGTCACCTTTTCTAACATTGTGAGATACATCTGATGCCCCGCATGTATCTAATAAATTATATTCTGAATCATCCTTTGTGGGAAGGTCTTCTAGCTTAGTGGGAACTGATCCTTCAATAATTTGAAATCAGTTTTTTCCTACATAATTTTTTCATGGGTCAGTCATTGTCATATTTTCTTGCCACCCATACAACCCCCAAAATGTAGTCCCTATATTTTTCCATCCAGATGATTCCATTATATTAGTGGACCAGACCATGTTGTGTTGGAAAATGTACTTCGACGACACATACCAATTTCCCACCTAAAAAAGGCTCAATGATCATCGACAGAACAGGGTGGGTTTGGGTATCGTCTTTATCACACCTACATAGATTGTTTTTCCCTACTCATTCTTAGAGCATACTCGACAGATGATGGACCAATTCCTCTATTTTCCGGAGGTCACTCATGTTCCATGGTCATATAATGGTCAAGACGATTACTTAACCATCCTTGTTGCATCCCTCATTGAACCAAACTAGGATGAATTTGTTGTCAACATGGTGCATAAAAGGGCCGTCACTCCTATCTACTCGGATGATGAAGATACATAGTAGGTATGTAATCTTACCGTTGATTCCTCCACATCAGGACCTCTATGTCCTCTTCAATAGTTGAAGAGACTATTGATTAGATGACTCTATTTTTTGAGTATCTCTAACTGGGAAATCTCCAAACAGATATAGCCAAACGTGAGAGAATTCATCATTGTGTAGTATAGTTCACCCTCTAGAGTGGACTATCCTTGACAAGATCCTCTAAAAACATGGATTCGATTGAGTTTTACTCCACTACATCCAAGGAGATGATATTCCCCGCATCATGTAGGAATTCAAGGCCTACTTATATAAATATCATTAGGAAGGGTTGATAAAACACAATTTTATATAAAATAATATTGATAATAAATGATATGATATCCTCAAATTGTAGTAAATATTTTTATTTATGAAATATTTGGGATCAGATCATTCATTTGAGAATTTTATGAAAACTCCAGTTTTACCCTTTTAAAATGCATTGTAGTATTCCGCACATAAATATTTCAATGTGACTTATTTGAACCTAAAATTTGGTAACAGTGTTCCTCACTTATTTTCTAAAACTTTTATTTAGTGAAAAATATCTGATGACTGCATTTGGTTTGAGTAAATAGGCCATTAATTCCTTGGTGGGATGGCCACACGAGATTGGACATCACTTTAGTGTTTGGGTCATATCTTCTAAATCCTAACATGGATTGAACCCAACTTTTGAAAGGGGATCAAAACACTAATTTATCACATATTATCCTTATGGAATAATATCTAATTCATGCGCTTTGGGGGTCATGAAGGTAGTGCAAGTGGAATTAAAATATTTAGCAGAATATTTTCATTCACACTTGAAACCACTTTTAACATTGCCTCCCCTCCACTCTATAAATATGTATTTTTCTCATTTGTTAGGGATGGTACGTGAAATATAAATTTTAGGGAAGAGAATAAGAGTTTTCAATCCAATTCTCCAAGCAATTAAATAAGGTTATATCTTGAATCAATGATCCCTTCATTGTATCCCTCTTCTTCTTCCTCGTGTTGTAATGTTTGTGTTTTCATAATAAACATATTTTTTATTTTTTTATTTATTCTCTTTTCATCACTTATTTTCAATTTTATTATTCTATTAATCTTCCCATTTGGGCTGAAATTAAATAGTGATGACTAGATTGGGTTCTACCATTTCAATCCTTTGCTCATGCAAAACGTCTCCACGATGACCACACTGCCCATGGAAGAGTAGTTTTCTTAGTGGTCGGTCTATCTTCTACCCTCTTAATGTAATTATTTTGAATACTTGAGATATTGTAATTCGATTAAAATGATCCATGAATTGATTTTTTAATTTATAAGAATCTAGGAAAAAAATTGACCAATTGACACAAAAATTCGCGAGGTCGAGATTTTTTGTAAATTGTGAGAGTGCGAACATAATCATTAAAACAAGTCCACAAAGGATAAGTTTATAGAGTTCAAATATAATCCCTAATATATAATAACCCTCGTTTATAGAGTGGAAAAGTGCTCTAATTAACCACTGGACATAAGATAACCTTATAACATCAATCAAATCAAGGTGATGTGATTGCGTGTTCCGAAGCTAGCCTAGGGTTTAAGTAATTTCACCTTTTTGGTTAAGTTAACTAATGTATGTTTTGAGGGTTAACAAATTAATCGATCATAATTACGTGGATATTAATTTAAATGATAATTATTAATAAGTAAATGAATAGGTAGAGTTAGATCGATTATGACTTTTAAAATATTTTCTAAAAAACATATTCCTATTGCGTCAAATATCTTTTCAAAATTAAAAAAAAATATAATCTTCTTCCAACAAAATTCTTGTAGTTTTATAAATGAAAAACTACACCCCATACTTTCAAGTTTTATTTTTATTCTCTTTAACTTTATTTTTATAATACCTTTAAGAGGCTATTTTAATTTTCTTCCTCCTTTATAGATGACTTTGGTCAGCCACCCTACTGTACATAAGTAACCCGAAACTAAACTTCATTTGAAAGTGCCCATGATAACGCCCTTCAAGGGTTGAAACATTCTCACCAGATCTGAATTTTGTGTTACTTATAGCCCACCATGGTCTTTAACTATATTGAGTTCACCAAGAGGTGTCACGTGTTCCTGATCCACGCCAACTTTGTGCATAGGCTGTCAGAACCCCTCCATACTACCAAATACTCCAATCCCTTTATAGTCTAGAGAATCATTTTCATTGGACCATATCCACAACCAATAACTCACCAATGCAGGTTTATCCTGACCACCACTAATTTCATTTCCATGTGCATAGAAGTGATACCACTCAAGGAAGACAATTCATGTTCTACTATATAGTTCATGAGCTCCAACATCATTCACCAATTCAGAGTCCATCATGCCATTCTCACTAATAATGACACAAATATTCGAGTATCCAAGCTGACTAAACTGCATGCTAAGTATAAAATTCGGTAAAACCATACTTCTCAATATCATGTGCAAGAAAATGGGTAGATTGATGCATTCAAAAATACCCTCACTAACATTTTACAAAATATGTTTAGTTAGAAAAAAAAGTGTTGGATGGACAAGCTCCAAAACACACTTTGGGAATACCAAATGACGACACAAAATTTCACCTAGGTGATTCCATATTCCCTTGTGTATTCGATTTAGGAAATCTTTACCATTGAGATTCAGTTACTATCACTCCACACAACTATTTATGATAAGAAGATGTAATAAAAAGTTGAATAAGTCCATCTGGCTAAACTGGAATCCCACGATGAATACAGCCTATTGGCCTTGCAAAATCATGAGTGGTTCTAGAACAAGATTCCAATTGATTTCAGCAAAAACATTCAACTTCGTTCCTTCCTATAAGGTGACACATTATTGTATCTGAAGACTCTAATGATACTAGGTAAGAAACCACCAAATTTGGAGACTAAGTGAGAGGGAACCTATATTATTTAAAAGGTTTATCCCAACAGTATGTACTCTTTGGTTACTATGGATAGTGAGTGTATTAATCCTCCCACCAATTACAAATTCCAAAATAATTACTTTCCATGAGGAAACTATTGCTTAGGATGTAGGACATAAAATTACCTAGCATCAACATCTTATATGATTTTAAACTGAACAAGACTATCCTTCATGATGTTAAACTATACAGGACATCCTGCATGATGTTAGACTACTCATCCCCATCCAAGATTCATGACATAAAAATTCCAAACACCTTTGTACCACATGAAATTATACTACCTCTTCCTACATGATGGTAAACCGTCGTTTTATCCTAGTCGTGTGATGATAAACTGCAAAGTGCCTCAGTGTCTTCATCTAAGAGGGTTCTACTTCTTTTCCAAGGTTCCCTAGAAGTATATGGCAGGATGTAGGATTCTTTTTTCCTCATTCACGTCAGGTTTACAACTATCATTCCTTTTAAATTCCCCAGAAAGAGTCATCCACCCCTCATATTTCCTTACCTATAGACTATAAACTGCATGGCATTTCAGAACTATGTGTGTCTTGATTCCCTCCTTTGAAGGATATGTAGGAATGAATAGTCATTTTTTCATTTGGTCTATCCCCAGATACCACAAATATTTTCATTATTTCATCCCCATGGCATGATTGTCCCAAGATTACTTGATGTGGTGTGAGGACTCATTGTCTCTTATTCACGTTGGGTTTAAAATAGCCACACCATGAACCATTTTGAGAGAAATCTCCCATACTACATCCTTACCATATGAAGTCAAACTGCACTACATTTCAAAAACATGTATGGATTGATTCCTTCCATTACAGGATATGTAGGAACACCCGAACATTTTTTCATTAGGTATATCCCTAGGTCCTTCAACCATTCCAGTTCTGTTGGCCTTTCCCAAATGTTCAAAGTACTATGACCTTAAAATATGATCTCACTCATCTTGTGTGACATTTAACTACTTTTTCCCTTCACACAAGGTATTAAACTACATATAATTTATGGTCCTTTCTTTATAGCGTAAGAAGGAAAATTCCCCTTTTTCCTACCTGAAATTAAATCTACATGGTATTCAATTGTGTATCCTTCCATTTAGAACTTCGATATGAGTATTTTCCTAGGTGTGCGTAATATGGTGTAAAATTATTCTATTATCAGTCACATTAGGTTTACTATACCATGTTTCATGCATCCTCTTTGTGTAATAATTCCCAATTCCCATCATTACCACATGATGTTAAACTGTACGAAACTTCATAACTACGTATGGATTGATTCCTTATCTAATATGATAAGCTGGAATGACTATATATTTTGCCTTTAGGTCTATCCTAGGTTCATCCACATATTTTTTCTCTTTCCTCCACGTTCCCTCTCGATTCACCTGCCTTTAAACGGGTCCCTCCATCTAATCTACCTCATTAACACGCTTATATTCACCATGGTATGGGACATATAGTGATATATTCTATATGAAAATTCCCACATTCCACATCCACTCTTCATGTGTCCTTTTATTTGGGTATCCATCATCTTTCACATCCTAAAGGACCCCCAAAGGGTATGTATTCTCACCCTTACGGCTCACCTACCATTTGGGCCAACATCCTAGAGGATTTCAAATGACATATTTAGATAGGTTCCATCCATATTTCGAAAATGGCCAGTGGCCAACCCTCAATTATTTGTTCCCATATCAGAACACATGTTATGGATATTGTACTTCAAATACAGTCAGTAGTTATCCTCTAGATATAACTCCAATACTCTAAGTTCCATCCCTATGTGAACACTTACAAGTTTAGTTGGTGGACCAATATCATGGGGTTTCCCTTGACTCCACCCCTCTGTTATTCTATTGGGTGCTTTCGTGTGTTGTAAAGGTCTTCTTCACCCCTTAATTTCCCCACTGAGCATGGATCACATAGACTAGGGGTTATTGATATGGTTTATACTTGCATAAAATATTTTCACTCCCTATGGTTTTATCTCTTATGACCCTGAACAAGGATTCGGGTTTTAAAATCTAGGCAACATGACTTTGAATTGTGTATGTGTTCTCTCATGAATATTTGATGTGGTGTGGACCTCTTTGGTCCTGATTCTATTCAAATTTCCATCTAACTCCACGTTAAACATTCTTTCTTGGGAGGTCTCACTTCATGGTCCATGCCTTGTGACCTTAAACTATATGTGAAGTTCCCTCGTGGAATGTGTGATGTGGTGTAGACTTCTTTGGTCCTTATTCATGACGGGATACTTTATGGTGCCACTACTACATATTTCTTCAATGAGATGTTCTGAAACCTATGAACATAAACTTAGATAATTAGGGTCTGAGTTTTCATGAAATTAAATTTGTGTAAAAAAATGTGTTATTATCATATTAGAGGACATCACACCCCTTGGCGTTAGCTATTTTCCACACCCTCCTACAATAACTATGTGCAGATTGACTCTAATCCTACGGGATATGTATGAATACCTAGATCATTGATATTAGGCTGAGACTCACAATTATTACCCCATTTGGAACTTTGATCCTGTGTTCCCCTATGAGAACGTGTAATATGGTATGGACCTCCTTTGTCCTCACTCACATCAGGTTATGTACAACATCTCACATGTATCCTTTGGGGTGCACATGTGCAATACATATGGAAATAAACTGTGTCGCAACCCAAAATTCCTCATTGAATTTTTTAGACTACATGGAACTCAAGAAATATGTATGGTTTTATTTTATCCCTTGCACGATATGTAGGAATTCCCATGCATTTCACCTCGGGCCGAGCCCATGGTCCATTGACCAAATTATTCCTTTGGCCCCAATTATGATCCTAACTCTATGACCTTTAACTTGGAGCCCCTAGTCCATGTGACAAGATTTTAAACTACTTTCTAGGGTCTATGTAGTATGACATTAAATTATGTGCAACGTACTGGTCATATAATGTTAAACTATTCCATGCATCATCCTCACCGTATGACATTAAACTATGGGCATATCATGCTCATTTCTGAATTATTCTAGGTCCTCATCAGAGAGGTCTAGTCTGGAAGTAGGTTTGATCTTGGTTTAGAACATTTGACACACCCAATGTGTCTTCGATGTGGTGGTGTAATTTCAAGAGTTTCAATATCTATTTAATCTACTCATCACTCAATTTCCACATTATGTGTTCCCTTTATTTAGATCCACAACCCCTTTCACTTTTGAAGGAAGCCCCAAAAAGGCTGGTCCCAAGTCATTTTGGCTCACCTACCCAACTGAGCCAACTTTTAGGAATACCTAGGATGACATTTCGAGTTATGCCCCATGTTTTCAAACTCGGTCAGTGGTTCTCCTTCATTTGTTTGTCCCCATTTCAGGATAATGTGATATAGATACTGTGTTTAGATTATAGTTAATAGTTATCCTCTCTCATCATACAACAATCAATGTGTTCCAAATTTTGGGTATTGTGATTCACACTTTACATTCATCTATGTTAGGATAGATTTTAACATCCTTAGATTTTCTCCGCTTGTGCATTAGCGCCCATTGGGAAGGGAATGTTGGATGCTTCAAGAACATTATTCCCCAATCACAACTTCCCTCAACTCAAATACTCCAGTTACTCGGTCTAGGATAGGAGACCCTATGTATTCGATGACTAACAGATAATCTGATATGAAGTGGTCAGTTATGTGGTCATCCCTTGTTCACTCACCATTCATGACCCGCGTGAGCATAGATATTGACCTTTAGTAGTTTTTAAAATATGATCGTGACACATTAATCAAAAAAGAAAGAAATATGTCCAGACATGTAGTTTAAATGAGATGGTGGATGAAGAAATTATGCCTTATCTTGGTAAAAACACGGCCCTTATGATTCAACTCCCTCTATGGAATGATTTAATTTTGGAACTCTTTCACGTGTAACTACCATGGGTTTTTGATATTGTTGGAATTGAAAACAAAAACCACGAGTCAAAGTTGACTGCATTGTTTCCTCTAGCATCATTTATTACATGCACATTTTTTTCTCTTCCATGGGTCAACCACCATTTATTTTCTTTGAATGAATTTAATATTCCATATTTAATATTTTGGTGTTTTTTGTACCGTCATAAATTCTCTACGTTTAATGTTTTGGTCTTTCTTTGTACCATCCTAAATGCTCTGCATTTAATGTTTTGGTCTTTCTTTATACCAACATAAATCCTCTTCATTTAATGTTGTGGGTCTATAAGTTGATGTAATGGTAGTCTGAAATTATTTTGAAATACAAATATTTAAAGCTCCTTTGTGTTGTGTGCCAATTCTATTCCTCTAAAATTTCTCATCTTGTATAGCGAACAAACTAGTATCAGAGGCCAGGTTACCAAGATCCTCCTATTTTTTTAGGATGGCTGCAACACAACCACAAGTTCTGAAGATGACTAAGGAAAACTATGAAAGGTGGTGCATCCAAATGAAGGCGTTATTCAGGTCAAAAACATTATGGGAGATCGTCACCAATGGGTACATTTTATATCTACGGAGGAAGATTCCGCCTTCATGAATGAAGAAAATATGGGCATCAAAAATCAAAGAAAGAAAGAGCACAAGGAATTGTTTATCCTCTATTAAGGGTTGGATGAATCAACGTTCAAAAAGATTGCCGAAGAAACATAAATAAATAAATCTTGAGATACCCTTGCCACCATCTTCAAAGGTGTCTATCGAGTAAAGAGGGTACGTATTAAAACATTATGAGCAGAATTTTAAGCAGTGCACATAAAAGAAGGTTAAAGTATCTCTAATTATTTCTCAATATTAATTTTTATTATTATCAATTTGAAAAGGAATGGTGAAAAGGTGGAGGACATTTGAGTTATTGTAAAATCACTTTGATATCTTACCACCAAGTTTGAGCATGTGGTTGTAGAAATCAAAGAATCAAAATATTTGGAAAAACTGTCCATTGAAGAACTGATGGGGTTGTTTCAAGTGCATCAGAAAAAGATGCAAAATAATGTCGGTTCAATAATAGAGCATGCCTTAGAGTTAAATTTTACTCTAAACGAACAAAATAATTGCCACACGCAATGAGGTGGTCATCGTGGAAGAGGAAGATGGTGTGGATATTATCCAATCCATCTATAAAAGCAACAAAATCATACCAGTTTTCGTGGAAGAGGGAATGGTGGAGGTCGTTTCATGTGTGGTCGTGGAAACACAGAGAACATTCAATGCCACAACAGTATGAAATTTGGCCATTATGATTCAGATTGTTGGAGAAACGTGGATCACGATGAAAGATCCAACTATGATGAAACATATCATCATGAAGAGGAAGGTACCACACTCTTCCTCTCATAAGAAAAGTCATGTGTACACCCCGATGTGTGGTATCTCGACAAAGGTGCAAGCAACCACATGAGTGGTAACAAAGAACTATTCTAGGAAATCACAAAAGAAGTTCGTGTTGACGTGAGATTTGGTAACTCATCAAAGGTACCCCGTGATTAGAAAAGGTAAAATCAAAATCTATAAGAATAATGGTGAGACAAATTATATATCTAATGTGTATTATGTAACAAACATGAAAAACAATATCATTAGTCTCAACATACTCCTTGAGAAGGGGTATGCTATAAACCTGGAGAATTCTTCTTTTTTTGTAAGGGATGCTCGCAGGAGACATGTTGCTCATGTCCGGATGGAAAAGAATCATTTGTTTCTGATGTGTATCAACACAAAGGCCGAGAAGTGTCTCTTGGGACTCATGAAGAGTGTCTCATGGAGATGGAATCTACGATTTGGAAACCTTCATTTTTGAAGCCACAAACTTCTATCTTCATCATGCATGGTGTGGGGATTGCTGGCGATTGAAGTTCCAAATCATGTGTGTGAGGCGTGTACACTTGGCACGAAACAAAGGAAATCCTTCCCAAGTGGAGTGTCTAAAAGGACAAATGAAACACTTTAGTTAGTTCAAACTAATATCTACGGACCTCATAAAACACCCTCACATGGAGGTAATAGGTATTTTATTACCTTCATTGATGATTTTAGCAGGAAACTCTAGGTGTATTGCATCAATGAAAAATCCTTTTCATTTGCGATCTTTAAAATGTTCAATGCTCGTGTTGAAGCTGAAAGTGGTTATAGAATCATTGTTCTTAGATCTGACAGAGGTCAAGAATACACTTCAAATGCATTTCAAGATTTTTGTAGGGAACAAGGCATCATGAAACAATATACTACTGCTTATACGCCACTGTAGAATTGCATTGCAGAATGGAAGAACCGCACCATCCATGACATGATGAGGACCATGTTGAAGGAGAAAGTATTTCCAAAGAACTTTTGGGCATAAGTAGTGGCATGTACAGTGTATCTGCTCAATCAGTGCCCAACCAATATCATCAGAAAATTGACACTACAAGAGTCATGGAGTGTCTACAAATAGAGTGTAGCACAATTAAAAATCATCGGGTGTGTTGCCTACACTCATGTTCCAGAAGCGAGAAGAAGGAACCATTATGATCGTGGTGAAAAGTGAATCTTCATCAGCTACAGTGAAGTGTCTAATGCCTATATGCTTTATAATCCACTAAGAAATAAATTAACAGTGAGTAGAGATGTGGTCTTTAGTGAGGAAGAATCTTGGAAATGGAATGATGAAGAACCAAACAAAGAGATTCAAGTTGAAACAGAAGATCCTGTAGAAAGGCATGATCATCATAAGCAAACGCCAGCAACACCTTCCTCGGGCACATCTTCAGTACATATGAGTCTTGGAGGACATTCCATCACTCCTAAAAGGACTCCATCAAGTCAAAATTTGGCGAGCTTATCCTCACCCATGGCACCCATAAAAATGAAAATCTTAAGTGACATTTATGAGAAAACCGAAGAGATAAATTATTTATTCCTATATGTAGATCAGGAGCCTCTGGCTTTTTAGGAAGACACGGGGGAAGAATGTTGTAGAATGGATATAGGAGAAGAAAACCCTTCCATAGACAAAAATGACATGTGGGAGCTGACCACGCTTCCTAATTGCCAGAAAACCATTGGTGTCAAATGGGTGTATAAGATCAAGCGAAATGTTTATGGTGAAATCGATCGCTACATGGAAAGGCTCATAGCAAAGGGGTACAAACAAGAGTATGAGGTGGAATATGAAGAATTATTTAATCCTTTTGCTCACCATGAAACTGTGAGAATGATTATATCCCTTATTGTTCATCATAGTTAGATGATCTACAAATTGGATATGAAATCTGCATTCCTGAATGGAATTCCTGAAGAAGAGGGCTATGTAGACAATCCTGAAGGCTTTGTTATGCTAGGAGAGGAAGACAAAGTGTATTGACTGAAGAAAGTTATTTATGGGTAAAAGTAAGATCATCGTGCCTGGAATACATGCATTGATAGCTATCTTTGAGAGAACGGCTTCAGCCAATGTCTATACGAGAAAGCCGTATACATCAAGTAGAATGATCGTGGCGATATACATGTTGCATGCTTGTATGTTGATGATTTGTTTTTTTATAGGGAATAGTCGACAGATGTTCGATGATTTCAAGAAGGCTATGTTCAAGGAGTCTGAGATGACCGATGGAGGTCTCATGTCCTTCTTTCTAGGCATAGAAGTAAATCAACAACATGGAGGCATCTATATATCTCAGAGGACATATGCTAAGGTGTTGCTAGAAAATTCAAGATGGATTATTGCAATTCTGTAAACTCACCACTCGAAATGAGCATAAAACTGACAAAATATGGAGAAGGAAGTAGTGTTGACTCGACTCTATTCAAGAGTCTAATTGGAAGCCTAATGTATCTCACAATCACAAGGCCTGATATTTTTTATAGTGTTGGGATTCTAAGCAGGTACATGGAAGCACCAAAAGAGTCACATTGGATAGAGGAAAAATGTATCCTTAGGTACGTTAAATGAACAATGTATTTTGATCTTTTTTATCCATACAACGAAGAAGAAAATCTTCATGGATACTCAGATAGTGACTGGGGATGCGACCAAGATGAATGAAAAAGCACCGCTGGGTATTTATTTTTTCTTGGATCAACTGCTTTCACATGTAATTCATTGAAGAAATGTGTGCTCTCTTTGTCTACATGTGAAGCAGAGTACGTGGTGGCATCATCCACTTTTTTTTGAAGAATTATGGTTGAGAAATATGCCGAAGGAGATGAACCATCCATAGGATGGATCCACAGTGATATATATGGAAAAAATTCGGCATTTGAACTTGCCAAAAAAAATGATGCAACATGGAAGAAGCAAACATATTGATACCTGATTACATTTATGAGAGATCATGTGAAGCAAAAAATGGTAAAATTGGAATATTTTCATAGTAAGGAACATGTGGATGATATTTTCACAAAGGCATTACCCGCAGATTTATTCAAAAAACATTGAAAAATTCTTGGAATGAAGCCAGTTTTGATTTGAAGGGGAGTGGTGGAATTACAAACAAAAACCACGAGTCAAAGCTACCCGCATTGTTTCCTAGAGCATCATTTACTACATGCACATTTATTTCTCTTTCAGTGCTCCACCTAAATTTATTTTCTTTGAATGAATTTAATGTTCTTATTTAAAATTTTTGTATTTTTGGTACCTTCATAAATACTCTGCATTTAATGTTTTGGTATTTCCTTATACTGTCATAAATGGTCTGTATTTAATGTTTTGGTCTTTCTTTGTACCAACATAAACACTATGCATTTAATGTATCGGGTCTATAAATTGATGTAATTGTAGTATGAAATTATTGTGAAATACAAATCTGGAAAGCTCCTTTTGTGTTGTGTGCCAATTTTATTCCTCTAAAATTTCTTGGCTTGTTTAGCCAACAGATAGTTCTCAAGCTCTTCCTCCTCATCAATGAAAGTAGATTGAATCTTGTTAGCCCTGATCTATATTCAGTCATGTTCAGATTGATGTTCTTCCACTTAACAGTTTGAATTTGCTAATTTCTATTGGTCCTTTTCTAGTTGGGCCATCAGTCATTCAGTGAGCCATGTCTTCTTATAGATAAATTTTAAATGTTCTCTCATATGAACATCGGTTTATTGTATCACTTACTTGGCCTACAAGAGTTTCTGGATATTTTCATATGTCTTCTGGTACCACTCCACATCTAGGTGTTGACTACTCACCTGCATCTTCTCAACAAGGTAGTCTCGAACCAACATGTGCAGACGCAGTGAGTCTTCCCCTCTAGTGCTTAGATCTCACATCCATGTGTGAAGAGATCTCATTTGTCCAATAAACTCATGTTCTGGAACCTTCTTAAGAAAGTAATTGATTATATTTCATGCTCAATATCGAGCTTTCCATCTATCCTCAGCTACCTCAGAATCGTATTTGTTCATCTCTAAGTGATCAACCAATTTATAATTGGGAAATGCATCTAGGTGATTAGCAGTAGGGTATTACTCAGGAATTTCATATGAATAATCAAGATGAAAGTTGTTCGGTTGGTCCTCATAACTTGATTCCACATTGATGATTTCATCCCGGCTGTCTCCAGGGTTTTCCCTACGAATGGCTTCACCCATCATCACGTTTGATCACTCACTCAAAACCATAGCATGTCCATCTTGAGTAATTAATTCTGTATGTACCATCACCTTGTTAGAGATAATCCCTATTTCGGACCACAAATTGCTTGCCAAAAATATCATGATAATCCCGTCAAAATATGGAAGCAATATAAGCATAATAACTAAATCAACATGAATATTTTTTTACATGGAAAAACCCTCCCATGTAGAGGATTAAAAAACCATGGGGCAATTCCCAATAATATCCTCTATGAATCAGAGAATACAAGAATCCAAGTAATGACCAAACTTTAATTACAAATAAGAGAGCATAGAAAACTTGTGTGAAAACCACACCCTGATACGCCTCTTCCATCTCTCTGATAAATATCCTACTGAATCTATGTATCAGAAGAACAATCTTTGACAAAACGTCACCTTTCTGTCGACGAAATGTCACTACCTCAGAAATCTTCAGCAGAACATGTGTCAACCTCACACCAGCTTTGGACACCCGAATGATCTCTCCATCATGATGTATCACTGATATCCAATCGGGACATGCCACCTGATCACCGCTATCAGGAAGACTTTCGATACGTGGCCATGATCAGCAATTCCGTAGTCGTCACTCTGCAGTTGTCAAATGATGACGTGCCCAACATGCTACTGCCGATGCGATAGCTCCCTTCTTACTCCCAGTGCACTGCATCTTGAACACCCTGCCAAGAACACCACTACACGTCCAAGATAATTGCATCGTCGTTGTTCTGTCACACAGGCCACCGCAAACACGGTAACCCCTTCCAAGGTCTCCCTTTCTGACTACATCTTGTCAGCACACCCTTTTTGAATATGTTGTTGCATCCTCATTATATAGACACCTAGTCCATAATCCCCATTTAATGATGTCAACATCCATTATTCCATCAATTAATATTGAGAATTAAATATCCATTAATGTTGGGAGAAAATACTCAATTAATGGTGATATAAATCTCTCTATTAATAATTTTCATCTCTCATCAATAAATGTGATGAACCCCTCCATTAATATTTTTTTCTCATTCATAAATAATTGTGATGAATCCCAGCATTAAAAATTTTCCTCTCTCATCAATAAAAGTAATGAATTTCAATAATATCCCCCTTCATCAAATTAATTAACGGAACCATCCAACAAACCTAGTTAGAAAAAAAATTGGTCAGTATCACACACCAACCATCATCATCTGCCAAAAATATGATGACATCCTTTTTCAATCCTGATAAAATAAATATCAGCTCCCCTTGCAAAAAAGAAAATCAAATGCTGAAAACTTTGTCACATTTGTATCTGCACCATCTAGCTGAACAAGAACGAAACCTGAAACATCTTGCTCCCCCATAATTGTGATTGACCCAAAATCTGGAGCACCTACAAGAATAAACTACTCCCCCTACTCAACATGCCCTTAACCGATATGTGCATCACATCTCTCAGCCTGCTTTAATTTCCAAACCATATTCTACTCCGCGCACACATCAGCGATCCTCTATGAAACTTCCATAATTATCAAGATAAATTTGAAGCATGAACCAACCTCCTCTGATACCACTTGTTAGGGATAATCCTGATTCGAGGATGAAAATTTCATGCAAAAAATATCATGAGAACCCCATTGAAATATGGAAGCGATATAAGTAGAATAAATAAATCAGTACACATGATTTTTTAACGTGGAATAACCTGCCAATGCAGAGGATTAAAAAACCATGGTGCAATTCCCAATAATATCCACTATGAATCAGAGAATACAAGAATCCAAGTAATGTCTGAACTTGAATTAAAAATAAGGGAGCATAGAAAACCTATGTGAAAACCAGACCCTGATACGCCTCTTACATCTCTCTGATAAATATCCCACTAACACCATGTATCATAATATCAATATGTGACCAAACATAACCCTTATGTCAATGAAACGTCACTACCTCAGAGATCTTCACCCGAACATGCGTCAACCTCGCACCCTCTTGCGACACCCAAATGATATCGCCATCATGATGTACCAACGATCTTCATTCGAGACATGCCACATGATAACTGTTATCAGGAAGACTTTATATACGTGTCCATGATCATCAATTCCGTAGTCGTTGCTCTGCACCTGTCAAACGCTGATATGCCACACATGCTACCGCCGACGTGATAGCTCCCTTCTTGCACCCGGTAGACTGATTCTTGAACACCCTTCCAAGAACATCGCCACACGTCCAAGACAATTTCATCATCATCGTCATGTCATATGGGGATCTACAAACACAACATCCCCTTCCCAAGTCTCCCTTGTCGACTACATATTTCAAGAGGACCCTTTATGAATATGTTTCCGCATCATCCTTATATAGACACTAAGTCCATAATTCCCAATTAATGCATCCAACATCCATTATTGCATTCATTAATATTGAGAATTAAATATCCATTAATGTTGGGAGAAAATACTCAATTAATGGTGATATAAATCTCTCCATTAATAATTATAATATCTCATCAATAAATGTGATGAATCCCTCCATTAATAATTTTTTCTCTCTCATCTATAAATGTGATGAATCCCAACATTAAAAATTTTCCTCTCTCATCAATAAATTTGAGGAATATCAACAATCTCCCCCTTCATCACAATATTGAATGGAACCATCCAACAAACCTAGTTGGAAGGATAATAGTTCGGTATCACACACCAACAATCATCATCTGCAGAAAATATGATGACGTCCTTTTGCACTTCTGATAAAAAAAATATCATCTCCCTCTGCAAAAAAATATAATCTAACGCCGAAATCTTCATCAAATTTGTATCTACATCGTCCTGGTGAACAAGACCAGAACCAGAAACATCTTTCTCCCCCATAATCAGGATTGCCACAAAATCTAGAGCACCTACAGGAATAAACTACTCCCCCTTCTCAACATCCCATGAACCGACACGTGCATCACCTCTCTCAGCCTACTTTAATTTCCAAACCTAATTCTACTCTGCGCACACATATGTGATCCTCTCGAAAACATCCATAATTCTCATGAAAAATTGCAAGCATGAACCAACCTCCCATGAAACCACTTGTTGGGGAGAATCCTGATTCCGGGCCGAAAATTGCCTGCCAAAAATATTGTGAGAAACCCATAGAAATATGGAAGCGATATAAGATGAATAAATAAATCAGCACGCATAATTCTTTTAATGTTGAAAAACCCTCCCATGTGGAGGACTAAAAAACAACGGGGCAATTCCCAATAATATCCACTATGAATCATAGAATACTAGAATCCAAGTAATGTCCGAACATGAATTAAAAATAAGAGAGCATGGAAAACCTGTTTGAAAACCACACCCCAATACACCTTTTCCATATCTCTGATAAATATCCCACTGACACCATGTATCAGAAGATCAATCTACGAAAAAACGTCACCCTTTAATTGACAAGACGTCACTACCTCAGGGTTCTTCACCTGAACATGCGGCAACCTCACACCAGCTAGCGACACCCGAATGATCTCACCATCATGATGTACCGCCGATCTCTAATCGGGACACACCACATGATCATTGCTATTAGGAATACTTTTGATATGTGACCATGATCATTAATTCCGTAGTCACTGCTCTGCACCTATCAAACGCTGACATGCCGCACATGCTATCGCCGACATGATAGTTCCCTTCTTGCTCCTGGTGGATTGCATCTTGAACACCCTTCCAAGAACATCGTCACACGTCCATGAAAATTTTATTGTCATCGTCATGTCACCCAGGTCACCACAAACACGGCAACCCCTTCCCAGGTCTCTCTTGCCGACTACATCTTATCGGCACACCCTTTTTGAATATGTTGCTGCATCCTCCTTATATAGACACCAAGTCCATAATCTATAATTAATGCAGTTAACATCCATTATTCCATCCATTAATATTGAGAATTAACTATCCATTAATGTTGGGAGAAAATAATCAATTAATGGTGATATAAATCTATCTATTAATAATTTTCATCTCTCATCAATAAATGTGACGAATCCCTCCATTAATAATTTTTTCTCACGCATCAATAAATGTGATGAATCCCAACATTTAGAATTTTCCACTCTCATCAATGAATGAGATCAATCTTAACACACCTCTCTTGGTAAAGAGGACTCCATTCCTCCAATCATCTATACCGGCTGGGTGCCTCCATTCTATGAACTATTTATAAAAGGGTTGGGTTGGTCATTTTAGAAGAAAAAAATTCCAGGTGTAGCTACAAGAGGTGGGAGACTTACGATGGTAAAACTCTTGGTATTTCCTCTAGAATTTAATCACCATAATTCTATGGTATGGTCCACCATATAGAATGTAAGTCCCTAATGGTTTTGTCGATGCTTCCCTTACCTCCCCAGTGCTGCTGAATTCTACAGCTATTGTTTCTCGAGATGCATGTCCTGGTTCTTGGTCCTCCACAACCATTATAACGTCTTTATCTATAAAAATGGGTATTCTCCACATATGGACCTCCTAAATTAGTAGATGTTGGTTGAGGGAATAAGATAACTGAAAAATATAATGGTATAGTAGATGATTTAGAGACTACTTCAGGAGTTATAGCAAATCCTCCCAGAGAATGTTTCTCTAAGGATGTGATTTCACTATATTCTAGAGAGCCTCCCTTAGAAGCTACATCCTCATCGCCCATATGAAGGTCTTTTGTGCCAACCAATTACCCCTAGGAACTATTTGAGTTGTTGGGTAGGGGGAATCACTCTTCTAATTGAGCCGTAAACACCATTGGAGGGGATGTTTTTTCCAACAGTACCCTCACTGATCGTGTCAGTGGTAGAATAGTGCCTCAAGAGTACACCAATTACTCTATTTCTTGTACATAACTTCACTTAAAATATGTAACAACATTGAATATAGTTTTTTCAAAGCTGAGTTACCACATATCAATCATATATTTGTTCAGGTTCGCCCAGATTTCATCAAAGTTGAATAAATGTTTGCATAATTTCCAATATTTCTAGGCATCTGGATAAACTGCAATGTGGGAAATCACCGCTTGATGAACCTAATTCCCTAGAGAATGAGTATCTTTCAAAATCCCCTTGATGATTTACCTCTTTCCCAGATCATCCCGATTGAAGTCGCTAGGTCTGGCACCACTACCTCCCTTTCATCTCCTTCAACCGGTGTTGGCTCGTGGCCCACTACCCTTACTTCTATAGCCTCATCACCAAGACATGCATCAGACCAACCCTCACAACGTACCCTCACTACTACTTAACCCCAATATAGAGGTGTGGTGACAACTAATTTATTAGTCTAGATTGTTGGCTTCTTCAATATCTACCAGGGTAAAATGCTACCTAGCTCTACTCATATTCATGGATTATTCTGAATGTGGAAGTAGGTGGTGACAGTCTGTTCCATATCTTTCCATCATACCATGTGAACATCATCCACAAATGTATCATCACACATGGGGGGTTATCATGACACACCACCAAATAAACCTTCAGAATCGGCCTCTATATACATCTGAATTATATTGCAAACCAGTATAGAGTATATAGTTCGAATATGGGTTTACAGTCCACTCACGATACGAAAACAAATCCACAGAATGGAATTAGATATGAATACTTATTTATTATTTACGCATTGTCATCAGTATATTCTCTAGTGGGTAGGAAAATGGGTGGAAGATTAATTGGTTCGCTTACGTGATCTTGTTCAGTGTAACCGCTATGCCTAGCTTTAGGGGAATCTCACCAAAATATTCTAAATTACTCATCATGAGTGTTTCCTTGGTGAAGAAATGGTATTGATGTATTTTTAGTCTCTCATGTGCACAATGACCCAGCTATATAGGAAATGGAAGGGATCACACACATGCAACAACCTCCTTCCTTCACTAATGTGATGAAGTAGGTGATATAGCTTCACTATCACCAGGATGCCCATGTTGATGCATATTTTGGAGGATAACTACGCCAAAATGATAAATGTGCTCGGTTGCACCACCATGTTTGCATCTATTACTGGTTTCATCCACCCCCAAATCAGCACCGAGATGAAATTTTCCAGCCTGACTATTAGATGATGTCTTTTCATGAAGTTGTAGGCCCAAAATTTCCACCAGATATCCTCTAGGATCCCCTAGAAAAAACCTTCCTTGACTCACTGAGTTCCTCTCAGGTAGATGGGGGCCTTGTGGGTAGTTTCCTTGGTGCCTCTACTCCCTCGACTAGAATGTTCAGAATGTAGAAAACCCACTACTTTAAGTGGACATCCCTAGTGTTCTTCTTGTCATTGTCCAAGCCTAGAACTAGGTTCAACATTGCATTTTGCAATGGTGGAATCTATTCTAAATCCTGTCATGCATTAATGGTAGGGAGGAAATCTCCATACATCCATCCCAGAATCATAATTCCAGAGATCTGATAAAGATCCTAAAGGATAATACAAACATCCCCATGATGAAAATTGAATGTTTTGGTATCTGGAAATAACCATCTTAGTAGTTCAGGAATCATCTCCTTCAGGTGGGAAACATGGAATTGGGAATCCCTTGCTACTTCATACATTCCTATTCGTTTTATCATGTGCTCAAAGTCAACATAGGATTTGTAAACCCATTAGGCCCAAGAAAACTCATTTGTGAAGTTACCACCCTATCGCAGATACTTGATATTTATCCACACAGTCTCTGGATTCCTAAGACCTACCTTAACAATAATTTTGTACAGAGGTTGGTAAGTCTCTACTACCAACTACTTACCATCGACATTATAGAAATGATTATATGTAGTGAACTGTGGTAGGGGTATGATCCTTCCTGACAGGGTCATCCATATGCTTGTACCGCTGATATTTTCTTGGTTTACACATGAACTAGTAATCCAAATCAAATCTACTTGCTTCAGTATTGAAGACGTCATCCCATAAGAAAAATTCCAACAATGGCGGTATCTTGAATTGTAAGTAGTCCTTCTAACCATTAGACACTACTGCCATCAACGATTCATGATCAAAATTACTCTGAACCCCCACCCCCCCCCCCCATTTGAATGTTTTCTCATTTCTGCAAATGTATCTCCTATGTGGTGTTACCATTTCCTTCATGATCCAATGTGAATGTATCTACTCCATGACATAACATTTTCCTTTGCAATCCATAATGAATGTATCTTCTCTGTTGTGTCATGTTTTCCTTCGCAAACTGCCGTGAACATATCTCATCTCGAGCACCGTCTTTCCTTCATGGTCTACCTCAAACATATCTCCTATGAGGTTTCACTTTTCCTTAAAGATCTCATCTAAATTTATCTCCTATGTGACATCACTTTTCCTTTGAGATCCACCATGAACATTTCTCCTCTAAGGCGTCACTTTTCCTTCATGATCCACCACAATCTTATCTCATTTATAGCATCATTTTTTCTTCTTAGTCACCCAGTGGTTCTTTTTAGAGAGCTCAATGAATTCCACAGACCTCCACTGCCTATAAATTGAAGGCTCAACCCTTTTAAACCATTTTTACTCCAAAATATCTCCTTTCCATCTCCCGTTTTGTGAATCTCTTCACAATCCCATATATGGATCACACAAGGTACTTGAGCGTTGCGAGACATAACTCCTTTGGTTTTTCGTGGACCTAGTCTATAGTAGGGATTCCCTTCGTGAATTCCTTCAACCTTCACAGAGGATGTCACCCCTTCATGTTACTCAAGGATCTGTGAAGCATTAAGCTTTCTTAGATTACTCTCTATATAAAGAGCCATTTTTTAATGTGAAGCTCTGCTCTTCCAATGTCCTTCATTCATGATGTACCATTCTTTCATGATGAAACTTTCCTTCCTGATCATTACCCCTTTGTGAAGCATCTTTCCCCCAAAAAGAGCCTTTCCTTCGGCAATATCTTTATATTGAGCCCCCTAACCTCACAAACCCCTTTCCTATGCATCCCTCTCGGATTGGGTGAAGTGAATTCAGGGTTCCTCAATTGGTATTTCATGTATCATTTAACTGTCTTTTTCTTCATTGCATTGGAATTCTAATATGTATTTATTATTCACATTGCCACTCTAATGTGAGCCCCTCGTGTGACAACTCCATCCCTTGTTTCATGGAATTGATTATTCCTTCCTACCCCCAAGTGTGAGTTGGTACCAGTTATGTAATTCCCTGGGGTGAGGATTGAGTCTTCCTCATCTGAGCTATAGGGTGTTGAACTTCCAAGCACCCTCATCTCCAACACACAACATTAAACTATTAGTTGTTGTATGTGTGGCAGACCTAATATATTTTGAAGGGTAATGGCATTGGATCTCTCTCGCATTCTTTCTCCCTTTGGGCTATGTCTCTATGTGCACCTCATGTAGTCTCTATATATGAACCAACCCGCTTCTCGGTCTTCCCTCTTGGAGTATGTCCCAATCTCGATCTCCTTGGGCCTCTAGCTATGCTTAAGCACCACAAAATCCTTCATGGTTGCGCATTTTTGTCACGATCGTCAGGTTCACCACTACCTATTGTTTACGACACCGAGCATGAATCATGTGGGATTAGTGTAAGGAGTGGCCCTGACATCCACTATGGGCCTCTAACAATGAATAATTCACATTCCCCTTATCTCTTATGATGCTAAACTTCATCGAACGGAAATATGTGGACTTTGATCCTTGTCTACAAGATAGGATACATATGAAGCTTATATGAGGATCAAGACCTTGACTCCCTATAATCCAACAATTCCAAGAATTTCACATTGGTTCGCCATTGTCCCACATGATACTAAACATTATGATTAATCAGAATATAAAGGCTTTGATTAAAAGCCAATGGGATACACAGGAAGCCTCTATGAGGTCCAAATCTAACCTATGGTAAACTCTGGTACTCCCTCCTAAGGGATGCACCATCCTGATTCGATACAGACCCTTTTTAGGACACATCTCTTGGATTCTCCTCCCTGAGGTGTTCCGACCCACATAGGTAGTTGACCATGCATAGTCCCCACACTTCACCATTCTCATCCAACAAAAAGTTCCCCTTTTATGATGGGATACTAACCATGAATAAGACCCAGGTTGTATTCAATCCACATTCCATTGCGTGCACCCTGATTCCATTACTAACCCTTCAACTATGTGGACATATATTTCCATCCATTGGGATAGATAGGAATCCTCTGCAAGGTTAAATCTCATTATGCATTTCCCATCTTGGCCTTTACTTCTATCCTTTGTGTCTTAGGAAGAACATGCCCTAACCTAGAGGTTCTACTTCCTTTGTGTCCCCATCCATGTGTTTTATTCTCACAGACCACCTCATCTGGAATCTCATCACTCAACTGAACTAAGTGGAATTTGATTCCCATACACTAGGATTCATAGGAATCCTCCCTAAGGTTGAATCCCAACACCACAATTTTCTCTATATCGGTTCCACCCCATCCATCACATCCACTATATCAAATCATCTATCATACTTCATAATTTATACCCAGGTCACCACATTCTAGTGAACACACACCATTAATATGGGAAACTAACCATGCATAATACCTAGCCACCTACTATATCACCTTTCCTTTATTACGGTATGGCCATCCATCCCATTGCTTCTTTTTGCGTCACCCTAGCCACTAACCATGGGTAAGCCCCGGATCACCCCTTCGAACTATGTGGGTTTTGATCTCTATATTCTACAAAATTTTTGTAGGTAACCTCTTTGAGGATATATCCAAACTAATAATAAGCCTTGGTGTCCTCTTTTCTTGGACCCACTATCCTATGATCCTCCCTTTGTAGTGTTCTGATCATCCTTGACAGTGTGAAAACTTCCCTTTTTGGGCCACACCAGCCAATTTCCATCCTCATGGACGTTTTGACCCATGTACTCACTAAACTTTCTCGGTGCTCTCTACTAGGAGTGTATCCATACGATCCCTTCTAGTGAGTGTTTTGATTAGTCTGATACATCTACACTGGACATTAAACTTGCAATATACCCAAGTAAGACATGTGATGTTGGGGAAAACCTCAAAGAAATGCATCCGACATAAGATTCCCCAAATTAAAAAAGGGATTACTCATGATTTTCACCCATTATGGGACCACTCATAAGGGATAATTAATTTGTACAGAGGTTCTAGCATATAGAGAAGCTAGTGATGCCCAATGTGACTACTTCCCTGACTGAAGTTTGCTGCCCTAACTTGAATATTTGGAATTTATAACAAAATTAGTGTAATTAACCAGTGTCCACAAACATATGGAACTGGGAAGAGTCTCATAAAGAAAATGTTTATCTTTAAGCGGGACACGAACAAGGTGATGAGTTCCAAGGAGGAATCCATAGAGGGAGGAACTGACATCCCATTATCTCATTTCGATCATGGTGTAAACATTGCTAAAGAAGTGATGAATGTCTATGGCCTTTGGAAAGCAAGAATGTGGGGTAAAATATGCAACCAATCAAACACGAAATGTACATGGGCAGTATTCCCTAGCAGAAAGTGTTGGAAAGAAGTATCTTTCACCAAAATAGAAGATTTTGTTTTGATGTTTCAAAAGACAACAAACAATTATGGTCCTCAGGCATGTATTTTTTTATCTACTGAATATTCATTCAAAATAATGTAATATCCACGTATGTCAAGCATAGGTTGTGATAAAAATTATCCTCAATGATAGATGATCAATCAACACAAAGGTATTCCCCTTAACATTTTCTACCCTAAAGGTCTTCTTTAGGAAAACATCATTATGAATTCTCCCTACAACCTTACATTGATTCATGATTATAGTATTCAAAATGATTGAGTTAATTGAATTTTCCTCCCAATAGTGATATATCATTCTAATTAGAAGCTCCTACCTTGGATGAAGCAACCCTAAGAAATCATTCATTTTGAGAGGAACTCGAGATATTGGGGCCAACTACACCATGATCCATATATTTGACTAGTGATATTATTTATAATACAAAAGATATATCGAGGTAGTAGTCATTATCTGTAATCCACTGAAATCACTCATCCTTTAAGACAATAGATAAAATTACAACAGATCAAGACCCCCTTAGTAAATAAACTTGAAAGTGATCACTCTAGTCGAATCATGTAGAGGAATCCCCCTCACAAGATGAAAAGTATTTTATGAGGATGACGAAAGAACTATCAAGAGACAATATACCTGTCTTGTTCAGACTCATAACCACCTCTCAATTTTACATTCTTAATAATTTTATCGAGGAATGTATACATTGTTATCTTATAAATAATTTGATGATAATTAAATTTTTAAGTAAAAAAATTTCAAACATATATTGAATATGAAAACCCTGATAATACAATAGAAAAATCATCATTATATGGCCTTGTCCTCCCTTTCAATTTCTCAATACCTAAAACTGGGAAGCCAGTGTTGAGATCATCAATGTGAGTGAATTAATCCACTGAGTAATTCACATTAGTTGATTAATATTTATGAATAAAATGTACACATCAGAGGACAGGGTGATCACAAATTATGGCATTTCAATCTAATCCCCAATCAATAGGACCCCCTATTAGATACATAATATAAATTTCATCAATTCGTGATATGTTTAAGCCTTAGTATTTTCCCAGAAAGGTTATTTATTCAGTATCATCTCATTCTGTCCAAATCCTATAAGTAATGGACTAGATGGGAGAGGACCTTTAATAAGATTCTGTATCAAGCCTATAAAATGGTTGAATATGATTGTCATGTAAAAATTACAAATATTCAGATAATTATTTTCCCTTAATAGCAAGAAACACACATTCATAAAATTCAAAACTTCTGGTAAAATCTCGAAAAATGAACACAAAGTCAGGACGATAGTAATAGTGGATGAAGTTGAAATAGTATAGGATAAACCCTAGCCTATAGGGTTGGGGTAATTTTTACCACCAATGTTATCCTATATATTATCTAATTCATGGTAGGTTCAGGATTTCATGACTATAGAACCAAGACATACCTAACCAATAGTGATGGGGGAATTTTTATCACAACCTCTTCCATCTCCATAAAAGTCATCCATCACTATACTTCGATACATATGAAAAGATATACCATCGTAGTTCCTCCCTCTATAAGACCTTTTTTATATCTATACGAACATACCCAATAAGGTTTTTTGGATATTCTGTTTTAATTTTTCTCCACAAACAAACCTAGAGAATAATTATAAGGAAAAGGTAATGTTGCATAATGGATACAATATGAAATTTCCTACATTGAAAGGGAATTCCAATGAGAGTTCTGACAAACCTCTTAATAACTATTCAAAAGGAAACCAATCACCTTATCCTCTTAAGGAATACATGAATCTGGAAACACTTTACACATTATTGAATGTAATTAATATTGACCCCATAGATGATATGAACCATGCTTCTGATATAGTAGAATGGTATATAGAATAACATAACAAAAACATAGTCTATAATAAAGTGATTAAAAAGGTTTTGTACACTCATCAATGAAGGAAGGCCCAAAAAAATTTTAGACCCCTTAAATGATCCATTTTCACCTCCTTAGTGGGATTCATCCAAATTTAATGGAAAAGTGTGCCTACACCATACCCATTATCTTAGGAGATTAAACTTCTTATTATTGAAGATATATTTTATCAATATGAGGTAAAGGTAATAGAGTTAAATAAATTCAAAGCAGAAATCATAATGGGAAATATTCCAGCTAAGTATAACTTTTAAGAAGAGACTCACTTTTATTCTCTAATAAATCTCCATCTACATTAATATTTTTCAATAAAAATGTGAGAAGAATACAGCCATCTAAACAGATTAGGGTTTAATAATATTGTTTTCAAAGACCCAATAGTGGTGTATTTCCATGATTTTCCCCCCTCAAGGGAGATATCAAGAAGCATATTAGGTGATCCACCATGGGGTTACTTATACTAGTTGTTGGAAACATACATAATCAACCCAACTACAAGAGGATATGTATGTTTCCTCTACCAAAGTGTCAAGATAACCAACCATTACATTATATTTTACTAACTCTATTGAATATCTATCAAATAGAATAGAGGATATGGAATAGAGGAATGTTCTAGTGAGATCAGAAATAAAACTATACCCCCAAAAGCCAGGTGTGACTCCTCCTCTTCTTAATTTTAGGAATATAAATTTCTTGGCCTTTAATAGTACCAGTGACAAAAATAACCAAAAAAATCATATCTCAATGTGGTATCATGATGGTATCACTAAATAGAAAGAAAAAACTATGATCATATGATTTATGGAGACTCTTTATGGGCCAATATTTGTCTGGTATAGAAATATTCTAGAATGATCAATCAAAACATGGGAAGACATTCATTGGAAATTTCTCTTCTAATTTATATCCATGTTGTGAGAGAAAACCTTCCTAAACCTCTAAAATATAAAAAAAATATGAGATTCAGGTAGTCTACGACATTATTATCAACTCGAAAAGTTTAAAAAATTATTTGAACATAAAACTTGGTGATTTAAAGTTGTTAGGAATATTCATAGAAAAACATCATGATAAGTTTAAAACATCACATATAATGGTAAAATATCCAAAATTATTTGGGCACAATTGATCAAGGAAATATTATTAGTGAAGTGGAAAAAATATTTGTTATGCTTAAACTAGCTTTAGTACCTTCTCTGGAAACCAAAATTGCATAGTCTCACATGGTTCCCCATCCCTATTTGTAAAAAAACTAGAAAACCCCTCCCCATCATTGGATAAAATAGAATAGTGGAATATTGTATATAGATAAAAATAATGATGTAAATTCTAATTGAAATGAATAAGTTCATTGTTACATCACCAAAAGTATAGAGGAAAATATGTTAAATATTCCAAATCCTAATATTTATTATTATTTTTTCCTTAGTGACCTCATAAATTATTTCACCTTACACTAAATGTAAGTGAAAACCAATAAAGATTTAATTATCATCAAAGAAATCCTCCAATAGATATAATTTTTTGGGAAGCTAAAGTTAGGAATTCCATAAGAATAAGTGGTTTATATTTCTTACCAATTATAAAAGAATAAGGGGAATTAAATAACGTTAAAACCAATAGTTAATGGAAATTTAAGGATTGGATGTCTATAAAGACCATTAGTTGAGTACATTTTATCCTTTGGGAATAACTAAATCAACCCTCTATGGCCCAAACTCCTACCATGGAAACCGATCCAACTTCCTTAACACAAAAAATGAAAGTCCTAGACATTTAAGAATTTACATAATAAGTGTAACAAAAAAAATTACATGAAGATAAGATCATGTAAATTCATAATCTAGTTCAACCCCACTTTTAATTTATGACACTATCATAGAGAGGATGGGCACTACCCCCAAAAAATGGTTTAAAAGGAACCAACCCATCAAGCTGGATCCTTTTCAAATGAAGACCCTATATGACACTATATCATCCTAATTAGAATAGAAAATATCTTCTCTAACGAATACGATTTATATGATATCAAATTACCCTTTCACAATCAAGGGGAAGGAGGAATAGGGTATCGAGGTTGATAGGGATAAGGGAGATGAGGTTGATATGGATCCAGGAACTCTGGTCATATAAATAGGGAGATCATATATGTTTTAGTTACCACTATAAATGCACTCCAGGGGGCTCAACTAGATCACCACTCTACTATTAAGTCATATGGGGCCTACTTAAAAACCAATCACATTAGAGAACCCATTAAAAAATTATCATTTTTCTATTAATCATATCAATGTTGGAACATCAGTCAACCAAACATGTAGGTTTTCAAAATCAACTCAAGATATGATCTAGTAATATAGTTTCCAATACATGTAAACTCAACTCACAAGCCTCATACCAAAGATAAGGCTCATGTAGGGAAGAATAGGCCCTTAGCCCAAAAGTAGGACACTCTAAATCTAATTGGCACATTTCTGGACATGCTTTCAATTCACAATTACATTTATATTTCAAAGGATAAACAGGAATCAGTTATCGAGGATATTCAAATACATTAAGAGTTTGAAGTTGAGGTCATTTCTACTAAAGTATTTAATGTAGAAACATACCCTATTGAGTCCCATATAGTTATTTTTTCATAGAGAAAGATAGTGAGACCACTATATAGGGACACATCTGGCCCATGTACTTTTCTAGTAAGATAAAAAACATTGATGTTTGTAAATACGTTGTTGATAACTGATATTAAATGAAAATCATATAGTCTAGAATCATGGATGGATGGGTTGTAAAAATACTGGTTTTTCCCCTCTATGACAACAATCTCGAAGTACAAAGAAAAAAAAAAGCCACTAAGAAATATAAATATTAGAGCCAAATTTTGGGAACTTATTTATAATTAATTTTCATGGTTATACATCCTGATACAACCTTTAATGTCTTGTTGGAAAGACTATGGCCTCATTCATATGTAATGATACCATCATTATACTAATAATGCCTGAAATAATCCATCAACAGATATTTCGATGTAAAACATGGTTGTGGTTTCCCCTTAAACTCAATAAAATATTAATTCATAGTTGTATGATTCTATAGAAGTGAGGGTGAAAAGCCAGTGGTAGGGGATTTTTTCAAAACTGATGCTCTAAATGGTTTTGATATGGTCTATATCATCCCAATTCATGAACCCTTTGAATATTATATATTTCCCACAATTCTAATGGATAAATTCTCTTCAAATATAGGGATTCATTGGATTATAAAACCCATTTGATAAAATGAATTATTTTATGGCCTTTATGTCATATAATTCCTTGGAAAAAATCCTCTTAATAAACCTACTCTGATAGAGAGAAAGAAATCCATTCCATCTATGAAGATTAGTATCATTCCTCAATATATCTAATGAAAGGATGGCTTGACTAATATTCAATCCCAGTTAGAACAAACAAGTCTCTTTGAATAAGTGTATATGAATCCAAATAGAAGAGGTAAGATTATAAATTTGGTCATTTATACCCCCATGTTCAGGATATCAGTTGAATTTACTAAATTCATTTTCACTGATTAAGTCTCTGACCCCAACATTAAATATAATTCCCCAAAAAATATGCACTTCCTTTTTCTATATGAACTAGGGATGTCCATGTTTCATTTTTTGGATCAGAAAATTTTCCCACATCAAAAGCGTAAATAAAAAGATACCCTATTTCATCTCCCAGATATCATTATGTCAGCACAAATTATACCCCCAATGATATTGCAGAAAAAGGATATTATATCTAGAATATTATAACAGATAATTCTAAGACATTGATATTGTAAAATCCTATAAATTCTTTCTCATAAATCAAAAAAGGTAAAAATTATTTCATATTGTCTTATAGACCCAAAAAATCCCAGTCATAGCCCAATTTAGTCAATATTATGGTAAAAGAATAAGAATCTAGAATATCTATAAATCCACCCCACCTGATAATAAAAATTAAATACTATCACTCTTAGGAACAATTTTTTCCTCCCAATTATTCTCAAAGGATAAAAATTCTCACACATTGTATCCCAATCATGAAAACATACCTTTTTCATACACTTACACTAAAACTAATGTAAAGAAAGAATACAAAGTACAAGAAGAACTTATCAAATATTCACAAATAATATTTTTGAATGTAATTTATTCCACCATTGATGAACTAAAAAATGTGATTATGGGTATATTATAAGACCAAAAATTTACCATAATCTATGCATGTATTTCTTCCAAAGAGAAAGATACATATATACATTGAAAATTAATAATTTTATTAAATAGTCAAAGTATATTGATGGATCAAGGGGGTTTGATGTAATGTTACCCAAGTGATTCATTGCTTATAAGATCAACTCACATGGGGGGAAGGGAACATGTGGTAGTAATTGAAATAAGGAAATAATCCTGAGTATCCAATGATATAAAAAATCTAGCATCATTTTTTCTTTCTGACATTATTTGAATTAGTTCCATCATATTTTAGTACGGTGCTCCATACATGAGTTCATTAGGATTTCTTCAAATCCATGGAGCACCATACTAATTTTTACAATATATTTTATAGAATATATACAAATATGATTCTTCTATAAGGTTAATGTAGTAAATTTATTTAGAGTAATGGTTGATCCCGTTATTCTTAAAATCCTCACCTATAATGATTTCATAGTTTTGTGTACTTGATACAGATGTGGACACTCATCACTTGGGTCTCTCTGATGGTAATCATGGCTATAAGAAAAAAACCAGGAGAATACACCTGAATCATACTTCTAAGGTCTATGATAAAAATATCATCAAGGATAACATAATTTAGGAGTTTCAATTCAAAAGTTGGATTCCCAAAATATTCCCCATAAAAAAGAAGGGTAATATTAGAGTTTCAATCAAATTTAGGTACCTAAACCATATTCTCCAAAAGTATGACATCCTGATTCTGGTCATGAAAATTTAAAACAGTGAAACTACTGGTTTATAGGCCCTCATTTTCATGGATGGATACATAGGATATAAAAAAATATGAAAGTACTGTGAAAATGATGAGTTAATAGAATTTAGGTTACTCGAAGGAGTGTGTTGTTGAGGAAACCCAATAATTTAATACATAAATATTACATCTTGTTAGATAAATATTAATTACATAAAATTGTGGTCTGTGACACAATTATATAGGTTTAGTGTCTTTTGAAACTTAGATGCATAAAAAACCAATACATAAAAGATCTACAACATCTCCCACTATGTTCTTTGAAACTAAAACCCTTATTTGATATATCACAATTAAAACATGTATTCATATCCTATGGAAAATTGAACAAAATAATGTGGGAGTTTATATGATAATTGAGGATAAATAATGGAGATATCAACTATAATTTAAGAATATCATGATCATAAGGCCATGATAAAATGATATTAACATTTTTAAACTATACCCAACAATTTATAGATCATAATTATGAATCATTTAATAATTTTGGGTTGTTTATAAGACATGACTCAAAAACGAATCAAAGAACCTGATCTATAAGAGGATAACAATGGAATAATATCATGTAATAAAAGTGTATAGTAATGTGTGGATTAATCATAATAATATAATATTATATGAAGACTACTGAAAAATACATTCATTGAATATTAGGTTTAACCTAAACACCCATGTACTTGTTTGGGTATTGGGATAACTTCATATGTATCCTCTTTTTTGGGATTGGGATAACCTCCCACATACCTTCTTTTTGGGATTAGGAAAAACTATTATATACCCTTTGATCCAATTAAGCATTATTATTTACCCAATTCATTAGAGGTATATAATGTTCCAACTCATCACATAACCATAATCAATTCATATGTATTCTATAGTCTCATAAAAAAATTATATTTTCATTACTGCTAGACTAATGGAAAAGAAAACTAGTTTCATTAGTATTTCATCATCATAATAATAACATATCCAGGTAAAGAAGTAGGATAGTTTTATAGTATAATATCCCTGGGGAATCATACTTATCATCACAAGTTGTTATCATAAAAAAAATTCATTTAAAGTATCACATAAACTTTTCAGGAGAGAAATTCCATTTTCATTTTAAAATCAATTATTTAAATTCTTAAAATTACCAATATATTACGGGGAAATATTCTTTGAAAGGTACCATGGAAACATTAAATATAATCTTGAAAATAACTAGTATTCAAAATGATGGGAAAATTTTCATGTGCTATGTGTTAAAAAATAATTTGTTTTTACATTTTTTAATAGAATCTCATTTGGAAAATAAAAATAAATTTCCATTTACACCTTTTTATATAAAGGAAAAAAGTAAATATTTCTTTAATCAATAATTATAAAATAGTAAAAAACATTAATGAATATATTTATGGTATATATAGAAATAAAATATAGAAAACCATACTTTTCATCCACAAATATTGTATCTTATTAGATTAATATTCAATAAATAACATTACAATTGTGGCCAAAATCTTATATGTTTAGTGTATTTGGAAGATTATATAAAAACATTATTCATAATAAATCTATATCATATCCCTATAATATATTCATAAATATAACCCTTATTATAAATATCATACTTTTCATAACCTTTGGATGGAAACATAAGAAAGGGTGAGATCATATTCTTAGTAAGGGTAAACAAGGGAAATATCAATGATAAATTAAACATAA
This sequence comes from Viscum album, assembly GCA_963277665.1. Lineage (NCBI taxonomy): Eukaryota > Viridiplantae > Streptophyta > Magnoliopsida > Santalales > Viscaceae > Viscum > Viscum album. The sequence continues at coordinate 1,438,621,184 of OY728129.1, forward strand.
CATGAGAATAAGGGTATGAAGACATGAGATTAATATTTGAAAACCAAAAATTTATTATAATAGGTCAAATTATTGGGTCATGGAGTAATGATATATAGTTCATAATACATGTGTCATAAAGGAATCGGGGATCATGATCCATGAGAGCATAATATAATCCTATGCATTCATTTCTTTAGTTAAGTCTCACTAATATGATTACCATAGTGGATTTGGTTCACACCCCATTACATCATATCCTTATTAAAGGTGCACTCACATGACTATCTTAATGGATTGTATTCACTCTTGATACCATCATATTATTAGCCAAGGTTTACTCTGAAGACTATCATAGTGGAAAAAGTCCCTTTCAGAACTAGTTTCAATATCCACTCAATTGCCCATTATATTATGAGGTATCCATATTTACACAATACATTGGAGGAATATATAATTCCAATCCCACTCATCACATAATAAAATTCATATATGTGTGTGAAAATTTTATAAAACATTCACCAAATCATAAATAGTGAAAACAAAATGGGTTTCATAAACATTTCTCATTTCATCATATTATACCTTGTGGAAAATAAATGGGTTTTTAATCATCATTTAATTATAAAAAAATAAAAACAAAAAAATTGATGGTATAATTAGATTATATCCTCACTAACATTAAATTATATAATCTTAACTGAAAATTTTCATTAAAAGATCACATTGAACATTTCTTAAAGAAAATACCATTTTTCACATTGAAATAAATTATTTAAAAATTTAAATTTTCCATATATAAATTTCGACATTTTATTTGAAAGGTAATATCAAAACATGAAAATTAATATTCAAATCATAGACTATTAATGTTGTTAGGAAATTATTTTTAGGATATCTTGGTTAAAATAATGATTCCATTCACATGTTCTGAAAAATATACAAATTGTCCCATTCAGAAAATGGAAAAAAGATTCAATTAAATCATTTTTTAATAATTACACAATGGATAAAAAAATTAAAATAATCACAGGTTAATTATAAAATAAATTCATCTAAACATTTTTAGAAAACATGGACATAGAAGAAAAAGGATGTTTTACCAAAGAGTGAAATAAAGATGGTTTTCCCTAAAAATATTATTTCAGTATATTGATACCTGAAGATAGGAAAATTAAAGTAAAAAATGTAATCTATAGAAATAAATTTATTATAACAAAATACATGGGTGTATTTTGGAGGTATATCATAAAATTTCATTATTTAAAACTTTATCATAGACAATCATGATAAACAATGAAATTTTAACATCAATACCTTGGCACAGTTAAAAGCTTATTAAAAAGTTATTTTATTTAATTTATAATTAGTTTAAATTTATTATAATTATCTACCAAGAACATTTATATACTTTTAATATAATATATTATCAACTTATAAAATTACAACACCAATTTATTAATACTTAATTATTAAAACCATCATTTTCTGGTGTTCTCTATTTCCTTTTTCATGAGGATTTTGGTTCAGTGGTTCTGGTACGTGTACTTTGATCTCGGTTAAATAATATATTTAATTTTAATAATGATATAAAAAATATATTTTCTATATTATATATATATATATATATATATATGTATTCATCCATAAAATATATAGATAGAAAAATGAATTACACTATTCAAGGTGATGGTACGTCGTAAGTATGCATGAAAACTGTATTCAGTTTTTGACGGATGAAATTATAAAATTTTATATAATAATTAACCTTTATAGAATAATTGTTATATCCTAAATATCATATATTTTCATTATAACAATTCTTATTATTATCAGTGTAAATTAGAAATGAAAAATGATGCACATTGCTTCCTGGAGGTGGTAGTCTACACGTACGCTCGAGCAATGTTATCATTTTACAACGAATGTAAAGATGAGAAGATAGACATGATATTACAATTAAATAAGTATAATTATGTTATAAATACAATAAAAAACTTTAGAAACATCCTAATAACCATCCTTGAAATATGGACATGGAAAACGAGTCGTATCTTTACGTGGTTACTGTAGTGCACACGTACGTACGAGTGATAATTTCATATCCCATTTGGGGAAAAAGAGTTTTAATAACGGTTCTTTGTAACTATAATAACATTTTTGTATATTTATTTTACTAAATTAATTATTTTATTATGAAAATAATAGATATGGATGTGGTATAAGAAGAAATAGATTGACATTTTTTTCGGTGAGATGATTACCTCTCCTTCAGTTGGGCTCCTTTAGATCCTTTCTTAAGGAACATTTTCATGTTCATTTAAGAAGAAAAAATCCCATAATTCATGTATTGGAAAGTATAGAAGATAATTGGGTACTTTTTGTGGATATATGTTGTTTAAAGTGGTGTAAATAAGAGAATGTATGGGTATCCTTTTACAAGTTGGAGAGAAGACATACATGAAATTTCATAAATGTATAAATTATAATAATGTCATACTCAAGAAAAATGATTCCAAATAGATAGAGGATTGAAGTTGGGATTGTATTATGTTTTAACATGGTCATAAAATAGTCTTTATAAAATATTAATTGGAAAATATACCCTTATTATATGGTTTACCACACCCTCCCCTCGTGCGGTAAACATGTTTCAGCCTCAACCAAAGTGACAAATTTTTAATGTTTTTACTTTTCATTATGACCAAAAATTAATGTGGGATAATTAAAAAAATTTATGATTGTTTAGTATATTGTTTTCATTTTATCAATTTCAAAACATGTAAGTGGAATAATTTAAATTAATTTTAAACCTGTAAAATAGATCGAAAAGTGGTTCTCCATAAAAAAATGTTTTCTTATGTATAAAATGATTTGATACCCAAAATAAAACATAAAATTATTTATGATGAGATAAATTGGATTATTAATAATATAAAATAAATAATTTTACATTTAAAACCATTTTAAACAAAATCTACCTTTTTAAATTCATTAAATGAAATGAAATATTTCAATAAAATTCACTATGTACTGCTATTCATAAAAAAAGTAATCTTTTTTTGAAAATTCTCTAAATTTAACTATAAAATAATTTTGAAATGATAATTTCAATATAAAATTAAATTTTTTAAAAAAAATCTAAAAATGGAAATAAATATTTATATTATTTTTTCACAATAATAAATAGTATCCATTTTTGTGGAAATGTATTTTTGAGTATATAAATACATTACTAAAAACTGAGTACTTATTTATCAATATATTTTTTATATATATAAAAATTATATGTAATTTTTAAAATATATCCATTATTATTCTCTTCACATATTCAATTGAATTGTTATAATAATATACTACATTATTGTTAATTTAGACTTGAGTTTTCATGTACTACATGCTATAAAAAATTAAATTTATTTGAAGAAGAATATATCATAAAATCTGCTGGTGGTACATTCTACCTCCATTAAAATTAATTTCCTCAAAAATATTACATCACTATGATAAAAAATGAGTATATCAGTGTTTTATCACATCCTTGGGTTCCCATGTAACTTGTTTTAATTTATGATTCCCCTAGAGGACTTTAATTGGGTTATTAGTGTTTTTTTGTAACAAATTATCTATACAATCCAAGATTTATATTTGTTTTTCTTAATAATAATTATAATGATCCAATGGTATAACCACTGAGTTCAGTACATATGAAGTATCAAGTATTCACATTCTCAAGATATATACACGGATCACATCATGAACTTTTGATAGGTTTAGTGGAAGCGCCAATCGATAAGATATGTTCCCTAATCAATAAAAAATATTAAAGGGTAAAATATACCTAGGTCTTAGCTTTATCTTATTTCCAAACATCATATACTTCTTCCATGTAAAAATTCATAAAAATATCATCTCACTAATTTTGGATTATTTATTTTACTAATGAATTTCATAATAACTTTTCTGTCAACATTTAGATGCAATGATATGTAATTGAATAGAATTGACTTTATCTATAATTTCCATAGCCGTCTTAGGTCCCAAAAGTTTTCTTTCTCAAACTTTACCCTATAATGTTGTATTTCTACACATATTTATCTCGATGGATTCATAATTATCCATTTAGATTATCTATATAAAGATACTATTTTATAAAAAATCAACTAGTGGAAGGTGTTGATCCAAACCACATTTTAAATCCATATAAAAATGCCTCAACATATCCTCTATAGTATGAATGTTTCTCATAGATTGATAGTCTGTCTATGGAATATAAATATTAGTAAAAGATAACTCTAAATATAGATCTTTCTGAATGCTTCACCATAACATTAAGGTAAACCTTGGATCCTGATCAGAAATTATATAATGTGCCACTCCATGAAATAATACCACATTAATTGTGTATATTCTAGTAATAAATCAAGAGATAAATCTTCTATGATTTCTATAATGTTTAATGACTTTGTAAGGTGATTGACTACAACCCAAAAATCATTATAGGATTTATATGTTTTGGGGAGTCTGATAATGAAATAAATGGTATTGTTTTCTCATTTATTTTCTTGTATGGGTACTCGAATTAACATAAAAGTATACATCTATCTCTAGGCCTTAACATACTAACATACTAGGCATAAAGACACATATTCTACAATATCAATTTTCATGTTGTCCCAGTAGAAATATTCTGTTATATTTTCATACATTTTCATACTTATAAGATTAATAGAGAAGGAAAAAACTATGATCTTCATCTAATAGATAATTCTTCAATTATGATATTTATGGGATAGATATTCATTTCCTAAACCACTTAATTCAATCACAATCATTATTGAACCCCAAAACAATTGAGGCCTTTTTTATTTTTAAATCATCATTTTTTCATCTTGAATATTTGCATGGATATATGGTTGAACACTCATTTAATCAAGATATGATTTCCACCATTCCCTTAATATTTCCAGTTTTATCTTTTGAAAATCCAAAAATATCTGATATCTTGTAATCCTCATCATAGATTAGCTTTCATGACTCTCTTAATTCAGGTAATCTTCTACCTTTTTTGGATTCCCTGGGTGGTAATTTGTTGAGAATTCATAATAATCAATCAATTCAAACCATAAACTCGCTGGAATATTAAACTATTTCTATGTTAACATATAATTCAATATATTTTTATCATTATATATGTCACACCTTTCACCATATATATAATTCTTTTATATCTTTGATTAAAATATTACTATTTCCATCTACAAATCACATGTTGTGTGATTATTCTCATGTATTTTCATATGTTATGAGGAATATGGTATCACCATGTCATTCTATATTACTACACATCCTAGTCCCTTCTATGATGCATCCGTATAGATAACAAACACTTCTTCACTCTAGGGTAGTGTTAGAACAGGTGAAACAACCAACCTTATCTTCACATCCTTGAAATTATCTTCTCATGAATCTGTATATAAGAACTTAACCTCTATTTAAGTAAACATTGTGAGTGGGTTAGATATGCATGATGAATATATCAAAAAACATTGGTTGTATCCATATGACCTAAAAAAATATGGATTTCTCTTACTGTGGTCGGTCTAGTCCATTATTTGAAAACAAATTTCTTTGAAGGATCCCCAAATATAACATCACTTGATATTATATGACCCATGAATGAAACATTTGAATATCAAAGTCACACTTGGTTAATTTTTCAAATAACTTATCCTTTCATAGTTTATTATGTGTAATCTCCATTGATATCTATTCTTTTCCTCACTCTTGTAATATAGAGAAATTTAATCTATAATGAATAACAAAACAAAATTTAGGTAACCCCTATAGGCTCTATTAATTATATCCCTGAAGATAAAAATATAATTAGTATGTCCAAATGGAATCACTATATATTAATAATGGCCATACATTATATAAAAAGATTAATTGGGTATATTCTTCTTCTTAACCCTCAATTAAATATATCCAAAATGAAGTTCAATCTTATAATTGTTTTTAGATCCTCATAATTGACCAAACAAATCAAAAGTATGGGTAGTAGATAATTATTTTGATAGTGATATTTTTAATTTCTTAATACTCAACAATAAGATTAATTGACCCATATTTTTTAAAAAAAATGAACAAGTGTATCCCTTGATGATGAACTAGGACGTATGAATCCATTATAAAGATTCAATTGGAGTTTCTTATTCAATAATTACAACTCAATTGGGGACATTTTTTAAGGATAATTTTAAATAGATATAAAACTAGGAACAAGTTCTATTGAAAAATCTACTTCAGTATTGGGAGGATGACTAGGTAATTTATATAAAAAACATCAATAAACTGTTATAGAACTAGGTATGAGTTCTATAAAAAATAAACTTCATGATTTTATAGGAATACTGTGAAATATTTCTATAATAAAATAAATATATTCTCATACAATATGCATATATTCAATGTTAATTATCTTCATAACCATCTGAGGTAACACCCATTTTTCATAAGGATCAAGACCCTTAAAATAGATGACATTTACATCAAAATTTATTATTTATCATCACATTGACATAAAATAATTCAGTAGTTCATAATATAAAACATGAACTTACTTCCTCAGTAATATAAGTGGGTCATATGTGATGAAAATCAATTAATTACTAAGATAAAATCAAATTCAACTAAAGGTAGAAAAATGAAATTTTCCAGAACCACACTCCTGAAAAATTTAATGAGTGAAGAATAATGTAATTGAGTTGTGATCATCGTACCATTAGAATTTTTCAATAATAATTCAACATATTATAATTTGGGTGGAATTGACATACCTTTAGTAAATTATAAAAATATAAAGGATCGGGTCAATATAGTATCAAACAAAGACATTACCAGTCCCTTAGTGGATAGTAAGTGAACAATTAACCACTTCATCATCATACACCACATCAGCAATAACAATCACATGATATTACCCTTTGTCTATTAAATTAATAGGTTTTAGATATTGATAGTTTTTTTAATTTAGATTTGAGAACAGGTTATCATAATTCACATACTCCTTAAATTTGAAACATTAGAGTATGGGTGGTTCATTCTATGGTTATTTCCCTCCTTTGTTAAATATCATCTTCTTCACATAACTTCAGTATTAAATTTTCCGATGACATTCATTTCCATACATAAAACATTTTCTAGTTACACTAAGACAATTTCATACTTGTTTTCTTCCATTATTTGAAAATAAAATAAATATCCTTTTATTCTCTCCATTTTTTCTTGAATATCACTAGAATTCAATAATTCTTTTCTTATTAGAACCACAAGATTGATGGTTAAATATAATATCCATTTCCACCTTGAAATTGCATCAAACAATTTCTTCAAAACTACTGAAGTCCCTTAAGGATAAATAACATTGGAGACATCGTTTTAATATATTGATTAATTAACCAACCATACATTCAGGTTAGATGATAATAACATAAGTGTACCTCACAATTCTTTTAATATTTTCTTCATAGGTACTAATAGATTCATTATCCTTCTATATTATCTCAAGGAATTCCTTCTCCGATTTCATATGTATAATAATATTAAAGTTCTTATTGAAAAATATGATTATAAACTCATCCCACTCCATAGAGTTCATTTCTTCTTATTTTGACTTGTTCTTGATAAGATTACTATATTGATTTTCTTCACCATTAAACGATAAAGACCCAAAATAAATTTTTCAGGTTTCAAATAGTATATAATGAAAAATATCTTCTTAGTGGTACTGATCCATCACTCAAAAACTAGTGGATAACCAACCCACTAAAATAAGGTGTATGTTTCCTCATTAAGGGATTAAAATAATGTTGTTCCTTCTTTTTCTCATTTGGAAGATCAGTATGACTCATGGATTTAGAGAGTTTCATAAGAATAGAAATGATAATTATCATTCAATTTCCCATAACATATGGTTTTTTATGACAATAATTTCACATCCCCCCACATTTATCATTAACATGATACTTTTAGGTTTTATTCATTTACTAAAACCCAAAAACATAGTTTGATAAATAATAATCACTGTGCAAAAACACATAATCTATATCGTTTTAAAAAATATGAAGTTATCTTGTATATACACTTATCCCCAGGGTTCACACTATAGTTTTATCATCCTAAATTCAAATGGTATGTAAACCTTTCTCTGATTCCAACTATATAGACCCATAGTTTTGAAATATAAATATTATATCTCATTAAATGAATATTTAACACATAACATTACAATCCATTCCAGAAGAATATTTTTTAGTTTATTTAGAAAAAATGATACATAAAAAAATATTCATAATAGATATAAAAAATATTCCACTATGATCTCCATAAATAGAACACTTTTTATACATATCATACTTAATACAATTCTCCATAACATGTGGAAAGGAAAAAAATAAAAGGAGAGCCCATAATCTTAGTAAGGATAAAAGGTGACATTTCAATGATCACTTAATAATAAAATGTGTATAAGTGTATCATTATATGATCTTAATATCTCATATCCATAACCTGAATATCATAGATAAAAATACCGAGTCAGGGAAAAAATATTGGTGGTTCATAAGACATGATTTATAAATTAATTTAAGAATATGAGAAATGATATCATAACATTTCTATAAAATATATGGTTTTACCATGCACAATATCATAGAAAATAATTTCTTTTGTCAAGGCACACATCCATGACTATCATAGTGGATTGGGTTAACTCCATATTCAAAAAATTTATTAGTCAAGGTTCACTCCCAAAAATATCTAATTGGATTTTTTCCACTCACCAGTTCATCATTTCCATTTTCAAGAATTACTTCCCATACAATTATTGTGGAAAAAGTCAGTTGCTGGTCGAGGTTCACTCCTAATTACAGTCCTTATTATCTCATGAAATATACATATTTATCCAATGAATTGTGGGGATATTTAATTCAAATACCACCCATCATATAAATAAAATCATACATATGGGTGCCACATTATCATAAAACATTCATCATACTATATCATTAGAAAAGGAAAAAGGTTTCATAAACATTTCAACTTTTCATCATATAATAACTCATTGAAAATAAATTGACCTCATAAAACTCTTCACATCATAATCTTTCCAATGAAATAAGTATGATATTATAACTTTATCATATCCCCATTTTCATCAAAGTATGTCATCATGGAATGAAAATTCATTTGAAATATCACTAGTAACATTTCTTTAGAAAAATAATCATCTTAATTTGAAATCACATGTTAAAAAATTTAGGAATTTAAAATATTAATAAAAAAATCACTGAAATTTACATTGTAAACTTTTAAAGGATTCTCTAATGCATTTATTGGTTATGATGCAACAAAATTATATTCATGTTGTGGAGGTTAAAATAAAGATTCCTTTCACGTTTTTGGGTACCTCATTTGGAAAACAAAAATATGATTATTTTTTAAATATTCTGAAAAGATTAAATCATGTGTAGAAATGAATATAAATTATCCTAGGTAAATATTAAAACCCATTCATGAAAACATTTTTAGAATACATGGACATAAAAAAATGTTTTTTTGACCTAAGAGAGAAATAAAATTGGTTTTCCTTAAAAATATTTTTCTTTATTTTAAGTATGTGAAGATAAGAAAATGAAGGAAGAACATGAAATATAAATAGATTAACATAGGAGAAAAAAATTTATGTGTTTTTGGATACGCAAATAATGATATTTCCTCAGTGTAAATCTAATCATCAACAGTCTCTATAAACAATGAGAATATTACCTAAATTTATTACTTCAAGTTCGACTTTCTTCGAAAGAACCTCAACCTCATGTATAATAAATTTAGATTTGGGTTACTTATGTATGAAAATAATTTATACACATATAACTTCAAATATGATCAAATTATAACATTTCAACACCCATTTATTAATAATTCTTTGTTACAATCATTGTTTTCAGGTGTTAACTATTTTGTATTTCATGAGAATTTATGTTTGGTTATTCTGATCCTTATTCGTTGATCATGGTTATATAATATATATAATTTTAATAATTTTATCAATATAAGATAAATTAATTATATATATATTCATCCATAATATAAATAAATATAAAAATTAATTTCAACTTTTATAGAGACAGTACGTTGTACGGGTGCATGAACATGGTTTTCACTTTTCGATGTATGGAATGAAGGAAAGGTAAATAACAATTAACCATTATAAAATAAATATTATATCACATATATATTATATATTCACTAAATATATTCTTATTTCCATCCCTAAAAATATTAAATGAAAATCAAATTGCATCGCTTCATGGAGGTGGTAGTCCACACGTACACACGATCGACGTTATCATTTTCCAATGGATGGAATGGGAAGAAGTTAGAGATGATATTATAATTCCATAATAATAATTATGTTATAATTATTATATATAATCATTAAACCCGTCATAATAACCATCCATGAAATTGGTGATGTTAAATGAATTGTATCGCTATGTGCAAGAGATGGTCCACATGTATGTATGAGTGATCTTTTAACATCCCATTGTATAGAAAATAGAGTGAATAATTGGTGTCATATAATAAGAATAAAATATCAGTATATTAAGTATCATAATGTAATTATTTGAGTATAAATATTATATATTATGAGGATTTATCAAAAAATAAATTGTCAGAGTTTGGGTAAGATGAATAATTCTCCCCTAGTTGGCCTCCTTTAGATTAATTCTTAAGGAACCTTATAATATATTTTAATAAGATCTCATATAAATCATGGATAGGGAAGTTCATAGGATAATCGGGTCAGATATGTTTAATATATATGGCTCGAAGTGGTGTAAATAAGAGAAAATATGGGTTTCATTTTATAAGTAGGGAAGAGGACAGACTTGGAATTTAATAAAAGATTAAAATATAATAATTTTATTATAAAACAATTGTCAAAATGGAAGGACATTTGATGATGAGTCCGGATGAGGCATAAATATGTATATAAATTAGGATTTAGATAAGTTTAATTGTCAAACCTACCCTTATCTTTTCCCCCATCCCCTGTTAAAATCATTTTAACCTTAACCATGGTAAATAAATATTTAATTTTTTACTATTCATTTTGACCTAAAATTAAAGATGAATCATTATAAAATTATTTTTTGAAATATGGACTTAATTTTACAAAATCCAATTAATATAATTTGCCTAATTTAATTTAAAATTAAATCAACAAAATGTGATGAAATTGTTTCTTCTAGAAAATATGATCTCTTATGTATGAAATATTTTTATAACAAAATACTACATAAAATTAAATAAAATTATATTTATTGGATTATTCATAAGATATATTTACTAATGTTACTTTTTATATAACAATAAAAAATTAGATTTATTATATTGTAAGAGATCTTATATCCTATATAATAAATATAATTTTTTATAGTTATATATAAGACAATATAAATACTTATGATATCATATATGATCAAAATATAACATTTTAACACATATTTATTAGTAAATATTAATTAAAATAATTCATTCAGGTGATAAATTTATCATTCTTCAGGAATGTTTCAGTTTGGTAGTTTTGGTCCTTGTACATTGATCATGGTTCCATAAAATCCAAAAAGATAATAATGATATAAATATCATATATATTAATTATCTATCTGTCTATATTTATATATTTAGATGTATTTATAAAGTATAGAGATGGAAAAATGAGTTACACCATTCATGGAGACAGTAGCATGTATGTACGCACAAATGTTGTTTTCGTTATTTAATAAAAGAAGGAAATAAAGATAAATAATATTTTACCATTAAAAATAAGAATTATATCATAATTATCATATATATTTATTAAATATATCATTATATCCATCAGTATGGGGATTTATTGGATAATTAATCAAATCACGACGTGGAGGTGGTATTCCACACATACACAGGAGTAGTACATTCATATGTCATTTGATGAAAATGAGGTGAAAATGGACATTCCATCATCAAAAAAAAATATTTGTATATTTATTATGTTGGATTAATTATTATATGGTATATACAATATGATTACAAAATGTCTTAGAAGAAATAAAATTGGAAGATCTCAATTTATATTAATGCCTCTTATTTGAGAGACTTCCTTTATCTTACAACTTAGGAATTAAAAGATATGTTTTTGGAGAAGAAAATGGGATATAAGAAGATGTTTAGGAATATATTATTGTATTATGGTGGATCATTTACACTCTATAAGGTTCAAAATTCTTTAATAAGTTATGATATGAGGTTTCCATTTATAATTGGTGGAGGGGACACACTTAGAATTACATTAATGACATAAATAATATAATGTAAATTTGTTGTCAAAGTGGATCAAAATGGAAAAGAATTATAATTTGGGATAATATAGAATATAATTCTCAAGAAAAAAATGTTAATTCGAAAAGTTAATGTGTAAATCCAACCATTATCTATTGGTTTAAGCCCCCCGGGTAAATAAGTTTTATCCTTTACCGTGGATTTTTTTACTATTTTTACTATACATTATGAATAAAACAAGTGTGGACCCATTAAAAAAATTTATTTTGATTCCAAATATGGATTCCACCTTTCTATATTTAGTCCCTATAAATGGATGAAAATCATTTTAAAGCAAACATGAAAACCCAATGAAGAAACCATTTATTGAAAATTGCATTTTAAGCATATAACAAAATATAATTTCATTAATTTCGAAGAAAAAAATATCAAATTAATTATAAAATATTTTATTGAATATATTATTTAAAATTTTCAATAAAATTGGAAATGATTAATGATTTATTAAACTTATTATGATAAAAAGTCTTCTCCCAAAATAAAACCAGTTTTCTCAAAAAAAAACACTTTATACATTTACATGATTATATCATAATTTATAAACATTAGATAAATATTGTGTGGGTTTTTAGTCCATCATTAATAATAAATTTCAATAAAATAACTTTTTAATAATAAGTACTAATATATTTGAACATTATATGTCAGAAAATTCATTCCTTTTAAAAAGATCTCTTTTAATCATTATATGACTTTATTAAAAATATACATATTATTTCTTAGGAATAAATAAATACATTTGAGATTATTAAAACAATTATATATATATCATAACATGTTAAATCATATACATAATCTCTAAACCAATTTCTTGGTTTTAAGGGTATACTATATCACTGGTTCATTAAACATAGAGATGCATGTAAAAAAGATATCAATTACTTCATGTATAATTAAAAATATATATATATAATCAGGGTTTGTTATATTCTACCATCGTTAAAATTAATTTATCCATCATAATTATGTTACTCTTATAAAAAATGAGGACATCCCTGATTCATCGCATCCTATGGTTCCCCTATAACTTTCTAGAATTCATAATTCCTACAGAGAACTTTAACATGGTGAGTAATCTTGTTCAATATTACCTAATCTATAAAGTACAAGATTTATACTAGTATCTCTTCATAGGAAATATCATGCTCTAGTTTTCTATACTCATATTATAATAGATGTGAATTATTGTGTATCTACTTCGTTATTATAGATAAATAGAACACATCGTGGATGTGAGATAGGTTCGGTTGAAGAAACAAGAGATATGTTACCGTACCTAATAGATCTAGAATTTCAAATGGACCAATATACCAAGTTTTCATATTTTCCTTCATTATAAATCTTAAAACCTTATAAGAGTAATACCTTCTCACTAAAAACAAATTCAATAAATATCTAATAATTTTCAACATAAATCTTCTGTCGACTACGCGCTACTATGATACGTTGTAAAATGGCGCTAACCTTTTATATAATTTACTCATATAGATCATGTCCTAATAGAATCATTTCTATAAATTTATCCAAGATTTATTTAGATCTCCACTTACATAAAAAAATATTCATTAGGATTCATCTGAATACCTGAGTGAAAATTATTATAAGACAATTTGATAAGAGTATGTTGTTGTGACCAACCAACATGGGAATCTAGTGAATAAGATCTCAATATATCTGCTGAGGTATGAATGGTATTCTTTGATTGGTTATTTAGCTGAGGATTATTGGAAGCACTGAAGAAAAACATTATGTCCATATATTGTTAAATTCTTCTCCAGAACATCAAGTTAAACAACTAAACTCGATCAGATAAAACAGAATATGGTACTTCATTAAACATTACCACTTTCATAAAGTATATCCTAAAAATATGATCATGATCTAAATATTATCTGATGGTAATTATATGTGTTCACTTTATAAGGTGATCAAATATAATACAAATATCATCATAGTCTTCATGTGATTTTGATAGTCCAACATTGAAATAAATGGTGATTTTTGACCATATCTATTTTTGTATGGTTAATGGTTGTAACATCCTCCTATATTTATATATGTTGTCCATAACTTTAATAATACCAATAATGATGATACATACTTTGAATTTACACTATTCATGTTTTCCCAAATGATATACACTTTTAGGTAAATATGCATATTTTTTTACTTCCACGATAAATAGAGAATGATGAGCAATGGGAGTCTTCGCATAGCTCCATCTCAATGTCTGTATCCAAGAGAAAGATACTTGATTATTGACATTATTATTCCCTCATAGTCAAGGATAAGATTAGTAAAATTTATCACTATATTGGGTATCTATATATCATCATATTTTTCTATTTAATATTCACATGGATATATAGTAGAACAATTACTTGAGAAAGATAATATTTACCCTATTGCTTTTATATTTAATGTTTCTTCTATTACAAATACTTAAATATAGAACCTTATTTATCCTCATCATTGATAAGCTACCAGGATCCTTTCAACCAAAATAATTATCCATGTTATTTTATATACTAAGGTGATAATTTATTAATGATTCCTAATCTTTGATCAACTCTAGCCATCTTCTATGATTCATATTCAACTCTCTATGGGTGAATATATAATCTAAACATTTCTGATAAGAATAGATATCACAACTTTCTCCATAATTCTAATTCCTCCATTTCATAAATGAAAATATTAATACTACTAACTAGAAATCTGGAGTCGGGGAATTTTTATCATTAACCATTAATTGGTTTGATCCAGAAGATATCACAATAACATTACGAGTTAAAAAAATATTATCACTTTATTTTATTAATTACTATAAATAAAAACCTAATAAACATTATAATGTAGAATGAGAATAGGTGGACTTATAATTCTTTCCTACAAGCCCATAAATGTTTCTTAACATTAATTTATACAATGGAACATTACTCCCTTCTAAGTTAACATGGAGTATGGAATAGATATCTTTGAGAAATTATTTATAAAACATTGATAACATCCATCCATTATATGAAAACTATGAATCTATGTCACAATGGTTGGTTTAGGACATTGTTTGATAACTTTCATCTTTTAAGGATCCATTGATAAACCCTTACATGAGATTATATAACATCAGGATGAACTATTATATTTCCAAAATTCATAGTTGGTAAATTTTTAATAAAATGTATCCTATAAAGACCCGTAAATTTCAAGAGAATTTTTTTCTTAATGTTCTTTGGGATTTTACGAGTACGCATTTTCTGACGGCACCTGATTCCAAGGCCCGGTGTGCCCGGAATCATTTTCCGAAGTTTAGCCCGGGTACGTTCAGTGAACGAACAAGAGAGTTTTCCTATCTTTTGAACTGGTGCTCGGAATCGATATCTGAGGGCACTGATGGAACCACAACACCGGTAATTACTTAGGGACACCTTTTCTGGAGTTGCGTTTTCTCGGGTGTGGTTATTTAAAAAAATGGTTAATTAATGAATAAAATAAAAGTTGTGCAACAATTTTTTTTATGTCCAAACGAGTTTAAACCAACATATGGAAGTTGAGGTGGGACCCACTATATCTTAACCCCTTATGATATGATATTAGTGAGGTGGTCCCCACACAAGCCCCACCTTCTCAACTTCCTCAAACCCCCTATATTTTGTAACAATCCCGTACCCCTTATTAAATGCCAAGTCAACTCTCTTAATTAATGAATTGAATTAAGTTATTCAATGTAATCAATTCATGAATTCATTTTGAATTTCGAATTGAATGATGGCTTGTGTGTGTTAAATAAATATGACAAAGTCTCATTTCATTAATGGTTTTCGTTGTGCGAGATGGATTGGATAAGAATTGCTCAAGCCTTGGAATCCTCATCTTCCTCCTTGAAGAACGCGAAGAACGCACCGTCGCCGACGAAGAACGCCGACCTCTGATGAAGGATGGTGAAGAATGCTAATTCCTCGGAGATTGACAATGTGACGCCGTGTACCATGACACCGACGACCCTCTTCTCCGTGACACCCAAGATCCTCTTCCGCGACGTCGTCTTCCATGACGTCTTTTCCCGCGACGATTCTCATTCAACAACACCTTGAGGTAGGGGTTTGATTTTGGTTCATGAATATTCGTTGGCGTCCAAACATCTAATTCGTAAGCCGCTTGATATCGGA
This sequence comes from Viscum album, assembly GCA_963277665.1. Taxonomy (NCBI): domain Eukaryota; kingdom Viridiplantae; phylum Streptophyta; class Magnoliopsida; order Santalales; family Viscaceae; genus Viscum; species Viscum album. The sequence continues at coordinate 1,438,637,782 of OY728129.1, forward strand.
TTAATGGGAGGAGTTCGGACCACATGAACACGACCGACCCTCCTCCCCCTTTGATGTTGTATTTTTCGCGGCACGATTAAAGGCAGCACGGTGCAACGGCACCGCACAGAAACAAAGAAGAAGTGTGTCACCGTCACGCCCCGCCATTGAGGCCAAACGAAGCCACTGCGCCTTCGTGCTGTGCCAGTCAGAAAAGGTCGTGGCCTATGGCCGTGGTGGTGTGGGGAGCGGCGGCCGGAACCGCCGGTCGCCAGAGCAAGGAGGGCGGGACACGCGGGGGGGGGGGGGTGACACTTCGGCCGGCCAATCCGGCAGGTTTTCGAGATGACTGGGGGTCGTAACCCCTGGCTAGCAAAGGAAGGGCCCCCCATGCGGGTGAGGGGGGGGGGTGCTATTTCATTAATTCAAGGGGGGCAGCCCCCCCCCCCCTTCTGCAACAGTTCAGCCAGCGCCGAGCTGGCCATGCAGGCCCCCCAAGCCAAGCCAACCAGACACACCAGGATGCGCCGCGCCGGTCGGGCTGGGCCGCACCCACCGATCCGGGCTACGCCCTAATGGGTCGGCCCGGTTCGGGCCGGGTTTGTCCGGGCCCAAAACCCCCTATTTCCGAACAGTTCCGTTCAAACGCCCGTATCTTGGGCTACAGACCTCCGATTGACGAACCGTCTCTTGAGATGTGATCCTTGGATAGATACGGTCGTTTTGGTATATTACACTAAAGGTTTAGGAGATATTTGGGTATGGCCAGGATGGTTCGAGCACAAAACCAACCGGGCCCTCGGAGCGGAAACACTTATAACTTGAGTTCCGGACGTCCGATTGACGTGCCGTTGACATTGTTGGATTCCTCTTAGTGAGACAGACATTTTGTATTACTCCACTCGAGGTTTGGACGCAGTTGGAGTGCGATCGTGTTGGTTTCGACATAAAAACCAACCGGGACCCTAGAACAAAAAAGCTAATAACTCTCAGACCGGGCGCCCGATTAACGCGCCGTCTGTCACGTTGAGTTCCTTTTTCCGAGACAGAAATTTGGAATACATCAACTCTAGATTACATGTCAGTTGATATATCGAACCCCTTGGATTGTTGAGCGGACCCTCCTCGAAACGAGCGTGCTGTGTGCAGAAACCCAAGAGCTGGATGCGACTACGACGACGATGATAACCGCATTCGAATCCTCTGTGGGTTCGACGGTGAAGACTTTCATACTGGAATCCTCTGTGGGTTCGAAGAAGATGATAACTGCATTGGAATCCTCTGTGGGTTCGATGGTGAAGTCTTTCGTACTGGAATCCTCTGTGGGTTCGACGACGACGACCACCGTACGGGAATCCTCCGTGGGTTCGGCGGTGACGACTACGGTACTTTCAATCATTGTGAAACCCATGAGGTGGTTGAGACATGACGACTGCTGATCGATCGACTCGGTGTGTTTCGGATAGCCCAGTGGGAAGCGCTTGGTTGTAGCTGCAGACCCACGGAGGAGGAGCGCTTGGTTGTATCGGCATACCCGCGGTACTCAACAGAAGGAGTACCTTCAGAGGCTACGAGTGGAAGCGCTTGGTTGTAGCGGCAGACCCATGGTGGGAAGCGCTTGGTTGTAGCAGCAGGCCCATAGTACTCGAAAGGTGGAGTACTACAACAATCCAAGGTTAGTGGGATGTGCTTGGTTGTAGCGGCATTCCCACTGTACTCGATAGAGGAGGAGTTCCCCAGCAGATATGGTTTTGACATCATGATTACATCCTAGTTTGAGATGAGTCTTGACTTTCCATCATTATCTTCGATATGATTGACTTTCTATCTGATGTGGATTGGGTTGTGTTATCCTGTGTGGATTGTATTGTGCTATCCTCTGTTGTCGTGATCGAACTTGAACTAGAATTGATGGCTTAGGTATATTTATGGTAATATACCTAAGTAGTGTTGGATGTTATTTTGTGATTGTATCTTTCCTTTTTGGATTATCCTTTGTGGATTCTGGGAGACCTTTGGGGGTCTCTGGGTCCCTACTAAGTATCGTATACTCAACCCTGCACGGGCTTCGCCTGCACTACGTTGTGTTGGTTGCAGACAATGGACATCACTGATCGTGGTTGATGCTTATAGAGCTAGATGGTACCTGGAGGAGGATCTCACGACGAGTCGGTGACCGGAGGTGGATATCATGTCGAGTCAGTGCCCGGAGGTGGATTTAACGACAAGTCAGTACCTGGAGGAGACGTACAGATGTGGAGTGCTGAGGAGGATATCTGTACCTACCCTTTAGGTAGGTATCCAGTGGAAAATACAGGAGTATCTCGTCACCTTTCAGCTGTTGCCCTTTTGAGTTGTACTTTTCATTCGGTTGTAGTTGTACCTTTCTTTTGGGATTGTATTTATGGCCCCTTGTACTTTCAGCACGTTTTTTTAACTGCTTTACTTAGTGGTCGCTTCCGCTTGTACTCTATTGTGTTGTTTACTTTTATAAAGGCAATGCCTTCCCTTATTCTTGGGATTTACGCCTATGGTGCTAGTCGCCACCCCCTGGCCTATGGAAGGTGGGCATGGGGTAGCCACGAAATGGGCCCTGAGGACAGGTCGTGACAAATTGGTATCAGAGCGAGGTCGGTTCTACTGCAGAACTCAGGACTCTGATCTTTCTTCTATGTGAAGCAATAATGTTAAGGGTATTGACTGTGGTTATCAGTCCAGGGAGTCCAGTGTTGGTGCAGTGACCGACATATCCATACACCATGACCCTGACTTCTGATTTCCGACTCAGTGCATGAAAAAATTGATTTCATGTGTGTTTCAAAAGATTTATTTGTGATTACATTGTGTCATATCACCAGGTATAAATTGTTGACCATGGCGCACCTGTCTCATTTTAGGATGGCCCCACGATGACAGACAGCTAGGGTTCCGAGTGTTGTATGAGATACGGCCCAACGAGAGATGAGGTTCCGGTGCGTGGCCCTCTTAGTATGTTGAAACCTTCAGGTGGTGTACTAGAAGCACCACCACCTGTTCCGTAGCATAGGCCACCGAGATTTTGAGTCGAGACAGTTCCCAGGAAGCAGTGGACTAGATGGAGGCGATTGCTAGATTTCTACGCCTAGTTTAGACACTAGTTGAGCGGATGGTGGACTTAGCTACTTGTTATTTCTAGTGAGTGACCATGGGGTTGGTCTGTTTAGTGGAGAGGCTTAGGTATGTGGACCAATGCCTAAGATAGTAACGTCGGGTAGTGTGTCAGCTACATCACTACCTATTGGCCAGCAGACACTACCAGAGGTACCGGTAGAGGACACTTGTAGTCTTAGTGCCTTACATGTTTCTACACCAGATATCCCTCAAGTTCTGAGGCAAGCCTAACTCACAGGCGGCTGAGGACTGGCTTGAGGAGGTGGCTGAGTGTTTCCTAGAGATTACACAGCTTCGGCAGGACGACGTGTCGATAAATGAGAATTCATCAGGGCATACCAAACCATACCTAGTACTCGATGACTACGATGCGATCCGTTCCTTAGGGCTCTGACTTCTGAGTGAGGTGTGACTAAAGGACATTCAATCAAGCACTTCTTTCTCTATGCATCCCTACTTATACTAGGGTGCTAGAGAGAACTTTTGTGGTTGAGAATTCTTTTGCTGTATGGATACAGTCAGTGAAGGTTAGCAGTGGGAAAGCAGGAAACTGGCGCCAGTCTCGGAGACTTGAGCGTGTAAAATGTTTCAAGTAAAGGAAGTAAAAAAGGACAACTGAATCTGTAAGGCAGCAAATGTGGAAGCGGATTTAAGAGAGTAGCATGTGGTGGTGAACATTTTAACATGTTCCACCCACCCGCCATCATAATCCTCTATAGGCTCAAGGAGCTGGAGGGCAGGGGAAAGAGTTGTTGCATGCAGTCAAGGAGTGTGACCGAAGGGCTCTAAGGATGATTCGAAGTATGAACTGTGTCTTCTACTAGCTTCCGTAACAACAGACATCGATACGAATCATTCCTTCCTTCCATGAATCATGTCCCAGACCTAGAGTTTTGGTTTTAAACCGTTGACTTGACCCTCACTTCTGAGATACCTACTAAAGGAGACCCAGTGACCACACACTGATGCCGATAGTGTGACTCAAACCAAGGAGGTGAGAGTGACACTTTAATCTATTGGTAGTAGCATCGAGGCCTTACGACGTCATCCTTGGTATGGATTAATACCATCCATGTCGGGATTGACTGTATTAGGCAAAGAACGTAGTTCATCCTAGGGATGAGATCAGATTTCTCTTATCAGCAAAGATGAAATCTTAGCATCTCTTATAGGACTAGAGAAGGTCCAGGTCATCCAAGAGCAGATGAGGATAGCTCAGAGCTGACAAAAGTCTTGTGCTGACAGGAGGCGGAGACCACTAGAGTTCGAGGATGGCGAACATGATTTCTTACGGGTCTCACCTCGACATGGATTACAGAGTTTTGGCCGAGGCGGCAAGTTATCTCCGCGCTTCATCGGACCCTTCCAGGTGCTCAGCAGGATAGGCGAGGTGGCTTACCACCTGGCTCTACAACCTCAGTTGCACCGGGTGCACGACGTCTTCCACGTATCTCAGCTGAGGAGGTACGTGCACGACCCGACACATATCATCGACCATGGGGAACTAGACTTTGATGATTGGGCGACTTTTGTGGAGGTCCCTGTGGAGATTGACGATGGACAGGAGTGGGTCCTACATGGGCGGTCAATTCCTCTAGTGTGCATCAGATGGCAGCATAGGAACCTCCAGGAGGGCACTTGGGAGCGGGAGGCTCAGATGCATGCTCAGTACCCTCATTTGTTCCCCAAGTTTGTGATATATCATTATGGGTATGTAAATCCCTAAGGTGGGAGTAATTTAAAGACCCATAAATTTCAAGGGAAATTTTTTCTATGTTTTTTTTTGGGATTTTATGAGTACGCAGTTTCTGACAGCACCTAATTCTGAGGCCTGGCGTGCCCGGAATCATTTTCCGAAGTTTAGCTCGGGTACATTCAGTGAACAAATGATCGGGTTTCCCTAACTTTTGAACTGGTGCTCAGAATCAAAATATGAGGGCACCGATGTAACCACAGCACTGGTAATTTCTTAGGGACACCTTTTCTGGAGTTGTTTTTGCTTGGGTGTGGTTATTTAAAAAAAGGGTTAACTAATGAATAAAATAAAAGTTGTGCAACAATCTTTATTTTATGTTCTAAGTCGTTTTAACCTACATATGGAAGCTGATGTCAGACCCACTATATCCTAACCCCTCATGATAAGATATTAGTGAGGTGGGCCCCACACAAGCCCCACCTTCTCAACTTCCTCAAACCCCCATTATTTTGTAAAATACTCGCACCCCTTATTAAATGCCAAGTTAACTCTCATAATTAATGAATTGAATTAAGTTATTCAATGTAATCAAATATTTAATTCATTTTGAATTTCGAATTTAATGGTGGCTTGTGTGTGTTAATTAAATAAGACAAAGTCTTATTTCATTAAGGGTTTTGGTTGTGCGAGAAGGATTGGATAGGAATTTCTCAAGCATTAGACTCCTCATCTTCCTCCTTGAAGAACGCGAAGATCACACTATCACTGACGAAGAACACTGGCCTCTAGCAAATGATGACGAAGAACGCTGATTTCTTAGAGATCGACAACACGACGCCATGTACCGCGACACCGGCGACCCTCTTCTCTGCGACGCCCACGATCCTCTTCCACAACGCCATCTTCCGCGACATCTTTTCCCGTGACGATTCTCGTTCGACAACACCTTGAAGTAGGCGTTTGATGTTGGTTCATGAATATTTGTTTCCCTACAAACATCTAATTATTAAGCCGCTTGATATCGGATTAACGGGAGGAGGTTGGACAACACGAACACGACCGAACCTCCTCCCCCTTTGATGTTGTGTTTGTCGCGGCACGATTAAAAATTGTGCGGTGCAACGACACCATGCGGAAACAATGAAAAGGCGCAGTGCAGTCGCGCCGCACCGTTGAGGCCGAACGAAGTCGCGGTGCCGTCGTGCCGCACTAGAGAACCACGAATAGGCCACGGCCGGAGTGGGGCTGTGGCGGAGGGGCGCAGTGTCGTCGCGCTGCACCGGTCGGACAAGGCCGTGGCCTATGGGCGCGGTGGTGCGGGGATCGGCGGCCGGAACCGCCGGCCGTCGGAGTAAGGAGGGCGGGACCCGCGGGAGGGGGTCCTGCGGTGACACACCAGCCGGTTTCTGAGAAGGCCGAGGGTCGTAACCCCCGGCTGGCAAAGGACAGCCCCCCATGCGGGGGGGGGGGGGGGGGTGGGGGTTTCATTCAATCAAGGGGGGCAGGCCCCCCTGTTCCGCAACGGCTCGGCTAGCGCCGAGCTGGCCACCGGCCGAGCCACGCCGCGCCAGCCGGGCCATGCCCTAATGGGCCCGACCTAGACCTGGGTCGGGTTGACCCTGTTCAGGCCGACCCAGGGGGTCTCGGGTCGGGTCGGTCCGGGCCCAACACCCCCTATTTCTGGACAGTTCCGTTCAAACGCTCGTATCTTGAGCTACGGACATCTGATTGACACAACGTTAGTGGCGATGCAATCCTTGGGTCGATACAGCCGTTTCGGTATATTACACTCAAGGATTCAAAGAACTTTGGGTATGACCGGGTTGGTTCGAGCATGGAACGAACCGGGCCCTCGGAGCGGAAACGCTTATAACTTGAGCTCCGGACGTCTGATTGACGTGCCATCGACATTCATGGATTAATCTTAGTGAGACAGACCTTTTGGAGTACTCCGCTTGAGGTTTGGATGTAGTTCGAGTGTGATCGGGTTGGTTTTGACTTAAAAACCAACTGGGCCCCTAGAACGAAAAAGCCAATAACTCTCAGACCGGGCGTCCGATTGATGCGCCGTCTGTCACGTTGAGTTCCTTTTGTCGAGACGGAACTTTGGGATACATCAAATCCAGACTATGTGTCAGTTGATGTATCGACCCCCTTGGCTCATGGAGCGGACCCTCCCGGAAACGAGCGTGTTGTGTGCGGAAACCCAAGAGCTGGCTGCGACTTCGACGACGATGATAACCACATTGGAATCCTCTATGGGTTCGACGGTGAAGACTTTCGTACTGGAATCCTCCGTGAGTTTGACGACGATGATAACCACATTGAAATCCTCCGTGGGTTCGACGGTGAAGACTTTCGTACTGGAATCCTCTGTGGGTTCAATGACGACGACAACCGTACGAGAATCCTCCGTGGGTTCGGCGGCGATGACTACGATACTTTCAATAATTATGAAACCCTAGAGCTGGCTGAGACTTGACGACTGCTGATCAATCGACTCGGTGTGCTTCGGATAGCCCACTGGGGAGCGCTTGGTTATAGCGTTAGACCCGCGGTACTCAATAGAAGGAGTACCTCTGGAGGCTATGAGGGGGAGCGCTTGGTTGTAGCGGCAGACGCATGGAGGGAACCACTTGGTTGTAGCAGCAGTCCCACAGTACTCGACAGGTGGAGTACTACAGTAGTCCAAGGTTAGTGGGATGTGCTTGGTTTTAGCGGCAAGCCCACTATACTCGATAGAGGAGGAGTTCCCTAGCGACTATGGTTTCGAAATCATGATTAAATCCTGGTTTGAGCTGAGTCTTGACTTTCAATCATTATCTTCTATTTGATTAACTTGATTTCCTATGTGGATTGAGTTGTGTTATCCTGTGTGGATTGGATTGTTCCATCCTATGTGGTCGTGATCGAACCTGAACTGGAATTGATGGCTTAGGTATATGTATGGGCATATACCTAAGTACGGTTGGATGTTACTTCATGATTGTTTCTTTTCTTTGTGGATTATCCTTTCTGGATTATGGGAGACCTTCAGGGGTCTCGGGGTCCCTACTGAGTATTGTATACTCACCCCTACACGGGCTTCCCCCGTACTACGTTGTGTTGGTTGCAGACGATGGACATTACTGATCGTGGTTGAGGCTTGTAGAGCTAGATGGTACCCGGAGGATGATCCCAAGACGAGTCAATACCTGGAGGTGGATATCACGTCGAGTCAGTGGCCGAAGGTGGATTTCATGACGATTTGGTGCCCGGAGGAGACGAACGGACATGGAGTGCTGAGTAGGATATCTGTACCTACCCATCAGGTAGGAATCCGGAGGACAATCCAGGAGCGGCTTGTCACCTTTCAAATGTTTCCCTTTTGATTTGTACTTTTCTTTCGGTTGTAGCTGTACCATTCTTTTGGGCCTGTATTTCTGGCCCCTTGTACTTTCAGCACGTTTGTTTTACTGCTTTACTTAGTGGTCGCTTCTGCTTGTTCTCTGTTGTGTTGTTTACTATTATAAAGGCAATGAATTCCCTTCTTCATGGGATTTACGCCTTTGGTGCTAGTCGCCAGCCCCTGGCCTATGGAAGGCAGGCTTTGGGTAGTCACAGCACGGGCCCCGAGGACGGGTCGTGACATATCCTTACTTACCATATTTAGTATAGTCCTTGTGTAATTTTCAGGATATTATTTTCTCTTATTATATATAAAAACATCATCTATAAATATTACCACAAACCAATCAATGTAATATATAAAAACATTATTCATTAAATATATAAATAGTGGTGGAATTCGTAACATCAAATAGAATCACTATAAATTTTTAGTGACCATACCTCGTACGGAAGGTTGTCTTGGGTATTTTTTCACTTTCAACCCTAAATTAATAGAATCCAAATTGAATATCAATCTTGGAAAAATATTTATCTCCTCATAATTGATTTAAAAATTAAATACTATGGGGTTGAGGATACTTATTCTTGATTTTGATCATGTTACACTCCTGATAATCCATGCATATTGCACTCATCTATATTTATTCTCAACAAAAATAATTGGTGCACCCTATGGTGTCATACCTGGATGAATAAATCCCTTATCCAGATTATACTTGAAATTTTCATTAAATTACTACAAATATATCAGGTCCATTTTATATAGAGTCTTTGAAATACATATAACACCAGGTATTAGTTATATTTAAAACTCAACTTCAATATTTGAAGGAATACTAGGAAACTATTCTAGAAATGCATCAACAAAATATCTTATGATAGGTATATACTTGATGTTGAGTTTTTCTCCAATTAGTTGAGACAAATACCCCCCTTGGATATGAATCAAGTCCCATACAATGGATGTAATTTCTTATAGAAGTTAATATTTATCCTCTCACCAATTCACAATTGACACTTACATTTCATGATTACATTTTTATATTTAAATACATTGATCAGAGTAATTTAATTGATAATATATACATATATTAATTGATTTATACAAATATTATAAGATTCAATATTTGGTTAAAATAAGAAAATTTAGAAACTTCGATCATGATTTACACAAAATGATGGCTTTCAACAATGAATTATTATTATGGGATGCATCTCTAGGTCAAAATTATTGAATCATGATTAAACATGGATTTTAGGGAAAGAAATCTGTCATCCTTGTCATGAATTTCATATTCACGACAGTAAATCCAAAGAAATTATAGACATGAACTCTCCTTATTAAGGAATCCGAGTTTAAAAGAATCCCAAACATTTCATGGCATCACACAAACTTTCACACCATGAGTTTTCCTTGACATTCCCAGTATCAAGATGTTGACATAGATTTCGATAGGAGACCTTTCCCTTATGACCCAGAATGGCCAATAAACACACAGATCGAACTATATCTCATTAATGATTATAATAATGATGGAATTAAACAAAAACATATAACCCTAATGATCAATAAATAGAATCTTAGGCTACTACTATAAAAGAAAAATTCAGAGACCCAAGCTTGGGGTGAGTTCTGGAATTGTTGTAGGGTTATCTACCAGTCTTCCTCTTTGTTTTTTTTTCATTATTTTTTTGTTTCCCATTACCTCTTACTCATTTATTACTAAAATTAAGGGGTAACTCCATTTATGTGATAACATAATATAGAGAAATCCAGAATGTTCTTTTGGATTGAATTTTCTTATTTTATTCTTGTTGGGTTCCTGCAATATTAAATTTCACATCTAATATCTTTATTTTTCATAATTCATGGCCATTGATTTATGAATATGGAAAGTAAATTTTAATTGAACAACTAATTTCCCTATATAATTTAATAATAATTTAATAGTCAGAGAAAATTAGCTGTAAATATGGCATCATTATAAACATTATTATATAATTCCCCAAATTACCTCACTATAGGAAGGGGGGGTTTCCACATTTAGGATGGGATACCATGACCCTTGGATATTCTTCTCCCCTAAATCATCACCAAATATAAATTCACAAATTTAATTTCAAAACACCTTTTCACCCAAACTCTAAATCTATAAAACACTAGCACACCTTCATATAAGATTTAAAAACCAAACTGATTCACTTTCTTTTTTTTCAAATTTTCCAAAACATAATCAAAATTAAATATATTTTCTCTCTAACTTTCTCCCAAATCAAATCAATAAAAATGTTTTCTTTTGAATTTATAAAAACCAAATTTAACCATATATATGTATTTAACCTCAAACATTCTTTTTACTCTATTTAAATTAATTATTAGAACTATTTTAGTCTTTTTATAGATATTAAAATTTGATTATACCCATAAGAAACTAATGATGTCATATATGAGATAGAATTTCTTGAATATGAACATTACTTCCCTTGGAAATTGGTTTGGTAATTATATAAATAAATCCAATCCATTCCAAGAAAAATATTAAATTAAATTTGATTAATAATAAAAATACTTTTTAGAATCACCATCCCACAAACTTTATTTGGATTATAATCATAAACTTGGGATGAAATCATTATACCATTAGAAGTTTTCACACCTAATTCAACATATATTCCTTGAGGTGGTAACATGATACCCTTATAAAATTATTCAGCTATAAAAGAGTGGTTTGATTCAGGATCAAATAAGATATTTCAAATTCTATAGTGGATGGTATGTTTATCTTTCACCACTTCATTATCATTCCCTATATCGATAACAGTGATCACATGATATTTAACATAGCCTTCAGATTAGATGGTTTTGTATATCGATAACCATCATAAACTTTTAAATATGATCACTAGTTATAATAATACCCATAATCCTTTCATTTGAAACATTGGATTGTGGGTGGTATATTCTTTTAAGATTTCTCTTTGTTCACATAATTAGATAACTCTTTCTCATAACTTAGGCATTCGATTTTTCGATGACATTACTTTCGACACATAATGAATTTATTGTCCCCCTTAGTAAAATTTCCTCCATTATTGTTTATATGATTTTGGAATAAATAAAGTCTCATATTCTTCCCTCTAAGGTTTTTATTATGAGAATTTATTTTAAATTTCATATATTTTTCTTTTCAAAACCATGAGATTTATGGGAGAAACTGATCTCCATTTCTACCTTGAGAGAACATAAAACAAATCAATACAATTGGAGTATGTTATATATAACACCCTTCTGAATCATGGTTTTCAGCCCTAAAATAATTGATCAATCTTACATTCTGTTTCAATTATAATACAATAATAAAACCTCACAAGCCTTATAAAATTTGGATAATAGGTACTAATTGATTCATTATTTTTCTTCTTTAGCTCAATTAATTCATTATCTTTTTTATATAAAAAATAATAGGAAATTACATTTGGAAAAATATCTATTTGAACTCTTTCCACTCTGTAGTGCCTATTTACTCTTGTTTATACATGTTCTTGACAATAGTTAACAATTTATATACATTAACTTGAAAATTAAAAACATCCAAAAATAACTTTTCCATGCTCTAAACACTAGAGAATGGAAAATATATTTTCAATTTCACTAATCCAATTATCATCAATTATTTAATTAGTATACCCACTAAAATAAGGTGGACGATTCCTCGTGATTTATTTAACATAAAATGTTCCGTCATTTTTTCATTAGGAATATTATAATGATTTATATCACAAGAAAGTTATATAATCATAGCAATGATATTTTGTATTCCATCTCGTATAAAATCTATATACTCATGAGGGAAATATTTTCATTTTCAACCACATTAAGTGTTATCATGGTTCCTTCAAGTTATAGTAATTTATTATAACGAAAAAGATTAATTTGTTCAATATAAATCATTGTGAGAAACTACATAATTATGAAAATAATTTATAGGATCTCCAAATCATGACACCTTCTTTTCAATCCATGACACTGTAGTTTTAAAATTGGTCATCCATGGTCATAATATATTGAAATCCTTCATAAGTTATCATAAGTAATTTGTGAATTAACCCATGAATATACCCTAATAGTTCTTATCTAGGCCAACAATATCAGGAACACTCATCATGCACTGGGGATAATAAAGTTAATACCCAATCGACCCCTTTCAAATTCGTTTTCCTTTGTTCATTTGTAACACATTCACAACCACTTACTAGTAAGTAGAGAATGATGTAATTCTAGGAAAAACACACTTCTTCACTTACCCTAAGAAGGATGTTCTATGATACATAGGGTTATCCTAATGGTTCTCACTGAATTTTTATCATTATAGTTTCAAAAAATAACTAAACCCTACTCTTATAACAATTGATGTGACCCAATAATTTCATACATAAATATTATATCTTATTGGGTAATATATATTACATATCATTAATGTCCATTCCAAAACCGTAATGGTTTAGTGTATCTGGAAAATTGGATACTTAAACAACCCAAACATAAATGATCTAAAACATCTCCAATTATGTTCCTAAAACTAGCACCCTTATTATACATATCACACTTAAAAACATGGTTTATATTATTGGGAAAATGAAACCTAATAAAGGGTGATCTCATGTTCTTTTCAAGTCTAAGAAATAATATATAAATATTCATATAAGTATAACATTAGAAAACGGGTATGTGAACATGATATTAACATTTTAAATCCAGAACCAATAATTAATAGATCCTAATTATGCTTCATGGAATAAAGAATAGTATTTCATAAGATATGAATCATAATGGAATCAAATAGCATTATCCATTAGAGGATAACATTGGAAAAAGATCATGTCAAAACAAACGGGTGGTATAAAGTGTGGAATAATCATAATCATTGAAATATTATTTCAAGGAAAACAAAAAAGAAATTAGTCATGTATTAAGATGTGGATAACCATCGATTTACCTGTTTCGGGCATGGAATAACCTCAAGGTTACCCCCTCTTTGGACTTGGGATGAGTTCTAGTGTACACTATTTTTGGTATTGAGATAACCTCCCATGTACCCTTTAATATTATAATGAGTTAATCTTTACCCAATTAATAGGATAGATATAATGGACATACCCCTCGCATAATGAAAATCCTTTTATATGTATGCCAATAGATCACAAATACCATTATCATTTCATCATAGATTATCCCATGGGAAATAAAGTGGGTTTCATTAATATTGGATCATAATAATCTTAAACCATCCATATAAATAATAAGGAAAGTTTCATAGGATCATATCCATAGATAATCATATGTAACATCAAATGATATCATAATAGATGAAAAAATCATGTAAAAATAACTCAAACATTTCTTGGGGAAATACAGTTTTAATTCTGAAATAACGTATTTAAAATCTAAAAAATTCCAAAATATGATGGAATAAAATTTCATTGAAAATAACCATAGAAAATTATAAAGGAGGATTCAGATTAATTAGTATTTATGATGATGCGGAAATATTTTCATGTGGTATATATTAAGACAAATATTTTATTCACGCATTTCATAAAAAGTACCTCATTTAGAAAATAATAAGAAAACTCCTATTAACATTTTTTATAGAAATTAAAACATGGGTAAAAATTTATTTAATAAATAATTTTAAATTAGTAAAAATCATTATTGAGAATATTTTATAGAAAATATATATGTGGAAGAAAAATTTTCTCAACCAAAGAGAAAAACAAGGTCGGTTTTCCTCAAAAACATTCTTTTAGGCATTGTGTACTTATGGATAGAAATATGAATAGAAAGAATAAAACATACAAAAAAACTAAATGAGAAGAAAAAAATATATTTTTGATATGGATTATATGACATCATGATCATAAATATTATCATAAACAACCCTGATAAAAAATGAGATTGTAACATAAAACTCTTATCACTTTGGTAACTTTTGAATCATAATCACCATTAAAAATATCAGATAAACCTTGAAACAAAATTAATATAAATATATTAATTATTTAAAATATAAAAATTATGTTATATATATTCATTAATGAAAAAATTGTTGAATATGGAAAAGGTTTCATAAATTCAAAAGTGAGATGGAAACCCATACCTGATGCCCGACTTCTTTGTAAGATCTATAACTTCTTTTATAATAAATTTAAATATATTACAATTCTATAAAAAACATATAAATACTTATAATATCATATATTATCCACTAATAACATATCAACACTATTTTATTAATAATTACTTATTAAAATCATTGTTCTGGTTGATAATTATTTCATTTTTCATGAATATTTCAGTTTGGTAGTTCTTGTCGGTGTACGTTGATCATGGTAAAATAAAATCAATAATATTAGTAATGATATATGTATCATATATATTGATTCTATAAATAATTATAACCATCCATAAATGGTATTTATTGAAAAATTAATTACACTATCGATAGAGATGTTAGTCCTCACGTACGGATAAATCTGGTTTACATTTTTTAATGAAAAGAATAAAAGAAAGGTAAATAGTTTTTATTATTATTATATATTAATAATTATTTAATAAATATAATAAATATTTATTAAATCCATAATTATATCCATCGTGTTATTTTTTGATAAAAAATTAATCAAATCACTACTTGAATGTTGTAGTCCACACATACACATGAGAGATACTTTCATTTGCCATTTCATGGAAATAAGGTGAAAAAAGTTGTTATGTAATTATTATAAAATATTAGTATATTTATGTTATTGGATTAATTAGGATATTATATATAAAATAGTTTTATAAAAGGTGTAATGAGAAATTAAATTGGAAGATATTGGTTAGGATTGACACCTCTTCTTTGAGATATCCTCTTTGGCTTACACCCTAAACCTTGAAGGATTGGTCCTAAGTGAAGAAAAGGAGATATAAGATGAATTGGATGATGATATAAAGGTATTAGGATAGGTATTTGACAATTTATAAGGAAAAAGAATATTTAATAATGGAGGACATGAGGTGACATATTATAATTGAGTGATAGGACACACATGGAATTACTTAAAATATTTAAATAATATAATTTCACATTCTTATGTAAGTGGATTCAAATGAACAATAACTATAAGGTAGGATAAGATATAGTTTAAATATATATGACCAATAATAAAAGGATAAATTTTTATGGAAATCTTACACTTATCTCTTGGTTTAACCCTCTATTAAACTCATTTTAACCTTAACCTTGGTAACAAATATGCGTTATATTAATATTCATTTTGAAAAAATGATAGTGGAATAATTACCAAAAATTAAAATTATTATTAAATATATGGATACCTTTTTATCAAATTAAATTCCATTAAATTTAATAAAATCATTTTAAAATTAATATACAAAACGTAATAAAAAAATGTTTTTTGACAAATGCATTTTTAAGCATAAAATAGAATTTCATTTCATTAATACCTAGTAAAAGACATAAAATGAAATTCAGAATATTTTTTTGAATATATAATCTCTAAATTTCAGTAAAAAAATAATCAATAATGTTGTATTTTATTTATTATTATAAAAACGTATTGGGAACATAAAATTAGTTTCTTGAAAATCACTATTTTTAACTATAAATGATTATATCCCCATTCTAGATATATAGATAACTAGTGTGTTGATTTTGATCTAAAAATTAAAAATATATTTAATTAAAATAAAATTTTAATAGTAATCAAGAAATATTTAATATATAATAACACATAACTTGTGAAAAAATCATTTCTTCAAAAATATGTTGTTTAATTATTAAATTGTTTTACAAAATAGTTCATAAATATTTTTTACGAATAAATTAACACATTTGAATTCATCAAAAAAAAATTCAATATATATTTCATAATCTGTTTAATTCTATTTAAACTCTCCAATGCAATGGATATGTTATAAATGTATACTATATAACAGCTTCATTTAGACTCTGGGTTGCATATAAAGAATGTTATAAAATAATTCATGTTTATTTTTAAGGAAATACATATAATATATTAGGGTGTTCCAATTTCTATCAAACAATTTGCTTTAGATTAAATAACAGTAGCACTAGATAACAATTTTATATGCACCTTATCTTTGATCTATTTTTGGGAATGGTTGTTGAATGCTATATAGATGATGTAGTTTTCAAATCTAGACACCATTGCAATCATATTTCCAACCTTGAAATGGATTTCAAAAAACCATAGAATCATTTCCGGGATATGTATCCATTCAAATGAACAATTGGAGTTATATTATGGATTTTCATTGGATTCATTTTATTCCACTATATCATCGATGCCAATCTCATGAAAACTAAGGAAATTTATAACATGGAACATCATCAAAATCTCAAAGAGGTAAGAGTGCTTAAATAATTACATCCTTACCATAGATTCACTATAGAGAACATTATAGGAATGTTCCTACTCATTACCAAAATCTTGAATAAGGGAGTCACCTACTAGTGGGATTAAAATATTCATGAAAATTTTAATAATCCCAAGCAATATTTTTCATGCCCATTGGTATTAATATCTCATGTAGGAGAAAATACACTCATTATATACATAGAATCTTTACAGAGATAAATTCATGATTTTATAAAAAATAAGAATGATTTTGGAAATCAAAATATTCTCGGTTACATTAAATAACCCCTGAGTGACATTGAAACCCAATACTATTACATTCATAAGAATTAGATTACACTAATCTTCACAATTAAAAAGTAGAGCTACTACTTATAGTATCATCAGGACCACATGTTATCTCGTATTAACTAGCTCAAATATATCCTTAATCATCCAATGACAATTAGAATACTATCACAGTCTCAAATCATTATATAATAAAATGATATTCAATTTTTTACTATAAATTTTAATCAAATGTAAAGCATTGGTAGATATTATTATAGCACATCCTACCCAGAAACGTATTCCATTTGATACAGGATTTCCCAATAATGAGGTGTTATCCATTCGTAAAACACCTTAACCATATGAGATTTATTTTTATTTTTATTCTATTAATCCAATAATTATGAGGATAGGAAACCCAAAACAAAATATAGTTTTCTTAGGAAATTTAATTATTTCTCTATCAAAGGTTATTCACCACTATTCATTCTAATTTTATGGATTTTTTGCTAATAATGAATTAGTATATCATGTTATCGTTGTAATATTAGAATTGTATCTACAGGAAACATCTTCTTTATTAATATCAATTGTTGATTTATCGTTGGTAATCAAGTAGTTTAATGGAAAATATGTTGTTAAGAGGGATAAACTAATCCCCATCCCCAATTTTATAAAAGGGATGATGGAATAATTCCCATTTAATATAAAAATACTTAATATCTCACATGTTTAAAATTACCATGTAAAGGAATTAGATAATTTGGACAAAACTCTTGTAAAATATAGACTAGGATGAAATAGTCATCAGAATTTCATAACATAGGGTGGTGTCTCCATTCATTGATATTGATGTAGAATAGATCAATGAGATTGAAACCACTCCTAAATAAGTTGGGGTTGTAACCTATCTAAATTATGTCATCATGGGATGACTTCCCTCTATATGGGACTATCTATAAAGAATAATTTCTTCCAATGAACTAAGAAATGATAGAAAAAATTTAACAATAGGCTGTAAAAATCATACTTTACATTGTATATAATTATTATAAAGTCATATATGAAAGGGGATTTGATGGATTCCCCCTCTAGTATATTTAATGAGGACTAAGACAATCTATTATTCATTAAGTAAACATATATTCTTGTTTTACTTATCAATCTGGGTGTAATATCTCCTATAAGATTAGACGGATTGGATACTTTTGGTTATAAATAACATTGGTTTGTATGTAATTCACAAAAAAAAACATTCAGTATTTCCATATACATGATAATATCATATATTAACATACCATTATTCTTTATACCATTAAATATTCTCAATAATTTTCTTTCAAGGGAATAAATTTCATGGATCTATATCCACCAACAACATCCAGGAAGATTGAGTATATCCATACTTCCATTGACATCTTTTCTAAGTAGATCAAGGCTACATCCCTCAAGGAATTCATGATGAAATCTATCATCAACTTCATGATTATGAATATCATTATTATATTTTGTTTCCCATATATAATAATAATAGACAATGGAACTAAATTGTTATCTTTTGAGTTGAAAAGTCTATATCAGCAATATGGGATTCATTCTATCCACTAATCCCACAGTCATGCATTAGGAAATGGATAGATTGAGGTTTTCAAAAAGACTATATCTAATATAATATAGAATATTGTGGATAAATACACTAATTCCTTTCTAGATACAGTCTTTCATGTTTTATGGTCTCACTATACTATAACATTTACTGTTACTCAAGTAATCCCATATTTTTTTTATAGGGATGAAGTAGTACTACTCATTGAGGATCAACTTCCCTCACTTTTCATGTCCATATACAAGTACCTTTATATATATGAACAATATTAGATATTTATATATGAATTGAAATTAATTAATGAGAAAATATTGTGTACCTTTCATATCCTAATTTTTTATCATAGTAATGTTTTAAGAAGATTCAATAAGAAAATTCACATTCATTGATTCTTCTAGAGAGAGCTTGTATTGTTTACGATAAATTTTATGATACCTGCAAATAAGACACCAAATATTGAAATAGAGTGGTAAGGACCATATATCATACAAAAGGTTTACTCTAATAGACCTTACTCCTTGTTCATAATTGATGGAGAACGTATCAACTCAGGAACCAGTTCTAGGTTTCTTAAAATGTACAACGTATGATTTTTAGGTAAACTTAGATCATCATATTTTCATGGTGTAAAACTAAATGAAAACATCCTCATAATATGAAGTTAAACTACATGGTCATCTTCACTATCATATGATGTGAAACTCTATTACATAATTTATTATTTACTATACTTTAAACACCACAACATAATATCCTAGATATAGGATTTTAAATTTCATAACGACTTTCATACAGTGAATGCCAAATCTCGTGGAATGTATTAAAAACTCCTTAACATATACCCTAGTGTTATATGTGTAATACACTAATTTCCTCTTGTTTCTCACACTATGAATGTATTATTTGGGCTTATAGGTCTTGGTTGGTCACCCCATTTTGCATGATAAAGACAACCTTGAGTAAATATGAGAAGTATATTGTATACACTGTATAACATTAAAGTACATAGAGTGGCATATTCGCTATGGAAAAATTCCCATATATAAGATCTAGATATATGTATGAGTCCTTGCTAAATCATTTTTCTATGCTGAAGGATACCAATTCACCCTTTTCATTCCTATGAGAATAATCTATGTGAGGAATTTTTTCCCAAATAACAACATGTGCATTGATTCTTGATTATTTTAGGATACATAGTGATGTATAGATCATTTATCCTAGCCCCATAGACAAATAAAAAATATTCACCTCTCCCTATGTAAATTATCTATCTACATGGGGTTCTATATATGTCCCTTAGGGATTCAACATTCTTGACTATACTGGTTGACCATGAAACCATAGGTCACTATACCTATAATAGAAAACTCATATTTACCTATATTTGAGCTCGATCTATATGGAGAATTTATTTCTAATAACTATATGTAGAATGATTTATATTATATCTGGATACATAGTTATGCATTTATATTCAATATTAGTCCCATCCATGAATTTAAATAAACAAATACCCTCTTAAGCCTTAGTGTTTGAGACTTTATGGAAATATTTCATTTTCTCGATGTAACGAAACTAATGTGAAGTCAAGGTTTCTTCCCTTGAACATGAAATCGATATGTGTTGAAGAATCCTCACAATAATTATGTATGGAATGATCAAAATTATATATCCAATGTATCAATTTATTTATATATATTCATCAATTATAGATTCATTCTTGGAGACAATTACTAAAAATTCACCCTATCCTGTGCAGGATCTAAAACACCACATGAGCAATTTTCAGGGGATTATTCATAAAAAAACTCCAAGAAATGTCCCTTCTTATAAACATGATTGATCTATATATGGAATAAAATACCAATGGTACATGTGTCTTGATTCTTACAATGATAGGATATGTAGTGACACCTAGATCCAATATATATGTCTTGGTGACAAATCCCATCAGTCAATATTCCCCGTCCCCTATGTATGAGTCGGAACTACATTAGATCTTCAAATGAATATTTTTTTCTGAATATTAACTAAGAGAAAATAAAATAAATACACCATTCTAGTGTTTTAGTACCCTAATCGTTATGAGGTTCGTCCTAGTTATTTGTCTCAATAGGGTAATATGAGAACTATGTGTTGTTTCATTAATGCCCTTAGATGATTCATAGTAATTCCTTGAACCTCTATCCTTGGTCCAATTTTTTATCCCAACAAAACCCCCTATTTGTCTGATTTTTGGACCCATCCATTCATATTGGGTTTCCCATCACCTATTATTAACTTATACATATCCATATCTATTTGAACATGATCTAGATCTATGAAAGCCCCCACATAAAGGTTCCCATCATATAAACTTTGACTGAATGACAATAAATTCCTTATCATATAATTTCTTATTGAATTGAATATGGTGTATGCTATATAACTATGAACTAATCAGGTTAGGCTCATATAAGTGGACTAATTTCCCACAATGACAGTAAGATATGGGTAATGATTCATGGTAAATGATTTTTTTCTCTAAACATGTATGAGAGTAAAATTCCATTTTCTCAATGTTATATCTTAATGGTTAGGGTTTTTCCTATGATATAAAAAATTTGTGTGTCTATTTTCCTATCGTCTATAGAAATATAGTGATTTATGAATCAAGTATTTAATACCTGGCTATGAGTCATCATCCATCACCATTTCTTTATTGAGAATCATAATAACCTACTTATGTACTGATCGAGTGTAAAATGTGTTTAAAACCCTTCATGATTTTAATTTCATAAATTACCATAAATATTATTATTGATTAATAACAAGAATTTTCAACTCCAAGGGACACTTCTTCTTGACTATACATACTATTCCATTGATATGGATCTACATAAGCGCCCCTGATGTGGCATGTCTACCAATGTCATTTTCATCCTAAGGAGGAATATCCTCTAATATATATATATTCCTTCAAATCATTTTAATAGAACCCATTATCTGAATTTAAACCATTTTCATACATTTAATACTTATTCCATAACACTTCTTCTGAAACAATAATCATAATAAAAAATTTATGATTTCATCGCACCCTTATTCGAAGGGCATTAGGATATTCTTACTTTTGAGCCCCATTTATATTTCCATCCTAACCCCATTAGTCCACGAATCATGAAATTAATATATATGCACCCTCTATGAGAGAGTATATAGTGAAATTGTACTACCTATTCACATCAGTTTTTCCCAATTTTTTCTCTATAATCTATCTTTATTATTGGTCAAATTTGTATCCATAATATCCGATCATGTTTGTCAATTAAATATCACCTTAAAAATATATCCCTTATTGGTACTGACCTAAGGATCCTATATGATAAGAAAAAAATCTAAAAAAATATGAGGCTAAATATCTTGAAAGGACAACCTAAGAAGAAGATAATTCCTCACTCACTAAGCCTTCCACTTTCAAGGATTCTGAATAAGTTAGAGAATAAATGGAAAAGGCGCAAATATTATAGGGCACACCATATGATTCTAAATTACTACTACATTATTATGGGTCCCATTGGTTTTTATAAATGTCATAATAGTGACATGTCATATCCCTCAACAATAATATTGTGTTTTATGCATGGTGGAGTGACATTTTTAGCACCATAAAAATTCTTAAATATTCTTTATTTATAAAAACCTACTTCATTTTATAAGGGTTTAAACCTTGGTAAATATTCATAACTATAGGTAATGAGTATATTCAACTCCAATGGAAGATTATGATTGCTTATGAATATTATTCCCCTGATATTTATTTTCATATGCTCCCCTAATATGACCTTTCAAAGAGAGTAATATTCATCCAAATGGGATGATCATGTAGTTCCCAATAGTCCAAACACCATTACAATGGAGCTCATCTTTTGAATATTTTTTTATCATCCGTGGAATATTCATATAATTTAATAACACTTGATTAAAACATATTAATTTATAATTTACCTAATCCATCATCCATCCATTTGAGTGGATTAATTACCCTACACATTACAAACTTGTGCATCGTGCTAATATTTAGATCATATATTCGATATCTCATCTATAAACCATTGAACAGTCCTCATAACATGTCCCTAAATAGCCGGAAATGATACTCTGAGCTTCATGATGATAAACTGATTCTTCCCACCTTTTAATTGTATATTATCTTAGGAATTTCATATAAGTTAACTGACCTATCATATCAAAATCCTTCATACTAGTTATCGAGAAAGGAGGTGTAATACCCTTAACATTCTCCACTGATAACCACCAAATCAAATCAACTTCACAAATAATTCAATCAAGATCTAGATAACTCTAAAAGAGTTAAAATATTCCATGATACTGAAAATGAGGGTCACTATAAAACTTTCTATATCAATAAAATTTTGTATTACCAATACGTAACAAATTTCATTCACCCATGTTATTAGATAGATACCACACATCAGTTTTCTACATTTATCAACATAAAACATCAAAATATTTTCATCAAATCATTAAAACATTAAAATACTTACACCTATTCAAACATGTTATGGCATTGGGATCCCATTCCCATTGGGTTTTCATTGCTCAAATTTATAAATAGTTATTTTCACCCATTTTTAATGATATCTAACGTTAAACATTAGTTATATTGGTATGTATAGAATGAACTAAAAATTCATGAGGAAATATACACCAAAATAAATATGTAAAAAACAAGCAATACAAAGCCTGTGTAAAAATCTAGTCTCCATTCATTATATATGAACCTCGAGTGATTCCAAAAAAATCGAGCATTTGAAACTGAAAAGAAAAAAACATTTTACATTGAAAACCCATAAGAACTCATCTTTTGAAATTGAAATGGCACAAAAATGTTTAGGTTAAAAACTCATACAGATAAGCTGAAGAAAAATTTGTGTTCCCACCCACCATGATTTACCCATATAAAGCTTTGGAAAAATCTAGAGTGATTAAACAAAAGACGCAAATATTTTTTTGATATATCATGTGAACACAATGGAAATCAATCTATCTACAAGGTCCTTTATCCTACAAAAAAATTTAGATAATTCATTTGTTTCCCTCATCATGGGAAAATCAATCCAGAGTATTCAATAAAAATATACATGACATGAATTTAGGGTACTTGATACCTTTTTGAAAATTGGAACACTAATTCCATAATTAACCTTTGTGATCAATATCATATTAATTCATTACATTAGTTGAAATGGAACAACTCTATTTTTATGGGGATGGTATTTCAACTTATACCCATTTTTTATCCATGATCAATATAATATTATTCATCCAAATAGACCAAATATATTGTTTTAGTGATGGTATTCCTACATATACTAAGAAATGATACACACTCAGTAGGATATTATTCATCCAAATGGACCAATTCTAGTGTTACATTGATAATATTTATGCCTATACTTGTCAATGATATGATTCTAAGAGAAACTCATTGAAATAAATTTCTGGGAACCATAATTTACTTTTTTAATTTCCAATTCAATGTTAAACTAGATCTAGGTAATATTGATATTTCCTTACATGTTTTTATATGTTATTATTGGAGTGAATCAAAATACCAAGGACTATAAAATTGAGAAACAAAATAGGTTAACATTCGTTGATAAAAAATAAGAGGAAAATCCAGAAATTATAGTATCTCTTCATGAAAGTGATTTATTATTAAAGAAACTCTATAGGATATGATGTTTTATAATTTATTTTTTGATATCTATCTACATTTTTGTGAGTTTTGGTTAGTGTTTCAGTTTTTATCTCTTTTGTGGGTAAAGAATATTTACCTCAATTTACACCATTCACCCATTAGTTAGAGCTTCCCCTAAAATATTCTAGTGTTCCACTAGATATCTTCTTGTAAAATATAAATCCTCCACAAGGAGGATTCTAAGACTATACATTACCTAAAATATATTTTTTTTCTTCGAAGATACCCCCACAAAGTGAGATTCAAATTAATGTAAAGAAGAAAATAGGAATTTGATTCCCCCTCTATAAGTGACACATGAGACCCCTATTTTTAATTCACTGATTATGACTACCCAGATCAGCTATGGGGTTCTCTGAAATTATCTTCTTTCTATATTCCCAATCACATTGATGAGGAGTATAGAAAAACATTAGTGATACTTAATATGATTTAGTTTCCATATCAGAATGTGGGGAATATTCTTGGATGATGTTGACGAGGGAAATGTCATAGAGGGAAAATTTTATGCTCATTACTTCTATAACTATTTTCTTTAAGACAAAGCTATCCCCCACACACTCTGATTGTTAAGATGAGGAAGTAGGAACTTTCATTAATAGAAGGTTCACTTTGTAAAATTGTAAAGTAAATATAATGATGTATACATGTTAGTAAATAAATATAAATAATAATAAAAGGTAACAAAATTACACACCCTGCCCTATTTATGTCTTGACCTCTATGGTCGGTTCCCTCTCATTTGGAAAACCCAATGAAGCAATATCCCCCAATTGGTTTCTCTTAATTGGAATTAATGGGGGAATCATTTGTTGGCACAATCCAAGTTGTACTTGTCATGAAAGAATTATTATTTATTATTATTTAATGGTCTTCCATTAATCCTATTCCATCATTTATTACTACCACTCCATAAATATATTATCCTGAAGTATCCATAATTGGAGGACCAATGAGGGTAAAATCACGGACTTCTTCAGATCGGCCTAGTTCATGACCTACTCCTTTGGGAATGATTGAGGGTTAAGTGACCTCTATTGTTTTCTTATTAGACTATCCCAATAATTGATTAGATACTTCAGGAAAAGTTTATGGATCATTGGCATCTATTTCCACTAGAAGATCCTCCAATCTATGAAAATAATCTAGAAGCATAATGGGCCATAAAAAATATTATTCACCAAATATCTCATAAAATCAAAATTATGTGTATTTTTTCATAGCTAAATATTATCATAATTTATTGAAAATATTAATAGGTCAGTCACCATTGGTAGGTTTCCCATCATGGATATGGTCTCATTAGCATGGATTGAAGATTCACCAGAGGTTCCTTTATCAATATCCTCAAAACATTATTTGAATGAATTGGTGGAAGAAAGAGAGGATCAACCTCATATTGATATATTCCCAACATTAATATCTATGTGCACCCATTTTTTCCAATAAAATCATGCAGGTTTTGAAAACAAATTGAAGTAAATGATGTTTTTAGATAGTGACTTCACTCTCTATTAAAGTTTGACTTCAATCAGTAGAAGGTTAGTCTATGCCTCCAAAAATAGCATCATTAGAGTGATATGTGAGAAAAAAAATCCATTTATCTCTTCCACCATGTCCTCTTATTGAGAAATAAGTCCCCTATCATAAGAGAATATTTTCTCTCCACTCCAATGGGGATACCAACTGCAGTGTACTTTGGAGATTTAATCAATTGAAGCTCCACTTCCACCATCTAAAAATTCAAATGATTTTTATTTTAAAGAGATATTTTCCATAAAAAATGAAGTGTTTTGTTATTATAATTAAATCCTATGGATTTTAAAATTCATCCCACTCACTTGAAGAAAGATTAACCACCCTTTTTTAGTTCCTTGCTTTGTCATTTCCTTCATCCATCTCATAGATTGGATTTGTATTTCAATGGAATAGATGAGAATCTCTAAATCTCAAATGTACTTTCCCACATATATAGGATTGTTATCAAAAAATAAGTGTGGGTATTCTTGTATATCATCATGTTGAGGAATTTTAACAATAAACTATGGGACTACCCATAAATCCCTGAAAATTGAAGGAATTTTCTACCAAAATTGGGATGCATGAGGGGGTACATAATCTATAACTCCCTCTATTATTTTTGAAGAAACATAAAAATAATTTGACTTAATTGGATTTATTTTCCTTTATACCTTTATTAGAACATCAAAAATTAGGGATTGTTTCTTTTTTTTAATGATGAAAAATATATCATCTTGGCCCGACTATAGTTTCATTGGCTCCTACACTCGGATTCACTAAGTAGTTTATATTTAATGATGTATTGGTGACTATGGGGATTCATCAATATTATCCTCTTAGAAATCCCCATTACTTCACTTTATTTGTCCCATAGATTCTATTACATCATTTTAATGGATTAAAATAACTACATTTCCTTTAAGATATGATTAAATCCATGATTTACATTATCTAAGGGTCAACCCATCATATTAACTTAGAAAAGGAAATTTGATGTCATATCGGGTGGCTTCTAATGACATCGTCACCCAAATTTTTCGTGCCACCATCAGATTCTTTTCTAAATGAAAATCACTAGTCGGTGAGGTGTTCATCTACTATAAGAACCTATATAGACAAAAAAAATAAGGAACATAATCCTCACAGATAATCTCTCCATCCATTCGTGTCACTAAGAAATAGTCTCTCACAACCATCAAGAAATATTAGAGTTCATATTTAGCCTGACCATTAACAAAAATGGTATGTATCAGAAGATCCTCATCAGTAAATAAGTTAAACATGTAAAATAAATGTAAAATATTTATATTTGAACCATAAATCTGATAAAAATTTTAGATACCAGAGACAAATTCTATAAATGGGTGGAAATCAACACTTAGTGATACTGAATTTGCTATAGGGAAAATTGGAATTCAAAAGCATAGCCATCCATCTCTAGAAAATCTAAAAAGTTACTAAAATACATAATGGATCCTTACTATTATAACTTTCATAAAACACTAATAGATATTTTCTAGGACTGGTTCTGTAATCCCCACATGTTATTATTGTACCGACTTGTATTCCAGGATGAATGAACCTAGCCTGACATCGTAATGGGAGTCATAGACAATGATTATATAGGTGATCAACCATATTGCCAAAAAAATCATATGAGTTGAGTATGATAATAGATGTTGGGGTTCTCATTACAACCACACTCTTCATAATGGACACATTCCACCATAGGTATATGTTTTTTATAGATTCCCTACATTCCATCATGGTACATCTCGTTGGATTCTTAAAACTCAACCATGTTACATGGGGCTCTAAAAGGATTTCATAAACAAATTGGAATGGATTTCAGCTCATAGAAGTAGGTTATTTCTCAATATATTTTATGTCAGCTTCAATAGTCTATAAGCTATTGGGGGTGTCTACTCAAGAATCCTCTCACGTTGCCTTTGGAGGGATGAATTCCTCACACATGGCACCAAGGAGAAAACCCCCAAGAATGTGTGGATGTAAAATAAATATATTCCCACTTATTCATGTTTTAGATGGAAATAGTTAGTATATGAGTTCCATGGACTCATAAAACTATAACAATAACAAATATCTTGTATACTTGTGTCTAGTAAGCCCATATAAGTTTATAAATAGCCACTTATTCTTACTCTCTCATAAAATCGTAACATTTCAAGCTCACGCAGCACCCCCACAACCATTTGGGTATGACACCTCCTCTACCTAATGATCATATTCTTCACTCTATCCTTTCTATTGATCAGTGGAATAACAATAAAAAGTAGTTCTGAAATAATGTTGATTGAGCTCAAAATTGGTGTATGTATGTCCGGGGTGGGTTTTATATGATTTATAAAACAAATAGGTAGAGTCCCTCCTTTGTGTACATATGCTCCCTTATAATAGATGTTTGATATAGTCATGTCGCGGAACTTAGTGAACCATCAACACGGAATGTAAGTGTCTAATAAATTGATAATCATGTCTTTCAAAATCCCATGTCCATGGAGTAAAATAAACCTAAACTTGGGAAACTCTTGATGGAATTTGTTTATAATAATTAAAATACATTGTTAGAAAGTGTTTCACTCATAATAACAGCCTAGTCTACCAATCTCAATCATCTTCTTGATACAATTGGTAATCTCATCATCTAAAATAGTGATTACTTCCTCACATAATGTATTTATGTAATAAAAACATAAGTTTTCGATATAAATTCACTAAGAACCTGTGAAAATAAATTTTGATAAGTACATGCAAAGGAAACAACAACTGTCGAAAAACATTTATAGCACACGTTAGTTCACCATAGTGGTTCTCTCTTGTTCTTCATACGACTACTTCACCCATGTCTTTCACCCATTTCATTCATGCATGTTCTTTACATAGGATATCTTCTCAATCCATGAATATTATTAATATGATAAATTTCAATATTTGAAAAAATTAATTAGGGTCAGGATCACATTTAACTTAGGAATAAATACTATTTATGCCAATAAAATATAATCCTAAGGGAGGAATTTATTATAACACTCCTTTTATAAAATAATAAATTATTTGAATAGGTATTCATACCCCTTGTACTTGAATGAATCATCCTAGATAAAGGCAATAAAATTTTATCTAAAAAAACATTTCAACTCTATGTGCACCACATGTGTTCACAAGTGTCATTATCCCCACTTCTGTACCAAACCACCTTTTTTAGGGTACCAAATTTGCCTACAAATAGGACCCTTATTCTCATCATTTTTACGTTCTTGAGGGTTAACAGTGAGGCAACCTAAAATTTTCATAGATTTATTTTCCTTATTTTTAATTGATATTCAATATATTTCCAAATAATTCATATATTATTACCCTAAAGTTTATGTTTCTTCTGTAAATATATATAATCATCTTATTTCGGGAAGAATTTTCAATATCTACCGAAACATTATTATCATGTAGTAAATTTTTTTGACATATCCTTCTTAAAACCATTCTTCATAACCATTGGAAACAAAATATAAGAATGGGTGATAGTAGAAGCTCAATACAGTTAAACATAACAGATATCAATCAATGATAAAAAAGTGAGTGTAAGATTATCATATAGGAAAGAGAACATGATACTAACTTATGAAAATCATACCTAATCAGAAAAATACAATTAATTATAAATCATGGAATAAGTTTTTTTGTCATAACAAAATACATTAGATGTGTGTGTACAAAATAATCTATAATTTATCATGTGGAAGGAGAACATATCATAAGCATAATACATACTTTTTAAAAATAAAAATATGTATTTAAAATCATTTCTATAGTAAAGGACCACTGTGAAAATTTTCATAGTTGGTTGGGTTTGCTCTCATTCCATCATTTCATTAGTTAATGTTCACTCCCAACACTATATTATTTGATATATTCACTTACTAAGGTAGGTTAACTCTCCATTATAGACCTTATTTTCACATGAGAAACCAATATTTACCCAATTCATTGGAGGGATATGTAATTCTTATCTTAACCATCACATAATAGAAATCATACATATGTTCACCATGGGATCATAGAACATCCAAAATATCATTATATATTAATCTATAGAAATGAAATGGGTTTCATAAACATTTCATTATTTCATTACAAAATAAAATATATTAAAAATGAGTTTTATATAGGTTTTATCATTACAAAATTAACCAATTGGAAATAAATTGGTATCATAAAATCATATTAAATAGTCATCATCATAATCCACAAATATAAATAATGTGGATGGTATAATAATATCATATCCCCAGTGAAATATAACAATCTATAAATTATATTGAAATTGATGAAAAATACCAATAAAAGAATATTTGATCCTTTCATTGAAAACAAGATAAATTTTCCTTTTAGTTGGAAAACATTTTATCTAAATAATGAAAGTATATTAAGAAAATGAATTTCTATGAAAATATATATGTAAACATATAATGTAAGATTAAAATCAAGTAACATTAATTATAGTGGAAAATATATTTTTTAATATATATTAAAGAAAAAAATTCCTTTCAAACTTTTGAAAAATGTAAAAAATGACTTGTTCAATAAAATTTAGAGATATTCCATTATAAAACATAGTAAATAAATTCATAGGTATTAAAAATTAACCTTTTAAAACATTTCAAGTATAGGTAAAAAATTCTACAAAAAATTAAAAGAGTTTATATATGGAATAAATAGTTTTTGACCAAAAATAAATATGGTTTACTTTTAATTAAAACAAATATCAATTATTTTAAGTATTAAAGAGAAAAAATGGTACTAATATGTAAAAATTATAATAATAACTATAGTATAATAAAATATATGGGGTATAATGGATAATATCCATAAAAGTTTCCTTAATGGAACTTTCCCATAGAAAACCTGGACAAGAAATTTGATTGTAACATAAACACATACCTCAAGTCTCATCTTGCTTCATACACATTCAAAAATATTTTATAAAAAATATATATATATTATAAAAATATTCTAGAACCATATTCAGACATAAATTACTATGTACCATTCCTTTATAATATCCAATTATCATTTTATTAATAATTCAATCATGAAAATAAAATTTTAGGTGATGACTTTTGTGTTTTTATACACGTTTCAGTACAATTCTCATGCTACTTCCACCTTGTTCATGGTTTAATAATATTAAGAATATTAATAAATATATATATCTCTCATTCCATAATCATATACACTATTATAATTATTTATATAAATTAGTGACGGAAAAATTAATCACATTGTTGTGTAGAGGTGGTAGTCCACACGTACGCATGGGTGATATTATCATTTTCTAGTTAATAGAATGTTAAGAAGATGGATAATATATTATAATGAAATAATAATAATAATTTCATAAATAAAATATGCAAATATTAAATAAATCGAGTTTTCCTACCATGATTCATGGTGATGGAAAATGAATCATATCACTAGGTGTAGGCGTTAGTCCACGCATATGCTCAAGTGATACTTTCATTCCTCCATAGATGATAAGGAGGAGTAAAATGGTTGATCGATCGTCATAATAAAAATTTATTATATTTAATAAAAGAAATTAATTATTTTAAGTTGTATATTATATATTTCAATGAGGAAGAATAATAAATAGGAATGAAAGTACTAGGTTAAGAGTTATACCTATTTGTTGGGAAACCTCATTTGGCTTACACCTTATGCCTCAAAATCATGGTATATTATTTAAAACTAGACCTATAAAAAATGATGATGTATTTCATGAAAGAATTTGGTTAACTATTTTCTAATATATAAGGCTTATGAAGTGTGAGAATGATATTAGAGGTGGTTTCCTTTAATTAAATAGAGAGAGGACACAGTTGGAATTTTTTAAATGATCAAAATATATTAATGTTTTAGTCAACTATAGTGGGTCCAAAATGACAGATATTAAAAGATATGAAGTTTATGGTCATAATAACATCAAACAATCAAAATAAATCAGGTTTTTGTGCTATTTTAAACCATATATCTTACTTTAACCCCCCTCCAACCCCCACCCCTGTGATTAACACATTTTAATCTTAACCGTGGTAAAAAATATTTAGTATTTTTCTATCCATTATGACCAAATATTAACTTAAAATTATTGCATAATATTAATTATGATGATTAATAATATATAATCCATATTATAGGATTTAATTATATAAGTGTGATAAATTTATTTTATAATAAGTGTAAAAAAACATAACAAAATAGTTTTTAGAAAAATATATTTTTAAGAATAAAATTGATTATACCTTCATTACTTTCCACATAAAACTATTAGTTGAATTATAAAATATTTTTTTAAATATATCATTTAATTTTTTTAAAATAATTCATTAAGAGAGATTAAATTAATTTATTCATATAAAAATACATCGTGCACATAAAACATTTTTTAGGAATAAAATTGTCTTTTTACCTTTGAGTAATTTTAATTCAATTTATCACCCTTTAAAAATAAATAAATTCATTTTATACATTTATGACTAATAAGTTTTTTTTATTTAGTTAATCTTATTAGTACCCAAAAATATAAGAGCTATTCTATTACTGTCACATTAAATAATAATATATAGTAGTATATCACATTTCATTTTAACTCGGTGTAGTGCGTAAATAAATCTATTAAGGAAATCAAATTTATTTACAGAGAATTATAAAATAAAATATATTGGATGAGGTCTTATTCCACAAATTTTTCTCTCATGGATCCAAAATATCCACCCGTTTTTTTCTTCATAATATATTCCACAATACAATGGTATGACCTTTTATTTTAATTCATGTGAATGATCATTTATTCACATCATCAAGAGAGATACATGGAACTCATCATAAATATGAGATATATTCAATGGATGTTCCATGAAATAATCAACCATCATAATATGATCAAGAATCATGAAGCGATCAACATATCTATGGATAATTTTTCTCTTGTTACCAAATCCACTAACCTTATTGAATGGATATATTCATAGGAATACCTTCTCACTAACATTTAATTACAGATCCCATGAACAATTGTCAACATTACTCTTCTATTGACTCTAAGATACCTTGATGTAATGATGAATGGCTCTAAACTTGTATGGAATTTCCATAGATAGTTTAGCTCCCAATATATTTCTTTTTCAAAAAATTATCCCATCATGGTTTAGTTCTGCACTTTCTTCAATAGATGTCTTTATATGGTGTTTTCTGAATACTTGAGTGAAATCAATTGTTATTAGGGAATTTTACATGTGAAAGGTGTTGATCCCAACCATATTTAGAATCTAGAGTAAAGGATATCAACATAACCTACAGGTTTTGAATGGTCCTCTTTGACTAACCATATATTTGAGGATGATATGTAGTGAAAACTTTTGACACTGTATTCAATACCAGCCAAATACTTCACCAGATCTTTGAGATAAACCTCATATCCTGATTAGATACAATGTAATGTGTTACTCCTTGAAACATTACAAATTAACTAATTTATTACATGGAAATATGACATAGATAGAAATATTCTCTAAATTTAATGAATGAATATAGAACTTTGTCTATGAGTTTTATTTGTGGTTAATTGTTTTTATTATTTTTTAATAGTGGTCAATGAAATAAAAATATTTTATTGATGTCAATATGTTGAAGAAGTTAGAAAGAAATAAGTTTATTGAAGTTCTATTAAAGTAACCAAGATATCCACGATTTATAACAAAGTGAATATAACTTAGATGAATTGATGAAGGAGAAATTAATCATGTCGTACTATGTTAAGTAAGTTCTTTATATTCTTTGATTTTATAAGACTAATGATGGATGAACTTTTCTACATGTTTAAAGAACTTTTTTCAGATGGTAGCATATTTTTTACATCATTGAAATGATTTAAGATCTATCTGATACTGATTTTTGAATATTGATATACATATTTAGATGAAGTAAAGTTGAATAACATAGAAGAATAATAGTTAAAATAAGATCATTTGAGATATTATTTTGGATGATGAGGTAGAAGAAGGCCATGTAATATAAATATTGATTTAATGAGTATTTTTTATGAAGTCCATAAATAATGTATTAATATTTTCCATGAAGAACATTTTAGGAGGAATATAATATTAAGAACCAAATTTGAGATTGGATTGAGAATAAATTCTACAAATAAAATTATTTAATATTTTATTTTGATGGTGATCCTTTATCAAAAAAATGGGCCAACCACGCAATTTATAAGGGTCAGCTCATCATCCTCATATGTGGGAGCTATCACAACCATAAGGGATAGCCAGACCAAGTATCCTACATAGAGGTATGAGAGAGAAATCCATCATCATGGAAGACAGGTGTGAACCTGGGAGAATTGTGGTAACATAATGATTGTGGGGTGTTCATGTGGTGTGAAGGAGATAGAGTGGGTCCGACCATCCCATGTGGTGTGTGTTGTGTTGTGGGTGCTGAACCCTACTTTAAATTTGATGTGCTGATGGAATAGAATGTTTTATAAGGGAGCACTCATCATAAGCATGGATTTATGTGGTACATTGGAGGTGTCACTACAATTCATCTGTTTAAAATGTTATAAATATAAGCACTATCATTCGATGAATATTATTTGAGACATATAATCACAATTGGATGTCCTCTTATACCTCCAAAAATCGAAAAATATTTCCATTCCCTAGAGTTCCTTACTAAACTTCTGATAATCAATCATGAGGCTTCCATTACCATTCTAATTCCAATATACTAATACTCCAAGTCCACTAACTTATATGCATGAAATATATGTCTTGAATTCATGTTATATCTCTAATAATGTCATTAAGATGAATGCAGAAGAAGTTTAAGAAGGTCATTTGAGTAACCGTCTTCATGGATGATTCTGAACATACAAAATTTGATGGATCCTGAGAAAATTACTTCATACACAAGAGGAGTCCCTATGTAAATAAGACATGAGTTTTATCATCATGAACCTTGTGTGGGGTTTAAAAAACTAAATGATTTAACACATAATATTTTTTGTAAGACACTAAACATGCCTTGATGAGGCATGAAAAGTAGAAGAATAGTGCAGTGGATGGTAGTGAAACACTTCCTATAAGTATGCATGCATCCAAGATGAATTAGTAGCTATTATTAAGATAAATCACCAAGAACTCTCATTTTTATAGAAATAGATCATCATTGAAAATTTTTTACATGAAAATTGAAGGAGATCTATTATCCATTCACCAACAAAAAGAGGATAGTTCAACACTCATTTATATCATGAAGAAGATTTGTGCACTAATTTTTTTTTTTTGAATAAGAAGAACTCAAGGCCTTATACTTATGTCAAATAAACTAAAATAGATTTATGAAGAACTAGTTCAGTGAGTCTATGTACTTATAAAACATTTTTGTGTTTCACAATAGAGGATGAAGTCGCCTGATTTACTATCACAATAGTCCAACTCATGTAAACTATTTTTTATGGGACTTAGGGTCTTGATAAGGTGTATTATAATAAAGAGGTGTGTTCATATACCTATTTTTTATAGAGTATGAAGGATATAGGAAGAACATGAATACCTGAATTTTTAAGAACCTAAAAAGTTAACCAAAATAGAAAAAATGATAAAATATATATGATCCATTTGCAACAAAATGTTCAAGGAAACTCAAAAAAATATAATTTCTAAATAGAACATAAAATAATAGAATGATTATGCGTGATAGGGTTTTTGGTTTAAGAGGACATGTAATATATCAAAAATACATGAATAATATAATATGATATGTTCAGTTCATTGTAATTAGTATCTAAAAAATATTTTTTTCACTAAGGATAGACTGATAGTGCATTCAATGTTTATATTGTATCGAAGAAGTAGAAGAAAAGATTGTGATGATGTTGGGATAATTTTTGTTTTAAATTTCTATAATAATGTAGTTTTGTAATTATTTGATGGTTTAAGGAGGAATTTACCAGCCATACAAGTACCAAACTGAATATGAGTTATCAGATTGTTATCTAATGATCAATAAGAACAACGGTTTGACAAAATACTAGACAACTCTTTTATTGTCATTCTTATCAGATGAACATGGTGAAAAAAGAGAAATATTTTAATTATTTTCAGCACTAAAAAATAAGGAAAGTAGTGTATACTAAAACATTACTATGTATATCTATTTATATAAGAATAATATGAATAAGTGCAGTTTTTAGTTTTCTACTATGAAGAATAAGGGACATTGCTCACCTATTGTTGTGAAAGTAATAATTAAATAAGTAAAAAGAGAAAAAAAATGAAAAACTATGACATCAAATACAAGTCTAATAATTTAGAATAATTTCTTATTATTAAAATTTATATCTTCAAGAATGAAAATACTATCTTCCAAGACTGTTTAAAGAACTATAAAGATATATATGTTTGATGAGGTTTTCTCTCTCTCTAGTTAATAGTATTGTTTACAAACCTTATAATGTGTAGGGACTCGCACTTGGATATGTATTGTCTTCTATAAAAACTATTATAAAAGGTGTGTAATTATAGTGGAGAATATTTTTAGTGTTCATCACCTTGCATTGAAATAACTAGAGTAGTGATCCTTATAAAAACATCATCTTTCATCTTTACCTTCTTTCATACACTTGAATATGATAATAAAATAAAATAATATAATCAAGATCCTAAATGTTGTAAGAGGTAAA
The DNA here is from genome assembly GCA_963277665.1 of Viscum album. Lineage (NCBI taxonomy): Eukaryota > Viridiplantae > Streptophyta > Magnoliopsida > Santalales > Viscaceae > Viscum > Viscum album. The sequence goes on from OY728129.1 coordinate 1,438,674,371, forward strand.
GTGGATAGAATTTATAATTTTTGAAAAAAGTACCAACACTGATCCCCCCCAATCAGGTGTGAGTATATCCCAAATTGGTCATCTCAATAAAGTGTTCTGACTTTGTATGGCTGCCAACTATAATCTAAAAAGAATTATGTTCCTCTTAAAGGTAATCCCCAAGAGTGGTCTTTTGAAACTTTCCCCACACGAAACCCCCTCCCCGCGATGAGGTCCCAACCCAAGAAGTGTTCTACCTCTCAAAATTAACTTTCTAACATACCAAACGTCGAGATACAAACTCTAAAATATCCTTTTTCATGTTATCCCACCATAAATACTATTTCATATCATTATACATCTTCATACTTCTAGGGTGAATAAATAGTGATTTACTATTATCTTTATCCAACAACTCCTACTTCAAGTCTAATATTAATGGGACACATACTAATTTCATGAATATTATCATTCGATCATAGTGATAGTTGATCTTAGGAACAATTATCACCATCTTTTATAGTTCCACATCCTACATTTTCACTTATTTAATCCACCCATGGATATATTGTTGAATATTAATCTAATAAAGATATTATTTATCCCCTTACCACATGATTTCACAATCCATCATATTCCAACCCATATATATTTTATCTCTTTCATTCCAAATCATGAAAAAAATCACATGATATTTTAACTCATGAAATCATGGACCTTGTTCTTTTTCCTAGGGTGGTACTGTATTGAGAAGTCGTAATCTATAATCAATGACAACCATATTCTTTTATGCATATTAAACTATTTATATATGAATATATATACTTTAATTATTTATTATTAGTATATATATATATATAACATCCTTCACCATAACTTTAATATATTCAAATTTTTAATATAAAATTTACAATTTTTTATTCAAAATCAGGAGTTGAGACATTTTTCTCCTAAGTTTCCAATTAGTTTGAGGTATAATCTACAAAAATAACGTTCTTTATGAGGAATAAACTGAATACTCTATTCAACTAATCAATGTAGATAACAAACTATTCTCCACTCTACGGTATTGTAAGTACAAGTTGATTAACCAACATTCTTTTAAGCTCTATAAAATTTTACTCCCATTCATCTATCCAATGTATGTTGGCTCCATTTAGAGTCACCTTGGTTGAATGATTAGATATCCATGAGGAATCTATCTTAAATAACTGGTAGTATCCAGCCAACCTATGATAACTATATATATCAATTACCTTGGTTGGTCTGGTCCATTTCTTAATAACTTCCATCTTCGAAAGATGCACTAAAATAACCTCATTTGAGATTATATGTCCAAAGAACGGATCTTATTTGTAACCATAATTCACACTTATTGAATTGGATATATATCTTCTCATTCCTTTGGGTATTCAAACCATTCTTCAAATAAATTTCAATCTCTTCCCTTCATTTGGAATAGATAATAATATCATCTATAAAGACTACAAAAAACTGATAAATGTAATCTATATAGTGTATATTCATTTTATCCATGAAGATAATAGGGGTATTGGTAAGTCATGGAATCATTATAAATTCTTGGTTTCCATACCTCATATCAAACACTATCTTGGGTATATATCAATTATTTCACCTTAGTTAGTGATAACTAGACAAAATATCAACCATCTTAATGTTTTTAGTTCAATGTAGTTGATCACAGATGTTATAAATATGGGATAAAGGGTACTTGTCCTTGATAGTTATATTGTTAAGTTCTTGATAATCAATGAAAAGATACACTGAACAATCATCACTTATAAAAAATTGAACAGGTGTACCCCATAGTTACACACTAAGAAATATGAATCCCTAATCAATATTCTCTTGGAGTTACTTTTTTAATTCCTACAACTCTATTGGGTCTATTATATATGTAGTCTTTGAAATGGTTGTTGCAACATGTATTATTTCTATTGCAAACTCAAGTTAATAATTTGGGGTAATAATAGGAAATTAATTAGGAAATACATTATTATATTCCTGAAAAATATGAATATCTATGTTGTTTAGCTTCTCCCTAACCATTTGAGACAAATATCCCCCATAAATTTTTTGTAAGACCAATACAACAGAAGTAACTTCCATTAGAAGATCATATTGATACTTTCACCAAAATATTATCATAATTTGATTTGAAATATCCCAAATGAATACCCTAACCTAAAAACTAAAATGTAATATATATATATAGAGCCAATATATGCCCAAAATCACATCAAATTAAACTAGAGGTATAATCACAATATTTTCAAGAAACAAATTGTCTAAAACTTCTATAAGAGTTGAGTTATAAACTTGTGAAGTGATCATCATACTATTGGGAGATTTTCCTACTAACTCAACATATAATTATTGATTTTGTGTTATTATAACCATAGTAAATTATTTAGATAAAAAAATTGGGTAGATCATGAATATATTAAAAAAATTAGTTATAGAGTAGATGGTAATTATACATTTCACTACTTCATTCACATTACCATCTTTAGTAGTTGTGCTCACATGATCTTTCCATTAATCTCTCGGCTTAAGAGGTTTTTTTTGTGTTTATCATAATTAATCTTTTTATTCATGCACTAATATGTATAATGTCCATCACATTTATAATTATTACATTATATTTTTGGTGGAAAATTTGGTTGAGATTTTTTACCATTCTATTCATTAAATGGACTCTTCATATCACTACGATATAATTTTAACTTGATAGAATTATTTATCAAACTTAAAATATTTACCAAATCCAATAATTTAGGTTCTTATATGATTAATTCTATATATATTATATAAAGGAAGATAAATTTTATTTCCTTCATGGGTTTTTCATTAAAATTTCTTCAAAGTTTCATATTTCTCTTTCTGTCCCCAAACCCATGTGAACATTGAGACTATCCAATTTCCAATTAAATATTGAGATGACAACTAATTATTTCTTCATAGCTATAAATGTAACTTATAGGTAATTAAATTCATAAACATGGTCCTAACCTACTAAATAATCAGTCAACTTTTTATTCTTGATCGATGATAAAAAATGAAATCATACAATTCATTTCTAGTGAAATTTGACTTAGAGGTACTAATTAATTTTTCCCCTTATGATTTAGATCTATAAATTCCCTTTAAATTATCATGTGATTATTTTTTGGAATATACTTATTGAATGTTACCTTCTTAAATTATTCTAATGTCATGGATTCCATTTCCTCTTCTTGCCTATTATTCACAATAAGATATCACCATTGACCTTCTTCTCTTTCAAAATTATATACTACCAAGACCATATTTTCATTTTCTTAACACTATATAATGGAAAATATTTTTTTTTGGAGCTGATACATTTCTCTGCAATTAGAGGATTATATTAAACACTATCAAAATGTGGACATTTCCAAATAAAAGTCTCTATAGTGATTTGGTCCTTCATTTTGTTTTTTGTACGATCAGGATGATTTAAGTTATTATTCATATTTTAATAGATTTTGGAGATAATAATAATAAGATTGTGTATACCGACTCCCATTTTTTTAATTGTTCATGATTATGTTAATTTCATTTCACATTACATTCATCATTAATATGATTCTTCTTAGGTCCATCCATTGGATAACAACAAAAACATTACTGTGAGTGACAATGTTCGTAGTGAGTATCATATAATAATGAAAAATCCTTCATATGATGTCTAAATAGTGACACAATATTTTTAGTTTATGACACATTATGTTTAATTTAGGTTATTTATGGTCATCATTTATTAAAATTTATCATAATTCTTTGTAAAACAATGTACATTGGCTCATAAAAATCCGCAGGGAGTGTCTAGCTCGGTGTGCAGCCTCAGGAAAACTCATCATGGACATGTGAAGATCAATTTAATGCCAAATATATTACTTTAAATATGTTACCTCTATGTGAATATGTTCCTCTGTTGCACTTTACTATATCTACAAAAGGATATATTTTAATATAAACCATAAGATCTCTATATTTTCAAAGTTTTAGGGTGTTTTCCAATACATAGACTTATACCCATGGTTTTTAAAAAAGTTCTATAATTTTATTCTCTAAAAATAACTAAACCCCACTCTAATACCAACTACGGCATCTCAAACATTTAATGAATTAATATTGTGTCATTTTATATTAATGTTCAATATATTTAAAAACAATACATTTCGTAGATCCGAAAAGGTTTATATTATTTGGAGACAGTATATATAATCATCTTATTTAGTGAAGGTTATTTAATATATTCCACAACACTCTAATCACATAGTACACTTCTTATACATTCCATAATTAAAACCAATATTGATAACCTAGGGATAAAAACATAAGAAATGTTGAGATCATATGCTCAAAAAGTGTAACCTAAGAGATATCAACCAATGATCATAAGTGAGCATAATATAATCAATAGGGTATGATAACATGATCATAACTTTTGAAAATAATACCTAATCCATCAAATGTCATTAATCATAAATTATGGAATTAGGATTTTTTTTTAAAAAACATAATTCAAAAGTAAGTGGACTCATCTATAATCAATCAGGAAATGTGATAACATATTATAATCATAGGACATAAGTTTTTGGCATACACAAAGGAATAGAAAATAATTTCCTTAGTAAATGATCACTTATAAGACTATCAACATTTCATTAGTCAATATTCACTCCCAAGACTATCTTTTTTGAAATATTCTCTACTATATTGGTTTCACTCTCAATTCCATTCTTTATTATCTCAGGATATATCCATTTTTATCCAATTCAATAGATTGATATAAATTCTCAAACCACCCATCACATAATAATAAACATACACATGTGTTCAAATATATTATAACACTTTCATCATATCATCATATCATAACCCATGTAAGGGACGTGAGATTCATAAACATTTCACCATTTCATCGTTATATAACCCAGGGAAAAGAAATATCTTTCATAAATGTTTGATCATAACATAATTAACGCATTGGATAGAAAATCGTTTCATATAATCATATATAATCATAATCATTATCATAAGTCATCCATAGAAATAAAGTGGATGGTATAACAAGATCATATCCCCAATGAATCAAAAAAATCCTTAATGGATATTGACATAGATGAAAAATACCTTTAAAATAACATTTTATCCTTTCCTCGAAGATGATAGAAAATAACCTTCTCTTTTGACAAAATTTTATCAAATAAAATAAAAAAATGTTGATAAATTAGTTTTTTGAAAATAAACATGGAAACCTGTAAAGTAATACTCTAATTAAAGAACTATCATAATGGTGGGAAAATCAGTTCATGTTATATACATTTGAAGAAAACATTCCCTTCACAATTATGTAAAAAGTCAAAAAATAACTTGTTTGGAAGAAAATTACAAAGATTCAGTTTTTAAACCCTTTAAATAAAATCAAAATAACTAAAAATGAAAATTTAAAAACAGTTAATGTATAATTTGAAAATTTTATACAACAAATTTGATGAGCATGTATTGGGAATAAAAATTTTATCAACCAAAAAGGATTTAACGAAGACTTATCATTAAAAATAAATTCTCGATCATTTTTTTGTACCAAAGAGAGGAAATGTTAAAATTATATAAATTCATGGAATAACTAGAAGAGAATAAAATATTTGGGGTTTTAAGGATATGATCCATGATTTTTTATTCAATGTAAATTTCAAATATACAATCCATAAACAAAATGAAATTGTAACATAAACCATTACCTCAAGTTACGTGTTACTTTATACTTGTTAAAATATAGAATTAAATAAATATATATTTAGTGTTACTATATTATAGAACCATATTCATATATGAATTAATATTTATAATTACTTTTTAATTTCCAATTATCATTTTATTGATAATTTTTTATTAAAATATCATTCTAGTTAAAAATGGTCTATTTTCTAAGTATGATTCTGTTTGATGGTTCAATTACTTACACCATGGTCTTTTATTTATCATATATAGAATATTAATAATGATATATATCATATTTATACACCATATAAACATTTATAATTATACATATAAATCAATGTTAAAAAACAAAAGATATCACTGCGTGGAGGAGGAGGTCCACACTTACACACGAGTGACGTTAAAATTTTCCAATGAATGGAAAGGTTAGAAGGTATATAAGATATTATATTAAAAATTGAATAATGTTTTCATAAATATAATATATACACATTAAATCCATAATCAAAAACTACTAATAATTATAGTGATGGAAAATGATAGGCATTGTTACGTGGTGGCAGTAGTCCACACATGCGCATGAGGAACACTTTAGTTTATCATTTTATACAAATGAGGTCGAAAATAGTTTATCCATAATCATAATAAAAATTCAACATATTTGACATAATTAATTCCTTATTTTATATTGGATACCATAAATTTATGTGAGGTAGAAGAAGAAATAAAATTGAAAGTACTCGGTTAAGAGTTATACCTCTTCGTTGGGAAACTTCCATTGTCTTACACCTTAAGCCTTGAAAGGATATAATTACGGTCCAACCATGACATCTAAGACAGGGGGGGTTTATTATAAAATTGTTTTTAAGGTATTTTCTGACATATATGTGTTATGAAGAGTGAGGAATAATGGAGAGGAGGTGTCTTTTAATAAGTCAGGGAGAAGACACACTTGGGATTTTTCAAATGATTATAATATACTTATGTATTACTCAAGCCAAATAGCTCTGAAATTATAATTATTATAATATAATAATAATATAGTATAATTACCATCTACTAATAAAATTAAATCTTGTTTTTTGTGATATTTTATGCCTTTCCTATTAGGTTAACACCCCCTAGTAAATATGTTTTAACTTTACTATGGTAACAGATTTTAACTGCTTTAACTAATCATTCTGTCCAAAAAATAAATTTGAAGTTATTAAAAAATATAATTTAATATAATTAAAAATATTTAATAGATTTTAAATTATTCAATTTCTATAAGTCATAGAAATCTGTTTTATTAAATGTGAACAAAAGGTAACAAAACCGTTTTAAAAAAAGATTTTTTAATCCTGAAATTGAGTTTTACTTTATTAATTCGAAGTAAAAACAATTAGATTAATGTTAATATGTTTTATTAATTATATTATCAACATATTTAATTAAAATCATTAATAAATAGAGATTAAATTATTTTATGAAGTTAAAAACAAAGTATGCACATTAAAAAATTTAAAAGCATATCATTTTATAATAAAATGATATTATTTAAATTTATAAAGGACTACAAATATTGAAATAATTTTATACATATGCAAAAAATTATTTTTATTACTTTTTTATCATATTCATACTCTTCAATCCAATGGCTAGGCGATAACTGTTGCATTATATAATAAAATTTATTATTATGTCATGCTTTATTTAAACTCATTATTTAATGTAATGAATGAAATGAAATAAATAAAATTAATTTAAATAAAAATATAAAAAAACTTTGGGTGTTACAAATATAAATCTCAAATCTCTGCTTTCTCGAGTCTTTAAATGCCTTTATGTAGCTTATTTAATCTTAAAACCAATGACATTTAACAAAAGTGGAAGGTAATTGAGTTACCAAAGGGTATGAAACACCATGAAACATTATATGGAACCAATTCTCCCATATTTGACCAATACATGGATAAAGTACCCTTACAAAGAAATAAACTTTGTCATAGTTAATCCAAAGGCATCCATGGATACTCTTTGTAATTAGGTAGAAGGTTTTCCCAAGTTATGTTTCCTATAGTTTCATTTTACCCTAGTACCACTAGGGAGTCACTTCGCCCAATTATGACATGTGCGGTGACTTATATTTTCCCTCACTAGGAAAACCCACCTTGGTCTCCCTCACTAGGGAGAAAAATGTTTCTCTCCCTTGTATTCCTTGGGTAAAACCTCTTACTCTTTGTAATATTAGTTGGGTGAGACCCTTTTGATCCCTTTACTAAGGAAAAATATCATATTATATTCCCATACATTAGAATCATAAACTTCAAGGATTAAATGGAATATAATTACTTAACCCAAGTCACTTACATGGATCTACAATTTTCAACACCTCCCCCAAATCTACTAGATGAACAGGATCAGGACCTGCACACCAATGTGAACCCCTTCGATCATGGATTGAATTGATAAGTGGAGGCTCTAGGTTGTAATCCCAATTAAGTATAATTATAATATGGATCCCAATTTTAGATTCACATGATAATTATGTTACCTATTAGAGAGAAACTAGAGTAATATCTCCTGGATCGATGAGAGATTTATTCTTTTTCCATTGATCCAAGCCATAAAGAGAATCATTCCTTGATTAATCCCATGGAATTTTTTTAGTGGACATACTACCTCTACCTCTATATCCTACCCTACATATCAATAGAAATAAATATAGATGGATGTATCTCTTATCATGTATAAGACTCAATATTGTTCTAATTAGTGATGTCGCCAACTCATCATGGATTCTCTGCCTGAGAAGCTTCAATGCATATTCCCCATTCAAATATAATTGTGTACTCTCATACAATGTGGTTGATCTTATGTTATATATTTTTTATCACACCAATCATGACTCCAATGGTCTTATATATCTAATATTATCATGTCGTTAGCATAATTACAACAACCCAATGTGACTCCTCCCTAAGTATAATCCCTAACAACACCCTAATGGGCTTATTTTCATATGTATGTCGAAAATTATGGATGAATGATGAATTGATTGTCCATAAAATGATTAATTACCTCAATGGACCTCCTCCTTATGGGAAATTCCAAACTCTATCCTAAAGGTACACCATATGTTTGTAACCCCTTATCAATCATCTATTGTCACACATTTCACAAATAAAACATTCTTATATAATGATGTAAAACTATGTATCCAATATACCTATAGTAATATGTTAATTTGTGTGTCCAATGTCCTTGTATCATGACATTAAACTATTTAGACATCCTCATAGTTGTATAATATAAAACTCTACAATAAGGTTATTATCACATGACATTAACCTACAATCTACGACCATGTTACAAAACCTTAAACTATCCATCTTGAACTACATGGGTTTTGATTATTCCTAAGGGGCTATATAGGAAGCCTCTTATATGTTCAAACCAAATTTCCCAAATCTTATATTATCCATCATCAGGGATATATATTACGTGTATATTACCTTACTTATTTCCTCACCATGCTATATCTTCATTGAGCTTCAACATCCCTTTCACCCAAGACATATTCCCCGGATAACCTCTTCATTAGTAAATATTACTGATCAGACTATATCCTATATGGAGGACCATATTCCTTTTTAAACTCACCATATTTCCTTAATTAGACCATATTCCAAACAAAACCATGTTCTTCTTAGTGGGAAATATTCTAGATGGACGAGAATGAATGACCTAGTCCATTGTTGAAGTAAGTCAATGTTTAAAAATTTATATTACTAATAACTAATATATATGTGGCAAGCATGGTAGAACCCACAGGGAAGGCTATTTTGACCCCTAGTCTTATAAAAACTAACTAAAGAACCCATTGTTGTCACCAATGGGATTGAGTTTCTATTTTTCTATTTTTTTAATTTTGTTATTTTTTATAAGGAACAAATCAAGCAACACAAATTTGTAGTTTTTGTTCTAAACTATACAGAAATAGGGAAGAAGATAAAAATAGTAACAAATAAATCAAATGTTGAAGAGTGAACAATCTAGAGAAATACGTCTGTGGAAAATTTCAAATCTACTAGTTTTGAAAACATTCCTTCTCATGATATTATTTATAACTAATATCACTGAAAAGAGTGATTTATTTCCCTTTCTAGGAGATAAATCACTCAAGATGGCCAATTTTCGAGTTCAACACTGCTAGATTAATCCACATGAACATTCATGTTCGAAAAAGATTATAGAACAAACTCACCGTATATTATGTAGTTTTAATTTCAATTAAAATTTTTAAAGAAATTATTCCACAATCAAACCCACTGATTGAATGTGTAATTCCAAGATTAAGTATTGGTGATATGGTAAAAATTAATGAAATCATAATTGATCTCACCAATCAATGCCAATCGCATTTAAAATCATAAAGAGAAAGAAAAAAAGAAATATTAACCAGTAGATTAAATTTAATCCTAGAACTGGATGTATTTATCCTATCATCATCTCTATTTCATATACTAAAATAATTCAATTACAGAGGAAGAGAATTGAAGATAACAGAGGAAGAAAAATCCCTCTGCTAGCATCTATTGTTGCTTCTATTGGTCCTAGAAACTCTGAAGAATGGATCTCCGAGAAGTTCTCTAGGTTCTCTCCTCTACTCCGAGTGAATGATCGAATGAATTCCTTGCTCAAATATTGTTTGTTTTTTAGAATGAATGAGAACCTCACTCTAATTATAATGCATAACTATTTTAATACACTCCGTCATCTACTGCATATCACCACTCGCTTCCACCGACATAGTCTGTTTCTTAAATGTGCACCACACAAGTGCATTTTTCCCTCGACATGCATGTCACACTAATGTTTCTCATGTAACTAACTCCGGGTGTGTTAGTTTTGTGAATCTAGACGTATACACATCTATTGAATGAACCTGGACAAGAAAAATACATATAATAATTAAAAATTAGAATGAAATAAATAAATATTTAAGGTCATTAGTTAATTAAAAAATCATAAAATTATTATTAATAATGTAATTGATTTCTATTAAATAAATTTATCAATGTTAATTTAAATGTTTATTATTATTAAATTATTTTCTAATTTATGTTAATTAGATTAGATTATTTTAGTTCATAATAAATTATTGTTAAGTATTTAATTCTATAAATAAATAATTATTTAGTACACAACGTTAAATTTTATTTATTTGAAATTTAATTAAGAGATTATTATTAACTATTTAGTTTAATTAAAGTTTAATTAAAGTTATTTAAATTATTAATTCTATTTTATAAATTAATTATATTATATTGATTATTTATTTATAACTAATATTGTTTTATATTTTAATTTTGTTATTTTAAGTTTATTAATTTAATTTAGTTTTTATTATAATTTGTTCTTTTAGTTTTTATAAATTTCTCCTCCCACCATTTCCACGCAAAAAGGGGAGGGGGTTTTGGGTTAGGTTGTAGAGGAAGCCTCCTCTAGCTCCTCCTTCTTCTTCATGAGAGACACTATAGCATCCAAAATTCTCCTCAATACTAGCTCGGATGACCTCCTCCTGACGGCATCATCTCGGCTCACCCTCCTCTTTATGAGATGGCATGGCTCCAATCCAGATCACAACCAGTTGTGACGCTCACCAAGTCTGGTGTGGCTTCGAATAATCCTCTGAAACCCAGGATGATGACACAACTACCCTCACTCGCAGTTCATTCCCTCAGCTCGGCTTGACTCGAACAGGTAATAGCTCAACATCCCTCGGAAATATTCAACCATAGAAGACAATGACTTAGGATCGGCCTCGCTTCAGCCTCAGCAGATGAACAGCTCTTGCGAAAGAAGACTAGATCCTCTAGCATCAGGAAAGATCATCAGCAGATCTGGTGACGTGCCGGCTCGGAACTTGTAGCAGAAAATCAAAGCAATACAACCTAGATGGTCATCTGAACTCTTCCATCTCCCTCCAGTGGTGACGATATCCTTCAGTGAACGGCGGTTCAGTGTAGTGGACTCTTATTCACGACCTCTCATCGTGGGGGAAATGGAAATGGAATAGGCGGATCACTGTGAAGGCAGTTGTAGAACTAGAGTGGGCTGATTCAGATCAGGTTACGTTGGTCCGAAGATATTCTTCTCCTCGAGCTCTTCTTCCAGTACTGTGAAGTAGATGAGGCAATTGGTGATGAAGTGGAAATGGTATAGAAGGATGATGAAGATACGATGGCTGTAGATACGGTGTGCAAGGATTTGTTGTGGGTGAACGGTGCAATGAGATAGAACCAGCGTGGGGAGACATCGTAATGAGATGGTGAGACTATGAAATAGGTTTAGGATGAAATCTTTTTTGGATGAGGGAAATAGTGCCAAAAAAATAGTGAGACCGTGTTGAGGATGACACAGTGACACTATTAATGAATGAACTGGTGTCTATGTTTATAGTGAGACAATAAATGGAACCGGTGGCACAAATGATATGGTGAGACTGTATAGATATGGTGCATGGTGGCACTGTAAAATGAAACAATTTCTGTGACTCTGTGACACTTCAAAATAAACAGACAAAATAAGATAAATTAAACTTAAATAAAATAAGAACAAAATAATTAATATAAACTATAATTTAATTAAAACAATTGAAAATTTAATTACTACATGAACTTTAATAAATTTATAAAACCAATTAAACATATGTAAAATTATTTATAACTTTAATTTTCATAACTTAAATGATTACTATACTAAAAATTGAATTCATAAACAATTAAATTATTAAATGTTAATATTAAATTAAAAAAACTATAAAACAAAGTTTATTTATTTATAAAAGACTTCTTTTTCAAATTATATTAATTAAAGAAATCAGATACCTATTATTTTATTAATCAATTTATGATAATTAATAAAATTAAATTAACGATATGCAGTGAGTTTGTAATCTTAAATTTATGAAAATGAATTATTAAAAGAAAACTAAAATATAGATTATGTTATATTAATTAATATTTTGTACATACAATGTTAAATAAAATATGCATTATCTAAGAGAAAATGAAGAATTAATTAATAATCTAATTAATGTTAAATTATCAACTATGCAAAACTAAAACAAAAATCTAAATAAATAGTTATTAATCTATAAAATTAAAGAAATAAATTAATTATTTTAAATATTATAATACGTGATTATTTATAAAAATTTATTAATTATTAAATTTAATAATAAAAATAAAAAATAAGCATTATTTATTGAAAAGTGTTAAAATAAATAATTAAATTGATAAAAATTAAATAAAAAGATGTGAAAAAACATGTGTTTTTAAGGCCACATCAGATTCCCCCACACTAAAACATTGTTTTTCCTAAAAAAATCCCATGTTATATTATCTTTGAAAACAAAAGTATTGTATTAATGATTTTTCTCAAAATGTATCATGCCCATCATATTGAAACAAAGAACAAAAACATGTCAAAATGATTTTAGAAACTAAATTTCTCATATGAAACTTTCCTAGAACAAATACTCACTGGTATTCTTGAAAACTTTGAATCGTCATGTAATGAAGATGTCAGGCCTCATATGTGATACTACATAGTGACTAACATTAATCCAAACAAAAGTATAAAGTCCAATAGTTACAAAAGGTAAAATTTATGAGGAATTACAAACATTAAAGTAGGAACTTTATACTTTTACATTTTCACCTAGGTTCCAAAAATAAATAAATTTTTTGTGAATCACCTTATTGATACAACCTAAATGAATCCCATATAAACCAATTGACCCCTTCTTCATTTGGCGTTCATCATTCCACTCACCTTAATGAACTCGTTTTTGACCCTAAAACATTATTTATTTTTCCCAAGCCATGTCTCATGTGCTAATCACTGTGCATATGAACTTATTCAAAGTGTACATAGGGATTATAGTAAACAGAAACACACCCAACATCTAGGGTCTCAGAGACTCACCGTGGGATCCCAGATGCGCAATATACTCCAGTTTCAAAATATTTCTATGAAAAAATCATTTACATTGGCTCATTAAGATGATTACTTTAAATAAATAACAAAGAAGTGTGTCGCCTAGGATTAATTCAAACTTCCAGTTCCAAGGCACATGTACATAATTCCACTAATAGGTAACCCATATCACTCTCAAAAGTAGTTCTTAAACCAAATTTCCATCAAATCTCTAAGTAAGATAACTCAAAAATCATCCAAACTCATTAATTTAAGATTCAACGTATTTTTTAACTACCAATCAAAGCACTATTTGAAAGAAAAAACTCATTTTAGAACAATGTAAAGCCTAAAATTATGCATGAATTTTGAAAAAATGTAACCATTTTTTTGACAAAATGATTGAAGTTGATGTGGGAATTGATGGGCTCACAATTTAGCACAGTTTAGCATAGTCAATAATCGACCCCCTCCCCCACACTTAAAACCCAAATTTGTCCCCAAAGATGACTTCTAAAGTGGAGAAGAATAATTTAGCAATTAAGGATAAAAACATATTTTCAATTTAGAAGAAAGATGACATGTCTAAAAGGTCTCTTTGATGTTAAAAATTATTGTTTTCCACAATGAATAACTTAAAAGAAGGTTCATTAATAAGTACATGCATTAACATTTATGTTTAGTGACACAAAGTTTCCATTAATGTTCAAACAAATCATGTAAATTGTGGGTGCAGAGAGAGTTAGGTGTAAAGAATTTTAGAAAATATGATTCAATTAGATGTTTAATAACACATATGGCAAGAATTCCTAACACCCCTTAGCAAAGCACATTAAAAAAGGCAAAACAACCATCAAGAATGTACCCCCCCCCACAGTTAGTTTGTAACAGTAAAGATTTTATGAATAATGAATTTCAGTTCAAAGCAACAGGCACATGAAGATTTTTATACAAGAATACTTTCATTCCAATATAAGCATAATTTAAAAAAAATGCAGAATTTTCATTTCAGTAGCAACACATGCAACATAATTTAATACAGTTCATGTCATGCAATAGATTTTTCAGTACACATGTAGCAGAATATTGTAATACAAGCAGAATTTTTCAGTGAGCAGGATTTTATTTCCAAGCCACAACATATAGAGATGAGTTTTTTTCATGAAAGACATGCATCAAATGTTTTCCTAAAGCATTGAGGAGAAGAATAATGAAACAAAAATTAACATAAAGGCAATTCCCTGACTATATTTTACATTAATCATTCATCATGGGAATTCCACTCCTTAAATGATAAAGCAACTTCATCCTAGAAACACAGAATATGTAAACTAGGAACAAAAAGTAGGCAGAGATAGTGAACATGGAAGACAACAAAGAAACACTTTATTCAACACTAAACAGTAAAACAATGAAAAAAGAGAAAGAGAATGGGTTGACTCCCAAGAATTACTGAATTTAAAGTCTTCAATTATACATTGTTTAATAAAATAAATTATTGAAAACAAAAGAAAACCCATGGGTTGCCTCCCATGCTGGGATAGATTTAAATTCCCTAGCCAGACTTCATTCAAGAACATTTTTCAAGAACAATGAAGGGTTCCAAGCCCTTTGGTTGTCCCTCAAAATAATGTTTCACTCTCTTCCCATTGACTAACATGGGTTTATTCTCTTCACCTACAATTTCAAGAGCTCCATTCATCAGAACTCTCAGTATAGTAAACAGTCCAGAACACTTGGACTTCAGCTTTCCAGGAAAGAGTTTAAGTCTAGAGTTAAAAATAAGGACCTTCTGTCCAGGTTTGAATTCAATATTTTGAATGATATAATCATTAATGATTTTAGTCGTCTCTTTATAAATCCTTGAATTATCATACCTCTCTCTCATAATTTGAAAGAGTTCACTCATCACAAGTAATCTCCTCTCACCAGCACTCTTAAAATCAATGTTTAGAGCGTTAACTTCCCAATAAGACTTGTGTTAAAACTCCAAAAGTAGATGAAAACATTTCCCAAACAAAATCCTGTAAGGAGACATACCTATTGGGGTCTTAAAAGCAGTTCTATATACCCATAATTATTCATCAAATTTAAGAGACCAGTCTTTCTTAGATTTTGACATGGTTGCCTCAAGTATTTGTTTCAGTTCCCTATTTGTAATCTCCACCTGTCCACCAGAATATGGATGATAAAGAGTACCAGTTTTATGAACACAATCATCTTTTTCAATCAAAGCTTGAAATTTATAGTTCTTAAAGTGTGTTCCATTATCAGTGATAAAATATCTTGGGACTCCAAATCATTTAAAGATGTTCTTTTTCACACATTTTATTACAGAATTGGATTGATTTTTGGGAAGTGTCGCTTCCTTAACCCATTTCGAAACATAGTCAACAACAACAAGAATATACTCATTCCCATGAGATGATGGAAATCAACACATGAAATCTAAACCCCATACATAAAAAACATCAACTTCTATAATTTCTTTTTGGGGTAACTCTTGTTTCCTACCCACAGTTACCAGCATCTGGAATATATCATAGCCATCCACAAAGCTCCTAAAATCCTTAAAAAGTGTAGGCCAATAGAAACCAGATTGTAAGAATTTCTGAGCTGTTCTCTCAACACCAAGGTGACCTCCCCAAGGTGAGGAGTGATAACTCTCTACGATAGATAGAATCTCTTCCTCAGCCACAAAACTCCTAAAAATACCAACATCACATCTCCAAAACAGAAAAGGATCATCCAAAAGTTAGTATTTAGGCTCAGAAATGTATTTATTTCTTTGGTTATTGGACAGATTTTTTGGAAAGACACCTACTACAAGGAAGATGGAAAAATCTGAAAACTGTGCATATTGCCTTATTGACACAGTGAGCAGCTTTTCAACCAGAAATGAAGATTTTATTTCACTATAATTTTCTGATTCATATTGGGTAAGAGTAATCCTAGATAAGTGGTCAACAACTAAATTTTCAACTCCCTGCTAATCCCTAATTTCTAAATCAAATTCTTGATGCAAAAAAATCCATCAAATCAGCCTGGGTTTAGTTTCCTTTTTAGACAAAAAATACTTTAAGGCATAATGATCAGTGAAAATGATAACTTTGGATCCTAACAACTACTTTTTAAAATTCTCTAGATCAAACACAACAGCTAGCAATTCTTTTTTAGTGGTGGTATAATTCTTTTGGGGCTCATCTAGAAGTCTACTAGCATAATACACCACATGAAACTTCCTATCTTTCCTCTATCCAAGGATAGCACTAACAACCATGTCACTAGCCTCACACGTAAGTTCAAAATGTAGTTTCCAGTCAGGTACAGTGATGATAGGTGATGTAGTGAGTTTCTCTTTAATCATATTAAATGACTTCAAACAGTTTTCATCAAAATTGAAAGGTGAATCCTTGACCAGAAAAGATCACAAGGGCTTATTTATTTTGAAAAAGTATTTTATGAATCTCCGGTAGATACCAGTATGCCATAGGAATCTTCAAACACCTTTGAAATTTATAGGAGGAGGCAATTTTTGAATAACATCAATCTTAGATGTATCAACATCTAGATTTATCTTAGAAACAATATGACCGAGCAATATACCTTTTGTAACCATGAATTGAAATTTATCCCAATTAAGAACAAGGATGGTCTCAATGAATCTCTCTAAGACTGACTCAATATTTCCAAGACAAGTATCAAAACTACTATCCACAATAGAGAAATCATCCATGAAAACCTCAATGATTCTTTCAATAATATATGAAAGGATAGCCATCATACACCTTTGAGAGGTGGATGGGGCTCCACACAACCCAAAGGGAATCTTCCTGTAAGAAAATGTTCTAAAGGGGCATGTGAAAGTTTTCTTTTCTTGATCCTCTAGAGCAATAGGAAACCGGTTGTAACCAGAATACCCATCCACGAAACAGAAAAACTCATTTTCAGCAAGCCTCTCAAGCATTTCATCCAAGAAGGGCATTGGAAAATGGTCTTTCCTAGTTGCGTCATTAAGCTTCCTATAATCTAAATAGACTCTCTATTTTCTGGATTTCTTAAATTGGAATTCTTCATTTTTTTAATTTTTAATTACAGTGAACCCTCCGTTATTGGGGAAAACCTAGACAGGGAAGACCCAAGCACTATCAGTAATGGGATATATCATTCCAGTATCTAGCAACTTAATCACTTCTTCTCTCACAACTTTATTCATATTGGGATTTAATCTTCTTTAACATTCGACCTTAGGCTTATAGTCATGTTCTATAGGTATTTTATGCATATATAATGAGGGAATAATACCCTTTATATAAACTATTGTCTGGACTACGGTAGATTTAAACTTCTTTAAAACATTAAACATTATTTCCTCTTGGTTTTCATTAAGTTCAGTAGAAATTATTATAGGAAAAGTTGAGTTCTCATCCATAAATGATTATTTAAGATGAGCAGGGATTGGTTTCAGTTCAAGAGTTGTAGGTTCTACAGTCGAAGGAAGACACATAGTCCTGGGTGGACCAATATCTTCGACGTATCTTTTTAAGGAGTATTAAAATATGAAGGATTTTCAATTTCATGCTCAGATTCAGAAGTAATTATGCTGTTGTCCAGCGTGGGTAGTACACTGTCCAGACATTCCATATCAGAATTCAACATATTAATTAGATCATAATCATATAGTTTTCTTATAAGTTCTCACTCAATATCATCAAAGTGACCATCAAGGCTGTTGTTTATAGAAACATCCTCAAATTCACTCAAAAAGATCCTATGTTCAGAAATAGTGGACACTTCTATAGCAGAAACTGGATTGTTGTCCAATTCTAAAAAATTATCCAGATTAAGTGATTCAATAGTATTTTCAACTTCTAAAATATATTAACAATGTTTTTTAGCTTCAAAATTATTTTCTTCAAAAGGGGATTGATTTTTATATTTTTCAATATTTTCAGTTGAGTTCTCGTCTTCTAAGGACTCTACCACTGAACAGTTTTTAGAAAACATTGGTGCTTTAACATTTTTAAACACATTGGACTCTTCTTGTTGTTATTCAATTTGAAAAATTAATTTTCCTTTAGAGACATCAATAACTGCACCACCTGTGGCCAAGAAGTGCCTTCCCAAGATGATGGGAAACTCTTGATCACACTCAATATCCAAGACTAAAAAGTCTGCAGGAAAAAATAGTTTCCCAACTCCAACTAGAAATTCATCTACCCTACCCACAAGATGGGTGAATGATTTATCAACTATCTGTAGTATGATTGTGGTGGGTAGAAGGTCAGTCAACCAAAACTATTGAAATAGTGAGTATGGGAGTAGATTAATACTAGGACTTAAATCACACAAACAGTTGAGTTGATCATATTTTTCTAGTGTGAAAGGTATGATAAAACTACCTGGTTCTTTCAGTTTAGGTGGAATTTTCTTTTGATGTACAGCACTGCACTCTTCAGTGAGGCTGTAAGTAGAAAATTATTCTAGAGTTTTTTTGTTTGAAACAATTTTTTAAGTGATTTCAAATAATATGGTATTTGAATTAATGCTTGAATGAAAGTAATGTTCACTAAAAGTTCAGAATGGAGTCCAAGGAATTGAAGAAGTTCAGCCTTGGTGTTACTTTTTGGTTTCAACTTCTTAGAGAAAGGGATGGGTGGGGAAACAATTTCAAGGAAAGTAGGTATGTCCCTCACCTATTCCTCAACTTTTTCTTTTCCTTTATTATTTTGATTTTTAATTGAACTTTCAGCATGAGTTTTATGTGAAATATTCAAATTTAGATCATTTTCAATACTTTTCCGTGAATTTCAAGCATGTGAACAAAGCTTATTTTCATTTTCAGATTGAAGCAGATATTCATTTTTGTTATTTTCAATGAGATTTTCTGCTAAATTTTGAGTATTAAGCCCACTTATAGTTACAATATCCATGGAATTATATCAAGGGTTACGTTCAGTGGTACTAGGAAGTCTATCTTTTTTCCTAGATGAAACATCTCTAGCAAGTTGACCTAACTGTGTTTCCATGTTTTGAATTCTAACATCAATTTTAATTTTATCAGACTCATATTGATTTTGATGTTTGGACAGATTAGTCATGTATATTTCTTCTTGAGAGTTGATTTTATTCAAGATTAAGTCATGTTTAGAAGACACGTGACTATCATTGTTTCCTTGTACATTGGAAGACACAACCATTTTGTGGATTCTGAAAATTTGGTCTTGGTTATTTAGAGTAATTAGGGGCATTGGATTATTTAATTAAGCCTTGATCTTTCCAGGATATCTTTGGATGTTTCCTATAGCCTTGATTGAAATTTTTTTGAAAATGGATCTTATTTAGGCGACATTCTAGGACCATAGTTAACAAAATTTTATTTTTTATTATTGTTGGGCTGACATATCAATGTTAGGAAAAAAAATTTCATTATTCCCAAACATACCACACTGGACACACTGTTCTCTTAAATATAGATTGTTATTTTGACATCCAAGTTGGTTACCAGTTTGTTTAGAATTATGGTTCATTATGGATTGATGTTGGTTTGGTTATTTCAGGAAGTTGAGCTTGAGATTCATTCATTGAACTAGTGTCTTGGTTAAAATTTATATTGACTCTTTTCCTTCTTGAATTTTTATGCTGTGAATTTAGTGAAAGATTATTTAAAAAATTTCTAAGTTCTTCGTCTGTCTTATCATTGTAATTACCCCCAGTAGCTTGATCAACTAGATTCTATCCAGAGGAGGAAAACACTTCATAGAATGTATCCATGAGATGGTGAGATGGGTGTTGATGATGGGGAAAATTCCTAAGAAGATCCCTAAATCTATCCCATGCTTCATGAAAAGCTTCTCCATCCTCTTGATAAAATTTAGTTATTTTTATTCTAAGTTCGCCATTTAATCTTTAGGGATATAATTTCATTGTGAATGAAATATAAACTTGATCCCAATTTTCGAATATGTTCTCATCTGGACTCAGAAAACAATTTCTAGCATTCCCTTTAAGGTAAAAAGAAAAGACTCTAATTCTTAGTTAATGTTTTGTGTGTCCTAGAAGAGGTAATTGCTTCATAATGTTATAAAAGTCTCTAATAAAGGAAAGAGAATCGTCATTAGAGAGTCCATTAAAAGCAGTCAACAGAGAAATGTGTGATTATTTAACTTCATTACTTCTGGCTCAAGGAGATAACATAATGGAAGATGGATTGCTTGAAATTTGAAGAAGTTAGAACTCCCTCATCATAGGCCTTTCCTTTTCATCTAGGATTTTTGGTTGATTTTGGTAGTTATTTGGTGCAGGAACTCTATTATATAAGGTTTTCATTTCAATTTTGTTTTTCTTTCTTAGAGCAATGAGATGTTTGTCTATTTCTATGTTCAGTGGCTATAATCTAATAGCAGAGTATATTGTGCTCATACGAACAACAATAGTCAGTAATTAGTACTAACAATTCAGAAAGAAGTGAAACCGATTTTTTTTCTTCTAATTTTCAATTTATTTAAGAATTTTATATATGTTTTTTTTTTGTGTTTTTAGAGTAATGGCTCATGACTTCCCCGACAATGGTGCCAAAAACATGACCTAGACCATCATTGAAGTCAATCAAAGTTTGAAAATTTATATTCCTACTAACAACTATATATGTGGCAAGCATGGTTGAACCCATAGGGAAGGCTATTTTGACCACTAGTCTTCTAAAAACTAACTAAAGACCCCACTATTGTCAGCAGTGGGATTGAGTTTCTATTTTTATATATTTTTTATATTTTGTTATTTATTATAATAAAAAAATGAAACAACATACCTTTTTAATTTTTGTTCTAAATTGTATCGAAACAATGAACAAGATAAAAACAGTGACAAAGAAATAAAATGCTGAAGAGTGAACAATCTAGAGAAATACGTCCAAGGAAAATATCAACTCTACTGGTTTTGAAAAAATTCCTTCTCACGATATTATTTACAACTAATATCACTGAAAGGAGTGATTTATTTCCCTACCAATTAGATAAATCACTCAAGTTGACAAATTTTAGAGTTTTCCACTCCTAGATTAATCAACATGAGCACTTGGGTTCAAAAACGATAATAGAACAAACTCCCCGTATGTTCTGTAGTTTTAATTTCAATTCAAATGATTAATGAAAGTTTTCCACAATCAAACTCACCAATTGAATGTGAAATTCTATGATTATGTATTGGTGATATGTTTCAATTTAATGCAATCAGAACTGATCTTTCCAATCAATACCGATCTCATTTAAAATGACAACGAGAAGGAAAGATGAAGATTAACCAGTAGATTCAATTTAAACCCTGAACTGGAAGTATTTAGCCTATAAGTATCTCTATTTCATATAGTAAAATCATTATGCTATAGAGGAAGAGAATTTAAAGGGAAAAGACCAAGAAAACTCCCTCTACTAGCATCAATTGTTGCTACTCTTGGTCATCGGAACTCCGAAAAATGGATCTCCGAGAAGTGCTCCAAGTTCTCTGCTCTGCTCTGAGTGAATGATCAAAGGAATTCCTTGCTCGAATCTCATGTATTTTTTGGAATGAATGATCAACACCACTCTAATTCTGCTGAATCTCTATTTTAATACCCTCCGTCATCTACTACATATCACAACTCGCTTCCACAAACATAGTTTGTATCATAAATGCGCACTGCACACGTGCGTTTTTTTCCGCGACAGGCACGTCACACTAATTTTTCTCATGTAACTAACTCCGGGTGAGTTAGTTTTGTGAATCTAGACGTATACACATCTATAGAATGAACCTGCAGAGGAAAAAACATATAATAATTAAAAACCAAAAGGAAATAAATAAATATTTAAATTCATTAGTTAATTAAAAATCATAAAATAAGTATTAACGAAGCTATTGATTTTTATTAAATAAAGTTATCAACGTCAATTTAAAAGTTTATTATTTTTAAATTATTTACCAATTTACGTTAATTAGATTAGCGTGTTTTAGTTCATAATAAATTATTTTTATGTATTTAATTTTATTAACAAATAATTATTTAGAACACAACATTAAATTTTAATTAATTTAAATTTAATTAAGAAATTATTATTAATTAGTTTAGTTTAATTAATGTTTTATTAAAGTTATTTAAATTATTAATTATGTTTTATAAATTAATTATTTTATATTTATTATTTATTTATAACTAATATTGTTTTATATTTTAATTTAGTTATTTTATGTTTAATTTTTTAATTATGTTTTTATTTTAATTTGTTATTTTAATTTTTATAACTTTCTCCTCCACCCATTTCGACACTGAAAGTGGAGGGGGTTTCAGATTATCTTCCAGAGGAAGCCTCCTATAGCTCCCAATTCTTCTTCATAAGAGATGATGCAGCAGCCATGGGTCTCCTCAATTCCAGCTCAGATGAGCTCCTCTCGACGGCATCAGCTCGTCTCACTCTCCTCCTTGGGAGACGGCATGGCTCTAGTCCAGATCACAACCAGCAGCGATGCTCACCTGGTCTAATGTGGCTTCGACTCCTCCTCTGAAAACTATGATGATTACACCACTACCTTCACTCACAACTCATCCCCTCAGCTCGGCTTGACTCCAACAGGTACTGACTCACCTTCCCTCAGCATTCTTCATCCACGGACGGCTGTAATGAGGTGAACGGTGTGTAAGGAGTTATTGTGGGTGAACGGTCCAAGGGGATAGAACCAGCGTAAGGAGACACCGTAATGAGGCGGTGAGACCGCGAAATAGGTTTATGGTGAAACCTTTTTTGGAAGGGGGAAATGGTGCCAAAACAACAATGAGACCGTGTTGAGGATGACACGGTGCCACCATTAATTAATGAACCAGTGTCTCAGTTAATGGTGTGACAATAAATGGAACTAGTGGCACAAATGATATGGTGAGACCATGTAGATACGGTGTATGGTGGCACCATAAAATAAAACAGTTGATGTGACGCCGTGATGCTGTAAAATAAACAGAGAAAATAACATAAATTAAAACATAAATAAAATAAGAAGAAAATAATTAATAAAAACTAAAACTTAATTAAAACAATTGGAAATTTTTTTACAACATAAACTTTAATAAATTTATAAAACCAATTAAAATTAAGATAAATTATTAATAACTTCAATTTGCATAACATAAATTATTACTATACTAAAAATCGAATACATAAACAATTAAATTATTAAAAGTAAATATTAAATTAAAACAATTATAAAAAAATGTTTAGCTATTTACAAAAGACTGCTGTTTCAAATTAAATTAATCAAAGAAATCAGATAACTACTATTTTATTAATCAATTTATGATAATTAATGAAATTAAATTAAAGAGATGCAGTGAGTTTGTAATGTTAAATTTATACAAGATGAATTTTTAAAAGACAACTAAAATTTAGATTATGTTATATTAATTAATATTTAGTACATGAAATTTTAAATAAAAGCTTCATTATGTAAGTGAAAATTCAGAATTAATTAATAAGCTAATTAATGTTAAATTATTAACTATGCAGAACAAAAACAAAAATCAAAATAAAAATTTATTAGTCTTTATAATTAAAGTAAGAAATAAATTATTTATTTTAAATCTTATAATACACGATTAATTATAAAAATTTATGAATTATTAAATTTAATAATAAAAATACAATAGAGCCATTATTTATTGAAAAGTGTTAAAATAAATAATTAAATTTATAAAAATTAATTAAAAAGATGTGGAAAAATATGTTTTTTAGGGCTACATAAATAAACCTCAAAAAGTTTAGGGCCATATTGTAGTTGATGTCCTATAACCAACAACTATTAGATTACTTGAATATTCATAGTTTAGACATTAATTTTTATATTATCACATGATTATTTTTCTTGTGTGTTCCATCTATGTGATAATGTCCTAAGGTGATATTTCAAACCAAAATATCATTTCATTTACTAGTACTATGAAAATGCTGAATTTATACGATAGTATTATTAAATATATGATCTATAGTGTGATAATATCACTTGATATTAGAAGAATGATACTTTCAATTTGGGGTGGAGACTCATGGAACTTTGAAACATCTTCTCCTGGTGTATGACCTTGGTAATCATTAGAAGATGATATTATGAGAACAAGGCCCACTCGTAGAATATCAATATTTATTATTTTCATTTTATGTTCCCATATCCAGAAATGTGTAATGGTATTTAGACTTGAATATTATTATTAATGAAATCATGATTCATTTACTTTTCTGTATTGATGAAAATCAGGATGATATATAATCATGAAGAGGTGGGAGGTGTTGGGTGCATCACGAGTAAAATTTTATAAATAATTAATGGAATAAATTATTTTCCCATTATTTAATTTAATGGAAATTGATATCTTAATACCTTTTATGGGAATTGAGATACTTAATTAAAAAAATTCATGGATTTTTATGGGAAATTTTATTTCTAGAATGTCAAATAAAGGGACATCAAGAATATATATTTTTTATAACAGTATGCAACCTTCTTGATTTGAGATATCGTGACCAACGAATTATATTACATGGTGTGTATGCTTATGATGTTATATTTCATTGTGACATTAACTTATTTCTCTATGGGAACCATGGAATATTAGAAGATGTTAACCTTGGAATTTACATAGTGTAGCTTAAAGCCACTAAGAAAGGGGGTCATAGGGTCACACACTATGCGTATCTAGAACCTAATTTAATTTTATTATGATTTTAACATGTTGTATAAATGTTATTTTTGTATGTCAGTTAATAATTATTCAGGTTTAGTTGGTTAAAAATATTTATTCACCAGTTATTTGAGATAATATTATGTGTGTTGGATATTTAATAAATTTTTGTTGACTTATTAAATATTTATTTAATTACACACACACACGCATATATATATATATATATATATATATATATATATATATTAACCTCTAGTTTATATTCATTATCACAAATATTTATTTATTTTGTTACATAACAAAAAAATTAATATATATTCATAGATATACTGAATATAATATTTATCTATTTATCATCATATCATGCAGTAGAATTTTTTATTTAAATAAATATACATCATTAAATGTTTGATAATTTTAAAGGAGGAATAGAGGACCGAGATTAATGGACCATTTAGATATGATAAAAAAATATTATTTGGGAAAATATTAATTTATTTATTCAGGAAAAAAATATTTTTTATTGGCAATTTTTTCCCATGTAAAATAAATAATAATAATATGATTATTATTTAGACTTGGGGTTTTCCATTTATTGGTAGAATAATAAAAGATCATTTAAATTTTTTTATTCTATAACAATTGGTCTACAAATACCTAATTATATCATTGTCTAAAAAAATTAAAAGTATATACATCATTGTGAAAAATGATTTTTAAAGATAATTCTCTAAATCCCAAGAGATCTCTTCTATTAGAACACTCTCAATGAGGGAGATAAATCATCCACCATTACCCCTTAAACTCTAGAGAGAGATAAAGTAATTACTTCTTGCCTCAAAATACTCTATTAAGATTAATAAAAACCAACACAATCACTAGAATATTATGTTTTGGATGCTACAGTATTATATGGTGATGATTGGGGGACTATGGAACATGTGTGGATCATCGATACTGGGAATATGAACTTGATTTCTCTAAAGGACTTATGATACGATAGGAGGCCTCAACCAAGTCGTTGATGAAGAAATAATTCCAACTAGAGATAATTATAAATCAATATTCAAATAAATTATAAATTATATGTGATGAACAAGTCTCAGGGATTCTAGGGTTTCTATTTGAACTTGTTTTGGGGAGAGATCCAAATGAGTTAAGGAAAACCTAGTGTAGGGAATGGTCTTGACTTCCTTAATTATTCCCAAAAAACATAATCTATATCCCCTATAAATCTAACCAAGACTCATTGTGCCATATTCCATTCAACTTCAACTAGAAAGGGTCTCTTATGAGTAAATCTCACAACAACCATTGCTAGGAACCATTCTACTATTCCTCTTTACCAAACAATATTAAAGTATCACTACGAAAAATGAGGCCTTTAACAATTCTATACAATTGATTTTTCACCATAAAAAAGAAATAACTACCCAATCTCTAATAAAAGCATGGGGATTTTTTTAGTGCTAGAAAAAATCCCCAATAAAGTCACCCTTTATCAGTTCTATACAAAGAACTTATAATGTGTTCCTTTATCATCGCTTTCTCTTATCACTAATAAATGTTGTCTTTATTAGTGATTTCTCTAGAGTTGATAAAGGAGGCCTTAAAGATGCTTTTCCTAGCACTAATAAAGGACATATCTGCTGCTACAGAGCTATAACCTTATAGCGTACCTATATAAATAAGCCTAGTTAGAATACATAAATAGGAATAGAAATATATAGAAATCCATATTGGAAAAATATATCACACTCCATAGTCATTTCAATTCAAAATTTACATACATAATAATTACATTGATTGTCATATTTACAATTAATAAAAAAATTAATAACCATATTCAAAATTAAAACTAGATGAATTTTTCCGATGATCAACTTTTATAAAAAGATTGTCCTTACAATAAAACCAATGTTCCATTTACTAAAAATAAAATAAATTATAATTCTGATGTTATATAATCAACATGTAAAAAATTATACTATTAATTACTATATATATTAATGATATTATCAGTTAAGCAGGCATCATATTGACTTGTAGTCAATTAGAACATACCATAAATGAATTTTTAATCATTTTCCAATAGTTTGAAAAAAATAGATCTCATTCTCTCATTTTCCCTCTATGATATACATTTTAAACTAAAATGTGACTTTTATATTGAAAAAACACAGTTTGAGTCATACCAACTACATCGTGTCTCAAATTAACATGAAGTTATTTCCTATACATAAAAAATGAATTATGAATTATTTTCCTAAGGTTTAAAAACAATTTGAGCTCATTTACTTGATTTTTACCATGTGACACTTGTTTTAAAATAAATTAAACTTTCATATTAAAAACATGCACTTTGAGTCATACCAACCACATCATGTGTTGGATTTATTTGAAATCAATTACTACATGTTACAAATTAATTATGGATCATTTTCATAACGTTTAAAAATAATAAAATATTGTTTTATCATTTTTTGGCTAATGACATGCATTTGAAACTAAAATGACACTTTTATATTGAAAACAAGTTCTTTGAGTCATACCAGTCACATCATGTGTCTGATTAATATGTGGTTGATTCCTACATATTTTAAACAAAATATGGTTTATTTTAATGATTCTTGAAAACAAATCAATATTTTTTTCTTGGTTTGGGCTCTGTAATGCACATAATAAACTAAAAAGAAACTTTTATATTAAAAACATGAACTTCGAGTCCTAACTACCATATCATGTATTGGATTGATTTTTGGTCAATTCTTCACATCATAAATTAATTATGGATTATTTTCCTAAATTTTGAAAACAATCTGAGATATTTTTCTTATTTTTGTCTGGTGACACATTTTTAAATTAAAATGACCCTTTTATATGAAAAAAATGCACATATAATCATACCAGACACATCATAAATCTAATTAATGTGCAATAAATTATTGTACATAAAAAATTAATTATAGATTGTTTTAATAAATCATTAAACCAATATGATATCATTTTATTGGCATTTTGGGATGTTCATTTTAAACTAAAATGGAACATCAAAATTGAAAACAAACACTTTGAGTCACACGGACAACATCGTGAGTTGGATTGATGTGTGGTTGATTCATACAAATTGAAAATAAATTATGGATCATTTTCATAATGTATTAAATAAATATTATCCCATTTCTATGGTATTGGATATGTGATGTGTGTTTCAAATTAAAATGACTTTTTTATATTGTAACACGCACATTGAGTCATGTCGATCACAACATGTGTTGGATTAATGTGAAGTCGATTCATACATGTCAAAGATGAACTATGGATTGATTTCATATGGTTTGGAAAATAATATGAGATAATTTTATTACTTTTGGCTATGTGATATTCCTTTTATATGAAATTGAAACTTCGCTATTGAAGACACAGACTTCAAGTCATACAAATCACATTTTTTGTTAGATTTATTTATAGTCAATTCCTACACACTGAAAATTAATTATGAATGATCCTCCTAAAAATTGAAAATAATATGAGTTAGTTTTATTCATTCTGGATATGAGATTTATTTTAAACTAAGTTGAATATTTTATATTGAAAACACACACATTGATGCATACCAACAACAACATCTTTCATATTGATGTGCAGTCAATTATTACAAGAGTGAAATGAAGTATGGATCATTTTCTAAAAGTCTGTAAATAATAGGATCTATTTTTCTTGGTTTTGGATATGTGATCTGTGTTTTAAACTGAAATAAAAAATTTATATTGATGAATGTAATGAAGCCCAGGGGAATCCTCCTTCACAAAATTAAAAACATCCAGTTGGCAGGGATACTAGATTAGAATAAATGATACAAGGTTTTCTCTAATTCACCTATGAGGCAATGATGTCTAAAGCAAAATTTAATTCCCCCCATGTATGCTTCAGGTTTTCATGACCAATAAAATCCTTGCATATACGGATAATATAAATGATAGACTAGGGGTCAGACCTACCATGAAGGGAATTATATATAACTAAAGAGTCAATTTCAATATCTGTGAGGGAGATATTATTAGAGAGAAAAATCTAAAACCCATTAATAAAATCATTCAATAATACAATAAGAGAGTCGACATGACCATAAAAACTTATAGAAGCAATAAACACTGATACAGAGTAGTCATGAACAATACCTCCAACTCTCATGATGTATATATTATAGAAGCCATCAGTATTGAGGTTGAATACATTATAAGGTGGGATCCATGAGACCCATTGGCCTAATGAAGACCCCTATTGAGAAGGGGGTGCACTTATCCTAATATTAATGGTTATTCTCATGGATTAAAAATTTTCTCATCCTTTCATAAGAACCCCTAGATCAACCACAATACAATGGACTTGAGTTTGAATTTCCAGGAAAGAGAAAGAAAGACCATCCACTAAAGCATTATTTCTAGCATTCTAGATGATCCAGTATCTAGAATAAAATCAAAGAGGCCCTCTCCTTATTATCCAGGCCAATGCCTTACATATCATGAAACTTGGAGGGGTAGAAGACCTCTCCATCACCCACATGAATATCGATACCAATAATGTTCCCAATGTTATTCCAGACTGGTCATTCCAAATCGCCTTCAAATAAAATATTCTTAACTAATTACACATTATAGATACAAAATAAAAAAATATTTGGAAACCATACTGATACCATTACACTTGATCGCATTGTCATTTGGAATAACACAGTTCTAGATACACCACACAAGAAATTTATACTTGATCGGAATTTCTTCTCCCTGAATTTTCTTGCCCATCCCCACTTCAGGATTAACATGTAATGATATATGGTATTTCCTTGGAGAAAAGATCTATGATGTTGGTCCAGTGAAGACATGTTTTCTAGATCATAAGATAGTTGAATGTTGTCAAAAATCATTGGTTGGTGTGCATCAATGGTGGCGTGAATACAATTCATGTAGGAGAAATCGTAAAAAAATGAAATATTAGGCTTTGGAAAACATAGAAATCCAAGGTATTTACCTACCCAGTTTTGTTTCTATTATCTAATAATTCCCCAACCAACAATCCATCTTTATTGGTGATGAATCTCTAGTAGATGATCGCTCAACATTTTCCAAAGGGAGGAACCCATTCCAATTGGTTCACTAGAAATATCTCAGTATTTATCATTGATAAACATACCCCAAAAAGATATCCCTTCCAATGCATCCCATGTCAATTTAGACTATAGGTTTTTCATGAAATCTACCAAGCACTAGATTCCAATACCACCGAACTCCATTGGTTTGGTCATTCAGGCCCAAGATGTCCAGTTATATCTACACTCAATATTGGTATCCTATAAAAATGATGATAAGGGTTTTCAAAATTTCTAATCACAGTTCTTTGGAATTTTAACATGGAGAGAACATGAATTAGAATAGATGATATTGCACAACTAATCGGTGTAATAATATTCCCAAAAGAGAGGAATTTTCTCCTCCAGTTATTGTTGTGACCAGAAATTTTTGCAACAAGGATCCCATGACGATGAATGCGTAAACCACCAAGGGAAATATGGTCACCCATGTAATCCATCAAAAGTGGATTTTTATTAATTTATAGAAAGTCATAGATATGTTTGGCATGGAACTCTGTGAAATATTTGGAGACATAATACTATGCTTACCATAATTGACACATTGGCTACTCCATTTTCAATATTCCTCCATAACCATGGATATTCCCCAAAGTGATCTCCTACTCCCATCAATAAAGAGAGGAATATCACCTGAAAAAATAAGATTAGATATTCCATTAAGTGATTACCACTGTAGAATCGAAGGATGCTTCTAACATGCATGGAATGGGATAATAATTTACTAAAAATGTCTTCATCCATAATGAAAAGGCTAGTATAAAAAGGATCTCCCTATATTAGGCCTCATATTAATTTGATAAAATCAGACTTTTTTACCTGAAGTTGACTTAAAATCATGTCAAACCAAAGAACCTAAAAAATTGGTCAGATGCCCACCAAGAGAAACCCATTGATTAAATCTATTTTAAAATGAATCCATATTTAAACCATTTATTAGCCTCATTAATGATGAGTTTAATTTCAATTTTAGAGCCCATAAACTTCAAGTTTATGTCCCCTATCATCCCATCTAAAAGAGAAAAGGAATCCTAGGTGGACCTTACTTTAATAAAACCATGTTGTTCCTCATAAATCCACTATTGAAGATAACAAAAATGTGTCCTCTTGATCATAATAGAAAGGGACTTTTATGGAAAATTAAACTTTCTAACATGTCTTTAATGTTTAATATAAGATTTTCCCCTAACCATTGGAAGGAGAAAACGAGTTACCGCACAAGCCATTCATGGTAAATTACCCCCACAAAAAATCATGAATAATATTTACCAGACCATCCATAATTTCCCTCCAAGAATACACAGAGAAAGAACTAGGAAATCCATCAGGCCCTCGACATTTTTCTGGATATAAAGAAGACACCACCTCCAAAATCTCATTGTCATCCTTGATTCGTTCATGCTCTGGATTGAAATTATTTTGAACCACACTAGATATTGACTCTCATATGATCGATTGACCTCTAGGATACCCATCCTGAATGGTGGGCTTAACACCTGAAAGGAGAATTTGGAAGTGATTTTCCACCATCCTTCCCACCACACACAAATCATTGGGTAAAGATCCATCTTCCATATGGATGTTATGATACATAACCCTTCTCTTATCTTTGATACAGGCCTAAAAAATAATGAATTTTTATCACCATCTTTCAAACACTTCTTTTTTGTTCTTTCCTATGAAACTCATTCATGTTCAAATAGTAGACCTACTAGTGTATTATGTTTTCATTAATATCATTTAAATGATCATCATATCAACCCTCTTCAAGACAAGATTCTACTATATCAATCTCACATTCCACCATCTCCATATCCTGAAATCTTAAGGGTTAGTTTTTAATTTAGGCATGGAGTCTCATTTCAATTACCTAATTTTTTTTATGAAAACTGATTGATGAAGTGTCATATATGTTCCTCATACAATAATCCCCAACCATTGAGTTGTAGTCTATAATTATTTTCCACTTTTTGGAGATGGAGGGATTTTAGGAAATTGCCTTTCCAGAAAGAATATGAACCTATAGGGGCGAGTGGCCCGAAAAATCAAGGACCAGAAGAAAAACATTAATATTTTAAATTCAAATAATACATAGATTTTCCTAAACAGTGGTCAAGCCTTCACTATCGAATAAATTTTACCTTCTAAGTTTTGCACAATGTAAAATTATACCTACCAAATTGTTTGTCCAAAAGGCCTTTCTGATACATGATAGAAGTAAACTCATGCATATATGTATAGTTATATGCTCCTCCACCCTTTTTAAAAAAGGATCAGGTAAAACATTAAACTCCACTCTGATCATCAAATCCATGTTAGACTGATGTGCTGTCTATTTTTATATATCACAAATAAAATATGGATCATTTTCCTAATGTTTGAAAACAATCCGAGCTCTTTTTTTCTCATTTTTTAGATACTCACATGCATTTTAAACTAAAAAGATAATTTTATATTTAAAAAACCCACTTTAATTCATAACTTCTGCATCATCTATTAGATTGATGTATAGTCAATTACTACATTTCAGAAATGAATTATATACCATTTTTATAATGTTTGAAAATAATCTGAGTTCATTTCCTCAGTATTTTCTATGTGATTCTTGATTTAAACTAAAATGGAACTTTTATATTAAAAACATGAAATTCGAGTCATACTAGACACATCATGTGTCAGATTTATATGAGGTCAATTAATACACATTAAAAATAAATTATGAAGTAATTTCCATAATGTTTGAAAATAATCTAGGCTGGTTTGCTCATTTTCATAGTGTTGTGTGTTATAAATTAAAGGACACATTTAATTGAAAACACACCATTTGAGTCATACTAATAACAACATGTGTTGGATTTATGTGAATTAAATTCCTACATGCCACAAATTATTTATGGGCCATTTTCTTAATTCATTAAAACAATTTGATCTCATTTTCTTGGTTTTGGATATGTGATGTGCCTTTTAAAATAACATGGAACTTTTATATTGAAAATATGCACTTCAAGTCATACCAACCACATCATGTGTAAAATTGATGTTTGGTTTATTCCTATAGGTCAAAAATATGTTAAGGATCATTTTTATAATGTTTAAAAACAATATATGTTCATTTTCTTCAGTTTTGGATATGTGATGTGAATTTTAATGTATAATTAAACTTTTGTATTGAAAACATGAAATTTGAGTCATACCGACCGTATCTTTTGTTGTATTTACATGTAGATCCTTACTACATGTCAAAAATAAATTATTGATCATTTTACTAATGATTCAAAAAAAGCTGATATCATTTTCTTGTTTTGTCTATTTGATGTGTGTTTTAAACTAAAATAACACTTCTACATTGAAAACACACACTTATAGTTATAAATTCTACATCATATATCATATTGACCTATGGAAGACACTTTCATTAATGAAATTAATTATGGATAAATTTTCTATAATTATAAAATATTTCGAGCTTGTTTTCTCAGTTTTGTCTCTCTGACATGTTTAAGCTAAAATGACACTTTTATATTGAAAACATATACATTAAGTTATACAAAACACATAGTATGTCAAATTAAGATAGTGTAAATAACTACTTTTGAAAAATTAATTATGTGTTGTTTTCCTAAAGATTGAAAACAATATGTTCTTGTTTTCTTTGTTAGGGCAATGTGACATGTGTTTTAATCTTAAATGGAACTTTTATATGGAAAGCATGCTCTTTGAGTCATAATAGACACATCATGTATCTAATTAATGTGTTTTTAACTCCTACAAATCAAAATTTTCTTAGGGATCATTCTAATAAAGTACCAAATTAATCTAAATATATTTTCTTAGATTTGAGTATGTGAAGTGTGTTTGAACTTAAATGTCAAATTTAGACTCAAAACATACATTTAATCCATACTCATCAAAAAATGTATTATATTGAGGCGTAGTTTATTCCTACACATCAAAAATTAATTGAATATATTTTTCCTAAATTATCAAAACAATTTTAATGTTTTTCTTAGTTTTGAGGATGTCATGTGTGTTTTGAACTAAAATATCAATATTTAACTAAAAAAATACACTTCGGGTCATACTGGGAACACCATAAATCATAATGAGTTGTTGGTGATTCCTACAAATAACATGTGACTTATGGGTCATTTTCATAAACTATGAAAAAAAAATATAAATTATTTTTCTTTATTTTGAGTATGTGATGTGTGTTTTAAACTAAAAAAAATCAATTTTAAACTAATAATCTACAGTTTGAGTCATATCAGCCCCACTGTATATTCGATTGATGTGTGGATGTTTCTTACACATGATAAATTAATTATTTATTATTTTTATAAAGTATAAAAAAATTATAAATGTTTTTCTTGGTTTTGAGTTTCTGATTTGTGTTTTGAACTAAACTATCAATTTTAGACTAAAAGTATATAATTCAAGTCATACCATGAACATTATACAATAGATTGAGGTGTGGTTGATTCCTAAAAATAACACAATTTTTTATTATTCGAAAAATTATGTTCTATTGAATTATCTCACATCCATGGTGATAAGAAACTCTCACCATGGATGTGAGCCCATTCAAGAGAATGAGCTTTTGAGAACAACAATACTTCAAGAATCACACCATTTCTTGTTCATATTCAAGAACAAAATTAGTAATATAAAGTCACATTTTTCATGATTTATTATAACTTAATGACCCATTTATCTATCACCATTATCCCAGTTGCTGTCTCAAAAGTCCAATTTCTCACGAGCATGAGAATCATCAGATATGTTACTAGCTCTTCCATAATCAATAGAGAAAAACCCTCCATTATATTTCTCCTTGAAAAATGTGTCAGAATAATATATAAGTTTTAATATACTAATGACTCAGATCCAAAATGTACCTATAAGGTCATAGCCCATACTAGATCACAAACATAATAGGTAGTCACCTAAATTTTATGGTAGATAATTTTATGGGGCTATATACTCTACCCACTCATATCTAAACATAATTACGTCTTCTTATGAGTATGTAGATAGTTTTAAATGTTGGTAACACTTTTAAAATAAAGTTATAAAAATGAATAACAAATATTTTTAAAGAAATTTTAATTACCGTTGGAAATTATATGTTTGAGGATGCAATTCTTAAGATGGTATATGATATCTTTCATAAATTTTAAAATATAATACCCACAATAGTGGTGTTTATTTTTCATTATACACTATAGAAACTTTGACTAAAATAATTAAATTGTTTTGAAATATGTCTATATTGTTAAATATTACTATATATACATCAATCTGTTTCCATTTGAAGAAATCTATAGGCTTCTTATGTTGACTCCTAGGCCTCTTATCATGATTTAGACTATATTTATATATCACCCTATTAAAATAAAATTCTCATTAAAATAAAAAATAAAACATATATTTTGATGTTTAATTGTTAAAAAATGATTTTAGTGCATTAAAATTTCACAACCGACCTCAGCCTTGGTCAGTTTTATTGAAATCCTTGCACTGGATCCAAAAATTAAACATTTGGGGTACCGTAATTGATTGTAATGAGAATATAGTTCTTATTAAAAAAACAAATAAGTAATGAAAAAATTAAAAAAAAATTACATTATTAGATTTTTGAGTTTTCCCCTACATTATAGGCATCAAGAGGAGTTTTTCATGTGTTGTTTTCTTTTGAAGCACCTATCTTAGTGCAACTTATTTTTTTTTAATTTCTTCACATTCTAAATAAATTTCATGTGTAGAAATGATACAGTGATTAATGATTCAAAACAAATATTTGCATGGATTTCTATTTATATAGTAGAAACACATACATCTATATAATATATAGATAGTTTTTAACAATAATGAACATTGGAGATAAATTTTTACATAGATGGATTATAAAAATGTATCTAGTGTATGTATTCACAACTAAGACTCCCATACATTTAAGATTTATAATCACATTTTTACTATTCATACCAACCGCACCAATATTGATATCCACATATTTCTTCTTATTATTGAGAATATGATATATTTTTATCATTAAATGTTGTTTCTACATGAATTTTTAATATTAATATATGCGGCAGTGGAATAGGTAGGGATAAGGAAACCCCGAAAGGCCCTTTTTAATTCTTGGTTAAGCCACTAGATTCTCTATATCAGACCTTTGTTTTCCCCATCATTTCATCAATTTGTAATATCATAGATCATTTCGGACCTTTTTAATCTACTGTTAAAGGTTTTTCATTTAACAAATTGTTAAAGACAAAACTCATGTATCTCTATAAGATTATATGGCCATTCTACAAATGTTACTATAGCATTATCGACTGTAGTGAGATCCATATCAATAAATGTAATATGAAACTTATTTCTCTGCTCATCAAATACTTTAATCCACTATATCATGTTATTTTTTGGGAGTTGTTTTTTGTATATCATGTCTCTTTGGATATTATACATTATACCCCCCACAATAAGGAGACCTATGGGTTTTGATAGGTATAAATCAGATAAAACATCAATCCACACTCTAATATTCTTTAAAACTATATTTTATAATGTTTGATGGGGTAATCAATAAATATTTTTAACAAGTATAAATTAATCTAATATGATAAATTTAATAGTAGGAAATATCTACAAACATTATTAATATTATATATGTTCTTATAAGATTTTTATAAAATCTTTTTTTATTATATAAATTATTAAATTACACAGTATCATAATAAAGAAACAATGACAAGTGTCAAATGTTAAGGTGGGTTCATAAAGGGGAGTGGATTGGGGATGGAGGGTATATAGGATTTTAGAGCAATGCGGAAGAATATAAAAAATTGTTATAAGGGGAGGCAACATATCCTCAATTAACCCATAGACATTGATTTTGACCACTTGGGTGAAATATATTCTATTGGAATTCCTAAAAATGGAAATAAAATATAGAAACCCCTCTATCCTCAGTTTGTAAGCTTTCACATGCATATTTGTTCAACAAAAATCTCTTAAATCGAGTTCCTTCTTTTCTCATTTCCTATTTATAGACCATAGTAAGAGAACATACCACTCAAACATAGAAAACACCAAAATGTCCATGTAATGTAATGTATAAGAAATTTAAAACCACCACACAAACATGATGTCAAATATGGATTCCATACCCAAAGAAAAAACTCAAAATAGGTTTTTCATTATATACCATAGTCTAAGAGATTTGAGAAACTGACTAAATTTTTCAAGAAAAAAATAAAAAGAACAATTTATATGACACAAAATTTAGTTCAACATCAAAGGATACATTTAGATTAAGATTAAGTAAATAAAACTCTAAATAAAATTTGATTATCATTTTTCATTTTAAATTTAGTTCAACCATACATCAAAAAATGCACAGGTACTCCTCGTGAATAATCAATATATAAATTGAATTTTTTTATCTAAATAAATTTAACCGAAAAAAGGAGAACCATTTCAAAATATAGAATATTCTTACACTTATAGAAAATCTACTAAAAAATCAAATAATGACAGGTTTGTACACATCCTAGTTATATAGATAAAAAATATGTACAATAGTTGATTCAAACCAACATAGCATCATTTCATAATAATAGTTAACAAATGTAAGGGTGAGGAAGAGGGTGAAGCCACAATTGCTCGAGGTGAGGGGGACAGGGTGGAGAAATTATGAGGTAGATCGATGTAAAATAAGATCGCTCATGTGCATCATTCTACTTCATTATGAATATTAAAATCACCAAAAGAATAACAAAAATACTGAAATAATGAAATAGTAAGAATGATGGATCAAAATTCACATACCGTGTATATTGAAATTTTTTATCATGTTAGGAGTTTGAGGGAGAGTGGCGGTGAAGTTTTGATTCCCCAAGATCTTGAACAGCGTGAGCGATGGGGTCTTCTGTGAGTTTTTATATAAAATATTATAAACATTTTATTAGCACATTTTAAAAATCATGGATAAAGGCCAATATTTATCAGTGCTAAAATATAAAGAGCTAAAAAACCTATCTTTA
Organism: Viscum album; assembly: GCA_963277665.1. Taxonomy (NCBI): domain Eukaryota; kingdom Viridiplantae; phylum Streptophyta; class Magnoliopsida; order Santalales; family Viscaceae; genus Viscum; species Viscum album. Next base: position 1,438,712,994 of record OY728129.1, read on the forward strand.
ACAGTACTTTTTATAAAGTGCTGATAAATATAGGTTTTTAGTAGTGCTTTCTATTTTAGTGCTGACAAAACCTATATTTATCACTGGTCTTTGGAAATAATTAATAAAAAATATATAAAAAAAATTAAAAACTGTCATTGAATATATATGAAAAATAATAGATATAAAAGACATTAAAATTTAATTATCATTATTAATGAATTGAAAATATTAAATGCTAGAATGTTGCAAATGCGTGATATTTAATAACTAAAAATGAATCGACATAAAAAATATTAACAAATGAATGAGTTTTTTTAATTATATCAATTAAAAAAATGAATATATTTTAAAATGATATGAATACAAAAGAAATATGTGCATTACAACCATATTAAAAACATTAAATTTTACTGCATATATATATATAAATAAATATTAAAAATGAATAAATTAAAAAAAATATTCAAAGAATATATAATAAAACTGAATGAATTATAAAGAAAAGTAAAAAAATATTTAACATTATTAGTGAATAAATAATATTAAAAAATATTAAATGAATAAATATTAAAAAGGTGGAAATTAAATACTTAAAATATCATTTAATTGTAAAAATATTTTGAAAATGAACTATTGATATTAATTATAATGATTATTAAAAAAGGTGAAATGAATATATATTAAAATTAAAATTAATAAATATTTATTATATATATTAAAAATATATAAAACATATTAAATATTAATTATTAAATATTTATAAATAAATTTTAAAAATGGTTAAAATAACCAAAATATTAAAAATAAAAAATTTAAAATAAATAAATTATGAGAATATTAAGAATAAGTTTTTTATGGATAAATAAGACTAAAAATTAATAAATTTAAAAATATTAAAAAGTAATAAATATTATATATTGAAAAAAATAAAAAATGAATAAAAGTTATCAATTGGAAATAAAATATATATTAAATATATTTTTTAATTAATATATTTTTTAAATTAATATTAATAATTGAATAAATTGCAGAAAAATTATTTGTGTGTGGGATCTACCTAAAAATACATTAATTACATATATGTATTCGTGAAATTAATGTAACATGTGTTTGATATATTTTAAATTAAAAAAATGACATTTAATTAAATGTCCATTTCTTGATAGAATTATTCAATATTATTAATTAATTTTATTATTTACTTATAAAGCATTTACAATAATATTATTAATTATATAATGTAAATATAAATATTATTATTATATAAATAATATTTAAGGAAATATTATAAATATATTAAATGTTGGGACGAAGTCCCCCTATTTTTATTGAAATTAAGGTTCCCTCTTATTATTCTGAATAGCGGGATCCCATTACAAAAATATTAAACTAACAAATATTTAAAATCTATAAATTATAAAAAAAATAGTTAACATAATTAATGAATAAATAATATTAAATGAATGCATGTTAAAAATGAGTGAAATTTAATTAAAAGATGACTAGATTTACAAAATATTAAAAAATCAATATGAGATCAATAATATAAAATTAAATAAAAATAAAAATGAGTATATGTTAAAATCAATATGAATATATATTAATTATGTAAATTAAATATCTATTAAAGAGATCAAGTGTTAATAAATAAATATAAATAAATATTAAAAAGGAATAAAATTAAATAAATTTATTAAACGAATAAAAATTAAAATGAATAAATTAAAAAAAAATATTAAAAAAATTACTAATGAAATGATTATTAATACAAATGAATACATTTAATATATATATATATAATATAAATAGTAATAAATTTTAAATATTGAAAATAAAAATAGAAAAAGTAATAATTAAAAACATATTATATTAAATATTAAATGTCAAATATTAAATATTAAAAAAATAAAAAAATTATGAATTATTACAATTTTTAAATATTTTCCTCAATAAAATCGTATTACTTTCATATATTTATACATGTGAAATTATTTTATGAGATATTTATTGAAACCAAAGTTTTTCCTTGCTGAAAATAGAGTCTAGTTTCACAAATACTGGGTTTTGTGAAGGGGAGCTTGGAAAATTCATGATTAGTTTACAGTGTTCTCGATGATTATGATAAGTGGAGTATTTAAATTGTGAGATGGTTTGATAGGGATCTTTGCGACAATGACAAATCTCAATAGATATTCATTAATGGAGGAGCCACACAATGATTTTTTAAAGGATCTAAAAAATATGCAATGTGGTGGTATAGCATTGTGAATAGCCGAGCCTGTATATATGAGGCTACCCCATCTTCATGACACATGAAAAGAAATAATCAAACAAAAACCTGAATCACTCTGATTTCATGAAGCTCAGGAGCTTCGTGAAAATGGATTTCTATGTGATTTTGAGCATCAAAAAAAGACTAGTTTAATCTTGACTTATGCCGTTGCTTCTGAGTAATGTGTGTCTTATGATAATGAGGTATTCTGCGATGACTTTTTTTGCTCCAGAAAGGATGTTTGGCTTCTTAACGGTAGTGATATTAGTTAAGGAGCATCACAGATGGTAGTTTTGTACATCTAGCTTTTAGTGAAAAGTGCTTCAATGTTCACTTCTCATATATATAATGAAATCAGAGTCCAGTGCTAGTCAGGGAAAAAGTCTTTAATGCCAATCTATTGAAGATACATTCAAGTCGATTAACAGAGTGAGACATCACCCAAATTAGTGATCTAGGGGAGTTGGAAAAAGTGGTCCAATGGATGCAGTGTTTTATCCCTAAAATCATGTAAAGGTAGTGTTTCTGGAACAAAGTGACTATGTTTGAACATTTGTATTTCATAACTATTGTTGATTAGTGGATTTTGGTATGACCAACAAACCGTCGGCATATGCTCCATAGACTAGCCCTTAGTGGTGAACCAACTAAAACTATTGGATTGTCTCTCTGAATGTGAAAGTTTAAATTGTCTCACATTAACCTCGGATAGGTTTAATAGGTTCCTATTAAATTTGGAACTAGATATGTCACTTTTGAAAAAATCTGATAGCCTAATTCACCCATCCCATCTCAGGGTTTTCTAGAGTCCTCTAATATTTAGCATAACACATTTAATAATTTTTTTAGTTAATAATTAAATATTTATTATTTGTTATATATGTCAAATTGATAAAACAAGTGAAATTTATAAAACAAAATGTATTAATTAATAAATATTTTTTAATTAATATTAAATATTTTTAATTAAATTAGTAAATTATTTTTTACTAAATATATGGCATTGAAATTTCTATTATTTATAATACATATTTCTTATTAAATAAATAATTTTTATGATAACTATATATATATATATATTATTTTATATGGAGATTTTAACTAAATATATTATATATCAAGTGAAAATGTATATTTATTCATATATAAATCATATTTAATTATATATGTTATATTTTTATAACTATACATTTAATTATTAATATATAATTTATAAGGATTTTCTCAATGGAATGTACCCTTGATTAGTGCATTTAAATTTCACTGATAAAGTCTACTATTTATTGTGTGTTTTTAGTAGTTTCTATGGATTAGTCCTTGTCACATGACCGTAAAACGAATTACATGTCCCATTAAGTTGCATTGAACTACATAGATTATGATTAATTTCATAAGAATATGTAGAAATCCATTTTCATGCCCATGATCTTGAAACTATGGATATCTATTACTTACTTGGATTGAAATATATTCAAAAGTGTCTAGATGTGTAGTTTTAATCGAAATATAAAACCAGAACCACATATTAATGACATAATAAATATGGATAAAAAATTATACATTAAGATTATACTATCAGTGGAAAACCTTCGATACATATAGATGTTCACAATGATAGGATAACTCTAATACGTATAGTCATTCACATTCACACATGTATAACAATCTACCACTAGCATGTTGTAACATGTTCTTCATAGAGATATGGGATGGATTCATGAAACATGTATTATATATATAAGATACTAAAATATTTGGAAAAAATTCCCCCAAAAAGGTGTGATGACGTCGACCTCTCAGCCTCTCTAACTATGCACATTCTGAAGTGTTGCTTAGAAACCCAACCTAGAAACCACCTAAATTTGAGAAGAAATCCACCAACAACATACATGAACAATTATTTTGTATGTGGGAGCCATTATATGTTTCCAATTTCATGAACATATTTTTGTTAGAAACCGAATGAAACAATAATTTTTAATTTTACTTAGATTTTTTGTTTTAATGACTTTCAAAATTGGGCCTTCTAGAACAGAACATGTTTTTTGTGTTGTATACTTTTATTATATTTGTGTTATGTTAAAATATTTAAACTATATATTTTTTGGATAAGATGATATATTTTTGGAGTTTATAAATATTAAAATTTAATATTAATATACTTTTAAAATTATATGAAATTTAACAATATTTTTTATTGAAAAAAATTATTTTATTAAGTTTTAATTTATTTTGAGTTAATATATTTTCTTTATTATTTCTTCAATTATATGTAACGGGTTTTAAAATAAAAATGTTTTCTATAATATAGGAGGTCCATTTTTGGAGATCTTTTGTCAACATGTCGATCCACAATGATCAAACTTATCTCCAGTTATTAAATTTTTTAGCTTCTACTTCAGTTAACTCTATTATCCTGGTTATTATCTTATTCAGGTTTTGGCCACATTTTAATATATACCTAAAAATTAAATTTATTAAATTTCCATATGTGTGTGCATTGAATTAGTGTGAATACTCCATTTAGATTATATGAAAAAATTATTAATGGTACATTTTTGTAGAGAACTTTTTTTTAAACAAATTTTATATTAGGAAAAATAAATTTTAAAACATCCTAAATAAAATCATAAATATTTGAAGCATGCATTTAAATCTAATATATATAATCTTGTTTATGTATACATGGATATATGATGGTGTATAAGCTTAGATTTAAATTTAAGGACAAAATGTCTTGTACTCTTACATTTGTCTTCTAGATTATTTATTTTAAATTTTCCTAACTTTTAGTATTAAAACTAGATTGATATCTAAAATCATTAATAGAATAACATGTATTCACAAATTGAAAAATTGGTCACTGTTGGGTCTACACGACCGCCTCATGACAGCTTCTGACGATAATGAAAAAAGGGTCATGAAAAAGTATCTGGCCACCACTATAACAATTCACTAATTTTTCTAAAAAATATAGTCCACCACCATGACACCTATGATGGTGGAAACAACAGAGTAGTGTGGAAGCTCTGTCAAGGTATGTGGTATGAATAAATGACATTAGTGGAGGTGACGTGAGATTTATATGATGATGACGTGGTGCAAGGTGCACCAGGGAAAGACAATGTCAGCTTTATAGGTGGATGTGATAGTGATAGTGGGGATAAAAGGGAAAGACACAACAAGTTCATGTATAGATGGTAAGAAGGTAGTTATGAGAAGGTTAGGTGGTAGAGATGTAGTGTGGAAAGAGAGGCCCGATAAGGCAGAAATGACGAACGAAGGTTTGTTAAGGAGGAAACCACAAGCGAAGGTGAGGTGAGACAAAGATGGGGTGGAAATAAGGTAATTATGGTTATAATGGTGAGCAACAGAGGTTAGGTTACCAATAATTAGCATCTAGGCCATTAGGTAATGATGTCTTGGGGAAGAGGAGGGGAAAGAGAAATGATGATGTGATATAGAAACCTAGGATTATCATACCTATATATTACACACTTTTTATGAATATTTATTACATTTCATAAGCACATTTATGAGGACCATAATAATTTATTGTCTTTGGAAATTTGGAAACCTAAACAATAGGTCCATAGGTATACTAAATCACCCACAACTATAGTATTCAAAACTAGTACCCTCCTTAGATATATCATATGTAATACGTTTATTCATAACATAGGGAAATGACGCATATGAAAGGGTGAGATTAGATTATCAGTATGTGTAAACACGGGAGATACATATGCATAACATGAACATAAGGGTATGAAAACATGATCATCATACCCCATATATCAAATATCATACTGTTAATTCATAGAATAAATATTGGTTGTTCATAAGACACGGATCATAAGGGAATCAAAGAACATGAGGTATGAGATCATAACATTAACATAAGTGTTTTATTTGTGTGATACACATATTTATAGAAAATCATTTACACAGTGGTGAAGGATCACTACCAAGGTTATCATAGTGTAATGAATTACTGTCCCAAACGATTATAGTAGTCAATGTTCACCCCCCAATACCATCATAACAGAGAATGTCCCTTACTGATTTGGGTTGACTCCCCATTCTTCCCCTATATATCAAATGAGATATAAATATTTTCCGCATGCATTGGTGGGAGATATAGGTCTCACCCATCACATAATGAAAATCATACGTATGTGTAATGCATGATCAAAAAATATTCATCATATCATTACACATTAAATGATGTGGGTTTTGTAAAAAATTCATCATACCCTATAACCTATGTAAAATATATTGGTTTAATAATCATTTCACCATTTTTCAGAGAATAACCCATGGAAAAATTAATGGTTTTCATAAGAATATTATCATTCTATAACCTTTGTAATAAAAATGGGTTTCATAAACATCTTTTCATTATAAACATAAACCATTCATAAGAAAAAAAATGTTATCATTGGATCATATGCTCAGTAAAACATAAGAAACATCAAATAATTTCATCTTAGATGGAGAATGAATTTGAATGATTAATTATAATGTTTACTAAGGAATATAACTTTTTTAAAAATATCTTTTTAAAACATAAAACATTTATGCAATATTTTTCTTTGTGAATAAACTTGAAAACTGATGAAACAATGTTTAAAAATCCTTTAAAAAATATCTTTAGGAAAATTAACTATATCATTTAAAATATAATTTTTAAAACCAAAATCATTTTTAAAATACATTTCATCTAATATAACTTAGAAAAAATATTAAGTAATTTTCAAAGAAAATAATTTTCATGATGGTATGAATTTATCTTCATACGGAACATGTGAAAAAAAGAATCCTTTAAAATTTATGGTAAACTAAAAATGGGAATTTCATGTAAAATGAAAAAAAGTCTCCTTTAAAAAAAAATTTAAAAGTAAAAAATGTGTAATAATTTATTTAAATTAATTTATAAAATATAAAAAAAAATATCTGAAAATGCTTTTAGAAACACAATTTTGAAAAATAATCGTTCAACTGAAAAGATGATTTTTCTTAAAAACATTCACTTTGAACTATTGATTACATAAATTGAGGAAAATAAAGGGAATTTTTTTTTCTCATGACTTTACTTGAGGAGAAAAAAATTCATCAGACTCTTGAGTGATGGATCATAAGATTTGATCATATGAAACATATTCATAGATAATACTAATAAATGATGAGTTTGTAACGTAAAACCATTTTCAATTTGGTAACATTGAATCATAATATCTATAGAAGAATAATATAAAATGATTCTTAAAATATGATCAGGATAATTAAATTCATGATATTACTTGTGTTTCTGATGAAAATGCATGTGGATTTTTTCTTAACGGTTGATTGTGGGCATCTGAATGCTATATAATCATTCGAGTTGGATTTTATAATTTTTAATGACTTATAATGGGTTTTATTTGTGAAGATAGAAACATGCACTTTTTCCCCTATTACAGATTTTTATTGAACCAGTTTCCAAAGGAATGTGGTCAACGAGAGATAGCTCCAACGACGTTTAAGGACTCACATTGGTCGAGAGGATGGAGGTCAGTCTTTTCACACCCTTTAGTGGGAAATTATTGCCTACTATGGGGATAAATTAATGATTTAATACATATTCAAAAACCCTTTATTAAATCACAAACATGAAATGGGTCACCCTTGGTTCAAAAATTAGTCATTAGTATGTATGATGGACTTTAGAATCGTATTTATGTATCTGAGATTGTTCATCGACAGATGAATTCATATGTATCTATGGTTCCCCATCAATGGTACCATTTTTTGGATGGATTAGAGATTATTTGGTCATTTTATTAGAAAATTCTGGTTTATTCAACACATTGGGGAAATCTATATTTAATAGTTATCCGTAAGATGTTGGTTGTTTTGATGTTGCTATTAGGCCCATGAAATGGTCTTCCTATTTATTGTTGTGAAAGTAAAAAAACCCACATATTTTTGTGCCACATAAAAGGACATGTCATAACTTTTACATTCATTTGATGAGTACCCAACCATGAAGCTTAAAATATTTTATCAAGGTCATCTATAAAGATGGTTCTTGGAAAATGGTTGGTATGGGAATTACACTGAAGTGGCCCATGGTTCATAGATGGGATGTGGCCACCCAATATGGAAATGAACCTACTGGGAATGTGAATAAGTGAGAATTATGGTTAACATGGGTTTTTGGGTTGGACATCAAAGAGGATTCCTATGTATCCTATTTGGATAGGAATCAAAGCCATTGTAGTTTGGATGTAGGGGATTATACCTATAAAGGAGGATCATTTTTTGGATTTTTCTCGCATGGGATATAGTCGTTTGAGATAGATTTGTGTTTTGAGGAGACATGACTATTGATGAATTCTAGAGGGATTCCTTGTGGGGTATATCACCCTATGAGATGAATATATGGCTATGAAGACACACACTTGTGGAGGACCTCCGATGAAAAGTGAGAGGAAGATCCAGAAAATGATTCTCTACCCATACATGCATCTGATCGTGTAGATTCCATGATAATTACTAGCCATTAAGACTACGTGATTCATGTTTGGTGGGAGAAAAAATAGGAATTATATTGCCTAAAAACTATGTAATATCATTCATCCAATAGTTGATGTGGTCGAGGCTATGAGAGAGAGAAAGGGCCTTGGTGTGCTAGTCTCATCTTTTGTTTTCGTATCATATGGCATGAAAGACAAGAAGCACGTGACCTCCTACAATAAATGATAAGGGATTAATAAATGAGGGATTCTCTTCTCCAAGTTCTAGATAAGTTTAAATAATATCGAAATAACCCATTTCCAAGGGAAAGGCAAGCCCCCTCCCCCACCGTCTGAAATTGAAAGGTCCCAAATTCAAATACGACAAGGGGATTTCAAGGCACAATCCATCACTGTCTGAACTAAGATATCCCTAGAGCTTACCACAAAGTTAGTGTCCTCGTTATCAAAGGGATTTATAGATGTAAAACCCCTAAGGAACATTCCATCCAGTAATACACCTATATGAAAACTATTACTGAAGGAATTAAAAATCGAATGGGAGACATGTTGGTGTCTCTTTCACCATGGTCCTGGAAATAAGGATGCCTCGAGGAGGGTTCTTTATTTTCTCATCCTCATAAAAGAGTTACATGGAGAGAGTTTCCCTATAAGCATTGATAATAGATATGGATAAAATTTTGTTTGTCATGGGTGGGGGATGGGTGAGAAGAAGGTGACTCATGCAGGTTAGTTCTGGGAGAGATGTGGTTGTTCTATGTAAGACCGACATGTTTGAGATGAGTATTCCTTTGGGTGATGGAAAACCTAAGGAAAAAACATAGGTCAATCATTCTTCTAGGCTCAAGAGGGTTTCCTTGGGTGTATTACGAAGGGTCTTATGCAAGTCCCAAGATTGAGAGGAGACCTTCACGCTAGTAGTAGTTAACTAGGGGAGTGGATTCTCTCCCATGTGTATTATGTTTCACACACTGAATTATCTTTAATCCCACAAATACCGTTAATTCCTACATCTCTGGAATATGGTGAGCTACTTGGTTCGATTTGAGGGCCATTGCAAAGGACTAGGGAGAATATGGTTTTAGGGAATCTACTGAACATCTAGTTGTGTGAAATTAGGAGCCCCAGAGTACTATTTATATCCAACTGTAGGAAAATGGGTGAATATGGTTGTCTAAGGTGGAATATTGCACAATTGGCATCAACAGGTTTCACGTGCATGTGTTATTGGACCTTCTAGTCCACATAAGACAGTCCTGTGTGAGCCTCTTGGTGCACAGTTCGACCTAGGTGTGTTCATTGTTTATCCTTGGCACCCTTAACCTCTTTATTTCTGGATTTATTTTCCTTCTTATATTCTCACCATTATGTCAAAATAAAGTGGATTAAACAAAATCCCCCCCCCAACATTTTCAGGAATGGATCTAATCAGGATAAGAGAGTGTGATCCTAAGATAGGGGAAAATGGATTTCCAATACTGAAATTCATTATGTAAGTGGTTCAAACAAGGGGTTCATGCTGTTCAACCACACCAGTTGGCTGCATAGGCTGGCCACACCTATAATTACCATTAACCTATAAATGTTCTTTTTTTCCACTTTTTCAATTTTCTTTCTATCTCCATACTTATGTAGCTTTCATTCCATTTGAATAATCCCTTTGCAAAGAAAATTTATATGATAATTAGTGCAAGATAAAACCCTTATCAAGGGACCTGTGCATGGTCACATGAGCGAGGGACCTACGCGAGGTCACTTGGGAGAGAGACTTATGTAATTTAACTTGGTAAAGTGACCTATGTATGGTCACATGGGATAGTGACCTGCGTGATGTTACTTGGTGGATGGAACTACATGAGGTTACTTGGTCTAGTGGCCAGTGTGAGGTCTTTCTATGGCCAAGATTTTAGAATGTTCCAAAATAATATTTTAACATAAATGGGAATATTGATTATCATTTAGGGTTTCTCAATAGGTATCTAAGTGAATTCGATGAACAATTTTCTTCTTATGTTTTAGAGATGTGTAAAAACATCGAACTAGATAACTATTACATTTGAGACTCCACCCTCCCGAAAATAGAAATACACATGAAGAATTATGAGCATAAGTACCCATTGAGTGATTATCTATATTTTTTTAATAATAATTGACTTTAGAGATAAGTGATCATCCCAAGGCATGAGAATTATTTACTAATGTCTGGAGAACATAGAATACACTAATTGTACCACCAACTACATCACCCCAAGGGAACATTTATCAATTAATAGATAGTTCATACTATGTGCGTCATTCACCATATCTTTTTTCCCCTAACCTGAAGCCTCACACTGAGGAATGGAAACCTCACTACTAGAATTTAGCCTCTCATTCGTACAATACAAATCAATCACAAGGTTATAAGAGGGATTCATAATTCTATTCTATAAGAGTAGTCTGAATTGAATAGATATGGGAATAGGAGGTTTTCAAAACCTATGTCAAATTTAGGACTGAGAAACAAAACAATAGTATCTATGAGGTGGTTTGGGTAGCAAAGACATATGTTTACAAAAACCCAAACATCATCCCAGAATTTCTTATTCAATGGAACCCTCAAATTGATACATTCCATATGAGGTATGGAAAAGTCCATATTATCCTCTGGGATCTCTACAAGATCTTGGGGGAACACATTCTTATAGATATGTAAGATGAGTTCATTACATCGAAATCCACCAAGAAAAGTGGTCAAAAGATGCCTATTTGGACCAAGAGAAATTCAAGATGGATTAAATGATTAATAAGGGAGACCCTCACCTAAGGAAAAATATCCTTCCCAAATCATGGATTAAAGATTTCCTCGAGTCAAAAAGAGAAATGATGGTAACACCGATGGGGTTATAAAGTCAATTTTGACATCAACCCAAGAACCTATCTCACCAGATTTCTCATGATGTGGTCGAGAATCTACCTAAAACTGGTCCATGAGTCTAATGGTAGAATGAGGCAAGGGATGTTCGTTATAGTATATGAATTAGAATAAGGTAACCACATATGGATAGATTCCCCTATTTTGGAATAGATGGACCTGTTTTTATTTCCCGTGTACACCAAGAAAGTCCCTTATCTAATTTTAGGTTAATTTCAAATGTTATGGGGATGTATTGCTAAACAAATCAGATCATATGTTGTGCTGAGTGGAGTTCATGTTCCCAAATTCTATTTTCATCTCTTAATTTAGGTTTTTTTTAATCCATCGTATATCTCTGAAGTGTGAAAATGCCCTGAAGAATGTGAACATAATGGGAGAGTTCAACTTCTTCGAATATAGTGATCCAACTACTCATACATTTTAGAAAATATCCAAGACAATTATGACCTAAGTCTGTACACAATCACTTTCTGAGACAATGTATTGGAATCATGCAATGATAATGTGATCTTATGTGAGGCATATTATCTATATCTATTTTTTCACCAGTTCAAGTGTTTTCCACAAAAACAGACCCCCACATGTTATGTACAACATGCATTAGATAGTGGCCCAAAAATTTTGGATCCTTAAGGAATTGGAGGTATCCCAATTGACGATCAAACTACCCCTATTAGGTGCATCATTTGGGATAAACTCTAGGAATTATAGTGATTAAATTTCTTCCTACCTTAAGGGGAATTGACAAAAAGAATCTATCGAGTCAAGGATAAATTTTCTTCTAGGTGTGTAAATAATTATATGAAGTTTCATTTATTAGGTGAAAATGTTAAGTATACAAATCCTTTAATGAAATCTTAAAAACAATTCATGGAACCGATCGGAGTAGAAAATACCATGTATTCCATGTTAAGGAAATCTAGTCGTTTACAATGGGAAGTGATCCAATCCTATGTGGCTCAATATTCTATTAGGGTAAAGAGGCCTAAAAGGCATTCAAAGTCAAAATATGTCAGGTCTTCCTCAAAGATGGTTTTGGAAGACTCAAATTACAAGCATCCTTTTTTAATCCAAGATTGTCTAGGTGTAACCCCAAACCTCAAAGATATATGGTTGTTTCTCCAGATTGGCATACATATCCTGGAGCCTGGTGATATCTTAGAACCCTCTATTATTTACCTCGATATAAATTTTACTAAGGTGGGGTAATATATTATAGAGATTCAAATATTAATATACACCTCTAATGATTGGATCTCAAATATAAATAAGGTAACTGACATGTTGGGCAGAGCTACTTATGAATGAATATCTCGATGATCTTATGAGGAATGGGATGAATTCATCGATGTGAGTGAGGTATCTCTCATTTTTTTCATTTTCCATTCCCTCTATCATCCATAATCATTAATGATTATTTGATTTATCTTTCAATTAGGATGAGAAATAGGAGTACCAAGGGTGATGCATGAGTCACCAAAATATAGACCAATGGTAACCCCCATCGGAATGGGTGATGAGTCTCCCAAGTCATTTGAGCTAAACATGGGTTAGAGGATGATGGAGGAGGATATGGTAGGTGGGTCTAATCAACTTTATTCTTTTATATCCACAACTGAGAGGGAGAACATGGACCCCACTTTATCTCAGGGGAAGAAATTAAAGTGGGAAAAGAATTTTTCCATGCATATGTGTCATAGTTTGTATTTTTACTATAATTTAATACTATGAATCATTTTACAAACCAATTTGAACAATCTTGACATTTCCAATATCTACTTCACTGGCCTCCCTCAAGAGGTGTTAGGTTGATCCACCAAGGAATGAGGAGGACATTTTGTATTAGTCACATACTAATGCTAGTGAATCTATCCATTTGATACAATAAGTGTCGAGGGATGAATCAACTTCATCTCCTGTTACTATAGATAGGGGTGAGGATCCTAGTAATTTCATATGTATATCAGAAGGTGTCATGTGTTGGTCACAAAATTTCTTCATCATGAAATTTTAGATCAGTCATATACACATGAGGACCCTACAAAAACCACCACCATCCCAATCAGCATTCCATAGGGGTTGAATGAGATCATATATATTTTGATTAAGGTGTCGATGTTGATCCTTACTCCATAGGGTTCAAATATGTTGTTTTTTTAGGAAGCTAACAGATATAATCTATGGCAGAGCCAATTTGGGTACCGAGCTGCATGTCTCAGACACCCTCACTAGTGATGATGTTGTCAGATGTGAGGCCTTATATAATGATATAATTTAACCAGAGTATAGTTTTAAAAATATTAATATTCATGCCTAGATGAAGGACTTCTATGACTTTGATTGTGAATTTGAATAATGTGAGTTTTATGTTTATTTTATTTTCAAACGTAGTCATCCTTCTTACCTTTGATGTCTCACACCATAGATAATGTTTTTAGCTTTTTTCCATAGGAAACCTTATCACATAAATTCATGACCAAAGCCTCCAAGTCCATTATACTACCATTCATGTGGGAAGAACAACTGAGGACCCTAAATTGGTATATTCTAGAGGGACCTCCATCCTAGTTGTTAGGAAATCCCTGGAGTATATAACTTGTTTGGAATCCCTTACTTAAATAATTGAGACCGTGGAAGTTAAAGAGGTATCGATCTCAATTGTTAATTCACCAATGGGTGATTATTATTAACTTTTCTAGGTTTTACTGCCTTTCCCATATATTAACTCACTAATAATAATGATGTGTTCTATCTGCTATCTAGTTTCATCGAATATAGATGTTGGTCGAAAGGGTGAAGCTTCCTTGCCCACACAACCAACAACATAATATGAGGTTGATATTGTTTTAGAGGGAGTAGAGGAGGGTGCCTCGCTATTTTTATCAATCCCATAGAACATCTATCCATTTGAAATCATCTACAAGTTAGACTTGGAAACATAATATATCATTGTCACCACACGCCATATTATTTGGTGAGATATCTAGAAGATAATATCGTAGATGCCTCTTGATGATCATCCATCATGACTTTTCAACCATTCAACCATGTTTTCCATCTTATTGTATAAACAATTTGATAATAGCATGATCCACCTTGAATTGAAGTCAATAATTAAAAAATAGGAAGAGGATCATAGGTCACACCAAGATAAGTCACAACAAATAAGAAAGTTTTAAGATCATAGAGTTGTTGTATCTTAGGATGAGGTCTTCCATTCCAATGAAGTGGAGGAGTATTGACACCTCTGTGATGAGACATCTCTCCAAATAGTACACCTCCAAGATAAACGAAATTTCATAGTGAAATAGATTATCCAAATACACCATTACTTAGAGAGGTTCTTGGAATAAATAAAGGATTATATTTTTACAGATATGGAGAATATATTTCACTCTAACGAGGGAATCCGTACACAACTGACTAGGTTTTGGAAAATGACAGATAAATCACACACCACAGCCTAGCAGCTCAAAGGCAATATCGAGGAACAACTGTAAAAATTTGAAGAGATACTCCAATCTATAGAATCTACTTCAAAATTTTAAACATTAATGAGGAGGATATTTCTGTGTTCCCTGATCATCTATTTTTGTGTTTATGGACTTATTTTAACCATTACATAACATTGAAAATGACTCATTTGATTCAATTTCGTTTTGTTGATGACTTGGAATTACAATGATATGATTTAAGGGGAACTAATTATTTCCAATGTTTTAATACCTGGTGAGTTTGGATAGAGTGCTTCTATGTTCATATGAAAGACTATACTAACTTTGCGTCCTTTTCATCTGGGATCACATTTTTCCTAAGTAATATATGAATAAGACTTAGTGAGGGATATATGAATTTTTATTTGGCCTCCCATTGTAGGTTTTCAACCTAAAAATTTATATGCCTCTATTTTTTATTTCTAAATTGTTTTCTAAATAATAGGCCTAAAATGATGAGACATATCTTTTTCTCAGGTTTCCCTTTTGTGGGTTTTCATCCTAGTTAGAACTATGTATCTGTTTTTGTGAAGTTTAGAGTATTGAAAGATGGACTAATCTGACTGGTGGTTTAATTAGAACAAATTTGACCATAATTTGTTGAATGATGACTCGAGAAGGGCTTTCAAGATAATAACATTATGAAACTCATCAAATACACAAAATGGGTCTTTTTATTTTAAATATTTTGTGATTTCTAGACTTAAAGTATGAAATCTGAAAAATACTCAAGGAATGATCACAAAACATATTCAAAAATTGGATTCTTGTACAATGTTTTCTGACCCAAAAATATATAGAAGAGGTCTCTCCTGAGGAGGAATGTTCCTTTGGTTGATAGATCCTTTTTGTGGGTCACTTATGAAAAACCAAAACTATGGTGTATGAATGCATAGTCAAAACAAGGGATTCCTCCAAAATCGGAAATTCTATTATTGATGGCTTGTGAGTTTAAAAAGATCTATATTTCTAAATACCACAGATTTTTGTTTGAAAAGAAATGAATTTGATAATGAATAGAGAACCTGTTTTGGTACCTCCCATGAATGTGAGACATCTCCTACACAAATATTTTTTTGTGTAAAAGAGGGGGAATTATATTTCAATAACAAGTTTTCAAAGAAGAAGTCTATAACCTAACACCCAAATCAACGTTTTTTTCATGGATAGAGGAATATACATGTTTTAACCTCTATGCATGATGGTCCTAGAGTAGAGAATAAACATATCACTGTATATCTATGTGGAATTATCATCAATATGTATGTAGTTATTTTGGGGGATGCGGTTGATGGAAAAAATCAGAAGCAATGGATCCTCCCTAAAAATGGATCAAGCATCATGAAGTTTATTGTCATGTCACCGGGGCTTGGTGTGTGAATTTTAACGTCTTATGACAAGGATATTTAAGTCTATAGTTTTATGGTTATTTATATTTGAATAAAATATTAATGATTTTATGTTTCACTATAATCTGTCCAATCAAGTTACACCATCTTAGGGAATGAAGGGGGGTGGTTTAAAGCTATAATATGGGGTTTCAGATCCAAAGAGTGATATGGGAGAAAAATGATGTTGTGGATTACAGAGATATAAGAGGTATCTCATAAGGGGGTATGTTCCTTTGGTTCACATTCCATTTTTGTGGATGAATTTTCCAAATAATAATTTGGTGTATAAATGCATAGTAAAATAACTACATCCTCTGGTTGACATGACCTTTTGGATATCAACTTATGAAAATTAACATGTGGTGTATCAATGCATTCTCAATAAAAGGTATCCTAAAAAATATGAAATCCAGTATTGTTGGCTGAAGAATGCTAATTAAGATTAATATTTCCCTAAAAACAATTTTTGGTTTATAGAAGGAAATTTCCTGAATATAGAAGGAGAATATCATATCAAAATCACCCAAGAATGTGGATAAATGGTTCTCTACAAAATTCTGAACCATATATAGGAAAGGGGTATTTTTTTATTGCAGCTTGGCCCAAGAAATAGGATCTGGGTATCACTACATAACTCATTCAGGCGAGAATCAATCCCCACATAGTTATATAATTTACATCATGAAAGGGACGTCAACCATGAAGTTTAACATCATTATGTGAGGAACTTTTATGTGCCTTTTAATGTCTTTCACCCAGGACCATGTTCGCCATCACATGAAATAATTTGCATTGATCATATGGGGAATCCTTTACCAAAAATTCTAAGCTCACATGATATATTCTCAGTGTTAAGAAAAAGGAGTGTAAAGGGGTTCTTTCACCAAATTGAGGTGATTAGAGGGAAGGATATGTGAATTTTGATCTTCTTGTGGATTAAACAACATGTAGTATCCAGGTGTCTCTTCATATCTCATGGGAATAAGTATCAATCCATAAATTGTTCAAGTATTTTTCCACCGAAAAAGATGGACATTAACCATAGATTTTATCATCACGTGGTAAAGATCAAGGTTACCTAATGAGAAAAAGAATTCATGAATCCCGAAAACTTTTATTCAGTCATTTGGGAAATCAACATATGAAAGGAATCTTATCTTTGAGACATGAGGATTCATGTGCTGGATTCTTAGGAAATCCTAGGATTGGTACATAGGGTAAAAATACATTTTAACATTATATTCTGAATATGTGATCATATAGTTTAACACCATGTGACTAGGATGGCATGGTGTATTGTAGTTTTAGTTTATTTTTCAAGAACCATACATTATAAACATGATGAGTGATATGAGGACTAATGAGAAAATAATTCCCTAACAAACTTTGGACATGAAGAAGGAAAATTTAAACCTTGTTCTTATGGATTCCCAGATCAAGAAAAGTGGTATGAGACAAGAACACAAGGAATGATCATGAAATATGATCGAAAATTAGTTTCTAGATTGGTATTGTTTGGGCTTATAGAGATAGAATAGGTCAATCCTAAGGGAAATGTTCTTCTTATTGACAAGCCCTTTTAGTGGATGAGTGATACAAATCTAGATTATGGTGCATCAATGTATAGTCAAAAAAAAGAGTCCTCATGAATCTGATATTCTATTACTGATGGACAAGGAAAGCTTTTAAATATTTTAAATTTTCCAAGACATGGAGTATGATGTGTGGGAGGAATATGCCAATGCACAAAGGGTTAATTTGGACCAACATTGGACATATACTATGAAATCCACTGTATTGATCTTTATTTTGTATGCAAAAGGGATATTTATACTTCACTGAGGGTAACCTGAATGAGGGAACCTAAATTCAGGTCTCATGCATAGATCATTGTTTTTATACAGGAGTGGGGGAATTTTCTAAACATCATTGTTGGTCTCTAGACATAGGGTATGGGAATCTATTTTTGTCTTATTTAAATGATAAATAATCAATATGTATTTATAGAATAAGGGCATGGTGGGAGACCAGCACCAAATATTTTTATCCACTCAAAAATGGATCAATATGTTTTGTAGTTTTATGGCACACCAAAAGGATGTGAAGCATACATTTTTGCATTGTCATATAATTTTACATCTTGGACTAGGATGTTAGGATATGTAGTTTAAATTGTCATATATCAGACTATGGTTTCTTATAGTCTTAGTTCATACGACTAGAACCATTTATTGTGCCTTTTAAGGTTGTGCATACAAGAGCAATGCGGAAATATTATTTTACATCATGTACTAAATATGACGAGAAATAATGCATCTTAACATCGTATGGCTAGGATTTGGACAGGTTGTCCCTTTTAAGGTCATGCAATAAGGTCCTACCCATGAAGTATAACGTCGTGCAATAAGGTGGAATGGATTGGATTTATCAAAAGAAATTTTTCAGGAGAAATATTTCTTTGTTAGGGCTCATAATGACCACTCAATCCATCTATATTAGGGAATCATATCCATTAGAGTAGAATTGGTGTATGGAATAAGGTCCTTCCCACATCTACTCAAGATTTAATGGTTTCTTCTCTAGGATAATCACATTTGGGAGGACCAGTACCAGTTCCCCTTGGTGGAAATAGTAGATAAAGAATCTCTAGTTAAAGGCATATGAAATATAATAGTGATGGAAATCACAGTGATGAAATGTATGAAGTCCTTTCTCATCAAGTATCTCCAACTCATACAGTCATTTTTTGGATTTCTTGTCTGTAGATAGTTTATCTTTGATGGAAACATGGATTGAGGCTAGCTGGACCCCAACGGGCGGGACCACTTCTATCATGTATACAAGAAAATATGGGGTCACTTGTGTTGTAGTGTAGGTTGTGGTCCAGTATTCCCACAAGTAATGAAAGATCTAGTAAGTCTAAGGAATTTTATATTTATCCACCATCTTCTGGAGTATGATTGTTAGTTCTTGGGGAATGAATCTATCTGTCCATTAGCTATTACATGATAGTGGTACAAATGATTGGATTTGATATTATACTCTATATAAAGATCCTCTAACTCAGTAGAATATAAATTGGTTACATTCTCCATTATCATTGTTTGAGGGACACGAAATCGAGTATTGATGTTAGATTTCACAAAGATAAAAATTCGTTTAGTCCTGAATTCTTTGAGAGTTATAACAAGATCCCATTTGTATATTAATTAGGTACACAGGTGGATGTATTTGATTTTCTTGGTTATGGCTTGAGGATATAGTCCTACAATATTAATTCACCACATGGTGATTTTCCAGGTGTATTTGGATGTGTGTAATACTCTAGGCATTGATAGATAAATTTGGCATGCGCATGGAAGGAATGACACTTCTTGGTGAATTTTTTGTATTCCAGGGTCATTGAAGGCTAGAAGTATTCAAGCCTTCTTATCTAGTTAGAAATCCTTAACCCTGACTGGTGGTCACTGAATGCTACCATATGTTCTTATTTTATGAAAACAATGGTCTTTTCTCCATTAATACACTTGATATAAACTCCATCAACTCCTCATTTATAGAGTTATTTTTGGTGATTTGGGTCATCAAAAAGGGTGACGTTTTTCACTTGTCATCAGTTTTTCTCTTTTATAGAAGTATCTAACAAGAGCACTCCATTTAGAAGGTAGTCTATAATGGGTTTCATCAAACTATTCATAGGACCATCTAGTTCAGGGATAAAATTAACCTTGTTCATTTCTTATATGATAACATGAACAAAACGCAAGACCATTTGTTGGTGCACAATGATGATTAATTTCTCATTATAAAATAGAAATTTCAAAGCCATGAATGCATTCCCCAAGCATTATCATGGGGATTTTACGATCATGGGATGTGAGTAAATGTCATCTCGAAGGGTAATTATTCCATTAATCCCAATTCATAGTCAAGAATGTGGATTAAATCCTCATTTTTAATTGCATAATCATCGTTGACCTGCTTGATTACCAACACTATATCTGTTTTCACCTTGATGTTTTTAAAAGGAATTTTTTGTTCCTTTTCTGGGCCTATGATGAGGGATCGATTATCTAACTCATTATTTTCATAGCCTTATAACAATAGGTTGGAGTAAGGTAATGATTTTTCTACTGGAGGGATGAGAACAACTCCCAAGAAAACATTTTTGAGCTTGGTGAATTCCATTCTCTTACCATTAGGGCTTCTAAAAGCCCCATCAAAAAAACATATCATGTATTTGGGGGACCTCTTGAATAGAGAATATATCTTCATTAGGTTACATGGTATTTGAAGACATCGTGTCCAAAATGGATGTTCTATAAGTGTGTCATCAAAATATTGTCTATTTACCACTTTCTAAGGCACATATTGAATGTAAAAATGATGCAAGATTACCAACCACCAAGCCAAATGTCTAGTCAACATAGGATGGATGGGGATTTATTTGAGCTGGTTTTTGTGAGAGACCAAATGAAGATCATGGTGTTATAGGTTGTTCCTCATCTTTTAAAACATGAAGACTAAGGTCAGTCATCTCTTCTGAATATTTTAATAACAATTCTCGATGTTGAGAATTTTTTGACTTAGATAATAGATACTATTTTCATTCCTGGCATAATTATTTTGCGATAGAAAATCACCCAATGATAATTTCCGGTATTTAACATACAAAATGATCATTTTGTTCCTTAAACATTGACATTAAATCTAGTGGAATAGAGAGATATTACTCAAGATAATCAAATGAATCCTGAAAGTCAATATTTCACTTATATGTGACCCACATTTTCATCAATCTGGTGAAGGAAAAACACTTTCCTATGAGGTTTTCTATAAAGTGCTGATTGTAGATAATGTGTCCATGTAAACCCCTCAACAGTTTGAGGTTTTTTGGAGGTGAAATATTGAGAAAATAATTTGTCTTCGTGGGATCATCATTGATTCCAGGATGGTGTATGAAGAATCAGAGAAATTTCCCTAAGGTAAATCAGAATGAAAATTATAGGGGTCTCTTCTTCAAAGTATGTTAACACAGTTTTCTGAAGAAGGTATCAAGATCAACCACATTATATTAACACTATGAAGACAAAACCACCATATCTTCAATGTTGCATTCGAACAACCATACTAATAAGGGTATGAATATACAATACTTTGAATGTTGATATGAATATCCAAAATTCATCATTCAAAAGGATATTACCTAGTCGAATAATACTCACCAGGGGGGCCTTGAAGGTGGTGGATTCTTTATCTTCAATGGCCACTCATATTTGATTGTACCTTGAATATACATCCATGATGAAAAGGTCATGATATCCATAAATAACATTGAACAGTAGCTCCATGATTGGAACCAAAAAAATAAACTTTTGTATAATAATAGTTGAGATATCTAATTTCAATAAGGATCCAGATTTCCCCATTCTTCTACATTACCTTGAACATTTTGGCTAGCCATTTCTGATACTGTACTTCCCAAATGAAATTTCTTTTGATAATACATTCAACATCAGTCTCAATTGTAGAATCATGACTTATGTGTTTCCTTATAACTACATATTTGTATCCCTAGTGGTTTTCTAGAACACTTAAGTGGTGAGTGGGCACCAAAGTTTCAAGGCCTAGTATTTCTCTATCATTTCTGTAATACCTTTCTCAAGTTTACTTCAATAAAGAAGTACATACATCTTGTTCTTTAGAAGAAATGGACACAGTAATCAGTCTGGGTCCTGGATCCTCCTCTATACCTATATTTATTTCTCTATTTTTTTTAATGGTGGATGAGACACCCACCTTGAATGATGGAGGGGAATTTATGAGTTATTATTATTATTCCTATTTTATAGATCTTCATATTCTATAACACTCCTAGGAATAGTATGTGTCAAAGGAAAATAAGGATATGAGTCTATGTTTTCCTATTCATAAGATTAAAAAACATTCTGTAACCTGGATGAAGATGTGGGGTTTATTTAAATCTTAAATGGAGATACAAAAGATAGAGAATGAGAATATTCACTCTATTATGGGGTTATAAAAACCTCTTATGGTTTAGATAATGAGGTGGACATATGTTGAAGCTCAGAGGATGGAATGATGGTGTTTTAATCAAATATTTTACAAATTTTTGGTGATTTAGTGACCTTCTCAGTGTTTTCAAGATCATTTGTTCTGGTTGATATCAAGAAGGGTGTTGAATATATACCCTAATTTTAACCATGCCTTTTATTTGATTAATGGGAAACACATATTATTCCCTGATATATTGGAAGGGATTGGTAATGGTCATTTCTAGACTATTTGGGGCAACGACCCGAGTGACACCATTAGTCATGGGATGCTTCCATTCCCTATGGTAGAATCCGACATCAATTTATTATAATTTGTAGGATTAAAATAGGGATTTATCACCATGAAACGTCCCATTTTTCATCAATGAAATATTTAAGTTATTGATGGTATGATGTGGGTAATACCACATTCTAATGGAATGAAGGCCTCATAAGAAGAAAGTTGAATGTCGTATCTTGTTGGGAAACTAGAAATTTTTATTCGAATATGTGGACCCTAAATAGAGCCTTGATCTTCATTATTCTATGTGAGGATTTAAAATTCTTTTCATAACTTGGTAGCGTTAGAAAATAATGGGATAAGTGGGTCCCATTGTAAAAAAAATTATGATTTTTTTAGACTGGAATAAGGTTTACTCTTGAGCCATTGTTAGTGAAATATCATTGGTATTGATATCATTTTTATTTCTATAAACATATCAAGTGCTGATGTGTCTATGTATTACAACACCTTTATCTTGCACCATAAAAGAGTTGATCATGTAAAATTTCACAGGATAAATCACTACACAATTCATTTCAGTAATTGAATCATCATATTCAATCACTTGAGGTCTCAATAAAGCGTTTTTTGGGAACTTACCAAAGTTATTTTGATAGACATCGGGAATCCATGATCAATGAACTGGCTGGAAATAGGAAAAAGTGTTTCATAATATCATACTTATAGGCTATAAATATGTTTTTCTCAGCATGAGGATGCTCTTGTGTAGATGATTTCGGAACAGATGTTCTTTTTGTAGACAGATCGACCCTTTGAATAGAATTTAAATATGATCTTATCCTTGGTGGGGTATGACAACTAGGATTACTATGTGTTGATGTTGATTTGGAATTGATTCCCCCTCTTGTCGATATTCCACGATGATCGAGCAAGGAAAGAACCTGTAATATGTTGGGGAACATTCCTACTCCTTCTATTTCTACTAGAGGGATATCCCATGAGATTGGAAGTATAGATGGTCTGAGAGGGGATATGGTTGGAATATTGGTTTCTACTATGACGGTGTCTTCCCCTATATCCCCATCCCCTATGGAATATTCCCCCAATCCCTCAGTGGGATTTTGGGAACTCAGTTCCATGACCACATTCAACTTCAGATAAGGGATCAATTAAGTGAATGACATTAGTGGAACATAAGATTAATTTTTCTACTGAAGACGATTCTATCTTGAAGGTCAACCCTTGTGGTATTGTTTGTAGGGGTGGTGCCTATTGTCCTATTTGATAGGGTGGTGACAATTATTTCTAAACTAAAGGAATTAATTACAATATATTTAAATATATCTTCATCTTGGTATAGTATCCTCTTCTTGTGTTTGTTTCCTAACCTTTCGGCCAAGTCATTTTTTTAGAAAACTAGACATTAGAGGACTGTAGTGCCAATGTAGTTGACATTGATGTCGTAGAAGTGACTAGGGTCATATTTGGTTGTTTAAACAATGTGAAAAAATCTAATGATTCCATTTTATTTTATTTCAATCCTACCAATCACTAAAATTTTGTAAACATTTTTTAGTAACCACCTTCCATTAACCCACTTCCCCTAGATTAGTGGTTGAAGCTCATACTACTTGCGCATGTGGCTTTACCAACTTCAATTTCCTATATTCCACCATTTTTGTAGGATTTCTTTAATAAGATATCATTCTAAGATGGTGTACCTCAATGTTTGTTGAAAGGGGAAATAGTTTGGGAGATCATCGAGACCACAATACCACATATCGGCACAAGGACATCACCTACTTTTATCAGTGCTGAACAGAATGCATTGATCGAAGGGGTACCTTTATCAACGCTAGATAAAATTGCTGATAAAGATAACTTTTGCCCAGGATAAATCTGGTGTGGATAAAAGTGTACCCTTTATCATTGCTTCTTTTAGTCGTGGTAAAGGTAAATATTTATCAAAGCTATTCTTTGTGCTAATAATTTTTTTAATAAAAAATATTATTATTATTTATAAAATTATCGTATTTATATAAAAAATATTGTTTATTTAAATACAATAATTAACAAAATTAAGTTTTATAACAAAATAAACATTATATATTAATATATATTTTGTAATAATACAAATATATATACATATAATGTTTTTCAAAAAGTACTTATGATATTATAAATATATATATAATTAAAAATTTATACAAAATTTATTTAAATATTAATTATTTTTTTAATATTTATATATATATATATATATATATATATTAATAAATATATATATATATATATAATTATATAAATATAAAATTATATAAATATATTAATATTTACATACATATATTTATCAATATATTTTTTTATAATTAGAATTATAAATAAATAAATATATATATAAATATGTAAATATATATATATATTTATAACTATAATTATAATTATATACAAATATTTAAAAATATATTTAACTATAATTATCATTATAAATATATATTTTTATATATATTTTTAAATAATTTTTTATATGAAAAAACATCATATTTTTATTATCCCAAATGTTTAATAGTTTATTTATATACATTGATTATAAAATATGTATATAATTAAAATAAATATAATATTTTTATATTTTTTAAACAATTATATAATATATAAATGAATATATTTCTTTAAAAAATGAATATATTTATTTAGATACATTCTTATGGTGATATTAAATAAATTCAAGTATATTTAAATTTATAACTGCATTTATGTATGTGAATGTGTTTATATACATGTGTGTGGGTGTGTGTGTTTGTGTACATATGAATGTTTATCATTCATGTAAATGTTGTGAATGAAATTTTAAATTTTTTTAGTAATTTATTTAATTCAATTTATCAATTTATTATTATACAATCATTAGTGATTTTAAAATTATAACTAATCATTTTTTAATATATATTTATACATATATTTACCAGAAAATCCAGTAGCTGGTGGAAACCTGCCCTAAGAAATATATATATATATATATATAACTGGAGAATGATTACAAGGGGAAATTA
The DNA here is from genome assembly GCA_963277665.1 of Viscum album. Classification (NCBI taxonomy): domain Eukaryota; kingdom Viridiplantae; phylum Streptophyta; class Magnoliopsida; order Santalales; family Viscaceae; genus Viscum; species Viscum album. The sequence continues at coordinate 1,438,738,921 of OY728129.1, forward strand.
CAAAAATGAGAGTGAATTTGGCCACACATGTCATCCTCCAAAAATGGTGTACAATATATTGGTGTCGTGAGAGGCAACACCAAAACTTCATCAAAACTTCCTTATTCGATAATACATCCACAACTTGATTTTCCTCCCTGTATGCATGTGAGACTTCAATGTGGAGTTGAGTGGTCTTATTAAGACATTCATCCCAATGAGGAAGTTCGAGTTATATTGAAAAATATTTTAAACTACATGTATCATTGACCATAACTCATCTTCGAAGGCAACCCCCACTCCAATGTAATGATGGAAACACCCCTTGACAAAGCCACTATAGGTTTAGAAGACACCTCCACATCCTGAGGGCCTAGGTGTGCCAGATGCTCCCTTATATATATTCACCTTGATCCATGTGTTATTATAGGTATCCAAATAATATATTTAATCATTTTTGGCTTCTATGGATAGCCTGATACATCCATAATGAGAAGCTTAATTAGGTATGTCATGCTATTATTCATTCTTCCAGTATGAACCATATTTGCAGCATGAATTTCCCAATGCACAGAGATCATACCATGTTGCAGAGTTGTGTCTTTTTTTTTCAAAAAGTATGTCATTGCAAGCCCTCACATTTTATCGAAACTAAAAGTAGCTTCTATTAGCAGAATATTGTAACACTATGTGATTCGTAAAAAATTACAGATCGCATCCATAATCGCATGAAGTTGCATACATGATTCAATGTGTGAGATAAATAGGGAACCAATATAATCCCATATATTTTGCACAAACATGCAAGAGAGGAATATATGGTGAATTATTTCATTATCACTCAAACGTAATGGTAAATAAGAATAAAGCTATAATCCATCCCTTTGAATTTGATCTTGGGTGGGTAGATAATTTTTCCATATCCTCCAATTAAGAATGAACTAAGATTTAAGAATACAATTGGTGTAAAAGTTCATCAATTGAGTAGGTGGTTGAATAAAGCCCCTTTATTCTGGTTTATAATACTCATTTATATTAAAATTCACAACCTTTATTGGTTTCTAGAAATGTTTTTCACATTCCATGAAAGAATAGTTTTTTATCTATAATTGTATCTACAATGGAATCATGATACTAAGGGTGTGAAAATATGATAAAAATCCATTAATATATAGAAGTCTATCATTAGACTGAATACTCATGTTTTCCTATAGTTTATGATCAAGCCCATCAGTGGTCAAAAAATTAATATTACATCCTTAACTTACTAATCATTTAGAATCACAAATAATCCTACAAAATTAGTTTCTAACAGAAGACCAAATAGATGAAAAAATATATTATTTAAATCCATTAAATAGTCTCAATTTAAAACTGCCATCAAGGAATTCACCTGATTCATAATTGGAAATCAATTTCAATGTATATTTATAGATAATAACATCATTAAAAATCCTAACATCCATGATCTTGTGGCCTCCCAATTCCACTAGTTTAATGAAATCCTTCTTGGAAACCATAGTCAATTTCTTTTTGTGAACTCATCCAATCCGTATAAAATTTATAATAATTATTAGAATATTTTTATTGATTCCCCTACTCCATATATATATTGAGAAAGAATATACAAATATATATGTGATGATATATTTCACAATACAAACCCTTCAGCCTTGGGGAATTGCTTTCCCTAATAATTTTGCCATTTGATTAACAATAAAATAATATATACCTTCTATGTATTTTCTCTTCACTTTTTCCAAAAAATAAGGGAACACGAAGGTAATTTAAGTGAATAGATCCCCTCCTCACCCCATGTTGTTGTGTAATACTATTTTTTCCTCCAACTAAGATATCATCACGAAATACCATTAATGATTCTCCCCATCTTGTGGCTTGTCCCGAACATCCTCATAGCGTGAAAAGAGGGTCATGATAGTTTGAATTTTTTTAGACTTTACTAAACAATAAGGTTTCATAATTATAGAGTAAGTAAGAGGGAACAAACTTATCCCTACTAGCCTTAATTTTATTATAGAAATAAATATGAGTGATGTCATTGAGGTATCTACTCAAATAATCCTCAACAATAGAAAAAAAGATCTAAGACTAGATCACCTTGTCTCACACACCTTGACTAGTTGAAAAAAATATTGGCGACCCATTAATGAAAATGGAAAGTATTGATAAACTAATAAATTTTCTAATAATCTTAACTAATCATTATAAAAATTGATATTTTTGGAGGACCTTAAGAAGGAATCTTTATTTAAGTGTGTCGAAGGCTTTCAAAATGTCAATTTTGAGTGAAAAGTTCCCTTCCTTCTATTTAAACATAATTATGTTTATACTCTCAGAAGATATGAAGGGATAATAATGCATATTTATCCTATAAAAAATCCAAATTGACTATGAGTGATGAAATAATGCACCAGTCACCCAATTATGTTCATAATAATCTTACTAATGAGATTGGGAATTGAGTTTCCATGATCCATAGTCTTGAAATCATTAATATCACGAGTGTTTTCCTTCTTATAAATCTAGTCAATAAAACATAAATTTCTCCCACGTGGAATAGGGGCATGACTAAAAAATTCCTTAACTTATTGAGAAATATCATTCTACAAGGGATCCTAAAAAAACATAAAAAATTTGGTAAGGATACCATCAGGGATAGTTGTATTGTCCATATTGAGAGAGAACAATGCTTATTTAATTTCCTCATTGAGAGGGATCTTAAGAATAACTTGATTCTGATGCTCCTAAATCCAAGTATTTATATACCCAACCATTTTTTGTGGTATGTGAAAACCCATTCTCAAAGTACAACTCCATGAAATGTTGAACCATTCCTAGAGAAATCTCATTTTCTGAAATATAGAGTTCTCTAATAACACTGATGGATTTTTGCCCAGCTCGTCTCCATATTTGATCTATTTTAAATTAATATGATATCGTCCCATCCTTCTTTACTCATTAAGATGGAATCTGTCATATTATATTCCTCAATCTCCTCTCTTGACGAGGCATTTTGATGCTAATTTATGCCCTCTTTGCATAGAATATGATCTTCAACATATCTGATTTCAAAATCTAGCATTGAAAACATATCCTTAATCTAGTTTTTATGAAATTATTTATTGTATTTCAATATCCCAGCCAACCTTTGAAAATGACTCCCCAAAACATCACATTTCCAATAATACAAAACAATTTCCCATCTTCTAAGAGTAAAAATCCATGAATTATTAAAATGAAAGGGGATAGGGGCTTACCTTGTCATTTGTGTGTTCACATCCACAATAATAGAACTATGGACATAGTGATGTCTTGGGAGAGTAAATCCTAAAACCCATTGATCAGCACATTGATCATCCATATTCTCAAATAACCTATAAATCTTGCTTTCTTATATCCCATTCAGAGTGTATCAGTTCTATACAAGGTTGTCCACCTCAATTGGGACTACTACAAAATTTTAATGTTCAATACTGGAAGAAAATTCTGAAGATATAGTGTGATTAAAATTTTCCCCAATTTTCTCATCAGGATGGAGCACCGTATTAAAGTTTTATATTGGCACCCATTTTTTATTCATTCTTTCAGATATCACCTTGATCACTTCCCATAACTCTTTTATTCTAATGTATGATATGGAGGCACAACCAAATGAGAATGAAATTTCCAACTCCAATAAATTTTATGAGAGAAGGACATTCTGAGATTTCATAATGAATGAATTGTTGTGAATAGTGTTATATCTTAGAGCCCACAGATGATCCATATCGGAGTCATGATATTTTTGGGAAACAAAACTATACCCATGTAATTCCCATCTAAAAGTTGTCCAATTATCAAATAAGATATTTGGTTCAACAATGGAAATGATTATGGGTATGTGGGGAAAATTGAAATGTCGAAGGGATTTGGCCATTGGGGGATTCCCTAGCCATGAAAGTTCTAATAGAGTGTCTTAATTGATGAATTGTTTGACCCCTTATTCTGGGACCACCATACATTACAAAGGGAACATGTTTTTACCTTCTATACCTTTCTTTTTCATTCCCTTTGATTCTCTTCCATTATTGTATTCCTGTTTATATTTATCATCCAAAGACTCATTGATTTGGATGACTAAATTTGGTTCATGGCTTGGATGGTCTTCACCATCATCAGACCAAAAAACACCACTTAAGGGTGTGACATTATTCGGTGATTGTCCATTTTGGGGTGTGGGTCCCTGGAGACCTTTTTAGAAATCCAAGATACATGTACCTTTGAGAAACCATCATCCGGGTTAGTACTCGTGGTAGCTGGAACCTATTGTTGGTCTTTTTATCTGAGCCATGGGTGTAACGAAATCCAAGGGAATAGGTGTTTCCTTCGATTCATTCACCCGATCAATAGTTCGTGACATAAGAATTGGGGATCCATCAAATTTTACCACCACCAATTCATGAGATACAAGGATTTTTGCATTTTCTTGTTCTAGTGAACTAGAAGGCACCTTCAAGGTGGGTGAAGTAGATTGCAAGCAGTGCACCTAAGATATGCCATATGAATCTTCCGTATCCATAACAGCCTATTGAGGTCCATCATGTTGATCTAAGGCTAGAGAGTAATACATACTCTCCTCAACATCTAACACAGAAACAAATTCATTCAACACATTATAACCACACGCAACCACCTGGGAAGGCATGCTCTCCTCCAGCTCGATATGCTCTTTAATAACCACTTTCTTAACAGGAAGAGGATCATTAAATATATTCAGACTCAATTCCTAGAGAGTACCCTCATAATGCAGGTCAAAACACTAGGGATTATACCTATAATGCTTCAATCCTCACCATCAGGATATGAACTACTAGGTAATCCAGCTTCCTACTCCATATATATATATCTCCTTCTTTATGGACATTAGAAGAGCCATAAATGTCCTTGTTTCCAAGATCAAAGACTGGAATATTCTCTTTTCTATTCCTCCTTTGAAAATTAGAGACATCATGAACCTTCAACTAAAAAAATAACACCCTTTGTCCCTGTTACATTCTGAAGAAAGATGACCAAAGAAAAAATGATTCATGCAAAAATTTAACTTCCATTCATATTGGATAAACAATTTAATATTTCCATTCCTTGTAGTCAATACCACTACCTCTAAAAGTAGGTTGGATATGTCAACTCATACCAGAATTCTCAAATAATGTCTAAACATTTGGATTGACCATCTCTCAATCCATCAGAATTGGATTCCCACAGCAAATGTAATGTCCAATAAAATGCATGGGTTCTATAGAAGTCAATTTAATTTCCATATACGAACCCACATTTTTTCATGAGTGTTTCCTACCATGTTTGTTTCAAAATCACTATCCCACACATGGATTCTTAAGAAACTGGGATATAGTGGCAGTGACCCATGACTTCAATCTCTCTTATTATGCTCATAGGATGCAAAAACAATATTATAATACCCCTTCCCATTGCAGTCATCTTCCAATCATGAAATACATAGAGTTTAACAATTCTACATATAAGGTCATGGAATTTCTAGGGTTTCTTAACTTTTTGAATCAAGACCCTCAAAATTATAGAGTATCTCTAAAAATTTACCCTCTCCTCAAACGCCTCCCAGTTCATTGATACATGTATTGTCTTCCCCTTGTGAATGTTCTTGTCAGGAATAGAATGGTCAAAATTAGTAAATGTCGGATTGGCATCGGATTTAACAAACTATGCAAAATTCTCCCTCACACTATCCACCTTTTTCGGTGCCCAATCATCCACATTTGGTTTCTTGGATGTATATCAGAAAAGATCACTACAATATACATGGTCTACCAATAATGAATTCTTTGAGACATTAGAGGGATTCTCCTTCTCACGTTCTTCTACGCTACCAAGATATGGGTAGTCGTCATTTCCCATTTTTCCACCATCCTTGAAGGATCCCAAACTTACTTTATACATATATTTATTTACAACATATTTAATATTTTCAATATGTTTTTAATTTATAAAATATTTTTTTTATTAATTTTTAACATGTAAAATATGTCTGATATTTATTTAATTAACCTATTTAAATATTTTTTTAATAATTTTGTAATTTATATATTTATTTATATAATTATAAATATATATATATATATATATTAAAAAAATATTTATGAAATTATAAATGAATAAAAATATATTTAAATAATTTTAAAATTATAATAAATATATTTAAATTAATAATTTATTTATTATATTATAATTGTATATTAATAAATTTTTATATTTATTTATAATTATAATTTAAAAAAAATAAATACATATTTAAATAATTGTGAAATGTCAATAAATATATTTAAATATTACATATATTTATATTGGAACCCTTGTTTTAAGGATCACCAAATCAGGTATCTTATGCAATTAATGTGATTTATGTTTTATTGTGGCATTTTATCATATAAGGAAGATTGGTAAAAAACTGGCTAAATGTTGGAATGACCCATTGCCAAACATGACTTTTTACTGAGGATGGGAAATTAGGATATGTGTTAGAAACACCTACCATCATAGGTGATCTATTTCTAGTTGATAAGATGTTGAAAACAATCACCGCTAGACATTACTTACTGTTGAGGATGAGAAATTTGGCAATGTATTGAAAACAACCACCATTAAAGATTACCCATAGAAATTTTTTCTAAGTATGGAAAAGACATACCATCATTGATGAATCACCATCGAGATAGAAAATTGGATATGTATGAAGATAACCTACCAACAGAAGATGAATCACTATCCAACTAACTTCCATTGGAATGTAAATTTGATAAAATGATGTAATGACCTACTACCAAAGACAAGTCATCATCGAGTCAGAGTCACCGCTATCTCAAGTCACTGCCATCATTTTGTAACCATTAAAAGGAGTCACCATCACTATTTATTTTTATTTTTAATTAAATATTCCTATTGTCGATATTGTCAAATTTAATTCTGAGAGTAATTTTAATCATTATTATTGAAGAACTATATAGATTCATTAATGTATGTTCTAGTTGTCCAGTAAAGTGAGTAAATTATTGAAATGATTCTTTTCGCAAGATGGTATTGATAAAATTGGTAGAATCCCTTATGAAGATATGAAAAAGTGAACAAAAGAATAGATAAAGTGAGATATACATGTACATGTGATGTGCATTGATAGCATATTTCAATAACATAAATAAAGACACTTGTTGAGAGATTAGACAATGCATATTTCTTACACAAATTAGAGGAATATTGAAGCCTATAGAATATCTAGTTACTTTCCACATTATGAATAAAGTAGTTCATGAAACTCTATTCAAATGTTATTTCTAGAAACCTAAATCGATTTTCAGTTCAAGCTACATTTAAGGAGTCACACCGCATAGATCATAGAAGATAGAGGAACGCAATATTTTTATTTTCTCCTTCTGAATATTTTATTTACATTATGAGTAGTGTGTGTTTAATCTGTATTTTTAACACACCTATGGTCTCTTGTTCTATAATTGTAAGATACTATATATCTCTTGAAACACTCTTTACCCTTCTTTTAAAACGTGTTTTGGAAGAGGTCCCTATATGGAATTTGATATTTTTTTTCTTCCCATGGATATTGTGGAATCAGTCCCTATGTGGCCTAGACAACATTGATATTTTATACATAATCTAGTTTGTGAATCAAATTTAATTTTATATAATATTCTTGCAAACATGTGGTTTCCATGTGGAGGGAATTATGTCTCCACAAGAGACTGAACCTCTTATATTTATTACACTATGTTTTTTGTTTTGTTCTCTTTCTATGATTTAATCTGAGGTTTTTTAAACAATTTGAAAAACCACTACTTTGATAGAGAGTCTTAATTACTATTTATATAATGTTTTATTAGGTAAAATGATTTCAAAAGTTAATGGAGGCAACACAATTGTTTATTTAAAATATAATCAATATTTGAGAAAACATTTAAAAGATCATAACTTATATCGATATTATATTTTTATTAACTTGGATATTTCAAATAAATTGGAAATATTTCATTTAGAACTATTTTAGATATAAATTTTAATTTTGAACTCAATTTACCCCCTCCCCCTCTTGAAAAAACTCACTTTGAACATCATTTGGTATCAGGGGGTTTCAAAACTTTACCACTGTTATTTTTGTTGTGTGTTAAAGATCATAAATTTCTATGAATTAAAAATTTAATCCCTTAAATCTATAATAGACAAGAAGTATCTACTACCAATAGACCTCCCTTATTAATGGAAATAACAATTCTCAATGGATGATAAAGATGAAAATGAATATATAGAGTGTGCGTTTTGATATTTTTTCAGATATAGAGGATAAGTATGAGTTCCCTAAGATAACTAAAAATACATTGGATAATGCAACCAAAATACCTTAAAACAACAATTTCAATTCTGTAAATGCTTTGTACTATTATTTTAGAGATTGAGAATTCAATAAAATATCTTCTAGTAAAACTTCCTATGAAATGTTGATACATTTTCCATTTCTCATGAAGGAACTAAAAATGTTCAGTAAATGAGGTTGAACTCCTAAATATTAAAAATAATAATTTAAAAATGGAACCATATAAGATAATATCTTATGTGTATCTTAGGTTTAAGGATGTATTCAATACAATGAGCTCCTTGGGTAATCCAACATCAGATAATTACAAAATCATGAGACTTCTGAGATGTATTTTAGAGAAATAGAGAAGGAAATTTCTATCTATAAAGGAATAATGTGACATAAGTAAATGGCCATTCAAGGAATTTATTTGGAAATAGATGATGTATGATGAAGAGATAAAATTCAATCATTAAGAGTATGATGATCCTAAGAGAAAATCTATTTCCTTCAATTTTACTACTTCAAAATAGAAAGAAAAATAAAAAGTTCAACATAAAAGATCTCGTGATGAGAAATCACCACCGGATAGTGACAAGGAAATGACCCATTTGTACTAAAGGTTTAAAAATATATATAGGAAGATTAAATTCTTCATAAAGTTTAGTTACAAAGGAAATTATTACTGTAGAGGAACTTTAAAAAAGGACTAGAAAAGAGATGAAAACTAAAATAATATTACCTATTATGTATGTAAGTGTAAAGGACTTGCTATGACTGACTTTCTTAAGTTTACTTATAAAAATAAGTATGAAGCTATGGATAAAAAGTATAAAAAATTCATGAAACCTATATGGAGGGACTTTGAGAAAAGATCTAGTGACTCTGAATCAACTCATGAAGACTAGTCTGACATAGCCAATATTTGTTAATGAAAAACACATCTGAGGTACCTATTATATCTCCTATGGTAAATTATGATCACTCTGAAAATTAAAATGATGTTAATATGTAAAAAGTAGAAATTTTTGAGTTCTAAAATATACATGAGGATACTTGAATGTGATTAAATACAAATATCTTGTTCTGAAGCATTTTATTTATCTTTTAGTGTTAGAACTCATATCACTATATAAAAAGATCAAAATACTTGATTATTAAAAGAAAATACCAAACATAAATTTCTAAACGGGAAACTAAAGAATGATCTTGAAATAGTTTCAATTGGGAGAGAAACTCTCACCAAAATATTAGGAAAAAATTATACTAAATATATTACTGTTATAGGTTACCAACCCGAACAAATATGATTTGGTAAAAGCACGTTGGTTCCTAAATCGACTTCTATAAAATATACTGCTTGTTAATTTTCAATGTGAATAAATAATGATTTTATTTAAAACAGTTTACTATCTACTTATGGGAATCCTATCAAAAAAATATGGGTTTATAAATAACTAATTTATAACATATATAGAACCAAGAAAATTTGGGTTCCAAAATCATTTCTTGTTTAAAATTTTTTTGTAGGAAGGCTTTATAAAGAGATCATGTAGAAATTTATGGTACTTGGACAAAAAATAATCTCAATATATACAATTATATTATTCAAGTTTCAGGAACCTTATAAAGGTATATGGTAGTTATGTCACCTTTGGTGACAATGCTAAAGGAAATATAATGGGCATCGGCCAAATTAGTAACAATAAGCCAGTATTAATTTATAAATTAATTATTGTTGATGGTTTGAAAAATAATTATCTTAGCATATTGCAATCATGTGATGATTATTTTCATGTGAAATTTTAAAATAATTCGTCATATTTTTTTAATTATAAATATTATTTGGTATTTGCTACCTTGAGAAATGAGGTTGTATATTATTATAATCTTGATTCTCTAATTTATCAAAATGTTTAATGCTTATGCTCCTTTCATAGATAATCATTGATTTGGAGTACTATACTAGGTTCCATGACCCGACATAAGCCAGGGCTCGATCCAAAAATACACTAAGCCCACCTCCATAGGCCAAGGGCTGGCGACCCACACCAAAGGCATAAAAAACACAGGGAGGCCTTTTTGTATGTATCTATACACATAGACACACACATCCATATTAATTAATAAGTATAGAGTGAAAGAGTAAAAGGTTAAACAAATATAGAAAGTAAATCAATCATGCATAACCTATAGACAATATAAGAGTACAGTAGAGTAAACTAAAAATGAAATAGAAAAAAAAACACATCCAACTAGAAATATGTCCAAACCTGAAAAAAAACTAGAACAGTAAACTATTAAGAGATCCTGGCTCCTAAATCCCAAACAATGACCACCGTATGTGGGTCAAATTACTAGGTATCCCAAAGATTCTATAAATTTTTGGTCGACCATTCCGTCATCTGTAAAATACACAACACATGTGGAAAATTCTCATATAGGGGTGAGTTTATAAATACCCAGTAGGAAACCACAATAATTGAACGAGGAGTAGTAAGAGACAACACAGGAATGAAAGACAGTAGATAGAACATGGCATATTAAAAGATAGAAGCTCAACCAAAACCAAGAATAAAAGTAATCTCATCCATACACTAGGGGATAAAAATGATGAGTATATAAACTTCCCATTGAGTCTTTTCCAGCTATAGAAAGAGAGTAGAATCGTCCAACCAAAAGTGGAAAAATATAGAAAGAACATGGCATACCCTGTGTGTCTTCACCTCTCTTAAAAGTAGTGTAACAAAATAAAATGTGTGGAAACAAAATGATATATATATATATATATATATATGTGCTTGGGTAAAAGAATCCCAAATGAGATATTGAGGAGATAACCATCTCACATATCATCCTAGGAAAAATAGTTTCCATAAATTCTAAAATCTCATCAATGATTCCCAACATCTCATTTGTCTCCCCAGATGTAACCATCCATGCCATTCCATGCCTCGTCAATGTACCATATAGTTGGGGGGAACCAACTCAAGTATAGGACTTTCACATTAGTAAACCAGGGATTACAACCCTTAAGTTTGCATAGAGGACTCTCACCAATGACAATGGAAGGTTCCACTAAACTATCACAAGGTTCCATTCCCATGACAATGGGGGCTTCAAATCTAGTGTCATGAGTACTAGTCCCCAATGATGATAGTGGGTTCCACTCAATAAGGTAGAGGAATCACGCCCATGATGATGATGGGTTCCACTCTATAGGATGGGGACCCACACCCGGGTCTAGCCAAGGGGTTCCACTCTAGTCATCTAGGAGTCACTCCCTAATACATCATGGGGGTTCCACTCAGAATGTAGTGGTATAAGACCCATGCCCATGATGATGGGGGGGGGGGGGTGTTCCACTCCAATCATTGAGGACTCTCACCCTAGTGACAAATGGGGTTTCCACTATTTTAATTGATGACCCAAGCCCGTACAGATGGGGGGTTACACTCTGAAGGTTTCTAGGACCCCACTTCCCATCCTTTCTTGAAGGTCTACTCAATTTCCTTTGGTGATCCTATGTGATCACTATCGTCATCGAGCATCACATAACCTAGTGTTGTGGCCAGAACATTTGACATCATATCCCAAAATCCTCAATAGGGTAAATCAACATATTCTATGTGAGAAAACAGTCAAGATAATCAACTCATGGTCAAATATCTGAGTTCAAATGAAGGAGATACAGAACCTTGTTGTTTTCTAAAAGGAGGTAAAGGGGTGCATGGTGTGTGAGGGGACCTACATGGTGTGTGGTTCTACTCCACCACCTATTTTTGTCCCTAGCCAACACGCAGTTCCCATACCATTTATAATTACACACCATATTGGTCGACAACATGGTGTTTATGGGGTAACCGGGATTAGAGTCATGTCTTGCTGGCCGTGTTTGTGTATCGGACTTCGTGCCCATGTACAAGACCCTATGTTCATGTACCAAACCTTGTGTTCATGTTTTTTACTAAATGTCTGTGTACCTAGCTATGTAATTCCACACAAGTTCCCCAACCATGTGATCCATCACACAGGTCTCATCCAATGAAGGGTTACACGAAGTGTTTGAGAGCATACACATCATGTCATCCTTATGATTTCTAGGAACCCAAACTATTGCACTTATGGGTATACATGTTGTGTTTCCAACCCTATATAGGGTGTGTAGTCAGGTTATTGGTATAAATTCAGGATATAATTTATGAGCTTGAATATGTTCCTTTAGCATCGACTTTAGCCCTATCTTCAACTCAAAATCGTGGAAATAGCTGAAAAACACAGTTTCTTGCTATCGTTCATAAGGAATAAGCCTTAGTTCATCCATGTGGGTTCCACCATAAATTGGTTTCATCTCCCATACTTCCACAATTAATTAGTCAATTTTTGTTCTCCAAATGATCTCCCATGCCTTGCGAACATCCAATATCTTGCAATAATACATTAATCCATGGTTTTTTATCAATTCATCATGGTTTTGGGGGTTTTATTGGGATTGGTACCACCCGTTAATGTTGAACCGGAACCTAGGGGTCCTACTAATGGGGAATGTGATGAATATATTGTAGAAAATCCCAAAAAAAAGATTTAAATGATTGTTGACCAAAATTCTTTTTCCAATGATACATAACCATGATCCCGAGTCAGACAACAATGAAATTATTTAAGATTTCAATACTCATGCACATCAAATCTGTAACAATTAGAACATATAAAATATCAATGATGGACCTACTCAATAATTTTAATCAAATGGTATAAATCACCAATTGATGTGTCCTGTCTAGTTTTTTATTGATATTTGATGAAGAATGAGCTCACTAGTGATCAAGATAACCCTTGCATTCACTGCATCCTAATTTGATCTGATCTAGCATTTATTCATCATCTGATGAGATCCTACAATGGTATGAGGAAGGTGAGCGTCGTTTGTGATTCCATGATTTTGAGGATAACATTGTAAATTTCATCTTGAATATTATTTTATAGAATTTATTTAGGTATTAAATGAATGAATGAATGAATTCAATAATTAATTACTTCACTTAATATACTATTGACGGGCAAGGAGTTCGAGAACCTCCACACCAACTCATTTCATGTCGTTCCAAGGGTAAAAAACATAGTTTGGACTCAGCTGTTATATCATATTTCTAATAATATCATTCGTTTAATATTTATATCATTTTCTTTAAATATATGTGTCCACATAATACACAATAAATTCATTATTTTTATAAAATTACTTTTAGGGACACCAGGTCACATAAACTAAACCTACACTAGGTTCTCCCACTCCCAGGATCTATTGGGCATGTTCCCAAGTTTCCACAAAACACGGATCAAGGGGATGGTCTATCCATACATGGTCCTATCCTATCAATCCTTGATCACCATCAGGTACTCTACAAAGGTGGTTCTATCCTCGATGACCAAATCACACCATTCGATGATGTGTGTGGGTTCATTCTTGTATCACTTTAGCTTCAACGTGTGGAAGATGTCATGAACCTACTCTAGTTGTGGGGGTAAGGAGAGGTGGTAAGAAACCTCACCAACCATATGCATGATCTCAAATGACCAAATGATCTTTACGTATTTCTTTCCTCCCCAGAAGAACCTCTAAAATACATTTCATGGGGAGACTCTTAGGAAAATGTGGACTCCCTTCTCAAACTCCAAGATCCTACGATGATGATCTACATAAGATTTATGTATGCTACGGGCCATCCTCATCCACTCACAAATGACATGGATTTTCACCATCATCAGCTACACCATCTCTAGGCCCACTATAGATATAGAATCAACCTCTGTCTTGGATGAGGGTGACCTACATGGTCTCTCGTATAGTTCCTAAAAGGGTTCTATTCAAAGAGTAAAGTGGTAGTTATTGTTGTATGAAATATCAACAAAGGTAAGGTGATCCTACTAGCTCTGGCTGATGTCTAACACGTAATCCCTCATAACATCATCCAACACATTAATAGTTTGATCCGTCTACCTATCATTTTGGGGGTGAAATGATGTTTTCATTTCCATTTGGTTCCTAAATTCCAATTATAGGCCTCTCCTTTGTTGTGATGTAATTTGAGCATTACAATCACATAAAATCACCTAAGGAACCCCGTGAAGGTGAATGACCATTCGTGAGTACAAATACCTCAAACTAAAAACTAAAATTCACTACCTGATAGCAAGAAGTTCTCTAACTTCCTGAGAAAGTCAACTATCACCAAGATGGAGTCATTTACCTTCTCTCTGTGCAGAAATCATGTGAAAAAAATACATGGACATTTCACCCCATTTTCACTTCAGGATCTCGAAGGGCTACACCAAACCATCAGTAAATTCATGACTATCCTTCACCCACTAAAAGGTTATACACCAAAAGATAAACTCCTCTATGATTCATCTCATTCTGGACAACAAAAACTTCTTCTGAAGGTCTCTTTACATCTACCCCACACTGAGATGTACATCTAGGGGAGAAGTGTGGAACTATCAAATCTCCACCTCCTGCATCAGGACTCGAACCCCTATTCACCTCTAGAACAAGATGAAATTATTCCCCTCTTTTGAATATCCATATGGTGAGTCTCCTATGGATATTTTATTACACAATAAATCATAGTTGTTGTCTACAAGCTCAGACTCTCTCACACATTTAAGAAATAGAAAATTCATTAGCATCGACTGAAGAAAAGTCACACTCTCCTACTCTACCAAGGTCAGTTGCAAGGAGGAAAACAATTATGAAGCCTCCAGCACTACTCCAGAATGGGAGACCCGCATAAGGGAATATACTACAACATATACCCTCCCTGGAGTATAAACTATCTCGAATTCATAGTCTCGCAGGAACTCTAACGAGTATCATTCTCTCATGTTTATATCTCTTTGTTTGAAGACATACCATAGATTCTAATGGTATGAGTAAACCAAAAAGCACTCGCTTAAGAGGGAGTGTCTCCACATCCTTGGGGCAAAGAGTTATATCACTTCTAGTTCATGATTTTCATAGTTCTTTTCATGGGGTCACAACAACCATAACCCATAAGAAATGACTTCCTACCACAGCATCAACAAAAACATGATCCCAGCTCTTGCGAAATCACTATACCTTATGAACTCCACACCATCCTCTAGGAGTATCAACACTAGATCACTTTTCATCCTAAACCTCAACTCCTAAAAGTCCCTTTGACATATCTCTGACCATTTAAATGGATTCCCTTTCCATGTTAGGATATTCAAAGGGGGTATGATCCTAGAGAAGGCTTCCAAAAACCTCATGTAGTACACCACTAAGCCAAGAATTTTCTGCACATATGAATATTTTTTTGTGGGAATCCTAAGAAATCACTGCATCAATATTTTCTGGTTCCACGGATAAACCATGCTCATAAATATCCTTCCATATAATGTGAACCTCATGAATTCAAAACTAGCACTTCATGAACATTCCATAAATCTACTTCACTTGATGAAAATATAGAACCACCCTCAAGTTCTATGCATGATCCTCATCATATGTAGAGTATATGTGTATATTTTTTTAAGAATAAAAATAATTCCCAAGTATGTTTGGGAAACCTAGTTCATAAAATCCATAAAAATGGAAGGGGAATTAGTCACAATAAAGGGAATCACTAGGAACTCATAGTGTCTATAACAAAATCAGAATGACAACTTCAGAATATTGGTCTCGCAAACCCTCAAATTGTGGTAGTCAGACTTGAGATCGATCTTTTAGAAAATCATGTGCCTCAAAAAGAGTCTAAGAGATCATACATCCTTAAAAATGTATACCTTTTCTTTATTGTTTCATGGTTCATGCAATTATAATCAATGAAAAGTCACATGCTATCATCCACTTTTTTCATGAACATTAAAAGAGCTTCCCAAGGGAACACATTGAGTTTGATGAAACCATTATCATAGTTGTACTCTAATGGAAACCGTAGCTCTAAGAGATCAGAATGTTCCATACAATATGCCTCAGATGATGTCAGGGTAGTTTCCGGATGGAAGTCAATGCAAAAATCCATCTCCTGCCTCAAAGGTAGTCCCAAAACATCATCAGGGAAGACAACCATGTAGTCCTCTGAAAATGAATGAACCCATATTCCTAAAGGTCCTATTTCACTAAGGGATAGACTTTATGACTAATGGATGACGGGTTGTAGCCTCCTGTCCAAAGACCCCATTCATTCCGCCATACGATCTCTCTCACTAGAAAAGGATAATATCATCATATCAAAGTGTAGAAATTATACTTGTATATGGTTGTATTCAATCTAGACTTAGACCATTGATAGAAAATATATACCAAAGGATACATTATAGGGTTCCATCATGATGACCAAATGGTACCACATGAACCTATTTTCACTAAATATAGCTTTCACTATTAGCAAATCAAATATACCGAAGAATCATTTCATATATGAACCTTAAGAATAAGCTTCTAGGATAGTGTATCAACAAGGATATCTATCTCTCACACCATAATTATATGAATAAAGGAATAGCATGTTACTATGTCTAATAATACTAAAGAAAGAGTATAAAACACAAATTCATACCTCTAATCATCTTATGTGTTGTTGGATCATAAACCTCCAAATCATGTAGCTTCCCATGGTCTCAACTGCCAGCTCCGTAGGCCTTATATGATCCACCTAGTGGTGGTGGTGGAATGATGTCATAACATAAACCACCACCCATATATCCTCCTACTCCTCTACTAGCACTGCATCCCTAGGTACCTCTATTTCCCTACCTAGGAGATCCGTTGTCACAACACTGCCTCTTTCATGATGGTCCATCATCTATCATCATGTGATGCTCAGCAGGCCTGGTTCGTCAGTCTTGTTTCATGCGACCTCACCCATCATAAGTAAAGAAGAACCCCTCTACAACCTTTATTGGTGATCTGAGCTCCCTCTAAACACATTCTAGAGTATGATCATGGGGAGTTCTCCTCCACTGATATCCTAGCACCTGGTGTCTGCTAGATGTTATAGATGACTCAGCTCTATGGTTTCCACTACTAGCTCTAGCTATTTGGAGTCCTATAAATGAAATCTCGATATTATTTGTTCCTTCTATAAAACCTTGACATATGTGAGGATCCCGTATGTTAAAAACTGGTTTATATCTCTCAATGGAGTATCAAATAATATATTCATGCTTGGAACAAGCCATCCCAAATCACATCAAGGGACTACAGCAGAAGTTCTATGAACCTAGTTGAATACTCCACCACTGTCATCCCTCCCTATTACAACTCCATAAGATCCTGAATCTAAAATAATCACATACACGAGGGGTAGTACACCTCAAAGAAACATGGCTGGAAGTAGCTCCATGAGAGTACAGACTCATCGTGCATCTACGTACCAAGGCTCTACAAGTTCCATGATACTCTCTGGAAGAGGAGAGCTGTCGATGAAACCAAAAAATTCATCAGTGTCCAACTGATACTAATGGTACATACCACAAACTCTATCTAGACCTCTGCTACCTAAGCATATGGCTCACTACAAAACCTTAGTGGCATCAGGTGTTGGAACTCGCAGAGCATGATAACGTTGCACATGCCGTTATCCTACTCTAAAATAATAATCTACCACTGGATAGGTGTAGGTGATTCTACATACCCACCTTGTGAATGGATACATCGGCCTTATGCACCATCAATTGGACTCCCTAGCATGAGTGCTTCAGATGAGAAACTCTGACACAATTTTCCTAAACCTAACTAAAATACTGATAAGTGGTTTAGTCTGAATAGTATCCCAAGGATTGAACTACCTCTTATACCAATATGTCACGACCCGACCCATGAAGGGGATCGCGCCGTAACAACCCAAAGACAACCTCCATAGGCCTTGGGCTAGCGACCATCACTAAAAGCATAACTAACATGGGTAGGCCCTTCCTTATGTACATGTAGGCACACACACACACAACCATATTTATGTAAAATTGTATAAGGAAAGAGTAAAAGATGAAACACAACATGAATGAAACCAAGCATGCCTAACCACCTGATAGTACAAAAGAAAGATAGTGTAAATTGAAAAGGAAAGGTAAAAAATAAATTCCAACAATGAAATATGTCCCAACCTGAAAGAATTGGGAAGTTAAATTTTTAAGAGGTCCCAACTCTTAAATTTCAAACTTCAACCACCGTACAGGGTCCAACGTACCAGGTTTCCCAAAGATCATTTGAAATTGTGGTCAACAAATCCATCATCTGGATAATACATGACACTTTTGGGAAAATCCCTTATAGGGGTGAGTATATACAAACCTAGCATGACACACTAAATGCCGAAGGGGTTGTAATAAGAGATACTATAAGAGTGAATGAATGTCAATAGATACAGGTAAAGTGAAAGAGAACCTCTTAACCCAAACCAAGTGTGAATGTAATCTTATTCAAATATAATGGGATATACATGGTGAGTATATGAACTATCTATCAAGTCTTCGAAACCTATAGTAGGAGAGTAGACTCATCCAACAATGAGAAGCTAAACATGGAAAGGATGTGGCATATCTGACGTGTCTTTATCTGTCCTGGAATGTGAGTATCCAAATACATGGTTTGGAAATTGAATGATATATATATATATATGATCAGGTAAAAGAATCAAAAATTAGAGAGTAAGGGGATCTTTATCTCACAACTCATCTCTTGATAAAGAGTATAAAATAGTTCAAAAACCCCATCAACGATTCCTAGCATCTCATGCATCTTCCCAGACATTATTTTCCAAGACAAGCAGCACCTTCTCACTGTGCCACATAGTTGAGGGGGAATCAACATAAAGTAGAGGGAACGTGCCCCATTACCTCAAGAGGGTTCCACACTAAAGTATCCAAAGAGGACCTACTCCCATGCTAAAAGAAGGTTACACTCTAGAGTCATGATGAATGAAGCCCATAGAAATGGGCGGTTTTACACTAATGTCATGAGGACCTGTAACCTAAGATGATTGGGGGTTCAACTCAATAAGGTGGATGACCCACACTCATACAGATGGGTGGTTTCCCTATATAGGTTGAGAAATTGTACCCTGGTGTGATTGGGGGTTCCAATATAGTAATCGATGACCTATGCCTTAATATGTTAGGGGGTCCACTCTGTAGGTATCTGTATAGTACCCAGAACCATACTGATGGGGGTTTCACTCTAGTCATTAAAGACCCATGCCTTGATGCCAAAGGAGGTTCCATGATGGACATCGAGGACCATTTCCCACACCGATGGGGGGTTCCACTTAAAAGGTTTTAAGGACCCCATTACCTAACTTTTCTGGAGGGTATAATCAGTTTCCATTGGTGATCATGTGTGATCATTTTTGTCATCAAGCATTAACAAACCAAGCATCATGCTTGGAACATGTCGTATTATATATCAAAATTCATAGGTGGGGGTAACATCACGTTCTATATTGAAGAACACTCAAGATAGGACACTTGTGGGCCAAAATCCAAGTTCAAATAAAGGAGATACACAACCATGAAATTTACTCAAAGTAGGTCAATTGGTACACCATGTATGATGGGAACCACATGGTGTGTCATTCTACCCTACTACCTGATTGTGTCCTTGTACAACACATGGATTCCATCCCAAGTTGAAGTATATGCTGTGTAGGTGGACAACACGACATATCTAGGACAATCGGGAAAGGAGATGTGTCCTACAGTTTGTGTCTGTGTACCAAACCCCATATCCATGTACTAGACCCTGTGTCCATGTACTGAACCCTATGTTCTTGTATTCTATTACATGACCATATACCTTGCCATGAACATCCACTTAGGGTCAATGTTAGTTTAATCCATCACACATGTTCTCATTTGGGGAAAGGGTGCAATGTGTGTTGGAGAGCATACATGTCGTTTCACCCTTATGTTTTTCTAACATCCTAACAACTACATTTAATGGGATACAAATTGTGTGTTCATCCTCATACATGGTGTGTAGTCAAGTTTTCTTAACAAAATTTAGAAACAATTTATATGCCTGAATATGTTTGTTATGCTTCGATTTTGGCCCTATCACTAGCCTAAAATTATGGATCTAGTTGAAAAACATTGTTTCCGGAAATCATTCTCTAGGAATATACCTTCATTTATCCATTTGGGTTTCATAGTATGTTAGGTTCATTGCGGATCCTTCCAATGTTGAGTAAACAATATCTGGTCATCTAAAACATCTCACATCCCTGCCAACATCCCAAATCTGGCCACATTTCATCAATATATTCTTTAATTCCTTATTCGTTTGGATTCTAGCGGTCGGATCGGGCATGGTACTTCCTGAAAATGAAAAATTGGGACTGCGGGGTCCTATTAGAGATTAACAAAAACAATATTTGGAATAAAATAATAATAATAATGTTTAAAATAACTTTGTACAAGAGTTACTTTCCAACAAACATGAATGGGGATCCGTGGTCAGCAGTCAATGACATAATTTAAGAGTTCAAGACTCAGGAGCTTCAAATTGACACAGATCCATGAACTAGGATGTATATACTCAATCAATTTAATAAATGGGTGTAAGTCACTAATTAATGACTCTTACCTAGTTTTTCGGACTATAACTGAAGAAGAAAATGTCTGCAAAAAATCGTGATAATTCCTTTTGTTCGCTACATCCGAATATGATCTGATCTAGGGTTTCATCGTGGTCTAATGAGATCCTCCAATAGAAGGAGGAAAGAGAGTGTCATTGGTTATTCCAAGATTATAAGGAAAACCTTGGATA
This sequence comes from Viscum album, assembly GCA_963277665.1. Lineage (NCBI taxonomy): Eukaryota > Viridiplantae > Streptophyta > Magnoliopsida > Santalales > Viscaceae > Viscum > Viscum album. Next base: position 1,438,760,085 of record OY728129.1, read on the forward strand.
TTTTTCCATGAAAATAAATTTATATAATTCATGTAGGTTTTAAATGAATTGATTAATTAATTTAATAATTAATTATTTCACTAAATGTATCGCCATTTAGTGAGGAGTCCGAATGCCCTATAATGACACATTTTATGTCAATCATAGTACCAAAAATTCATTTCATACTCAACCATGGTCTATGACTTCTAATATGTTCCTTTTAAGATTTATCCCATTATATTTAATAATGTGTGTGTTAAAAATTTAAAATATATTTAATTTTTTTATAAAATTAATTCCAGGCACCCTGTGGCTCGAAATCTCACGTATTCTCAAATCCTAACTCTGGAAGTATATATAGAAACATTTCACATTCTTACATAGAAACAAATGGGTCTCTATACTAGTCTACTGTAATATTATCTAACATAGAAGGCTTACTAGGAAATGGTTATTGAGGGATCTAACAAAAACTTGAATTCCTAAATGATTAAGTCTACAACCCCTATCAAAATATGATATAACACAAGAATTATTATTAATTAAATATTTAAGTTTAAACTTCTCAATGTCTTGAGTTGGTTTAGATGGACTTGTTTTTCCCATATAGAGTTTATTATTTAAATTATTAGTACTATGTATATGTAATTTTATATGTCTTTTCCATGTATACATGGGTATTCTTTTTTCTCAAAAACTGATTTATATCTTTATTTTTTCAAGTATTCCAAATTTTTAGAAAAAAGTAGTGGACTTAGAGTTATGGCCTTATGAAGTGTCCATGTCCATGAGTTTTAGAATTAATAATTTGAATACTTTTTCTCAAAAAATGGCTATTGTCATAACTATTATGCTCATAGGACCCCTCAACTAAATAGAGTTATAGAAAGAAGAAATAAAACACTACTAGAGATAGCACTGACAATGCTTAATGAATATGAATTACCTATATAATTTTGGGTAATTTCTGTGAATATATCCTTTTATTTAACAAAGATGGTTTTATTTCGGCTTTTCTTCAAGAAACCACCTTTTGAGATATGGAATAGTAGGAGGTATAAATGAAATTACGTTATAAATTTTTGTTTCAAACACAATATTCATAATAATAAGGACAATCTAGGCATGTTTTCCTCCAAAAGTGATGAGGTAATTTTACTTGGTTATTCAAATTCTAGAAAATCCTATAGAGTTTTTAACAAGGGAACCAAGACAGTGTAAGATAATGTCTAGACCATGTTTGATAAGGCTAATCCACATGATCCTTATAATCCTTAAAAAATCCTTGAGGATTATATATCCATTCTGAACATAAATTCTAAACCATCTGATTTTGCTGTAAAACATAAATAAAATTCATCCCGTTATAAGGAACATTATAATCATAAACATGAACCAATATAGGACCCTAAGGTAACCAACCCTTCTTTTTATGTGGTTAGTAGGACTCTTAAATACCATCCTTTATATGATGTTGTTTGAGACATGGGTAAAGGTACATAAACTATAGCTTCTCTAAGAAACCCAGTTTGACATCAATAATTCTTGTCACCTTTTAAACCTAAGAACATCAATGATGAAATCAATTATTTATTCTCGAAAATGGATATTCAGGAAGAGCATAATCAATTTGAAAAAAATAATGTTGGTAATCTTGTTGAAAGACCCAAATACACCTTGACTATAGGTACTAAATGGTTGTTTATGAACAAGGTTGATGAATCTGGAACAATTGAAAGGAATAATGCTAGACTGGTTTCACAAGGTTATAGTCAAGAAGATGGTAAGGACTATGAAGATACCTTTTCACCAATAGCCAGACTTAAATTCGTAAGAATATTTCTTTCCTATATAATAAAAGTAGTTTTTAAACAATATTAAATGTACCTAATTAGTTTATTATTTTTTTGTTATATAGGTGAGGATGATTTTTTTAAACAACCCCTTGTATTTCAAAATCCTCACATTTCAAATCGTATTTTATTGTTAGGAATAGCTTTATATAGTTTGAGACTAGATACTAGATCTCGGTATGATAGGATAAAATCTTTTCTTATTTCAAAAGTATTTTCAAAGGGTATATATTATCCTACCCTATTTCTAAAAACATTTGAAAATATGTTTTAGTTGAAAAATTTTATATAAATGATATTATTTTTTGGATAATATACAAAATATTTATGTAATGGTTTTTCAGGGATGATGAAAATCTAATTTAAAATAATTTTAATTGGAAAACTAAAATTCATTGTTGGTTTTCGAATTTTACAAAATAAAAAAATGAACTATTAAAAACTGAATTAAATATACTAGAAATATTTTAAAATATTCTAATATATATATCACTAATATTATTGATAAACCTATGAGTACCATGTAAATTATAGACTATGTTGAACCATGGAAATCATTGGATCAAACTAGTTACATAAGTATGATTAGGAAAGTTTTATAATAAATAGAAGCTGGAAAAAACAATATTTTTAGTGTGTTTGTGTGTGTATTTTCATGAAAACCCAAAAGGGTCACACATGGTTAATGTAGAAAGGATTCTCAAATGCCTCAAGTATACTTACAATTTAGGATTGTTTTTCCCAAGAGGATAAGAATTTAACCATGTTATTTTTTCAGATGTGAATTTATGTGGACGCAAGTAAGATGGAAAAGGTACCTCTAGAACATGTGATATTTAGGAAACATCTCTAGTTTCTTGGTGTTGTGAGAATCAAAATTTCATTGCACTGCCAACTATTGAAGCTAAATTGATAGCTTTAGGTAGCTACATAGTTTATATTTTGTGGATAAAACAAACATTACTATAATATAGATATAGATTACAACATGTCCCTATAAGTTTTGACAATAAAAGTGTTATATAAATTATTAAGAACCCTGTATCTCACACCAAAAAATAAATATAGATGTAATACATCTCTTTTTGAGTGACCATTTTTGAATGGGTGATATAAATCTTGAATAAATTTTTGCAAAACATAAGCTTGATGATATTTTCACAAATCCATTAAATTAAAATAAAGTGAACTACATAAAACATGAATTAGGCATGATTAATTTTGGTTAAGATTAATTGTATGGGACTCACTACTATGTTTTACCCACTGTTGTGTTCTACCAACTGTTATGTCTTACGCACCATAATATTTTTAACCACCATTGGATTTTTCATCACCATTGGGTTTGACTCGCCATTAGGTTCACCTACCATTGTTATTTACTTGAAATTTTCAATTTATCGTAAATTTTTTTTAAGCCATTGTTTCTAATTTTTTTATACAAGTAATTTATTTATATAATTTTTAAATCGATTGAAATGAATTTTTTATTTTCATTTTTTAAATCCCCAAATGATATAAATTAAATGTTTATCTTATTCCAATGTTCTCTTCCTCATTCTATTTCTTCTAAGAAATGTTGTGACCCTTTATCTTCTGATCGTCTATCTTATATCACATTTTCTTGATACTTCTGAGTAAATAACCATGGATAGGATGAAGAGAGATTCATAATCTTTTTCAGATGAGTCACATCCTTCAAATAAGAAGAATGGTGAGAAAATTCATCCTACTGTAGTTAAGCTAGTGAATTTATAAGTTACCAAGGGAGTCCTTGTACATGAAAAAGAAGTGTATGATGAGTGGTTAATTTCAAGTAAATATTTAGTTTTCAATGTTCTTCAAGACCAGGGCTGGATAGAATGGTTTTCTTCTAATGATATTCCATTATATCCTAGGTTGATACATCAATTTTACCATTTTTTCTAGTTTTTCTTTGAGGAAAATAAATATTGGGTGAGAACAAGAATAAATTTCCATAAAGTTGTTTTCTCTCCAATTAAGTAGGAAATTTGTGTAATAGTTCCTCATGAAGGAGTTACAGACAATTATCTCGTAGCTATTCTAGATAGTAGAGATACTTTTTTATGAAGATAATTTAGCAGAGTTGAATGGTGATGAGATTCTAATAAAACCATTTTCTAAATAACTTCATGAAGAATGTATCCAACTTTTAATGTTTATCTAGAATATTATATCCCTGATGAAATTTAGGTTTTCTATGATTATATATCAGTATTTGTATCTATTATGTCACATGAAAAGTAGAGAAAATAGTAACCTATGAAGATATCTGAGGATTTAAATAATGGAGATGTTCAGACCATCTCTAATATAAAATTCCTTAATCTATCCTATGTTTATTTAAACCATGTGCAAGGACAAAGGTATAGTTTATAAAGGTCAAGAATATATAGTAAAGTGTGTAGTTTATTTTCATTTCCAGGGTTATTTTCAAAAGGATTAATATTAGATGGAACCCATGAGATAAATATTGGATTGATGATAGTGAAAGTATTTACGATGAATTCAATATAGTTGATCATTTATCTTGACTAAATAACTGTGTGGATCCTGGTTTGGAACTAGATGAGTTGGTTGGGTATTCTGATGAAGATAAAAAAGATGATGATTTATCTAGTAATAAGAAAAAGGAATTATTAGTGGATGAACATAGTGACCTGAATTTACCTCATATATAACCATATATGTCATTTGTATGACAACCCTTCTTTTATTACAAAATTAAACCTGATTTATTACATAAAACATCACTGGATACAACAAAGAAGTGTGAGAGGTTTAGTTTCTTTGGGGCTTAGGATCATTACATAAAAACATAAAACATGAAATAAAACATCTTTATTAAAAACTTCCTTTACATGACCACTATATTCCCTCGTACTTAGTATTGCATGGGATAACCTGAGGACATGCATAAGAAAAGGGTGAGTTATAAAGCGCAGTAAGGGAATACACAGGGAATAACATGAGGAGTACAATAAATGTTAGACATTAGGCATATCAATATATCACAAGAGAAACATGAACATAAAGGCATGATAAAGCATGATAATCATAACATGGAAATGTGGAAACAACACTTAACATGGAATTAGCATGAGACAAGGCCCATTGCACATGGAGAATGAGTAAATACTCATTGCACATGAATCACGATTAAACCCTAATTGAACTTGAATTATCATGAGTCAAAACTCATTTCACATGACGTATCATGATACTATACTTTAGCCAATGCATTGGAGTTCTATAAGGGTGCACCCTTCTTCACCATTTCATTGCATGCATAAGTGTGCCACATGGATCATAAAACATGGATTCATAAAACATAATCATTTATTACACGATAAAGGATTGTGAAATTCATACATGAAACTTTATAATCAATAAGTAAATGTGAAAAAAGGTGAATACTGTTGATGGAGAAATGAGCATGGTATTCACTACACAGTGGCATTGGCTTAGAAAATCAGTGCGATTTCGACAGCGTAACGGCGTGACATAAGAATTCATAAAAATGGTTAATGAGAGAGAAAGGGGTTCCTCATCATATTTACATGTAATTTACAGTAATGTGGTCATATAGATACATGTACCAACAATTATAATGGAAATTAGATAAATGATACAAAAGTATTGTTTGAATGTAAATGAGGAGAGAGAAGTTCCTTTCGGAATTTCGGCATAGTAACGGGTGTACATGGGAGGCATATAATGAGAGAGAAAGGGGTATCCCATCATTCAAACATAAAGAGGGAATTATGAGGGAGGTGAGAAACCATACCCCAACATTCATAATTGAAAATAAAAGGGCAAAACAACTTAAAGAAAACTGACAAAAATGAGAAGGGATGAAAAACTCATACTTGGAAGTGTGCTTCCAAAGGCTAAAGAGAGGCTTGAGAGAGGCTTCTTGGGAGCTTGGGTCACCTTGGGAAGATTATAGAGAGAGTAGGGAAGAGGTTGGACGAACTCAAAAGTATTTGAGTGAGGAGGAAGTGGGAGCATGGGTGAGTTTATATAGGAAAGGTGAGGGTATTCTTTATTATTTAGGTTTTGGTCCCCTTACATTAAATTAATCCAAACCACAAACAATCCCATGGTTTTCGCCAATGGTTTTTGGAAAAGGGAATAGGAAAACAATATTTCATAAGTCCAAAGTCTTAACTCTTAAAATAATAGGGTTGCTTATGTGGAGGTGAGTCACACTCCCATGGAAATTAATTTAAAAAGACAAGGTGTTTAACAAGCCTTGAGGGATCCATTAATGCTTTGAAAAGTAAGACAAACAAACCCAAAATCACATTATTTTAATGGTAAAACATCTATTGGCCGAAAAAAAAATCTTATAGTACATTATTACATCACTATTGGGTCATTATTATGTCATAAAACACATTATATATTTAAACGGTATTTAATTTTTACCCAAAAATTTGACTGTCTTAGAAAATTATGAAAAATTCACCATTGGATAATTTCAACATCCTGATTCCAGAAATAATATTTATTTTATCTAAATAATTTTCTATATATGTTAATTTTCACTTTTAAAATAAAAACCGACTTTTATCGAAAATTCACGGGTTTTGACAGAAATAGCTTTCAAACCTCAATAAAATTTATAATTGCATTCATAAAATTATAATAACAATTATATTTAATAAAATTTAAATTAATAATAATAATATTTTATTACAATATTAATTAATTCAAAAATACCTTAATTTAAAAAAATATAATTCTTAATTAAATAATAACTAAAAACACTATTTGTACTTTAAAACTATTTACAATGTATCAAAAAAAGAAAAGGAGGTATATTCATTATTATATAAAAAAATAATATAAATGAACATAGTACTAGTTATTTGTTACAAAACCCCTTAAAACAGTCGCATAAGACCCAAGGGTAAGGTGTGCGATGGTGACAAACTCTTGGGATGGCTCAGATAACATCGCTCGAGTGGTATTCTCTATCGACTTCCACTTTCCCCGTAGATGGTCCCATTCGAGCTTGAAATGGTGAAGCTTAGCTTGGGCTTGATCAAGAGTGAAGCCCAAGTACGCCACCTCTTTTCTAAGCTCTAAAAAATGGGCTTCGTATGGAGCAATTCTACTGGACGAGGACGTCAATTCTTTTTTCTGAGTAAAATGGATTTTTTAAATCCCTATGTTTATACTAATCATGTGATCACTATTCAATGTCTATATTAGCAATGGTCAAAATTCTTATCATAAAACCAATGAAGTTGAGCTTTTATATAAAAAAAAGAGACATTTAATTAGATCAAGAGAGATTTCCATTAATGAAACTTTGGGTCGTTACAATTTGTTTCCCGTAGTCTTCTTAGGTCTCTCCCTCCAAGACATATTCTATTAAAATATGGAAGCAAGGAAGAAAAAACGGATGTTTCTGGTGAATTGAAGTTTGAGAGTTCATCCAAATCCTCTGAAGGAAATTGAATTGATGAAAATAGAGATAATGGTGATGAGGATGTAGAAGATTATCATGTTATTGAAAATGGAGGTGGATATGGAAATGGAAGTGATGAAGGTTCTGATGGACCTGGTGCATTCATTAGGGTTATCGATATTGAGTTTTCGTGGGTACTTATCTCTTATTAACATTTATCGGGTTCCAGCTCTGAAGAGAGGCCCAAAACTTTGCGATGATGTTTATAGATAAACTTGAGAACATAAAGAAGCTTCAGTTGGGGGGGTGATCCACATATCTAGACAGTCACCCTATTTTTTTGATCTTGTTGAACCTTTTTTTGATGTATTTAAGGATGATGATAAGGTAGTTGTAGATCAGTCCATCTGTGAGTATATGGAAGTTGATCTTTCTATTTTTGTGCTAAAAACTATTATGCAGAGTTTTGTTGTGCATTTTATTGTTGTACCTATTTTTGTGTGTCTAAAAATGATGTTTATCGATGTGTATAATCTTTAATAATGTATTCTATAATATGGATGGACCCAATGATTAAGGAATGGGATAAGTTTCCTGGAATTACACCAAAGTATGGTGGACCCTATAGTCAAAATTTGGGGAATCCTAAGGGATCAATGGTAGATATGATGGATGATGATGGTGAGTCATAGAGGTTTTATTCTAATAGAGTATATTCACCTTCTATTCCACCAATTATAGGTGATTTTTTAAAGTAAGTGGATTAGATTGTTTCATCCATAAGATTTCTCTAATTTCATTTAGTTGTTCAAGAGTCACACTCCCTTGGTTATCAACATCAGTGGTAAGGATTCAATAAATTTCATAGGGGTTTTTAAGAAACATATTCATCCCATGTTTCTGCTTCACATTCATGAAGTGGATGTGGAAAATAGAAGATTTGTAAGTGATATGGAAGCACGAAAATCTATAGTGGAGGAAATTAGGTCTTAATTTGAAGAATCAATTGATTCTATGTTATAGAGGATAGAGAATCTTACTTTTATAAATTATTCATCAAGTTATCCACTTCCACCTTTTGATGTTGAGGTGATTAGGTAAGTGGTAAGATATGATCATCATGTTATCTTAGGTGATGTACCTAATATTCCATAAGAAATTATGAGAAAAACAAGGAATAAAATTTACCATGTTCATATGATGGTTAGGGAGTATGTAAAATATATGAATGCGGATAGAGATTCCATCACAGAAACTATAAATTATTATCTATCTTGTATATACACCAATAATTATCTAAATGATCATTTTATGTTTCTTTCTATAAATATGAGTATTCTTCGTATGACTCAAGCTTTTAATGAGAAGGTGAATCGGTTAAAATTCATGAATCTCAGGGTTAAGTTTTTCATGTAAGAGAAGAAGAAATTTGTTAGTGATATGGTAAGATATAGAAACATAATAATAGATTTTATAAATATTATGAAACCCTATCTGCATGTTTCTGGAATTTTTGTGGTAGATCAGGATGCCATTCATGTTACATCACATCTGACCCCCCACTTTCTGCTCCAAATTTAGTTAGACCATGTGTAACCAGAGATCCAAATTCACACTTTCCATATCATTTCTAGACATTCATCATAACTCCTACATAGGAAGTTCAATATCTTATACCAATCATTATCTATTTTTCGCGTTCTCTCACAAGTTCTCTTACAACCATTCATGTAGATACTTCATGTTTTGATGCTGAACCTTCTCCATAAGAAAAAGGGAAGGGAAAACCCCATTGCATCCATCAACTTGTCTTCAAAATAATCAATAACTATAATTTTTTTATTTGATGGGGTTTATTTTCATATAACTTTTTATTATAAATTTTTGTATGCCCTTAAATTGATTTTATTAATGAGAATTATCTTTTTTATATTATGTTCTTTTTCATTTCTAATTTTATGTTCAATTTTTGATAATCCCAAAAGGTGTAGAATGATATATGGATTTTATTTATATACTATTATTCTACAGATACTGTTTGGATATTCATTTCCATATATATGTAAATTAATTCCTTTGATACCATCTTTTCTTTTCTACTGTTTACTATCCAATTGATTTTGATACCATGTACCCTTTCATTATCATTGATACCATTTTTATAAAATTCCATGATTTGTGATCATTAAAAGGTGGTATATTGTTGGAAGAATTTTTTTTAATTATCACAAAATCATGTTAATTATTCTATTAATGAGTTTTATTTTTTATTTTATAATTTTTTTCATATAAGGTAGATTGGAAATAATCTAGAGAAGTGTTGGAAAGACCTATCGCCAAACATGACTTGTTGTTGAGGACAAGATATTTGGATAAGTGATGAAATCACCTATCGTTAGAGGTGATCCATATATATTTTATAATGTTTTGAAACACTCACTACCAGATATGAATCTCTATTGGTGATGATAAATTTGGAAAAGTGTTGGAAACACCTACCATTAGAGATGTCCTATAGAGATTTAACAATTTATGGAAAGGACCTGCCATCAGAAATGAGTCACCATCGGGATGAAAAATTGGATATGTATGGAGGTTAAATACCCCCAAAGGATGACTCTCTATAAGACTAACTTCTAGCAGAGTAAAAATTTGAGAATGTGTTAGAATGTCCTACCACCAGAGATGAGTCAATATTGAGCCTGATTTACTGCCATGTCAGGTCACTACCAGTGTTGTGTAACTATTCATTAGAGCCACCTTCATTATTTCTATTTATTTTTAATTAAAAATTTATAATAGATATATTATTGAATTTAATGATGGTAGTAATTTCAATGATTGTTAATAAACTATTGCAGAGATTTATTAATGTTTGTGTTAGTTATCCTTTGTAGGGAGTAGAGGATCTAGATGATTCTTACTATATATTGTTGTTAAAAGAAGTAGGAGACCCCATCATTCAGATATAAAACAAATACAAACACAAGAAGAGATAGAGAGAGATAAACAGGCACACATGATGTGAGTAGAAATTTTTTTTCAAGAACACGAATCAAGACACTTCCTAAGATCTTACATATTGTATCTTTCTTACACATTATGGAGGAATTGTGCAACCAACAAAACATTTAGTTTCTTCTCGCATTCCGAACAACATAGTTCACAACAATCTATTCTACATCTATTTCCTAAAACCAGAATCGATCCTCATTTCACATTAAATTCAAGTGATCAAAAGTTTTAAGGATTATGAGATAGAAAAATGAAATCTTTAGACATATTTTTATTTTCTATTTCTATCTATTTTCTTTATATTATGAGCAGTGTGTGTCTAGTATGTATTTTTAGCACACACATTATCTCTATTATTATAACTAGACGATCCTAGATATCAACTAAAACTATATTTACTCTTTTTTCCCACGTGTTGTGTTATAGGTCCCTATATGGAATGTGATTTGTTTAATTACCACATGTATTTTGGAAGAGGTACAGGTGTTGTCCAAACATCTTTGTTTTTGTATACCCAATTCATGTTGTGGAACAAATATTATTTTATATAATCTATGTGGAAGTTGGTGATTTCCAAGTGGAGACGATTAAGTCTCATCTTGTTACTGAACCAATTTTATTTATTTTATTGTGTGTTTTGTTTTTTTATTTCTACACTTAATTTTATTTTTTTAAAACTATAAACAAACCCACTACATTGATAATTAGTATTAATTAGTGAATATATAAGGTTTTTATTAATAACATTGATTAAAAAATTTAAAGGAGTTTTCAAAATTTCTCTAACTGAGACTTAATCAATCTTTGAAAAATCTTTTAAAAGATCAGAACTTATATTGATCCGCTATTTAGATTAACTAATATCCTTTAAATTAATTTAGAGGAATTTTTTTAAACCTGTTTTAGATAGACTTTTTTTGGGTACTCAAATCACCCCTACCCCTTCTTGAGATACTCACTCTACCCAATAATTTATTATATTTATAATTATATATTTATAATTATGTATTTATAATTATATATAAATAATTTTTAAATATATTCTAATAATAAATATAGATATTATATTAATATATATATATATATAATTATATAAAATATCAATGTAGTTTTGACCATGCTCTAAAATTATTAAAATATATATAATTATTTTTAAATATTTATAATTATAAAGAAATAATTTTAAATATATTTATACTTATATATAAATATTTTTAAATATATTTATTTATAATTATAATTATAAATGAATACATATATATATATGAAAATACATATTAAATTATAATAAATATATTTCATATAATTTTATAAATATAAATATATATTTATATTTATATATTACCAAATATATATATATAATTATATATAGATAAATAGATTTATTATTATCAATAAATATTATAAATATATTTATAAATAATTATAATTATAGAAATATATATATTTAAATAATTATAAAATTATAATAAATAAAATTTTTATATTTATAATTATATATATATAAATATATTTAAAAATAAATACAAATATTTATGAATATATTTATTTATAATTAGAATTATAAATAAAAAATATATTTATAATATATAGATTTTTATAAATATTTGTAATAATATAAATAAATTATTAATATTAGATCCTTATCGGTGCTTTTTTAGCACGTATAAAGATACCCCTTTATTAGTGTTAGAGTTGTACTGCTGATAAAGACACGTTTTATCAGGGATTTTTTAGCACCGATAAATGGGTATCTCAATTAGTGGTAAAAAATCACTGATGAATATGAGTTTAATCAGTGCTTTCTATTTTAGTGCTGATAAAACTCCTCTTTATCATCGATTATTTGAAATTGATGATAAAGACCTTATATGTTCTTCTAAAAAGAACCCTAATAGAGTGGTGTCACTACTCATGAATTTAAGATTTCACAGAACCAAATCCTTGTCATTACTGCCAATATTATGGTCGGGCCAAACTGTGTTCGCCAATCGACATTCTCTATTAATCTATCTCTCCAAATCTAAGGTATGTCACCTTTGGAAGTACTATTTCTTCAATCTCACCACACCAAACTATACTACGTAGGTCGTCACTTCTTCTTGATTAAGCGAACAAATAGCCTTGATAACTACCATCCTTATTTTATCTTGTTTGATTAAGAGTCTCTTATCCTCATCCTTATCCACTATAACCTTTTCTTTTCTTCTTCTTCCTCAGCATGCTATAGGACAAAATATAGGGTGTTGGGATAATCGATTTTTCATTTTTTTTTCTTTAGGGAACTAGCATGTGTGATCTCTCTTCTAGGATTATTTGACTCAGTTTTCTAAGATTTAGGCCTCTTTATTGAATGTAGTGAGTTGTAACTAGGTTTGACCCATACTTATCTCTTTAATTTTGGAGGTGTTGATTGCTTGGTTTTTTTATTCATTTCATTGACTTCTAATAACATTATTAATTACATTCGTGGAATTAATTGGATGAACGAAATGTTTTCTATTAGTTTCTAATGAAAGTTAAATGTTTTTATATTAAAAAATATAATTTTAAATTGTTTTTCAATTCCTTTATGCACCGCCTATTTTTTAAATTTCCTGCATAACCCTTATGAAGTAAGTGTTTAATTTAAAATTCTATTATAGTCTTCAAAAATAATTTTCAATTGGTTCTTAATTTTTACTTGGAATTTCAAGTAATACATGAAATTCAATGTGTTGGTAAAGTGTTTTATGTTTACTTTTGAAAAAAAAATGAATGGTACGGAAATGTATCTTGACATAAGAAATGTATATCATGTTTATTATTTTTTTGTTATATAAGATTTTAAAATTGTATACTTTTACTGATTTTATAGTCTAACATTTTATGTTAGTATAATTTAGTAATAAATTTTTATTAAATATTTATACATTAATATTTTTATTCATTTATAAATTAATATACTTTTATAAATTTTTTAGTAAATCATATTTTCATATATAGTTTAAATATAAATTTTTATTAATTATTTATACATTTTTAGTTTTCTAAATTTATTAAGTAAATTACAATTGTATTTTTACTCTCTATAAATTATTATACTTTTGCACATTCAAAAATTTCACTTTTAGATATTATTATATTATACTTTTATACATTTTGAAAACTATATTCTTCTATAAATCATGCTTAATTTTATAACATATATGTACTTTTATATAATTTTCTACATTTATATACATTTATAAATTTCTTTATATTTCATTAATATATATATTTATTTAAAAAATTTATATAATTTTATAATTATTCATACAAATAAAATTTTATTCACTAATAAAAACATATTTACCATTATAATTCGTACTTTTACACCTTTATACTTTTTTAGTTAATTAATAGTTTAACAATTTTATACTTCCATAAATTTTATATCTATAAATTATACTTTTATATTTTCATAATTTTTTAAAATGATTATTATTTTTTCAGAAAATTCATATGGAAAATTAAGATTTATTTTATTATATTTAATTTTTTTAAAATCAAAACAAATAGAATTTGGATGTGTGAATTTAATTGACTGTTGAATGATTTTCAAAATGAGATTTGATTTTTTTGGATTTCATGTTCAACAATGTACATAAATGAGAACTTATTCGTTTCTTTTTTATAATTAAATTGTTAAACCTTCATTTAATCATAAAGGAGTAAGTTATTATATCACTAGAGTTAGGTCTCAAACCATCTAGGAGATAAGACACCATAATAGATAAACAATTCAACAACTAGAAAATGTTGGTAGATCTTGGTTTTTTGATATTAATGATATGATATTTTTTGTGTTTTCTATTCTTTCACAATCTGAGTATGAAATTAATGACTGGGAATTCAATTTTAGTGTTGAAAATATTTTAAAAAATATTATAATTTCTATTTTTATTTCTGAAAATAATTTTTTATTCAACATCTTTATTTTCTATTATTAAAATGGTTCAAAAATAATGTATATTTTTTCCATTATTGAATTCTATATCCTTATTTTCATTAGTTTTATATTATAAATGTGATTTTATGGGTAAATAATTGGTTTTGATGTTAATAAATTGATTTTTTATGTTTTAGAATGAGGGTGATATTTTTGGATTTCAGGGGTGATATAAACAAATGATCTTTTAAATATCACATTGATATTAAAATCTAGTTTTTTGATTTGAAAATATATTGAATAGATTCATCAATTTTTTATAATGGAGTATTCTCTATCAATGGGATGAGGTGTATCTAAAATTATAAATCCAATCTCGTTTATGGAAAAAAGAGTGTTATTTTTATTTATATGATCATATTAACTTATAAAGCCCCCCAAGATATAGAAAATATAACCTCCTACGTAATATATATTGATAATAAGACCATGGAAACAGTACATCACTAACACTATACAACTCATAGGATATACATTGTGACCTCACACCCACAAAAGGCGAATTTTTTTTAACCACATTGCTACTCCTAAACTGATTTTGAAACCAACATCTCTTACATTGTTGGAATTATGGTATTCCTCCAAAACTACATATTCTCTCTAATTTGGTGTTACCTTTTAAGGGGATGTATCTTAGAAAACAAAATTAAATTATAACTATCATCTTCATCATGTTTATCTCCTTGACTTTTATTATTTCATTTTCTCTCATGACACTCATCCCCCATATCTTTTGTACATTCACCTAAGTTTTTTGAAATACTATGAGTAGCAGTCATCCAACTCTATATATCATTGAACATTTTGTGTTAATTCATAAGATAACACATACCACCACTGGACTAATTATTTTTTAAATTCAATTACCCATTTCCTTCCAATCATGTAAAAAATATTTGAATCATGAAAATTTTGGGTTGCCCTTATTTTAAAGTTCCATTTTCTGTATTTGTTTTGCATAATATTTATATTGAGGAATTAGATAGGATGGATATTAATAGAAAATATATGAATTCCAATCGTATGAAAAATTATTATTAAGATGTGGTGAAATGGTTCATCAAGTTTGAAAAATATCATATGTCTAACCCTTATAAAATATTTTTTCCATGTTTATACATTTTTTATTCAGGACTAATTAGTCCTGATGAGTTTTAAGAACACTTGATATATCAATGAATAGATCAAATTTTAAATATTGGAACATACATAGGGAAAAAGAGAATTTAGATAGTGACTAGGATAAAAATGCATTTTTTGGATCATCTAATATGATTACATGTGTGGAAAATATATAAGACTATATCGAGGATGTGATTATAAGTGTGAGTGATGATGGGTATCTTATTAAGAAAATAATAATGATAGTTTAAGATGAACTTATTGATTTTTTAAAAATAATTGAGAATTTAAAGAGTTGTGGAAAGATTCCATTGTATGCTGGTTTCAATAAATATACAACATTATCAGTCATACTAAAGCTTTATAATTTAAAAACTATTAATGAATGGAGTGACACCAAATTTACTGAACTATATAGTCTCATGATTTATATGATCCCAGAAAATAATGAGATTCCAAGCCAAATACATGATACTAAATTAATTCTACATTCGAAGGGTGTGATATTTAAAAGAATACATTCCTACTTAAATTATTGTATACTATTTAAAAAGTACCAAAACTCACATAAAAATTCCCAAAGTGAGTTGCATTTGGATATAATAAAGATGAATAAGGTCCAACAAAACTTATATGGTGAATTCCAATCATTCCAAGGTTTATGCACCTCTATGGATTTGAGGAGATTGTATAGAAATTGTAGTGTCAAAGAAATACATGAAATAAATATGGGAAACATGACAACTGGACAAACTCTCCTCAATGGAAGAGAATTGATCAAGAGTATACTGAATTTGGAAGTGATCCAAGAAGCCTTCATCTTGCTCTATCTACAGATGGAATGAATCCAATTGGTTTTCAATGAATACTCATAGGAAATGGCCAGTTATGTTTCTAAATTATTACTTGCCATTATGGTTATGCATGAAACAAAAATACATTATGTTATCTATGCTTACATCAGGACCAAAACAATCTGGAAATGATATTGATGTTTATATGGATTCATTGGTCAAATATTTGAAATTATTGTGAGGTTTAGGTGTAACAATGTATGATATTTACAAAAATGAATATTTCACATTGAGTACCATGTTTCATAGGATAATAAATTACTTTCCTTGTTATAGAAAATTTTTAGGCTATAAAATTAAAGTGAATCAAGGGTGTCTTATTTCTAAACAAGTAAAACAGTCGGTTTAGTTGAAATAGTCATCGAATATTATGCTTCTAAGACATCACATATTCCTACCCACTAACTTAAGTAACAATATTGAATGACACCTGTCGATGGGGGTTTAGGGGAATGTATATCACTTTATATACTAAAAGTAGATTCAATATTTTATAATGTAAAATATATGGAAATTGCTTTTTTAATCTTTTGTAGAATAACCCTAGGAAAACTGGTAAGAAAAAAAGATCAGTTTTTTCTAAATTACCATGATGGAATTGTATATACGTAAAATATTTTATTAATGTTATTAATGTTGAAAAAAATTATGTTATAGTGTTATTCATGCATTACTAAATAAACCTGATAAAAATGAAGGAATTAAGTTTAGTTTTGACATGATTGACATGGGAATTTGAGAAGATTTAGTGCTAGTGAAGGGTGAAAACATACATTTATTCCTCAAACTTCTTACACTATTTCTAGGTTTGAGATATATTAGTTTTGAAACATCATGAATGATGTAATGTTTCTAAAGAGTAATTTATTGAATATCAATAATATCGGGTCACTGAATGATGTAATATTAACTATTCTAAAATAACATGACCGTCATGTTTTGATGAATGATCTAATGCTTATAGCATTACATGTCATTTTTTCCAAGAATGGTCATCATACATTTTCCAAGATCTGTTTCTTTTTCAAATATATATGTAGAAAATTTATTGAACCACTGAAATTTCCTACTATATAAATTGAAATTGTTGTCATATTAGCTGAATTGGAAATTTTCTCCCCACCTGTATTCTTTGATACGATGGTTCACTTGGTGAGAGAGATATGACTATGTGGTCCTCAATATTATATTTTTTTTACCCCATTCTATGTTATATGAATATTTTCAAATGGTATATTAAAAATCAAAGATGGTAAGAGGGTTTCCTTGCAGATTAATATATTGTTAAGAAAGTCATTGAATCTTTTATCTCATGCATGTAAGGTGTGGAATGAATTAGTCTAGCGAAATATCATAACAAGGGGTAGCTATTAGGTACAGTAATTTCTAGAATAAATGTTGTCATAATGAATATCATATATTGGGATCAGACCCACATTTATATTTTCCATAATAGTTTAGAGGGTGACCTATATGTTGAAACCCATGAAGAAATTATTTGTAACTTCAATCCATCAAGGGATGAAATCTGGATATCAAATAAACTTAATACACAGTTTATAGGATAGTTTCAAGAACATATTATAAATGAATCATGATAAAATGAATTTAGTTTCATAACAACATTGATGGCTAGCCAAAAGATCAGGTGTGCATGTATTATATTATAATGATTAAGTATTAATTACCAATCAATTCCATCTAGAGGATAATCTTCTAATCATTTATTAAACATAGAATAATAAGAAAATGGGACATGGGTGGGGTAATAAAAATGGGACTTGACCTCGTCCGTCACGAAATGAGTTAAAGATCATAACAGGACATGTCATTTCCATAATCAGAATCATCAAAAGATTCCCATTCAGATTAGAACATACCCTTGTTGAAGATCATAAAAATTTCTATATGACCCTTACCTAACAACATAGAGTAGGATCAGGTAGACATAGTCGGAAGTGTGTTAAAGTAGTCCTTCCTTTTCCTTCTCTTCAAAGTATATGGGGTGAATCACTCGTTGTGGGTCTCCTTCCCTTTTCCAGTTAAGTGTGCATCCTTAAAAGAGTCATGACCACAGTTTCTTGTTTCCTTTAGGGGGTAGAATAATCCATACCATCTACAACACCCTCTAAATCAACCTGATGGGTTATAACATGCTCTATGGAGTCACTACCTAGTTCATTAACAGATTTACCCACCTACACATTCGTATCCAAGATAAGATCCATACAAAGTGTCCCACCACTTTGGAAGATTGCACTAGGACATGCATTCATGTTAATATTTAGAGAATCAATTAAAATAGGAGAACTAAGATTTGGATTAATCATTGATGAAGAGGTCTTACCCTTCAAAACATCATCCTCAGACAAAATCTTTTTCCAGGTTGTATGTCTATCAACACATGCATTATTCCACCCCTGCTAAATCGTACATTTCATTTGAAAATATGTCTCAGGATTCTATTTTAAAGAAAAAAAGAGAAAATAACATTTTTATGACTTGTGTCTTTAAAATGACCAATTGTCTAAAAGTCATAAAAATGAGGAAGTTTCACATAATCCCCGTTTAAATGGATTCCTCATCCATAGATGATAGATTGATATTGTGAATTAAGAATATACTTAAATCAACCTCTTTCAATATCCTTGAAAAGCGTCCACAATTTTCTGTCTCGGTGGAACCATCCATTTTAAATTTGAATACCCAAAATAGATATATATCAAAAAGAATTTTAGGTTACCAAAGTATCTAGTTGAGGACACAAATTATGATTGAAACATGATCTCTAGTATTCTTTAATGAAATTGGGTTGAAACAGATGTCCCATTATTGAATGAAAATCATACCTGGCATTAAAGAAATTGATACAATTCCCCAAGACCTACACTTCATTTCCTTTGATGAAAGAAGGATATGAAACAAGCATCGACTCATGGGTATGCATATCCAGTCAGAAGAGTTCCAGATAGAAGTTAATTTCTATCCCACATCATAAAATGTCCAAAGCCTTCTTCTAGTGGGAAGAACCATCATAACAATAGTAGAAAATATTCAAATCTTAGATATATCTTATATATATTATTTATTGTAAATAACATGAGTATTGTTACCATTCTTAAAAATATGATCTAGAATAAAATCCTTCAACTCCATAAAATGCATTCTACCTGAGTCCATCTCTATAGAAGAGTTAACAACAGTCATCAAATAAATAGATTCATTATTGATAATGGGAACCGCCCATGTCACTACGGCTTTAGGGATGGATCTACGGTTCCCACCAAAACCATGATCTGGAGGTATCATTACATCGTGAGCCGCCAAAACCTCCTGATAGATAGAAGAAGTCAACTTTTTCACAACGTCATCATGTCCCAAGTCCTTATTCCTCACTGAAGAAACATGATCACTGAAGACCTAAATCATCATAGAATGATTTGGGACATTTCGATCAATCCCAACTGTCTATTCACCTAGATCGATTCCTCCTAAAATAAACACTATAGGAAAACTCTTACTGGTCGCCTTTATCCTCCCTATGCTCCACTGTTCAATTACTGATCCAACCACAATGGGAAATTAGACCATAGATATCATATATATATGAAATTGAAAAAGATTTGAAGGATCCCACAACATCAGAACAAGTACCACCATCACTAGAAGTGTCTTCGTTCATTATAACATATCAAATAAAGTGTGGTAGTGCCATATTGGTCATATCAACACCATTAAGAGGTCGGAGACACCATTGGCCTGCTCTGGATCCCTCTCCCATTCCATTATGTAATTAATGGGTATACATTCTATAAAAATAAAATTTATAAAGGAATTACCATGAAAAATAGTTGTGATGCACTTTTGGCTGATGTTATTCAGGTATCTAGTACTATCGATTGAAATCCAATTTATTTGAATATGTCATACTTTGGCATCATAAAATATATAAAGGAGTTAGATTATACAAAATTCAATGTTTTTATTTTTTAATGGAAGTTGGTTGATACCAGGAGTGTTGTTAAAATATATTAATTAGGATATGTAAAATTAGATTTTAGTAATGATGGTTACAAATAGGAACCACTTATAATGGAATTATAGGTAATGAACGTATTTTAAATTCTAGAAACTAGAAATTGAAATTGGTTAATTTTTATGTTATCTGCGAAAAACATTGAAGGGTCCGATAAAAATTGAACTATGGATGAACCTCTTATTAGAATGTCACAAACCATTCATAGTAGTTCAAATATAGGTAGGGTATTATATGTTAGAGGAGACCATAATTAAAGGATTTGGATACTCGATAGAGGGGTTAAATCAATTCAAACATTTAAAAAAATGATTTCAACAATCAGGTTATATTTTTTTAGAATATAAATTGTGTTAAATCATGTAATTATATGTTCACTACTTCTATTACCTAATAAAAATTTAATTTTGAACCAATTCTGTAGATAATGACTTCTACACATGTTGATGTTTTCAATCCCAAGGAACAAAAATTTTCTCAACCTGCTCGTACTATCAGTGCATAGAAACAACAACATTTTGCACATGTCAATTCTACATGTCCATAGGGGAAACATATTTATGATGTTAAACCTATGAAATTGATTGAAGGTTAAGAACCAACATAAAAAAACATGAGCACCGTAGCATGATGGTGTCATAAAAAATTATTAAGGAGGAAAGAAAAGGTATAAAATTCAAGGACAGACAGAATGTGTGCATGCATTCTGTTACCCCCAAGAAGTCCATGTCCAGTAGTTTCATTAGGCTCATCACTCATCATATTGTAATTATTATTGTACATTCATGGCACAATGTTGTTCCCATGCTTAAGACACTGATTTGGGGAGTGATTAAAGTAACATTATGATAACAATTCTTTATTTTACTAAAAAATAAAATAACAAAACAATAATTTATTCTTCAATATCCTTTATAGAGTCAAATAATAGCATGGTAATACCATAAGAAATGTTTTTGTAAGGATTACTAGAAAGTATCAAAGTGTACTTTTTATAATACTTATAAAATTTTATCTCAAAGATACTGATGGTGAAATAGTCTGACACCCACCACATATGTATGAACACATGATAATCCATGAAGCGTGGGTTGTGTTTACTAGGAACCGTGAGGAGATATATTTTTAGGTACATTTTTTTGTTAATACAGTGTTTGAAAATATGTGTATTAATCACTTTCATTGAGAATTTTTTATTTATGAAACAAATAATGAGTGGTGAAAATATGCAATGGGAAACAAAACCAATGTACCCCTACTAAATAGGAAAGATGAGGTACAATTCACTTTAAAAAATTGGTATGTATTTTAAATCAAACATAATACTTTTATGTGACATGAAACAACAACATAATTATATCACATTATTTATATGCAGATTGATGAATCCAAATCCAAAAGCACTTCCATCCCATGAAATGTTTTATTAAATGAGGCATGTACAAATAAATATGGGATACTAAAATATGAAAACAGAAAAAATCTGTGGGAATCATAACTATTTATGACATAATAGAAAACATTAAATTACTATTACATAACAATGATAACTTATTTTCCTATATTTTTAATCTGAGTTAGACACATGAATCATCAACAGCTATATCAGATGAACACCTACTTACAGTAGCCTTAAAGTGTCCAAAATAGTGTGGATGCCTCATAGGTTAGGGTTTTGGGGTGAAACCCCAAACATATTTTGAGAAAAGAAAATAATATGGGATAAAGATAAAAAAATTAATACTTTCATTCATGATTAGCCACCCTTGAAGTAAAATTTCATTAGAAGTCATAGTTTCTCAAAAATGTCATTGGTGGGGAAGAAAAGAGAGAGAAAAACTCAAGAAAACCACTATGTCAGGATCCCCCTTTCCCACTAGCTTTGAGGAAATAAATTCCACTCAAAAAATGTCTTGGAGGACGTAATCAATATTCTAATAATTGTTTCTTTGAAATATGAATTAGGCAGACACTGATACTATTTCTGTATTGATATTTTAAAGGGTTAAAATTATTTTTATTTATATCTATCAACATCAACCCATTATATTTGAGTGAGGGATATCATGCGTTATATCCAAGAAGACACCATAAACAACAAAAACATCCAACAGGTCATGTGAGAATGGGGATTTTCATACCTGAGGAGTCGAGTATAGAGATTATTGTTTCACATTTGGTCACAAATATTTATATGGTTGAGAAATATGTTATAAAATATTTAGCATGAACATAAAATCTTTTAAAAAATTTCAATAAAGAGTTAAAAATTGAAAATTTATTTTTCATGCTAAACATTAAGATTTAATGAAAAAATGTTTGAACAAATGAATGTTATTATAGATAGAAAAATGGAATGAGTTGAAATTAATGGTTGTATCAACATGATCTAAACGATCAACCGACCAATAAAAAATATCTTCATAAAGAGCCCTTACCCCACACAATGAATATCTGCATTTACTAACATGGTATCTTCTTAGAGAGTCAAGTTTACAATTTATAATTAATCACATAGTTAATTTTGAATAACAAATGTATGGAGAACCTCTCTCGGTATTCAATTATCATGAGAATGTAAATAAAATCCTCATGTATGAATGGATATAAGTCTCAATTGTAATTGTATATAATAGGTGTATTTTCAAGATTTGTTTGATAATAATTGATCTAAAATATTAATTAAGACATACTAGAATTCATATTTTTTAAGGCATATATTTAAGTACTATTTGATGGGAAAACAATAAGAATATAAAAATTGACTAATAAGTCCTCACATCAATGATACGGATCAAACCAAAATAAAATCATCTAAAATTTATGAAATAGTGGAAAAATTGTCCGTAATGTTTGAATGAAAATGTACAGATGATAGACTCTTATTATTTCCAATGATGCAAGGGAAAAACTATACAATTTTATAATGTCTAATATATTTATATTCCTCTCATTACTTATTCCTTTTTTAGGTGTAATTGAGTACTCATTTATAAATATTTATATCCTATAATATTTATTTCTTGGATTCACTACATGGATACCCAACTAACCAACCACACATGATTAGTTTTGTAAAATTTTAATACACTACATCCAACATTTTAGAACTAAAATTCACATTATATATTTTATATTATGTTTTATTGATGATAAAGTTATGATATGGTGGTGTTCAAATGTCATGAAAATTATTGAATTAGGATAGTCCATGCACACAAGAATCCTATCTACTTCTAAAAGTGAATAAGTATTATGGTATATATAACAATATTTCACTATCAAAACACCTATCAAAACAAATTACTTATTTTTATAAATTTTTTACAGTTTCCAAAACAAACTAATGGAAATGATTATGGTTATTATTTTTTCAATATTTTGAGAGATATCATATACCATCAACAAAATATTATCCCCAAAGAGGTACTTTTGAAGATAATTATTATTTCATTAAAAATATTTATTAATCCTTTGTGTGTTTATTTTTTTACAGCACCACCATGTCTATCCAAATTCATCATATTCATAAGATAAAATATACTTTTTATAAATGAATGGCCAAAACACCTTATGTCAGAATGTACACATATATAAAAAAATATGTGACTACCTATTACTTATATAGTTGATTTTCTCATCATTTTTTCTAATTTTTGGGGTTCATTTCCACATCAATTATATGTAATACTTATTTTGTTAATTTTCATAGTGATCATGAAGAAATTAATTTTTTTAATAAGGATTATTCACTCATGTACTATGATCATGAACTAAATTTTGTATATGTAGAAACTAATAAGACTCTAATTGTATGGTTTCAGTTAAAAATTTAAATTTCATTAATTAATTCTTTTAAATTAATGTTTAATTTATTTTTTTATTGTATGATTAACATAAGAATATTTTTTCGTGTATATGTGGATTTTTTATATTGGGTTGGGGAGGTTTTTTTAAAGATACTAATGCTCATGTGATATTGGACTTTGATGTTAAAATTGAAAAAATGAAAAAAAGTAAATTGGTCAAGAATGTATAAAACCATCCTGAGAAATTGAATTCACACTAACTATTTAATTAATATTGAGATTATTTTATATAATATTTTAAATATAAGTTTATTAACATTTTTATCTAATACTTATTTAGTTTTCTTTATGGGCCTTTTTGGAGGTCATAGTTTTATTTCAACAATCTATAAAAATCCTTAAAATAAATAACATGTTCATTTATGATGGATTATGAAACCCCATTTTTCTTGAAACATGAAGTGTTTTAAGGAGAATGGGGGGTTTTATTACATCTTAATGGAACATGTTATATTTTTTATTAATATTTTAGATATTTGAAAGGAAAACACATACTGCATGCTCAATCAGCCACACCTCAATCTGATACACAGTGTTCTCGATATGACTCAATTAGTATGTTTTTAGATTATAATTTACATTTTAGTTCAAAAAAAATATAACATAATTAAAACAAAGAAAACATATTAATATTGTTTTAATAATTTAGTGAATCAATCCATAATCCATTTGTGATGTGTTAGAATTATCCACACCTCAATCTGATCCACAATGTAGCCAGTATGAATCCAAGTGTGTCTTTTAATTTTAAATTGACATTAATTTTAGTCAAAATAATATGTGACATGATAAAAAAAATAAAATATTCATATTTTTTTGATTATTTATAAGAATTATTCATAAGTCATCTGTAATGTGTAAGAATCAAACTCACCCAATATGACACACAACATGACCGATATAACTCTAAGTGTATCTTTGTATTTAAAATTGAAATTAATTTTATTAAAACGAAAATGTGAAATAAAAAAATGCAAGAAAAAATTAAAATTTTCCTGATACAATAGGAAAATTATTAATAAATAATTTTTTATATACAATAATCAACATCACCTCAATCGGATGCACAATGTGACCGGTATGACACAAAGGGTTCATTGTCATTTGAAAATTGATATTTTAGTTCAAAATGTGAATCAATCACTAAAAAATTGAAAAATGTGATATGATTTTGTTCATAAATTATTACAGTGATTCATAAGAAATTTTGTATGTGTATTAATAAGTATCACATTAAACCATCACATGATGTGACTGGTATGACTCGTTGTTCGTGTTTCTAGTTTGGAATGACATTTTAGTAAAATTACATGTAAAATACACAAAAACAAGAGAACACATCTTTATTTTTTTGATAATTTAGGAAAATGATCCATATGACATTTTTGAAGTGTAAAATCAGCTAAACCATAATCTGATGCATAATGTGACCAATATTAATCCAATTGTGTTTTTTATTTTAAATGTACATTAATTTTATTAAAAACCAAAACTAACATACTGAAAACTATGAAAAGGAACTCTAATAGTTTTGATAATTTACGAAAATGATCTATAAGTCATTTTGGACATTTAGGAATCAATTGATATTCAATATGATTCATGGTTTGACCAGTATAACCCCACCTAAGTTTTTATTTAAAATTGACCTTAATTTTATTAAAAAGAAAAATCGGGGTACTAAAAACAAATAAAACTCATTTATATTAATTTTATAATTTATAAAAATGACACATATGTAATTATTGATGTATAGTAAACAATGAAAGCTCAATATGAGGCACAGTGTGGCTGATATGACACCAAGTGTGACTTTTTATTTTTATATAAAAATGACTTTAATTTTCGTAAAAAGAACAAGTGGCATACTAAAAATTGAGAAAACACATTTGAATTGTTTTAATACTATAGTAAAAAGATCCATAGACATTTTTGTTTTGTAAGAATCAACCACACCACAAGAAGAGTCAAAATGTTACCAGTATGACTCAACGTGTTTGCTATCATTTAAAATTTGAAGTTTTAGTTCAAAACGTGTTTCACTCAATAAAAACCAAGGAAACATGCTATGAATGTCTTGATAATATAGTAAAATAATTCATAAGTCATTTTTGACGTATATATAGATGTCTCACATTAATCTGACACACGATGTGACCAGTATGAATCAAATCAAGTGTTTCTAGTTTGAAATGATATTTTAGTGAAAAGCACAAGTGACATACTCAAAACAGAGTAAATGAATTCATATTATTTTGATACATTAGCAAAACCATCCATAATTCATTTTTATGTTTATGAATCATCCCCACCTCAATCTGATGCATGATGTAACCAATATGACTCAAAGTGTGTCTTTTTATTTAAAATTTACATTAATTTTTGTAAAAAACTGATAAAATATTTAAAACCATGAGAAAACAATAATTTTGTATAAATAATTTATTAATATGATCTATAAGTGATTTTTTATGTGTATTAATCAACCACACTTCAATGATATACACAATGCGACTAGTATAACTAATATTATCCATTATCAGTTGAAAAATTAGATTACAATTCAATACATGTGTTACTCACTAATAACCAAGAAACAATTATCTGATTGTCTTGATAATTTATAAAAATGATTCCTAAGTAATTTTCTATGTCTATGAGTAAGTCTCAAATAAAACTGACACATGATGATACACTATAACTTAAAGTGAATTTTTCCAGTTTGAAATGACCTTTAGTAAAAAATCATAAGTGACATACTAAAAATGGAGAAAAAAATTGGATTGTTTTGATACATTAGGAAAACAATCCATAATTCAGGTTTTATGTATATAAACCATCCTCACCTTAATCAGATGCATGATGTGTCTGATATGACTTTGATTATGTGTTTTTCTTTAAAGTAGGAATTAATTTCAGTAAAAAGAAAAATTTACATACTCAAAATGGATAAAACACATTCATATTGTTTTGATAATTTCTTATAATGTTCCATAAGTAATTTATGATGTTTATGAATTGACCCCACATTAATCAGATGCACATTGTGACTAGTATAATAACAATTGTGTCTTTTTACATAACATTGACATTTATTTTATAAAAAAGAATAAGTGACATACTAAAAATAGATCAAACACATTAATATTTTTTTATACTTTATAGAAATGATCTATAATTCATTTTTGATATGTACTTTACCTCAATATGATGAATGGTGTCACTGATATGACTCTATTTTTGTCTTTTTATTTAAATTTGACACTCATTTTAGAAAAAAGAATGAGTCATATACTCCAAAAAGAGAAAAAAAAATTCACATTGATTTGATACTTTAAGAAAATGATCCATAAGTCATTTGTGTCATGTAAGAATAAAACTCATCTTAATGCAATGCATGGAGTGATACAATACGTGGTGCGACCGATATGACTCAAAGTGTCTATTATTAGTTTAAAATTGAAATTTTAGTTTAAAATTCATGTCACTCGCTAAAAAAAGGAAACATGCTTTGATTGTCTTGAAAATTTATTAAAATGATTCATAAGTCATTTTCTGTGTGCAGGAAGCAGCTTCACATCAAATTGAGACACTATATGACCGGTATTATTCAAAGTGTGTGTTTCTGGTTTGAAATGACATTTTACTAGAAGGAATAAGTGATATATTCAAAACCAATTAAACTCATTTTTATCAATTTTATACTTTATAGAAACTATCCACAAGTTATTTTTGGCATATAGAAATTAGGAGAACCTCAATCTGATGTATGGTGTGACTGATATGACTCCGGGTGTGTCTTTTTTTTAAAGTTGACACTAAATTTAGAAAAACGAACAAGTGACATAATGAAAACTAATAAAACACATTAAGAAGGTTTACATACTTTAGGAAAATTATCTATGAGTCATTTTTCATGTTTATAAATCATACCAACCTCAATACGATGCACATTGTGAATGGTAAGAATCTAAGTGTGTCCTTTTATATTATATTGACATTTTCTTAATTTATTATTTCATATATATGATTTATTTTTTTTATTTATTATATTATTGACACCATATTTTTTAATCATTTGTATTTTTATTATTATTTTTTGTTTGGGGTGGTTTGTACGACAATTGATACCAAGGCCAAACATTTTTAAGAGGGGGTCGTGATTGAAAAAAGTGAAGAAACATTAATGTTTTTAAATATTTGTGGATATTAATTGTAAATTTAATTATAGAAAACCTTTTTTGAATTGTATTTATTAGTATTTTTTTATTTGTGATATTAATTTATTTTAGTTAAATTATGTATTTACATACAAGTGTATTCGAACATATGTTATATGTTTATTTCTACAGTGTGTTCTTATTTAGATAGCACACTATAGTAAGTTATCCATTATCAACACAATTTTTAACTCTGATAAAGGCCCCCATTTATTAATGCTAATGAAATAATTGTTAAAATGGACCCCCCCAACACAGTTGAGGACAAAAACTCTTTTTAGAAATGTTAAAACTCTTTATCACATGGTTAAAGGGTGATATATACTAGTGCCAGCCTAATTGGGCCTATGAACATTTTCAAACTTGAGAAATTGTTTCTCCAAAGATATTATGAATTATATAGGGACATGGTTATCTGAGAATGAATAAATGTTTTAGTCCCTAAAAATATTTTCATTTCTACTCCCTATGATCATCGTGATAAGGCATATAATATTAATGATTCTCAAGAGGAGTTGTTGTAACGTCCCGGACCTGGGTGCCACGCAACGGGTGCCCCGAGCCCGGTTCGCCACATGACCTCAAGCGCATTTCCCCAAACGCCAGAGGCTTCCGACTAGCATTGGGGGCCCAGGTCTGATACTGGGGAAACTATGCCTACATTTATCAATGTGTAGCACAATAGAATTGAAATCAAACATACAACAAACAAAGGAAGCAATAAACCATACACATCTGAAGTAAGCTACAGAAGTGGATATAACCAACAATATATAAATGATGATGCTATATGTTTCAAGTTCTAAGAAAACAGCCAGAACATGTTATACATCAATGTAGTACAAAAAAATCAGAATACAACAAAGTAAAAACAAATAGTTGGCAGTGGCATCGTGAGCCTAGGCTCGGTCCCATGCCCTCCTACTCCACAGCAACAGTCAAGTACCTGTATAGGGACTCTTGCCCCTATCCACACCTGTAGAAACGTGATCTGTTTGGGCTGAAAAGCATCACCCAAACAGGGTGTTAGAAATATATCTCAGTAGGCACCCACCAAAGGCACGTTCTCAACTGCATGTAAGCATGAAACAATAGTCTGTAGTTTTAAAATGCAATAAAGTAAGAAGTATTGAAAAGTAACTAACTTTACAGTCAAATTTCCATTTAATTATTCATTTAATTCATTAAATATTAGAAATCACCATAGTGCATTTCTATGTAAACAGTCCACGTCCACAGAAAAGAAAAATCTTACCCTTGGGTAAGCAGAATCCAACCTGTAGGTATAGCCCTCAGGCGTAACAGAAGTTGCCCTCAGGCGTAGGAAGTGTCTCCCTCAGGCACAGAGTGTATTGCCCTCAGGCACGGAAGAAGTTTCCCTCAGGCCAAAAATATCTACTGCCCTGAGGCTAAATAGTGCAGTTCCCACAGGCTAATCCCAACAATGCCCTCTGGCTAAATAGGTAACTGGGCCATGCCCAAAAGGTAAACTAGCAGTAAAAATAAATTCCTCTCAAGGCAATTCTACAATTACTAATTTAAAGTCATACCCTCGTGTATCCAAGCCAAACGGCTAAACAGTGGAACACACCCCCGGGGTGGTTCCGGATCCAAGCAACGATCCCAACCAGCAATTTAATATCATAATTAAATACCTAATCAATTCTAGGTGTTTAATATAGTAACGGCCTCAGCCACGTGACACCCCAATATGGGTTCGTGGCGCAAAAACACACAAAATACACGGTAGTTGGAAAATAAACACTAAGCCACCTACCTTATACGCCACCTAATGTTATACCCGAGCGCAGAATTCAGAAACACCCAATAACGGCGTAGATCTGACAAAGAACAAAACCCAAACAAACATAAATAACTCATGTTAAAAGAATAATTGGTAAGAACCAGCCAAGGAGGTGGAAGCCCTTACCCATGCGATTCCAACGGGATCGTCTGAGGCGGAAACTGATTCCAGACGAACACCCGGTGGATCTTCAAAGGTCTGGCCTCGTCCTTTTGCTCCAAATCGGCTCAAGTGTCTCCTCTGCCAAATGAGGAGGCTACTTCCTGTTTTAAGCCAAAAAAACAAAGTACACGGCGTGTACTTCTGAGTACATGGCGTGTACATCTGAGTACACGGCATGTACTTCTTTCATTTAACAGTTCCTCTGGTGGCACCGCCACACTGTTCATCAATCGACATCAGTACACGGCATGTACTCCTGAGTACACGGCGTGTACTGTCGCCCAGCTGGCGGCTGCTCCACCGCCTTACTGTTTAAGCCTGCCGACTGACTACACGGCATATAAGGTACCACTACACGGCGTGTAGTCGGTTCCTACACCCCTCGTTGCCGACAAGGCTACACGCCTCGTGTACCCATTCCATACAGCCAAAAGTACACGGTGTGTGGAAAAGTACACGGCGTGTAGTTCCAAAATTAAGAATTTTTCCCATTTTCAATATTTTCTCAAAAACACTTATGGAAAAGTAAAAGGAAGATGCCCGTAACTAAAAAATAAGAACCGGGTTCTTACAAACTTCCCCTTTTATAGCAATTCATCCCCGAATTTCCCTTCTAAGGGTGGGAAAGAATAAGCTTAGAATATCTCTGGCCATCGAGCACGTACGTCGGCCTCCCACTCCCAGGTCTCGTCCCGCACTCGGCCATGCTGCCATAACACCTGTATGAGAGAAACTGACTGGCCTCGAAGAACTTTCGTGCACCTGTCAACGATACGAATCGGATTCTCCTCAAATGATGCATTTGCCTCCAGCTCAACCTACTCATGCTGAAAAACGTTCGACGTGTCTGAATGATAGTGGCGCAACTGAGACATGTGGAAGATGTCGTGCATGGCTCGGTATCTGTGCGGTAACTGCAACTGATATGCAACCATCCCGACTCTCTACAGAATATCAAATGGCCCTACATACCTCGGTGAAAGCTTACCCTTTCTGCTGATCCACTTGTGGCCCAGCCTCGGTGAAACACGTAGAAAAACCTGATCCCCGACCACAAACTCCAAGGGTCATCTCTGGCGATCAGCATAAGATTTCTGATGAGACTGCGCGGTAGCCATCCGCTTCTGAATCAACTAGACCTACTCAGAAGTCTCCTTCACGAGTTGTGGTCCCAGTAAGGCTGCCTCATCTGCCTCTACCCAGCACAAAGGTGATCGGCATGGCCTACTATATAAATCCTCGTATAGTGCCATCTCAATAGTCGCCTGAAAACTATTGTTATTGGAAAACCTGTCTAATGGTATATGATTCCCACAAGAGCCCCCAAAGTCTAGGATGCATGCACGCATCATGTCCTCAAGTACCTGTATCGTACGCTCTGACTAGACATCTGTCTTAGGGTTGTATACTGTGCTCAGAAGCACCTGTGTACCCAGTGCCCTCTAAAAACTCTGCCAGAAACGAGACGTAAAGTGGGCGTAACTATCTGAAACGATAGAACGAGGGACCCCATAAAGACGAACAATCA
Organism: Viscum album; assembly: GCA_963277665.1. Classification (NCBI taxonomy): domain Eukaryota; kingdom Viridiplantae; phylum Streptophyta; class Magnoliopsida; order Santalales; family Viscaceae; genus Viscum; species Viscum album. Next base: position 1,438,791,940 of record OY728129.1, read on the forward strand.
CTTGAATATAAATCCTTCCGAGCTCGTCAACACCAAAGGTCTCCTCGATCGGCAGAAAGTGAGCTACCGTCATGAGTCTGTCCACAACAACCCACACGGTGTCATTGCCCTGAGGTGACCTCGGCAACCCCATCATGAAATCCATCGCGACATCATCCCATTTCCACTCTGGAATGGGTCACTGCTGTAATAGCCCAACTGGTCTCTGATGCTCTGCCTTCACCTGTTGATAGGTGGAACACCTCGTAACAAAACCAGCTATCTCTCTCTTCATACCCGGCCACCAGTCCTGACGCTTCAAGTCACGGTACATCTTGGTAACCCATGGATGAACTTCCCAAGCCGAAACATGAAACTCCCGCATCAACTCCTCGTGTATATCCCCTGGAACCCACACTCGACCATGGAAACACAGGACCTCATCATCACCTATCGTCCAACTAGGAGGAGGGTCCTCACTTGCCACCGACTCCTGTAGAACTAGGCCTTCTGAATCTGATAGCTGCCTCATCCTCACTCTGTCCAGGAGGGTAGAATTCACCGCTAACGAGGAAAGATAAGTCTGCCCCTGACTATTGTGAACCTGTAGATGCATCTCAGAGAACAAGGCCATGAGCTCCCACTCACCACTGGCCTCCTTCACCGCATGTATCTGAGTCTTCTTGATTAGTGCATTGGCTACTGCATTACCTTTACCAGGTGTATAGGAAAGCTCAAAATCGAAGGACTTTAGGTACTCAACCCACCTCCTCTTCCTCAGATTCAGGTCACGCTGAGTAAGGATATACTTGAGGCTTTTGTGGTCGGTGAAAACCACAAAATACTCCCCCAATAGATAATATCTCCAACAGCGCAATGCATGAACAACTGCAGCCAACTCAAGATCACGCGTCGGGTAATTCCTCTCATGTGGCCTCAACTGCCGACACCCGTACACAACATCTCAGTCTCCCTGCATAAAAAATGCTCCTAGCTCAATCCCTGATGCATCACAGTAAATTGTATAGCTCTTCCCCTACTCTGGGAGTATCAGGATCGGTACTGAAGTCAACCTTCCCATCAGGTCCTGAAAATTTGTGTCGCAAGATTCTGACCAAACGAACTTCAAAACCTTCTTAGTAAGTCCCGTCAACGGTGCTGATAAGCGGGAGAAGTCCTGTATGAAGCATCTGTAGTAACCAGCCAGCCCTAAGAAACCCCGTATCTCAAACACGTTCTTAGGTTGCTCCTAGGAAACTACTGCTCTCACCTTCCCTGGGTCTACTGCAACTCCTTCCTCTGAGATGATATGACCCTGGAAGTGAATCTGGTCCATCCAAAAGTGGCACTTCGAGATCTTAGCATATAGCCGATGCTCTCTCAGTGTACTCAGTACGATCTCAAGATGGGTGGCATGGTCGTGTTGAGTGCGAGAGTACACAAAGATGTCATCCACAAATAGTACCACAAAAGTATCAAGATATAGATGGAACACACGATTCATCAGAGCCATTAAAACTGATGGCATGTTCGTCAGTCGGAACGGCATAACCAAGTACTCCTACAGACCATATCTGCTCCGAAAAGCAGTAAGCGGGATATCCGATGGTCTCACGCTCAGTTGATGATATCCTGATCTCAAGTAAATATTCGAGAACACTCCTGCTCCACGAAGCTGATCAAATAGATCGTCAATCCTTGGCAAGGGATATCGGTTCTTAACCGTCAACTAGTTCAGCTTCCGATAATCCACGCAAAGTCTAAGGGTATCGTCTGCCTTCTTCGCAAAAAGGACCGGAGAACACCAAGGAGAAGTACTAGGTCGGATAAATCCCTTTCACTGTAACTCCTCTAACTGCCTCTTGAGCTCCTGCAGCTCGGGCGTAGCAATCCTATAAGGAGGAATGGACACTGGTGACACTCCTGGCACAATCTTGATAAAGAAATCCACCTCTCGCTTTGGAGGTGGACCGGAAAAGTCGTCCGGGAAGACATCTCTGAAAAGATAAACAACTAGAGGGAAATCCGTCTGACAAGTCCCCTGGTCATCCAGATATAAACTCGCAATCTAGGCTATGACTCCACCTCACCCATGATGCTCTGGTCCAGCTCGACTCGCCTGAACATCCCATTCTCCCTTGTATAGAAACTCTCTACCCTCTGGTGACGTGAAACACATCATGCGACGATAGGAGTCTACAAAGACTCGAAAGGGAAACAACCAGTCCATCCTAAGAGTGACATCATAGCTCATCATCTCCAAGACATAGAGGTCCCAAAGGAAGTGACACCCACCAACCTCAAGGGGGAACTCCTTGCACTGACACACACCAACCGTCCTAGTCCCCAACGGAGTGTCTAGTGTCTAGATATCGGATGAAGTAGAAACACAGATCACAAGGCTCTCCACAACGGGTACAAATATGAAACTCTGTGTAGAACCCGTACCAAAAAGTACTGAAGATAAGACAGAAGCTACTAGAATAGTACCTCTGACTGTCGAAGGTCTGGGATCCTGCTCTTGCCGGGTCTGTTGAACTACATATGCCTGCCCAGTGTCGCGGCTCTGCGACACAGCCTGGCTACCATGAGCTGTCCCGCCCTACTACCTCTGAGATCCTGGTGTTTGGCTACCACAACCACGACCACCATCTCTTCCTACACACCCTGTCGTATTCCAGTTCCCTGACTGGTAAGAAGCCACTGGTCCTGATCCAGCATGCGGAGTCTGCACAGAACCTCTCTCACTAGCCACTGGTGGCAACGCCCTACAAAAGCGCTGCAGATGACCCATCTTTCCACAAGCTCGGCACTCCACTACGGTCTCTTTTTCCCCTCTCTTCCACACTGGTAGCACCTGACCGGACCACCTGAAGAAGCTTCCTGGATAGTACTGCCACCCTGAGAGAAATCGATCTGTCTCTTCCTCTTGCCAATAGAAATTGTACTAGTAACCAGTGCTGAACCGCCCTGTCCCACACCACTACATTCCCATAGGTCCCTCTCAGTAATCAGTTCCTGGTTCACAATAGCATGTACTGAAGGCAACCTGAAAACATTCACCAGTGCTCGGATGTCATAACGAACACCATCCTCAAAACGTCTGGCTCTCAACGTCTCATCACCCACCACCATAGGTGAAAAATGATGAAGCTCCGTAAAACGAGAAGAATAGTCCATCAACGACATGGCGCCCTACTGTAGATTCATGAATTCTCAAGCTCTATCTGCCCTCAACATCTCAAGAAAGAAGAAGTCATAGAAGACTGCCAGAAGATCTCCCCACTTCATGTCTCTGTGATGCTCTAACAGGGTGGTAACATCCCACCACCTCTTGGAGGAATCACGCAGCATATACGTCGCGAGCTTGAACCTCCGCCCTGGAGGCGTCTCAAGATACTCGAAAATAGTCTGCATCGATCCTAGACAAGACTCTGTAGCCTACGGTCCACCATCCTCTAAAAACGTAGGCGAATGCTGCTGCTGGAAGATACACGTCAGATCGGCCATAGATGTGGCAGCCTGCGGTGCTCCCTGAAAGGTCTACATGAACCGCATAAAGCCTTCACAGAACTTCACCTCCGCGCCTGTGTCCGATATTGCAGCTGGCGCCACATCATGCTCTACTAAAGGATCAAATGGTAGCCCATGACCCACCATCTCCGGAGTATAATCATTGCCGCTCTCCTGGCGAACAACCTGCGGTCGTCTAGGCGGCATGACACTACAGGGTCAAAAGCACGCCTCAGATTCAAGATTATTATGACCGAAAAGCAAAGGACCACAAAGGAAACAAGAGGAAGAAGGCATTCAAAATTTTCAAAACAAGACTACACTGCGTGTACACTGACTACATGGCGTGTACTTGACTTCCTTTCCCCTTCCCGGGTCCTTCTACATGGCTAAGCCACACCACTGCTATTCAACAAAACTACACGACGTGTAAATAATCTACACAGAGTGTTTGGAGTTATTTCCCAACTACCCGTGTCGTCTGTGACATGGCCGACTACTCGGCTTAACACTACACGACGTGTTACACCCGCACACAGCTTGTACACCATCCCGTTTCCCAGCCACACGGCTAACAACACACGGTCAGTCCTCGGACAAGACTACACGGCGTGTCCCAATGGTACATGGCATGTCCAGAGAGAGGTGACACCGGCCTGTGTTGTTAGTTACACGGCTGAGTCCCCATGTTAGACTACATTCCGTATTCATCATTGACACGACGTGTTCTGTACAGGAGTTCACTGACCCGTGTTATTAGTTACACGGTCGGACTCCGAGTCAAACTACACGGTGTGTAAAAAAGCTACACGGTGTGTTTTACTCAAGCCTTTTCCTACCCCGTGTCGCCACCCAAATGGTTTGGGACACGGGAAGAGACTACACGGCGTATAATCAGGGTACACGACGTGTACACAAAAAGTTTATTTTTCTTCCCAAATAGAAGAACATACACAGCGTGTATAAAAATACTACACGGCGTGTATACTGGGTTTCCGAATAGTATGCCCCAGAAACTTCCCCGGAACCCAGAAAATATAGAAACCAACACCTAAATGTCAAATTCTAACTCGTGGGGGCCCATACTCCCCACGAATAAAAGTTTGACATCTTATATGTGTTATAACCAATAAAAAGTCAATGATCCACCAAATCCTGGTCAATGGGGGCCCATGCTCCCCAAAAACCAATGTTTGGCGTCCATTCTATAAACAGGATCACAATAGGTATTTTTATCAAGCAGCAATCACAACAGCATGCTTCTCTAGCACAACAACTATCACAACAGCATGCAATTTCTAAGGCACCTACATGACATGGAAACTATGCATGGCATGTGATTTCTATCATGTGCCTATATGATGCATCAGACGGCATACCCTCATCTCATCGGGTTTCAACTAAAAAGAACTCATAGATAAAATATAAACTGCACAATCTCAAAGTGCGTCACCCAATGGTGAAAACATATCAACTGTAAAATTTGCAAAATCAAAAGAATTGAAAAATATGAGGTAGACAGGCTTTTCCCTATACATGGGTTTGCTACGCCTGGGAACAACTTATTTCCAACTACCGTTCATCCTATCCCTGACTATGGCTCCAAAAAATAAGTCAAAGAAAAGAACCCATTCGATACCACTTTGTAACGTCCCGGACCCGGGTGCCACCAAACGGGTGCCCCAAGCGAGGTTCTCCACGTGACCTCAAGCACATTTCCCTAAACGCCAGATGTTGTCGACTAATAGCGAGGGCCCAGGTCTGATAGTGGGGAAACTATGCCCTCATTTATCAAAGTGTAGCGCAGCGGAATTGAAATCAAACATACAACAAACAGCGGAAGCGGTAAACCATACACATATGAAATAAACTACAAAAGTGGATATAACCAACAATATATAAATGATGATTCTACATGTTTCAAGTTCTAAGAAAATAGCCAGAACATGTTATACATCATTGGAGTACAACAAAAGCAGAGTACAACAAAGCAAAACAAATAGCTGGCAGCGGCATCGCGAGCCTATGCTCAGTCCTATGCCCTCCTACTCCACAACAACAGTCAAGTACCTGTATATGGACTCTTTCCCCTATCCACACCTACAGAAACATGATCTATTTAGTCCGAAAAGCATGACCCAAACAGGGTGTGAGAAATATATCTCAGTAGGAACCCACCAAAGGCCTGGGCCCAACTGCGTGTAAGCAGGCAACAATAGTGTGCAATGGTAAAATGCAATAAAGTAAGAAGTACTGAAAAGTAACTAACTTAACAATCAAATTTCCATTTAATTATTCATTTAATTCATTAAATATTAGAAATCTCCATAGTGCATTTCTAAGTAAATATTCCATGTCCTTAGACAAGCAAAATCTTACCCTTGGGTAAGCAGAATCCAAACCGTAGGTATAGACCTTAGGAGTAAAAGAAGTTTCCCTTAGGCATAGGAAGTGTTGCCCTTAAGCACAGAGTCTATTTCCCTTAGGCACGGAAGAAGTTTCCCTCAGGCCAAAAATATCTAATGCCCTCAGGCTAAATAGTGCAGTGCCCACAGGCTAATCACAACAATGCCCTCAGGCTAAACAGGTAACCGGGCCATGACCAACAGGTAAAATAGCACTAACAAGCAATTCCTCTCAAGGAAATTCTACAATTACTACTTTAAAGGCATACCCTCGGGTATCCTGGCCAAATGGCTAAACAGTGGAACACACCCCCGGGGTGGTTCCGGATCCAAGCAACGATCCCAATCTGCAATTTAATATCATAATTAAATACCTAATCAACTCTAGGTGTTTAATATTTCAATGAAATCAGCCACACGACACCCAAATATGAGTTCATGGGGAAAAAATGAACAAAACACATAGCAGTTGGAAAACAAACACTAAGCCACCTACCTTATAAGCCAATGAATGTTATACCTGAACGCCGACTCCAGAAACAACCAAGAATTGTATAGATCTGACGAAGAAAAAAACCCAAACAAAAGTAAATAACTCATGTTAGGAGAATAATTGGTAAGAACCGGCCAAGGAGGTCGAAGCCATTACCCGTGCGGTTCCAATGGGATCGTCCGAGGCGGAAACTGATTCCAGATGAACACCCGGTGGATCTTCAAAAGTCTGGCCTCCTCCTTTGGCTCCAAATTGGCTCAAGTGTCTCCTCTGCCAAATGAGGAGGCTACTACCTGTTTTCAAAATACACGGCGTGTACTTCTGAGTACACGATGTGTACTTCTTTCATTTAACTATTCCTATAGCAGCACCGCCAAACTTTTCATCTGTCGACATGAGTACACGACATGTACTCCCGAGTACATGGCGTGTACTATCGCCTAGCTGGCGCCTGCTCCACTGCCTTACTGTTTAAGCCTACCGACTGACTACACGGTGTGTAGTCGGTTCCTACACCCCTCGTCGCCGGCAATTCTACACGCCCCATGTACCCATTCCACATGGCCAAAAGTACACGGCGTGTAGTTCAAAAATTTCGGATTTTCCCCATTTTCCATATTTTCTCAAAAACACTTAAGGAAAAGGAAAAAAGAAGAAGCTCATACCTCTTAAATAAGAACCGGGTTCTTACAGCTGTCACATGATATGGTGTGAGATTTGGCACACAAGCTACTATAGGGGATATCATAAGTGTGACTTCCACAACCTATAATTTCCCGATTATCTTCCCTTAAGATGATATATTTACATGGGACTTGAATGTTTTTGACAAGATGGAATCTTCCAGCCTTTGTGAAACAATAGTAAGATCCTGAAACCCTATTATTTATTTGATAGGGATAAGTGGTGTGCACAATTCATCATAAATATTCACTATACATATGGATAAAAAACTTTCTTGAGGAAATTTTATGTTTAGAGAGTAAGTCAACTCCTACCACCAAGTAATGAAATCTATGACCCACTTATTCTCCCATTGTTTACAATTTGGGAGATCAAGGATTTTCTTCTTTTGCTGCATTGAGATAAATTAAATGATAAAATTATGATAAATATCTTTCCATCCCATGATTAACCAAGCTGGTAAACTCGTATACCATATGAAGGATGGCCCTTTTAGTGTTTTCATAATGCACCAATATTTCACTACTTCTTATTATGAAGGGTTCCCCATCAAGGGATCACAATGGGACCCAAAATTTACCAAATTATTCTCTGGATCCCCCAATACATTAAAAATTAAAAACCTAAGGTTCTTGAAATTTGGTGAGGTGGGGTCGGATCTACCAATTTGGGGTAAGGGGTCCTTTGTAATTGTACTGATGCATGATGTTCTTCCATTGATTTCAATTGAGTAGTTAATGACTCAGTGGTGTTGATAATCCATTAAGGGTTATATTGGTGAATAGAAGTTTGAGCGAGGGAAGCAGTAGGTAAGGCTATATGTGGCTGCTCTATTTTCACCCATTGTGGATAGCCAATAGGTACTATTCCTTGAATATATGTTTCACAAAGCCTTTTTTGTGTTCCCAATGGGGGAAACTTCTAATATTGAGATATATTGGGGTGAAAGTATATAGGTTTTTGGTACCCTATATTAGTTACATGTGTCAAATCCATTTCAGTTGTTGGGATAAACACTCTTTATTGTGGTGCACGGGATGGGAGTGCAAGTTGAGGATATTCTATTAGAACATATTCAGTATGGATGTTTTATTTCAAGTAGATATGCATTGAGTCTTCTCAACTACTTTATCTCTTCCTCTTAATGATCAAATATTATGTTAGGTGTGAGGAGTTCAACCTCTTTTGGTGGCGGGTGGTTTGTAGTGGTACCATTGCCATTTTCCTTGGTGGATTCTCACTAACAAGTTAGTATTGAAGTAGTTAAAGTACTCCCCAAATTTATATAAAGCCTATGGTTTTTGGAATTAACACCTCCTTCAATATTTTCAGTGTGAAATGTATTACAAAAAAAACTACCTCCTATTATTCTTATGTATCTTCCATATGATCTGTAGCATCTTAAGGGATGGTGTTAATGATGTTCACTAATCCATAAACGATTTTGAGCATTTTAGTAGATTAATTTTTAGATTAATTTTTTCTATACCCACCAGGAGGTCACTTCATGTCTTCTAACAGTAATATTAGTACCATCTTATGAATTATTATATGAAGGGAATCCTTGAACTATTTCATCATTCACGTTTCAAGTGAGGACATCGGGTCATGGGATAAGACAAGCTGGGAAGATGCATTTTGTTGTGTTCCCCCTAAGCAGGAGAAGACTAACTTTTGTTGAGTGGGTAGGAGGTTGGGATAAAAAATCACACATCCCTATTGGTTGGGGTAGTTCATGTTCCATTTCCACAACCTTTAAAGTATATATTTTAACCCTCAAAAGTTGTGTTAAAAAAGCCTGGGGTTACCCCTGGATTAATGTGGTTGTTTCTATCATAGTTTATTTATTGATTTTATGGACCCTTGTTCAAACATGGGTTTATTGATTTTTATGGTTTACACTTAAGAAACTTGTTTCCACATATATTGGTGATTCATTATGATTTTATGCCCTTATATTAGTGGCATGTTCAATTTTTTTAGATGTTTGATGCGGTAGTTATTTGATGGCTCTCTCTTCTGCCTTAGTGTATTCTAGAGTTAGTCAGAGCCAGTCTTTGTTGAACATGCTATCTATTTCGAAAAGAGCCCATTTCATGAAGCTGAACTAAGCATATGACATTACAAGATTTCCACACTTACATGATTTTCTGATTATGAGGTAGGTGAAATGAAATATCCCATGTTCCCCCATCCTCTGATGTGATCACCATAAGGGGCATCGATGATCAGTTAACACAAATAAATTAACCCAAAAATATATATTCACTGAAGGTCTCCCCACTTTTTCCCCAATTTCTATTGTCTTGTTTAAAGGATATCCTCTAAGTCAATTTGATTGAGTATCCATTCTATTACATTTATGTGGATTGGGTATTCGTTATATGGTAATACATATTTCTGTATGTTTTAAAGAGTGTTCTGTGTATTGCGGTGTTTATCATGAACACAATCTTCTAAAAATTCATTTGGAATGTTGTGTTGGGTTGTGGATAAAAGGCAGATCAGAAATGATTTTTTGTCATTGACTAACTATCTTCTCATGTTCAACATTCCTTCATTATCATTACTAAGAGGCTCATAAACCCTGTTCGGGAAATGTAGAATTTTCCCGACTGCTTTATTGAACATAGTAGGATTGGAAGGGATTTACTCTATCATATTTGAAGTTGGTGATCAAAGGGAGGTTTAGTGAATGATCATTTCATGTAGTTGTCTTCTTTTTGATAAAGGACTTCACTTGTTAATGACGAGGCATCAAGCTTAACTAGCCTCATTTTCCTTAGTGCCTCATGGTATAAGGATTTTCTCATAATTAAATTCACAAGTGGAGTACATCTTTGATGAAGCTATGAGCCATTATGGGGAGTAAAAACATTATGTATTGACATCAAACTATATTGAGAATTATTAAAGACTATACCCAAGGGTGGAAATTCATGGAATATGATGGAAAGGGGAGGGCCTACTTAATGTCCAATCTTCTAGACATGATGAGGGTATTCATGGTGCTAATTGGGATATGAGATATTTTGATCGATCATATTTTGGCCATGAAGAAAGCCTTTATAGTAAGATGAGAGGGTAGGACCTCTAGAACAGTTTCTACAATTTCAATAATTTTTTAATGAAATAGTAGGATCATGAAAATCCATAGATAAATGTAAGAGGGTCATTAAGAACTCCATAATTAAGCATAGATGGATTATAGACTATATCTTTATTTTTTTGATTCATTATTATGAGATACTGGGGCTGCTTTCTAGGAATAAAGGATTTTATACATAGAAACTTGTTTGATTAGAAATTGTGGCACTTCTGAAATTTTCTGAAAAGCTTCTAGGACATTGGATGGGTTTGTGCCTGCCCTGGAATAGCCACCGAAGTAGACCGATGAACTCCACATGGAATGGGGGTATTAAACTGATCCATTTGTCTCTATATAATAGTAAAATATGGCATATGACCATCCAAGATGGGAGAAGATATGTCTTTTCTCCAGTGTTACCCATGCTTTGTGTTGGTGAGATAGCCTAATTATGGTGATGGTGTTTTATACCCACCCCTCTACAACTGTTTATTCCAATATTATATCGTAAAAATTTTATATTATTTAGTTAGGAATTTGTGTCTACCCTTTATCCATTTTATGGATGTTTTGGGTAACTTATGTTGATGAAACAATGATATATTCTCATCTCGTGTCTAGAGAATAGGTGTGTTTCAAATCATGTCCTCCATTCCCCATAAGTATATAGTAATAGTACTCAGGTGCAGTGGATGAGATATAAGTCTACCCCCTTTTCGTCACCATGTTTTTTCTGACTAGTTTTTCTAAATATTGTCGAACTATGATTATAGGCTTGATAGATACAGGAAAGTGTATACTCTTGCTCACTATTTTTCATAAAATATGATTGGAGGGCATCCTTGATGCAGGTAAATGTTTTCATGTACTCATGCCTTACTGCTATATTTGACTAAAGGTCTTCTCTAGATGAAACCAAACTATTTCATTAGGCTTAGTTGGTGTGGGAAGGTGTTGGTGGCTGCTCAAGGTTTTACATAGAATTTGACTGGTGGAATTATTTAGAGGGAATGGAGGGATGTCGCTATTGAAATTTTTTTGGTTACTTCTCTAGATGGGTCTTCTTTCTTGCCCATGTATGTGTGAACAAGTTTGGACTCCCAAGAGAAGCACCCCATCATGTTGAGGGGTTTTTTTGAGAAACATTAGAGGTGGCTACTACTTGTAGGATCCATTTTGCGAAACCCCTATGTTGTCTAGCGGTGGCCATCAGTGGCCACTTGATCTACCTCCATAAGGCAAGGTAGGATATTGTTGTTTCATTTAGGGGATAGGATCTAGAAATTATTTGGGATCGAAACTTGTGTTTTCTGCTTCTAGTCCACCATCCCTCAATGAGTGGATAGTTGGTGAGGGTTCATAAACTCGAGGGATTATCGAGATGCCTCTTGGGTTTGAATAATAACATTTAGGTGGTACTCTTGAACGAATATATTTTTAACCTAGCATTGAATACACTATGTTAGTGATGGTTTCCTATGATTAGTTAAGGACCCGGAATTTTTAGTGGTTGAAGTATTTGTTTTTTGGAACTGGTAAAAAACTATTTAGATCAATTGGATATTGGGTTGAAGGTTATTGAAAAAGATGGGAGAAACAAAAATATGAAAACAATATTAAATAATTGTCTGAATAAAATAACACACACACACACACAAACATATTATCCATGTTTGGTCCTATATCATTTTTGGTGCATAATTGGCCTGGCATGTGAGTGACATAGTCATCATGGTTAAGGATTCATGTCAAGTTCACCATTTTTTTTCTATTTAAAATTTATGTGGTATTCACTCAATGGATGATATGGGGGTTTGAACGTAACACAATAATTCACATTGTTATTTCTATACATGAATAGATTCCAATGGGTTTTATTCATGGATTCGAAAACACAAAATGGTTTTGTGATATGAGATGCTTCATAAACTATCATTCCAAAGGTAGGTAGTTATCAAGAAATGGATCCAATGATGCTTAGGTACTCACATTGGTCAAAAGGATGGGAGTTTAGGCTCATCAAACCCAATTTGGGTGGATTATTTCACACATTATGACTCTCATAAATACCTGATCAATAATCCATTATTAAACAAAACAGATGACACAGGTAATCCTGGGGTCAACAATAAATTATTAGCCAATATAATAAACCGTAGAATCATCTATATGTATCTGATGTTCTTCACCGATAGATACATTTGTATGTATTTGAGGTCCCACTTTATTGTACCCTTTTGGGGGTGGATTAGTGATTCATTGGTCATTTATTATTTTGATACATGTTTTAATACAAATAGTGGGGTGCATTGGAATTTTTCATCATCCTGAGAGACGTGAGTTGTTTTGATTTTGGTGTCGAGAACATGTGATGGCCTTCCTACACATCCTTGTGAAAGGAATTAGAAAAAACATAGTTTCATTCCACTTAATGGGACACATAAAACTTTTAATATCACGTGATGTGGAAAAAACTTTGCATTTTAACGTTATTTGTTAAGGATTTCTAGAGTAAATGTTCCTAGTCACAATTTGGTATGGGACATAGGCCGAAGCGGCCCATGCAGCCTGGAAGGGAAGTGGCCTCCCAAGATTGAATTGAACATAATGTGATTTTTTTCTAGAGAGAATTAAGGTTAACATGAGGTGTTGGGTTTTCACCTCATTAGGGATTCCTACATATCCCATTTGTATGGGAATCGAATCCAATGTAGTTCAGGTGTTGGGGCTTACACGTATAGAGGAGTCTCTTTTTGGATTTTTCTCACTGGGGATATGGACCTTTGACACAGATCAGTGTTTTTAGGACCCAAACATAGGGAGGAATTGTGTAGTGTTTTCTTAAAGAGGATATGACCCATTTAGATAGATACATGTCATTGAGGACCCACACCTGTGGAGACCCTCTCGAGGAAGGCATGAGGAAGATCCAAAAAAAAGATTCTATGCCAAGAAATGAATCTGATCATGGGGATGTCATGATAATTATTAACCTGTAAGCCCACATGATTCATTATCTATGTGAGAAACAATATTAACTACAATATCATACATAACACAAAATCTCCTTCATTCACTGGTGGATGAGTTCAGAACTATAAGAGATAAAATGGGACTTGGTGTGCCCATATCTTGTTTTGATTTTTTAACCTAGGTCATGGAATATAATAGGATGTCGCCTACTATAAGAAATTATAGGGGATTAATCCATTAGGGATCCCCTTATCCTAGTTATAGATAAGTGAGGAGAATAAGGCACTATCATTCATCAATGATAAAGTAAAATATCCCACCCCCTCCCCGTCTGAAATGGGAAGGTCCGAAATTCAGAAATGAAAATCGGGGGACAAGACAGTATCCCTCGTCGTCTAAATTGGGAAGTCTGTAACACTTCCCAAAAGGTTGTGAACTTCATTATTAAAGGTTTTCAAAACTATACATACCCTGAGGACCCTACCCATCTAGTAGGACATGTGTGGGAAAACTCTCACTAAAAGAATGTACAAATGAATGGGAGACATGTCGACATGTCTTTCTCAAAGGTCCTAAAAATATAGAGGCCTTAGTGGATTTCATTACATGGTATCCCTAAAATGGTAGTCCTAGGTATATTGTTTTCTTACTATCATTAGTGAAGTATAAAGAACAAAGGGTGGCACATTTAGGTAACTAAATTTAAAGACTCGTAATTTCCATGTAATTTTTCTTAAAGATATGGGAATTTTACGAGTCCGTGAATATTGACAGTGCGTGATAATAAAGCCCAGAGTTCCTGAAATGAATTTCAGAAATTTTGTTCGGGTACGTTCAGTTAAATTTCAAGCATGTTTTTATAACTTTATAACTGGGGCTGAGAATTGAAATCTGATGGCATCGTTGAACTCGCATCGCCGATTTTCTCTTAATAATACTTTCATCTCGATGGCAGTTGGTCAAGGGTGAAAGTTAGTTTTTGGGTTTTTTTGTGAAAATAATAAAATAAAATAAGCTCATATTTTATTTTATTTTGTTGTAACCACCCACCATGTGGATGTTTAGGGGAGGGGTCCATTAGAACTAAACCTCCCCTTCTTGATTTATTGTGGTGAGGACCACCCAACCCCCTATAGAGGAAAACCTCTCAAAGCCCCTCATACATGTGGGGGGATCCTCTTCAACACCTCCACAATTTTAATTGTACCAATGCACCTTATTAATTGTGTCAACATAGTTAATTTGATTTCACCTTTTTAATTTAAGTAACATTGTCGTTGGAATTTAGGAAGGTTCCTAATAAATGAACCATCATAAATACCACGATCATTACCTACCTTCCCCCCCTCTCTTATATATAGAGAGCTTGGGAGGAGGATTTGGGAAGGCTTCATCAAGTGATGAAGTGCTGGTAAAGTGATGCGACACCCAACACTTGGAGGGTTATGCTCTATAATTAAGAACACTTCCTCTACGAAGAACGCTTCCTCCACGATGAACATTGACAAGGAACGTCTTCGATTTCTTCCTTGGAAGAACATTACGGAGGCAACTGACGTGGGATGTCTTCTAAGACCAACCTTACCTCCTCATCATCATCAATGAACAATACGAGGTAGGGTTTTTAATTAAGTATGATTTTATTCCCTAGATTATTTCCTTCTAAAAACAAGAACACAGATCAACATTGTTGGTCAGAGTGGATACTCAAGAAGGGGTGAATTGAGTTCCAATTAAAATTTATGTTAAAATATTTTCTATTAAAATCCACCAATTTATAGAACAAGTTAAACTGTAGTGAATTTATATAGATTGTAAATGTTCACTTAGCTTCTCAAATATTGATTAGGTCTTAGTTAATTTAACCACAAGATTAAACTAACTTTTGAAACTAACTTACTGATTTACAATAAGTGTAAACACTTTCTAATTTAACTATCAAAGTAACTTTAAAATGGTTTTGTATTTCAAAGTAACAGTAGCAGAATATAAAATATAAATGTAGTATACTTTAAACATAAACTAAAAATGCACAGCAGATATAACAAGAGGTTCAGTCTCAAGCCGAGACTTAGTCCTCTCAAATTTATATAAATTTGATCCACACCCTGGATCGAGGTTAAAAACAGTATAAAAAACTGTCCAGGCCATGCAGGGACCTATACCACAGTTCTTCTTGGGAAACAAAACAAAGACCAGGCCACACAAGGACCTCTTCCACAGTTGTCGTGGGTAAACAAGAGTTAAGAGTTTTGGAGTGAGGATTATGATATCCACCAGTTCAGTGCAGGAGACAGTGTGTGCGTAAGATATACATAGTACACCACACTGCTCTAAAGGAAATATAAAAATCACTTAGAGAGAACAGATAAGAGTTTATAAAGCTCTAGTGATTATCAATGTAGCTCTAGACTCGTCGGATTCAGCATAAATGCTTCTGAGTCCTTCTCTAGTTTTTCTATTGTAAAACAGAGTGTCGAAGTTCTGCTTGTGTTCTACAAGAGTGAGGATGTTCTCTTGACTTTAGTTCCTCTAGTAGTGTAGGATTGCATGTATTGGAACTTCTTTGAGGATCTTTCAATGTATTCTTCACAGTTGTGCTCAGGATTGTTCTTTTGTTCAGTACAGAGCACTTCACGTGTGTTGTAGAATGTATGTCAGGGCGACTTATGCTTTTTACTGCAACTGAGACTTCTTTTTATTCCATGAGCACCGACAATAGGAATGAATCCCTTTCCATACGTACGAGGTACGGTTTCCTGAAATGCCAAAAACTATCATTAAATAGCATTAATTGCATTAAAAACATCAAATATGACCGTTAGCAATATTTAAATAATATTGACAAAAATTTTAAGAAATGGTGTCACGGTTTGTTGTGTAAACGGTGTCTTCTTCATGATATGTACTTCACGGTATCTGAGTCACGGTGTCTGAGTCACGGTTTGTCCTTCACAGTGTCTGAGTCACAGTTTGTCCTTCACAGTGTCTGAGTCACGGTTTGTCCTTCATGGTCTGTTCTTCACAGTGTTAGGCTTACTGTCACGGTGTGTTGAGACTTAGACTTCATGGTGTCTGCTTCACTGTGTTTGTGTCTTGCACACAGTCTGTCTTACTATGTCAAACATCACGGTGTCTTGATACTTTGCCAAATAACTGTATTTAAACTTAAACAGTAATATGCATGGTAGGAATTAAGCTTAACCATTATAAGATAATATAACTTGACCCATAAATACAGAGGATTGATAAGATTTGTAAATAATAATGAGATTAATTAACAGTAATAATATTTGTGAATATTAATGAGAGTAATGAATAGTAATAAGATTTGCTATCATTAAAATATGATTAATACATGAGGAGTCCAACAATCTCCCCCTTTTTGATGATCACAAATCATATATAGATAAAAGATAAATGATATGAAACTATATGGAATAATAATAGATAAAATAAGTTCAAAAAATCTTAATTTTTCTCCCACTTTTGGTATTATCAAAAAGTACAGAGAATGGAGAGAAACAGTGCAGTTTTCATTAAAACACATTCAGAATACATGATTCAAAATAAGTAGAAAAACAAACACATCCCCATCAAAAAGAAAGTAGTCACTTGACACTTCAGGGATTGGCCTTTGACTTGCCTTTATCAGCAGTAGGAGCTGATTCTGATATTGAAGAAGGCATAGATGTGGTAGACAAAGATGGTAAGGGTAGACCTTTAGAAATGGAGGGAGCCAGAGAATTTGCAGTAGAATATCTAGTCTGTGGTTGGTCAAGAATGACTGGCTGGATCTGAGATAAAGCTTGACTGACTGACATGGCAGTTGAGGCTAAGGAAGGTAGACCAGGTCTGAGGGGTGCAGCAGCTAGAGAAACGATAGCGGTACACTGCACATGAAGATACTGCTTTATAAGATTTATGAAATCAGTAATGAATTCTCCACCATATTGCATATCCTTCTCGAAATCTTCCTTAATCTCCAAGAATTTGTCCAATAATCTAGTGAACTCTGTTAGCTTTTGAACTTCATCTTTAAAAGCTTGAGTCACTGGAGGGATTCTCAAATTCTCCACAAGATATCTAAAGTGATCTGTCATATCACTTTTAGAGAAAATTATGTTGAGATATACATCAATCTTCTTGGTGATATCTTGTTGAGCATCATTGGAAATCTTTGAATAGATTCTAACCAAGTCCAATGCTCGATCACTATTTTTAACCACTTCTCACAAAGAAGACATATCCAATCCACTAAAGGCATTAGGAAGTTCTTCCTTGATTATGGATCTTAGTAGAGAATCATCCAAAGGAGGAACAGAAGGTTGACCCGAAGCAGGAGATGCTTTTACAGCTATGTATTGAACCTTCAACTGTTTCAAAACTTTTTTCAGGCATCCAGTGTACTCATCTGTGAGATTATTCAGATTTTCCACAAGCTCTCTCATGTGTTGCAGCATCTTGGAGTGTCTTGTTCTAATCTTCTCATCAAAAGATAGCAGATAAGGATGCACTTGAGACACAATCTCTCTAGAAATGGTGGAATTAGTTGGTTTAGGGGAAGAAACAACAGGTGGAGGGGCAAAAACAGGAGCAGGCTCTGATCTCAAAGACAACTCATTCTGAAAGTCTGCTACCATACTTTTCAGGTTTGCAACATCAGAACTCAACAACTTATTTTCAACTCCAACTTCTTGAATTTCTTGAATCATTCTTGGTTGAATACGCAGAATAATATTTTCCAAGAGAATCAATGCATCATCTTGACTCAGTTGAGTCACTGGATGATGTTGAGAGGATATAATCTTATCAACTCCAGCTAAAAGAGTATCTCAAAAGACTTTCAGATCATATTTAGTTACAAAATATTGTTGATCAGGTAAGGGAGAAGGAAGAGGTACAGGTATTGGTTGCGATCTTGTTTGAGGTTTAGGTTGGGGCTCTAGTTCTGGTTCTGGTTCTGGGTGACCTACTGACATTAGTTGAAACACAGAAGAGATATACTTTCTAGTTTTAGTCACTTTCTGTGACTCATTCACATAATTAAAGCTTGGGAAAACATGTCAAGTTTATATAGAGTATGACTCATCACCAGGTTCAGATTCATATTCAGATTCATCAGACTCAGCAGGACTTGTCTCAAGATTTTGAGGTTCCTCCCCCAAAAATTGTGCTTCAATTTCAGAGACTATAGGCTCAGCAACATGATAAAGATCCACAGGATCAGTTCTGATCTCTTCAACCAATTCTTGCCTTTACAACTATAAGGAAAGTTCCATCCTATCTTCAGCGGAGGGAATTATCTCAGGAACCAACTATTCCACAGGCAGTGCTTCCAGATTGGCTTGCTTTTCAACAGGGAGTTCTTCTACACCAGCAGACTCTTCCATGGATTTTTTCTCTGATTCTGTTACTACAAAATCTCTTACATCCTCAGATTGGATATCCGGATTAACAACTTCTCTAGAAGAAGGGTCTTTTTCATCACTAAGATCAACTGAAGGATCTACAGTCCTTTCCTTTTCAAAAACAAATTATTCTCTATGAGGTAATTCAGCAGGAACAACAGCAGGGATAACAATCCTTTCTTTTTCAAATGGATCTCCTTCCATTGGAGGTATTTCAGCTTCTTCTCTAAGTGGTACATCAGCTGCCACTTCCTCTTCTTCTTCAGCATCTGAGTATTCAGCCACTTCATCTGGTTCCAAACTAGGATCAGTAACATTCTTTGGTCTTCTTGGATAATCAACAGGATTATACATCTTATACAATCGATCATTATCCTCAACCCATTGCATCTTCTAGGAGTTCCAGTTAGTTTTCCTCCTTTTGATGATAGGTTTGGATAGGTAGAACTCAAAATCCTCTACCTTCTCTTCATTCGGTCCAACAACTCCTTTTGCAACTAGCATGGCTGAAATCATTCTTGAGTAAAACATGGAGGTGGATTTGGAAGTGACTTTAATCAGCTCACATATATGGTTAATGACATAGTCGAAAAGATTGATCTTATGGCCATTCTTCAATAGGTGAATCAGAAACACATTCTGATACTTCATCACAGCAAAATCTCATTTTCTTGGACTAATCAAATTCTAAAAAATTTTGAATAGTATTCTAGTTTCTCTATCTAGCTCTTCAGTTATAGCACTTTGCTTGGTTCCATTACCAGTTAAGGTTTCCAAGGAATTTTCTAGATCAAATATTTCAAATTATGGAGGAGGGTCTCTCTGGTTTTCATCACAAATTCCTTCATGAGGAATCCTTAGGCATGCAGCACATATCCTTGAAGTGAAAGAACATTTCTGACCATTGATCCAGCTGGTCACCATGAAACTTTCTCCAGCATCAAAAGAAAACTTTAAAATTGGTAAAACTATGATACCAAACTCGGATAAATCGGTCAATCTTTTCTAGAGAACCATTCAAACCATCTTTGTCCTCTTAGGATTTTCAGGACCAATGACTTACTAGACAGCAGCCAGTCAGTGCAAATCTCTTTTTCAGGTACAACAGTACGATTAACAAGGTTCAGATTTAGAGGTCCTTCAGGATCTATCCTTGGATCTATCTTCTTCTTCTTGGAACTGTGCTTCTCAGGGGTAGATGAAGATGGACGCTTCATCCTTGGCATCCACTAATGGTTCGGGTGAGACAGAAGAAGAGGTTCGCAAAGTAAGGTGGGTTCGATAGAGAGAAAATGAGAGAGTTCGAGTGGGAGATCGAGTGAAACCTTTATGTTTTATCATTTGGGAATGTCAAACATCATAAAAACAAAAACTCGGGAAATCAAATAGTGGTGAAATAAAAATTACCGTGATACGGGTTAAAAATAAATGCATAAATAATCTTCACGGTGAGGCTGTGAGTAGGCGTTACGGTGTGATGAAAAACAGTCATCACGGTGAGAAAGTGACCATTCTGTGTAGTCACGGTGAGACAATTAAGTGACAAACCATGAACACAAGGTGTTAACGGTGAGACCGTAAGCATGAAACAGTGACCATGAAACCATAAAGTAAAATACAATATTGTATTAAACATTAAGATCAATAAGATATCTGTTTATGATTAATCATACCAAGATCATGTATGATGTAGTCTAATCTCTTATAATTTAATGGTTTAGTAAATATATCAACAAGTTGATATTCAGTACCAATGTATTCTAAAGTGATATCAGATTTTTGGTAATGATCCCTCAAAAAGTGATGTCTTACATCAATATGTTTTGTCCTAGAATGTGAAAAAATATTCTTTGAAATGTTAATAGCACTTTTGTTATCACAATTTATTTGGACATATCTGAATTGACATCCATAGTCTAGTAATGTGTGTTTCATCCTCAAAATTTGTGCACAACAACTTCCAGTAGCTATGTATTCAGCTTCTACAGTAGATAATGCAACATAATTTAGTTTCTTACTACACCATGAGACTAGTGACTTGCCTAAAAGGTGACATTTTCCAGAGGTGCTTTTTCTATCTAACATACATCCATAAAAATTAGCATCAGAATAACTAACTGATTCAAATGATTGTCCTTTGGGATAGAACATTCCTAAATTGGGAGTATGCTTGAGGTATTTGAAAATTCTCTTTACAACATTTAAATGTGACTCTTTATGGTTTTCTTGAAAACAACCACTCATACGAAAACTAAACATAATATTAGGATGACTAATATTCAAGTAGAGTAGGCTTCCAATCATTCCTCTATAAGTGGTTTGGTCAACAGATTTACCATCCTCATCAAGATCCAAATTACAGGTGGTACTCACAGGAGTGTCACTAATTTTAGTGCTATCCAATCCAAAACATTTTAAAAGATCTCTAGTATATTTTATTTGAGTTAAAATAATTCCATCTTCATTTTGAAAGATTTTAAATCGAAGAAATAATTTAAGTTTACCCATTAAACTCATTTCAAATTCATTTTGCGTATTTTTAGAAAAATCAATACATAATGTAATTTTTGATGATCCAAAAATAATATCATGTATATAAATTTGTAGAACTAAAACATCATTAGAAATAGGTTTTATAAGAAGAGTATGACCAGCTATACCTTTTGTAAAACCTGTGGAAATTATAAAAGTACTTAATCTATCATACCAAGCTCTTGGAGCTTGTTTTAAACCATATAAAGTATTTGATAATTTGAAAATATGATTTGGAATATGAGGGTTTGAAAATCCAGGTGGTTGTTCAACAAAAACATCCTCAGCAATATATCCATTTAAGAATTCACTCTTAAAATCCATTTGATATAGTTTGAAATTTAGATGTACAGCATAAGCGAGTAAAATCCTAATGGCTTCTAATCTGGCTACTGGAGCAAAAGTCTCCTCATAGTCAATTCCTTCTTCTTGACTATAGGCTTGTCCAACTAATCTAGCCTTGTTTCTAACTATATTTCCAGATTCATCTACTTTATTTCTAAACACCCATTTATTGCTTATGGTGAAAGTGTCCTTAGGTCTTTCTACTAGTTTCCAAACATTATTTCTTTAAAAATTATTGAGTTCTTCTTTCATAGAAATTACCCAAACTTCATCATTAATAGAATCATCAATGTTTTTAGGTTCAAGCTATGACAAGAAGGCTTCATGTTCAACCTGATTTCTAAGAGAAGCTCTAGTCTATGTCCCTATATCAAGATTACCAACAACAGCATCTAAAGGATGATTATTTAGAAATCTAGTTGATCTAGTAAAGGTAGGACTAGAAATTTCAAGTTAATCTATTGGATAGGGTTCATTAGAAGCAGATTTTGAAATATTTCCAGAACTGGTTGTCTTTAAAGCAGGATAATTGATTTTATCATTAAGGTTCAGAACACATAAATCTTCTTCAAGATTTTAAAGAGATGACTTGGACTCATGTGGATCAGTTTCATCAAACATGTCGTGAACAGATTCTTCCACACATTTGGTTCTTTTATAAAAGACTCTATAGGCTTTTCTAGTTAAAGAATAACCATGAAAAATTCCTTCATCACTCTTAGAAGAAAACTTGTGAAGATTATCCTTTGTATTAAGAATAAAAACATTGCAGCCAAATACTCTAAAGTAACTAACTTTGGGTTTTCTATTGTTCCATAACTCATATGGGGTCTTCTTCAGAATAGGTCTTATCAAGACTCTATTAATAATATAACAAGCTCTATTCACAACCTCAACCCAAGAATAAATAGGTAGGTCATATTCATTAAGCATGGTTCTAGAAATTTCATGAAGGGTTCTATTTCTTCTTTCTACTACAACATTCTGTTGAGGTGTCCTAGGGGTAGAAAAGTTGTGACTATAGACATTATGTGAGAGATAAGATTCAAACTCTTGATTTTCAAACTCACGGCCATGACCACTTCTCAGGGTCTTAATCTTAATTCCAGCAAGGTTTTCTATAGACTTGGAGTATTTAATAAAGTAAGAACAAGCTTCACTTTTGTGAGCTAAAAAGTATACCCAAGTATGTCTAGAAAAGTCATCTACTAAGAGATAAACATAGTGCTTCCCATTTAAACTAGAAACTCTAGAATGTCCAAACAAGTCCATGTGATCCAACTTGAGAGGTTGAGAAGTTGAAACTTATTTCCTTGATTTGAAAGAGATTATGTGTTGATTTTCCTTTTGACAGGGATTACACACTTTGTCATTTGGAAACTCTAGTTTTGGTAAGTCTTTAACTAAGTTTTTCCTAGTCAGTTTTCTAAGTGAGTGTATATTGCAGTGTCCTAATCTCCTATTCCATAACCAATACTCTTTATGAAAAAAATTTAAACAAGTAATATTTTGTTTATCTAAAGAATTCAAGTCAACAACCTAAATATTCTCATTTCTCAAAATAGAAAATACTAAAAAAAATTAGAATTAAAAACATTACAAGAATCATTTTCAAACATGAAATTAAAACCATCATCACCCAATTGCGAAATACTTAACAGATTATATTTACGTCTATCAACAAATAAAACTTTAGAAATTAAAACTGAGTTAGTGTTACCAATTTGGCCATGGCCCATGATCTTTCCTTTTGAATTATCACCAAAGGTGACATAGCATCCATAGACCATTATTAGACTTTTAAAGAATGAGTAATCTCCATACATATGCCTTGAAAATGCACTGTCCAAGTACCATATCTTCTTATGGGAACTCGTCATGGGGGTTTCCTATAAAACAGATTTAGATAGGAAATTATTTTGGTACCCAGATCTTCTTGGGTCCAGACATATTAGAAATCAATGATTTTGGTACCCAAATTTGTCTTATCGGTCTCATATAATTTTAGTCAAATTATTTTGAAATATAAACTCTATTTGATCTATAACTATGTGAGTAACTATTTGAAGAAAATGAATTTCCAGAACTTGAACTTGCAGAATTTTGTCCAGATTTGGGAGTAAAATTAGTTTTAGTAAACTGTATTTTCCCAGGTTGATAACATATTCCAGTAGCACATTTTAGTGCCACTTGATTTCCTAGTATTTGATTTAGACTGTCTTTTCCATTTGTGAATTTTTCTAAGTCCTTTCTAAGTTGCTCATTTCACATTTTCATTTCAGTGTTTTCCTCTAACAGTTGAGCATTTTTCTATTTTTCAGTAGTAAGTTCAGTTTTAACATTTGTAGTGAGAGCATGATGTTTCCTCAATGATTTGTATTTATCCTTAATTTCATTTCATATCTCTTCCACCATATTATAGTATTCAAATAATTCCTCACTAGTAATGTTTTCATAATCCGAATCAGATTTAGTTCCATAATAATAGGAATTTAAAGAAGAAGTATCTAAGGTTACCTCAGATGTGTTTGTCATGAAACACATGTTGGCACGATTCTTTTCAGAATCATACATTTCAGATTCACTTGTGCTGTCTTCAGAAGCACTCCAGGTAGCCTTCATAGCATTATTGTACTTACAATCCTTGTAATCATATTTCTTCTTGAATGTTAGCTTTGGGCAGTCTTCTTTAATGTGTCCTTTCCTTTTGCACTCGTAGCAAACAACTTCATCACTTTTATCTATATTTTCTAGTCCTTCTTCCAATGTCCCATATTGTCATACATTCCCTTGTAATTTGATTTTCTGAAAAATTTCTTCTTCCTATAAAATTTCTTAAACCTTATGGCTATCTGATCCATTTCAGCATCACTATCAGAGTCTGAACTATCACTTGTTGAACTGTCAGTTTGTATTTGAGCTTTTTCTGTGTCCTTTCTCTTTGAAGCAGTAGTCTTGAAAGCCACTGATTTGCTTTTTGGTTCATCATCTTCCTCTTTATTCACCTCGAGTTCTTCCTCATACATCATAAGCTTACCAATGAGTTCTCTGACAGGTAGAGCAAGAATGTCAAATGACTCTCTTATTGAAACAGATGTGCATCTCCCTCGATCTGGCAATCATCTCAGTATCCTCATAATTTTTTCCTTTGCTGGAACATCCTTTCCAAGTGAATTCATTGTATTGACTATCTCATTGAACCTGAGATACATATTAGAAATAGGTTCATCAGTCTTCATTTTAAAATTGGCATATTTAATTGTATATGTATTCAATATCATTTCTTTAACATTGGTTGTTCCCTCATGAGAAACACCTAAAGTATCCCAAATTTCATAAGCAGTTTTTCAAGAAGATATTCTATTAAATTCCTCATATCCTAATGCACAATAAAAAGCATTCATAGCTTTACAGTTACTATTGTAAGATACTTTAGTAGGTTCATCCCAAGTTGTTCTTTCAGTTTCTGGAATTTTATATTGAGATTCTATAGCAGTCCAGATATCAAAACCCATGCTTTCCAAATGAATTTTAATTTTAAGTTTCCACTGGGCATAGTTTTTACCATTAAATAAAGGTGTCCTGTTATTAGAAGCACCCTCTAGTCTATTGTCCATAGCTAGATTTTAGAAAGTAAAATCAAAGAGATAAAATTTAGAACTAAAAAAATTTAAGATATTTAAAGATGAAACTAAAATCACAGTTGAAAAACAGAGTGTTTTGAAAACTTGTATAAATAAAAACCTTTGATACCAAATGTTGGTCGGAGTGGATACTCAAGAGGGGGTGAATTGAGTTCCAATTAAAATTTCTGTTAAAATATTTTCTATTAAAATACCCCAATTTATAAAACAAGTTAAACTGTAGTAAATTTATACAGGTTGTAAATGTTCACCTAGATTCTCAAAGATTGATTAGGTCTCAGTTAATTTAACCATAATATTAAACTAACTTTTGAATCTAACCTACAGATTTACAATAAGTGTAAACACTTTCTAATTTAACTATCAAAGTAACTTTACAATGGTTTTGTATTTCAATGTAATAGCAGCTGAATATAAAAGATATATGTAGTATAATTCAAACATAAACTAGAAATGCACATCAAATATAAAAAGAGTTTTAGTCTCAAGACGAGACTTAGTCCTCCCAAATTTATATAAATTTGATCCACACCATGGATCGGGGTTAACAATAGTTTACAAAACTGTCCAGGCCACGCAGGGACCTCTAACACAGTTCTTCGTGGGAAACAAAACAAATACCAGGTCACACAAGGACCACTTCCATAGTTGTCATGGGTAAACAAGAGTTAAGAGTTTTGGAGTGAGGATTTTGATATCCTCCAGTTCAGTGCAGGATATAGTGTGTGCGTAAGATATACAGATTACACCACACTGCTTGAAAGTAAATAAAAAAATAACTTAGAGAGAACATATAGGAGTTTAGAAAGCTCTTTTGATTAGCAATGCAGCTCTGGACTCGTTGGATTCAACAGAAATGCTTCTAAGTCCTTCTATGATTTTTCTATTGTAAAACAGAGTGTCATAGTTCAGCTTGTGTTCTACAGGAGTGAAGATGTTCTCTTGACTTCAGTTCATCTAGTAGTGTTGGATTTCATGTGTTGGAACTTCTTTGAGGATAGTTTAATGCCTTCTTCATAGTTGTGCTCAGTATTGTTCTTTTGTTTAGTACAGAGCACTTCGTGTGTGTTGTAGAATGTATGTCGAGGCTAATTTTACTTTTTATTGTAGCTGGGACTTCTTTTTATTCCATGAGAATCGGCAATAGGAATGAATCCCTCTCCATATGTGTGAGGTACGGTTTCTTGACATGCGAACAACTATCATTAAATAGCATTAATTGCATTAAAAACATCAAATATTACTGTTATCAATATTTAAATAATATTTAAAAAAAGGTTAAGAAACAGTGTCACAGTTTGTTGTGTAAACAGTGTCTTCTTCACGGTATGTACTTCATGGTGTCTGAGTCACGGTGTGTCCTTCACGGTGTCTGAATCACGGTTTTTCCTTCACGGTGTCTGAGTCACGGTTTGTACTTCACGGTGTCATAGTCACAGTTTGTCCTTCACGGTGTGTTCGTAACGGTGTCAGGCTTACTGTCACGGTGTGTTGAGACTTAGACTTCACGGTGTCTACTTCACTGTGTCTGTGTCCTGCACACAGTCCGTCTTACTGTGTCAAACATCACTGTGTCTTGATACTTAGCCAAATAACTGTATTTAACCTTAACCAGTAATATGCATAGTAGGGATTAAGATTAACCATTATAAGATAATATAACTTGACACATAAATACAGAGGATTGATAAGATATGTAAATAAAAATGAGATTAATTAACAGTAAAAAGATTTGTGAATATTAATGAGAGTAATGAATAGTAATAATATTTGTGATCATTAAAACATGATTAATATATGAGGAGTCCAACAAACAAATTATCAAGTTGATCCATGGATGTTTTCCTTGAGGGATGGGAATGAATTATTTTGGGAAGTTGTAGGGTTTTTTCATTATTAGATTAACACTTCCCATATTTCCCCCTCTTTTTCCTTTATGGGGTTGGGAATAGAAATTATCGCGGGATTATGGGAATTGATGTTCTAAAATATCTTCCATGCTCGTTCATTGTTTATGTTTTTGATGAACCACTTGATACCACTCTAAACGCGGAGGGTGTGGGAAAACCAAACATGGCCCGACCCCCTGCCATTCTTCTTTGTGGTGTTATCAAAAATGAAGGAAGGAGACAAAGGCGTCAAAGGCGGCGAAGGTAATGGTCGTGCCACCTGTGGCATCTGGGACCCGCAGCACCCCCGCGACACTCTTGTGCCTGGGACGAACTAGTTCCACCACCCCGGGAAGAACTACTCCACTTGCTAGCTCACGCCACCCACCGGCCCCCCAAGACGCCCCGAGCGCGCCGGCCCGACCGCCTCCCACGCCGCCCCGGCCGTGCCGACCCGCCGGCCTTCCGTCCCACCTCGGCCGCACCGGCTCGCCTGCCTTCAAGGCCGCCCCAGCCGGGCCGGACCACAGGCCTTCCAAGCCCCCAGCCGAACCGGTCCCTCGTGGAGACCCTGCCGAACCTGACCTTCGCCGCACCCCGGCCGAACCGGCCCGCGCCCTCGCGGCGCCCCGGCCGAACCAGCCCCGCACCCCGGGCCGAGACGAGCCGCCCACGCGGCGCCCTTCGGGCCGAACCGCCCTCGCACCGACCCGCAGCCGGTCCGTGCCCTATCGGCCCTCCGCAGCCCCTCGCGGCCTGTAGGGCAGGGCCCAACGGGCTGGGCCGAACCCAATATGATGGCCCGCCCAACAGGCTGGCCCACTATGACCCTTTATATTCTTGTTGCCATATCTTTGGAACCGAACGTCCGTTTGACGAATCGTCAGCAACACTAGTAATCTTAGAGCATGATAGTCCCTTTGAGTATACCCAATTGACGTTTGGGGTATAGTTGACATACAGTCAGGTTGGATTATGCCCGAATCCAACCGGGCCCCCGGGACTAAAAGACTAATAACTCACATACCGGGCGTCTGATTGACACACCGTCTGTTGCGTTGATACCCCTATGATGTGGAAGACCTTTGAAATACTTTTTCATGTGAATTCATGAAATATGGAGTATCAACCAGTAGATCATGGAGCAGATCCTCCCGGAGAAGAGTTAGTGTAGTGCGGAGATCTGTAGCTGGTTGAGACCTGATGACTGCCGACCGTTTGACTCAGAGTGAATCTACTAGACTTATGGGGAGTGCCTTGTTGTCGCGGCAGACCCACGGTGGAGGAGTTCACTCGGTGATGCGGAATACCTAGGGTACTCGATAGGAGGAGTACCTCAGCAGGCTACGAGGGGGAGCGCGCTTGGTAACGCGGCAGACCCAAGGTGGGGAGCGCCTCTGTGTGACACGGTAGGCCCACGGTACATGACAGGAGGAGTAACTCAGCAGTCCAAGGTTAGGGGGATGTGCACTTGGTATTGCGGCAGGCCCACTGTAATCAATTGAGCAAGATTTCTCCAATAGTCGAGGTTTCCAAAATGTGATTGGGGATGTCACTAGATACTACCTCTAAAATAAAATCCTGTTTGAGCTGAGTCAGTTTTTCTGTGTTTTCTCCATGATTGAGATGGATCACTTGATAACTTAGGTATATGTATGGTCATATACCTAAGTAAGGTTATCTATTAAATTCATTCTTTGTGGTTTATCCTTGGTGGATTTTGTGAGACCTTTAGGGTCTTAGGGGCCCTACTGAGTATCGTTATACACACCCCTTCATGGGTTATGCCCGCACATCGTTATGTTGGATGTAGATGATGGATAGAGCTGATGGAGGCTGAGAGTGCCATGACTCGACAGTACCCAGATGTGTACCTTACGGAGTGTTAGTACCTAGAGGAGACGGACATATGTGGAGTGATGAGGAGGCTATCTGTACCTACCCTTCAGGTAGGAATTCCGGAGGATGACTAAGTAGCTGCTTTTCATTTCTCTTTATTCAGTTGTATTTCATTTCAGTTTTACTTGTACCTTTGCTATTGGGATTGTATTTTGGCCCCTTTTTACTTTCAAAACTTTTTTGATATAGAGTTTACTTGGTGTTTCGTCTAGTTGTGGGTGTTTGTGTGTGTGTTTACAGGTTATAAAGGCAATACATTCCCAGTTTTAGGGAATTACGCATTTGGTGCTAGTCACCAGCCCCTGTCCTATGGATGGTGGGCTTGGTGATGTCATGGAATAGGCCCCAGGGGATGGGTCATGACAAATTAGTATCATAGGAGTCGATTCTACCACAAAACTTATGACTTTAATCTTTATTTTTTGTGAAGCAATAGTGTTAAGTGTAGTGAGTGTGGATTTCAGTTCAGGGAGTCCAGTGTTGGTGTGGTGGCCGACATATCCATACACCATGACCCTAACTACTGATTTCTGACCCAATGCAAGAAAACATTGATTGTGTGTGTGTTTTCAAAAAATTTATTTAAGTTAGCTAAACCAGGACAACTCACCAGGTATAAACTTTTAACCATAGCGCACCTGTTTCATTTTAGGATGTCAGCACGTAGACAGTCGGCTAGAGTTCCGAGAGTTGTATGCACAGATATCCCACTGAGCGACGAGGCCTTGATGTAGGGACCTTTTCCCGTAGATGCACCAGTGGAGGTACCTACGGTACCACTCCTAGTTGGGCCACCGATTCCACATGCCCCAATAGCAGACGGTGCACACTGCTTGAGTGCATTGCACGAGTTCCAGTGCCAGAGGCCACCCGGGTTCAGGGGAGAGGCGAACCCGCAGGCGGCTGAGGATTGGATGGAGGCTCTGGTGAGAGTCTTCCAACTCGTAGGGAAACCAACCGATCTCATGGTGATTCTTACTGCCAGCCTTCAATAGGCAGCAATAGGCAGATGGTGGAGCTTGATGCTCCAGGTCCATGACAAGGTGACGCTTCTCTGGGTAGACATCAAGAGCCTGTTTCAGGCAGATTTTGGAGAATCACCTCTTCGCGCAGTGCGCATTCAAGAGCTACTTCATCTGCAGCAGGGTAGCATGACTGTAGATCATTACGCAATGAGACTCACACAACTCTCATGTAACTCCACCGATATGGTGTGGGACCCATTTGTCAGGACCTGAACCATTGAGTAGGGACTCATAAGGGATATTAGGGCTTCAGTGATCTCATTCAACATCCCGATGCAGGCAGGGGTATTAGAGAGAGCCCTCCTAGTGGAGAGTTTCCTTGCTGAGCAGTCTCTAGAAGAGAGATCCACCTCCAGTCGACACGTAGTAGAGTGTTATACATCTTGAAGAAAACAGATGTCACAGAGGTCCAAGAGGACCAGACCTAAAGGTGGAAGAACACATGATTCAGAGTCGGTTGTGCGGGGCACCTGAGGTAGAGATAGACCATCCAGGAGCGGGCAATGTTACTCATGCAGAGGGTAGGGTCACATCCCTCGTGATTTTATGACCTGCCGTACAGATGATAAGCAGACAGTCGAAGTACCACCCAGGCAGAGACAGAGGTTCGACTGACGATGTCCATAGGGAGAAGTCGGATGTGGAAGAGGAGCTGGCCATGCAGCTGGCGGTGGCCAACGATTTGAGATGTTACCGCCACCACCACCAAGAGTTCCACCCCGACCGTAGGGAGTAGGTAGATAGGGGAGAGCTCAGCTCCAGGCTGTTGAGGCTTACAACCACGGACCTCCAAAGATGATTTGAGGTACAATTTGTGTCTACTCCACCATTACTGCAATACTTATAGAAACAGGTTCCTTTCATTATTTTTTTCCAATTCCCTCGTTCGGAGCTCAGAGATTCTGACACAACCGTTGGTTCGATCGTTATAGCTAGAAACTCCTATGGAAGAAAATTCTATTATTACACACTAATTTCAACCATATGAGCTTACTCTAGGAGGTGAGTTCTTTGGTTGGGATCTCATAGTAGCGGCATCGAGGCCTTACAATGTCATCTTGGGTATGGAATGGTTATCTATAGTCCATGCTCAAATTGACTATATTAGGTGCAATGTGCGGTTTGTCCACATGGATGGGACCCGTTTTACCTTCACCGGCAAGAAGGGAGCTTTTGCAGCACACGATGGACTCACCCAGAGGAGGGTGAAGCTGATTACTCATCAGTTGGTTAGCCTTACCCTCAGAGATATTGATATGGAGAGTCAGAATTATCTTGTAGTGGTAGAACAGTATGCAGATGTTTTCCCTGATGATGTCCCAAGTCTACCTCCTCGCTGAGAGGTGGACTTTTACATTGAATTTTACCCCGAGAAGGCACTAATATCTACACCAGCATATTGGATGGAACCTACAGAGCCTCGAGAGCTGTGGGTACAAGTAGAGGACTTGCATGAGAAGGGCTTCATATGGACCAGTGTTTCACATTGGGCAGCCCCGATTCTATTCATCAAAAAGGAAGATGGGAGCTTGATACTTTGTGTTGACTATCGGAACCTTAATCAGGTGACCATGAAGAACAAGTACCCCCTATCAAGGATTGACGACCTCTTAGATTATCTGAAGGAAGCACAGTGGTTCTCAAAGATAGACCTCAGATCAGGATATCACCAACTCAGAGTATGAGATGAGGATGTGCAGAAGACCATCTTCAGGTGTCGGTACGAACACTACGAGTTT
This sequence comes from Viscum album, assembly GCA_963277665.1. Taxonomy (NCBI): domain Eukaryota; kingdom Viridiplantae; phylum Streptophyta; class Magnoliopsida; order Santalales; family Viscaceae; genus Viscum; species Viscum album. The sequence continues at coordinate 1,438,823,559 of OY728129.1, forward strand.
TTGGATATGCCATTCGGTGTAACCAATGCTCCAGCAGTGTTCATGGGACTCATGAACATGATATTTCAGCCGTACCTAGATCACTTCATATTAGTCTTCATCGACGACATTTTGATCTACTGGACTACTGAGGAGGAGCATGCCTACCATTTGCGGGTTGTACTGGACAGACTCCAAGAGAACCAACTTTATGGTAAGCTCTCAATGTTCCAGTTTTGGATCTGAGAGTTTCACTTTCTGGGACATGTCATATAGGAGGCTAGAGTTGCAGTGGATCAAGCAATGATTGAGGCGGTACTTTCTTGAGAGCTACCCAAGAGTGTGACTGAGGTATGAAGTTTCTTGGGTTTGGATAGATACTACAAAAGATTTGTGCTATATTTCTCCAGAGTTTCAGCACCACTATCAGCCATGACAAAGATGGGGAAGCCCTTTGTGTGGTCAGAAAGATGCCAGCATAGATTTCAGGAGCTGAGGCAGAGGCTGACTAGTGCCCCCATATGGAGGCTTCTACAGGAAGGCGTAGGGAACGTAGTCTATTGTGACGCATCAGGGACCTAACTCAGATGTGTCATGATTTAGGAGAGAGAAATTATTTCATATGGTTCTGGACAGTTGATACAACAAGATCATAACTACACTACCCTTGAATTGGAGTTAGTAGCAATGGTATTCTCCTTAAAGATGTGGCGACACTACCTAATGGGCGAATATTATACAGTGTACTCTGATCCTAAGAGTCTCAGGTATATCTTCTCTCAGAAGGACCTGAACTTGAGATATCGATGTTTTCTTGAGTTCCTCTAGGACTATGACTTCAAGATAGTATATACTTTTGTGAAGGGTAACGTTGTAGTAGATGCACTAAATAAGAGGTCTGGTATACAATTTCTCAGTGAGGAGACAGAGAAGTTGGCTGCTTTGTAGATATACTTCATGGAACATGATGGAGTATATTTTCTTCAGTCTCTTACAGTCACTCTTACACTTCTTAAGTGATTTATGGAGGTGCAACGTGGGGACACTGACTGTGAGGCTCGACTTTCTCAGATATCCATAGGTCATGCACCTGATGGATTTTCTCAAGGAGGGGAGCACATAATCCTCTTCAGAGGACATACCATGGTACCAGTTTCATTTCAGGAGGAAGTGTTGAGGGTCTTCCACACATCCACTCTAGTAGTACATCCAGGAGTGGAGAATATGTACCTGGATCTCCGATGACAGCACTGGTGGTTGGGAATGAAGAAAGAAGTTGTAGAGTTTGTCTCTAGGTGCCTCACATGTCAGCAAGTGAAGGTGGAGAATCATGTTCCAGAAGGCTTGGTTCAGCATTTAGAGGTCCCAGAGTGGAAGTGGGATGGGATATCCATGGACTTAATGAAAGGAAATGCACGTACATCCAGGGTATATGACTCTATTTGGGTGATCGTCAACTGACACACCAAGTCGACCCACTTCCTACCGATCATAGAGTAGGGTTCAATATAAAGCATGGTACACCTCTATGAGTATGCGATTGTGCGGCTACATGGAGTACCTTCAACTATTGTCTCGGATCGTGACACACGTTTTACTTCCCGGCTATGAAAGGGGTTGCAGGAGGAATTCAGGATGCAGCTTTGTTTGAGCACCGCCCTCCATCCTTAGATGGATGGTCAGACTGAGCAGACCATTCAGACCCTTGTGGACATGTTGCATGCTTGTATCCTCAACTTCACTCACAGCTGGGAGGATCAATTACCTTTGGTGAAGTTTTCATACCACAAAAAATATCACTCCGCCATTGGGATGGAACCATTTGAGGCGTTGTACGTGCGACCTTCCTGATCACCTTTGTGTTGGACTGACCCAGAGGAGTCCACAGTAGTGGGACCAGAGATGGTATAGACAACCACAAAGAAGATGCAGATCATCCAGGAGTAGATGAAGACTGTGCAGAGCAGGAATAATTTGTATTCTGATCGGAGACGGAGGGCTCTGGATTTTGAGAATGGAGACCATGTCTTTCTATGGGTCTCACCATAATGAGTTCTATGGAGATTTGGCCGAGGCAGCAAGTTATATCCAAGGTTCATTTGACATTTTCAGGTTCGTAGAAGAGTTGGCGAGGTGGCATACTGCTTATCTCTTCTACCACAGTTTCATTGGATACACGACGTCTTCCATGTATACCTGATGAGGAGATACATGCACGACCCTTCTCACATCATCAACCATAGAAAGCTTGACATCAACTATGGGTAGACTTTTACAGAGGTTCCAGTAGATATTGAGGATTGACAGGAGCGAGTCCTTCGTGTATAGTCGATACCTATGGTGCACGTACGCTGGAAGCACAAGAACCTCTAGGAGAGAAAATGGGAGTGGCAGGCTCATATGCGTGCTCAGTACCCCCACTTGTTATCTTAGTTTGAGTTGTGGCTTTGGGGACGTAAATCCTAAGGTGGGGAGAATATAAAGACCTAGAATTTCCATGTATTTTTTTTAAATATATGGGAATTTTACGAGTCCACGAAACATTACGGCGCGTGATTCTGAGACCTCGAGTGCCCTTATTGAATTTTTGATGTATTGTTCGTGTACATTCTGTGGAAGTTCAAGTGGGTTTTTATAACTTTAAAACTGGTGCTCAGAATTGAAATTTGAGGGCACTGTTGAACTCACAGCACTGATTTTCACTTAAGAAGACTTTCTCCTTGAAGACAGTTGGTCAAGGGTGAAAGTTAGTTTTTCGTCCTTTTTGTAGAAATAATAAAATAAAATAAGCTCATGTGTTATTTTATTTTGCTGTAACCACCAACCATGTGGATGTTCTGGGGTGGGGTCCACCAGAACTAAACCTCCTCTTCTTGATTTATTGTGGGGGGGACCACCCGACCCCCTATTAATGGGAGGAGAGGAAAACCTACCAAACCCCCTCATAAATGTGGGGGGAGACTCTTCAACACCTCCACAATTTTAATTATTCCAACGCACATTATTAATTGTGACAACCTAGTTAATTGTCCTGCCCCTTTTTAATTTAAGTAACAACATCGTTGGAAAATTGGAAGGTTCATAATAAACGAACCATCATGAATTCCATGATTGTTACAAATCTCCCCCCCCCCTCTCCTATATATAGGGAGCTTTGGAGGAGGATTTTTGATGGCTTCACCATGAAATGAAGCGTTGGTAAAGTGATGTGACACCCAACACTTGGAGGATTATGCTCTCCAATGAAGAATGCTTCCTCCACGAAGAATGACGATGAGGAATGCCTTCGACTTAAACCTATTAAGCACCTTGTGGAGGCAACCAACATGGGATGTCTTCGACAACCAACCTTCCCTCCTCATTGTCATCAACAAAAAATATTAGGTAGGGTTTTTAATTAAGTATGATTTTATTCCCTTGATTCTTTCCTTCTAAAAACAAAGAATGCGGATCAACGTATTATCAAGTTGATCCGTAGATGTTTTCCTTGCGTGTTGCGAATGAATTGTTGCAGGAATTTGTAGGGGTTCATTCATTATTAGATTAACAATTCCCATGTTCTCCCCTCTTTTTCCATTGTGGGGTTGGGAATATAAATTATCGAGGGATTATGGGATTTGATGTTTTATAATGACTTCCATTCTATTTCTTTGTTTATGTTCATGATGAACCGCTTGCTACCACTCTAAACGTGGAGGGTGTGGGCCAAACAAACATGGCCCAACCCCCGCCATTCTTCTTTGTGGTGTTCTTCGAAACAGAGGAAGGTGACAACTACGTTGAAGGTGACGAAGGCAACAGTCGTTCCACCCGCAGCCTCTGCACCAACGTCGACCCTGCAATGCTCTGGTGCCCCGACCGCGCCACCATCCGGCTTCCCCACCCGCCGGCTCACGCAGCCCGCCGACCGCGCTGCCCACCAGCTGCCCCTCCCACTGGCTCATGCCACTCGCCCGCCTCCCGGGCCGCCCCGGCTGCGCTGTCCCGCAGGCCTCCCAAGGTGCCCCGGCCGCACCGGCCCGCCGGCCTACCTAGATGTCCCCGCCATGCCAGCCCACTAGCCTTCCGAGCTGCCCCAGTCGCGTTAGCTTGCTAGCCTTCCGAGCCCCCGGCCAAACTGGCCCCTCGTGGCGCCCCGGCCGAACCGACCCATGCCCTCGCGGTGCCTCGGCCAAACTGGCCCACACCCTCGCCGTACCCCGGCCGAACCGGTCCGCGCCATCGCGGCGCCCGGGCCGAACCAACATTGCACCCCAAGCGGAGATACCCTCGCGGCGCCCTCCGGGCCAAGCTTCCCACATGGCGCCCTCCAGGCCCACCCGCCCTCGCGCCGACCCACGGCTGGTCCGTGCCCTCCCAGCCCTATACGGCCCCTCACGGCTGGCTGGGATGGGCCCAGTGGGCCAGGTCGAACCGAACGGTCAGGCCCTCCAAACGGGCAGGGCCAGACCCGAACCGGATCGGTCCAAACTGGGTCAGGCCGGACCCGAGCCCACTATGACCCTTTACTTTATTTTGGCCATATCTTTGGCATCAGACGTCTATTTGACTAACTGTCAGCATGACTTGTAATCTTGGAACATAAAGGTCCATTTATGTGTACCCCACAAGAGTTTTATTTATAGTTGAGATACGGTCAGGATGGATCGTGCATGAATCCAAATGGCCCCCGGGGACTAAAAGACTAATAACTCAGAGACCGGGCGTCCGATTGACGCACCGTCTATTGCGTTGAAATAGCTACTACGTGGTGGAACTTTCAGATACTTCTTCATAGGACTTCGTGACAAATAGAGTATTGACATGTAGCTCGTGGAGTGAATCCTCTAAGAGACGAGTGAGCGTAGTGTGGAGACCTAGTAGCTGGATAAGACCAGAAGAATGATGACGATTTGACTCGGAGTGACTTTATTAGCCATGTGGGGAGCACATTGGTGTCATGGAAGACCAACGGCGGAGGAGCGCACTTGGTGATGTGGCAGACCCACGGTACTCGACAAGAGGATTACCTCAGCAGGCTATGAGGGGGAGCACACTCAATGACGCGGCACACCCATGGTGGGGAGTGCCTCTGTGTGACGCGGAGGACCCATGGTACTAGACTGGAGGAGTACCTCAGCAGTCCATGGTTAGTGGGAAGTGCTCTTGGTCTCGCGGCAGGCCCATTGTACATGATTGAGCAAGAGTTCTTCAGCAGCCATGGTTTTGATAATGTGACTGGGGATGTTTCTAGATACTACCCCTAAAATAAAATCCTTGTTGAACTGAGTTAGTTTTTTTTGTTTTCCTCATTATTGAGATGGATAACTTGATAACTTAGGTATATGTATGGTAATATACCTAAGTAAGGTTATCTTCCGATTTCATACTTTGTGGTTTATCTTTGGTGGATTTTTTGAGACCTGGAGGGTCTCAGGGACCCTACTAAGTAACATTATACTCACACCTTCACGTGATAAGCCCACACATCATTGTGTTGGATGCAGACGACAGACAGCGCAGATGGAGGCTGAGAGTTCCAGGACTGGACGGTACCTGGAGGTGGACCATACGGCGTGTCGGTACCCGAGGAGACGTAAAAACATTGAGTGCTTATGAGGATATCCGTACCTACCCTTCAGGTAGGAATTATGGAGGATGACCCAGTAGCTTATTTTATTTTCTCTTTATTCAGTTGTATTTCATTTCAGTTGTACTTTTACCTTTAATGTTAGTCTTGTATTTTGGCCCCTTTTTACATTAAGCACTCTTTTGTTATACAACTTACTTGGTGTTTCATCTAGTTTTGGGCTCTGTTGTGTGTGTTTACAGGTTATAAAGGAAATTCCATCCCAGTTTTAGGGAATTATGCCTTTGGTTCTAGTCGACATCCCCTCGCCTATGGAAGGTGGGCTTGGGGTAGTCACAGAACGGGCCCCGAGGGATGGGTCGTGACAGGGACGAGCAAGAAGAAGGTGGATCATGCATGGTATTCCTCAGTGAGATGATGATGCCTCACATAGTGTAGGCTTGTGAGAGATGAAGATTAATTTGGTAAATGGATATCCTAGTAAAAAACTTGGAAGAGTCTTATCTCTAGGATTAAAGGGTGTACTTAGGTGTCCCTGGAAGGGTCTCGTGTAGGACCTGAATTTTGGAAGAGACCTTAAGGCTAGTACTTATCAACTAACGGTGTGGATTCTCTTATATATGTTTTGTGTTTCAAAAAAATTAAGAACGTTAGTACCAAAATTTTGACTAAATTACATTATCTATTAGTTTTTAGAGATATTTTTGGGTGGTGTTCCGAGAATGGGTGAAGGACTATGGTTAGTAGAGGTTCATGACATCTTCTAAACATCATGTTGTGTGAAATGAGGAACCCCAAGGTAATATTTTTAGGAAATATTGAGACGTTGGGTGAAGATGGTTTTTTGAATGGGTTAATTGTGAAAGAACCACATGAAGGAATCATCTGTAGGTGTGGTTTATCATTCTAGTCTACACAGGCTAGGCCGGCGCGAGCCTCTTGGTGCGTATGGTTGGTGTGTGTAGGTTGACCTGGGTGAGTTATTTGGTTCTCCTTGGTTCCCTTCACCTCTTAATTTATTAAGGTATTTTACATTGAAGCTTCCACACCATATTTGAAAAACATTATGTGTAAAAAAATAATTTGGGACAAATATACACCTCATGAAAAAATATAGGCGTATAACCAAACGTACGTCTCAATAAAATAAAATTGAAACAAAAATATTTTACCTTAAGTGTTGAATTTCGGCGTACATGTTCAAAACCCCTATATAATAAGTATATGTTTATTATATATATTATTAAACAATATTTTTATATATAAATATAATACCATATATTATTTTCTTATGACCTTTTATTACCCATTTATTAACAATTAATTTTTAATGTCACATTTTGAGTAATAAAAGTTTTGTCTTTTATATATGTTTTGATCTGTTATTTTTCAGCCTATTATGTTGACCATTATTCCATAATCTCTTTAATTTTAATAATTATATAAATATCATATAAACATTGTACATATGTATATATATTAATCTATAAAATTTAGTGATAGAAAATGAAATACACTGTTCATGGAGATGATAGGCCATACATGTGCAAGAATGATGTTTCCATTTTATTATTGGATTGAAGAAAATAAAGTTAAATGATATATTATAATTGTACAGTAATTTTTATGTCATATATATTACACATTATCATTAAAACCATCCTTATTACCTTCTATGTGATGTGCGAGAGAATCACATCATGTCACGAGGCAGTAGTCAGCCATACACACGAGCAACGATAATGTATTACAAACAAAGTTTATATAGGTATGTGGAGTATATTTATTACATAATTATAATAATATCATGAAAATAATATTTAAACAATAATAAATCATTATTCATATCCTTGATCAGTGGTAATGGAAAAACTAATGGCATAGGTTCACGAGGGGGTAGGCTATTGTACACACTAATAATGATTTTGTAACCCATTTAATGGAAGTGGAGATGGGTTTTTCTCATGAAATAAAAAATAAAAATATATACTTAAATTTAATAAAATTATATTATTATATAATTTTGTTAAAATAATAATTGATGTAGGTGGGCGAATAAATAAAACAAAAAATTCTCATTGATAAACGTTGCCTCTTCATCAGGTATCCCCGTTAGGTTTTCATGAAAAGACATCATAGGTTGGATATAAATATAAAATGAGGATGATATTATGATAATAGAAAAAAATTTATGTTATTTGGGTATTTATTGGAAAAAAATGATTGAATGTGTGAATATGAGAGGAGAGTTGGTAGCCTTTTATAAGTGAGGTGAGTGGAACACTTGATATTGTTTGAAAAGAAAATGGTGTAACCTCGTTTTTATCAATCTACAAGGTTCAAAATTGTACCCTTATCGATAATATAATATACAGGGTCTAAATATTACTATAAAATCGGTCTTTTATAGGTTTTGGGTTATTTTTAACACATGTTCTTTAAGTTTAAGCCTAAGGTAAACCCATTTTTACCTTAACAACAGTAAATAATTTTTACTGTTTTTTATTCATTTTGGTGAAAAATTAATTTAAAATTATTGGATAATATATATTGATATGATTAAAAATATTGAAAACATTTTTAAAATTTACTTTCATATAAGTGTAAAATTTCAACTTAAAATTACTCCTACAGATGTGATGAGAAAGGGAGTTTTTATAAAGAAAAAGTTCAAAAGTTTACAACAATTCTTATCTATTTTAAATATGAAATTTATTTAAATGAAATGAAATTAATTAATATATATATATATATAATTGAACTAATATAACTTTAAAAAAATTATATTTAATTTATCTTTCTAAATAAATTTAACAAAAATTCGGTTCCCAATTAAAATTCAACATTTTTCACTATTAATCAAAAAATGAAACTTTTCAAAAAATAAAAATAATTCTCCCTATGATAATTTTGACATGATGATTTCAAAAATGAATTTTATCTTACCAAATTAATTTTCTAAAAGTTTGAAAAATTAAATTTATTATTGTTCTAAAAATGAAATAAAAAAATTCTTGAAAATTTTTTATTTTCAAAACATGAAATGGATTTACCAAAAATTATTTACTTTTTATCAATATGTTTACATTATATAAAAAAATAATAACTAACATATATAAATTAATTTTTACTATTTATATCACTATATTTAATGGCTATGTTATACTATCCACATTTAAATAACTATATTAATAATATATCATGGTATTGTTTAAACTCAGTGTCATGTGTAACTCAAGATAACCCAGTGTAATGTGTAGTGAAATATTAAATTATAATTTCATGTAATTCAATATTAAATAGGTATTTAATTTAATTCAATATTAACATTGTGTTTCATATAATGATATATTTCAAAGAAATTTAATTTATTCAAAATAAAAATAATTTAGCGAAACTCAAGGTGTTACATTATACCCCCCCTAAAATGAATTTCAATATCGAAATTCATCATTATTATATGTTTTTGAATTGATTTAACCATATTTAGCATTTCATTATCTATCTTAGGTCTTAATACATATCTTTATCTAACTTAATTCTAGAATATTGGAGTTATACATTATTTCATAGAGGTCTTAATAAGGATCCATTAAATTGCCAGAGTGAATGAAATTTTGGTAAGAAAACTCAACAAGAAGATAGGGTAGATCACAAAAACCTATTAAATCTAAATAAAAATATATAACTTATCTCTAGGGGATTTAATTTTTCTCTCATACTAAGCATCTATTTGAGGAAGATAAGTAGCGTTGAAACTCAACATTGTATCAAGAGATTTCAAGATAGTTTGCTAAAACGTTGCGATAAAAATCATATCTTGACTAGACACAATGGAATGTGGTACTCCATTCAACCTTACAACATACTTAATTTGTATTATGTAAACATGATCTTGGGAGAAGTCTTATATGATAATGATTAAGTGAGCTAACTTAGAAATGAGATCGACTAAGACCCATATAGAATTTGAAACTATAGACATTTTAGGGAGTCAAAAGACAAAATCCATGGTTTTCCCATTTCCATTCAGGTATGGATAATGGATATAAAATCCCCTTAAAATTTTGTCTTTCATAATTATGTTGATAAATAGAAACCACCATTATATAAACTCAGTAATGTATCTCATTATTCTATATAACCAGCAATCCTCTTTAAAATATATATACATCTTCATACTTCCAAGATGAATGGAAAATTAAAAACTATGAGATTTGTCCAACAAATACTTCTTCAAATCTGGTATGGAATGAACATATACAGGATTCTTGAACCACATACTTACACCATGATAAAGTTTAATATCAGGATGATTTTTAATCTTCTTTTGTAACTCTACATCTTCCTTCTTGTCCTCTTTAATCATTACCTAGATAGATAGTTGAACATTAAATTGTGAAATATAATATTTATCCCATTCATTCTAGATTTCTAGATCCATAATTTTTAAATCTAGAAATATTGGATCCATTTTTATCCCCATCATGGATAAGCTAGCACAATCCTTTGATGTAATTCATATGCTAACTTATTCACTTTCCTTTGGTGGTAATATATTGACTAGTGATAATATTTAATCATCTCTAACCATATATCTTCTTTGGTTCATATTCAAATCCTTTTGTGTGAATATATAATATAAACATTTATAGTTGCTATATATATCACACATTTCTCTATAAATATAATTATTCCATATCTTTAATGAATAAATTACCGCAGTTAACTCCAAATCATGAGATGTGTAATATTTATAATTAATCTTCAATTTTAATAAGGCATAATCTATAAACATGTAATTATAAATAATAAAACATCCTAGTACCTTCGGGGATGCATCACTAAATATTACCAACCCATTTCCACTATTGGGTAATAGATGCAGAGGCGAACTTACTAATATTCTCTTTAGTTCCATTAAATGTTCCTCACACTCATCTGTCCAGAGATACTTGAATCCATTTTGAGTTAACTTGGCTATAGGATTAGATATTTATGAGAAATTATAATAAATTGATCGATAATATCAATTTAAACAAATAAAACTATAGATCTCAATTAGTGTAGTTATTCTGATCCAAAATTCAATAGCTTCCATCTTTTATGGATCTACTGATATACCCACTCTTGAGACTGTATGATCAAAAAATGAACTATTTTACATACCAAATTCATTATTTGTAAATTTTTCATATTGTTTTTTCTTCCTTATATATTTTAGTAAAATTATCAAGTGAACTTCATTAAAATCCTTGACATGTTAATAGATAATAATATCATCTCAAAATACTAACAAAAATCGATCAAGGTAATCTATTAAGACACTATTCATTAAATAGATGAAGATATTTAGGCAATCAATAAGATCAAATGGAATCACTATTTATTCATAGTGTCTATAAATTGTATGGAATGTTTCTTGGGTATATCTCCCTTCTCGACTCTCATTTGATGATATCCTGAATGAACATCAATCATGGAAAAGTGTTGACATCTACATAGTTTATTAAACAGTTCATCAATATAAGGACGAAGGTTCTTTTTCTTAATTGTGAACTGTTTCAGCTCCTGATAATCAATTCAGATTCACGTGGATCCATCATTCATTTTTAAAAAAAGAAATGGTGAACCCCAAGGTGACACACTTAGCCAAATGAATCCCTTTTTCATGGTTTTCCTAGTGTTTCTTCTTCAATTACATCAACTCACTTAGGTCCATTATTTATGAAGACTTTTAAACAAGTATGAAACTAGGTATACGTTCTATTGAGAAGTCATGTTCACATTTTGGTGGATGACTAGTAATCTCTTCTTGATATGTGATCGTCATTTCATTAGGGGTCTTCACTACTAATTATACATCTAATTGTTTGGGAGGAATGTTGACACCCTTACAAAATCCATGAAATATGAATTAATTGATATATCCCAATTCAAATAATACATTTATGGTTTTATAGTGGATGATAAGTGTACCTTTCACCAGATCATTAGTGCACCCCTAATTAGAAAGAGTGGTCACATGAGATTTTATTTTTATTATCATCTTTTTCTGACGCTTTTTTTAGGGCATGCGCATCTGTCATGTTCGGGGGACGTCGGTGCTGTTCTATTACCCAGCATTCTCTCTTTCCAAAGGCGGGTGGCATCTGCTCCCTGTTCGGGGACGTTTTCTCCTTGATCCAAATGGGATGATGGGATGTGGGTTCTTCCTTCAGTGGATTCCTCCTCGAAATTCGTCACCTAGTCTGGGTCTCCCTTATAGATTAAGACGTAGTTCGTGAAACTATTCCCAGTGCCATGTTATCATGGACGCCAGTTAATTACATTGCTTAAGTCAAAACATTCCAAGGGGTCCGGTCAGGGCAGCAACCTTCAATTAGGGGAGTAGTCACGTTGCGGCATCGATGGAATGTATGGGCATTGGAGCACTGGCACATCTGATTTTTTCCCCTTATTATAGGGATTCTCGAGGGCACGGACACTCGTGGCATCCCACGTTGAATGCGGGGAATCCTATGCCATAGGCATGTCTCTGAGGTTTTCCTCAGCTTCCCATGTTTAACACAGGGTATGCCGCGAGTTTAACGTCTAGTGGGGATGGATCAGAATGATTGGATCCCTGATGGGACTGGATCAGATGGAGGAACCCCCTGGATGGAACACAGATATCGGGGCCAGTACATAGGCATCTTCCCGAATTTTGTGGAGGGGAATGATGTGGAATGGTCTCACCGGGATGTGGCGGCCCGGGTAAAAATCAGGATGGACAATGGTTTTGGGCTTTATCCTCAAAGACACCTCTTATGTATCCCCATGGCAGGGAATCAAAGTCCATGTAGTTCATCTGGAAACAACTTACCATCAAATGAGGTTGGCAACGAATTAACACTGAATGAGGTTGCAATGATTTATCACTGGATATGGTTGAAACGACGTGAAGGAGGTGGAAACGACCGAGTGGTGGTCTTGAACCTCAGGGAGACTTCCTACGTACCATGCCTTGACTTGGATCAAAGACCACATAGTTCGAGAAAGTGTGTCAGTGAACTGACGTGAAGGAGGTCGGAACGACCAGGTGGTGGGCTTGAACCTCATGGAGGCTTCCTACGTACCATTCCATGACATGGATCGAAGACCATGTAGTTCAGGATGGGGCTTGTCGGAAAACCTACATGATGATGGACTGAGGGTCCAATGGGTGGTGGGATTTAACCTCGTGAGGTTTCCTACATACCATTCCTTGGCATTTATCAATGTCCTCACTAATCGGGATGGTGTTGTCAGAGAACCGACGTGAATGATGACCTTGGTCGAGGTGGATGGCGGGCTTGAACCTCAGGGAGGCTTTCTACATACCATGTCTGGACATGGATCAATGTCCTCGTAGTTCAAGATGTGTGGGGCTTACATTCTAGGCTTCCGAAGGAGTAAATGGGTCTTGGTGCACTGACACAGAGATTTTCGGGGCCAATGGTTGTTGGGCTTGAACCTCGTAAAGGTTTCCTATGTACCATTCCTTGACATGGATCAAAGTACTTGTAGTTTGGGTGTGCAGTTTAACATCATACGGGATAGGGGGAGATATCATGGTCGATGCTTACTCTAAGCCCACGAGAGTCATACTCGGTGTGAGAAACAATAGGCAGCCAAGACCTGATGATCACATTACAGAATGTGCGTCCGTGGAAAGTGGAGTGGGGATTACACTTGGAGCAGCCTAGGGAGGGGAAGATTGGGACTTACTATTGGATGGAGGCCCGATTTCGAGAATCCATAGCGGGAGAGGGATTTGGGATCGAAGAAAGGAGGAGCCTCGTTCCCTATCACACCCCCTGCTAGCCTTGGTACCGAGGAAGTGAGGATGAGCAGGGATGCTACCTCCTGCAAGAAAATTTAGGGGCTTACACCAAGGTGGCTACCCTTCCCTGTGGAAAAATGCCACTCCAAGAAGGAGGATATCATCCATTTTGGAGACCAAGGGGGCGTGGGGAATGTCCGAGGCGGGGGACACTGCATGCGGGGTATGGGGCCAGGTCACAGTTTTAACGTCATGTGTTGAGGATGAAGGTGTTTGGAAGTTTAATGTCCTGTAGCTCGGACAAGGTGGGTTCATTGTGCACCCCTAAGACTTACATAACCGGTACCCTCTTCTCCTTGTGGGAGGGAAGGCATCGGCAACTCCATGTTAAAGGGGAGTCGCAGAGCGAACCATTTAGGGGTCCACGTTAGTGTGGCTATGCGAAAAAGCAATAACAATTAGCGTGCCTATGAGAAGGAGCATGAGGCGAAGAAACACAACGAGCGGTGTCATCAGGGGGACTTTCAAATCAAATCGTGCAGACCTGGAGGGACGCATGGAAAAAGGAATTGCAAATCAAAGGGGTTCACATGCAGGGTCCTTGTGAAGCTCTGCCACTCTACATGGCGGAAAGTATTTGCGAAGGGATGTGCTTCACGATGTGTGGTGCCTCTGCCTTAGCATAGGGAAGGGTTGTATATGGAAGGTGCTTCATGAAGTGGAGAGTCATTATTGGAGCACTGACTCATGGAGCATAGACGCCTCATGAAGCAAAGTGTCGGGAAGCAATGTTCTTCGTGAAGTACAGTGACCTTGCCTTAGCATGTGGATCACCTGCACATAAGGGGTGTTTCACGAAGCATAAACACTATGTGATAACCCGGGTCCCCTTGGGGATCCCCTTCCTCCGCGAAGGCCCTTGGGCATTGCGAGAGGCATCCCTCTTGGAAGAGGGGATTAAAACGAGGCAAGGGGGAGGCACTTCGCAGAGAAAAAGTACCTCACATAGCTCATGATTCACAGAGCAAAGGGTGCTTCGCTATTTGGGAGCTTGAAAGTTGAAAGGCCATATTGTTCTTCTATTGGGATCGGGGGGTATTTATAGGCAAGAGGTTCTGCGAAGAAAAGCTTACGCGGTGCGAAGAGGGGCTTGGTTGCTTTGCGGCGGGTTGCGAACATTAAAGGCGTTCGCGGAGCAGCCCGCCTCCTGTGCTTCGCGGGGACGTCACGAACGGCAAAAGCGTTCACGGAGTGGCCCACCTTTTCTGCTTTGCGGTGGCCTCGTGAACGTAAAAGGTGTCCGTGGAGTATCCTGCATATTCTGCTTTGTGACAGCATCGCGAACGTCAAAGGCGTTCGCAGAGCGTCCCTCCTCTTATTCTTTGTTGCGGCCACGATTCTTGGGGTTCTCCGCGAAGCGGATTCATGAGGCAGTTCACTGGGGCTGTTCTCTTCTTTTTATTCCAACATTTTGGCGCCAAAAATTCCCCCCCTTCAGACTTGCAGCCACAGAGAAATCAGGGGTCAATGTCTGAGGGTCAATCGCCAAAATCTTCGACCGTTCACGGAGATGGATCGTGAAGAGGGCACACGAGGTGTATAGGTGGACGCGCAGGCCGAGCGCGCCGCGAAGCTCGGCATGATCCGGACATTATGAGAAGCTCCACAGGCCACCACCTATAAATAGGAGGGCTGACCTCCCTTTTTTCCTTTACCTTCTCCAAGAATTTTTCCATTTGCGCTCTCGATATTGCAAAGCTACGCTTACTCCGCGACTGCACTCTATGAATCGGGCTTCGGGGCGAACCACGAGTCTTTGACTCCGTGACAGCGCTGCGCGATCATGCGTTTCAAGGCCGACGGAAGGCTCCAAGAATAGGCTTTGAGAATGAGCTCTGTGAATAGGCTTCGCGACCCAACCTGAAAATTGTCCGAGTCTTAAAACCAAATGGCCCATCAAGATGCTGCCCAGGGGGTGCTTGTAAACATCGCCTGGAGGGATGAGATGGAAAATTGTCAAGGTCTAGGAGAGTTGGTCTGTAGCCACTCGGACCATAATTCATTGATGGATCTACTATCGGAGAGCCAAAATGACTATCTATTGTGCAGGAGGATGCCTTTGTAAGACTTTAGGCTGAGGGATGACGCCTTCATTCCTGAGGCGAGTAGGGACGAACCAGCTTGCTGGTTCAGGAACACGTCATGTCAGCGCCAATGGTTTAGGGTGGCTGATGGTCATGCACAATAAGACTTCACACCCATCATTGCTGAATGTCTGTACAAACAACTGAACAACATCGATGGGCAGGCCTTGCATCCAGATACATCTCCTCCTTTGTACAATACAATACTAAAGGCATCCTTGAGGGATCCGAAGAAGGGGTGGTCCGAGGAGTGGGACCTGTGCCAGGGCGGAAACTTCACAGATGATGGGGCATTGGAATACTGGGTAGGTGCCTCGTGTGAGGATTTTGGTGCCGATATGAGGATAGTGGGTTTGTATGAGGTGGCCTAGGCCTCCCAATTCCACATATATCAACCGAAACAGCTGATGTCAGAGCTGTCGAGCAGATGGTCATCTAGGACCAACACGTTTCACCTGTACCATGGGGAGGTCAGCATCATCTTGTGGGATTTCCATCATATTTCATGGTTCCCGATATTGGGGGCTATGTACGATGAGTTCCTCCCTGTCATGAGTGCGTGGGATGATCCAGAGCAGATGCTGCGGTTGGCGATGGCACTGATGGGGCAGGTGCCCGAGGAAGACAAAGAAGCAGTGAGAGACGTCCACTTCAGGCGGTGGTTCAAGCAGTTCTTGAACTTCCCAGTGGATCGACAGTTTCCCACGAGGCCTCAGTCTTGCCTGAAGGGAGCTCAATTAGGGGAGGAGGATTCGAATTAGCGGCTCTTGGAGGACAGCCAGTGGAAGAGCTGGGGTTTCAGTGTTAGTACCGAACAACAGCTGATAGTTAGACTGGCGGTGTAACATCCCAAGTAAGTAATGAATAATATATATTTTTATCTATGTCTATTAATGAATTATATAGTGTTTTAGAAGCTTAAAATGAGAATAAATTCAATCTTAAGCATGGAATACACTAATATTTTTAAAAGATTGTTTTACTGCCTTTTGATGGAAAAACATTTTTAAATCAAACTTTTGAGAATTTTATAAGCACTATTTGTCAAAATAAACTTATTCTTTATGATGGGGACATTGAAATTTTACTTTGGGTAAATTTTTGTTATTTTTCTGACAATGTTCATTTTTTAATGAATAGTGAAAAATACTACATTTTACATCAAAACTGTTTTTTTCAACTAATTTAATTATATGGTTAGATTATCTTTTTAATTGGTTTTAATGTGTAAATAGAATATATTTTTACTATTTAATAAAATATTGGTCATTGGAATTAATTTCACTTTGAAATTGGATTTAAACTACTGTCAATCTTTTGATACTTATTGTTTCATAAAAACACGCTATTTGCTCTGACAGCGGGAATTTGTTATTAAATTAATTAATGTAACTTATATGTTTTGAATTTTGTAAAATAGAAATCATTTTTGAATTCAGAATATCAAATATATCTTAGGGTGAAGTATTGGTATTTTTCTGAAAAACTTCAATTTTTGATGAATAGTGAAACCACTAAGTGGTTCTTAAAAAAACTGATTTTTCGTTTAAATGAAATTTAATCACCTCTGTGTTTTGAATTTCAAAAATACTACATACATGGTTGTCATTAATAAGTAAAATTTGGTTCAATGGGATTAAAATAATTTTTTTTGGTGAATAGTAACTTTTAAGTTTTTAATCGCGATTAGAGGTAATTAGTGTAATTTAAGGTAAGAATAATGTTTTAATAATATGAAATGACCTAGGAACATGTACTACCCTTATTGGATGTGTCATGGACGACCAAGAAAATACATGGGTCAACTTGGGGACCCCATGGAGCAACTTGGGAAGGAAAATGGCATTAATATCTTTTAATTTAATGTTAAAGTAAAAATGTCAAAAACATGAGTTATTTTACTAAAACAATTTTTAGATGGGGTTATACAAGTCATATTTTTTACTATAAATTGTAATTGGAAAGATAAAAAGATTTCCTACATCATAGTAGTTTTTTTAATTTTTATACATTAAATAAATTAAATTATTTACGATATCATGATGATGCATCGATTACCTCATTATTTAACGATTTAAATAAAATGAAAAGATAATGTAAAATCTAAGACCTACACTTGTAAAAAACCTATTGGTTGGGTATATTTTGAACCCTTATCACCTTATCCTCTAATTATATTAATGTGGGACCTTTTAAATCCGAAACTCATTTTAAAATAAAGTAACATTTCTTTACTTTGCAAGAGTGCCCCTCCTCTCCTCTTATAAAAGTCCTCCATCTCTACCTTCTTACCCACACTTCCAAAGACTATTTGTCAGCCAAAACCTGCCCATTGTGTCTCTCCACTTCCCTCTCTTACTCTTAGAATCCTCACATTGGGCAGAAGTCTTCCCAAGGAAGCCTTTGAGCTCAAATAAAAAAGAGTTACCCGATTTAAAGGTAGTGTCTTCTCTTGTGTTCTTATGTTTTATTTTGCTTCTCCAACCCCCTAAAATCTTTTTATTCATTTATTTTTTAACAACTCCAGTATCTTCAATATACTAGGATTTTTTAATAATAATTATTTAGCTACACTTACACACACCTACATCTAATGGTTAAACAACATACTGTTTCTGTGGATGGCGAATTTCTGCCTCACGAAACGATGATTGTTCAACACTCATATAACACCTTCAAAGGTGGCCATTAAGATGTAACTATATTTATATATGATATATAATATGTATATGTTTTACTTAAACTTCTGTATTTTTCATTTATGGCATACCTTTATGGTTTCCATTATGGGTAAACATGATATCTTCATTTTAGGAAGTGCGGACTACCGCCCCCTCAAAGTGATTTGATTCGTTAATACAATATGTGGTATGTATAAAGGATATATTTAATGATATTATATATGATAAAATACTATAATTATAATAGTATTATGTATCATCATGTTTTAATTCCATTAAATATGAAATATAAACGGAAGTAGCGTTCATGCGTACGTATGGCTTACCATCTCCTTTAATGGTGCATTTAATTTCTTACCTCTAAATGTTATGTAATATTATAAATGAATTCATGTACTAGATATATATGATATATATGATATCTACATCATGAATACAATTCTGGATATAATGGATATTTTACCACATGAACAACTTGTAACTATAAAGAGTTTATTTTTGACTCAAGTACCAATGATCGTTAAAACGACCGTTATTAACTTAAATAATAACATAGTGTTCATGACATGGTAATAAGTGATATAAAAGGAATAATAAAATTGAAAATGGTTCTTAATAAAGTAGAAATTAACTCAAGTTTATTATTCAGGAGGTTAAAGAACGATCGAGTCAAGTCGGACCCGAGGTAAGGGACTTCATCTCAATCTCCATTCATTGAGGCATATTTTGTTTTATACACAACCTTATTTTATATGGTGTATAAACCACTTTGACTTTTACATTTATCCAAAAGGAATCTTTTTTATACAAAGAGTTTTACTAAATGAAAAAAGGGAATGTTTTTTTTCGTACGTATGCGGCGACAACGACTTCTCCACCGCTGTGTCTATTATTTGAGTTTCAGGTTCCTCTACAAGCCATACCTTCTTTTTAAAAGAAAAATAAATACCATGTTTTACTTTTCTTTTATATTGGTATTAAAAATGGTTTTCATAATGTTTTTATATCAATGTGTTGTATTGATATCTTGTGATTGAAAGGTGTAAATTTTATGTTTCCTTTATGCTTGTTTTATGTGATACGATTATGTTGTGGTTCTTGGGAATTATTATGAAGACGGGTGGTTACCTGATAAACTAAGGGCGGGTGAGCCCGGTATAGCTCTTCAATGCATTGAGTAACGCGAAGGGGTTATACGTTGAAGTTTCTCAAAAGAGATTTAGGGAATATACTGTGATGGGTATTCCAAACGTATCCAAGAGGGTTACTCCCTATGTAAGAATGTTAAGAATGCCTCAAGTTACCTTTATGTCTTATGATTTCTATGATTTATTCATGATTTTATGAGGTATGATAAAGTTCTTATGTCTTATGAGTAAAGTATGATTTCATTGATTCTTATGTATACATGTACTCGTGTTTCCATTCCATATTTTTATATCCCTTACTGAGCTTTTTATGCTCATCCCAAGTTCTTGAAATGTTTTTCACAGGTCAAGGGAAAGGTACATGATATGATGATAGTGTCAAGGAAGTGTCAAGAAAAAATATGAATACTATCTTTTATTGTAACGACTTTGTTTAAATGTGGAGTGTAATGCATGTTTTGTGATCTAATTCTCTAAAACTCTAAACCTGAAGAGATCCTCAAGGTGTATTCTGGAAATATCTCAAGATTAAGTAATGTTTAAGGCTGGGGCCTTATAGTTGATATCAGAGGTTGGTTTAGATAACTTTAAGAGTTAGAATTTTATTAAATGATTATCCAAAAATATTTTTTTTTGGGTCAAATTGAAATGATATAGCATATGAAGATTACCATGTTGCTTCATCTAAGACATGTTTGTTCAGAATGGTTTTCCGCAGAGGAAATAGGGAAGCAGTGCTAGGAAGGCACACAAAAAGAAATAACCTTCCGAATCTGCATCCTAAGATGGTCGGAATTGGAACTGAACAGTTTGTTGTAGTAATGGCGTAGTTGAATCAAGTGATAAATGGTGGTGGTATCCATGCACGAGATCAGCCAGATCAACCGCAGAGGAACATGTCAGTGGTGGAACATTCATGAGGCAACATCCCCCGTCATTCAGAGGATCATCTGACCCGGTGCTAGCTGAAGGGTGGATTAATGCACTGGAGAAGATTTTCGTTGTCATGGGGTGTTCAGACAATCAAAAGTTTAGTCTTTCTATTTACCGTTTGGAGGGTGAGGCAGATCAGTAGTGGTCGATGGTTAAAAATATCTGGGACGCTGATGAGATTGCTTCTCTCGACTGGGATGAATTGAAAGGTATGTTTCTTGAGAAGTATTTCCCTAAGGCTGTTCGACTTAGGATGGAAAAAAAATTCTTGGAATTGAGGCAAGAGGAAGACTCAGTTGCTGCCTATGAGGAAAGGTTCACTCGATTGGCAAGGTATGCTCCAAATTTTATCTGAGACCTTGATAGTAAAATCAATTGTTGTTACTCAGGATTAAAGACAAAATATCGAAGGTCTTTAGCTTCTCGTGAGTTCAAAATTTATGAAAAGCTTGTTCGATGTGCTGAGAAAACGGAAATGGATTTTTACGATGATCAAGTGTTTTATAACAAACAACATAAGAAGAGACCGAGGTGGCAGGATAAAGGAAAGAATTCTTCCAAAAAGTCTGATGGTAAGAAAACTAAGTTTCCAGTTTGTGATAAATTTGGTAAAAGTCATGCTGGGGAATGTCTTCTGAATTCTGGAAAGTGCTACCGATTTGGTAAGATGGGACATAATGCTTGTGATTGCACAGAAAAAGATCAAGGTGATGGTAAGTCCAAATTTGATTTACAGTTAGTGAAATTTTTTAAGTGCAATGAGATGGGTCACTATGCAAATGAGTGTTCGAAAAAGATCTTGAGTGATGGGAAGCAGTTAGACTACAAGAAGAAAGGGGTGGTGAAATCCTTTGCAACTACTTCAGCAGATGTTGGACCATCAAATGAAGTTGTATCAGGTACTTTGTTTGTTTTTTCAGATTATGCCTGTGTGTTGTTTGATTCAGGGTCTATACATTCTTTCATCTCTGAAAACTTTTCTAGTAAAATGGGAATACCATCTCAAGAAATGACTCCTGAACTTTTGGTAAAAGCACCCGGGGGAAATGTTGAGGCAAATAGAATTTATAAGGATCTTCTTATCCTTATCTATGGAAAGAACCTACTTGCAAACCTTATTTTTTTACCTCTAGTAGAGTTTGATATTATATTGGGTGTGGATTAGCTCTCTATTTACCATGCTAAGATTGACTGTAGAGCTAATTTTTTTTTCAGAAATACTTTCAGTTTGTGTACAGGAATGAACCCTTAATGTCGATAACGTATCAAGAGGCCAAGAAACTTGTAAATGATGGAAATGAATGTTACCTTGCAAATATTGTTGAAAACAAGGGAACTGTTCAGATTAATGATGTGCTAGTGTTAAATGAGTATCCTGATGTTTTTCCTGATGAGTTGCCTGGAATAATACCAGATCGGGAAGTTGAGTTTACTGTTGACTTAGTTCCTGATGCTAAGCCAATTTTAAAACCCCCTTATCGAATGTCTCAAATTGAACTTTTAGAGTTGAAGGAGAAATTGCAAGGTTTATTATAGAAAGGTTTTATTCGACCTAGCACATCACCATGGGGTGCCCCTGTTTTATTTATTAAAAAGAAAGATGGTTCTTTGAGACTTTGCATTGATTATAGAGCCCTGAATAACATCACTATTAAGAACATATATTATTTGCCTCATATCAATGATTTGTTTGATCAGCTCCAGGGAGCTCAGTATTTTTCAAATATTGACCTGAGATCGGGGTACCATCAGTTGAAGGTAAAGGAAGCAGATATTCTAAAGACTGCGTTTCGTACAAGATATGTCCATTATGAATTTGTAGTAATGCCTTTTGGGATAACTAATGCACCTGATGTATTCATGTACATAATGAATTGAATTTTGCATGAGTTATTGGATAAGTTTGTGGTTGTTTTCATTGATGATATTTTGGTGTTTTCTAAAAGTAAAGAGGAGCATGAAAGACATTTAAGGGTTATTTATAAAACCTTAAAAGAAAAGAAATTGTATGGGTAATTCAGCAAGTGTGAGTTTTGGTTGCAACAAATTTCTTTCCTTGGTCACATTGTTTCTAAAGATGGGATAATTGTTGATCCTCCAAAAATAAAGGTTGTTGAAGAATGGACAAGACCCACAAATGTAACAGAGATTCGTAGTTTCCTTGGTTTGGAAGGCTATTACCAAAGGTTTGTTAGAAATTTTTCAATGTTATCTAGTCCAATGACTAAGCTAACTCGAAAGGGTGTTAAGTTTATCTGGACAAAAGAATGTGATGATTGTTTTCAAAAATTGAAAAGAAGATTGGTGAATGCTCCAGTTTTGGCACTACCTTCCAGGAATGGTGAGTTCGTTATCTATAGTGATGCTTCATTGAAAGGACTTGGTTGTGTCCTAATTCAGAATGATCAGGTAATTTCTTATGCTTCACGTCAGTTGAAAACACATGAGGTAAATTATTCTACACATGATTTTGAATTATCTGCTGTTGTTTTCGCTTTAAAAATTTGGAGGCATAATTTGTATGGAGTAAAGTGTGAAATATATACCAATCACAAAATATTAAAGTATATATTCACTCAAAAAGAATTGAACATGAGACATAGTTGATGGCTATAATTAATCAAGGATTATGATTGTACAATTCATTACCATCCGGGAAAAGCCAATAAAGTGGGTGATGCTTTGAGTCGAAAAAGTAATGCTTCATTAACAATGTTGCGTTTGGAACATGATCCATTGGTTAAGGATTTGATGAACTTTGGTATAGAAGTTCTTGGTGCAGGATGTACTTCTGTTTTGTTTCATGTATCAGCAAAATCTTCGATATCAGACAGAATCAAGCAAGCACAGAAGCAAGACAGTGAGTTGCAGAAAAAGGTAGAGCTGGTTCAGAAGGGTATGTTGCCTGAATTCAACATTGATAATGATTTTGTTTTGATATTTGGGAAGAGATTGTGTGTGCCGTGTGATTCACAGTTGAAGAGAGAGTTGATATGTGAAGCTCATAGTTCTCCATTTTCAGTTCCTCATGGAAGTACTACGATGTACAGAGATCTGCGGGAGTATTACTGGTGGGATGGAATGAAAATAGATATTGATGATTTTATTGTGAAGTGTTTGACGTGTCAACAAGTTAAAGCAGAGTGGCAGTTACCGAAAGGGATGCTTCAACCTTTACCAGTACAAGAATGGAAATGGGAGAATATATCCATGGACTTCGTTATGGGATTTCCGAAGACACCTCGAGGTAATAATTCAATATGGGTTATTGTTGATCGCTTGACTAAATTTTCTCATTACCTTGCTATACGGGATACTTTTTCCCTAGATCAACATTCCCGTTTGTATCTTAAAGAGATAGTCAAGTTACATGGGTTTACTCTCTCCATTGTATCTGGCCGTGATCCCAGGTTCACTTCTAACTTTTTGAACGGACTTCATAAGTCGTTGGGTACTGAATTAAATTTTAGTACAACTTTTCATCCTCAATCAGATGGGCAGTCAGAATGAATGATTCAGACTTTGGAAGATATGCTATGTGCTTGTTCGATGGATTATTAGGGAAGTTGGGACCAACATATTTCTTTTGTTGAGTTTTCTTATAATAACAGTTTTCATTCCAGTATACAGATGGCACCATTTGAGGCATTCTATGGGAAGCAGTGTCAAAATCCAACTTTTTGGGATGAAGTGGGTGAAAGGAAGATGATGGGACCAGAATTGGTAGAGAAGTTGGGAGAAAAAGTTCAGCTGATACAGAAACACATGAGAACAGCTCAGAGAAGGCAGAAGAGTTATGCAGACAACAGGAGGAAGGATCTCTCTTTTGAGGTAGGTGATCAAGTTTTTCTCAAAGTCTCATCATGGAAAAGTGTAATGTGATTTGGTATGAAAGGAAAGCTGAGTCTATGGTTCATTGGACCATATGAAATTCTTTAGAGAGTTGGATCAGTTGCTTACCGAGTGTCTTTACCTCCGAGTTTATCTCAAGTACATAATGTTTTTCATGTTTTGATGTTGAGAAAGTATATGCCAGATCCATCTCATGTTTTGAGTCCAGAGGTAGTTCAGCTGGAAGAGAACCTATCTTATGAGGAAGAACCGGTCCAGATTCTTGACCACAGGGAGCATGTGTTACGGAATAAGGTGATTCATCAGGTAAAGGTTTTGTTGGAAAACCACATGATTGAAGAGGCAACATGGGAATCTGAAAATGCAATGAGGGATAAATACCTCCACTTATTTGATAAGTAAATAAATTGCGGGGATGCAATTTTCTAAAGGGGGGAAGGATGTAACATCCCAAGTAAGTAATGAATAATATATATTTTTATCTATGTCTATTAGTAAATTAGATAGTGTTTTAGAGGCTTAAAATGATAAAAAATCCAATCTTAAGCATGGAATACACTAATATTTTTAAAAGATTGTTTTACTGCCTTTTGATGGAAAACCATTTTTAAATAAAACTTTTGACAATTTTATAAGTTCTATTTGTCAAAATAAACTTATTCTTTATGATGGGGACATTGAAATTTAACTTTGGGTAAATTTTTGGTATTCTTCCGACAATGTTCATTTTTTAATGAATAGTGAAAAATACTGCATTTTACATCAAAACTGCTTTTTCAACTAATTTAATTATATGGTTAAAATATCTTTTTAATTGGTTTTAAAGTGTAAATAGAATATATTATTTACCATTTAATCCAATATTGGTCGTTGGAATTAATTTTACTTTGAAATTGGACTTAAACTACTGTCAATCTTTTGATACTTATTGTTTCATAAAAACACGCTATTTGCTCTGTCAGTGGGAATTTATTAATAAATTAATTAATTTAACTTATATGTTTTGAATTTTGTAAAATAGAAATCATTTTTGAATTCGGAATATCAAGTATAGCTTAGGGTGATGTTTTGGTATTTTTCTGAAAAACTTCAATTTTTGATGAATAGTGAAACCACAAAGTGGTACTTAAAAAAACAGATTTTTCGTTTAAATGAAAATTTACCACCTCTGTGTTTTGAATTTCAAAAATCCGACATACATGGTTATCATTAAGAAGTAAAATGTGGTTTAATGGGATTAAAATAATTTTTTTGGTGAATAGTAACTTTTAAGTTTTTAATCGCGATTAGAGTTATTTGTGTAATTTAAGGTAATAATAATGTTTTAATAATATGAAATGACCTAGACACATGTCCTAACCTTATTGGATGTGTCATGGCCGACCAAGAAAATCCATGGGTCAACTTGGGGACCCCATGGAGCCACTTTGGAAGGAAAATGACATTAATATCTTTTAATTTAATGTTAAAGTAAAAATGTCACAAACATGAGTTATTGTACTAAAACAATTTTTACATGGGGTTATACAAGTCATATGTTTGACTATAAATAGTCATTGTAAATATAAAAAGATTTCCTACATTATAGTATTTTATTTATAATTTTTACACATTTAATAAATTAAATTATTTATGACATCATGATGATGCATCGATTACCTCATTATTTAACGATTTAAATAAAATGAAACGATAATATAAAATCTAAAACCTACACTTGTAAAAAACCAATTGGTTGGGAATATTTCGAACCCTTATCACCTTATCCTATAATTATATCAATGTGGGACCTTTTAAGTCCGAAACTCTTTTTAAAACAATGTAACATTTCTTTACTTTCCAAGAGTGCCCCTCCTCTCCTCTTATAAAATGCCCCCACCTCTACCTCCTTAAACACACTTCCAAAGCCTTTGGCTCGGCCAAACCCTACCCATTTTGTCTCTTCACATCCCTCTATTACTCTTAGAAGCCTCACTTTGGGCAGAAGTCTTTCCAAGGAAGCCTTTGAGCTCAAATAAAAAAGATTTACCCGATTTAAAGGTAGTGTCTTCTCTTGTATTCTTATGTTTTATTTTGCTTCTCCAACTACCTAAAATCTTTTTATTCATTTCTTTTGTAACAAATCCAGTATCTTCAATATACTATGATGTTTTTATAATAAGTATTAGAGCTACACATACACACACCAACATCTAATGGTTAAAGAACATACTGTTTCTGTGGATGGCGAATTTCTACCTCACGAAATGATGATTGTTCAACACTCATATAACACCTTAAAAGGTGGCCATTAATATGCCAATATATTTATATATGATATATAATATGTTTATGTTTTACTTAATCTTCTGTATTTTCATTTATGGCATACCTTTATGGTTCCCATTATAGGTAAACACGATATCTTTATTTTAGGAAGTGCGGACTACCGCCCCCTCAAAATGATTTGATTCATTAATACCATATGTCGTACGTATAAAGGATAGATTGAATGATATTATATATGATAAAATACTGGAATAATAATACTATTATGTATCATTATTTTTTAATTCCATTAAATATGAAATAGAAATGGAAGTAGCGTTCATGCGTACGTACGGCTTACCATCTCCATGAACAGTGCATTTCATTTCTTACCTCTAAATGTTATGTAATATTATAAATGCATGCATGTACTGGATATATATGATATATATAATATCTACATCATGAATACAATTCTGGAGATAATGGATATTTTACCACATGAAAAACTTTTAATCATAAAGAGTTTATTTTTGACTCAAGTACCAATGATCGTTAAAACGACCGTTATTAACTTAAATAATAACATAGTGTTCATGACATGGTAATAAGTGATATAAAAGGAATAATAAACTTGAAAAAGGTTCTTAAGAAAGTATAAATTAACTCAAGTTTATTATTCATGAGATTAAAGAACGATCGAGTCATGTCGGACCCGAGGTAAGGGACTTCATCTCAATCTCCATTCATTGAGGCATATTTTGTTTTATACACAACCTTCTTTTATACGGTGTATAAACCCCGTTGACTTTTACGTTTATCCAAAAGGAATATTTTTTATACAAATATTTTTACTAAAGGAAAAAAGGGAATGTTTTTTTTGTACGTATGCGGCGACAATGACTTCTCCACCGCTGTGACCATTATTTGAATTTCGGCTTCCTCTACAAGCCATACCTTCTTTTTAAAAGAAAAATAAATACCATGTTTTACTTTTCTTTTATTTTGGTATTGATAATGGTTTTCGTAATGTTTTTATATCAATGTGTTGTATTGATATCTTGTGATTGGAAGGTGGAAATTTTATGTTTCCTTTATGCATGTTTTATGTGATACGAGTATGTTGTGGTTCTTGGGAATTATTATGAAGGGGGGTGGTTCCGTGATAAACTAAGGGCGGGTGAGCCCGATATAGATCTCCAATGCATTGGGTAATGTGAAGTGGTTAAACGTTGATATTTCTATGAAGAGATTTAGGGAATATACTGTGATGGGTATTCCAAACGTAACCAAGAGGGTTACTCCTTACGTAAGAATGTTATGAATGCCTCAAGTTACCTTTATGTCTTATGATTCTTACGATTTATTCATTATTTGATGAGGTATGTTAAAGTGCTTATGTTTTATGAGTAAAGTATGATTTCATTGATTCTTATGTATACATGTACTCGTGTTTCCTTTGCATATTTTTATATCCTTTACTGAGCTTTTTATGCTCATCCCAAGTTTTTGAAATGTTTTTCACAGGTCAAGGGAAAGGTACATGATATGATGATAGTGTCAAGGAAGTGTCAATAAAGAATCTGAATACTATATTTTATTGTAACCACTTTGTTTAAATGTGGGATGTAATGCATGTTTTATGATCTAACTCTCTAAAACTCTAAACCTGAAAAGATCCTCAAGGTGTATTCTTGAAATATCTCAAGATTAAGTAATGTTTAAGGCTGGGGCCTTATAGGCGGCATTTATCGTGACCCTAATCTTTGGATTCTAACTGTGAGTGATACCAACATAGGGGTGTGGCCCAGCATGTTTATTATGGCCTCCATGCTGGCCACAGTAGGGTGGGTCAATCTAGGGATTCTGATGCTCGCCAAATTGTACCGGATGTTATGGCATGTTAACAAGGGGAAGAGGCTGCAGAGGATATGAGAGCCCTTCCATATTCTGTATGGGTCGATCCCGGTGCACATCATGGGGATTTATATGTATCCTAACCCCATCTCACCTCCAGGGTCAATCTTCTGCCCAACCATCCTGAATGCTTCCAGGATATTTCTAGCCAAGTTGACCATACTATTGGTGCTAAACTGGGTATGGAAGGTGGAAGCGTTTAATTTTCACCCATTTCCATTAACGATGGGGGAACTCACCGACGATGGTCGGGGGATGGAAGAGCATTGGGCCTATCTCTTGGACTTTCAAGGTGGAGTCTTGGTGGAATGGGTGGGCCGCGAGCCTCTCTGCGAGCCGTACACCCCACACTGGTTTTCAAGGCAATTCCGGTGCGTGCAGCGACTGACTCTGTGGGTATACTGGGAGGTGCGCCACGAGGATCACCCATGTGTGATGAGGAAATTGTGGATCATGTTCACACGGGAAGATGGGAAAATGCGAAATGCATTACCTCTTCCTACTTCCGCCTTCGGACTGGTGAAGGAGTACGCCATAAGCTGGGAGGAATCGTATCCGGGGGAAATGTTAAAGTAGCCAACTATTCGAACTAGTGATGGAAGGCCTTCCCTATCTCGAGGTCGGGGTCAGAAGGTAGCAAGGACCTCTCGTGGTGGCAGGGCTTCCGTGGCGGCAAGACCTGTACCAGCTGAGGGTGAGGTAGCGGCGGGGGATCCAACAACTGTAGCAGACCTGGTGGTCCCAGGAGAGTAGATCCATCTAGAGGGGCGACCATAGAGGGGATTCCGCAGGATATCTACTCAGGCCTAGGGGAAACGGTTATTCCATATTGACATGCCAGAGGATTCTGCTTTCCCAGAGGCCTGGGACATTTGGGATGTCAACCATAAATTCCTCGGCCCGCCTGAGATGTGGAAACACCTGAACCATGCAGGAGGACATTGTGCACAGACCTCGTTCTCACCCCTCGGTGGGTGCTGATGCAGGACCCTCGGAACCTGCACCTATGGACACATCCAGTTTTATGTCTGTCGGGGCTAGGACACCCAAGGTGGCTCCTCCAAAATATCCGGACCTTCTGACAATATACGGAGGGCCATGCTTCAGGGTCTCATCAACATCAACCCAGTAGCGGAACAAGGAATTTGATCTCTGTAAGTCCTCTATACTGATCTCATTAATTCCACACGTTGATCATGCCAACTGGTGCTCATGCTCTTCTCTGTTACATACAGTTCTTCAAATGGCATGGGCCACTACGGCGAGGTTTGTCGGGATTTTCGGTGGCTCCCCTTCCAGGGGCATGCCAGTAATCATGGAGATAGATACCGATACCACTCAAGATGCAGTTCCCCCTATCATTATCAGGACCGCCAGTGGGGTCGTGCCCGAGGTTATTGAAGTGGGGTCTGACAATGAGGATCGACCGGTCAACCCAAGTACAACCACGCTATATCCGACGCCTGATACCGTGCTTGATCCAACGCCAGACGCAGATCCCGCTGAATATTTCCTGAGGGCGTACCCCTCATATGAGCCTGCCAACCACGCGGACTGGGATGAGAAGTCCTCTGACGAAGAGGAAAGTGAGATATTCTTCCACTGATCATGGAATCTGATCATGCTCTTTATCGAAAAGACCACCCAGGAACTATGACTAGATGAGATGGATAGACTTTTCTCTCGGCTGCGCGAACTGTGTGCTGGGGGAGTGGATGCCCAGCATCCTCACCTTCTCATCCGAGATCTTATGGCAGATAAGATCTGATAGCATGATCGCGGCCTCAGTGTGTGCTATTTGCGGAGGAAGGAGGTGAACATCATGAAGCTCCGAGAGGCTGAAAATGAGATCCAATGGCTATAGTTCCGGGAGGATGAGCACTCAGCCTCTCCTAATGCACAATCAGAGCTGATCTTGCGATTGAAGGCCGAGCAAGTAGAGGAAGAAGAGCATATATGGAAAGATTCTGATGAAATGGCCAGAATTCAGGCTGACGTAAAGAGGGCCCAAACTGAGGCTGATGAATTGCGCCCTATCACTGCTGAGGAGGAGCAGGAGTTGAGCCAGTAGCATCAACTCCCGGACACCACAAGTAAGAGGGTGGAAGCACTGAAACTCTCTTTTGACGGGTTCATCACGTATATGGGAGAGATAGACCCTCGAGTGCTTTAAGGATTGCAAACTCTCAAGCATACCTTCATGTTTTGATTTATTTTATTACATAGCATACATTAGTTTAATTATCATGGTTGGCTTCATACGCATTTGTTACATTTGTGAAATGTCTAGTGGTCAGTCCCTAAGCTCACGTGGGTCGATCCCAATGTGAGAAACAAGGGGGTGATCACCATGTTATTCCATCTGAACATAATGCGTCGACCAAGATTTGGGAAACCGGGGTTTAGGTAACCTATTCATATTTTCCGGAAAGACATGGGAGAGGCCCTATCGGAGGATTAGGACCTCAGAACAATCGACGAGCAGTTCATCCCATGTGCTCTAGTGCACGAGTGGGGTAATACCAGGGGAGTTAAGATTAGTCCAAACGTAGGGAAGTGGAAGGTGTTAATCACGATACCCAAAATCCGGAACACTATGGGGGTGGTGTGACAATTAAGTATAACCATTGACTGTGGCAGAAACACAGTATCCTTATTGTGTTATCCTGAAATGGGGATAACAAATGAGGGATGACCATTGACCATGTTCAAAACATTGGCCCTTACTCAAAATGCTACCCATTAGTCATCTAGAATGTTGGACCAGGACAATAGATGGGCCATAGTCTGAGCATCCATACTGTTAGGGGGTTCCTCCAGACGTGAAAGAGGACAAGGGTCCGAGTAAGGGGCACACAAAGCGTGGAATACGGAGTGATGGTTTGTTCGAACAGAACCCAACACTCATGAAAGTACACCACCATCGTGGAAGCACACTGGATGGATGTATCAGTTGGATCATGGATCATTCCTTCATTTTAGACAGGGCCTCTCTGGAGAGGGAGCTGTAGCTTCCCATTGTCGTCTTGGGGCATCCCGAAATTGTTCAGGGCAGAGTTTCAGTTGCATTGTTCCCCAAAAGGGTTCAGGCCAGGGGGTGGAAATGATGAAGAATGGGATATATGATTCCTGGGGCTGGACCATGGGTGGAATTCCGGGGTGTCACTACATATCCCAAAAGTATGGGAATCAAGCCATACGTAGTTCTAGAAGCATAGTTTAACATCATTCGGGACGATGAAAATCCTGGATGCGCTGGTGTACATCATACAAAAACTACTAAGAACACGTGATTTGTGCTCGATGTGGGAAATAAGAATTAGTGGTGGGACTTTCCTGACACATGAAGGAACTTTTTAGGGCGAAGGGACGCTCGGTGAATACCGACCCAATGATGCTAACCCGTCCATGTAGTGGACCTATTCTCAAGAAGATATAAAGCCGAGTATGTCTGAATTCTACTTGAACATGAGGAAGTGGAAATGTTTGAATCATGAAGATCGAAATTTGGACCACAATGATGACAACATGACGATGAAGGATAGCTGTTGACTACAGTGGAAATGCAACATCCACATTGTGTTATCTTGGAATGGTGAAAGACCAATGAGGGTCGACCGTTGACCATGTTCGAAACACGGGACCTATCACAAATGTCGTCCGAGATCCATAGGGGCATTGGCCCATGACGGTAGGTGAGCCGATACGGCATGGGACCAGGCCATTAGGGGGTCCCTACAAATATGGAAGAGGATGAGGATCCAAATAGCGAGCTCATGATTCTTGAACATGGAATGGGGGGAATGTCCCCATGAGAATTCCACATTTCGGGCTCTTTGTCAAAACGCATCTAAATAGAGCAACGAGACGTATTAGATAGAGGGAGACGAGTCCCTTACCATAGGGTGATCTTAGTTTAGGGTCATAGAACTGGGACCATATATGGTAATAAACATAGGGGACACATGGTGGGGTAAATAAAATAACCGACGTGAATGGGAACCAGGGGTTACAACCAGCACGTGTTCCTTGGAAAGGTTTTAGATCGAGGGACCAAAAACGAGATTTGATTTGGGCCTAAGCCAAACTGCACAGGTGTTCCTACGTACCCCATGAGGATGGGGATCAAGATACACATAGTTCTTGAGGGGGGCATGGTAGGGTACCAGTTCAAGGAAAATGGGGCGTGGGGATGTGATCCTTGCACCAAAATAAGCGGTATTTGATAAGTCATGTTTGTCCTTTAAGGTATGTGGTTTTCCTTTATGAAGCGATAGGCCTAGTGTAGCAAGCTCTAGCATTGCCATAAGAATCAATTTGTATACAGGCATTGACAAAGGGTATGGTAAATAACTGATACCCAACGTGATGTCCTCTATGATGAGGTCATCACAACGCAGTTCTGTTTTTCGTCATGCGTCCAGGATGATAATATCACAATTTCGGGTCATGTGATGCGACCGAGCATGTATTTTAACATCATGAAGTGCAAACGTAGCACAGACGATGTTATGCGGGGAATGTGTACAGTGCAATAAAACATCCCCGGCATGAATAGGGACATGGTCCCGTATCACACCGTAAATAATTCCGAGAGGGGGACCTCAGGCCAAGGGGCCTACATATTGGTAAGAGGGCTAAGGGGGGAGGAGAAACTAGCTCCCAAATGAGCTGGACCTGAAAACGAGATGTCTGGGTGGTCCTACGTATCCCACAAGAATGGGAATCAAGCTGTATGTAGTTCTGAGGAGATCTTAGTTTATGGTCTTAGAGCTCGGACCATGGATGGGAGGAAACCTTCCATGTAAGCCCAGACCTCGACCCGATCCCTAAGCCCACGTGAGTCAAACTTGGTATGGAAAACAATAGAATAAGATCTTTATTTTAATACCTAGAATTTCCATCAAAGGGAAATCGGTTCATAGCCATGAATGACACCCTTACCGTGGATTTGTTCTCATAACATGAAGATGCGCACTAAGGAATAGTGTCAAGAGTGTTGGAGGTTTACATGGACATGATGAGGTGGAGAAGGACGTGAATCATGTAACTAATATCTTGGTATTAATGAGGTTGGTGTGATGATTTAGGATAACTATTGAACGTGGAAGAAACACAGTATCCCTATCGTGTTACCTGAAATGGGAACAATAAACGAGCATCAACCACTAACCATATTCGCAATGTAGGACATGTATCAGTTCGTTGTTCGAAACCCTCAAGGACATTGGCCCATGATGGTAGGAGGGCCCTTAGGCGAGCATCCATGCCATTCGGGGGGTCCCTTTGGATGTGAAAGGTGATGGAATCCCTAATGAAGGGGAACATGAAACCTGGGAAACGGGTGGAAGCACGTCCGAGTAGAACCCAACATTCTAGGATCTAAACCAGAGTGACCTTTAGACACATCAGTTAATTGCCGAAGAGGGTCGACGAGGGTGCTCAAATTGAGACTAACCGATTTGAAGGGATGAGAACAGAGTAAGGAGATAGAGAACTCTAAGGAGGTGGTAAATGGAATCGTCATGACAAACCCGATGTGAGTGAAGACATAGTCCCATACCGCACCATATGCTCCTCTCCCTGGGAAAGGGTAGGCTGAGGGGCCAAGGTGAAGTGGAGATTTCTGGGAGATGGGGCTGGACCCGATGTTTAGACATTCAAGTGGTCCTACATATCCCATGAAGATTGGAATCAATCCATACGTAGTTCTGAAGTCACCCTGGGGTAAGATACTCCAACAAGGGGGGTGTACGTCACGTCGAATAACCCGACGTGAATGAGGACATAATCCCTCACCACACTGTACGCTCCCATAAGAGAGAACATGGGCCAGGGGTCCAAGAAGGCCAAGGGGCCTGAGGCTGGGCCTCGGTCAGGAAGGGCTGACCAACTACGGTTTAATGTCTTGCAGTGAGGACGATGATGGGAGTAGGATTCCCTATACAAGGGAGGTGTACAACACAACGAGTAACACGACATGAATGAAGACATAACCCCGCACTACACCATATGCTCCCATAAGAGGACCTGGGTCAGGGGCTTGAAATGCCATGAGGCTTGAGGCTGGGCCTTAGTGAGGAAGGCCTAACTAACTTGCAGTTGAACGTCTTACAGTGAGGATGAGGAGGGTATAAGGTATCTCATCTGTGGATGTGTACGGCGTGGTGAACAACCTGATGTGAATAAGGACATAATCTCATACCACACTGCACTCTCCCATAAGAGAGAATCTGTGATGGGGTCCCAGAAAGGCCAAGGGGCCTGACAGTTTTCATCGCCAGAGGGAGTTCGTTTCCTGGAGATATAAAGGCTACACTTATGTTTGGGAGATCTTGGGGTGGACCTAACGGTCCATGACAGCCGCTGACCATGTTCGAAACACATCGTCCCTTTAGTGACCTGAAATGGGAGAAAAAAATGAACATCGACTACTGACCATATTCAAAATGTGGTACTT
Source organism: Viscum album (assembly GCA_963277665.1). Classification (NCBI taxonomy): domain Eukaryota; kingdom Viridiplantae; phylum Streptophyta; class Magnoliopsida; order Santalales; family Viscaceae; genus Viscum; species Viscum album. Next base: position 1,438,858,293 of record OY728129.1, read on the forward strand.
GTATCAGCTTTTTTACTTTACATCCTCGATGGATTTGGCACGAAGCGGTAAGAGATCCCTTAGTCTTAGCATCCATACCATTCAGGGGCCCTTCCGGATGAGGGAGGTGAGGGAATCCCAATCAAGGAGTGGGTGAAGCATAACTGTACCCATCTCTAATAGAGGGGGACGTCTCTAGAGAGTGAGACATATGGATGGGTCGAGATTTGCTCAACGTGAATTGGGGAAAAAGTTTGTACCCTTTCTATACATCTGGACTCAGGTGGAAGATTCTGGCGTTTGGGATGGGCTAATAGAGGAAATATCAGGGCATTCCTACATTTCCCATGAGGATGGGAATCAATCCATACATAGTTCTTCAAGGCCATGCAGTTTAACGTCTTGCAGTGAGTACGTGGGAGGGTAGAAGAATGAGGAGGAGCACATGGTGCAACCTTCGTAAGCTTGAAACCAGTGGTGCTTAGACAAGTGTAGGTTTCTTCACATGGGATCCTCTGAGGAAAATACACCCAGGGGGGTAGCCAAACGTGAAGAATGTGGGGCTGGACTCAGAACAAGGCATCTGATAGTTCCTACATATCCCATGAGGATGGGAATCAATACATACATAGTTATGAAGATTCAATTTAACATCATCTAGGACGATGCACAGTTTAATGTTGTGTGGGACCGTCATTCGATTTAGGGTCATGCTGGACCATCGTGCAGTTTAGGGTCATGCGGGACCGTCTTGCAGTTAAGGGTCATGCAAGAGCATCCAGTTTAAGGTCGTGCAGGACCGTGGGGCTCAGGGAAAATATTTCTTGAGGAACTTGGCATTGGTTGGAGGAGTTATATGTTCACTATCCATAGTAACCAGGGAGTACACGCCATTGGAGTAAACCTTATGAATGATGTAAGTTCCTTCCCATTTGGGCTCCAACATGGCGCTCTTCCTGTCGGGTATCATTGGCATCCGGATGGCCAATACTAGGTCACCATGTAAGAAGGATCAGAGGCAAACTTTCTTGTTGAAGGCTCTGTCGATCTTGTTCTGGTGCCTTTCCAGATTGTACAGGGCACAGAGCCTACTCTCGTCAAGTGCTTCCAATTCAGCTAAACATATTTTTTCTACCTTATCGGGCGTCTGTCGGTCATAGACTGCACTGTGTGATGAAGGAAGATAGATCTCGATAGGCAGGATGACCTTATATCCGTACACAAGGGAATACAGGGTTACCTGAGTGGAATTGCGAGTCGTCGTCCGATTGACCTAGAGGGCGTTGGGGAGCTTGTCCGGCCAACTCTTCTTGTTCTAACCAACCATTTTCGGCAAAATTTTAGATAGGGTATTGTTGAATGCATTGATCTGTCCATTTTCCTGCCTATGATAGCGGGAGGTGTGGTTAGAATGAATATTGTACTTGGCATACAATTTCATTAACTCAGCTACTCTGAAGTTTGTGCCGTTATCGGTGAGCACAACTTGAGGGACTCAAAATCAGTAGATGATGTTGGAACTCACAAAATCGACAATGGATCGAGCCTTTACATCATTGAGTGGGAGTTCCCCGTTATACTTGGAGAAGAAATCCATAGTGGTCAGGATGAACCGGTACTTGCGAGCTGTCACTGGTGGATACAGTCCCACGACATCGAGTCCCCACACCGCCAAGGGCCAAGAGTACTTGGTTGTGTGAAGGGGGTCTGGTGGCCGATGTTCGAAGTTGGCATGAACTTGACATGCATGAACCTTTTTATCAAACTCGATGCAGTCGTGGATCATGGAGGGCCAAAAATACCCTAATCACCGGATCTGGTGAGACAGTTTTGGGCCAGCCTGGTGGGCACCGCAAGAACCGCCATGAACCTCCTGCATGACCTGTGGAATATTGACTCCTTGAATGAAACGGAGGAGAATACCATCTAATTTGTGGTTGTAGAGGATCTGCTCAGGACTGGGACCATACTAGAGGTTAAACTGTAATGCACGACAACGGATTCACTCGCGCTCGGCCCGATCGGTTCGGTGGTAACCATTTTGGAGGTACTCGACAAAAGGGTCCCTCCAGTCGGGAGTCACTTCAACCACTACATCTTGGGGACCTGAGGGTCCTGATGTGGAGACGCCTGCAGTTAGGTGACCTACCTGTGAGCTGTCACCATTATCTGGAGAGACAGGAGAAACCCCCCTATGATGTGCCACGTGGATAATTAGGTCATCATGCTCGGGCACTGCATGTGACGCAGCCAGGCCAGCTAGGGTGTCAGCTTTACCATTCTGAGAACGAGGGACGTGAGCCACTACTGGCCGAGATGGGAACTGGGTCATTAGCTGGAGAGTGAACTCCAACAATGGTATGAGTATTGGATTCCTGACAACATATATGTTGTTGAACTGCTTAATGACTAGCTCAGAGTCCCCTTTCACATGCAAATGGGGCACGTCGATCTCGAGGGATAGCTTGAGGCCAGTAATGAGGGCATGATACTCTACCTCATTATTAATGTAGCCTTCCGAAAGCAGGAATGAGGACATTAGAATGTCCTATGCCATGATAATAAAGACAATACGTAGGCCTACTCTGTTGAGCTTGGGATCATTTAGCCTTCGGCCAGCGGGGCTTTAGGCAGCACCATCGAAATGCATCTGCCAACACAGAATGGCTTGATCCACCGAGAGGATAGCCTCATCGGGGAAATCAAGGTCCATGGACTGGTCAACAGGAGCCGGATGTGTAGCGAGGAAGTCTGCCAACGCTTGTCCCTTAATGGCCTTACGGGGGAAAAACCTTATATCAAACTGCTGGAGAATCACTACCCACTTAGCTAGGCAACCTGTCAATATGGGGAGGTTCAGGATGTACTTCAGCGGATCTACCCGTGATACCAGCTGTACCTTGTGGTGCTGTAGGTAATGTCACAGATTCGATACTACGAATACCAGCACGAGGTAGCTCTTTTAGATGGGAGAGTATCAGGTCTCCTTATCAAAGAGCATGCGGATGAGGTAGTAGAGACTGTTCTCCGTCCCATCATTATTCTTTTGGGTGATCAGGGTGCCGAGAGACCGTTCTAGGGCGGTCACATAAAGGACCAGCGGATTTCCGACGATGGGTGGCATCAAGACCGGAGTCTGTAGAAGATACCATGTGACTTCCTCAAATGTTGTCTAGCACTCTTCATCCCATTCATAAGAGGTTCCCTTCTTCATGAGCTACACATGTTGGCTAGGTTTGTGATGAATCATCATATGTAGGCTAAGTGGCCTTCAAATCCTCAATGGTGGCGAAGATTACTCAGGGGGGACATCTGGCTGATGGCCTTGATCCTCTGGGGTCGATCTCGATGCCCCGGTATCTAACAACTTAGCCGAGAAACATTTCCAGAGGTGACCCCAAAGGAATATTTAATAAGTTTCATCTTTAGGTGCCGAGAATAGAGGAAACTGAACACTTTCTAAAGGTCCTTGAGATGGTCCTGGTGCTGTTGAGATTTGACCACCAGATCATCCACATAGCATTCCACTAATGTTCTAAGAATATTCTTGAATATGCATGGCCTGCTCATGGCTAGCACCTGAATTCTTTAGGCCGAAGGGCATAACCTGGTGACAGAAAGTCCCTTGGGGGGCCCTAAAAGGGTGGAATACTCATCTTAGGGGGCCATACAGATCTAGTTGTACCCAGAATAAACATCCATGGAGGAGAGGTCTTGGAACCGGGCTGTAGTATCAATCAACAATTTTGTCACTGGAAGGGGAATATCATCCTTCGGATAGTGGCGGTTATGATCACGGAAGTCGATACAGACTCTGATATGCCCGTTCTTCTTCCTAACTGGCACAATGTTGGCCAGCCATTTGGGGTACTGGACTTCCTTAACGAAGTTGGCCTGGATGAGCTTGTCACCCTCGTCCTCGACCATGGCGCTATGAGAAGGGTGCATCTTTATGGGAGGCTACTTGAACCCGCGATGATTTACCGGGAGACCGAGGCAGTGGACGACCACATGAGGATCTAGTCCTGGAATCTCATTGAAACTCCTGGCAAACATGTCATGGTGCTGTTTCGGGAAGTCTACATACAGCTACTGCTCTTCGAGGGGCATGGAATCACTGATCAATGTGGGCCTTGGGTCCACCTCGCTACCGAGGTTCACCTATACCAACTCGTCGACTGTGGCATCGACGCCTTCTTCAAAGGTAGGGGGAGCATCCATAAAATCCTCTTCTTCACTTTTGGAGGATGGATTCCCAGTGGGAGAGGCTTCCCCTTGGTTAGAGGAACCTCACGGGAGGTCGGTACCAGCCTGGACAACAGTGGACAGTGCATCAAGAAATTCACGCGCTGCTAAGACAACGACGATGAAGGTAGTTGATCTGATCCCATATGGTCTTTAACCCAAGGGTCCACGCTTGAAGATATCCAAACAATGATGATGTGTTGGTTTGAGCCGATTAATTCTAGACCGGTGGAATAGACACGTATGATATACCGTCGTCGCCATGGGGCGGACATCCCGGTACCGTACGGGGGTAGAAGGTTCCGGGATCACCAGAGCCTGGTTTGTGTTGGAGTATGCGGTGACTTCTCGCCGTCACTTGGACTTGGGAATATGCCTTCCTATTTTACTCAAGACAACAAAGCATTTCACCATGTTGGGGGTTGTGGCCTCCAATCGATGGATCAGGAAGAAATAGGCATCATCCAGACGTGCCCAAGGGTTAGTTGTAACCGTGGCGGGCTCAAAATCACTTGCTAGAATCTACTTATCTTTTCTCTTGTAATAGTCAGCATCCAGATAACGGGCTTCACAAGAGGAAAAAGGAGATGCATCTCCTTTAAGCACGACTACTCTACCATTGAGGGAGTATTTGAGGCATTGGTGAGATGATGAAGGGACCACTACATGAAGGTAGAGCCATGGCCTTCCCATCAATGAATTTCACATGGTGTCTTGGGAGACAACCATGAACTCGGTACTGGAAACTGGGCCCCCAAACTGGGTCTTCAAATGGATCTTGCCGATCGGGGTATGCTCGGTCCTATTGTATCCCTGTATTCTTCAGTCGAAGGGAGTTAAATCATCCTCAGACAACCCCATCTTCCATAGTGTCCGAGTCGATATTAGGTTAATCCCAGATCTTCTGTCAACAAGATAGCAGGGGACATCCATTCCATTGAACTAGCCAGTGATGTACAATGGATGAATGTTCCCCTGTATGGGAGTGTCTTCATCTTCACCATAGAATGAGATAACTTCCTGGCATTCGTCGTTCTCAACTGCCTCAGCGTGGAAGGCTTCTGCAGCTGCTACCTCCATCTCAAACTGGAGGGGGCTCCTTAAAGACTCGGCATGCGCCTCATGCATGTATGACGACAGGCGAAGAGCCTCAAGGATAGAGATCCTCACTGGAATACTGGCGAGATGTTTGATGATATTGTACTTTCGTTCCAGGCACGAACCTCTGCCTACAAGAGGTTGCTCTGCGATTGGAGGCACGATGGGGCCTGCCGGCTGGACCGGCGGCTGGCTAGTGCAAGATATATCCCATTTCTCACTAGTAGATTCCTGAAGAGTAGCTTCCGGATGAGGACTGGACAACTGATATTGTCCTATAGCAGGGCGATACTGGCCGCGATACGGACGAGGTAGCTCTGCCTGATCTAGTAGCTCAAATGATGGTGGAGGTATATCTGAGGACACTAGATGAGGAGGTTGTGCGTGCTGAGCTCTGCGTTGGGACTGCTGTCTAGTCTCAGTGGCATGTACGACCTGGATTAAAGTTCCAACAGACGTGCCTTGACGACCCATATGGCTGCGGCTCTGCCGACGTTGGATATGGTTGGGGACGTTGGGGAGGTTCGCCTGGCGTTCCCCCTTGTCCGGAGTCATATAGGGATTTACCAACTCCAAGGTATTAACCGAAGCGTACCCATGACTATCACTCGAAGAGTCATCCACCATTGGGAGAATTATGGGAGGGACCCCAATATCATGGGGCATGACGTTACCGAGAGTATAGGATGACGATGGCTTTGGCGGGGTGCGTTGATTCTTCTTGCGCCGCCGATGCTTGCTCTTCTAGGAAGAGGATGAGTGAGATGATGATGCAGAAGTGGTGGATACTGATTCTGAAGGCTCTGAATGGTTCAGGTGTGCACAGATAATTCCATGGTCACGAGTGACCATTTTATGAGCCAGCTATTCGTCATACTTCTAGGATCCACGGGTGGGAACCTGCTGCCACTCACCTTTATCATCGCTACCACTTTCTGACCTCACAAAGACACCCACCAATTGTGCCGGGGCCGGGACCAACCAGACTATGTTGTTATCGACCTGGTCTTGGAGCCAATCCTTAAATACATAGAACTACTTGAGGGTGTTCCCCAGAATCAGATGGTAGGGGTAGTAGTTGGGGAGATCAGTGAGATTTTCCTCTTCTAGCCTTCTGCACTCAGGAAGTCTCACGATCCCTTTCTCCAAGGCGCTATGGAAATAAGAAGGGACCTGAGTCTCGTTGAAAAAGTAGTTCTGACTCCTTCTGTCCAAGAAGGGGGCTCTGGGAGCCTGTCCTTGACGACGGGCTGGAGGAGCCTACCAAGGAGGTGGAGCCTGATTATCCCGCCTAGGGAACGATGGTGCGTTATGCGGGGGAACCTGCCGATTCTGAGGCAGTTTCTGCTAGGTAGGAGGTTGTGCCTGTGGTGGTGGGCCTCTATGAGGCTGCGGATCCGGTGCTACTGGTCGCAATTCTAGCTGCCCGGGGGCTTCTATTTGGGCCACTGCGGCGGTCTCGGCTCTGGTATCCCACCTTGATGGGATCAAAGGGGGAAGCATATGTGCCTGACTAGCCTGTTGCAGAGCTTCTTCGAGGCATTGGGCCTTATCCGAGAAGTATTAGAACCCTCCGGGATAATTTTAAGTGATCATGGATGGAACTAGTTCCGTCTAGACATTCCCCCACACACATCTTCAGTAACTGCTCCTGAGTCAGTGGCATGTCAAGGGAGTATGTGAGCCCCTTCCACTGGGCGATGAAGTTCGCAACTCGCTCATCAGGCCTTTACAAGCACCTGAAGAGGTCTGCAATACTGGTCTTCCAAGTGGTGGAGCTGAACTGGTATAGGAATTGTCGGCGAAGATCCTCCCAGCTAGTCACCGATCCAATGGGAAGCTGGTTGTACTAGAAAAATGCAGGGCCTTCCAATGTGTACACAAAACATTGGAGCTTGGCGGATTCCTGCTGTGCTGGAGTCCCCAACATGGGGCCACACCTGGAAGAAAAGTGGGCCAGGTGCTACGGTGGGTCCCCTATCCCGTTAAAGGTTGAGAAAGTGGGATTTCCAAAACTCGGGGGTGCATGAATATCATCCACCCATGCTGGATATGGCTTTCCATCTGGTGGGACTACCACCTGTCACGTTTCCAATGCCTCGAGGCGGGCAATGAGTGTCACCATTGGATCGTCCGGGTGGGGGTCCCTATCTTTACGGGGATCGCTAACCACGAGTATATTTTCGGGCTCTTCAACATAGTAGATGGGTTCAGAGGCTCATGGAGTGACTGGAGAGACGGCCTGCGGGGCAGCTGGGGGAAACTGGGCCAGATTCCTCAGATTGCGGCGCCGTTTGGGAGGGTTTGGTGAGACGTATAGTGACCTATTCCTGTGTGTTCCGGATTCAACCCTGTCCGCAGGAGCGGTATGATAAGGGTTTCTCGGAGGCATCTCGTCGGGGTATGTTGTTCATGCCCGTACTGCCCCGGCCTAGGATCACCATAGTCGGGTCGTCGCTCTACAGCGTGTTTTGAAAAGATTTCATTAACCAACCTCTTCTTCTCAGCAAGTTTCTGGCGCAACATGGCCTTCATGGGGTCTTCCTACATCTTCTGTACTGAGGTGGACGTGTCAGAGTGCTTGGCAGCTCCGAAATCCTCTTTACCCTTACCAACATTCCAGATGAGTACCAATGTCTCGATGGGTGCAGGGAGACCTAGGAGGTTCCTCTGCTGATAATTAATCCGTCCCGAAGGGTCCAACAGTGGTGGCTTACCCTCAGGGGTTAAGTCTCCATCGATAAATTCCATCTCATCCTCTTTGTCCACGACGTCGGCCATGTGGACTGTGACCCTTCCTGGGGCATTTCTTCAATATCGCATAGTGATTGGGGCTGCCGTCTAACAGGGCTGATGAGGAGGGAAGCGTACTTCCCCCATCCATGGACTTGCACGTGGGGAGTAGCCTCCCTGATGATTTTGCGGAGTACCTAGAAAGTCTACACGCGTCTTTGTTGGAGGGTCCTCTAGTGACCGGGTGAGTCAGGGCGCTGGGTCGTGGGGAGTGCGTCCAAATAGACCAGACGACATTGCTTGCCGATTTACTCATAGTGAACTTGGCTCTTGGGGTACACCACCTGATGATAACAACGATGGAAGTGCGTCGCCCATAGGTTTTGGTAGAAGCACTCAATTTCGTCTGAGTTAGGGGATTCCGGCGAATAAAAGTTCGATTCTACCACCGGCTAGAACTTCTCCGGGAAGTGATCTGCCGTAAGAATGTACCATAAGCTCCAAGGCTCGGATTCAGGGTCTAGCCTCGTGTTTCTCCACACATCAATCGGAGGCGGCTGCGGAACTGGTAGCGGTACTGAGGTGGACCACTGAGATAGTATATTGGGAAGAGGGGAATACGGCGAATGAGCTGAATGACTGCCGAATTTCTGGCCATCCTCCGATTCGTGTGGTGACCTGACCACAACGTCACGATACGACGGGTTGACAGCCACAATTTCTGGTGCAGGGATTGTGGTTGCTGGAGATGGGTCACTTCGTTTCTCAACCACCATCGGTCCCCAAATTATCTCTCCATGATCTCTGGTCAAGGTAGAGGGTGCTTCTAGTGATGATGGTGGCGACTGCATGGTTGGAACCTGTGGGATTCCCAAAATTTCCTCCTGCTGGATGTACCTTTGAAGAGAGGCGGGAATCAGGTGGACTTCACACTCCAGAAGGTGAGGCTGATACACCCTGTTCCTGCCCCGATCCTTGACACAGCGGACCGAGGGGAGGGTTCCACCAATGAGTCATACTTTGCTTCAGAATCTGAGAAACAGACCGGTTTGATCTTAGTCTAAATCTTTTCGGTGTTCTTCTTGCGTCCACGATGACCTGCCTTCCTACCCCGGAATGGCTCATCAGGGAAGGGAAAATTCCCAATACGAGGAGGTCCTTCGGCCGTACTGGTGTTGGGGCAGAGATTACTTCCGCCTGAGAGGGCCGGGGTGCGGGGAGCACCAGGGAAGATGTGAAAGGGGACACAGTGAGGTCCTCTGTGCTGGGTGCTGGTGCGGGTTGGACCCCTGCTGGAACTGACGGGAGCATGGGTAGGACCTCCATGCCTAGTTCCATTGGTGACGTCAGTGTGAGGAAGGTTCCCGTACTGATTGGGCCAAACACTGGTAGGACCTCCGTGCTGGGTGCTGGTTAAGTGAAGTTGTTCTCCACCCCTATGGTTTCTAGGATGAGGAGGACCTTCTTCGGCTGCTATGAGGATGTGAGGAAGGTCCTCACATCGTAGAGTGACTGGATGTGCAACTTCCCCATCCTGACGGTCTGTGGCAGGAGGGATGGCTCCATACCCAGTGTAATGAGGGCGGGAGTGGCTCCCATATGGGGTGTTGCTACCCTGAAAAATGCCCTCATTCGGGTCAAAGGTGGAACGGGGCATACCTGTGTGCCGGGCTTGGAAGCGGGAAAGGCCTGCGTCCTCAGTGGTACTTTCATGGGGAGGGCCCCCTTACTAGGTGGTATTGCTTCAGGTTAGTCTGCGGTGGCCACTGCCTGTGCCTGCGACCAGGAGAGTCGACCCAGCCTACCCGTGGGGTGGTCGGGGCCTCGATCCAGGTTGAGCATATAGCTGCCCCTGCTCGGTGTATGCAAGGGGTTGATGATCCGCGTCGGTAGTGGCTCGGTCCATAGTAGCCACTAACGTTGATGCCCCTTGATAGGCGCCCGCCTTGGCCTGTGCCCGACACTGGCGTCGGGTCAGTCGGGACGTTACAGGTGGTGCAGGTAAGTAGTCTACCTGCTCTTCAACCCGGGGAACCGGGTGGTGGCACTGGCACGGCCTGGTGGGGGCCTATGCTGGGAACCCATGGGACGAAACTCTGTCCGGGATGGCCCGAACATCCCCTATCTCATCGTGCGTAGGGCATAGAGTTGTCGAGACGTTTCGGGGATAGGCTCTAAAAATGATTGAAGGTTGTAGTTGGGAGTAGCAACTCCCTGCGCGTCCCTCAGGGGCGGCGTTGATGGAGATGAGAAGATTCCTCTAAATCCAGGCGGGCCATTCCATCATAGGGATGAACCCCTCCTCGTCGTACCTACCTACAAGACCATTGATTACCCTTCATTGGATAATTTCTGATGGGGAGATGGGGCGTGGGCGCCCAGTAGTCACGGAAGTCGAGGCTGCCGTATAAGAGGCAGAATCACGCGGGGCAGCCGCATTGATATTTCCCCTTCCCTTGCATCAGTGGGCAAGAGGTGATCGGGTTCCGGATGTAGCAACTGGTTTCACACTGAAAGGAGGGAGATCATCCCATTAGTATTGACAGAAAAAGAAGTCAGCGCCTAGTGCCCCAGTGCCATTCCGCCTTCCATGACCGGTAAGATGAATCCACACTGACAACGTCACATACCGAGATGCCCAATGTTTTGACTACCCCAACATCTGGTGAGTTTCACGCCAAGCCTGATATTTGCATAGCAGGTCCCGGTGCCAGATATATGGATCTGGTGACATGTCACTCTACTGTTTTCTTGAGCGATACTAATCTCCAAATTAAGGAGAATAAATTCACGTCGGGTTCAACATTTCTGTTTTCGACGCTTTTGCCGGTGCGCGTGTGTCCATCACGTTCGGGGGACGTCGGTGCTGTTCTTTTGCCCCACATTCCTGCTTTCCAAAGGCGGGCGGTATCCCCTCCCTGTTCAGGGATGTTTTCTCCTTGATCGAAATGGGATGATGGGATGTCGGTTCTTCCATCCATGGATTCTTCCTCAAAATTCGTCACCTAGTCCGGGTCTCACTTATAGATTAAGACGTAGTTCGTGAAACTCTTCCCAGTGCCATGTTTTCGTTGAAGCCCGTTAATTACACTACTTCTGTCAGGACATTCCAAGGGGTCTGGTCAGAGAAGCAACATTCATTTGGGGGAGTAGTCATGTTGAGGCATCTCTAGCGTGTCTGGTCGTTAGAGCACTGGCGCGTCCGATTTTCATCCCCTTATTATAGGGCTTCTCGAGGGCGCATAAGTCTGAGGCATCCCACATAGAATGCAGGGAATCCTATGCCATAAGAATTTCTATGAGGTTTTCCTCATATTCCCATGTTTAACACAGGGTATTCCTCAAGTTTAACATCCATCAGGGACAGATCTGACTGATCAAAACACTAACGGGAGTTGATCAGATGGAGGAATCCCCTAGAGGGAACAAAAATATCGGGGCCAGTACGGGGGCGACTTCCTGAATTCTATGGAGGGGAATGAGGTGGAATGGTATCACCGGGATGTGGTGGCCTGGGTAAGAATCAGGATGGATGATGGTTTTGGGCATGAGCCTCGAAGAGACCTCCTACGTATCCCCATGGAAGGGAATCAAAGTCTGCGTAGTTCATCTGGCGACGACTTACCATCTAATGAGGTTTACAACGACTTGCCACTGAATGAGGTTGCAACGACTTATCTCTAGATGGGGTTGAACTAACGTAAAAGAGGTTGGAACGACCGAGTGGTGGGCTTGAACCTCAGGGAGGTTTCCTACGTACCATGCCTTGACTTGGATCAAAGACCACATAGTTCAGGAAAGGGTGCCAGTGAACCGAAGTGAAGGAGGTCGGAACGACCAGGTGGTGGGAATGAACCTCATGGCGGCTTCCTACGTACCATTCCATGACATGGATCAAAGACCACGTAGTTTAGGATGGGTCTTGTCGGCGAACTGACGTGAATATGGACCGACGGCTGATGGGTGGTGGGCTTGAACATTATGAGGTTTCCTACGTACCATGCCTTAACATGGATCAAATTCCTCGTAGTTTGGGATGGTGTTGTTAGAGAATTGACGTGAATGAGAACCTTTGTCTAGGTGGATGGCGGGCTTGAACCTCAGGGAGGCTTCCTACGTATGATGTCTTGACATGGATCAAAGTTCTCGTAGTTCAGGATGTGTGGGGTTTATAGTCTAGGATGCCCAAGGTGTAAATGGGGATTCGAGCACCGAAATGGAGATGGTTGAGGCCAATGGTTATTGGGCTTGAACCTCGTGGAGTTTTCCTATGTACCATGCCTTGCCATGGATCAAAGTATTCGTTGTTCTGGTGTGTAATTTAACGTGATGCGGGATGGGGGTGATGTCATGGTTGATGATTACTCTATTCCCACATGATTCATGCTCGGTGTGAGAAACAAGAGGCAGTAGCGACCTGATGATCACATTGAAAAAGGTGTGTCCGTGGAAAGTGGAGTGGGGCTTACGCGTGGAGCGGCCCATGGAGAGGAATATTGGGACTTACTCTAGGATGGAGACCTGATGGCGACAAAGCGCAGTAGGGGAGGGATTTGGGATCGAAGAAAGGAGGAGCCTCATTCCCTATCATGCCCTCTGCTACCCTTGGCACCGAGGAAGTGAGGAAGAGCAGGGATTCTACCTCCTCCAAGAAAAGCTAGGGGCTTACTCCAAGGTGGTTGCCCTTCCCCACAGACGAACTCCACTCCAAGAAGGATATCATACCTTGTGGAGACCAGCGGGCATGGAGAATGTCTGAGATGGGGGGCCCTGCATGCGGGGAATGGGGCGAGGTCATAGTTTTAATTTCTTGTGTTGAGAACAAAAGTGCTTGGTAGTTTAACATCCTGTAGCTCGGACGAGGTGGGTTCGTTCCGCACCCCTAGGACTTACATAACTGGTACCCTCTGCTCCTTGTGGGAGGGAAGGCATCGACAACTCCGTGGTAAAGGGGTGTCACAGATTGAACCATCGAGGGGTCCACGTTAGCATGGCTATGCGATGAAGCAATAACCATTAGTTGGCCTATTCGAAGGATCATGAGGTGAAGCAACGCAACGCGTGATGTCATACATGTGACTTTGAAATAAAATCGTGTAGACCTAGAGGGTCACACGGAAAGAGGAATTGCAAAGAAAAGGGGTTCACAGGTAGCGGCATTGTGAAGATCTACCACTCCGCATAGAAGAAATCATTTTCTAAGGGATGTGCTTCGCGAAGTGGGGTGCCACAGCCTTAGCCTAGGGTAGGGGTGTATGTGGGAGGTCCTTCGTGAGGCGGAGAGGCATTTGCGGAGCACCGACTCCTCGTGAAGCAAAGTGTTGGGAAGTGATGTGCTTCACGAAGTACAGTTTCCCTGCCTTGGCATGTGGATCAGGTGTACATGAGGGGTGTTTCACGAAGCATAAACGCTCCGTGATAACCCAGGTCCCTTTGGAGATCCCCTTCATCCGCGAAATCCATTGGGTGTCGCGAAAGGAATCCCTCTCAGAATAGGGGATTAAAATGAGACAAGGGGGAGTCACTTCGTAGAACAAAAGTTCCTCGTGTAGCTCATGATTCGCAAAGAAAAGGGTGCTTCATGATTTGGGAGCTTAGAAGATGAAAGGTAGGATTTTCCATACTTTGGGATCGGGGGGTGACTGATATTTATAGGCAAGAGGCGCCACGAAGCAAAGCTTATGCAGCGCAAAGAGGGTCTTGGTTTCTTTGAAGAAGGTCGCGAATGTCAAAGGCGTTCATGGAGCAGCTCGACTCCTGTGCTTCATGGTGACATCACAAACGTCAAAGGAGTTCATGGAGTAGCCTGCATGTTTTGCTTCGCGATGGAGTCGCGAACGTCAAAGGCATTCACGGAGCATCCTGCCTCTTCTGCTTCGTAGCGGTATCACGAACATCAAAGGAATTTGCGGAGCGTCTCACCTCTTCTGCTTTGCGGAGGCCGCGGTGCTTGGGGGTCTCCGCAAAACGGCTTCGTGAGGTAGTTCGTGGGGGCTCTTATCTTCTTTTTCTTCCAACATTTTGGCACCGACATCAACATTATAGGGTTTTAACATTGATCATCATCATTAACCTTTGTAGTTGCAATCAATTACCTGATGATCTTCCCTTACACACTTAAAGCATTTACATGTCACATTAAGTAAATTTTATCTATGATTATTCACACACTATAATAATAAAGTAAATATAATCTTCTTCTCTCCATGGTTTTATATTTTTTATTGAATTCCATTTTTCTCAACTTATCGGAGTCACGAGATTGATATGTAACTCCAACCTCCATTTCCACCTTCATAGCAGATAGAAAAATATATTTATAGATAATGAAGTATCTTATAGATAATTCCATTTATAGGATTATTTTTAATCTATTTAAGAATATATCATCCTTACTTATTTTTTGGATGATAATACTACATGCATTCTTCCTAAGTCTTTTAAATATTTTTTCATAGGTACCAAAGAATTCACCATCCTTTTGATTTTTTATTTTTGGTCCGATTACATTGATCATGAATTAATAGTATTTATATTGTCAACCATGATATAAATATCATATATATTCTGTATATTTGTTTTTATATTAAACCATAAAAAATTATATAAATAAAAATACACTATTCATAAAGATGGTAGACCGTACGTCTGCATCTATGATATTTCAATTTAATTATTGTATAAAAATAATGAAAGTTAAATGATATATTATCACTAAATAATAATTCCTAAGTTATATTTATCTCATATTTTCAGTAATACCTTCCTTATTACCTTCCATATATTGTTTGAATGAGTCACATTGCTTCAGGAGGCGGCAGTTCAACATACTCACATGAGACATTAATATATTCCCATAAAATGGAGAGTGTGAATGTATGCATGAAATAATAATTAAATAAGTATAATAATATCATAAATATCCTATATTTATAATAAATCCATCATTATTTATAGCCTTGAAATGTTGTATTGGAAAACACATGACATCGGTTAGAGAGGTGGCAGTCTGCCATACACATGAATGATGATTGTGTAACCCATTTGATGGAAGTGGAGATGGTTGTAGATCAATACCTTATCATAACAAAATAAAATAATATGAAAGTTTATATAATAATTATTTAATCATGGTATACTAATAATTAAAGGTGGTTTATGATGAAATAAAACAAAAACTCTAGTTGATGTAGATTGCCTCTTATTCGAGTATCTTCCTTAGGTTTGCACCAAAAGCCTTCTTGGTTTAGATTTTTGTTTCAAATAAGTGTTATAGGATATAATATTTATATTTTTGATGTTATTTTGGATGTAATTGTCTAAAAAAATGGGTTTTAGGTGTGAATATTCGAGTAGAATGGGTGGCCCTTTATAAGTGAGGTGAGTGCCACACTTTTAATTCTTTGAAAGAAAAAGTTGTTCCCCAGTTTTTTTCAAGGAAAAAGCTTCCAAAAAGCGAAATTATATATAATAGAATATATAGGCTAAAATTTATTATAAAAAATATCTATTAAAAAAGTTCTGGTTTATTTTTAACCCTTAAAATTTTAGTCTAACCCCCGGTAAACCCATTTTACCTTAACCACGGTCAATAATTTTTACCATTTTTGAAAATAATTTTGGATAAAAATAAGTTTAGAAATAAAATAATATATAAAATTATGATCCAAAATATTGAATAAATTTTTCTAAATTTTATTTGAATAATTAGAGGTTTTTAATTTTTAATTATTCTCTTAGACGGGACGAGTAGGTGAGTTGTTTATGAGAAAAAGTTCAAAAGTTTATAAGTTTTTTATATCCAATTTTCATATGAAATTAAATTAAATGAACAATATTGGATTAACATATATATATTCGAACTAATTTTACTTTAATCCCAATTTAAAATATAATTTTACTTTTTAAATAATTTAAATTAATAGGAATTTTTCAGTTAAAATTCATTATTTTTAACTATTCATCAAAAAAATTAAATTATTTAGAAAAAATCCTAGAAATTACCAATAAGATAATTTTTATATGGTGAATTAAAATTTGAAGTTTATTTTGTTACATCAATTTTATTAAAGTGTGAAAAAATAAACTTATTTATTTTTTAAAAAATAAATAACTATTTTGGGAAGAAAGTATTTTCAAAACAGGTAAACACTTTAGTATAAAATAAGTATTGTTTTATCAACATGATTCATTTATATAAATAATTATAATTAATTTTTTAAAATAATTTATTTATATTAATATCACTAGGATTATGGTGATTTTATAATGGTCTCATTTAAATAATGATATTAACAATATGTTGTAGCATTGTTAAAACTTAATGTCATGTGTGACACAATCTAACTTAGTGTTTCATGTAGAACAATATTAACATTGTGTTGAATATAACACAATATTATCATTGTATTTAATTGTACATAAGATTAACATTGTGTTCTATTTAAAACAATATAAAAAATAATTTTTTTTAGAAAAAATAATAACTCATAAAAAATTCATTGAGTTACAAGAAAGGTGGGTAGTATTTTGGATATGGGTTGGGTATGGAATTTTAAAATGGGGGACCTTTTATTGAAACCACCAATTCTCACTTTTTTGACCATTATATAAAATTATCTGATTTTATCCTCTAGAAAAAACTGGTTTTTCTTATAATTCATCCAATTTAGTCAATTTATAATTATCCAAATTCAATAGGAAAATTCTAATCAATCGATTCATTTGATTGAATTTTTTCTTTAAATAATAAGATTTTGAAACTAGAAGATAGGGGTTATACTTCCATAGTTAATTCAAAAGTTATTTATATAATAAGAAAAAACAAGATAAAGATACATTTATGGTGATTAAAAAAACTAAAACTTTTTGTTTTCAATTTTTCATGTAGTACAAGAATAATATTTGTAAAAAGGTTTCATATTGAAAATACAAGTGCGATGTGTGAAATTTTGTAAATTTAATATAGTGATGATGATATGGTCAAATTTGTAAGGAGTCATATTCATTTAGGATATTTTGAATCTTTATTCATGGAATAATGAGAATAATTTCTATAAATTTTAATACAGTAAATCACATTACAAAATAGTTGATAATGAATGATGAAAACATGAAAATGTAGGATTGGTGGGAAGGATCTTTCGAAATATATTTATTAACTTTTAACCATATCAATTTATAAATTAATGAATCACAAGATTTATCAATCATGATAATTAAACTATAAATTATTTCTCTATGTTTGAATGAGAAATAAATGAATAAAAATCTCATATTTCATATCTGATACATGAATTAAGAAAATGGGTTTCAAAGAAGATGAGTTAGATTCTATGGCGGTCAAGGAAATGAAATCAATCTTTGATGTAGTGAAGGAAAATAAATAAATTCATTCACTACTAAACATGAAAAATAAATAGAAGGAGGTCACTTCATTCATAGAGATAAATATAAATTTTAATTTTTTAGATGTTAACATTTAGAAATTTCAAAATAAATGTCAAACCAAAATTCTGTTTTAAAAGATAGATAAAGAAAATTTTATCAACCCTATTGAAAATATCTTTCCCACATGGAAAAATGATGAATACATCATAAAGGGAAAAATATTTGGTACCTTGACACCAGATTCACTAAGCAATAGTTTAATAAAAATATTGTTATCAAAATAGGATGAATCTACTTATGAATAAATTAATTATGGGAATAAGAAAATACCCTTTAGTACTTAGGACCACATTGGGTGTGGGGGGGGGGGGGTTAATCAGTAATCTAAAACCTTTACATGTTATAATATATTTTAATACTGCATTAGTTATTATGAATGGTTATTTCTCTCACTAAACACCATGTGAATATGAAACCATGCACAATTTGACAAAATGAGTTTTTACATGGTTCACTATAAAAAATGGTCTATAACCACATATCTATGGCCAAATTTGGTTAAATGGTGGTCGTAGGCCATCCAGTAGCCATGATCCATGGTTTCACATTTCTATAGGGGTCATACTTCCATAGGATGTGTCACATGTCATCATAGGATGATGGAGTGATGCATTTATATCATAATATTGAAACAAGAAAAACAATGGGAGGATCTAAGGCCATATTAAATGTCACATTTTCCCATAGGTGGATTTTAGATTCCCTTTTCCATTATTCGAACTATGAAACCCTGGACCTTAACTCCTTGATCTGATTCTCATAAATAAATACCTCACAGATATTATTTTATACCAACCTTAAAAGTAAAAATATAACTATCCTTAAATAGAAAATCAAAACAGATTACTGAATCACTTACACATGAAGTATCTTTTTTTGGATAAAGCATTAGATAATTAAGACACAACATAAATTGAAAATCCCATGTTATTTATATCAATGTATAATTTTCCCATTATATATAAGACTACTTGATTACTGAGAAGTATTCAAAATCTCCTATAAATTCTTTTACAAGTGTTATCCTTATAAACATCACATGTGTGCTAATTTCCACCAAAACCTATGGAAATGGAAACATAAGAAGGGGATCAATTAAGTTATTAGTAAGGGAATCATATAACTCAAACAATCATAGAATAAACATTGAATAAATATAATGACTAGAATATGTAAAAAACAAAAATTCATAATTAACTTATAACTGAAATAATTATATATCCATGAAAATAAATGAAAATAAGGATATCAATTATATGGATCTCATACTGATGGAATACATAATGGTAGATATAAAAAACATACTATGAAGGCCTTATAAAAAGAGAATTTACATATCTTCAGGACCCCAGTCAAGACATCCACATATCATGATTTTCTTCTAAGACAATATCCTATTATACGAGGAGGCATAAACCAGACCAATTTTTTTTATTGTGAGAACCAATGATACATCGAGGGGATATATAATATCAGGATGCACCTATAACTTTTTTAATCATAATACATTTACCATAAGATTAAATCAAAACCTTTTATACCATACCCTAAAGAAACATTACTTGAATTAAAACATGGCTATTAGTATAATTAAGAATACATAATATCAATACATGATCAACTTGCATTAGTAACCAATAATCATCATGAATATGAATATTTTTCCCATTTCAAAAAAGATATAACATGATAATAAATCATTTAGTTAAAGGATTCATGTGGTCAAATAGTACATAGTAAACTATCCAATAATCATCCTCATTTGGATAAAAATATAGGGTACACATAATTTTCTCCATGTCAATAGAATGTCTTATATTCTTAATAAACATCATCCAATTTGAGTTCGGTAAAATATGATTTTCACACCGTATTGAACAATGAATATATAGATAATTCAATAATTTTAAACAAATATCAGAATACATCCACGGAAAATAGATGGTTGGTTACAAAATAATATATCCTTATTTCATCAAAGAAAATCTAGATGAATATTGAAATAGATGAAAACCTTCATCGAAAAATAATTCTTGAATGATACCACTGAAAAAGGGGTCATGAATTAGATTTTTTTGGTATCATGAGTTCATTTACACCAAATAAAAACACACACACACACACACACACATATATATATATATAATTTAATAGATTAATCATGAAATAATTACCCTATTAGGGAAAATTATTTTTTAATGGAAAGGGATAAAGAAGTGAAGAATTAAAAGAACCTTTATAAAATAATGTTAGCATTGACATAAAAGAGGAAGTTACGAGCCACTTCCATAACTATTTGTCAAATAGTAAAATGAAAACTTATTAAAAATATATTCTTTTTAAATTTTTCTAGAGTAATGGAGTGTTGGAACTAAAATATTGTTTTATTTAAGAAATTTGAATCCAAAAATTTGATTCTGAAAGGGTCTTTTTTACTGTTTGAAATTACCTTTATTGAAACTCCATATTGTTAAAAAGAGTAGTAAAACTTATTTGTGTCAAAACATCATTTTCCTAAGGGGTATTATAAAATATCTTGTAATAAAATATTATGTGTGGTATAAACCAACTATTGGATAATAATGTTCAAGATAAAACATTATAACTCAAATAAGGGGATTTGAGTTACCAAAAATCATTACTACTAGGGAAACAACTGAATATATTGTTGGATGTGCAATAATATAGAGATATATATATATATTATGAAATTATATATATATATATATATTTAATATAATCTTGTTTTTCTTGTATTTTTATTCATTTTTATGCATTTATTAAATATACATGAGATAATATATATATACAAGATATATATTTTTTTCTCCTGAATAGTTTTATTATCAGTTAAAAGCCATTATAAATGTTTTAACAGATTTATATTATTTCATAGAAAATGTTTTAAGAATTAATCCAATTGTATGAATCATATATGATACGAGGAACCTTGGTATTTAACTATATAAGAGGATGATTTCCTCTTCTTTTGGGTGTGAAAAAATATATCTTCCTCCCATAACACTACTAATCATATAACATGAAGTTTCTAGCACCCCTTCAGCATTCAGGTGTCATCATGATATGATCACATATCCATTAGCCAGTTTTCCCCCTGAGAGACCATATTATTTTGTTCACGTCTTTATGATCTTTATCAAGAATTATCCTTCACCAAGGAAGAAAAACACTACTGCTATTGGTGTTTTCCAAGTACTCTATTTCATTGTTTTATTTTAACTTTGATGACTAATTATAGATCAAAATATTCTTGGGTTGTCTTCAATTGAATATGGTTATATAATGATCATAAAAACTCATCAGTGGTATCTAAGGAGTGTACTTCTTTGATGAATCAGCATGTTTATTAATTTATGAAAAATCACTTTTCTTAATTATAAAACAAGATATTTTAAGCTCGTAATTAAATTTTAAGATTTATATTTAGTGATTACAAAATACTTTTTTTATGTAATTCATATTTATAAAATGGAAATAAAATTAATAATATAGGCTTAAATTTTTTTATTATCATTTGTTAAATATGAAAAATTCATATTTTTTTAGTATTTTCTATGAACATAAATAGATTATTTATTTTAATAAAAATAATTCTATTATGAATTGAATTATATTATTTATAAATTGATTATAAATAATAAAATATATATTTTCAAATATTTTAAAAAGATTAAGAACATGATTCATAAATTAATTAATTATTTAATGTTCATGGTTAATTGATACATTTTATCCAAACATGTATTGTTTATATAAGTTTATAAATCATAAAAATGGTATTTTGTGAGTGTTTTAATGTATAAGTGCTTTATAAATTAATCAATTATAATTTTTTAATTAATTTATAAATAATTTATTAATAAAATATTCCAAATATTAAATGTTAATATTTAAAATAGATTTTCACAAATTAAATGTAATGCATTATGATATAGAAATAAAGTGTTTATTTACAATTCATAAAAGGTTATTTGTAAATTATTTGGAAATTAAATCATATATGGTAATTAAATTATTCAAAAATTTTTATATAATATACATCAAATTATAATATTTTTATATTTCATGAAATATAATATAAATTCCATTTAATATAATATATGAAGGGTTTTATATTGAAATGAATATAAAATTTTTATATTATTACTTATTTTTAAAATGTTTATAACAAGAATTTATTTATTAATAGTTCATAAATGTCTCATGTTTTGGAAATTAAATATGTTGTTTAATTATTTTTTAAATTTCCTTGATATTCATATTTATTCCATAATTAATTATTTTGAAATTAATAAAATTAAAGGGGCCTTGTTTTGAAAATTATTTAAGGCCCATCAAATTTTTATTAATATTGATATTAACAAGATATAAATAGTAATTCGGTATATGATATTTAGATTTTTTTAAAAGGATTATATAATTGAAATTGAATTATATATAGTTTATAATTCATATAATATAATATATCTAAAAATTAAATTACATATAATTTTAACAATGAAATTGTTCATATTGGAAAGAATATAAAGAATTTATATTCACAGTTAGGAATATCCTTAAGGTAAAAGTTGAAATTATAAAAGGGTTTATAATTAAATTTTATTTATTAAATTGTTAATAAATTTTTATCTCATATTTAAATATTTGAATTGTTCATTTATTTATATTTTATTCCCTATTTTATTCAAAGTTATAAGTTTTTTATATTATGAATGACTGTTTTCAAATTATTAAATGATAAATTAGTTCTAGGATAAGGCCTTGTGTTACATGCTTTATAAGATAATGAATTTAGTTTTTCGTTTACCTTGAACATAGTCCATAATTGTTGTTTTGAACATGAATTTAGTTTTTGAATATATTTTGTGCATATTATGTGTTATATTTTTCATTAATTGAATTCAATCTTGTGTAAAGCCTCCTGAGGTGAAGGGACATCAGTTCAGATCATCTACATTCCTGGAGGATTTCATTGTTAAGGAAATTTAATAGGGTTGGCAATCTATCACTTCAGACTTACACATGAGTATTTTTTATATATAATATAACTCTATTAATTTACATGATGAATTCATGTACCTAATTCATATGATGAATTTGTAAATTTATAAACATGTTTGACTTCTGTTTTTGGGTCAGTAACATAAACTCATGGGTTGGGTAAAGAGTAACACATCAATATGTTTGGAAAATATTAATTTAGTAGAGGGAATATATTGGGACAAAGTTGTGTTTGGTTTTATTTGTCGTCAATATATTAATATTAATTTTTTTTGAAAAAGAGTTAAGTAAAAAACATACTTGATGAGAAGCTGGTGAGAACATAGACGGTGAAGGGTTTTTTAAAAAGTTGAAAAAAGGGGGCACAATAATGATAATTATTTTGTTTTGGTGATTTGAAAAAAGGGGTAATTGTATTCAGAAGATTAATTGATATTTTGATAATAAAGTATATTAGTTTATATATATAATTCTAAAAAATGTTTGTGGAAGAATTTTTCTTTCAAACTCACGTTGGGCTTGGAATGAATGTTTGGATCATAATAAGGATTTTTAATAAAGACTGAATGTCAACATAAAAAATCTAAATATTATTTTAGGATATATTAATTTTCATAAATCATATGTTGGATGGGTAACTTTTTATATAAACATTATGACGGGAAGGTGGAGAAAATTTGTTACTAATCATTTTGGGGTTTGGTTAGAAAGATTGAAGGTGATGGAAAGATAGAAATTCATAAAAATTATCCAGGCATATCAAACAATTCTATGCCAATACATATGTACTCAATGTCATGAAGAAGTCAGGATATAAGAAGAATTTAAAGTAAGAAGAAATTATGGGGATAATGAAGTTATAAATGTTAAAAAAAATTCGGAAACACTGATCAACTGATCCACCTGACATAGGGTGAGACCAATAAATTATAGACAAAATATATAATAATGTAAGGACTATTTAGACAAATGAAATGGGATTTGATGGGAATGACAAAAAAATGAAGGATAATAATGTGGTCTACCATTTTTTGGAGGTTTATTTGTTTTACAATTGGGACAAGAGAAAAATAATCTCTGATTAAATTTCTTGTTGGTAAAGAGAAAATGTATTTTTTGGTTTAAAAGTGGGTCTAGACTCATTGGACTATAATTTCGTTGATCCATCAGAGTGAGACAAAGACCTGTCCATTAGACGAAGGCTAACGCTGATTAATTCATTATATTTTTGACTTCATCAGACACCAGATCATCTGTCTGTGGAAAATAAGAAAAAGGGAATTGTTTGAAGATTTTTGCAGAAGTGTTTGTCAAATGGGTTTTTGAATCTACTGTCAACATGTTTCCTAGAATTTCTGATCCATTCATGTGATTATAGAAGACGTTTATAAATGTTTTAACTGATGCGTTTCAGTCAGTACATAGAATTGGTATGCGGAGGAATTCATTTTTCTTTAAAAGTAGACTATGTGATGGAAAATATTCAGTTTTAATATGTTTTTATTATAATAAATACAATCACAATGAACATGAAATAAAAAAAAGAATGGTTAGTATGAAAATATTGAGATGAAGGTATAAAAATATTTGTTAATAATTTATAAGAGTTCAAAAGAACTTAAGAAGTCCAATATGAAGCTGAAATGAAGATGAAATTTGAATTAAACGAAATTTGGTTGAGTGAGAAAATGAAATTATACTCCCTCCTATTCCTCTCTTGGAACACCTATAAATATAAATAAGGTAAATTGTTATTTTTTTATACTTGAAATCTTCATATGCAAAGTTATAGAGATATTATTTAATGTTTTTTAGTTTAGAAGAAGCTTTAATATTGAGATATCTAGTGAATTTTTTCAGGCATAAGAAGAAGAATAAAGGGTTACTATATCAGACCGATCCATCAAACATAGTTTATGGGGAATGTTTCAAGTGGTTCTTAATTTTTTCTAGGGTATTATTTTCTATTTTTTTTCAAGGCCAAGGTATCAAGCATAAGAATCAAACTGAACCATCAAACAATGTTTTTTTTTTCAAATACAAAAAGTGAAGTTATTACCTACTTTTTTGTAAGAAATTAAAGTATTTTTAAGGCTATCTATGTAGAAGTTGATAAGGTAGAACAATAACATGTTTTGAACCAACTAGTGAATATTTAATTACTTTTTACACAATGTTTTACTGCATCATTTTTTCTTAAAGAATCCCATGCACTATTGTATTGATCACAGTGCTACACAAGTGAAAGGGTATATCCTTCTTGTTTTCCCCACAAAAAAAGGATTGTTTTCTAATTTATTTGGTGGTATTTTTTTATTTCCATACCATTCCATAGACATGGATACACTTGTTTAGAAGTGAACCATTCATATACTTTTGTTTCAACGGTTGCGTGAATGCTTTGATTTCTGAAAAGTGATAATTCTGTAACTGGAGAAAAATGTTGTTTCAAAAATAACTTAAAATAAAAGGGTATTAATAATTAAACACCCCACCCCCCTCTTAGTGATACATTGATCCTAAATAGGAACTAAAAATTGGTATCCGAGCATTGGTTCCCTTTATTTTACTCTTTTCTAAGAATTTTTGAAGAGAATGTGTTTTGGAGAATCTAAATTTTTTAACAATAAATGGATTCTGGTGACAAATGATAAGAACTATCATATATATAAAGATATAATGCTTTAATATCTTATGTTTCTTGGGTATGATTTTTTGGAAGATTCTATAGATGGTTTTCCTCCTCGGGTTGATAATTCACCCCATACAGCTGATACTAAGAAAAAACATTATAATAATGGAAGATATAGAAATGATTTACTCCCATCACTATCCAAAAATGAGTTTATTTTACTAAATGTAGTTTCAACTACCAATGGTGTTTTGGATAATTTAATGAAAATTTATAAAGGAAACACCGAACAAAATAAGTAAAAGTTACAAATCTAGAGGCTGAGGTATGAAGATATGAAAATGGGTGAACATTTACCTTTTCATGACTTGTTTATAAGGGTGAATGGTTTTTTCATCACCATTATATTTCATTGTGAAAATAATGATGAATCAACTATTGTTGAAAATATCTTGATAATTCTTCTAGATATGTTTGATGAAAAAGTTTTATCTATGGTAATAAGAGATTCTAAAACTATATATGTAGATAATCTTCAGAGTACTTTGGTTACATATGGAATGAGAAAAAAGAAAGTTAGTAAATATTAAGTGAAATTTGATTAACAAATATCATTCAAAGAAATAAAGATGGAAAATTCTAAGAATATTCTCAAAGGATAATATATTTCTGACTATATATCCAAAAATTAAGTATATAAAAATCTTGATGAATATCTAAACTTGTTTTTTAAAAATGTGAAAATTGGTACAAGAATTTATAAAGGGAAACAACCCTTAAATTTTTTTGATGTGGGTCCATGAGGGAAAATTATTTTCAATTTTCCTAAAAGTGTGGATAATGAAGAATTTGATGATGAAGAAATAGATCCATAAAGATCCTATAAGAAACATGTTGTCAAATATTACTCCAAAAGAAAGGATAAAAAGTTACCCAAACCCAAAAGGAGAATCATTTGGTCTAAATATAATGACAGTGAAGTAGAAATTGATAATTTCACAAAATTTTCTAACAAAACCATATTTATAACAGCAACTCATAATGATTTCTTGTTTAGTGATGGAAGAATATGTTATGAAAATAAAAAAAATGAATTAGAGTTTCAGTTGAATAGAGAAATAAAATAAAGTCTATGAATAATTGGAAGACATGAAAATTAAATCAGGAATTTTAAGGAATTTCTAACCACAAACATTAAATAATTTCATCTTGATGATAAAGTTAATTTCCATGAAGAGGATAATTTTATGAGGAATTACCTCGAGAAGGAAATGAATTTGAAAGAAAATCTTAAATTAAAATTGAAGGTAGATGAATAAGAGTTAGATCTTGTACAATAAAAACATTTTAATGTTAAGAAAAAAACTAAATGTTTCAATAAATCTATCTCTTAATTTGTTGAATTTTAAGGTAAGGGAATACCTGAGAAGGATCAAAACTTAACATCAAAGTTTTAAAAGAATGTTTATGTTTATGCTAAGAAGGATTATGTTTGGAAAGTCATTTATGTGCCCAAAACCAACAAAGTTGTAAGTTCATGATATTCTAAAACTTCTGAAACAAAAATTTCAATTAATTCTAATCATGATAATGTTGGAAATAAATCTTAATTGAAAAATAATATTTAGCTTGATGACAAAATGGTTAGGGATCATCAATTTTCTAATATGAAAGATAAAAAGTTTCTATAATAACATTCAAAACTCTAGATTGTACGAAACTTACAAATGAAATATTCCTTCTATGGGTTATGCTGGTATAGTGATTGATTTAGGGAATATAGATAATATGTTTTTTTTTACATTAAATATTACAATTATTATATGATTTATGGAAGAAATGTTTAAGGGGTTAGTCAATTCTATAAAAGGAATAAATCTGAGAAGGTTGTTTTGAATGTGGATAAAAATAAATATGTTATGTTTAAAAAGAAATGTTAATTAATTATATGGCCAGAAAAAGTTGAAATGGATATAAAGTTATATGAACCCCAATAATCAGTGGATTAATAAGGGAAGAAAATATTTTTGAATATTTCAAAAGAGTTGAAAAAAATATATCAATAAATCTTGAATTTAATACTCATATAAGATGTAAGAAATGTGAGCAAGAAGGGAATGCTACCAAAAGTGTTCTGACTATTTTTATAGAAAAAAAAGGCATAAAAAATTTGTTACAACACATTGTAACTAACATTTTAATAATGTTGAAATGAAGTTCACATCCTCACTAAAAGATTCTATAAATAAAAATAAACTTGTCATGAAATATGAGGAGGCTGAATAGAGGGAATAAAGGCCATACAACAATAAATACAACACGAAGAAGAAAAATTCAAAAGTATGAGATTACCCTAAGCTCAAATGTTGCTTCTAGGTGATTTTAGAGGTTAATCATTATTCTAGATATAATTGAGAATTTTTACTAACTTTTGGGGAATTAAAAGAGTTTAAATAAGGAAGATATTGTATGAGTCTCTTACTTTTCTTAAAAATAAATTAACAAGGTTATGAAAAGTAATTTTTTGTAAATTTTATGTTTCTTAAACTTGAATTTTTTTGATGTTTTTGTTGAGATGGGTTCATGTTAAATTTATCTTAAACAAATTTCCTCACATTTCTCCAGATATGAGAATGCTGAAATATGAATGAAAATTATTACATGATTGATTTGATAAATAAAACATTGATAACCTTGATTATAAAATCTTTTTTTCTACACTTTTTTATCCTAAATTCAATTTGAGATGATTAATTAATGGATATTTGCTTAAAAACCCATGTGATACTTATATTCTCATGAAGAATAGTTTCATGATTGTGATATTAAGACAACTGATCATCGGCGTCCCCTTTGAATTTTATTTTCAATTAGGGTGAAAAGAAATGTCGGGGGAGTACATAAAAAATAAGTGGATCATGAGAAAGTATCTTTATTTGATTATTTATTTAATGAGTACTCATGAAAAAAAGAACATGGAGAGTTGTTGGGGCTAATTTGTGTATTGGTAGTATTTTTTCAACAAATCAATATAAGAAACATGTTGTTGAACAATAGTAACATAAAAAAAGTACTTTATTAGAACGTGGTGAAAATACGGACGATGAAGGGGTTTTTACAATGTTGAAAAAAGGGTGAATAATAATCATAGTTCTTATGTTTGGAATATTGAATAAAAGTGGGAATAATAATCAGAATATTAGACACTGTTTTGATAAGAATGTATATCAGTTTCAGGTAACTATTTTGAAGAAGTGTTGTGGAATAAGATGGTTTTCTAGCTCACCTTAGGTCTAGAATGAATTTTTAAACCATAATGTGGAGTTGTGTCAGAGTATAAATATTAGCATAAAAAATATTTTTATTCTTTGATTAACTTTGAGGACTCATAAAACAAATGTTTTCTAGGAAACTTGGGATGTGGGCCTTATGAAGGGAAGGGGATAAAATGTGATGCCAATTGTTTTGAGGTTTGGTTCAAAAGAAAGAAGGTTCTTGATGGATAGAAATTGATATTATATTAAAATGTATGTAATATTATTATATACTAATACATATATTCTCAAAGATATGAATAAGGATTGATATAATAAGAAGTTAATAGAGGAATAAAATCTATAGAGGTTGAAGCTGTGAAAGTTATAATTTTTCTAAAGCACTGATAGACGAGTCCATCAGAAACAGGGTTCCACTAATCCATAAGAAGTGTAATGTTTTAGAAAATAATAATAATTGAGACTAATGAACTAGTAGTTATTGGTACCAATCAACATGCTGATGATCAACAATGTATTCAACCATTTTCATCAGGTTGAATTTTATTGTAATTAGGTCAATTGAAAAAGAATCTCTGATTTGTTTTCTATTGAGACAAGAGAAAATGTAATATTTATTTTAAATTTTGTTCAAGACCCATCATACTGGTATTTACATTGATCCATTACAGTGAGAAAAATACCAATCCACCATAATTATTTTGGCATCAAAAAAGTCCTCGGATGATGGACTTCATCGAATGTAAGATCATCGGTCAGTAGAAAAAAATTGAAAGGAGTATTTTTTGAAGAGTTTTATAGAAGTGTTTATAAAAGGGGTTATCTAGTTACTATATATGTGTTTCCAAGAAGTGATTATATCTTTAGAAATTTTGAAAATGTTTATAAAAAAAAAAGCAACAAATGTCAACTAAAGATTCAGTAATGATTATGGGAGAATGTTTTAAATGTTTTAATTGATGAGTTTAAGTTGGTATAGAGAATTTGTATGACGTGGAATTATTTTGTTTTTATAAGTGGTCATAATAATCTGAAATATTCAATTTTTATATGTTTTCATCATAATGAATAAAATATGAATGACCTTGGAATCTAACGGAAGAATGGTTAGAAATCCAACTTTGAGCCGAAGTTGTAGGAAGATTCAAGAAGGTTTTATAAGAATAAATAAGAGTTGATAAAAACTAAATAATTCTAATATAGAGCCAAAATGAATGTCAAACTCTATGATAAATAAAATTTGGTAGAGTGTGAAAATGAAAGTAAGTTCCCGCACTGTAAAGACCCGTAAAATTCAAGGAAATTTTTTTCTAAATTTTCTTTGGGATTTTACAAGAACGCAGTTTCTGACGGAACTTGATTCCGAGGCCCGGTGTGCCCAGAATTTCTATCCGAAGTTTAGCACGGGTACGTTTAGTGAAGGAATGAGCGGGAATTACTAACTCTTGAACCGGTGCTCGGAATTGAATTCTGAGGGCACCGATGGAATCGTAGTGCCGGTTTTTGCTTAGAAACACATTTTCCGGAGTTGCGTTTACACGAGAGAAGTTGTTAAATTTTTGTGGAAGGTAAAATAAAACTAAGCATCAATTTTATTTTACTCTAAGTGGTTTAAAGCTTTGGGTGGAAGTTGGGGGAAACCACCCAACTTCCATTTGGTGGTTATGAGGGTGGTGGGCCCACACGAACCCTACCCCTTCACCTTCCCTAACCTTCCATAACCCCTCTTTTAATTTGACAACTTGAGTTAATTAATTATGAGGATTAAATTCAACTATTGAATTTTCAAACTTAAGATGTGTTAATAAAATAAGTGAGGTACTTATTTTATTTTGGGTTGGAGGCTTGTTGCTTGAGAGCTTTGGGATAAAAGCTAAGGGGGGCTTGAATATCTTCATCTTCTTCGTCGAAGAACATGAAGAATGTGAAGAACGCAAAGAATGCTGGATTCCTCAGAGGTCGACGTCTCCTTCCATGAAGTCTCCTTCCGCGACGTCTCCCTCCGTGACGGTTATCTCCACGACGAATCCTCACCCAACTTGTTCGACGAGGTAGGGGTTTTATGCGTTTTTATTTCGTGATTACTTCCGTTGTTTTCTTCGTCATATATACTCGTTCTTTGGAACCACTTGATATCATTTAACGGGAGGGGGCCGGACCAGACAAACACGGCCGAACCTCCTCCCTTTTTTATTATTTGTGGTTGCGGTTCGAAGGGAAGTGATGCGGTGCCGTCGTACCGCGCGGGGACGAGCGAAAAAGATGCGCGGCGCTGTCGTGTCGCGCATTTGAAAGATGAACCAGGCCGCAGCGCCATCACGCCACGCCAAGAAAAACGCGAAGACACCGCGGCCGGAGCGGGGCCACGGCGCTGTCGTGCCGCACCGGACGAACCAAGGCCGCGGCCGGTTCTGGGCCGTGGCGGAGCTGAGAGACCGGCGGTCGGTTCCGGGCCACCGGCGTCGGAGGAAGAGGGACCGGCCTTGCCTGTCCCGTGGCGGCATCAGCTGGCCGACCAAGGCGGGATGGCCGGACAGGGGAGAAGTCGGGGGTTACAAACCCTCGGCGGCCAACTCAAGCGGCCCCCATAATGGGGGCCGTGGTTACAAAAGACAGGGGGCAGGCGCCCCCCCCCCTCAAACGGCTAGGCAGTTTGGCCGAGCTCCTGGCTAGCGCGCCCAGCGCGCCACGCCCAGGCTGGGCCGGGCCGCTCCCAAGAGGGCCAGACCCGGACCCGGTTCAGGTTGACTCGGTTCGGGCCGACCCTGGGGGTATCCGGTCGGGTCGGACCGGGCCCGAACCCCTCAATACCAAACCTCTTCTGGTCGGTCACCCATATCTTGAGATACGGGCCTCCGATCGACACACTGTCAGTTGCGATGAGATCCTTGGATCGAGGCGGTCGTTTCCGTATATCGCACTCAAGATTTCGGAATACTTTGGGTTCAGCCGAGTTGGTTCGTACACAAAACCAACCGGGCCCTTGGAGCGGAAACGCTAATAACATGAGCTCCGGACGTTCGATTGACGTGCCATCAACTTTGTTGGATTCCTCTAAGTGAGACGTATCTTTTGGCTTACTCTGCCTGAGTTTTGGATGTAAATGGAGTACGGTCGGGTTGGTTTTGACTTAAAAACCAACCAGGCCCCTGGGACAAAAAAGCCAATAACTCTCAGACCGTGCGTCTGATTGACGCGTCGTCTATGACGTTGAGTTCCTGTTGACGATACGGAACTTTTAGATACATAAACTCCGGAATTTGTGTCAGTTGATGTATTAGCCTCTAGGCTCATGGAGCGGACCCTCCCGAATGAGCTTACTGTGTGCGGGAACCTTAGAGCTGGTTACGACTGCTACTACGATGACGACTGTACAGAGATCCTCAGTGGATTCGACGACGACGACGACAGAACTCAGTGATACTATGTGGATCAGTGCTACTGATCCTGTGTAGGTCCGATCCTATGTGGGTCAACGCTCAGCGGTCCTGTATGGGCCAGCGCCTACAGATCCTGTGTGGGTCCGATCCTGTGTGGGTCTTTGTGGGGGTTAGTTACCTATCGATCCTTTATGGGTCAGATCCTTTGTGGGTCTTTGCGGGGGTTAGTTACATACCGATCCTTTGTGGGTCAGATCCTTTGTGGGTCATTGTGGGGGTTAGTAGCTATCGATCCTTTGTGGGTCCAATAGCATAGATGAATCAGTGGATATATCTGATCATCTCTATTGTTATACGAAGAAGTATACCTGTGTGAGCTAAATCCTGTTTTTCTTTCCTTTGTTGATTGTGTTGTGCTATCCTGTGTGGATTACATTTTGCTTTCATGTGTGGATTGGGTTGTGTTATCCCATGTGGACTGGGTTGTACTTGGGCTCGGAGGTTGGACCGTACTAGAATTGAAGACTTAAGTATATGTATGGGCATATACCTAAGCAGTGTCGAATGTTACTTCGTGATTGCATCTTTCCTTTATGGATTACCCTTTGTGGATTCTGGGAGACTTTTGGGGGTCTTAGGGTCCCTACTAAGTAGATTATACTCACCCCTGCACGGGCTATGCCCGCACTATGTTGTGTTGGTTGCATACGACGGACATCGCTGATCGTGGTTGAGACTTGCGGAGCAGAACGGTACCTGGAGGTTGACCACTGGGCGGGACGTACTCAGAGCGAACAGTTGGACCCGAGGAGCTGTGGAGGCTATCTGAACTCACCCTTCAGGTGGGACTTCTAGTGGGTGTCTTGATGTTGCAGCTTTACTTTCAGTTGCTGTTTTCCCATTTGATTTGTACTTTACGTTCAGTTTGGGTTTGTTTACTGGCCCACATACTTTTCCGCACTTACTGTTGTACTCAGTTTTTATATAGTGTTTACTTCAACAGCATGCTTGCTCTGTGGTGTTTGTTTACTTTACAAAGGCAATGACTTCCCTTTTTACCGGGAATTACGCCTTGGTGCTAGTCGCCAGCCCCTGGCCTATGGAAGGCGGGCTTGGGGTAGTCACGGCACAGGCCCCGAGGACGGGTCGTGACAAATTGGGATCAGAGGAGTTCGGTTCTACCACAGAACTCAGGACCCTGATCTTTTTCTATGTGAAGCAATAGTGTTAAGATTATTGGGTGTGGTTATCATTCCAGGGAGTCCAGTGTTGGTGTGACGGCCCACGTATCTGTATACTAGGACCCTGACTTCTGATTTCCGACTTAATGCATGAAAACATTGATTGCATGTGAGTTTCAAGTTTCCTTTGTGATTACTTTATGTAAGCTCACCGGGTATACTATTTGACCATGGCGCACCTATTTCTTTTCAGGATGGCCCCACGACGGCAACCATCTAGGGTTCCGAGAGTTGTGCGTGATGAAAGCCCACCGAGCGACGAGGCCTCGGTACAGGGCCCTTTGACAGCTGAGGCACCGGTGGTACCTTTACCCACTGAGCCCCCGATGCTACCTGCCCCAGCCGCTGACGATGCACGTCGCCTTAGTGCACTGCATGAGTTTCAGTGCCAGCGACCACCCAGGTTCTACGGGGAGACAGACCCCCAGGCAGCTGAGGATTGGTTGGAGGTAGTGGTACGAGTTTTCAGGTTAGTGAGGACAGCAGCAGACCTCATGGCGATCCTCGTAGCGAGCCTACTGCACACGGACGTGGGCCGATAGTGGAGATTGATGATCCAGGTGCATGATGAGGCATCTCTCCTCTGGATGGACTTTGAGAGCCTCTTCCGCTCGGATTTCATCCCGGCCACCCTCCATACGGTGTGCATCCAGGAGCTTCTACAGCTGCGGTAGGACAGCTTGACGGTCGCCCAGTACTCGGCGAGATTTACCGATCTCTCGCGCTACTCGACAGACATGGTATGGGACCCATTCATTCGAGCCGGACCATTGAGCAGGGATTGAGGCATGATATTAGGGCATCACTGATCTCCCTCACCATTCCGACCCATGCAGGAGTACTGGAGCGAGCCCTTTTGATCGAGAGCTTTCTTGCTGAGCCTTCTTCAGCAGCGAGACTAACGCGGGGCGGCACGTAGCAGAGCCTTCTGTAGCAGGCAGTCGGCGGATGACTCATGGGTCTAGGTAGACCAGACCCTCAGGCAGACAACCTCAAGACACTGGCTCAACAGTGCAGGTCACACAGTGTGGATCCAGTCTTTCGAGAGGCAGACAGTGCTACACATGCGGCGGGCAGGGCCACGTGGCTCGTGACTGCCCGACCCACCGTGCCTTGGAGCATCAGACGGTTGAGGGGCCACCCAGGAATAGGCAGAGGGTCGACCGTGGTGGTCCGCAGGGGGCAGGAAGACGAGGCAAAGGAGCTGGAAAAGTAGCAGGTGGTGGGCGACGCTTTGTGGGTCTACCACCACCACCCCCAGGAGGTCCACACCGACCACCGGGAGCTGGCGGGCAGAGACAGGCACAACTCCAGGCAGTAGAGGCCTATGACCACGGAGCACCTGAGATGATTCTAGGTACTATCTATGTCTATTCCACCCTTCCTGCAGTTCTTATAGACACAGGAGTGAGTCATTCATTCATAGATGCTGCCCTTGTTCGGAGATCGGAGATTCCGAAAGAGCCGTTTGCTCGATCCTTACGGCTAGAGACTCCTACGGGAGCAGACTCGATGATTATGCACTGGTGCCGACAGTGTGAGATTACTCTAGGAGGAGAGTGCTTCGACTGGGATCTTCTTGTAGCGGCGTCGAGGCCTTACGACGTCATCTTGGGCATGGATTGGTTATCTACAGTCCATGCTTAGATCGACTGTATTAGGCGCAAGGTGCGATGTGTACGCGCCAACGGGAGCAGATTAACCTTCACCGGCGAGAAGGAAGCCTTTGCAGCATAGGTTGGACTCTCGCAGAGGAGAGGACAACCCATCACTCATCAGTTGGCTAGCCTCATCCTAGGAGCAGTTGGCGTGCAGAGTCCTAGTTTTCCTGCAGTGGTGGATCAGTATGCGGACGTCTTCCCCGACGATGTTCCAGGACTACCTCCTCGCAGAGAGGTAGACTTTTATATTGACCAGTACCCCAGGACAGCCCCGTTATCGACTCCAGCGTATCGGATGGCCCCCGCTGAGCTTCAAGAGCTACGGGTATAGTTGGAGGACTTGCAGGGCAAGGGATTCATCCGACCCAGTGTTTCACCATGGGCTTCCCCAATTTTGTTCTCCAAGAAGGCGGACGGGAACTTGCGACTTTGTGTCGACTATCGTCGCCTGAACCAGGTGGTAGTCAGAAACAAGTATCCGCTACCGAGGATTGATGACCTCTTCGATCAAATCAAGGGAGCACGGTGGTTCTCAAAGATAGACCTCAGGTCCGGCTATCATCAGCTCAGAGTTCGGGACGAGGACGTGCAGGAGACGGCCTTCAGGTGTCTGTATGGCCACTATGAGTTCTTGGTTATTCCATTCGCTGTAACCAATTCTCCAGTAGTGTTCATGGACTTCATGAACAGGATCCTTTAGCCATAGCTCGATCAATTTGTTGTGGTCTTCATCGACGACATTTTGATTTACTCAACCACTCAGGAGGAGCACGCCTACCACTTGCGGGTTGTACTAGACACACTCTGAGAGAACCAGCCTTATGGTAAGCTCTCTATGTGTCTGTTCTGGATACTTGAGGTCCACTTCTTGGGACATGTCATCTCTGAGGCGGGATTTGCGATGGATCCTGTGAAGATCGAGGAAGTGCTAGCTTGGGAGCCACCCAGGAGCGTGATGGAGGTGCGGAGCTTCTTGGGACTAGCTCGATACTACTAGAGATTTGTCCCAGACTTCTCCAGAGTTGCGGCACCACTCTCAGCTTTGACGAAGAAGGGGAAACCCTTTGTGTGGTCATACTGATGTCAGCAGAGCTTCTAGGAGTTGAGATAGAGATTGACCAGCGCCCTTATCTTGAGGTTTCCGGAGGAGGGAGTAGGGTACGTAGTCTACTGCGATGCATCAGGGACTAGACTCGGATGTGTCCTGATGCAGGAGCAGGAAGTGATCACCTATGTATCACGTCATTTGAGGCCGCATGAGCAGAACTATTCTACCCATGACCTGGAGTTAGTAGCAGTGGTCTTCGCTCTGAAGACATGGTGACACTACCTGATGGGCGAGTGCTTTACAGTATTTTATGACCATCAGAGTCTCAGGTAAATCTTCTCTCAGAAGGACCTGAACCTGAGACAGTGGCGATGGCTCGAGTTCCTCCAGTACTATGAATTCGAGATAGTCTATACTCCTGGAAAGGGGAATGTGGTAGCCGATGCTCTCATCCGGAGGACGGGCATTCAGCTACTTGAAGAAACGATAGAGCAGCTAGCCGCTTTGCAGATATCCTTCGTGGATAGATATGGAGCATCCTTCCTTTAGTCTCTCACAGTCACCCATCCACTACTACAGCGGGTCAGAGAGGCACAGCGTGGGGACGCTAACTGTGAGACGTGACATGCACAGATATCCTCAGGATAGGAAACTGATGGTTTCTCCTTAGGAGGAGAGCATGTCGTCCTTTTCATAGGACTTACCTTCGTACTAGTTTCTTTACGGGAGGAGGTGATGAGAGAGTTTCACACTTCTCCTTTGGCGGTACATCCTGTAGTGTTGAAGATATACCAGGATCTTAGACGAAAGCACTAGTGGTCGGGCATGAAGAAGGTTATGGCAGAGTTCGTTTCCCAATGCCTCACCTGCCAGCAGGTGAAGGCAGAGAATCAGGTACCAGCAGGCTTGGTACAACCCTTGGAGGTCCCGTAGTGGAAGTGGGATGTAATATCATTGGACTTCGTGACTGGACTTCCACGCACTTCCAGAGGTCATGACTCCATTTGGGTGATTGTTGACTGACTCACAAAGTCGGCTCACTTCTTACCCATCAGGGAGCAGGGCTCAGTGGAGAGCTTGGGACGTCTCTACGTTCAAGAGATTGTGCGGCACCGTGGTGTTCCATCATCTATCATCTCCGATCGAGATGCTCGTTTTACTTCCCGGCTTTGGAAGGGGTTGCAGAAGATGTTCGGGACGCATCTACGTCTGAGCACCGCCTTTCACCCTCAGACAGATGGTCAGACGTAGAGGACCATACAGACTCATGAGGACATGCTCCGCGCATGTGTCCTCGACTTTGGTTGTAGCTGGGAGGACCACCTACCCTTGGTGGAGTTCACGTACAACAAAAGTTACCACTCCACCATTGATATGGCACCATACGAGGCGTTGTACGGGCGACCTTGCAGATCACCGCTGTGCTGGACAGACCCTGGGGAGTCAGCACTTTGTGGGACTGGAGATGGTCCAGGCCACGACGGAGAAGGTGCAGGTCATCCAGGAGTGGATGAGGACAGCTCAAGCCGGCAGAAGTCTTATGCTGATAGGAGGCGGAGGCCACTGGAGTTTGAGGACGGCGACCTCGTCTTCTTGCGGGTCTCACCTCGATGTGGATTACAGAGATTTGGACGAGGAGGAAAGTTGTCTCCACGTTTCATCGGACTGTTCCAGATCCTCAGCAGGATTGACGAGGTGGCTTATCGCCTGGCTCTACCACCTCAGTTGCACCGGGTGCACGACGTCTTCCATGTATCTCAGCTGAGGAGATACGGGCACGACCCGACGCATATCATTGACCATGGGGAGCTGGACATTGATGATGGGGCGACTTTTACGGAGGTCCTAGTGGAGATCGAGGATCGATAGGAGCGGGTCCTACGTGTACGGTCGATTCCTCTAGTGCGCATCAGATGTCAGCACGGGAATCTCCAGGAGAGCACTTGGGAGCGGGAGGCTCAGATGTGTGATCAGTACCCACTTTTGTTACCCTAGTTTTCGATGTATCTTTACGGGGACGTAAAGCCCTGAGGTGGGAGTAATGTAAAGTCCCGTAAAATTCAAGGGATTTTTTTCTTAATTTTCTTTGGGATTTTACAAGAACGCAGTTTCTGATGGAACTTGATTCCGAGGCCCGGTGTGCCCGTAATTTCTATCCGAAGTTTAGCTCAGGTACGTTCAGTGAACGGATGAGCATGAATTTATAACTCTTGAACCTGTGCTCGGAATCGAATTTCGAGGGCACCGATGGAATCGCAACGCCAGTTTTTTCTTAGGAACACCTTTTCCGGAGTTGCGTTTACACGAGAGAAGTTGTTAAATTTTTTTGGAGGGTAAAATAAAACTAAGCATCAATTTTATTTTACTCTAAGTGGTTTAAAGCTTTGGGTCTATGTTGGGGGAAACCACCCAACTTCCATTTGGAGGTTATGAGGGTGGTGGGGCCCACACAAACCCTACCCCTTCACCTTCCCTAACCTTCCATAAACCCTCTTTTAATTTGACAACTTGAGTTAACAAATTGTGAGGATTAAATTCAAATTTTGAATTTTCAAACATAAGTTGTGTTAATAAAATAAGTGAGGTACTTCTTTTAGTTTGGGTTGGAGGATTGTTTCTTGAGAGATTTGGGAGAAATGCTAAGGGAGGCTTGAATATCTTCATCTTCTTTGTCAAAGAACACGAAGAACGCGAAGAACGTTGGATTCCTCAGAGGTCGACGTCTCCTTCCGCGACGTCTCCTTCTACGACGTCTCCCTCCGTGACGGTTATCTCTGTGATGAATCCTCACCCAACCAGTTCGACGAGGTAGGGGTTTTATGCGTTTTTATTTCGTGATTACTTCCGTTGTTTTCTTCGTCATCTATCCTCGTTCTTTGGAACCACTTGATATCATTTAACGGGAGGGGGTCGGACCGCACAAACACGGTTGACCCTCCTCCCTTTTTTATTATTTGTGGTTGCAGTTCGAAGGGAAGTGATGTGGTGCCGTCGCACCGCGCAGGGACGAAGGACAAAGATGCATGGCGCCGTCGCGCTGGGCATTTGAAAGATGAACCAAGTCGCGGCACCGTCACGTCGTGCCAGAAAAACCCGAAGACACCGTGGCCAGAGTGGGGCTGCGGCGGAGGGTCGGGGCGCCGTTGCGCCGCGCCGGGCGAACCAAGGCCACAACCGGTACCGGGCCACGGTGGAGCTGAGAGACCGACGACCGGTTCCGGGCCACCGGCATCGAAGCAAGAGGGACTGGCCTGGCCGGTCCCGTGACGGCAACAGTCGGACGGGCAGGGCGGGCTGGACGGACAGGAGAGAAGCCGGGGGTTACAAATCCCCGGCGGCCAGCTCAAGCGGCCCCCATAATGGGGGGCGCGGTTACAAAAACAGGGGGGCAGGCGCCCCCCCCCCCTCAAACGGCTCGGCCCTTTTGGCTGAGCTCCTGGCCAGTGCGCCCCGCGCGCTGCACCCAGGCCGGGCCGCGCCCAAGCAGGCCAGACCCGGACCCAGTTCGGGTCGACCCGGTTCGAGCTGACCCTGGTGGTATCGGGCCGGGTCGGACTGGGCCCGGACCCCTCAATATGGAACCTCTTCCGGTCGGTCGCCCATATCTTGAGCTACGGGCCTCCGATTGACACACCGTCAGTTGCGATGCGATCCTTGGATCGAGACGGGCGTTTCGGTATATCGAAATCAAGGTTTTAGAATACTTTGGGTTCTGCCGAGTTGGTTCGTACACGAAACCAACCGGGCCCTCGGAGCGGAAACGCTCACAACATGAGCTCCGGACGTCCGATTGACGTGCCGTCGACTTTGTTGGATTCCTCTAAGTGAGACGGATCATTTGGATTACTCCACCCAAGGTTTGGACACAGGTGGAGTACGGTCGGGTTGGTTTTGACTTAAAACCCAACCGGGCCCCTGAGACGAAAAAGCCAATAACTCTCAGACCGGGCGTCCGATTGACACACCGTCTGTGACGTTGAGTTTCTGTTGACGATATGGAACTTTTAGATACATCAACTCTGGACTTTGTGTCAGTTGATGTATCAGCCTCTTGGCTCGTGGAGCGGACCCTCCCGAACGAGCTTCCTCTGTGCGGGAACCCTAGAGCTGGTTGCGACTGCTACTACGACGACGACTGTACAAATATCCTCATTGGATTCGATGATGAAAACTACAACACTCAGCGATCCTACGTGGATCAGTGCTACCGATCCTATGTGGGTCTGATCCTGTGTCGGTCAGCGCTCAGCCATCCTGTGTGGGCCAGCGCCTACAGATCCTGTGTGGGTCCGATCCTGTGTGGGTCTTTGCGGGGGTTAGTTACCTATCGATCCTTTGTGGGTCATTTCGGGGGTTAGTTACCTACCGATCCTTTGTGGGTCAGATCCTTTGTGGGTCATTT
Source organism: Viscum album (assembly GCA_963277665.1). Lineage (NCBI taxonomy): Eukaryota > Viridiplantae > Streptophyta > Magnoliopsida > Santalales > Viscaceae > Viscum > Viscum album. The sequence continues at coordinate 1,438,898,459 of OY728129.1, forward strand.
CGGGGGTTAGTACCTATCGATCCTTTGTGGGTCCGATGGCTTAGATGAATTCGTGGATATATCTGATCATCTCTATCGTCATACGAAGAAGTATACCTGTGTGAGTTGAATCTTGTTTTGGTTTCCTTTGTGGATTGTGTTGTGCTATCCGGTGTGGATTACGTTTTTCTTTCCTGTGTGGATTGGGTTGTGTTTTCCCGTGTGGACTGGGTTGTACTTGGGCTCGGATGTTGGAGCGTACTGGAATTTATGACTTAGGTATATGTATGGGCATATACCTAAGCAGTGTCGAATGTTACTTCGTGATTGCATCTTTCCTTTGTGGATTATCCTTTGTGGATTATGGGAGAACTTCGGGGGTCTCGGGGTCCCTACTGAGTAGATTATACTCTCCCCTACACGGGCTATGCCCGCACTACGTTGTGTTCATTGCAGACGACGTACAACACTGATCGTGGTTGAGACTTGTGGAGTAGAACGGTACCTGGAGGTGGACCACTGGGTGGGACATACTTAGAGCGAACAGTTGGACCCAAGGAGATGTGGAGGCTATCTGTACTCACCCTTCAGGTGGGACTTCCAGTTGGCAGCTCGATGTTGCCGCTTTACTTTTAGTTGTTGTTTTCCCTTTCGATTTGTACTTTACTTTCAGTTTGGGTTTGTATACTGGCCCACTTACTTTTCCGCACTTACTGTTGTACTCAGTTTTTACTTAGTGTTTACTTCTACTTCTTGCTTGCTCTGTGGTGTTTTTTACTTTACAAAGGTAATGCCTTCCCTTTTTACCGGTAATTATGGCTTGGTGCTAGTCGCCAGCCCCTGGCCTCTGGAAGGAGGGCTTGGGGTTGTCACGGCACGGGCCCCGAGGACGGGTCGTGACACGCACATTCCTCTCTTAGCACACCTATAAATATTATGAAGGTTCATTGTACTTTTTGATGCTTGTACTACTGTTGTGAAAAAATTTAGGGAGAGGGCGTTGAATGTTTTGGAGGTGAGAAGCAGTTTCCACATTGATCATTCTTATGGAATTTTTCCAAATAGAATAAGAAGAATAAATGGTTTTTGGATCAGGCCGAGCCATTAGACATAGTTTCTAGGGAAAATTTCAAGTGGTTCAGAATTGTTTTAGGGTATTGTTTTCTTATCTGTTTTCTAGACTGAGGAATTAGAAAGTGGAATTTGACTAATCCATCAGACAATGTTTTTGTAAAAATTAAAAAATTTATGTTCTTACCTTTTACATGGTAGGAATGTGAAGAAGTTGGTTTTGAATGTTATATATGTAGAAGTTTACAAGGGAGCACATTTACTTGTTTTGAACCAACTGGTGAAGGTCTTATATCTTATTACACAAACTTATATTTCATAATATTTGTTAGAATAAGGACAAGCACTTTTTTATTGACCAAAATGATACATATGTGTAATGGTATGTCATACTCATTGTAACAATACGTAATGATTTTTTCTTTTGTATTTTTTTATATTATGGTGTTTCCAAACTATCCGAAGGATGTAGTTACTCTTGCCGAGTAGTGAACTTGTAAATACTAGTGTTCTTAACAATGTTTGAATGTTTTGTTTTTATGAAAAGTTTTAATTATATAACAAGAGTAATTTGTTTTCAAAATAAAGGAAACCTAAAATAAAAGTGTATCACTGATTCACCCCCTCTCAGTGATTCATTGATCACAGTTGGGTTTCAATAGAATATGATTCCAAGACCAATTACTAGAAACATGAATATAAAAAATGTAATTACATGATATAATATGGTAATATTAAATCCCTCTAAAATAAAATGTTTTTATTCATTTCAAAGAAAATTTTTCAAGGGCTTGATCATTCAACTGGGTATTTTTTGATCCCAACACAAGTACCCCTGGATTATATTTTTTAATGAAAAAAAGCTCTGAGTAACTCAAGATTTTCATGTTGCGTATTTTCGATCACAACATTAGTACCCCTTATTTTTAACTAGTTCGATTATTCTTCGAATTTTCTTTTGGTTATACTATATGGTAATCTCCAGACATTAGGATTCCATAGAAATAGAGTTGATTGAATCTATAGGACGTATTTAGATAAATATATATCCACTCAACTATCCTAGTGTAATAACTGTTGTGATTGGGAGGAGTCCCAAACTAAATAATAATGGGTGGATTATGTTATAATCAGTGTATGTTATGTTGAAATATAGGTCTTGGATAAATAAATGGATAATATGTACATGGTAATCATTTTTAGTTGGATAATTATCATTAAAAGTCCTCAATGAAATGTTATAAGATATGATATTCATTAGATAAATGGTTCTTTAGATAAAAATGCATCATTATCATCAATCTGAACTATATATTAATTCTTGAAATGATAAGCACAAATTAAGAAACTGTTAAGACTAATAACTTTAGAAAAGTTCTGGAGGAAGAGAAATATTTTGTGTGTTAGATAGTTCTCTCTCAAGTAACTATGTGTTGAATTTGTGAAACATGAAAATTAATATTCTTATAGAAACATGGTATTATTCTATTATGGATTTAAAGAAATTCAATGTTAATAAACCTAAGGATTTATGTTTTCATACAGTCAACATGTTTGGGTGGATCTATGATATTCAATATTATTGAATATGTTTGGAGAGAGAGAAAAACTACTATAAGACTTATTCTAGTTAGTGGGTTCATACTATTTTCATTATGTAAATATTTTGACAAGGGGAATGAATTCCTGAAATCTTTTCCTGATATTCTCAAAGTGTTTAGAATAGATGAACTAGTCATATGATGTATGTATTCTAGTACTATGAGAATAATATATGTGGTTAAAAGTTAAAATTAGAAGAAGAGAATTTTGTTGAAAAAAATCGACAGTTTTTCTTAAATAATAATATTAATGTCATTGAAACCTAGAGTTTTAAAGCAGTAATAGTAATAATTCAGTATAATTGGATTTTCCAAAATATTTATAAATAAGTTAGGGATATCCATGAAATGTTTATTATATTTATTTTTATTATTGAAATTAATTCTTCGATTTTGATGGGTATCTGATATCGAGTGTATTTTATTCACATGTTGAAAATATACAGAATTTTAAAATCAAAGGACATATTGATTTTTCATGTAGTTGTTATTAAATTTATAAATAAAATATTTACAAAATAAAGGATTTGAATGTTAAGATTTTTATCAACCTCAAATGTTTCTATTTAAAAGATGTGTATCTTCATCTCATTTCTCTTATGTGATAAGATATGATGTTAGAAAAAGAAAGTGTTTCTATGAGATGAATGAATGTGTACACATGGTTTATAATTCATTTTATTTATAAAATATCCTATAAGTAGAAGATTTATAGAAATTTTTTTATCCAAAATAAAAAAATCCAGATATTTGTTAAAATACGAGAAAATGTGTTCCCACTATATGTTGATGAGATAATTTGATAAAATATTTTTACAAAATGAAAGGTTTAAAATATATAGAATATAATTTATGATATGGGAAAAATAGTTTATTTTTTAGATATTTATTGTAAAAGGAAATGAATGTTATTTCTTAAAAAAAATATAGTTTTTCTAGAGACAGATAAAAATATTCTTAAGAGAATATGATGGCTAAGAATATCATAGTAGTATGTTTGAACCTAGATATGTTCAAAGTTAACAAATAAAATATATTTCCAATCTCAGATTGACTGATTATTTTCTTAATATCCTATCGAGATAGGATATGAGACAGTTGAGGAATATTTAAATAGTTACATCTAGTTACTGTGAGAATGTAAAAATCACTATTAATGAATGGATTTTACAAGTATAAGATTATAATGACTCTTCACTTAATATCCCCAAGAAGTTTAAGATATGTGATGGTAAAGAAAAAGGTAAAAGGATATATTTAGTTATCATAATAGGTGAATATAGATATTCCCAAACGATTCATACCAATCAACTAACAAATTGTATCACTTGATATCCAAACAGAGTTTAGGGTATGGTATAAAAGAGAAATTTAAATATCTACATTATTTATCATAAAAAAATGGATATCACTTTATCATAAAAGAGTTTAGGATCTACTTTTAGATACATAATATAAAATGATACATTATTCAAATAACTATTTAAAGGTAAATATATGATGGAAAATGATCCATGGAACATGATGATATGCTAAGTAAGGGATCTAAGTTGAAAAAATATTACATAATAATATTTGATGTTATGAAGATATTGAGTTTCAATAAAAGTTCAAAGAGTTCAACATATGTAATATAATTAATTTATCTCTCCATTACTAAAACTATTTTTCTTTTTAAATATTACACACTTAGTGGTTAGTGGGATTATTTAATCAGATTTCTACATGTGGATGTGATAGGTATTACATTTGGATGTAATCTTCAAAAAACCATTTCTACAGTAGTAACATGGATGTCATGTAGAATATCGTAAGATATTGATTTTAATTATTGTAAACATATCTTCAATTTATAATAATTGAAATACCTATTTATCATTCATTCATGTATGCTTTAATTTACCTTACAAGAATCTACAAATGATAAATATCCCTATAAAATACTACTTTGAGTTGTCTTTAACTAATGAACCTCGTAGAGTATAATGGGTTTTGGTGGTATGTAAAGCATAGCTTAAATAGAATATTATATACATAACAAAGGGTTGTATATAAGATATTGAAGAATTTATTATTATTGTAATAAATAGACTTATTACATGGACTGATCCATTATAGTATATCTCATGTAATGTCATAAGATAACAGTTATACTGAGGGGTGTATGATTATTATCATTTATTTTTACCTAAGGATGGAGGGATACCAATATTAAGAACCTTCATACATTAATAACATAATTACAAAATTCCCCATATGAACTTCGATAGTTAGGGGTGGTAGGGTATGTTGTTGACCATATCATCATTTGGAGTGAAACCAATAATGGATTTATCCACTTATATGACAAAAAAATACATTTGGACCTTGATTGAATAATACTATGGAAATACATGGCCATTCTTGGTTATTTCTCATATGATTTCTTTAACAACTTGGATAAGTGACATGTGATATGACTATCTTTTTGATGAACGACATGTGATGGATTCAGCCACTTGGATAGTATTTTTTAGATAATCAAGAAATGATGAGAGGCTAATACTATATTTTCACGTTCCATGTCTAGTGGTCACTCAAAATCATAAGAAAATTGATTATTTAGAATACATATGATGTATACAATACATTGTGGGATGGACATGTTACTATAGAGATATGAGTCAGTTTGATCAATGTTACACTAGACCCCTTAGTAGCTTAAGTAGCACTGATGTTTTTCTATAGGATTATATTTTATTATATATATATATATATGAGAAATAGGTTTCATGATTATTTTCAATGCAGCTAAGGCCCATAGGGTCAGACGGTTACCCCCTTGGATAAGGAATCAATTTTGAAAAAAAATGATTGTTCAAAATGAATGGAATTTGATGAAATAATGTATTCGAAAGAGTTCGGATGGATTCAAAAAGATTTGTGACGTTTTTAATAAATTCATTATGAAATTTTAGTGTAAGTGGGAGATTGTTGGATGTAGACATATATATATATAATATTATATATATATATGTTTATATTTAATATATTCACACGATTCATGTATTTTTATGTATGTGTTAAATATAAATTGGATAATAAATATATATATATATGATATATATTTGTTTCTCATGAATAGTCTCATTATTAGTTACAATCCATTAATAATATCTTAATGTATTTATATTAATTCATTAAAAAGGTTCAATGAAATAACCCAAAAATATGGAACATATATGATATGAGGAGCCTTGGGGTTATCCTATATAAGAGGATGTTGTCCCTTCTCCAGGGTGTGTAAAAATATATCATCCTACCTCACTGTTGCTCATCATCTAAGTTGATGGTTATAGAACCCCTTCAACATTCATGTATCCTCGTGATATGACCACAGATCCATTGGCTAGTATTCCACCCTCAGACACGTGGAGATTTTATTCACTTCATCTAGATCTTTATCAAGCATTATTGATCACCAAAGAGAATGAAGAATATTTATTTTGGTTTTTTTTCATGTACTATATTTTATAATTTTATTTATGCATTGATTCTTGATGATAGATCTTTTTGTGTTTCAGTGTTGTTCTGCTACATATGGCCATATAATGATATTATAAAACCCATCAAAAATAGCCACTTAAAAACTTGATTTTAATAGTAAATACCATGAAATAAAATGTGTATGATATATATATATATCCATGGGATGTGAATAAACTATTAAAATAAAATATCATGCAAAAAAGTTATTATGTCTCAATGAATAATAATCGAATCCAAAAACCCCCTTACGACTTGATTATCACATTAATAAAAAACCCTTGAGAGACAAGGCTTGTTATTGAACTAAAAATTTCATGATACAAATATAATTCATTATATTATATCTCAAATAAAAGGTATATACACTACATAAATGAAAATAGATTCATAAATACAATACTTGTCTTAATAAAGGGAAATTGAGACTAAACCCCTTACCAATTTTTCTAAATTTCTTGAAAGTTATTTAAACTCCTACATAAAATACATATATATATTAATAAATTAATTCATGACCTTTACCATATCAATTTTCAGTCATAATATTTATAAATTTTCACTCTTTGAACCAATTCTTCTTATTTTTCACATCAGGTGTTTATAGTTTTGATTATTTTTACTAGTTTCATAGTAGCAGTGTTTGGGTGTATTATTCATTAAGAGTTCATATTACAAGATCATTTATGCTACTATAATATATTATAAAGACATTTTATAGATTTATAATTTCTTTTTATGTGATTTTTGGTTACGAACCATGAGGATGAAGTCGACAATGATTATATTTGGGTGATTCTTAATGAATAAAAGGTGTTAATGAGTTAAGTGTTGTATTGACCTCAATAGAACCCAAAAAACATCATTTACATGTTTATACATAATAAAATAATAAATAAATTTATATATTCATCCATTATATAAATTGATATTATTTTTTAGGTGGTTAAACCGACCAAAAAATGAACATACTTAGATTTAATGGATGCTTATGAGGTGGTTTAGTTGAAATATCATTATACCATAATAATAATGACATTATTTATTCCTCATAAATGTAATATATCATAATTAGATGTAAATATAATAATAATTAATGGATATTAAAGCATTACACAATTTTAATAAACAATTATCCTCTTATTACTCGTATTTTATATGATTTAATTAACAATTATCATTTTTTGATGATGTCCTTAATATGTTCTCTAATTTTTCATACTAGATAATTAATAATATAATAAAAATCATATTTATCCTCTAATACCATCACTATATACAAACATTTAAGGTGGTCATGAAAAATGGAACAACTTACATCATGGGGGTGGTAGTCCGCACAATGCATGAAAAATGATTAATTGCGATGGGTTATTTGTGAGGGATCAGTGACATATCACAAATAATACTATATAATGGATTATATGAGACAATATGGGTTTACCATCACAATTATCAATTTTTTACAATTTTATTTGATGAGAAATATTTCTTTTCACAAATACCTTTGGCATGCATGTATACCATAAGACAAGAACCATTATTTGTGACAAGAATTGGTTCCTCGCTGAAAATAAGATTCGGTCGATGAGTTATTTGATATAGAAATATATAAATCATCGCAAATAATATTTTGGACGAATATTATTCATGAAATAAATTATCATAAATTATTTTGATATCACTTCCACCTTTATTTTTGATAGATACTATTTGTGATGGGTTTCATCGCAAATAAAACTATTTGTAACGAGAATATCATCACTAATAATCTTACCTATATAAATTCACCCAATATATTTCTCTCTCCATATCTCATCTCCTCTCCTCTCCTCTCATCTCATGTCTTCTTTTATTAAATCTTTGAAACATTCCTTTAAATTTTTAATTTTTTCATAGAAATAATATCTTTCAGATTTGCATTAGTATTTTAATTTCGATAAATCATCAATTTTGAGGTGTTTGTTTAATTTCATTAATTGTTTAATTAATTTATTTTACTTTTTATTAGAAATTAGTTTTAAAAATCTGACATAATTATTTTTAATTAGCTGAAATTTGATTTAATTAGTAGAAATTAGTTATAATTAGCTGTAATTAGTTATAATTCACATTACTACATATAATTAGCAGAAAATAAATTGAATTGGAAAAAAATTGGTATAAATTAAAATAAATTATTAATAATTAACATATCTGAGTAATAATTAGTAAAAATTCACAGTAATTAGTAGTAATTAATAGTTATTAGTAATATATAGTAATTAATATTTGTTTTTAGTAATTAACGAATAAAATCGATAACTTAAAAACAATGAGAAATAATTAGTGGTAATGAGAAAAAATGAGGTATAATTAGTAAAAATTAGTGGTAATAGGAAAAAATTAGTATTACTTCATAATGATTAGTGATAATTAGTATAATTTAGTGGTGATTAGTCAATATTATCAATATTTAGTAAAATTTAAGAGTAATTAGTTAAAACTAATGGTAATTAGTATAAAAATTTCATTAATCAGTAAAAATTAACATTAATTAGTAAAATTTAGTAATAATTAGTAAAATTTAGTAATAAGTAATAAAAAATAGAGGCAATTAGTAAAAATTAGTAGCAACTAATGATAAATACTAAATAAAGGTAATTATAAAAAATAGTGTCAATTAGTAAAATTTAGCAATAATTAGTAAAAATTAATGGTAAATAGTAAAAATGTAGCGATAAATATTAAAAAATAGATATAATTAGTGGTAATGAATAAAAATTATTTGTTATTAGTAAAATTTAGTGATAATTAGTGGAAAAAACATGGAGTAATTAGTAAAAATTAATAGTAATTAGTAAATATTTGTGGCAATCAGGGGTAAAAATAGTGGAAAAAATAAAAAAATGAAAATTAGTAAATAAAATAGCTTTAATAGATAAAATTAGAGGTAAAAAGTATAAATTTGCTGTAATAATTTACTCAAATTATCAAAAAATATCAAAAAATTTAAAAAATTAACCATAATTTGTAATGGAAGGCCGAAAACGGGGTGTGAGGGAATTAAAAAGAAGAGGGGAGGAGTAATGATAGACTGAAAGAATTCTAGAGCCCCTATGTTAGGACCTTTTGGTGGACAAGTAGTCATGGGTAAACCAGGGAGGGATTGAAGAGGAAACCGATTTGAGATATATTAATAAAATGTTTTGTGATTTTTCAGTTTTTTGTTCAATATTCCTTCATTAGAAACTAATGTTTTACTAATAATAATTATGAAAATTCTTATTTATCTGTAATAAATTATATCTCATGATGATATAATTACCCAAAAAAGGGAAATAATCCACTAAAAGGGTCATTGTTACAACGTTATTCACTTACACTTTCGTCACTCACTGGTTTATCTGTGGATGTGTCTTCTCCTATCTGTCTGTACCTTGGGGAATAAGAATTATTTTCTGATATTATCGTCCTTGTCCCATTTTCACCCTACTTCCATTGAGAAAAGAGTGTATGGGAGAGGATGGATGTGACTATGAGATGAAATAATTTTAGTGCCCCTACCTTCAGACCCTTTGGATGAGAGTCCATAATGGGTAAACCTATGAGTTTACCCATGATCGCCTCTCCTATAAATAGTTCAAACTTAGGGGAAACAGAATTATTTCACCCCATCTTCATCGTAATCCCTTATGTTCCATACTTCCCTCAGGACCCTTGGTCTGCCTTCTATTTCCATTAATGGTAATTAGTTGTAATTAGAAAATAACTATAGGTAATTAGAAAAAATATCACTCATTAGATAGAATATATAATATATAAAATTAATTTATATTTTATTTAATTTTATATTTTTTTGATCATATATTCCTCTTTTCATATAAGTCATAAGAAAAAATTTTATTTTCTATTTTTTATAAAAAAAATAGAACCAGGAACTTGAAAAATGAATTTATTATAAGATTGTGATTGGATAAATAATCATAGGAATCCAAGTAGTACTCTTATAAATTCTATATATATTGATGGTTTTGAATCTTTTTAACATTTTCATCAACAAAACCAAAACAATTTTGGGAGGGAAAGTTATGTGTATGTGTAAGAAATGTTATCTGAGTAGGTTTGAAAAAATTTGAAATAATAGAGGGTCATATATTTCATAATATTTTACATAAAAATTATGTTTTTTTATCAACATGGTGGAAAAAATTCTAGTGAATACACTAATAATTTTTTCCCATATCCATCATGGTTTCAAACATTCGTACATGAGATTGATGGCCTATCTTTTCTAAAAATAGAAACATAGAACAATATTGATTTAAATAAAAAGTTATAACCATCTTTATTTAATGAGTTTCTAAATTATAATGAGGATACTTTATATCCTGTTCAAAAGATATGAAAATATTTGACGGTTCCAAAGTTTATGGCTATTAAATCAGATAACGGAATATCAAATAGCAATTTTAATGAGATATACTATTTGGTTAAATCACTGTTACCTGAAGATAATGTATTTCCTATAAATTTTAAAAGGAGAAAGTGGTTGGTTCATAATTTTGGTCTTGGTTATCAAAATATCCATTCTTGTTTAAATTATTTCATATTATATTATAGTGAAAATGATTCACAAGTCAGTTTTCCTAAATTCGGACAATAGAGATAAAAATTTTCTCGAAATGGGAAGACTAGATTGGTTCCCATTATATAGTTGAGTTATTTCCCACATACACATTGATTGTTGTGTTTATATATATATATAACACAATTTCATTGATTTCATGGAACAAATCCAAAAATTCACCCTTAAATCATTAAATCAGCCTTATTATGGTTATTTATGGAAAACAATTGCCCATGTACATCCATATTTTTCTTTAGAATCTCATAATAAGTGATTGGGTCTTTCTACTATTGGAATCTATCCATTTAATTTCTATACTAGTCAATATTCATGTTGGTATGTCTTTATAACTCCATACAACATACCTCCTCAGTTGTTGATGAATGAGTCACTTTTTTACATTATTAATTCTAATACATCTATAAAATAATCTTTATAATTATTTGAAGCCATTGATTAATGACTTAAATTTATTTTTTTGTGATGGTTTTAAAACATATGATGTTGTTTTGAAATATAATTCCATAATGAAAGCTTCATTAATATGGACAATTAGTGATTTCCCAGCGTATAACACATTATTGATGTGGAGTACTTGTGATCTAGAATCATTTATATATTATATCAGTGACATCATTGAATTTAATCTTATCAATGGAAAAAACCTTTTTTACTGTCATCACAGATTTCATCCTAATGATCAATATTTCATAAAGAATAGAAATAATTTCCAAAAATCTAAAATTGAAAGATATGGACCTCCATTAATGATATCGGGTATTGAGATAAGATATAGTGTCTCTTCATTACCTCTCATTACCTTTGGATAGACTATAAACAAACAAAAAAAGACAACATTGGGAAATATAAAAATTGGATAAAAAGGATTATTATTTTTTGGATATTCCATATTATTCTAATTTATTAGCACTTCACATGTTCTATGTCATGCATATTGATAATAACTATTTAGAAAATATATTTTATTTAGTTTTAGACACACCTATAATGACCAAAGATAATGTAAAAGCTCAATTAGATCTTTACCAAAATTTTAGGTGAACATAAATTGAGTTGTTTGAAAATGATAGATCAAATGAGTTATTTAAGACAGAAGTAAATTATATAGTTTTCACATATTATCATTTGTTTTTTAGTGAATTGACAATTTGTGGCTACATGATGATTTTGTTTCCAATTTGACTAGATGTTTTTAAAAAATTATATTACCAAATTAAAAACTCAGGATTTTCAGGTTATAATTGAAAGACATATATAGATTTAATTTAGAGTATTCTTAGATTTTATTTTTATAAATTAATAGAAATATAATCCTTTTGACATTTTTATGCTGAATAACTTACTATGATGCACTTAGTAGACTGTAAGAATATATTATTTTAAATTTATATAAACTAGATAAAATATTCTAACATATTTATTTGATTCAATGGAACATTTGATATTATATTTGGAACATAAATAAAAATTTGGAGTTCTGGTACAGTTTCGAGGGATTTACCCATACAAGAGATGAAACAATAAATTCAATAAAAAGGAATGTAAAAAATAATATTCTGAAGGGAAAATTGAAGAATCATAATTTCAAGATAAAATTTATTTTTTATGATCTCATTATTTCAAAACTAAATATAATTTCAAATATACTTGAGTGGGCCGTAATGATGTAAATTTTTATGATGAAATGAACATTGAATTATTAGTTTTTAATCATTCTGTACTTGGGAATAGCTAAGTTCATGAATGAAGAATTTAGAATATGGAATATCACCTAAATAATACATTTTTTTCTCTTAACTATAAATAAATGACATGTTTGGTAAACTTTGTTCTACTATCTCCTATTATTTATATTTTTTTAAAGTAATTTACTATTGTTTTTTATATTATATGATGATCATATCAAGCAATTGTTTATAAAAATACACCACTTTCCATAAAATAATGTTGGCAACATAAATTTTCCTTCTATTTTCAAATACTAGTAAATAAATTGTTCATGGTTTCAAATATGAAATCTATTTAAGGATTTTTTTATGGATAATAGTTTTTAAATTTTTCAAACATTGCAACATGCATAAAAAATTGATAATCAATTGTTTTTATTGAGTAACCCACCTTCCAAAATGGTAAAATAGTTTAATGTGTATGTGGGGAGTGGTTTTTGATTTCTTACAACTGTATTTGGTGAATAAAAAAAAGAATAGTTATTTTTCTTGAGAGAATATCATCAGTGAGAAAGTGAATTTCACTTTTATGGAATGATGGAAGATATAATTGAGCTTTGTTATCTAAAAAATTTTTGTAATTATGTTTAAATTCATTTATTTGATACCAATAGAGGATTTTGTATTCATATGTTCCGTGGAATCCTTGAAATTAAATATAAAAGCATTATTCCTGTAAATGAACCATTTTTTAGCTTATATATAACATCAAATTTATTATAAAAATTTTTAAGATACATAAAGATATTAAATTTATTAGTGTAGAATTATACAAATTAAATCTTATGAAAATAAGTTTATGTAAGGTGAATATGGTCCTTTTGAAGTGAATGTAATTTATTTTTTTACAATAGCTCCCAATACATCTCTTCCTTGAAGAGACATAAAAATTGATTATGACACCCCACAGTTATGGGTTAATGGTAATGATGATGTTAATGACATAAAAAATGAATATTAAATAACAAGAGATAATGAATCTGAATATCCTATGGAAATTGATGATACCGAGGTGGAAGATAAAGGTATTGTCACCATAATATTTGAAGATGGGGATGAAGATGAATAATGACACAATTACATATAGGATAAAGTTTTAATTTGTATATATATAATACCCATTTTATATTATTTGATAACAATATTCTTTTCATGTTTTAGATGGTTGAAGAAGATTGAACTTAGAAGATCCATAGCCTTAATGAGTCTACTCTTCCCGGTGAGGAGCCTAATGCTTCATCATATGAATCTCAGGTTGATAATAGTTCATTGTCAAGTATGTGGGGATGTGGTCATCAAATATTGATGATTCAAAACCATATTACTATGAAACATCCACATCATAATTTCAATACATGCATGCAGAGGTTTATTTTGTTGTGTATTTTTCTGAATTTTCATTAATTATATATAATTTTCAATAATTTATTTATTTTTGAATTAATTGATTATTTTTAGTTATCCAACATTTTTTCACAAATAGATATTAGGAATGAGAGTTCTATTTGGTTTAATTATTTTTATAGAGAATGGGTGGCATGGGATTATATTGTCATTGATGTTGAGCAACACATGTTTGATCACTGGATCGTAGATAAATTAACAATAGTTATTTTGAAATTTATTTAATTTTTAAGTTTTTATTATTATTTATTTGTAGGTTTTATCGTTTCACATTGAGGATCTCATGAAGGCCTCTATCGAGGAGGCCTATATACATGGAAGGTTCCACTAGGTTTTTTAAAAGCTCAAGAAAAGTGTCATGAATAAAGATGAAGTCATTATTTTTAAACAATCTTGATGTAGCCATAGACCAGATTAAACCTCATCTTAGTTTTGGGATGGATTTTTCTCACAGTGGATGACTGATAATTTTATGGGGATATCATCATCAGGTTGATAGAACTAGCAGAGAAAGGAGGTCACACATAGAGATGTCGGTCTTACATTTAATATTCATCGATGAAACATGGCATGTGCCTTTATTTAATAATTTATATAAATTTAAATGTAAAATATTTTCTTATATTCATATATGAGGTTTATAATCCATATATTATATATTTATTTGTTTATAATAGGTTGTACGTTGATCCTGTCACTAGATTTATTACCAGTGTTCAACATCATTAGATTGTTGTTAGTACAATTATTTTGAGTTTTTTACATCAACTGATAATATTTTTTTTCCAATTTTATTTTCAAATTGAATTTGATGGAGTCATATGAGGTCATGAATTCCCATACACATTATTATATTCATGCTGAGACTAATGTTCAGAACACCAGTGATTCAGGATTTGATGATTTAAAATAGATATATGTGACTCAATCTATTTTCGAGGAAGGTTATGGTATTTATATTAGCTCTTGATTGATTCCAGGCAGTTATTATGGTACTTCTTCATGGTCATTTTCTAGATAAAAGGTATTACATGGAGGGTCATCATCATTTCATTGAGAGTATGAGGAGAATATGTGAGCTTATAATTAGGTTATAGAGACCCTGATTAGGGTCTTGGAAGATCTTTGTTGGTAGCAGCAACAAAAGTAGGAGTAAAATCACTGATGGAAGTATTAGAAGTATGGGAAGATGATGAAGCACATATGAAAATTGGTGGTGTATTGGGATGGAGTTCCCTCCACCCTCCTCTAGATGACCCCCTCGACAGATATTCAGTCAATTGGTTATGTTAATTGGCTTCTTGAATTAATCACATATGTAAATAAGAGATTCCATAGATTTGGATATGTAAAAATCAATTACATTAATGAGTTTTCCATATAAGTAAATGTATACATCAATGAAATGACTACATAAATAAGGTATATTGAGTATAATTAACAATGTGATTTGGATACGTGGTATATATGGTTTCAAGGATCCAATCGCCTATGTGATTCAGAAGGCTACATGAAATTTGGCTACATGAGTAATATGGTTTTGAGATATTTGGCTCTGTGAAGAAATCATCTATGTGAAGAATGTCTACATAGACTCATTATGCTATCAAATTTTGAATACATGAAATTTGGATAGATGGGGATCTACAATAGGATATATCATTCTTCAACATGAATATTTATTAGGGTTAGAATACAATAATTTGAAATTAGTGGTTTCCTAGATGAATTGAATATTTTAATACCTATTAGAGTAAAATAAATATTTTCTAACAGATTATAAGTACTGATATAAGAAAATAGTATAGAATAATTTACTGTTCAGTCATGTTGTAGGGGGATTGTTAGAAAAGAGACATCTTGTGTAAAGAACCGAATTTCTTCATGTACTTTTTTTAATTATATGGGAATATTAAGAGTCTATGAAAATTGAAGGCGTGTGATTCCGAGGCCCAGTGTTCCCGGAATGAATTTGTGAACTTTTTTCAGGTACGTTCAATTAACGTGCTAGCGACATTTGTATCTTTTGAACTGTTGCTCAAAATTGAAATATGAGGACACCGTTGAACTTGCATTGTCGATATTTTCATAAGGAGACCTTCACCTCGACCGAAGTAGGTCGAGTGTGGAAATTAGTTTTCGGACTTTTCGTGGGACAAGAGAAAAATAAAATAAATATCTTTTATTTATATTATTTGAAACCACCGTCTTGAATGCTTGGTGGTGGGGACCACCGAAACTCCAAATTAATGTGGGGGAAACCCTTGGAATTCCCGTATTTAATGTGCCAACTTCAATTTAATTAATGTGAAAACTACAATTAATTTAATAAACATAATTTATTAATTTGGCTTCTCAAATTACATGTGGTTGGAAATTCATTGGCAAAAGAGTATATCCTTAGAGAGAGATTTTGGAGGATCACATTCCAATGAAGAACATCCCCAGATCAAGAATGAGGATGACACGCAAGCTCGGATCAGGAGCGTGGTGCGGGAGTAACGAATGCCGATGTCACCAACATCACATCCTTCCTCGCGACTTCTTCAATGAACGCCAAGGTAGGGGTTTTAATTTGATGTGTGATTAAATATTTTTTTGGATTCATCATATTCTTGTTTTGAAAATGAATATGGCCAAATAAACATGGAAATAATTCCACACATATACCTTGCCCCCTTTTCTTTCATTCTTCACGCATTCCTCGTATGTTCTCCGACGCCGAATAATTAAGCACACTAGAAACTCAATGTTTCGTTGAGCACAACATATGGACGTGAATCCCTCGACCCAAGGATTGAGAATATGTGGTTGTCATGTTTCTTGGGCTTAAAATGCAGTTGCGGCGACCCCCAAAAGACGAGGCCATCCGATAACTGACCGGTCGCGGTTCTAGCAAGCAACGGTGGAGCTAGGGTGGCGGGCATTCGCGCTGCCAGTTAAGAAAAAGGGCGCAGCTCGACGGCCATGGCAGAGGATGGTGGCGGCCGACATCCGACTGGCCACATGGCTGGGTGGCAGTACGCATCTGTGCTGCTGGAGCAAGAGGTTTTGGATGCTTGTCCGCAGCGGAGGCAGGATGGCGGCCGACACTCGGCCAGCTGTGGGTGGAGCAGCGGCGTGCAACCGCGCTGCTGGGAGGAGAACTGTCCAGAAAACCGACCAGCTTTGTCACGCCAAGTGGGACCGCCGTGTAGTCCTGCGTGCTAGTAGGGCGACCGAACAGCCATCGGGTTGTTCGAGAAATACCGGGGGTGCCTCCCCCTGGGTTGCGGCTAGGGCGGACCCCGCCAGGGCGGGCTACCCAACTACGGGTTGCACCGCGGGCCACCCAAAGGGAAGCCCAGCATGCCATGCCCAGTAGGCTAGGCAGGGCCGCCCCCTTCGTGGTCCGGGATGGAACACAGCCCAGCCCATTCGGGCCAGACCCAAACCGGGTCAGGTCGGGCCAGGTTGGTCCGGACCCAGATACGCCTTTTTTGGCTGTAACTTGAGAACTGAGTGTCCATTGGAAGAATAATCTATGACATTGGGATACTTGGATTGATATGGTCATTTTAGTATACTCCACTTGAGTTTTGGATTAAGTTGGGGTATGACAGGGTTGGATCAAACCAGGAATCTAACCAAGCCCTCGGAGGAGAAACCCTAATAACGTACAGGTCGGGCATCCGATTGATGTGCCGTCAGTTGTGTTGGTTACATTTTTATGTGACAAAACTATGGGATACTTATTAGTAGATCTTTATGGTGGTTGAGGTATGACCTATGGCTTGACAATTGGTTCTACCAAACATGCTATTAGCAGAGATCCAGTGGCTGACAATGAGGCGTAGGTTGGAGAAAGACCATACAGAGGTTAGTACTAGGCGAAAATGTGTAGGTTAGCACAGATCCTTTGTGGGTCATATCATGTTTCAATCAGTGCTTAGAGATCCTATGTGGGTTATCACATATCGATCCTGTGTGGCTCAGATTCAATGTGGGTCATTACGGGGGTTAGTTACATATCAATCCTGGGCGGATCAGATCCTGTGTGGGTCATTGGGGGGTTTATTACCTATCAATACTATGTGGGTAAGACTCCATATGGTCATCAGAAGTGAATCGTTATACAAGAAGATGATATAGCTTTGCGGCTGATCATTTATACTTCTATAGTTCACTTATACCAGGTGTGAGATGAATCTTCTACCTTCGTGGTGATATCTGTGTGGTACGTCAACCTTCGTGGTCATACCTATGTGGTACCTCTACCTTCGTGGTGTTACTTGTGGGGTACTTCTACCATCATGGTGTTACCTTTGAATGTCTTGATAACCTAGGTATATTTATGGGCATATACCTGAGTAGTGTTGATGTCTATTTCTTTGTGCTTTGTGGTTTTTTCTTTATGGAACTCTAGGGGACCTACGAGGGTCTTGGGGTCCCTATTGAGTATCATTATACTCACCCCTGCACGGGATATGCCCCCACCTTGTTGTGTCATGTGCAGACGAATGATAGTGCTGATCAAAGATGGGGGTACCAGACTGGAGGATGATCAGAGGTGGACATTAGACGAGACGACCCACAGGGATGACCGTTCGAGAGCTATACCTACCCTTTAGGTAGGGTCCTTTGAGGGTGTTCATAGGAGCTATTATTTTTCAGTTTTACAGGTACTTTCCAATTCGGATTGTATTCTTCCCCATTTACTTACTGTACAAACCCTATTTACTTTATTGTTTATCTTGTTTTTGTATCATGCTGTGTGCTAGGTTTTGTTGAGTTTTCAGGTTTAGAGGGAATTCCCAGCTGGTTTTAGGGATATGACTTTCTGGTTCTAGTCATCAGCCCCTGCCCTATGGAAGGCGGGCTTGGGGTAGTCACGACACGGGCCCTGGGGGATGGGTCGTGACAAATTTCTATAAAAGGAGTTCTATTCTACCGAAGAACTAGGAATCTGATATTTTCAATTAAGCAATAGTGTTAATTGTTATTAGTGTGGTTTTTAGTTCGAGAAGTCCAGTGTTGGTGCGACGACCGACATATCCATACACTAGGACCCTAAATTCTGATTTCTGACTTAGATCATGAAAAAACTGATTGCGTGTGTCTTTGAAAAAAAAATTCTTTTGATTTTTTGGAGTAATCTCACCAGGTATAATTTACTAACAATGGAGCACCTTTTTCTTTCAGGATTCCTCCACATAGACAGCCAACTAGGGTTCTAGGTAGAGTACTTGATGACATCCTGCTTGAGCGCTTTGCATGAGTACCAGCTCTAGAGGCCACCGAGGTTCCCGGGAAACACAGATCCACAGGCGGTAGTGGACTGGCTGGAGGCCATAGTTAGATTTTTTCGAATGGTAGGGATACCAGCTGATCTCATGGTGATTCTTGCCGCAAGTCTTCTTCAAAAAGGAGTGGTCAGATGGTGGAGCATGATGCTCTACGTTCATGATGTGGTGGCTCTCATCTGGGTGGACTTCCAGAGCCTTTTCAGGGAATATTTCATCTTAGTGACCCTATGATTAGTGCGTATATAAGAGATTCTCCACTTGCAATAGGGTAGCAAGACTGTGGCTCAGTATTCAGCGAGGTTCACCGACCTCTCACGCTACTCCACTGACATGGGGCAGGACCCTTTCATTAGGGACCAGACCTTCGAGAAGGGGTTTAGATGATATATTCGACCATTGATGGATTCTCCCAGAATCTCGACATAGGTGGGGGTGTTAGAGAAAGTGCCCCTAGTGGAGAGCTTCCTTGCAGAGTAGTCATTGGAAGCAAGACCCACCACCAGATGACACGTAGTAGAGTCATCGGTAGCTGGTATCAGACAGATGACATAGAGGTCCAAGAGGACCATGTATACAGGTGGAAAACCTAAACATATAGGGTTGGTGGTGCGGGTCTCTCGAGAAAGTGAAGGACAGACAAGGATCACGTAGTTTTACATGTGTGGCGAGCAGGGTCACAAGGCTTGCAACTACCTGACCCACCGTACGGACAATCAGCAGACGGTTGAAGGACCACTTGGGTGGAGGTGAAGATTCGACCGAGGGGGTCCGTAGGCAGAAGGGATATGTGGAAGAGGAGTAGGTCATGTAGCAGGCGGCGGGTGGCGTTTCAAGGTTCTACTGACACCACCTTCTGTTGGTCCACCCCGACCACATGGAGCATGTGGACAGGGGCGAGCTTAGCTCTAGGAAGATGAGGCTTTTTACCATGGTGCTTCAGAGATGATACGAGGTACGATCTTTGTCTACTATACTTTAGCTACAGTACTTATAGAAAAAGATGCCAGTCATTCTTTTATTTCCACAACCCTCGTTCAGAGCTCGGAGATAATGTTGGAGCCGTTGGCTCAATCCAAAAAACTAGAGACTCCAACGGAAGCATATTCGGTGATTACACATAGGTACCTGTAGTGTGAACTTAATATAAGAGGTGAGAGCTTCTTCTAGGATCTTCAAGTAGCGGCGTTTAGTCCTTATGATGTCATCTTATGTATAGACTGGTTATCTATAGTTCGTGCGTAGACTGACTGTATTAGGGGAAAAGTGTGGTGTGTCTGCATGGACGGGACTAGGTTTTCCTTCATCGGTGAGAAGAGAAGCATTTAAGTATAGAATGGAATTACCTAGATGAGGGAGTATCTGGTCACAAATTAGTTAGCTAGCCTTACCCTCAGAGATGTTAATGTTGAGAGTCTGAGCTATCCTGTAGTGGTGGTCCAATATGCTGATGTTTTCCCAGATGATGTTCATGGTCTACCTCCTCGTAGAGATGTGTAATTTTACATCGACTTGTACCCCAATATAGCACTGATATCAACTACAACATATCGGATGGCTCCTGTGGAGCTTCATGAGATTTGAGTACAGCTGGAGGACGTGCAGAGCAAGGTATTAACTAGGCCCGGTGTTTCTCCTTGGGCAGCCCCAATTTTGATCGCCAAGAAGGCAGATGGGAGTTTGAGACTCTGTGTGGACTATCCGTGCTAGAACCAGGTGACCGTGAAGAAGAAGTACCCACTCCCGAGGATTGCTAATATCTTTGATCAGCTAAAGGGATCACAATGGTTTTTGAATATAGACCTCAGATAAGTCTATCACTAACTCAGTGTAAAAAACAAGGATTTGCAGAAGACGACCTTCAAATGTCAGCATGGCCATTATGAGTTCTTGGTTATTCCATTCGGTGTTACCAACACCCCAGAAGGGTTCATGGGACTCATGAACAGGATCTTCCATCCATTCCTCAATTTCTTTGTGGTGGTCTTCATCGATGACATCTTGATATACTCAGTGACAGAGGAGGAGCATGCCTATCATCTGAAGATATTTTTGAACACACTTCGAGAGCACCATCTTTACAGTAAGCTTTTGAAGTGCGAGTTCTGGATCCGAGAGGTTCACTTCTCAGGAACTGTCATCTCAGAGGCTAGAGTTGCGGTGGATCCATTGAAGATTGAGGTTGTACTTGCTTGGGAGCCACCCGAGAGGGTGACTGATGTGCAGAGTATCATGGGTTTGGTCAGTTACTACTGAAGGTTTGTGTCTGACTTTTCCAGAGTTACAAAACCCTTATCAGTGTTGATGAAGAACGGGAAACCCTTCATGTGGTCGGAGAGATGCCAACAGAGTTTCCGAGAGCTGAGGCAGAGACTGACAGGTGCCCCCATCTTGAGGCTACCAGAGGAGGGTGTTGGGTATGTCGTCTACTATGACACATCCGAGACCGGACATGGATGTGTCCCTAATTCAATAGTGAGTAGTGATCACGTATGGCTCTGGACAGGTAAGGATACATGAGCATAACTACGCTACCTATGACCTGGAGATAACAGTAGTGGTCTTTGACTTGAAGATGTGGAGACATTACTTTATGAGAGAACATTTTATAGTCTACTATGATCACAAGAGTCTCAGGTATATCTTTTCTCAGAAGGACCTGAACTTGAGACAACAATGTGGGCTTGAGTTCCTTTAGGACTATGACTTAGAGATAGTCTATACTCTTGGAAAGGGGAAACATAGTATCATATTAACTCAGCAGAAGATCTGGTATACAGTTTCCGAGTGAGACAATAGAGCAGCTATTCGCTTGGTAGATATCCTACATGGATCTAGATGGATTAGCTTATATTCAGCCTTTGATAGTCACTCCCCCACTCCATCATCGATTTAGGGAGGTACAACTTGTGGACACTGACTGCGAGGCACAAGATGCTCAGATATCCACAAAACATACCCCTGATTGATTTTCGGATGGTGGGGAGCACATAATTCTCTATATAGGGCGTACTATGGTACTGGTGGTGCTACACGAGGATGTGTTGAGGGAGTTCCATATGTCCCCTATAGTGGTACATCAAGGAGTGAAAAAGATGTACCAGGACCTCTGGTGTCAACATGAGTTTCTGGGAATAAATAAAGTAGTGGTAGAGGTTTTCTCACGGTTCCTCACTTGTCCGCAAGTGAAGGAAGAGTATCAGGTTCTAGAAATATTAGTTTATCCACTATAGGTGCCATAGTGGAAATGGGATAGAATTTCCATGGACATCGTGACAGACTCATGAAGTCGGCACACTTCCTACCTTTCAGAGAGCAGGGTTCAGTAGAGGGCTTGGGATGCCTCTACGTGAAAGAGATTGTATGGATTCATGGAGTGCAATCTACGATTGTCTCTGATTGTGATGCATGTTTTACTTCCCAGCTATGGAAGGGGTTACAAGAGGCGTTCGGGACAGAACATCGGTTGAGCACTGCCTTCCATCCTCGGATGGATGGTCTGGCAGAGCAGACCATTTAGACCCGTGAGGATATGCTTCGTGCATGCGTCCTAGACTTCGGCCGCAGTTGGGAGGATCACTTGCCCTTGGTGGAGTTCTCTTACAGAAACTGTTATCACTCAACCATCGGTATGGAACCATTAGAGGTGTTTTACGGACGAGCTTGCATATCACCTCTGTGCTGGACTGACCCATGGGAGTCAGCACTCATGGGACCAGAGTTGGTATATGCTGCAATGGAGAAGGTGAAAATCATCAGGAGTAGATGAAGACTGCACAGACCAGGTATATGTATTATGCTGATAGGATACTGAGACCTCTGGAGTTCAAGGATGTTGACCATGTATTTTTAAGTGTCTCAACTCGATGAGGGTTGCATAGATTTGGTCGGGGTGGGAAGTTATTTCATAGGATAATCGGACCCTTTTAGGTCCTCAGAAGAGTTGGTGAATTGGATTACAGCTTATCCCTTCCCCCTCAGTTGCACCATCTGCACAACGTTTTCCACGTATCCTGGATAAGGAGATACATACATGATCCTTCGTACATCATTGACGGGGGTGAGCTGGACATCGACGATGGGGTAAATTTTTCAGAGGTTCTAGTAGAGATTGAGGATCGAAAAGAGCAGGTCCTTCATAGGCTATTGATACCTATGTTTTGTGTTCGTTGGTAGCACGAGAATCTCCCGGAGAGCACATGGGAGTAGGGGGATCAGATTCGTGCTTAGTACCCACACTTGTTTCCCTAGTATGTGGTATGTATTTCAGGGATGCGAAGCCCTGAGGTGGGGAGAATGTAAACACCTATATTTTTCCATGTAATATTTTTTAATTATATGAGAATATTAAGAGTCTACAAAAATTGATGGAGCATGATTCTGAGCCCTGGTGTGCCCAAAATCATTTTCGAAACTTTTTTTCGAGTACATTCAGTAGTTGCATGAGCGTCATTTTGTATCTTTTAAACTGGTGCTCGGAATTGAAATATGAGGACACCATTGAACTCGCAGCACCGATATTCACATAAAGAGACCTTCACCTTGATAGTAGTAGGTCGAGGGAGGAAATTATTTTTCATAATTTTCGTTGGAGAAGAAAAAAAATAAAATAAATAACTTTTAATTTATTTTATTTGAAACCACCATTTTAAATTCTTGGTGGTGGGGACCACCCGAAACCCCAATTAATGTGGAAGAAACCCTTGGAATTACCCTAGTTAATGTGCCAATATCAATTTAATTAATGTTACAACTTTAATTAAATTAATAAACTTAATTTATTAAGTTGGCTTCTCACATTGCCTGTGGTTGAAAAAATTGTTGGAAAAAAAGGAGAACCTTGGATAGTGCTTTTGAACGATTATGTTCTAGTGAAGAATATCCCCAAATAAAGAAAGAGGATAATGCATGAACTCGGATCGGGAGCATGGTGTGGGAGAAATGAATGCCGACATCACCAAAATCATCTCCTTCTTCATGAAATCATCAACTAACTTCAAGGTAGGGGTTTTAATTTAAAGTATGATTATATCTTTTTCTTGATTCATCATATTCTCATTTTGAAAATGATGATGTACAAATAAACATTACCATCATTCCACACAATACCTTGCCCCATTTTATTTTGTTCTTCATGAATTCTTTGTACGTTCTCCGACACCAAATAATTTTGTTTGCTAGAAACTCAATGTTTCGTTGATCACGACATATGGATGTGGAGCCCTCGACCCAAGGATTGAGAATATGCAGTAATCATGTTTTTTGTTCTAGGAAAGAAGTTTTGTTGACCCACGAGAGATGATGGAGGTGGCTAACCGACATACCGTGGTTCGAGTAGGCAGCGGTGGAGGTAGGGCAGCGTGCGTCCGCACCGGTGGTTGACCAGGAGGCCGCAACCCATCGACCGCGGCGGAGTAGGGTGGTGAAAGACATCCGTGTGGCGTAGAAGTGGTGCATTTCCATGCGACCGGAGATAGAGTCCATAACCTCATGGCCACGGTGGAGGCCAGAGGGTGGCCGACACCCGGCCGGCCGCAGGTGGAGCAGCGGCGTGCTACCGCGCAGTTGGGAGTAGATTCGGCCGGAAAACCGGCTGGCCTCATCACATCGAGTGGTATGACATGCCAGCAGGCGACCGAACAACCATTGAGCCATTTGGAATACTGGGGGGGCTCCCCCCAGGGTTGCGGCTAGGGCAGACCGCACGACAGTTGGCCACCCGATCGCGGGCCGCGCCTAATGGTCCGGGTCGGGCCAACCCCTTCGCGGGTCGGGCCAGACCGTGTCCTGGCCTATCGAGGCCGGACCTAGACCGGGCAGGTCTGGTCCACCCAGACCAGGTCGGGTCAACCCTAGACTGGGTCAGGCTATGTCGGACCGACCGGGTCGGACCATACGCGAGCCCATACAGACCCAGATACGCATTTTTTGCTGTAACTTGAGAATCCGACGTTCGTTTGATGAACCCTCTACAGTGTTGGGATCCTTGGATAAAGACAATCCTTTTGGTATAATACACTTGAGTTTTGGATGAATTTGGAGTATTACTGGGTTGGATCGAACTCTAAATCCAACTGGACCCTCAGAGCAGAAACACTAATAACATACAGACCGGGGGTCCAATTGATGCGGCTTCAGTTGCGTTAAGTCCCTTATGACATGACAAACCTTTGGGATACTTATTTGTGGAAGTTTGTGGTGGTTTCGGTATGAACTATGGCTTGAGGATCAGTTCTACCAAATTTTCTATTATCAGAAATCCAGTGGCCGGTAGTGAGGCGGAGGTTGGAGACAGACCATACGGAGGATAGTACCGAGCGATCCTGTGTGGGTCAGCACTGATCCTGTGTGGGTCAGATCCTATGTGGGTCAGCGCTCAGTGATCCTATGTGGGTCAGAACATACTGATCCTATGTGGGTAAGATCCTGTGTGGATCATTGCGGGGTTTAGTTACTTATTGATCCTGGGCAGATCAAATCCTATGTGGTTCATTTCAGGGGTTAGTACCTATAGATTCTATGTGGGTCAAACTCCATATGGTCAGCAGCAGTGCCTCTTGACAGAATAAGATGATCTAGCTTCACAACTAATCATTTATACATTTATACTTCATTAACACCTGGTGAGAGCTGAGTCTTCTACCTTCATGGTGATACCTGTTTGGTACTTCTACCTTCGTGGTGATACCTGTGTGGTACTTCTACCTTCATGGTGTTACCTTTGTGGTACTTCTACCTTCTTCGTGTTACCTTTTAATGTCTTTATAACATAGGTTTATGTATGGGCATATACCTAATTAGTGTTGATGACTACTGCTTCATGTTTTGTGGTTTTTCCTTTGTGGAACTCTAGGAGACCTACGAGGGTCTCAGGGTCCCTACTAAGTATAGTTATACTCACCCCTGCAAGGGATATGCCAGCACATTGTTGTTTCTTGTGTAGACGATGGACAACAGTGATCGAGGACGAGGGTACCAGACTGAAGGCTGACCGTAGGTGGACATTAGACGAGATGAGACACAGGGATGACTGTTTGATAGCTTTACCAACCCTTCAGCTAGGGTCCTTGACGGGTGTTCACAGGAGAAATGCTTTTTCAGTTTTACTTATACTTTCCAGTTGGGCTTGTATTCTACCTCCTTTACTTGCTGTACACACCATTTTTTACTTTATATTTTACCTTGTTGTTGTATCTTGGTGTGTGCTTGTTTTCGGTGAATTTTCAGGTTTAGCGACAATACCTTCCCGGTTTTAGGGATATGCCTTTCCGGTGCTAGTCAACAACCCCTAGCATATGGAAGATAGGCTTGGGGTAGTCATGATCTGGGCCTCGGAGGATTGGTCATGATATATAGAATTTAATTTTAAGGCCATATTCTATTGGATATTTTGTTGTTCAATGGAGGGAGAAGATATGAATGAGTATTCACATAATAGAAAATATAACAGTAATGAAAATAATACTTGAACTCTATCTCAAAAATATTTTTTGTTCCATTTTTTCAATACTATAAAAAATAAGTAGAAGAATCATGTTTGGTACTATTGTTATATGATGATCAACATTTACGTATTTTAGAAGTCTCTCCTCGATCAATACTTCATTATCATCTTCTCTCCTAGAGAACTCTTCTATTCATTCAATTTCAACATGCAACTATGTGATTCATTTTGTAAACTCTAGTTAATCATTCTAATAACTGGAAGTGGTAACTACTTGTATTTAGTATTGAAGGTTGGGGTATTTAAGCCTTATAAGTTCCTAGAAAAAGTCCCATTTTTTTCCAATTGATGAATACTTTCACTTAGTTGGGAGGTCCCCCAAAAAAATAAATTTTTTTAGGAAAATCACCTAGCTCTAGGATTTTAGTATTGGTGGAGTAAAAAATGGGATATTTGTTCCTTAAGTCAACATTAATATCTTGTGAGTGATATTTTCTTACTTATATTATTTTAATCCTTTATTATGGTAAGATAATATAATTAATTATTATTTCTTAATAGAGGGTTGCTTGAGTAAAAAAAATTAATAACCCAATCCCCCCCACTCTTGAGTCATTGTAAAGTTGTTCTACCACCAACATATTAAACTTTAACCATCCCCATATACTTCTAAACACTTAATATAAATTCCAATTGACTTCAATTTGAGAAAAATCCTAAAATTACAACTTTTATATAAATTTTTTTTATCCTATGTACATCCTCTGAAGTTAGTATCTGAATATCATTTGAAATAGTAATATTATATATACTAATAAGAAAATTCCTAATCAAATATTTTTGTTAAGTAAAATTAATTATATTTTACTTATTTTAAAAGAAATTATATGAAATTATATTTAAAACTAGTATGTAAAAATACCAAAAAAATATTATGTTCAATTGATTTATCATTGAATAAGAAAATATTTTCATCATTAGTCTATATAGATTACAATAAAATGGTTTTCCATCTGTATCCAAATCATGTTTAGAAGAAGTACCATATAGTGTACTTGTACATGACCTATTTTCCATACCAAATTTTTCAAAAATATCTCTGGTATACTTTTTCTAAGTTAATTTTTTTATAATATTTTATAAATTTGAATAGAAAATAGATGAATGTATGTTTACACAACATATACATAAAAAACTCGCTTTGTATAATTTTATTAAAACAACTTTTTCTAATGAAATTTTGATTTAATATGATGATTATATCATCGTCACAGTTCTTTATGATTCGACTATCCACAAAAACCATTTAAAATATGGGCTAATATTTTTAGTACCTTTTATAAAACAATTTCTGGAAAGAATGTTTTACAATAATTCACACTAGGCGCTCGAATCATTTTCATGTCCATAATGTTATTTTGTAATTTTAAAAATATTTTTCAATATGGGTGAATTTTAAACACCTATATATTTTTAGTAGTAAAAATACTCAATAAAAATAAACCATTTAGAAAAGAAATTTTATCATCTATTTAAATAGTTTTTAAAAATATCGTTTATAAAATCTAGTAGAATCAGGATAGACTAAACATGTTCTACTGAAGAAAAATATTCCCCATAACATATTACATTTTATTGATTATATCCCTTTAAATCTATTCTACATTTATTATGGATAATGGTTCTATTCTCATCACACATACTATGGAATACCCATTTGGTTATAGTAATAAGAAACTCATGGGACACATCCATTATGATCACATATCATTTCATTCATACTGATTGATTTCTTCCCAAATGGCCATCATCCAAAATTAATCACCTAATGTATGATCTCTAATTTTAATTCATGACTTTTTTCCACTAGAACCCCTCTATAGCTGGCTGTGAGGCTGAGTATAAATTATGATTATAATATATAATATTCCATGATTTGTTGACTAACACCAAGGGTATAAATCATTTACATGGGTAATATTAAAAACATCACATATTAACACCAAGGGTATAAATAATTAAAATTATATGTGAGGATGAGTATTACCCATCGTTTCACTATTACACATACATATCCGAAACCAAAACCATATTTAAAAAAATCATATATTAACACCCCTATCACCAAATAATAACACAATCTATACCCACTTAATATTTTTTATATCATTTAAACTATCATAATTTTTAACCATATTTTATTCAATATGAATATTAAATTCCATATAACTCCCTTAATAAGTACCCCGCTTATAATTTATTCACCCTAAAACATTTATTACCCACTTTAATTCATAGGTCATTCACTAAATTTTTTTTAAAAAAATAAAAAAATATCAACAACATTTTATTTATTCAATATAATTTTTTTTCTTTTCGAATAGTTCCATATTACCAGGAATCCATCACATGAAACCATAGTAAACACATCAACCCCACATTATTAACAAACAAAAAACACTCCAATAATTCTATATTTAGGAAAATAATAAATCAAAACAGGGCCTCCAACACATCCAAAAAAAATTACGGTAAATAATCATCAATAAAACAACAAAAAAATATCAAAAAACAATCCCAATTTCTTATATACTCTTTCTCAAGATGCTGGTTTATGTTTAATAAAAAAATATTCAGATAAAAAAATTATGATTTCCAGATTTTATACTTTCTATTCCTTTATAGTTAGTTATTTGTTCAACCACTTCTGAATATTATTTTCACATTTTTTAAATCGTCAATTAAAAAAATATTAATCCGTTAGAAAAATAATCATGCAATAAATATTTCAAAAAATTATGAAATCATGTAAAACTTCCTAAACATACAACTCATTTTTTATTTTAGTCTGATTTATTATCTTCAATTGACTAATTCTATCTCTACACCTAAAAAATCCATATCTTGATAATTCTGAAATAATATAGTAAATAAATAATAAAAAAACATAATAACAAACTTAAAACAAATCATGAATATTTACAACATAATGAAAGAATGGAAGTCAAAATAAAATCCCAATTATCTCTCAAGGATATGGTAACCAAGTCGATATACATCACCCGACAACAAATTATAATCATTCCAACACCTCAAGAATGAAAAAACTCACCCTAAGAGATATAAATAATGAAGAATGAAAAGAATAAGAACAATTAGAATAAGAATAAGGAGAATAATAATAATAATAAGTTGGTGAAATAAGGAAGAATAAACATATTTGAGCGAATTTGGAATCTTGGTGGGAAGAAATCAAATGCCACAAATAAGGATGTTATATGAAATTATAAAACCCATAAAGTTTCTAATAGTTCAGAAGGAATCGATGAAATAAAGTTGGACTCCAAATACTACTCTGATTTATTAAAATAGTGAGATATATAAATATCATGTTGTAATGTGTATTCATTAATGAATGATAGGGGGAACATTGGAAGGGGCTGGTCCTATACCTATCAATGTCTTTTTAATCATTTTAAACAGATAAAATCCAATAAACATGGAAAATCAACACAAAAGTTTTCAAAGATGGGGGATTTTCAAATATAATTTATAATTAATTCAAAGTAATAATTACCTCACAATGATTATCCATCCATTATTATTGACCAATTTTATAACCACACTCATTGTGGCATCATTGTGGTGAAGAATCCAAATTAAAATTCTGAATGTGGACCTAAAATATGCTCCATGAATCTATAAACATAGTCATTGGTATTTTGGGTGCTAGTGTAGAGGAAAGAAGTACCTTGTATCATTTATCATTAATTACCAGAAGTGTTATTTTAGTCTTTAATGAATTTTTCAATTATTCTATTAGTCTTGAGAGGGTGTGGGATGATTTTTTTCTATGTTCAAAACATATTTATAAATAAATTCTATCTCGGTATTTGAGGTAATTCATTGGGGAGAATTTTGGTACACAAACCTCAAAACATATAAAAATGTTAAAATAAAAATATATACACATGTTTAAAGAATCTAAAATTGAGTATATGACTTCTATCTATTTTATTATTCTACTTAAACCAAATATAAGAATATAATAATAATATTATTTTCATATTCTTTTTACATGTGTTAAATGGTTGGATTAATATATAATTTTTATAAATCCCTTTAATTTAATGTGACAATCCTACATAACATTTATCAAACCACGAATAATAAATATTTATTCAAATAAAAAATATAATTATATTATCGGTTCAATAAATAAATTTTATATTCACAAACCATTAGAATAAATATTCCATATTAACATTCAAATAACTAAATAAATATTTATTTAATAATTAATTAATTAATTAATTATTACCTTGTGAACAATAATAAAATGATAAATAAATATTATATAATTTCACAAACACATAAATAATTTTTATTTTTTATTCAAATAACATATATTCTAAAATATAATAACTAGTTATTAAATCTATGTAATTAACATAACATGAAAAATTATTATTGAACAAGTTAAGAATGAATTTTATTCTGAATATTAAATTCAAATATAATTTAACTAAGAATCTGGATAACATCATGTGTGATCCTATAGAAATAATTCTATAAGGAGCCCATATATTTTTTAAATATTTTTAATATGTTTTCCACCCCATATAAGAAATATTTTGGGTTTCTTGGGAAGTGTGTTTGCTATGTTTTGAAATGGAATGAAGTGTTTCTGGATGATTCTGATTCATTTGGATAAATCTAGAGTTTTATGTTTTTTACAGATTATATGAGTTCTAGGGAATGTTTATAACAATATTTTATGACATAGAGGTTTTTGTTAGGACATTTAAATAATGTATGACTTTTTGAATCATTTATCAAGAATTTATAGTAGAATGTACATATTTGAGTCTCGATGTATGACTTCATAACACGTCGTATGACTTATTCATTTCATAACACTTGGGTGGATTATATTGATTTAGGAGTCAAAAGTTTTGGATCATATGACTCTTTGTATCGAACTTTTATATATGAATTTAATCTGATTCATATAGATTAAAATAAAATGTAATAATTATAAATTATTATGAACAAAAGAGTGTATGAATTTTATATATGAATTATTAATTATATATAAATTTTAAATTCATATTAAGTAGATTCACTTACATGATAATATTATGAAGTTACTGATCGTATGAATTTACAATTCATGTGATTAATAAAAAATACTGAGTTCTAGAATTTTTAATTTAGAAGAAAACGGGAATTAATTACAAATATTTTTAACAATTTTCTTAAGATTCAAAACATAATTGTATATTTTTCAAATCCATTATTCTAGTTGATATTTACGGTATTTTGAATTCATTTTAATATTAGAATCATGGGTGATTTCTTAGTAATTTCAAATTCAATATTTGAAATTATTAATTAACATGTGATGCATTTTAATTTCTAAAGTGGTTAAGGAAAGATGATACTATCTAAATTGATCAAGAAACCTTATTTTGAGGATAAACAAGGCTATTACATTCATTCCTACTCTCATTCATTGGTTCTTCATTGTAAAGTTGTGAGAGGAAGGTAATCATGTTGATGCTTCAATCTATTTGTTCTAATAGTTGCAAAACTTCTAAAGGTGGATCTTTAATTTGATTCAGAATCATATTTACCCACATTTGAGATATAAATCATTCTATATTGATAAAATAATTTTTTAAGAATGGGTTTTTTTGTCTTAACAATGTTAAAAATTCAAATAGTGGTAAGCGGATGATCGATGCCCACATAGAGAAGTGGATAATACCTGATCAGAAGTTATGTGTGAATTTTAGCCATTTGTAATCACTGAAATTTTATATTGATAATAAAATTGATTTAATTGAAAAAATAAAAACTTTATAACAATATTATTTCATATTGAGGTTGATCTTTGTACACATTCCTTTTATATTGTGATGCTTTACCATTTTTCCATACATGTGAGGATGAGTGTTTTTATTGAGACAATAAAAAAGTTAACTAATCATAGGGGTGAAGGTAAAATATGAATTTTAAAAACATTTGGAAACACTAATAAAACCCCCTCATCAGTGGTTCCCTATATGATTTGGGCTCTATAAGTTATTTTCAAAGGAAACTATGTACCCTTAAAATTCTACTTTTCAAGGTTTATTATAGAGAATTAGAGTTTTTTTATAGAAGAGGTGTTCCATTTTTTATATGGAAATAAATTTCATGGTTAGAAGAATAATATTATACAATTTATACACTCATAGGCCTTTTAAGAGAGTGGAGATTTTATTTTGGGATACCTACTAATTGCAAGATATGGTGCTGCAATATTTGTTGAAAATTGGAATCCTGAGATAAATGGAAAAGCAAATAAATTCTATATTATCATCACTATCAATCATGGTGTAAACAAAAGTTATGGGATTAAAGTTATGTAATGAGATGTGAGATGGGATATAAAACTTGTGTAAAGGAAATCTCGAGATCAAGGAGGCCCAATAATAAATATAGAGATTAAAATTTGAATATTACATAATAACTAAATATGAAACTATGGATTATTACTTCACTAGGGTTAATGGGATAGTTAATCACATTAAAGGTTGAAAAGGAATGATTTATAATTTAATAGTTTTAAAAAAAAATTTTATAATCATCCCAAATATATTTGATTATAAAATCTTAGTTATTAAAGATAGGGAAAATATTTCATTAGATAAGATACACTACACCCTTTGGATTAATGGAATGATAAAAAATAAAATTTTAGGAAAACGGACAAATAAGAAATGAATTTCATATACTTTAACATGATAAATATTAAGGGGAAATAATATTTTACTTATCCAAGTGAGTCAGATGAATATAATAAAACTAATTAGAATCATAAGAAAATTGTTTCTTATATAACTAAAAAACCTAAAATCAGTAAGAAAAATATAGAAGAATTATTCTACATAAATTATTTAAATTCAAAGGAACCATAAATATTTATATATACTATCTTAAGAAAAATAAATCTATATGATTTTATAACTAAGGTAAAAAACCCCCATATTGGAAGTAAAAGAGAAATTATTAAAACTTGATGAAAGTATAAAATAAGGAACTAAAAAGGAAGAAGAGAACGACATTGAGTAAAGTGGAAAATGATATATATTTATAAAGTGGGGAGTTATATGTTTAATGTTCTATAGAAGACACTATATTTATTGAACATTTTCAAAATAAAGAATATAGGATTTACATTAATTGGAGGATATACCAAAACCCAAACATAGTTATTTTACCAGGAATACATCATAAAATTCATGAATTATTTCCAGTTAATAACTTATGATTTACTTACTAATTATTTTTAGATTATAGGTTCTTTATAATTAGATAATAAGAAGAAAAATTCCTCAGTTACTAGAATACAATATCTATATATCTATCTAACCTCTCTGGTATATATTTCCATTACTTCTGTCTCCAGAATATCTTCTTTCAATTTTCTTTGTCAAACTTATTCATGTGCCAACTATTGTGCTTCATGATATTGAACTTCAGTGAATCCTACCTTAATCCAGCGATCAATTTTTTATATATGTTCCATTTAATGAATGAATTATTGTTTTTGACCATAATATTTTTATTTAAGGGATTGTATAAATGATATCTTATAGTATCTTTAGGATATCCCATAATTATATAGATCATGCCTTGTGATAATATTTTTCAAGGGATAGACTTAATAAAAAATTCAAATAAATAAGAAAAAATATGATACAAAATTGATTTATTCCAATACCCTAGCTTAAATGGTATTTTGTTTAACACTTTAGATGGAACTCAATTTAGATTGTATGTTCAATTCATGAATGTGTATCCAAAAAAGGATAATAAATAAATTTCAAGACTCATCATTGATCTAAACATTTTTAAAAATATGTGTTTCCACCTTTCAATATGACAATTACACTATATAAGTAGGAATAGTTTTAGGTAGTATCTCAAAATCCCTTAGATAATTGATGAATGTTTTTTAAAGATACTCCTAGACATGGTCGAAGTAGAGTTTCTTTATCTCCTTACCAATATAATTTTCTAATTCATTATTTTAATTATAAAATTTCTCAAATTATTCCACCTATATATCACTATGTAATCATATATATATCTACTAAATTCATGTGTAAATGTTAAGATGTAAGAGTATCCACCTGTATCTTCTATAAGACAATTCCACAAATGTATTATTGAAACCATTATATAATATCTACAAATATTTTACCTTTTCCACTGAATGAATATTTGAGAAAAAAAATTACTTAAAAAAAGAATGATATATATATCGGTTGGATTTAGTTAAAAAAAATAAAATTACCCTTATTTATATAAATTTTCCAAACGCTTCTCATTGACATGATTAGAATAGTGATGTCACAGTTGGGTGTGATATGTGTCATGTGAATATTTCTCATTATCGATTATCAATACTTGATTTTATTATTATAATATATAATTTTTTTTTCAAATGTGTCATCCTATTACATATTTCATGTTAATAAAATTATCAACCATTATTTTTGAACATGAAAATAAATCCATTAATGCCTAAATTGGGAATTGATATTATATTTTATATTTTCTTTGTTACACAGGGAATATAAAAAAAATATTTAAACCTAGAATCAATTTTTTTGCAACTGTAAGTTTGTTCTCTCCAATAGCCATAGTAGCTAGTTTTTATCTATTGGTAGTTTAAATATCCAAATCTATCCTAGTAATATTTTTTAATCTAATTGGTTGAATTATTAGGATGATAATTTGAGTATCACAAGTACTATATAATAACTACTTTTTAGAAATGTGGAGATTACTATAAATAATAAATTCCATAAATCTTCCATATTATTATTTACTAAGGATAGATTCTTCCAATAGTGGTCCTTCATTACATAATCATAACATAATACATCTTAATCCTTATCTTTTCACTTATTCTTACGCATCTTAGAAGTAAAATTTGAATATTCCTTATACTTGGAGTTAGTCTTGATGTTTTTTCCATACATTTCTTCATATACTCCATAATGACTGATTTTTTTTTTCAGTATTTCTGTTTATATCCACCTAGGTATTTATAATCAATATATCTTGGTGTAATTTCTCAACATCATTCATTTTTAAATTTATAATATTTAACACCTTGTTTTCTTCCAATAGGTATACCTTGTATTCTAATTTTGAATTCCCATTTTGTTTTGGTGCATTGTGGGATTCACAATGATAGAGAGACTTTTCATGTGAAAATGATCTAATGTTTGGGGATGTGAGTTTTTGTTAGATTAATGGAGTTTGTGTATAATTGTATTAAAGTGTTTTTGGGGTTATTATTTATTTTTTATAACACCAAATATGGTTTTGGTTTTTTATATATAATATCGTTTGTTTACAATATACTAGATGTTTTTACATTGTCAACGGTCCAAACAACATGAAAACTTTATTGAGAATATTTCATGAATCAATTAAATGAATAATAGGTTTACTTGATGTTCATAAAGTTAATGATGAGAAGGGGTAAAATTGATATTTTTAATATGAGGTGACAAGTTTTTTTATGTATTTTATTAATTGATAAATTCACATCCTGAAAAGTTTTCACATCATGAATGTCTTGTCGATTGGATTTTAAACCACATTGATCATCCTATTAATGATTCATTCCACCGAAGACATCTTTTTCTATACCTAGGGTCACTCCCATTATAATTTTGTGATCTATACTCATTTTGGATCATTCCATAAATGATTGATCATCATGGTTTATTGTGTGCATCTCTCCTGATAGGTTTCCTTTTCTAAATCATTATTTTTTTCATCACTATAGTGTTGGTTACGTTTGTGGTTCATATCCACGTAAAATTTGTTTTTTCTATCGATCCTTTATATTTTTTTATATTTGTTATCTTTCTAAGACCGATCCTTGGATTTTTAATCCCCATTATCAAATACAGATATGTTTACAACATTCTTGAGGTAGTTGAATTTATAAAAGTGTTTTTAATCATTAAATTTATATGGGTTATTTCTAATCACTAGGGTTATTTCATTTAAAATTATTTAATATGGTGAATTTTTTTTAATAATTTGTTATCATGTTTTTTCAGATGGTTTTTGAACAAACGTAGAACATTGGGAACCTTGGGTGTTTTGGGAAATAGACATGGGTGACACTAGTGTGTGTGGAACCACTAAGGATTAATTTTGTAATATTGATAGGTTGTGGAAGTAATTGATAAAATTTGGAACCAACAGATGCCTAATTATTCTTATTTTATTTATCATACATATTTCCATAGGTTAGATCCAAAATGGTGTGATTTTTTGTTTTTATCACATGATGGTTTATTTCATGGGTATTTTCTCACATGTTTAATTTACATGTTTTTCATTTATACCTGATATATGCTTGGATTTTGTGGATATATTATGAATTTATGGAAAACAAATTGGATGTTTAGAAATGGTTTTATTTATGGAAATTCTTTATAAAATGGATTTTTTAAATATAGAACTTGTGACTTAATGATATTAGAACTCATATAGATTATTTATTGCAATCCTATTGGAATTTGTAATCGCACCCTACTTTTCCCTTGGTAATTATGAGACCTTTTTTAGGAATATACTTAAGGGAAAGAAATTATGTAGCATTCTAAGTTCTCTTTACATCTTCCACTTTTGTAGCGGGGTGGTTTAGAGGAGACAGTTTGTCACATTTAGAGTTTTTGACCTTTTCTATTCATACATTATAGTTTAGACTATATTTCTTAGGATTTATGGATCATTTTTTATCACCTTTTCCACTTTTTAATTTAGTTTAATGTCTTTTTTGGTTTATTTTAGACTTGCTTCCTTTATCTTAGTTTTACCTCATCGTATAGCATACCGACTTGGGTGACTTATCTAGTTGACCCAGATTGGTTTGTAACAAATTGGCATCAAATTGAATGCTCATCTTGAAGAGTGTTAAAACTACATGAATTTGGTTTTATTTATTGGGAAGATATATGTTAGGATATTCAAAATTCAAGTAGTTGGTGTGTTGAGGGGCTTAAAAAACTCACTTATTTTTCTGAACCCAAGTTTCTATGAGTGGTTATAATTTTTTTATGTTTGAGACTTTTTAGTTGAGGTAATTTGAATAAAAAATGTGGGGTGTTTATTTTAATGGATATTTTCTATTTAAGGTGTCATATGTTTTAAAATAAACACACAATTTTTTTATATTCATATCGTCTTAATGCATTGATATCAATACCTAAAGTTAGTCCAATGATTTTGGAATCTTCTTGTGTCTTTTTGGTTTTGACGTGTGATTGTTAGAAAATGAATCCTAGAATTGATATTCCAAATCCATGTTAGGAATATATAAGACCAGATCCATAGGTGAATCCTTTACTAGACCCTTCTTGGGTAGAAGCTATAATCTTCCCAATTCAGACTCCAGGATAAGAGGGTATCAAGAAATAAGGATGTGTGATGGTTTATGGATAGGAATTTTTTAAGCAGCATCCACTCATCTTCCATGGAGACATGGGACCCTAGGATATAATGGATGTCTTTATAAGATTGAAAAGAGTTTTAAATTATTCAGAACTAATGAGGAGTATATGTTTAGTTTTTTCACATATATGATCTAGGGTTAGGGAAAGAGATAGTGGGATTCTATTATGCATGCTATGTCACATAAGGAATGAACTAGACTTATTTTTAGAAAATATTCAATTAGTTGTTTTACCCTAAGACGATACGTGCAGTGAATACACAAGTGTTTTTTACATTAAATAATTTTTATTTTTCCATTCTAGAGGATTCCACCATTTTTTCTGAGACGGTTCATCAGGAAATAAAGTTCATAATTAATATTTACCAAAAATGACAAATAATTTAGTTGGTGCCGTCATTAGATAGGTTTTATCTTCTAGCCAGAAAAGGAAGTGCAATGGAAGCCATATTTTTTCCAAACCAGTTTTGAGGGCTTCCCCTAAATAGTAGTATTTATTTTTCTATCAGTTTGGGTGTATTATTCATGTCATGACTAATTTTATAGTGGGTCCCAATACTTTATACTATTGTGGACAATCTGTCCATATGAACATTGTTTTATAAGAAAAGTCATGGAATTAGGGTTAGATCCACGTTCACCAAGGACTCATAGGTTCATACTAATGCTTCCAAGGGTAGTGGATCATATCCATAGGATAAGGGGAATTAATGTGTCTTATAAATCTCAAGTAGGTTGTAGGATATGTCCTCTTTATGAAGTGGACTATGTAGTAGAATAATATAAACTAAGGACGGTCATAGTTAAAGGTTGGTGGTACATTTCTTCTTCTATGGTGTAATATTTGTTTGATACAGGTTCTAATCATTCATTCATATCATCAATGATAGTTTATGTGCTAAGTTTGAATTTATATATTATGTCATTTTTATTTTATCTCTCCACAACTTTGAGAAAGGGGTTCAAACTCGGTTTCAATGTGTCCCATGTGTAGGGTGATGATAGATGACTACCAAGTGAAATGTGACTTCATAGGGATTGATCTTAACATAATTTAATTTGTTATCTACTTGTATTTGATAATCAGTGTTAAGGCCCAGATATACTATTATTTCCATAGGGTTTAGTTCTTATCTGCAAGTGGCATCACTCTTGTTTTCCAAGGTGAGTGAAACACTAGATTGGGAAGGGTGGGGCATGTTGTTCTTTATACCGGGTTAATCTTGTGCCAGTTGTTAGATATTCTTCTTGATACTCTTGAACCATATTTGGGTGGTAAAATTTCTATAGTAGTGTGTGTGTACCTCAAGGGCTTTCTAATGTATTTTTATAGTTTACATCCCTAGAGAGTGGTCAAATTAACTATAGACCAGCTACCTAGAATTATTTGTATTTCTATTCCATCCTATCTAATGGAGGTAGATGAGTTAGTAAAACTTAAAATAAGACTTTTACATCTCAACTCTATGGGATTTATTGATAATATCATGTCACCATGGCCTTTTAATATCCTATTTTTTAAGAATTAAGATGAGATAATCATAATTTAAATTTATTGTTAGAAGATAAATCATGTTACCATCAAGGAAAAATATCATTTCCCAGGATTGATGATCTCTTTGATCACTATAAAGGGGTTCATTGGTTTTAAAAGATTCACTTAAAGTCTGAGTACAACCAGTTGAGATTTCAATTATAGTATATACCTAATACAATTTTTAGGAACCTATATGGGCATTTTTAGTTTATGGTTATTCCAATTAGACTAACTAATGCTCATATGGTGTTTGTAGTGTTGATGAATTGGATTTGTCATTAGTTCTTGGAATATTTTTTTGGTGACGTTTTTGAATGCTATTTTTGATTTCTCCACATTATAGGGTTATCATACAAACCATTTGGATGACATTTTAGAACACAAATGTGGCTATCCTTAAGAAACAATGGCCAATGTGGCAGTCTATTCTCTACTGGAGTCTGGGGGACTACCTTCCATCAGTGCCTGTATTCCCTCATTTATTTCATTAAGGAAATTTATTTTCTCCTTAAATTACCCAATATAATTCTCGTACATAAATTTTCTAATCTTTAGATGGATTTTCATATCTCACACTTTTGGCCTCAGAGTTCACTAACACATCAGCTCTCTTGAACATAAACTTCTTGAATCGATTAGGTTTTCAACGCCTGTCAGTTGATACTATTGATATATTTTTATTTGGTTCATAAGGATTACAAGATAGAGATACTGTGGGTATTCTGAAAAGTGTACCATCATGGTTCATTTTTCATTTGTGTATGATTTAATTATTTATTGGTCTAGAGTTCCTGACATCTGTATTGTATCTTTTTTACCTCTTTAGATGGTCCTACAACATTCATATGAAATGAGGCACTCCAAAAACATAATTTGGGGAATGATTTCTTGATATACAACTTCCATTGTATAGTTTTTTTATTATCCTCATGGAAGAAAATTTGGTTGGGAATTGTTAGTGTTAGAATAATTGAACAAACATTGTTTGTCTTTCGATATCCCTGGTTATATGTGTCTGAGTTGATGTTTTCAAACCACCAATGGAGTCAGTGTGAATATCAGTTGGGGAAGACTTTCATTACAATAAATCATTTTTATATTATTCTTATAAGGTCTTTTCTCATCTATTAAATTCTTGGGTCACATGTTCTCATCATCTCAGCATGTTAGCTTGGGACCAGATGGGGGGGGGGGGGGGGTTATGTCCCCAGGTAAATCGGGTCTATCACACACACTTACCTCTATGTTCATCATATAGATATAAGTGATTCCTACATTAATAATACTATTTACAAATAATTGGGTCTTGTGTTCTCTAATTTTATTTTTTTAGATTCCTTTTCAAGTATGTGATGAGATTTGGAAGATTCTAATTTGATAATGCAGGCACAGGGAGAAGTTGATCAAATCCCTCCAATGGTCCCACCCTCCTTTGTTGATATTACGAAATATGGAGGTCTGAAAAGTGGGTAGTAATACATTTAATATGATAGTATTAAGGGGGATATTTATGGTACCCAACCTAAGTCAATTTCAATCCCTTTTTTATAGGTTGTTCCTTGTATGAATTTAATAAATTTTCTAAAGAGTATGTTTCCTGTATAGTGAGATCCTTCAAGATCAATACAACATCAAAATTTCGTTATGCCATTAGAGGGGACGAGAATGAGAAATTTGATTCTGAATGATGGAAAACTTATATTTCTAGATGTAAAAGTAAGCATGCATGATCATGGTCCCATGAATATATTGACAAAAAAGATAAG
The DNA here is from genome assembly GCA_963277665.1 of Viscum album. Taxonomy (NCBI): domain Eukaryota; kingdom Viridiplantae; phylum Streptophyta; class Magnoliopsida; order Santalales; family Viscaceae; genus Viscum; species Viscum album. The sequence goes on from OY728129.1 coordinate 1,438,939,961, forward strand.
GAAATAGACTGGCAACCTATGACGAACTAGAAACCAGAACTCCACCCAATTATTAGTGTAGTGTCGGGATAAAGAAAGATAAATCAATATTACCAATCTTCTTTGAATTTTCCAGTAAATAAGGTGGAAAAATAAAGGTAATGAAAGGACTAATCAATTAGATAAAAAAATTGGTAACCATATCCTCAAGAAAAAAAGAGGTGATGACAGGGATGAATGAATCAACATGTGTAGAAGAAGTTATTCATAATCTAGAAAGTTGGATTAGAAAGATTCATATTCTAGTTAATGGGTTGAGGAGGATCAATAAGGTATTATTAAGTAATAATTATAATTTATGGATACTCATGAAGATAGGTAAATCACCCTAGATCCAAAGATGTAATCAACAGTTAGTGTTTTAAAGTGTGCCGACAAGGTGGTAGAAAATAAAGAAAATGTCCAAGAGATTCTCTTACATTATAATGAGGATATGATAGAAAAATAATTCATGATTAATGTTTCAAAGTAGGATTCACATAAATTGTATGAAAAAGTCTTTTAAGTTTATTTTAATTTAGAATATAATATCTTGGATTGACAAAGAGAACTAGATTTTGATATGTGGTTTCAATGATGGGAAACTAGCTTGTAGAAACATTTCAATACTTAGGAGAAGATAGATTACCAACATGAAGAAATCATCAAGAGAAATCTATACTTGAGTGTAAACTATATCCAATTGAATTTATATTGATTATATCACTCCAACGATTTTAGTCTTTTCTCAAATGTCCATATTAAATCCTTTATGGTTATCTATTTTTTATTGTTTTGTGATCTATTTTTGGTTTCCCACTTTTACTTAAAATGGATTATCTGAAATAAAAATTTAACTTATCAGATATCATTCCTTTAAAATTTAGTGAACATTGTCTGTATGGTAATATTTCCAAATGTGAGTTTTGCAATCGATAATTAATGTTTCTAGGGTGTGTTATATTTGAAACTAGAGTATTAATGGATCCTGAAAATGTACAGGTAGTTATATCATAGGGGAGGTCAATAAACATGTTTGAGATTAAATGATTCTTGGGGTTGGATAGTTATTATAGGTGGTTTTTTAGGACTTATCTAAGATTTCATCATTGATGTTAGATTTAACTTGTAAGGGTGTAATGTTTGGGTTGAATGACCAGTATCAAATATCTTCTGAAGAATTGAAGGTGAGATAGATTTCATCTCTATTTTTTAATCTTCCAAAACATGGTATGGGTTATAATATTGTCTATGATACTTCTGGTATGGGTTTGGGATGTGCCTTGATACTTCGGAAGTAGGCCGTAGCCTATATGTCTTGATAGTTACATCCTCATGAGAAGACCTACCCAACCCATGATATTAAATTAGAAGAAATTATGTATGAATTCCAAAAATGCAATCACTACATCTTTGTGGACTAGTTTATGGTATTTTATGAGTTTTTGAGCATGAGGTATATTTTTACTCATAGGCATCTGAAATTTTGAGAGATACGATTAGTAGAATATCTATAGTCTTTTAGTTTTGATATTGAATATTCTTTTGGGAATGGAATGTGGTTTGTAATGTACTAGGAAAAAAATTATGGACATAAAAAGTTAAGGAATCAGTATAAGAGTGGTATTTTATGAGTTTCCTTTCGGAGATGATCTTGGGAATGGAAGAATATAGAGGGAATGTATATATGGAATTGATGAAGGATGAATCATCATTTGATGAGTATGTTTTGTTTAAGAATACGGCTGGCCCAAAGTTATAGATCTTTTATAAAACTATTTATAGTGGGGATACCTCATGTGAGTGTTCTCGGTCACCTAGTAGTAGTTCGTTTTTTTGAAATAGGATGATTATTCTGTTTCCCTTGAGGCAGGGGTTGGTAGAAAGTGAACACCATTCTTATTGGTCTATATAACCTGGTGATACCAAGATTTATCATTATTTGAGACATCAATATTAGTGCTTAGGAATGAGGTGGTTGATTAAATATTTTGTATAATGATATCTTAGTTGTTAATTAAGGCAGAACACAAGAGACCTGCTAGTTTGTTGCATCCATTACCCATTTTTGGTATGGAAATGAGATGATATTTATATAGATTTCATTTTATTTTTAAAATGGACTTGTAGTGGGAAGGATGAAATTTGTTTGATCATTGATTGAATATATAATCGGTTCATTTATTACCTATCAATAAGATGATGAACGTGGAATAGCATGGGGACTTGTATGTCAAAAAGATTGTGAGACATTATGGGGTTCCCTATGTGGTTTCATATGACATGGACCTAAGGTTCATGTACATGTTTATAAAATATTTTTGAGGATGCAATGATTTCCTAGTTTAAATTAAACACAACAAATAATCCATATATGGATGGACCGACAAAGAGGGCTATCAATGTTCTTGAGGATATGCTCAGGGCTTGTGTGCTCTATTTTGGTGGATCTTAGGAGAATCATTTTCCTCTAGATGAATTTTCCTATAAAAATAGTAATCATACTTTGATAAATATGGCACACATTGAGGATTTGTATGAGTGTCTATGTAGATATCCTTTGTGTTGGGAAGAGTTTGTAGAGAGTTCCTTGGTTGGGCCATGTCTTGTTCTAGAGACAACAGAGAGTGTACAGTTGATCCAGAAGAGATTGATCATGACCCAGAGTCATCCAAAATATTCTACGGACCATCGCCTCCTTCCACAGGACGTTAAGGTTGGTGAACCAGTCATTCTTAGTGTTTCAGCTTTTTTGGGACATAATTGCTTGGAGATGACGGGAAAGTTAACACTGAGTTTTGTGGAGCCCTCTTAGATCATTGTTACACTGGAAAAGGTGTCCAATATGTTTGACATTTCTTATCATATAAAATCAATCCATGATGTGTTTCATGTTTCCCAGAAGATGATTTATCAACTAGATCCTTCCCATGTGATTGGATTTAAGGATTTCTGCTTTTCCCAGGATATCACTTTGGATGAGAAACTATTTATTATTTTGGATCGATGAGGGATGTTATTGAGCACTGAAATGATTCCATTGGTCTATGTATTGTGGTACTATGGATAAGATATCCATGAAACTTGGGAGTGTGAATTTTTGATGAGTCACCCAGGACATTTTATTTTATTTTCGTCTATATCCTCGAATGTTTTATTAGGATATAAATCCTATATAGTGGTGATATTGTAACACCCTATTATCTCCCTTCATGTATGCCTTGACTTTTGTTTTTAGTTTTTATTTTTTAGGTGAATGACATGATTATTTCGGGAGGAGAACATATTCTAGTGAAAATAACATAAATTTCAAGGATTTATTCTTGTTTTGGATTAACTAATTATGAGTAGAATCTTGTAAAAAACTTTTTGGGGTTCTTATCAACTTTAGGGAAGACCATATATGGTTTGGGTTTTGGTATAGAATATGGGTTTTTTACTATATACTATAAGTTCTCACATCATGAACATTATAAATGATATGAAACCTTTTTTGGGTTGATATTTTGAATCAGTTAATGGTGTAAATGTTTTACATTCCATGAATTAGTTGTGTGATTGGAAATGTTTGAAATTTGGATTTTTAATCCAGGGTGATTCATTTTTTTGCATCTTTTGTGAATGGATAAATTCATGTCATGAAATGTTCTGACATTGTGAATGTCTTTTTAGTTGTGTTTTTAACCATGTTTCTCATTATATTAAACATTCATTCGGTCAGATACCTCTCTCTTGTGACCTAGTATCTCTCGTTGGGGATTTTTGTGATCTCCTCTTATTTTAAATCATTTATTTAGTTATTTATCAATATGAATGTTGTTGTGCCTCTCTTTGGGTAATTTGTTTTATACTTCTTCAATTTTTTTTGGTCCTGGATATTGTATTGTCTATGTCTATTATTCATATCCATGATTATTTGGTATTTTTTATTATTACTTGTCAATTTCTAATAATGCATTGTCTTTTGAAGGTTGGGAAATGGTTTTCAATCCATGTCATAGAAGGTAGATAGGTTTTCATAACTCTAGAGGTAGGTAGATATAATATAGTGTTTTTAATTCTTGAATTGATATGTATTATTATTTATTAGTTTGTATTTTCCATTAGAATGGATTTACATTGGGGGAAAAGTGTTTTAATCAAATTCCTTCATGATTACTAAATGGTTTTTGAACAAACCTAACCCATTAGGAACCATGTGTGCATTAGTAAATATGTATGGGTGGACCTAGTGGGTGTGGAACCATTGAGGGTTAGTTTTTTTATTTTGATAGACCATTTAAGGACTCAATATCAGTTTGAACTAACATATTAATGGGTTAGTAATCTTATTTTTCTAGAATTTATTCACATAGGCTAGATCCCAAATGGTATCCTTTTTTCTTTTTATTGTATGATGGTTTATTTGATGACAATTTTCTCACATGTATAATTTTTTTATATTTATTTTATACAAAATATATGCTTGTATTTTGTCAATATGGAATAGATTTATTGAAAAAAAATTTATGTTTACCAATGGTTTTATTTATTAAAATTATTTTTAAACGGGATTTTTCATTAAAGACAAAACTTGTTCATTCATAATATTTCAAATTTTATAGATTATTTGGTGGTATATTACAAGGTTTTTTAATCACACACTACTTTTTCTATGGGGAATTTGTAAACATTTTTTACTGGTCTCAAGGAATGGAAACGTAATTATGTATCATGTTAGGTTCCCCTGTCATCTTTCTCATTCACAGCATGATGGGTTTGGGTGATTATTGGTCACATAAAGGCTTTTTGGTCTTTTATATTCATAATTATCTAGTTTAGTAAAATTTTATTAGTTCTTAGGGATATTTTTGTATATATTATTCCGCTTTTTACTCTTTTTTAATTTATTTCTTGGTGTATTAAATCCTTGTTTACATTATCTTTGTTTTACCTCACCAATTGGTGGACTGGCTTGGATGAATTTTTTAGTTGTGCCATGTTGGTTATCTACATAATATGAATTTAGAAACTCTATAGATGTCATGTAAACATATATTTCAAAAAAAATTCCTTAAATTTCATCAAACAAAAAAATTCTAAACTCCCAATATATACAATCATCTGAAATACATTTGGTCTAGCAGGTGCACCTTCTCCAAGCATTCATTTAAATAATGTCATAGAAATCCCATACCCCTCGTGTATTTCTTTCTCCTAATAAAGATCATGGATATGAAAAAACATAGTGTATATATCCATGTCATTGAGAATCTTATAAATCATAGAAGTAATAGATTATAATTATGAAATTCTATATCTAATAAATTTTCCATAGGTTTCTAGAAAATAGAATGGTCCCCTTCATTTTCATCATTATAGGTATCAATAGAAAATGAAGACTCCCATACATAAAACCTCATCATTTGGCATAATTCAATTAACTATTGTCTTTACTACACCTCATAGTTATAATTTCTTATGATATTTTCTTTCCCCATTATATATCATAATGCTACTATCATGGTCAAAAGACTTTTCATTTTTTATTTTAAATAAAAGAAGATTTTATTTCTTTATATTCATTACTAGATATGATGTAATGAATTAATTTTATTAATCTCCCATTATTTTATTGAATCTCAATATACATCATCATTGGATTTGGAATATCATGCCACATTGATATTCCAGTGGGAAGGATCCATATCTCCCAATAAACAACCTATACTATTTCTATGATAATATCTCTAATATATTTAGGTTGGCAGCCATTCCAATTTAATGAAATCATAGTTCATTGATGTAACACCCCAAGATTTCATAGTGTGTTATTTTTCAAAATAATTCAATAACTTGCACTACACGCAACACTGAGTTAAAGCGCATCATGACTTACCAAACTAGCAGTTATGAATAGTAATACCTAATTTTTGAAATTTTATAAATTCTATATTTCAAAATGGACTTCATTTTTGGATTCGGAATATCAAAATTAGCCTAGGGTGAAATTATGGTACTTTTCAGATAACATTAATATTTTGATGAATAGTGAAAATTACTAAATTTTAATTCAAAACAACTTTTTTAATAAAAATAATTAATAGTGATAAATTATGAATTTGAGTGGTTATAAATTATAATTATAATATATTTTTACCATTTTATCCAATGGTGATCATTAGAATTAATTTCACTTTGAAATTGGACTGAAACAATTGTGAATCTTTTGATATATATTGTTTCTTAAAAACACGCTATTTGTTGTGACAGCGAGAATTAATTATAAAATTAATTAATGAAACTTATATGTTTAGAATTTTGTAAAATAGAAATCATTTTTGAATTCGGAATATCTGTTATTGCTTAGGGTGAAATTTTGGCATTGTTCTGAAAAACTTCAATTTTTGATGAATAGTGAAACTACTAAGTGGTAGTTAAAAAAACTGAATTTTTCATAAAACATACTTTTACCGCTTCTGTGAATGGAATTTCGAAAATCTGAGAGACACGGTTAATATCAATAAGTAAAATTTGGTTCAATGAGATGAAAATTATTTTTGGTGAATAGTAACTTTTTACTTTTATTTGCCACGGTTAAAAGTAAATAGGGTAATTAAGGGTAGAAATGATATTAATATTACCCTAACACATGTACTAATTCTATTGGACAAGGTTATCTCGACCAAAAACAACCTTAGGAATAAAATAGTATCATTTAGGTCGACTTGGATTAGATTAGGACATTTATTATTATTTAATTCAAAGAAGAGTTAAAAGAGTTAAAATAAAAGTTTATTTACTAACACATTTTTAATATAGGGTTATACATAAGATAAATTCAATTGTAAATATTAATTAGAAAGATAATAAGATTCCATAAATAATTATATTTTATTTATAATTTTTATACATTAAATAATTAAATTTATTTATGACACAATGATGATGCTGTAATTACCATAATAGTGAAAAATTAATATAATTGATATAATAAATACCCAAATAAATATAATTTGAGACTATTAATGAATTAAAATAATTTTCTAGGATAATATAACATATTAGGATTGATTTAATTGACTTTTTTCGAAGTAATCATTCTGTTATGAGTTTCACAAAAATCAACTATTGAATAGTGTCAAAATTGACATAAAAGAGTTTTTAAAACAAATATTATATTATTAATTGATATTAAATTCCAAAAAATCTAATGTTCGGCCAAGGGACTTATATCATGATATTTGTATCATTAAAGGGCCACTTGGGGGTCTCTTGGATGTATATAGTAAGTTTATTAACTATATAATATAAAAATAAAAAGTGACATGGTAAATGTCAAACTAATAAACTAAGAGTTAAAACTAAAAGATAAGGTTAATATAGTAACCCAAACCTGTCTAAATTGTATTGGTTGAATGGTTTTCGACCTATACCCACCTTAAAATTTGAATAATTAACTTTGGAGCCATTATAAACCTAATATGAATTTATTATAAATTAATATTTCTAGCTTTTCCAAAGGTGCCCCTCGCCACTCTTATAAAAGGGAACTCCCCCTTCTCTTTACGTCACACATTCAAGACTTTTGGTTCAGACAAAATCTTCCCAAATACTCTCTAAACTTTCCAAATACAAACTAGAGGCCTTATTTTGATCAGAAAGCAAACCTTAGGAGCCCTTTTGATCAAATCAAAAGGAAGAACTGGAAGAAGAGATATTGTTTTCACCATCCTTTTTCAAATTCATTTCTTCTTCCACTTCTTCTTTATTTTTTATTTCCATTATAAAATAATAACTACTGGATATTATATATAATGTGATGTTATTATAAATATGGTACAACCATATTCAGTATTCTATCCACCATTTGAATAACATGTCACCATACGTGCGTACGTACGGCTTACCGTCTCCACGTCGTGGTGTAATTGTTATTCAATATATTATTATTTGGATGGGTATAATAATGAAGTGTAACTCATTTAAATAATAAATATAACATTATAATGATTCTGTATATATGATATACTATCCAATTATATATTATTTTAATATCAAAAGAATGATATTATTGCTCGTGCATACGTACGGACTACCATCTCCACGAACGTGATGAGATTCATTCTTTATAATATCCATTAAATTATAATTATCATTTGATGATTTAAAAATAATGTTTAAGGACTTGATATCATTATGAATATGAAAACGATACACCCTAACCATTACAAACATGGCTTACGTAACAAAACATATAAAAGAAAACGAGTAAGTTAACACCCAAAACGACGATAATACTAAGATATTATTATCAAAGAAATGTTAAAAGATCATATATGATATCATATTAATATATATGATTATTTTATAATTTAATAACAATTATTTCACCATTATACAGGAGGTTAACCTACCCTCAACTAAGGAAAAGTACAAGGTAAGGGTTTATTTCACAATCTTCTCATTATCCGAGGTTGTTTATACGCAATTATCCACTGGGATCTCTTTATCATCCACATCCATGTTTCTTAGAAATGTATTTCAAAACATTTTACTATTTACAAAGAATATGGGTTAAAGTCATATATACCCTTATGTGTTTTTAAAGTAATTTTTCCATCGTTTTCCAAACAAGGCACTTTTTACCTTTCGACAAATTTAAGGTAAGAATGTTTTTTTAACTTATACGGCGGGTGAAGATATTTACCGCTGTTATAAAATCGTCAAAGCTTCCCTTACAAGATTATAAGAATATTTTCAAAGTAAATTTATTATTTTATAATTATGTGACTTTTAAATGATATCAAAATGAATATTTTAAGAATTTTTGAAAGGTACTCTTTATCAAGATCATAATTTTAAATGTTTTAAAGATTTATCTTTCTAAATATTTTTATTTAATGTCCATGTTTTCAAAATGATTTTAAGGATTTATTTTTATGGACATGAAGGTTTTGAAATGATATTTCTTTTCAAAATTTTCAAATTGCTATGGGACACTTTGATTCAAAAATCTCTTTTAAATTACTTCCTTTATAAATGCGTGACCTTTCAATGATTTTGAGAAAAGAGATATTTCTCTCAAATAGTTTTGATTTCATCTATGTTAACATCCTTTGATGGATTTTAAGCATATTTTAAGTTGATTTATTATGATAAAAAACTATTATATTGTATTGAAGGTTTTGTGATATGTTTGACTGTGGATGTGTTATTTTTATACCATTCATGGCTTATGGTGAAAATATTGACATTTCGTATGCTAGTTTTAATACGAATGTTTATGTTATGTTTAAACCTTTTCATATGGGAATGCATTGGACTTAATATGTGACGGGTGGAGCCTGCTATAGATCCTCGATGCATCGTTAGGTCTCATGAGACAAACTAGTGTCTTGGCACAAGGCCTTAGAAAAATCTTATTTGTAGTCTTGGCACGAGGCCTTGGCTATGTGGTTGTGATAGTCTGGCATTATGCATTCCATCATTATGAAAGTGGTTATTGATATTGAATGTGATTATTTTACTAGTAGAATATCCATGTGAATAAGTAAATGGAATTATTTCATTTTACTTTTTCCATACTATGTTGAAGTTCAAGTTTAAAAGGCTTTTGTTTTAGTTATACATTGCCTTAAATTTCTATTCTTATTTATGAAAGTTTCCGCTTTATTGTTATCCTTATTGGGCATTTGAGCTCACCCCTTTTCTATGTTTTATTTTTCCCAGGATGTGAAGAAGTAATTTATGAATGACCTGCAGGGATAGTATGTGGGGATATGTGTGTGGAATAGGGAGACAATATATTGTTGTAGCTTTTCACTTATTGATGTAATGTAAAACTTTATGAATATATCTACTATTTCCCAGGCTACTAAACCAATCGGTATTTTGAGATTTGATCTTTCTCGTGATTATGCCAATGTTATGTAATAATGCACCGACTCTGGGTAAAAGGGGTCGGGGCGTTACAGTTGGTATCAGAGGAAGATTAATACAAACCTTGGAAGCTAGATTTAGATAAACTCTGATTAGATCACATACACCTAAGATGGACCTTGAGGATTAGTATAGAATAACTTCCTAGAATTTTGGTATTGTAGAGATTTTGTGAGTTTTCCGAGAAATACATCCATGTTTGGATACGAGCAGGTAGATGCGGCTCTGGCACAGATGTATCTAGGGGTAAAAACCGAAAACACCGCTTTGATCTAGACTCGAATGGGAACTGTTGCACGACAACGGACCTTGCTGCACTCTTGGTTACGACACTCCTGGGGGATAGGCTTAGGATAATTCCCATTTTCTCTAAAAACCATTATTAAGGGTTTATGAGTATATAGTTCCTCAAAGGAGACATTTTTATGATTATGGATTATATCCATAAACTATTTAATTTATGTTATGTGTTTTACAAGTTTGGGATTAGGTATTGTTATTCATAAACTAATCTAGTGTATGCCATTGTTTAGAAATGGCGCCCAGTAGAAGGAATGATAACTCCAGCAATGCACATGATCCAAAGAGAAATAAGGATCATATCTTTCATGGTCTTAAGCCAGAAGTTATAAGAGAAATAGTCTCCCATGTATTATCATCATATGAAGAAATAATATCATGTGTTGATAAGATAAGTAAAGAGTTTACTGAGTCCTATAGCTTTGAAGGGAAGCAAGAGAAGAAAAGTATTGAAGAGAGAAAGATGGATAAAGGGAATAGGGAAAAGAAGAATTTTCCCATATGTGATAACTGTGGGAAGAAACACCCTGGAACTTGCCTGAAAGGAATGTGAGTTTGTTATAAGTGTGGAGGAAAAGGGCACAAAGTACGTGACTGCAAGGGTAAGAAAATGGTTTCAAATGTACAATGCTTCATTTTCAAGGAGTTTGGACACTACGCGAACCTATGTCCCAGTCATCAGACTATGTCGCAAATGATGCTATTGGATAATAATCAAGTTATGATACTACCACAGATGAAGAGGAATGATTAGAGTTCTTATGTTGATTATGTCAATTGAGTGTTGTATCAACAATGTACTTGTTATAATAATTATGGAGTATATAAGGATTGTACTGCAGTACTATTTCATTAGGGACTTCAGATTGTTTGGAACAAAGAAAAGTGACTCAATAGCAGGATAATTTTTTTGAAAATATTTGGTTGAGAGAATGGTAAATCATAATATAGTTTTGATACCGAGGTAGTGATTTTGGAATAATACATGATTGATTTGGATAAATTATATTGGATATTCATGACTACCTTGAATCTGATTAATGATTTGTATATTCTATCATTGTTTGGGTTTGAAAAAATTTTGGATTTAAGGAGTATATCTATTATTCTTTAAGGAATAAGGGATCATGAATGTAATCAATAAGGTTATATGGTAATTCAAGATGTTGCAGTGTTTTAAAAGAATACATGATGAAGGTGTTCACATGTTATTACGCGGAAAAAAGGATCTTTATTGTGTTTACCTTCCTTATAAATTTTGGACTGAAGTATTTTGGATAGTTCTAGTTTGGATTATTTTGTATTTCCATAAAAGGACAACCCGGAGGTCAGGAGGCAACCCGACGCGTCCGGCAAGACCGCGAGACTTGAACCCACAACCGAAGGGCGACAAGGGTGTATCACCTACCACTGACCCATGTGATGTCCTGGATTGAATAATGCCGTTTTTTTAATGGTTCTTATAGATTAATTATAAATTCATTTTTTTAACCCTACACGAATAGGATAAATAGAATATTATTTTTAAGTTCTATTATCTTTTAGAGTGAAAGATGAGTTTGTGGTAGAAATTAGATAAAGGATGGAACTCTACTTGTCAAGAATATATTTTTTTCTTCTTCTCTTAATCTATGAAGAAATTAATTCTTATACTTTATTTAAGTAATCCTAAAACCAAAAATGTGTTATCCTAATACCCTATGTTTTGTTGAACCGATGGTATTTCAAATCATCATAGATTGATGAATTTAAGGACCTCAATTTTAAACTTGTTTGGGATTGATGACCTCAATCACTACCTATAAATATTTACATTTTACCTCCAATTATATGTCTCTAATTTCCAACAATGTTCTCCTAATCGAGATCATAATTTGGTGGTGACCCTTTCATTTCTCTTTTCCTCATATTAAGACTAAATTTTAGTAACCCAATTTCCGATGTGGGTTTTCCCATAAAGATATTTTTTATTTTCAACCTTTTATTTTCGAAGAACAATTTCAAATTACGAGGACACAATTTATTGAAGGAGGGGAGAATGTAACACCCCAAGATTTCATAGTGTGTTATTTCTTCAAAATAATTCAATAACTTGCACTACATGCAACACCGAGTTAAAGCGCACCATGACTTACCAAACTAGCTGTTATGAATAGTAATACATACTTTTTGAAATTTTATAAATTCTATATTTCAAAATGGACTTCATTTTTGGATTAGGAATATCAAAATTAGCCTAGGGTGAAATTTTGGTACTTTTCGGTTAACTTTAATAATTTGATGAATAGTGAAAATTAATAAATTTTAATTAAACACAAATTTTTTAATCAAAATAATTAATAGTGATAAATTATGAATTTGAGTGGTTTTAAATTAAAATTAGAATATATTTTTACCATTTTATCCAATGGTGTTCATTAGAATTAATTTCACTTTGAAATTGGACCTAAACAATTGTCATTCTTTTGATATATATTGTTTCTTAAAAACATGCTATTTGTTGTGACTGCGGGAATTAATTATAAAATTAATTAATGCAACTTATATGTTTGTAATTTTGTAAAATATACATCATTTTTGAATTCGGAATATCAATTATAGCTTAGGGTGAAATTTTGGCATTGTTCTGAAAAACTTCAATTTTTGATGAATAGTGAAACTACTAAGTGGTAGTTAAAAAAATGAATTTTTCATAAAAGTTAATTTTACCACTTCAGTGAATGGAATTTCAAAAACCCGAGAGACATGGTTAATATCAAGAATTAAAATGTGGTTCAATGAGATGAAAATAATTTTTGGTGAATAGTAACTTTTTACTTTTATTTACCACGGTTAAAGGTAAATAGGGTAATTAAGGGTAGAAATGATATTAATATTACCCTAACACATGGACTAATTCTATCGGACAAGTTTATCTCGACCAAAAACAACCTTAGGAATAAAATATTATCATTTAGGTCCACTTGGATTAGATTATGACATTTATTATTATTTAATTCAAAGAAGAGTTAAAAGAGTTAAAATCAAAGTTTATTTACTAAAACATTTTGAATATAGGGTTATACATAAGCTAAATTAAATTGTAAATATTCATTAGAAAGATAATAAGATTCCATGACTAATAATATTTTATTTATAATTTTTAGACATTAAATAACTTAATTTATTTATGACACAATGATGATAGAGTAATTACCATAATAGTGAAAAATTAACATAATTGATATTATAAATACCCAAATAAATATAATTTGAGACTATTAATGAATTAAACTAATTTTATAGGATAATATGACATATTAGGATTTATTTAATTGACTTTTTTAGAAGTAATAATTCTGTTATGATTTTCACAAAAATCAACTATTGAATAGTGTCAAAATTGACATAAAAGAGTTTTTAAAACAAATATTATATTATTAATTGATATTAAATTCATAAAAATCTAAGGTTTATCCAAGGGACTTATATAATGATATTTGTATTATTAATTGACCACTTGGGGGTCTCATGGATTTATATAGTAAGTTTATTAACTATATAATATAAAAATAAAAAGTGACATGGTAAATGTCAAACTAATTACCTAAGAGTTAAAACTAAAATATAAGGTTAATATAGTAACCCAAACCTGTATAAATTATATTGTTTGAATGTTTTTAGACCTATCCCAACCTTAAAATTTTATGAATCAACTTTGGAGCCATTAGAAACTGAATATGAATTTATTATAAATTAATCTTTCTAGCTTTTCCAAAGATGCCCCTCACCCCTGTTATAAAATGGACCTCACCCTTCTCATTACTTCACACCTTCAAAGCCTTTTGGTTCGGCTAAAATCTTCCCATATACTCTCTCCACTTCCATAAATACAACCTAGAGGCCTTAGTTTGATCAGAAAGCTAACCTATGGAGCCCTTTTGATCAAATCAAAACGAAGAACTCGAAGAAGAGGTAATGTTTTCACCACCCTTTTTCAAATTCATTTCTTCTTCCACTTCTTATTTCTTTTTTATTACCGTTATAAAATAATAACTCCAGTATCTTATATGTACTGTGATGTTATTATAAATATGGTACAACCATATTCAGTATTCTATCCACCCTTTGAATAACATGTCACCATACATGCATACGTACAACTTACCGTCTCCACGTCGTGGTGTAATTGTTTTTCAATATATTATTATTTGGATGGGTATAATAATGATGTGTAAATCATGTAAATAATAAATATAACATGATAATGATTCTGTATATATAATATACTATCAAATTATATATTATTTTAATATCAAAATAATGATATTGTCGCTCGTGCGTACTTACGGACAACCGTCTCCAAGAACGCAATGAGATTCATTCTCCATCATATCCATTCAAGTATAATTATCATTTGATGATTTAAAAATAATGTTTAAGGACTTGATATCACTCTGAATATGAAAAATATACTACCTAACCATTACAAACATGTCTTACATAACAAAACATATAAAATAAAACGAGTAAGTTAACACCCGAAACGACGATAATACTAAGATATTATTAACAAAGAAATGTTAAAAGATCATATATGATATCATATTAATATATATGATTATTGTATAATTTAATAACAATTATTTGACCATTATACTGGAGGTTAACGTACCCTCAACCAAGGAAAATTACAAGGTAAGGGTTTATTTCACAATCTCTTCATTATCCGAGGTTGTTTATACGCAATTATCTTCTGGGATCTCTTTATCATTCACATCCATGTTTCTTCGAAATGTATTTCAAAATTTTTTTAATATTTACAAAGAATATGGGTTAAAGTCATTTATACCCTTATGTGTTTTTAATGTAATTTTTCTATCGTTTTCCTAACAAGGCACTTTTTACCTTTCGACAAATTTAAGGTAAGAATGTTTTTTTAACTTATACGGCGGGTGCGGCTATTTACCGCCGTTACAAAATCGTCAAAGCTTCCCTTACAAGATTATAAGAATATTTTCAAAGTAAATGTTTTATTTTATAATTATGCGACTTTTAAATGATATCAAAATGAATATTTTAAGAATTTTTGAAAGGTACTCTTTATCAAGATCATAATTTTAAATGATTTAAAGATTTATCTTTCTAAATATTTTTAATTAATGTCCATGTTTTCAAAATGATTTTAAGGACTTATTTATATGGACATGAAGGTTTTGAAATGATATTTCTTTTCAAAAGTTTCAATGTGGTATGGGACACTTTGATTCAAAAATCTATTTTAAATTATGTCCTTTATAAATGTGTGACTTTTCAATGATTTCGAGAAAAGAGATATTTCTCTCAAATAGTTTTGATTTCATCAATGTCAACATCCTTTGATGGAAATTAAGATTATTTGAAGTTGATTTATTATGATACAAACCTTTTATATTATATTTAAGGTTTTTGTGATATGTTTGACTGTGGATGTGCTATTTTTATACCATTCATGGTTTATGGTGAAAATATTGACATTTCGTATGCTAGTTTTAATACGAATGTTTATGTTATGTTTAAACCATTTCATATGGGAATGCATTGGACTTAATATGTGATGGTTGGAGCCCTCTAAAGCTCCTCGATGCATCGGTAGGTCTCATGAGACAAACTAGTGTCTTGGCACAAGGCCTTGGCAAAATCTTATTTGTACTCTTGGCACGAGGCCTTGGCTATGTGGTTATGATAGTCTGGCATTATGCATTCCATCATTATGAAAGTGGTTATTGATATTTCATGTGATTATTTTATTAGTATAATATCCATGTGAATAAGTAAATGGCATTATTTCATTTTACTTTTTCCATACTATGTTGTAGTTCAAGTTTAAAAGGCTTTTGTTTTAGTTATACATTGCCTTAAATTTTTATTCTTAGTTATGAAAGTTTCCGCTTTATTGTTATCCTTACTTATCATTTGAGATCACCCCTTTTCTATGTTTTATTTTTCCCAGGATGTGAGGAAGTAATTTATGAATGACCTGCAGGGATAGTATGTGGGGATATGAGTGTGGAATATGGAGACAATTTATTGTTGTAGCTTTTCACTTATTGATGTAATGTAAAACTTTATGAATATATCTAGTGTTTCCAAGGCTACTAAACCAATCTGTCTTTCGAGATTTGATCTATCTCGTGATCATTCCAATGTTATGTAATAATGCACCGACTCTGGGTAACTGGGGTCAGGGCGTTACAATTGATCTGTTTAGTGGAATCTTTAATCCCAAAATCCTAAAATCTATTTTCATCAACTCTTTCCACAAAAACATTTAATATTAATATAGTAATTATCCTCAATATCAATTTGGTTATGTCAACCCATTATCTTGGTAAAGATCCCCCAGTATTTGAAAATTATACTCAACTATATCCCGACATACAATTTATCTATGGTTTTATCTTAACATAAAATATTGAATGAATTATCTAACAAAAATATTTTCATTTAATGGATTTTTCAATCCTTATACATAAATATTATTCATTTTATCCTTCATACTCTTGTAGATATTTTTTAATTATAAATAATCAATTAAAAATCTCTTGATAAAATAATTTATGGATAATAAATTAATTTTATTTGTCTTGATAGTTTATTAATATATTTAATTTATGTGATTGTTATTAATAATAAAATAATCATTATATCAAATAAAAAAATAAATGACCTTGTACTTTAAAAAAATTTAACATGTGATATGATAATGATATTTTAACTACTTTTTGGAAGAATAATATAAACTAACCCATATCCCTAATGGAGAACTCCTTTATTATATACTTAGATTCAGTTTCACAATTTAACCTCTAACATATTTATCTCTTTGGTTAGTTTCAAATCAACACATTATTGAACCATCACCTCTCATTTAGAGATTCAACCTCTATATTTGATTGCCCACATGATGATGAGTGGTAATATTGGATTAGGGATATATAAAATAATATATAGAAACATAGTCTAATATAAAATAATTTTGACGTTATGGTATAATTACAATTATATTTAATTTAAAATTTAATTTATCACACAAACATGTGAAACAAATTATTAAATTTAACAAAAAAATTAACACAAACAGAGGTCAGTCTAGCTCGTGATCATCTACAACATGAAACAACATCATTCTTGAATTCATTTTTAATCATTATCTCATCAATGATATATTTATTGAAATAAAAAAATTAATTTTAATATTATTTAATTAATTCTTTATCTTTACTATCATTTCAAAAAATCCATGATATTTATATCCTCTATAATTTTAAACAATTTGAATAAGTAAATTTAAATTAAAATTAATTAATAATTGGTATGTACTAAATTTTTACATGGATTGTACCCTCTATATCAGATAAATTTTATTTTAGAATTTAATATATACACTGAATGTACTCATGGTGACCTAGTTTATACAATAATACTTTTTATTAAGACCGTTTTTTATGTTCAACAATCACAAGGTGTGTTTCTTCACTCAAAAAATTTTGTGACTAATGATTTGTAAGTTCCTTGTCATGAAATGTGAAATTACACAACATGTATGCCTAATTTGTGTGCTGTTATATTACACAAAAAAATTTCCCACGGGTCAATTGAAGTGTTCTATATAGTATGTGTGACCACATGGACGGAATTTAATATACATGGTTTTTATTGCATGTGATTCTTGTGAATTAAACATTTTGTACGTTGATCATACACCTTGTGTATATAAATAATTATAATGAAACTAATTATTAAAGAATTTAATTCCACATGATGAAAAAAATCACCCAGGGTGTACCTAGTATAGAAAAATGTATTACATGATTTGTGCAATTGCTACACACTATTAGGATTGATATTGCTTTAATTATTATCCATGTGTTGACTCCAAAAACCCTAATGTATTGAAATTAACCTTAAATGATTATGTTTGAGTTACATAATGTGTACAGAAAGCTACATGCAATGTAATCTGTTTATGGAAACTGAAAAAACACATAGGGATTAAGTGTGTATTCTGAATGGGTTTTCTTGTTTTTCATGCCATGTGCTTCCAGCTATATCAATGTTTAATCACTTCTATATATATCACTCATCTAAAACACAACACATGGCATGTGTATTAATTACATGGTACATACTTTAATGATATGGTTCCAAAACCATATTGGGTTACACAACATATACGCCAGCTAAAAATCATATACTATATATAAAATTATACAAAAACAAGTACTCAATACATGGAATGTAATGATTTCATAAAGTAACCCTCACATAGTGTGACATGATTACTATGTCCCATAATTGTTTGCTTGATCCAGGGAATTATGTGTGTAATAATTATTATATGTTGTTTAAAAATGTCTTTTAGCCATTATCCACATCAACATTGGATGTGATATTTGATAATTCTCCATCTGTTCTTATCCTGTTTGTAGTAATAAGATCACAAAAAACACATTACCTCAAAACTATTATTAAAGAAAAAAAATATAATAATATTGTTTCAAAAAAACCAAAATTTTATGAACAAAATAATAAATTAATTTAAATTATAATATAACTACTCTGACTCCAGTTGAAATATTTATGAAAACTCATAAGCAGTTAGGCCCATTCCCAAAACAAATTCAGTTTTGAAAAATAGAATCTGATGAATTTGTTGAATAAATCACAAATTTTGTATCGAGGAGATCTTTTAACATATAATTTATAATTAATTTAATGAAATGATTAACTTAGCTTTGTATATTTTTTATTATATTTTGTAAATTTTGTATTATCTCTCATAGTCTCATTGTTGTGGAGATTAATCCAAACATGAATCACTATATATGTGCTTAAACATGCTTCATGAATCTTGAAACATCAAAGTTTTTCATCCATGTGTAATTACAGATGAACGAAGTGTCCTGAGTCATTCTCCATTCAATATAATATGTAATCTTTCAACCTTTAAATGTTTTCTCTATTATTCTCTTGATATTGATAGGGGTGAATATTATTTCTCTCGATCCTATAAGAAATGTTCTTTATAAATACCCTCTAGGGGTTTGAGATAACTCTCTTGGGAAAAAAATTTGTATATAATCCCCACACCCTCTGAAAATGATATAAATGATATTTTCTATTTTGAGTTTAATAATTGATAATTACATAGAGAGAATTTATCTATTATTTATTTTAAATATATCCCAATCTAAATAATAATAACAAAAACAACAACAACAATAATAATATTAATTATTATTATTATTATTATTATATTGATTTGACATGCACACAACCTGTATATTAATATATTATTTTCATTAGATCCATTATCTCGACTCTGCAATCGCCCTTGGTATTTATTGACCCGTGATTAATAGATATTTATATAAATAAATATAAATAAATAATTTATTCAATAAATAAATAATTGTAATATTCATAGAACTTGTGAATTTTTTTCTTATTAATATTTTCATAACTACATAAATAAGTAGTCAATAAACACAAAATATTTCATACCTTAATTATAATAAAAAACAGATAAGTAAATATGATATATATTATATATCTTAAAAATAATATTTATTTAATATTCATCTCATATATATTATAAATTCAATTTCCAGTTAATAATGTTTATGTGATGAACTTAATGTAAATATTTTTTATTACGCATATTGAAAATTATATTTATTCTAAATATTAAATTCAAATAGAATTTATCTATGATTCTTGATAAACTTATTGTGTAATCTTATAATATAGTTTCTCAGTTCTATTAAGTGATCTTTTATAAAGTTCAAGATTATTGTCTAGAAATACATCGGTACTCTTATAAAGAAAGAAGTTAAATTTTCAATGAAAAAAACCTCATACAAATTCTTAATCTATAATATAATCCCTCTGTCATAACATCACATTAAGTAGGTTTCATACTCCTTTTCATCAACTAATATTCTTTATTTTTATTTCTTTGAATCCTTGAAATGAACATTTTAATGAAAAACTATGACAAAATATTAAATCAAATAGTTCAATTTTAACCAATGGGGAAGAGGTGTCAAATTCCACTAACATGGAAGTGAAATATGATTAATTTCATTTTTAAATAAATTTCATATCACTTATGGTGCACCCAACATATCATACTTTACTATGAGCTCATGTAATCTTGGTTTTAATCGATACATCACAGTATGTGATTTATAATATACAATAAAAAATATCTCTACTCTAAGGACCTATACACACATTTGTAAAAAGGAATATAAAATGACAAATAGAATATGTGAAATTCATATTGGATGTTCTTTATTCCTAACAAAACTTCCTAGAGATTACCATGCGTGAGAATTATTTGAAAAACAATCATATATTTAGTAATTACAAGAACCTAATAGTTAAACATAATTTTGTATCACCAAATAGATGAAATCTACACCATAGGAAAAATGATTGAGAATATTATCATGGAATTTCCAATTTCACATTATTATGAGGAACTACTATTACATTTTTTGTGACAAATAAAATATGGACATTATAAAATTCATGTAATGTATCAGTACACACATAATGTGAATTTTTTTTTCAATAATTTAAAAATTAAATGTCCAATGTTAGTTGTTTGTAGGGGACCAATTCCAATAGTTATTTCCAAAAAAGGGTCATTCAAACTAACCTTTTAAAACCATGAAATAAAATCCTTTAATTCCACCCTAAATCTCTTAGTAAAAACCCATTCAATTTCATTTTAAAAAAAATAAAATAACAGTATTATTATCATCATCACACTATAAAAAACATCAAAACATTATAGTGAAATATATATCCTCTATCAATTCCACCTCTACTCCATTTCATAAATTTAGAAAAATATGATAATATATTGATTTCATGATAAGAATCATATCAAAAACAAAAAAGCAAGAATAAACTCTAATATATCACAACACATGATAATCATTTTGATATATCCCATCACTACACAATCCCACAAATCATTTCATATCTAGCAGGTCTTAACATCCCTAGGAAACTAAAAAGTGTACTTTTTTTTATAAACCCTTATTAATAATTTTTATTCTTACTTCTCAATGCAATTCACCGTGGTTTCACAACCTCTAGATTGGACTCTTGATAAGGCTCTCTTTCACACACATTTTCTTTGTATCAAATATTATTTATAAATATAAATGAATGAGTTAATATATTTTGAAGGAAGTATGTGTTTCCTGATTTTGATTAAATTGAAATAAAAAATAGCTTGAAAGATAATGGTGGAATTTGTTAATTAAATTAAAATAAAAAATTTAAACATGAAGAATGAAATAAAACACAATAAAATTAGGGAACTCAACCCTTGTGTAGACATTAATGAATACTATTATTGCCTTCTAAATTTTTACTCACTCTAAATATACACATAAAATAATATAAGAAAAAAACCCTTGTTACTTGTATGTAAATATATAATGCATTAGAGACCTATAGGTAAATTATACACCAACCTCTTCCATGGGTAATAAAATTATAGAATCCTCAACTAAGAGTATTCCTTGATCACTTCCATGGTGTACCAATGCAACAATTCAATAACAATATGTCAGTTTCATTGTATAAAAACATGTATATTGAGGGAATACATAAATTATTTGTAAGGATATTGAAGAAAACAGGAAAGGAATGGGATGGGGGCGCACTATAAAAAATCCCCTCACTCTCAAACCTCATATATATTCTGAGTGAAGAAGTTAATAAAGATTGAAAAGAAGATTGAAAACTCATTGTATCACCCGTTGATGGAATATTAGTTGTCCCTTCATAATGAATTTAGGTATGAAATCACATCACAGTGGTAGAGAAATGAACTAAGATAAGTAAAATTATTACAAATGAACATAGTAAAGATGATAAACAACATAAAATAAGGAATAAATCATACATCAAGCGAGGATAATGTAGCAGAAATTGACTCCACATTTAAAAAAGATGAAAATGAATCATAAAAAAAGTGAATCCTTCTGTAGTCCCACTATGTGGGGATGGAAAAGATAATTGTTTGGTCAAACATTATATATAATAATTAAAGAAGAATTTTTCCTTCATTTATATTTGATTTTTAACATCCTTTTATCTTTTAGAATATTTATTTTGAGATCGTAACTAACTCAATCCCAGTTCTTATCCTTAAAAAGTCATTCCAAATTTCAAACCATAATATCACCCATTAAAACCAAAATTAACAACACAAAACTATTATCAAGTAGTCTCACCCGAACCATGAACAATCTACTATATAAATCATTTAGTTGCGACAAAACTAAACCAACATGTCTTCTTGACTTGCGAAAGAACTAGATAACGAAATTTAATAATTGATCTTGAACCAATCTCAGTATATATTTATTTGTTCATTTGAATCAAAATTTTAGACACTATCTTTTTTAAAAAATGTTGTATGCAACACCATCAGTAATTCTCAAACCTATTTTAGTAATCCAGAAAATAATTCAAACCTGGTAATAACCTCACCTCAAATTACATCTGTATCAACCTCTATTCAAGCACTCAATAAACATGAATAGTTTGGAAAATAATGAAGTTTTAATATCTAGATTGATCAAGAAGTTTATTACTTGATTTTAACATTAGTTAATATAGACACTAGCAAACACCAATGAATCTAGGAACCAATAAACCCTAATAAAAACTATTTTAAAAAACCTCCATGAAATGTGTCCATATCATTATTTTTATATATGATATAAAAACATTCAATGGGAAACATAGATCGATCATTGTTTATTTTCTTAAAAATATAATGAAAGAAACAGAATATTATTACCTAGTAATTAACATGAAATTAGTGATTTATACATATAATTAAAAATATATATATAATAAAATTTGAATTTATAAAACCCTTGTACCTACTTTTTTTTACATTGGGAAGAAATTATATATTTAAACCAAATTCCACATATAAATAAAAAAAGTGAAGTGATTACTAATTTTATTTTTAGAATGAAGCTTATCTATAAATTAACTTTTTTTATTTTCAAATAAATTTAAGAAGGAAGTGAGAACCCACACATTTAAATCAGATCAAATATCAAAGGAGGCTACTGAATTATTGAAAACATGATGAAGAAGTTTGGTATCAAATTCCCTAAATAGTTTCCAGGGAAAGGAATTTTCTAGTTTGTATGGATAATCCATTATAATATCTTCAAAATAATTTCCTAGATGATCCCAATATTTCATATACTCCTTTTTTCTAATCTTACCCATATTTATGCCTCTAACCAGAACATGATCTTGCTTATGAATCTAGTCAACTTTCTCCTTGAAAACATGAACGTGGATAAATATTTCCATCATTTGATCAATATATTCCCTCATATCCTGAATTACCAAAACAAACTCCTTTATTTCTTCACCATAGTGAATGCATAGATCCATATTATTAACCAGATATGAGGAATTTATATGCTTCAGACCTTCAAGAGACCCTACCTCCCGTTGGTGACCAATGGGGAGGGAAACCACCCTCACCGACATCACCACCTCTGATTATAGATGCATCTCTCCTTGTTGGTTCTCCATCATCATGACCACATCCCCTTGGGGGGTGGGGTCACCAAAGCTATACAGGTACCTTCTTCCTTAAAGGCCTCTTTGACATTCTCTTGAAACTTGGTGTCTCCCACTAGGTGGACCTCCTTACCTACCACCATATGGATCTCGTTATCATTGGGAATTCCATCTTTTTTTGCCGACTCAGTCTGCATCTGCCTAGGAATATATGAGTTTTTTATGCTCCTTTGGTTTCTACTTCCTATAAATAATATATCTCCCAGGATCCATGTTCTCTTTGGTCTATTTCTTATTTCATTGAGTGTGCAGTCCTGAACAAACCCCACCTAAAACATTTTCATATATGGGGTTTCCATCTCCATCATAATCGGCTCCACATGGGAAAATGTAGTTTCTATCACTGCATCCATCATTAACTAGACTTTCAAATCGGTTGTTTAATTTGATACATGTCATGTTCCACCTCGATTTAGTTCTCTCATTTATAAAATCAATTTTCCTTTCCATTTTACCTCTCACATTAAAATTCATTCAAAATTATTTAATTACCTATGAATCATATCACAAAATAAATTCTATGGAATTAGTTTTACACTCACGTCACATGTTAAAAAAGTATAAAAATATATAATCAATATCAGAATCATACAAGTCATACCATGTGATTTATTACATAAAAACCTCGTTACACTATGTATATCAATCATTTTTCAATCATAAAGTTTTTAATTTTTTATATTATGGATTGGGTTTATTTGGGTAAATTTAGAGAACATGATATCCCAAAGATAATGGATTTCTCTATTAATACAATGCATGATCAATCATTAAAATTTAATTCTGAGTCATTTCTAAAAGACCAATTATATTAATTATCCAAATCAATATCCCATTTTACATTAAATACCTAAAAATCATAACAAATAAAGAACAATGGGTGATTATTCTCTTAAAATATTTTATTCTTTTTCAATATACACATTTTTTCATTCATTTCTGTAAAAATTTGTATAACCGGATCCAATATTGAATGAAAAATGATTCGTGAAAATTTATTTTCTATAAGGATTATGAGTCAATTAAAAAATAATAATTAACAATTTATTCTCATTAACAATTTTTTACACATTTTATTTTTATTAATAAATATATAAATTCAAAATAATATTCCTGAATTAATATCCTTATATAAAATGATTGATCCACCATAAATTCACTTAAATTGTATCTCAACCTCATGATAACACATGAATAAACTAGTTTCTTCAACACTAAAAATGAACTATAATCAAGAAATGTATTAAATCGTGCGAGTTGGTAGTGTTCGAATCCCAACCACTGATCACCTGATGTTAAACCATCAGAACATATAAATATGGAGACAAATATTTAAAACCTCACAAGATAAATGGAACCTATAATGTTTATTTAAGTTAACATAGGTAACCAATCCACATACTAAATAACTACACTAAGATAGCACCCTTCACACACTCAAAACAAACTTGTTAAATAAAACTTCCAAGTGAAATAAATTAAAATAAAAAATAAAGATAAGGATTTACATGTTTTAGTAATATTACTACATTCATTAGAGAATACTTCTTATTCCTCTCATTTTATAGGTGCTACAATTTAAAAATCCTTATTAACAAACCATCTAATTAGATCAAAAATCATCTTAGATGAAAACTATTGTTCCCGCCCTACCTTTATAGTGGGTACCAACCTCTCAACAGGTTCCACCAACTTCTAAAATTTATGGGGGACCCACCATTGGTCATTACAACCACATATTGACTATAGAAATCACTAACTTGACCACTAATTTTTGGAAAACTGATAAAGTTACTATTATATTCCATCTAATGGACTTTACATATCATTCTCATTGTTATAAAATTGCTTGGAGAAGCCTTCACATCTCACCATGAATAACCTTTATGTATACTGTATCCCCAACTCATCCATCATATTAACAAATGACCACTACACTCCAGATTCTTATATGATATGATATTTTGAGGTTCTATGTACGTGTACCACTGTAGACCACCATAATTTTTCAATAACCCATGTTCTGGAGTTTCCATTTCCAAACATAGAGAACCAGAATCATGAAATATTTTATAAATATTCTAATAGTATATCACTTCAAAACTACTTTGAAGTAAAATAAAGTAATCGTAAAAACTAATCCAGAAACCCTAAACATCTCAAACATATACAACAGAAAACATTATCCCCACCACCATATAGTCACCCGAGTCCTAGTGAGAAATAATGTTTCCATATATTTTATTTTACTATAAACTAAGTGAACATGTTATCTTAATTCTGATAAAAACCAATCCTCCAAGACTCCATCACTTAATTCTTCTGTTTCTTTTCAATGAAATTATATTTTAGGTTAATGTTTTTTAATGAGTGAAACAATAGATTCGTTGAAAAATGAATTTGACTCTATGTTTTATATAGTAATATAACACATTATTGAATTTTTATGAGCTCTTATGACATAAACATTAACCATGTTGATTCTTTCCCCACTTTAGTGATTTCCATATAGTCGGATTATATTGTTGATAGTGCTTCCATTGGATGTAACCACAACATCCATTTTATGATTTTTCATCTAAATATAAATATATATCATGTTTAATTAAACTGTGTATATTTATCTCTTCTAATGTATATATTAAAATTACCATACAAGGTTTAATTTATTATGAATAATTAATTTTTACCTTCTATTCATTTGAGATACTTGAGAATCTACTTCATAGCATCTCAATGTTCCTTTCCAAAATTATTCTTAAATGAATGAACAATATTCAATAAAAATGATTTTTTTGTCCTTGTATATACCATGGAATGAATCAAGATTCCTACCACTAGAGAAAATATAACTTTTAATATATACTAAGTCTCATTTTTTATTTTTTGTTCCTTCCATTTGGGTTATTTTTGGTGTTCATCAAATTCTGTAAGAATTGTTTTACATCCAGTCATTTTGAATATCATGATTACCTTCCAGATGAAATATTTCAGAGAAAAATCAAAACATCCAGATTTATTATATTTCAAAATATATATTCCAAATATTTACTATCCCTCTATGAGATATTTCATATTGAATATTTTATATAACTCAAATTTCAACACATCAATCCACATAATGATTTTACCTTTCAAGATAATTTCATCCAAGTAAAAATATAGGACGATAAAGCACCCATACTCAATTAACATATATTATCAAATAAGATCTCAGTTGCTCTAGAAGAATTTATTCTCAACCATAAAGACTTCTATATTCAACTTTCATTACCTTGGTGATTGTTTTAAAACATAAATAATTGTTTTTAACTTACACAAAAAATTCAGTTTCCATATGTCCATTAAACAATTTTCGCTATACATTTGTATTTACTATTTCAAATCACCATGAAGGAAGTTCATTTTCACATCCATATTTTCCAGATGATGTCAATAAAAATTAAAAAAAATTGAACTATCTATATTGATGTATGCTCAAAAAAGAGTGAGAAAATTATAGAGAACTCCACTCATAGTAGTAGTAGTTCATTTTTCATTCAAAAAGAAATAATGAAAGGAAACAAGACCCCTCAAGGGGGACAGAAATGGTGCAGGCCGAGCGCATCCCCCAACACAAAGGAGGCACATTCTGAAGGGAGAGAGAGGGGAGAGTTATAGAGAATGAGAGGGTCATCTTGTCTACACAAGCGGGCAAGGGAATCCGCTGCAAAATTAGCCTCCCTCCAGCGGTGAGACATATGATCCCCAAGTGAGGTTTCCATTCTGCACTTTCTGATAATGTACGTGAGTTCCCACAGAACCCCACACCACCCTTTCATTATGTTCACGAGTATTTCCGAGTCCGATTCTATCTCATACATGACCAGCTGCTGTCTTCTGCACACCAATAGGCCCGAAACCAAAGCCAGAACTTCCACACACAGGGAATTGCCAGGCCCATAAAATGCACTGAAGGCGATGAGAACCGATACAGAGGAATCCCATAGCACTCCCCCCCTCATTATCCCTTCCATGCATGAACCATCAAAATTAAGATTGAGTCCCTCAACCGGTGGATTCCATTTAACCCACTGACCAGTCCCCTTTTTCCAAAAACAGGGGTGATTAAGGAGGCTGTTAATCGCAGCAGACGTCACTCCACCTCTTATCTGAGAAACAATATCAATGATGCGGGACTTGAGCCTAACTTGGAGGAACAGTACCGTATGACTCTCACCTCTCCGAACCTGATTGCGTGCCTCCCAAAGCACCCAACACAGAGCCAAACGGATGATCGTTCTAACCGGCCGCTCCTGAACAGAAGACCCCGCACCAGAAAACCAGCACTCCACATAATCCTGTAACGAGTACTCTCCAACGCCTCTTCATGGATTATCTGTGAACAGGGACCAAATATGAAGTACCCATTGGCTTTGAAAAAACATATGTTTCGCCGTTTCACATGTGTGATTGGTGCAACAGAAGCACCTTGAGGCCAAAGAAACACCCTGGAGTTGAACACTGTCCTCCATAGGTAACACTCTGTTTATGATCCTCCAGAGAAAGAAATTCAATCTGATGGGAATATCTTTGCACCAGAGCGCTGGAGCCCAATCATTGATGATGCTCCCTGCCTGTACGATACTCTTGAAACCTTTTGCGGAAAACCTCCCTGAGCTAGAGGCCGAGAAGCAACATTTGTCGGGTTCATCACTCATGACAATATTCTCGAACACAGACATCTGATTAGCGTTCAAAAAGGTACTTATCAAGTCGAAATACTCGCATGCATTACTGAAGGTAATATCCAGAGAAGGACATTCGGGGTAACGCAAGGGCTCCCCCGACCAGCTAGTATCCCAAAAGTTCCTATTTCCAGCACCGATGATCCACCTCTCATGACCTGACAAAGTGTCAATGAGGGAAAACATACATCTTGCTAGCCTAGTGGAATGTATAGACCACTTGATTCAAGCCCCAGGTAATGTTCTTTGAATAATTTTGCCCACAAAGAATCCTCGACGATAATATCCCAAGTGAGGTGTGCCTGCAGACATTGGAGTGTACCCTGTATATCACATAAGCCAACACCTCCTTCCTCCACTGATCTGGATAGACACCTCCAGGAGGCCCAGTGAAACCTTCCCTCCTCCTTGGCGTCCCATAGGATGGAGTTGAGGATGATTTCCATCCTCTCCACTGTACCCTTAGGAGGGTGGATCACCGAAAACACGTGCATGGGAATGGACGTGAGCACACTGTTAATCAGTGTAATCCATCCGCCAAAGGAGAGAAGCTTATTTTTTCAATTTTAGATTCTGCCCAGTATACGATCAAGGATTGTAGAGAAATTTATCTTCTTAACGTGTCCACATGAGATCGGAACCCCAAGATAGAATATAGGGAAAGGCCGTCTGCAGAAACCCAGAGTTTTCTGGAACGCCTTTAATCTTGAAGCCGGGCATTTATCAGAGGTGAAGAAATGACTTTTAGCAGGATTGATGCACTGCCCGCTC
Source organism: Viscum album (assembly GCA_963277665.1). Taxonomy (NCBI): domain Eukaryota; kingdom Viridiplantae; phylum Streptophyta; class Magnoliopsida; order Santalales; family Viscaceae; genus Viscum; species Viscum album. Next base: position 1,438,969,360 of record OY728129.1, read on the forward strand.
CATCTGCCGTAAGAAGAAAAGGAGTCCATGAGAAACTTCAACGATCTCTTCCTGACATTGATAAAAACCAGAATATCATCCGCAAACATAATATTAGAAATCACAACACTATTCCTCCCCCGGAGGGGAATCATGAGACCTGAGTCCATCCCATTCTTCAATTTTCTTGAGAGTGCATCCTGGGTGATAACAAAAAGAAGCGGGGACAAGGGATCCCCTTGACGAACACCGCGTACCGTCTTGAAGAATCCAAAGGTCTTTCCCATCAAAGCAATGGAAATCCACAGTGAAGAGTAACATCTAAAGCAAATATCACAAAAAACCTCACTGAACCCAAAGTTCCGCATGACCCGTATGATGAAGCTCTACTCCAGCGTGTCATACGCATTGTTCATATCAACTTGGAAGATGACATTATGACCAATCAATTTCCTATTGATGTCCTGAACCAGTTCATTAGTGATGCCCACCGCACCCTGAATGTTCCTGACCTTGATGAAGCCATGCTGCTCCAATGAGACTAGGCGCGGGAGAATCTTATCCAGCCCACTAACAATAACAGAGACAAGAATTTTATAAGCAATGTTGTAAATACAAATAGGCCTGTATTGGCTAATGAGAGCAGGGTCCCTGATTTTTGGAATAAGAACCAGTCTGGATGCGGAGATGCCCCTAATGAGCTGACCACCCCTGAAAAAGTCCTGGATCAACTCCACAACAAGATGGACAACAATCTCCTAGGAGAAGCTGAAGAAACTAGGCGGGAAACCATCCGGACTAGGTTCTCTGTCCTAGGGCATTTTTCTGACAGCCATCAGGATCTCCTCAGCCGAAAGAATGGAGGATAGAGTATAAGTGTCCTCTTGTGTAACCGTTGGGGGAATAAGGCTAAAAAAGTCCTCTGAGGCATGAAACCCCCTTATGAAGGAAGAAGTGGGCTCCCCTGCCAAGACCTTCTCAAAGTAATCCATAGAAATCATCCCCATAGTGTTCACATCTGAATTGTAGTCCCCGTTTTCCATTCTTATGTTAATCTTTGAACATCTCCTCTATTTAATTCAATCATGGATGAAAGCCCTATTTTGATCCCCTTCCTTAAGCCATCGGATCCGAGACCTTTGTTTGAAGTCCCTCTCCAAAGAAATAATCCTCTCGCCCAAGAGATTATTTTTATCACACAAAACAATGAACACATTCTCATCCCAACCGTTTTGAAGAGAATCTTCCAATCTGTCGACTTCAATCCTGAGATTATCAAGACCTTGTGCAACATCAGGTCTCGAGCTCACCCAACTTTGCAAGTCCAATATAAGACATCTTAGGCGGTTCACCAGGCCACCCCACTATCTAGTATCATCACCTTTAGCCCAAGATTCCCTGATAATATATAAAAAAGCATTGTCCCCATGCCATACAGATGAGTAGGTGAAGAAAGCCCTCTCAGTCTCCTCCCTCTTTATGTTGATTAAAATTGGACTGTGATCAGAGAGCACCCGCTGAAGATGAGAAACTGACGTCTTTGGAAATAAGTCCAACCCATGAAGGTTGGATAAACAACGGTCCAGCCGACACCAAATGCGCTCTGCTCCCTTACGATGATTACACCAGGTGAACTTATGCCCAGAGAAACCCAAGTCCAAGAGCCCTGCGCTCCTCTTGAAGTCATTGAATTGCATTATTCTACTAAAGTTAAGACCAACGCCCCCCTTTTTCTCAGATATGTCCGCAATGACATTGAAGTCACCTCCAACGAACCATGGGAGAGAGCCCATCTATAGGTTTCCAAGGAGATGCCAAAGTTCCCTCTTCTTGGAAACCTCAGTGGCCGCATAGACAAAGGAAAACATCAAAACATGATTTGAAGTGGTGATCTTGGTGTTGATGCATTGAGACGAGAAACTCAAGATGTCAACAGAAACATGAATTTTCCATCCAATCCAAATATGTGGGTTCTCAGCACCGCCCTGGAAGAAGTTGGTGAAGCCCATTTTCCTGAAAAGAGAAAGGCCTTTGCTGGAGACCTGCTTGGGTTCCAAAACAGCAACAACTTGAACAAGATAAGACCTCACCTCAGAAGCAAGTAAGGCACGCTTTGCTGGAGCCCCCAAGCCCCGAGCATTCCAGAAAAGAACAGGGATCATCGCGATAGGCCCTTCTGGGAACAAGCAGGTGAGGACAAGGAAAAGGGGGCCGGCTCAAAACGCCCATAGACTTTGGATCTAGAACAGGTGACAGCACCAGAAACAACTGCTCCGAGGGATGCCGGTTTGGGAGTAAGGACCACCTTCTTGAAAGAGAAGACCTCCTCGTCCACCGGAGCTTTCCCTTTAACATTAGCATCACCAACCGAGAACAAGCCCGCCTCCCTCTGAATAGAGGGGGAGAGAAGACGACGTTGAGGAGAGAGCCGTGGGAGAACCAGCTCTTTCTCCATCCCAGGAGGGGGCGATCTTTCTGGGCCAACCCCTCCATATCCAGAATGAGACTACTCGCAAGAGTCTTCCAAATGATCTCAGGAGAATAAAGGGAGGAGACCCGGAAAGACGAGGGTGGAGAAGCGAGAAGCCGGGGCGGGCTCCCCAGAAGATCCAGAACAAATCCACGCTCAAACCCAGCCCATCGATCCTGTCGGGGAGGGATCTCGGCCCCAGGACAGGGTGACCAGGTGATCAGATCAAGAGGCTCCGAGAGAGTCGACAACCGGTCTGACACCGAAGACCTCACCCCCATGCAAACCTCTTCTGGCGCACGGTCACACAAGGGAGAATTCAAATTTGAAAACGAAGCGGGCCGAACCGGGGACCCCTCGGGTCTACAGACGGGCGAACCCTGACCCAGTCCCGTCGGAGGCGCTTGCTGGGACGAGCTCGCACCACCCTAAAACCTCCTACAGTCCGCAACCCAGTGCCCATGTAGTCCACAATGCGCACAGAACTTCCAAGAGTGATGAAACATGACCCTTTGTCTCCAAGAGAAACCGTCGCTGGCCTGCAAGATAACCGAGGAGGGCGGGCACTTAGCCAGGTCTAGTTCCACACAGATGCGGGGGGAGCTCGTGGACAGGAGGGACAGAGTTGATACATCCATGCAGAGAAAGGATCCCAAAGAGTTTCCCACAGACTGAAGAATGGAAGGATTCTGGAAAGGTAGCGGGAGGCCTGGGAAGGAAACCCAAACCGCATCCAAGGAGGAATCTCGGCCAAAATGACAATCCCAGGACCAACGAGAAAGGGAGAAATGCCAGGTGCCACACTTCCTACCATCAGCTTACAATTTCAAATAGAATACTCACATGCTCTGAAGTTCTTTATCCCCCTATTGAAATTTAGTTAGCTCCCCTGTTTTTTTAATGTCACAAATTAAATTCACATTTCTTAAATAACTTCCACATTCTTGGGTCATTAATATTATATACTTACTCAAGGATCTCAAGGTATCCTCCATATATTGGAAGTAGGTAATTACAATTTCTCAAAACCACTATATTGATCATCAAATTCTGGTTGATTTACTCAATTCAATATGTGGATATACTCTTTCATGAAATATATCTTTTAGAACTTTTTATTCAAGATCTATAACTATATTTTTTATAATATTTGAGAATTCTTGTAAATATTTCACTAGCCAACCTAAAATATCTAATTTTTTCATTCCCTTGAATATTATTTAACTAATATCCTTCTAGAAATTATATTCACATAAATGTGTATTTTTTGAATTGATTATTTTCCCCAAAAAAAAATTATGATGTTTTAATCATTCCAAAATTCGTTCCCATTGAAGAGAACATTCTAACTTCTAATAATATTACAATTATGCTTATCCTAAAGTGAGAAAAAAAATCACCACCGTATACCTAAATTAATTTTTTTTGAATTATATTTAAGGGCATCCCAACCCGGGAAATCAATATGAACATAAGCTAAAAATTATAATACTTTTAGATGGGAAACATCCATTAGTTTTTTTGGAAATAAACTACTCTTGAATCCTTTATTCCAACAATGTTGTAGAACTCCTATTAAAAATGAATGTTGTATAATAAACTGCTTCAACCCAAATTTACATGGAAATTATAGGATGTATCCACATGCTTTCAAACATTTTAGTTAATTTTTATTCATCTTTTATACAGTTCCATTATTATTTTTTCACAGTTATCGAACCCCATGTTACTTTTAATAATTATTTTGGGATGAATGTTCCAAGACCATATTTATCCAGCTGACCACGAAAAATTATAATATTTTATAGAACTTTTATGTGTCAAAATTTTTCAATATTCTACTATAATTAACATTATATCATTATTTTAATGTAATGATACCCCAGACCAACAAAAAATTCATCAAATTCTAATTAAACCTTTTTTAACATTCCAGGTAAATAATTCACCATGAATTACCTCTCCACTATAGAGTGAAGTGTCTCATTATAATCAATTATAAATGATTCTAATGAAACTTAAAAAATTAGTGATAAACTAAATCTTCCATAAACTATAGAATTAACTTAACATGAACTTCTAGAGTACACCCTTTCTGAATTCATCTTGAAATACATCATGTATTTTTTGATATTACCTATCTTCTTGAATATCCAAAATATAGGTTTTGGTATAATAAATCTTCCCTGACTTCTCTCCCTTGATATATATTTTGATTTCATCAAACCTCCCTACTTAATAAAATGACCTAAGTCATTATTTATTGTGATTAAAATCGGTTCTAGAACTGATATTTATATGATTTATTTATTAAGAATGAGATTTGGGAAATCAACAAAGAAATTGCTTTATTTCCAATCATTCAAATTCTTTATTGTCTATTTTGATGTCCCCCTTGTATTATGGTTATATTTTTTTATCAATGTGGTTGTGGGAGTGAATTTAATGTGTGTTTTTTATTTTTGTGATGGATTGAGACTCCACCCAGATGGGATAAAGGTGTTTCCTATATATTTGGGTAATGAATGATGAAGAATAACATTTCTTCTTTGGAATACCTAGATTGAGATATTCTAAGTGGTAGCTAAAATATGAGATGATTATAGAGTTATTCCTCATGTAAATGTGATGTGTTGAAGTTCTAAAGTGTTGTAAACAATAGTATTGTGAATGTTTATTAGGTGGATACTAAAATTAATGGTGAAGTAATATTGGATAAAGGCTAAAATTATGTCATATTGGATATAAAATTTTAAGAAATTGAGTCTTGTGAAAATAATAGGACTTTGGTATTTAAATTCTATAAATAACAAATAAAATAAGTTGAAAATGACTTGATTTATTATTATAATTCCTAGAAGTATTTGAGATTTTTCTGATTTGATTTGAAAAGGTTCACAGAATTCCATAAGCAAATTAGTGTTGAGATAGATTGATTCTATTTATAAAAAAATTATAAAAAATTTCCTAAAAATTCAGCCTTATCCACAATATAGGGTATAAAAGGAACATCGTAAGGTTTACATCACAAGGTATATTTAAGAATATTCATTGGGTTGACCTAAAGTTAGGCAGAAACCCAATGATGTAATTCATAGGGTACAAATAACCTTTATATGGTACTATCATAAGGTACAATATCTTTATAGGGTATCCTTTATAGGGTATATATGGACTTCATAAGGTACACCTTAAAAGGGTACCATGGGAATTAGGGTATAATGAACACTATGATGTCAATTTACAAGGTACAATTTTATCTGAATTTTGATATTTTGACAACGGAATAATTCATATGCACTTCATAGGGTTAGTGGAATTCTTATGGTATAAGGGCTTCAAAGAGTACATCAACTATCAAAATTTGGGAAAAATGAGAAATTCTAGAATTAAATATTATAATGTGGAAATAATTTAAAAATATACTAAATATGTTAATTCATGTTCAAAACATCATGAATATTATTTATGAAATGATTAAACATAGAATTGAGAATTATTTTAAAAATTTGAATATGTGGAGGTAACTTTCATTAAATCTATGAGTTTCTAATGAGAATAATTAAAACTCAGTCTCTATGATAAAAATGGATTAAAAATAACATAATCCATGAAATAAATATAACTGATCTTAAATCACAAAATTAATTATGAATCAATCTTATTTGAGTGAGAAGATGATTCTGGAGTTGAGTGAGAAGAATATAAAGTCTGAATAAATTTTAGTAAAGATTTTTGACCCTGAAATGACAAATTTGAAGATTAATTAAATTCAGAAAATATATGAGAATAATATTATATAATTAATCAATATTGTAAATATCAAAAAATAACTTTTAATTCAAGATATAGAATATGGATATTGTGAAAGGAGGTATTATGATAATTTAAGATGAAACAGATGTTATTTTAGAACCGTTATGTCATAAGTGACATGATACCATGCCTCAAATCTCTGATGTTGAATTATTGTTATAAATTCATAGAATGTGTTTTATTTTTTGTTTATAATAAATTTTTTATTAAGAAGAAGAGTATTCCATCCCAATTCGTATACAATGAAAGAAATATTTCGCAATGAAAAAAATGAGAAGAAAAATAGAAAGGGTGTTATTTATATTTATATTATAGATATATTTTCGAGTAAAAATGAATACCTCACAGATCATGGGACATAACCACGAAAAATGGATGATAAGATATACAGGATCACAAAGTAGGAAAGGATGTTTTTATGGGATATATTTTGATATATTTCAATTTATATAAATGATAGAGGACCCGAAATGAAAGAGTGGGTGAACAATGGGGAGAATTGGTGTGTGATCATCTCATAAATGCTGAGTCTTATTAAATAATACGTATTTCTTAATAAGAGATTAAGGGGAGTCTGAGATGTATCTTCTATGTGTGTTGTAAAGAAGAAACCCCCTCTTAGAGAATAATAATAACAATAATAATTATAATTTTATACTACACTAAAGTATATATACAATATGGGTATTGAATGATAAAAGAACTATAAAAAGAAGGTTTTTTAAATATCGGTTCCTAAAATACACTGGATTGTAGATGTTTCATAAAATAAAGTAGAAAATTCACTATGAGTAAGTCTAACAAGAAAGAAATTATTATGAATATTTAGTGGCAGTAGAAGACCTTTGAGTTTGAGTTCATAAGAGAAAAACCAAAGGATTCTAAATAAGGTCTTGAATCTATGTTAACTAAGAGATATCCAGATTCAAATACTTGTTCATGAACATATAAAAGTGTTCAAATACTCTATAATGATAAAGTAGATCGTATTATTAGATATACTAAAAATCCTAAATTAGATTTGGGATTTAATTCAATAAGTTTAGAAGTATCTAAGACTAGTACCAAGACAGAAGACTATAGGACATAGTATAAAGATTGTGAAGGTTCACTAGTATAATATTGTGAAAGGGGGAGAGATAATAACAGAACCTAGCCACTAAATATTTTTCAATGATTATTATGTCAAATATATGACTTTTATATCCTTGTCATAGTGAGGAGTAGGTTTATCGGGAGGGGAAGAACATTGTAAAAAAAGGTTACAAACTTTAATTATTCATTTCATTTCATGTGGCGTCTATTCTAGGTTAAACAATAAAACATAAATTTTTATTAACCAATATCAAAGGTTCAAAAGACTAAAGGAGATAAATAGTCAATAGAACATTCAAAATTTGGTAAAAGTTAGGTAACAACTGATCTACCCCTAGTGTTTGCACTAATATTATGGGTTTATTTTAATTGGTATAAGAGTAATGGATCCCTCTGATTAGATAATAATTTTTACCACTGTGTTTTTATTGGAATTATATGAAATTAAAATTTGAAGTTAAAGACCCTTTGATAGAGAATTGTGTTTTTATTCTAATAAAGACCGATTATTAAGTTTTAGTCAAAACTCTAAAAAATAGATAAATATTTTACAATTAACAATAGAAATTGTTAAATATATGAAGGTGAAATTCCATAATTTTATTGTAGTTAAATTTGTAGTAAATTTGAAAAATCAGATAAGAATCATATTTTTAAAAAATATGGTACAAATAGTGAAGAGGTTGGATCCAATGAATTAGTTGAATAACTCTACTATGATGGTAAAGATGATTTCAAGAAATATTTTTCTGAATCTATCATTGATATATTTGAGTTTCTTCCAGGATTAGATGATGATAACATACAAATGATATCATATAAAAAAACCATAAAAAAATATCTAACTCAGAAGTTGAAATAATGCATAATTATCTTTAAAATAAAATATCTAGAGATCAAATATAATTATTATTTCTGGAAAAACCATCTATAGTTATGGAATAATTTATAAAGGATACTAGTGATAGAAATGAGATAAGTGAATCTAGTAATGATTAGGTACATACCTTGAGAGAATCATATAAATATTTTATCAGATTCAACATTTCTCTGTTTGAGATCAAATAAAAAAGAGTAAAGGATATAGATTATACATTTCATTAAATTAGTAAGAGGTATGAATATTAGACTAGGAAAATGAAGAATGAATAGCAAGAAAAACTAAACTAATATATAGATAATGAGAACACACTCTGTCTAAGGTTCTTAGTATACAATTTTAACATGATAAATCTATAAGTGTTTAAACCTATAACTTCTCAAGGTTTTGGGAAAGTAAATGTTGCCCAAAAAGTTTTAGAAAAGAATATTTATTTTAATATGTCTCAAAATTGGGGAAGCATATTTAGGAACAACCTATTGATCATCCCATAACCATCACTTAAAATAAGGTAACCCAATACCCAATTGACTCTGTTTCTATTAAATCTATTTTTACTAGTTTTAAAGAACAAAAATAAATAAATGATGATATTTAAAGTTATTAAAATTCCCATAAATTTTCCATATCAACAAGGGTGGATGTTGGAATTTATGAGAAAATAATCCAATAACATATATCCTAGAATAATGCATGTTCTATCCCAAAAAATAAATAAGGGAATCAAAATAAGCCATGTCAAGAAGAAAAGGAATATGATTTGTTGCATACTGCAAATTCATCAAAATATTCAGAATAATGGGCATTGATTTCTGTAATAAGTTGTTTCAAAATGGAATCTATTAAAGGATTGAATTCAAGGGTATTAAATCGAAATATAGAGAACATGAATTTTATGTTGAATTATCAAATAAGGATAACCCAAATTCTATTTTAGATGTGTGGGAAAGGTTAAACGATGTTGTACATGTGATTTTACAATGTATGAGAGTTTTTATAAGATAAATTATGAAAAAAATAATGTACCTATGACTCTTTGTATTAAGGATTATACTCTATGAAATGATCCAACACACAAATATAAGGCGTACCATAATCCTAAAGAATTATATCCAATATGTCCATCCTAATTAGAATAATCTATGAAGATCAAGCCAGTAGAAATGTATAAAACTGAAGTATTTTATAATGTGAGGTAGCTCATTCTTTCTAAGAATACAAGTGGAAATAAAATAAATCCCATACATTCCAACAAATAAATTATTTATAAAATAAATAATGTATCAAAATTGAAGAGTTATATAAATTTTAATGCGTCAAGGAAATGATTTCTCTTATTTAGAATTCTATGTTAACCATATTTCTCACAATGAAGAGATGATGGAGACCTACTTTATTCTAAAATTTTGTTGGTTATGTGTCTTGGAGGATGGAATTGTAGGAGAAGAGTGAAATAAAAAAATTTATGAAAGTAGTTAAATCTATACAACTAATGAAATATATTTATCATGTAAAACATTTCAAGTGGTATATTTGTGTCTCCTTACAACAACCTATTTTGTAAATTGGAATTAGTATTAGACATCTAAACTGATTCCAAAGATTACATGAGGTTATTAATTATAGAAATTAACCATATTGAAGTGTAAAGATAACCTGTTAAGGGGATGATTTCAAAGGTGAAATCTTCTATAGATTTATATACTTCCTTGTTATATATGGAATCCTATATGAACTATTCAAAAGATTAGGGTTAAGGTTTGTTTTTTAGTTTCCAATCATGGTTTTATTTCATGATAAATCTGAATATTAAGAGGGAGTGACTATCTAAAACATAGTAAGACATTTGACTTTCACTTGATTTTTTTTGATATGTCTGTTCTTATTTTTTGATGGTTCCTATAGATTATTAAAAATATATTTCATTATCCCCTAAAAAGTGAATTTCAGAGTTGGCACCACATTATAGACATTAATTGATATATTGTAACACAAGACAGGTCACCCATTTTTAATTCCCCTACGATATCCTCAGTGGAAATACATATTCATAGTTTATGGATCTTTGCAATGAAAAACTAGAATTTCACCCTTCTCTCAAGGAAATAATAATAGAAGAAGGTGAGAATATTTTTTTTCTTAAAATCATAAGAGTGGATAAGGGAATATATTTTCCCTTAAAAAAATTCCCTTGTAATTATGGAATATAAACAATGGGGAGAAGACCCTACATTGACCTCTGAATTTATTTTCAGTAACGGGGAATGAATTGATACATTGAATTTGGACATGAAGTTAATATTTATAAAAAATAAAAAGTTGAAGATTGAAGTTCTATTTCTATTGTAGTGTTATTTTTCATTGATGTAGTTTATCCAATGATTGTTTTAAAGGTCCTTTATAGAGGTATATTCAATAAAAAAGATATGAAGGTGTTTCCTATGTCTTTGTGTAGTACATGATAAATATTAAGGTAGTTATGTTGTAATACGTAACTATATAGATTTTATGAGATAGTTGAAATACCTAAGTATTTTAGAACTGGTCCTTATGTAAAAATAAAATGATGATGTAGTAAAGTGTTACATAAAATAGTTTTGTGATCATTGAGTAGCTAGATAGATAGGGATATTTAGGATTTGTGATTTAAAAAGAAAAATATAGCTAATCTTATAGTGAATGAATCCATTGATGACTACGAATGTTGTATACTAAAATTAGTAAGGAAATAATTTTGGATGGTGAATGGAATTATTTAAAACTAGGGACACAATTATAAGGTACTTCGACGTATATAAATAATATAATTTGGTTGTTTACATGCATGAAAATACACTTATTGTAATATGAAAATATTTAGTAGCATTTTCAAAATTACTATAAATAATTGTGGTATTTTTTATATGAAGTGAATATTTTTTGATAATGTAGAGAGTGATTTGATGTTGATATGAATTAATTGTTTTTTATAGAATTCGAAGAATTTATATAAATAGTGAACCTTATAAACATCATAGGGTACATAAGAAACATCATAAAGATAATTTCATATGTTCAATTCATAGTGAGAAATTTAAAATTCATGAACCAGATGATATACTTTGTAAATTACAAATTGTCTTTATAATGTACCCTCATAAGTTACAATATCATCATAGGATATCCTTCATAGGGTAAATCTCGGATTCATAGGGTATACCATCAAAGGGTTCCATGATACTTCATAAGGAACACTAAACCCTATAATGAAACTATATAAGGTGTGAGATTAGCTGAATGTTTATATTTTTTCAAAGGCATGAACTCTATACACTTTACAGTGTACGTGGACATCATAGGGTGAATGAGATTTATAGGGTACAACAAATAGATATAATTTTGAGAATTCTAATAAATTATATAATTTAATACTCAAGAATGAAGTAATTTGATAATTTATTAAATTACTTCATTCATGTTCAAAAATAATAAAGCCTGGTTAATACACAAATTGACCTTTAATTAATGAATATTTAAATGATATGAAAATATATAGATCAATTTCTATACATTTGTGAGTTTCAAATGATAATATGTAAAGCGTAATAAATTTTATTAAAATGGGGTTAAAATAAAAGGATACAATCATTTGAACATTATTGATCTAAACACCATAAAATGAATTGTGATTCAATCCTTTTTTACTAAGAAGATCAGTTTGGATTTCATTGATAAGAAGATTGATGATTGATTAATTTCAGAGGCGATTATCTATAATTAAACATTGATGTTATAGATTAAATAAAATTTTAAAATAAATTTGATGATACTTGTTTAGTTCTTAATTATTCCAAATTCCTCAAAAGAACATGTGATTCAAGCTGGATAAGATTGTGATTGTGTAGTGAGGTATTCTAATAATTTATGTTTGAGAAGATCCCAGCCCAAAAATTTCATGTGTTTTATGATTTTAATATTTCCATGGAAATTGTTTTAATTAATGTTGATGTTGAAATGTTTTATTCAAAAAAATATTATGATGAGCCTACTGGTATAAAATGGAAGACTTATTTATTCTAGAGAAAAATGTGAAGTAGAAGAGAGATGGTATTGGTGGTGTTACAATAGAGACATACAGCAAAGTAAAAAATAATATCTTGTGGATCATGGGACTAACCCATATTAATATTTTTATGAATGTATAGAGTATCCTGGAGCATGAAAATGTGGTTTTTTTTCTACAAGATATATATAAGATATTTCAAATTATTGAAATATCCGAGGATCCAAAAATAAAGTGAGGGTAATCACACAAAACAATGGGTGTATAATCCATTCAATAATGTTGTTTTGTACTAAATAAAATATATTTCATGAGAAGATAATAATTTTATTGTGATATATTTAATCTCTATGTGATATGAAGATAAAAACCCACCAAAGAGAAGGAGGAGGAGGCTGAGGAGGAGGAAGGGGACTTGATACTATAATTAAGTAGATATACCATTTTTGTATAAAAGAATCAAAGAACATAAAGAAAAATAATTAAGTTTATACACCAATAACTTCAATACAAAATGATTAAAAAGTTTGATATATGAATAAAAAAATAGTTTTGATCAAGGCTGATGTGTAAGATGTTTTTTTGAATATCCAATGGAACTCAACGACCATTTAGTTTGAGTTGAGAGGATCCTGAAATAAATAATATAAAAAATCATAGAAATTTTGTTTCCTAGATTAGAATAATATGAAAAAACCTATTATTAAACAACTATATCAATTAAAACACTTGGTGTTGGGGAAGAAGGAAATCAATTTTTTTTGATGAAGTGATATCCCTGGGTAGATTTCCGATTAACTTAAAAATGGTTAGATGTATTACAAACTAGTCAAGGGGATAAAAATCATGGGATATTGTTTAAGATTTATTCATTTTAATAATATATTAAAGGATCACTTGTGTAATATAATGATGGTACAGTATGATAACATCCCAAAACACTATAATTTTTTGTTATGGTTATAGTGGAAAATCATGGACATTAACATACTCTGAATAAGATAGTGTATGTTTAACAAAAGTGGGTGAATCTTGTAAAAATGGATGTTCCATATTATCATACTTTAATGATTTATATATGGTTTATATACTATGTTAAATTAGAAAAATATCTTTTTATTAACATGCATGAGAGGTCTAAAATACCAAAGAGGCTAAATAGTTTTAAGAAAACATGGAATTTGTTAAATTTTAGGTAACAAATTTTCACCCCACTAGATTTTCTTAATATTATTGTAGGGAATTTTTTATTCCAACTTGTTTTAATCCCTTTAACAAAACATCAAGATCATTTTTAATTATATATTTTACCGTATATATTTCTTCAAAAACTAAGGTCCACTACATCACAATTGTTTATCCGGAACTTGATTATTTCAATGCCATACATTTATAAACATTGACTCCTAATAAATTGAAAAACAAAAGGAAGTATAATTATTCCCTAAGAGAATTCCACTATGTGTATGGATCCACCATAATAAGAACATTCCCTGATACCACTAATTAAGATCCCAACCACGGATCACTAAAAGTTACACCATTGGAACTTATGAAGGTAAAAAAATCTCTAGAACATTAAAAAATATAATAAACCAAGGACATTAATATAACACAAAATAGGATGTCAAGTCACACCCTAAATCACTAAATTGAGTCAATATCCCTCAAACACTCAAAAGTAACTCATAGAAAAAACTATCAAGAAAAATAAATTAAAATAATAAGAAGATATAATTGGATTTAGATGTTATTCATGTATAAATGGGATAACACTACTTCTTCCTTTAATTTAATGTAACATCCAATATTGAAATAACTATTGAAAAATAAATTACTTATGTTACTAATCATTGTACACATATACAAGTTCCCCCACCTGACTCTTACTGTGAGTCCCTGTCAGTCAACCATTCCACCACCTTATAAAATTTATGGGGGACTCATCATTGGAAATGGTAATCTCGGATTTTCTATAGTAATCTATACCTTGAATTCCAACCTTTAGTGAACTGAACAAGTTACACTTTTCATATATCTCGTGGCCCTTAAGTATAATTTTATTTTCTAAAAACCCCCATGTGAAACATTTATGTATCACCATTAATTACTTTTATCTATATCTTAACATCTGGTTATCCATCATATAGAACAATTAACACATCACTGATAGTTCCCCAAAGATAGCATATTCTCACCAACCTAACTCCATTTAAATTCCCCTGCTAGAAACTACTATTAGGTTATAGTAACATAAGTTCTTCAGTTTCACCTTCTGAACAGTGAGATCTAAAAACATGAAAGATTATTCAAATTTCCAAATAGTTTGGGAAAATACTAATGTATTGTGGTAGCCTATAAGGTCATTCATGGTTACCATGGGCTTAAAATTGTAAATTTCAATTGTATATTTTAATGAAAATACCAGGGTCCATGCCAAATAAGTGCCTCAATGATGCTTTTATATTTATTTATTATTAATTTTTTTGATAAAGTATAAAATCATGTTCATGATTAAAAATTAAAATAATATGTAAGTAAATAATGGATTTTATTGGGAAGAGTGTGAATTTTTTTTCTAGAAACAAATTAGGATGGGATAATTAACATTGGTCGGTGTTAATGAGGCATGGGTCTCAAAAATACATCAAAATCCTGTGAATGGTTTTAAAATCTAATGTCTATAAATATATTCCATAAAAACACTAATTTGAACACATTTTTTTTTAAATGATTATTTATTCTTCGTAGTTTACTTAAACATGTAAAATTATTTTTGATATTCTATTTATGCTCTATATTTTTGAAAACACATGTGAAAAAATAACGCAAAAAAGAAAACATGTCAGAAAATTTAACTTATAACCACATGAACACCTCCCCCATAATTATTTTTTTGGTTTTAATCTATAAAAACTCTATATAATGTTTCAAATTAAGTATATATTGTAACAATTTACAATTAATGAGTTAATAATTTATATAGATGAAATATGAGTGTTGTGTTGGAAGTAAAAATCATGTTTATATGCTCAAATTGATATTTAAATTTATCATAAATGGTTTCTCTCTTTATCATACATACAAATAATTAAATTAAAATTATTATTATACTAGAATTAAATATATAAAACTTTCTAAATGATTATTTTTTAGTGAAGATAATAGTAAATCTTTATTATCTATTATATATATGTTTATTTTTTTCCTCATAATATATAATAGAATACACCTTAACTTATAACTACCCTAAGAATAAATAAAATGAAATTAAATGCTAGAGATAAAGGTGTAAATTTTGGCATTTGACCACCCAACTAGGTGCAATATTTTTTATTATATGTAGTTGAACAATCCATTGTTCGCATCAAATCTAATGATGGGTTGAGATGTTTTGAGAAGAGATACCACATATTATTTCATCCACTGTTTTTTCTTCTTTATTTATTCTATATATCCAAACAAATAATATTTTCTATGTATCTATTGTCAATGAAACAAGTTGTATCTATATATTCTTCTTACTTATAGTGATAGTTTCTATCTAAGAATGATGAAAAAAGGTTATATGAGTCAACATTTTCTACTACATTTTTACGAGGTTCAATGTTTTACCCATTATATTTATCTTTAATTGTGGACAACACATCTAACGTAGGATGCAACTATATTTCTTCTAACCCATCCTCTATCTTTTCATCTTCCCCATCATTCTCACTCAGTAAATATACCACTAGTTTATAATAAATATGGTTAAAATGTGTAGAACCAATTTTAATATCATATTTAATAGATTATAAATGAAATTAGTTCAAAATACAGGTTCCCCAAAACATTATTAGCCGGTAGTCCTTATCCTTCTTAAATGACCACTAGAAATTATCATATTGAAATAGGTAGTGGTTATTCTAATTTTTTATTAAAATAACCCACTTACATTATGGTTCATTCATCCTCATTATCACTTAAAGTATTCACCCAAGATGATTATCTAATATCTTTAACATATGATCGATCATATTTAATTAATTTTCATTAAATTTAATTTCAAATTAATATATAGTAGGTCAATCTCCCTCAAATTGTTTAGTTTGGTTTATATTTTCTATTTGGATAGCCACCAAAACATGGATTGAATTGGGAAATGGTTGGTATTCTTTATTATTTTCCATCACTTCTTAGATCTAGTTTTCTATAATAGTGTATGAAAAATGTTCGACTAGTTAAGATAGCACTGATATCCCTTTTAAATCTATAAAAAATCATAAAATTGTTTAGATTACTCAGAAATTTACATTGATAATATCTCAAGGATTTCAACTTCAACCATTTGATTAATATCTCTAATAAAATATCTAAACTGATGTTCCTAAAAAGCATTGATAACTTCCTTCTTTTTTGGAATAATATAAAATTTTCTTTCAATGATGGTAAATCACATTATGTATTTTTTAAATGTTTTATTATTGATTTTTATTTTAAATAATAACAATGAAAAAAAATTTATAGGTGGTCACTCTACTTGAAAAAAGTTCCAAATTGATGAGAGGAATTTTTCATGATGTCCTCGTCAAAAAAATCCTCTTATATCCTAAAGGGATACACCATAGTAGAAAAAACGAGATGTTTGTCTCTCTAGAAGGATTATATTCACATGCATGTTCTACAGGTAATAATTTAATAATTACATTTAAATAATTATTAAATAGAGTATGAATATTTTGTGTTTTATTATGTGATCAAATAAAAATATTAAAAATTGTTTGAATCATAATTCTGAACCCACTTTTTGTTATTTTTTTATCTTTTATTGATAATAATGAATTCAATATGTGTTCATAAGATAATATTTTGACTTTTTAGTACCCAAGAAAGTATGATGAGAATATTTAGTGATTTTAAGAAGAAAGGATTCAATATATGATGAGTTTTGATGGTCAAATAAATATTAATCATCATTTTACTGCCTGAATTTGGAATTTTCCACATAGTTAATTCATACTAATGATTTTTTCAATATGAACGTAAATAAAAATTGAGATATTTCCTTTTGATATTTTATTGTATATCCAATAACAATGAAATATTTCTTGACATATTGGTTAAGTTAAATTGGTATTTCTAATAATACATGTAGATTAATTGTCTACTAAAAATTGGAAAATATATATTAAAGGATGATGATTTTTTCCATGATGGTTCTTGTGAAAAATTAGTTTAAGTAGAACTGAATAATTCAATTTATTTTATGTGATAAAAATAGTTCTTTGAGTATTAATATTTCTTAACATTATATCTGTATAAAGTAGTTCAGAAGCTGGCAGAGATTACCGAATAATTAATGCGAAATAATATTTTGATGATGTCCCAACCATATAAATATCATGAATAAATGATAATATATATACATGTGTATCTCTCAAATCCTAACACTGTAAAGATACTGAAATGAAGCAATATTAAATGTTTCATTGATTGGAAATCAGTTATGTTTATGTTTTCTATTTTATGGAGTTCATACAAGTTCCAAATGCATGGAAAATTGATCTGAAAATATTTATGAAAATTTGATAATCTTATGAAGTTATTTGAAGTTTTGTTTATTGATTTATATATATGATGATATTTTTGAAATGATTCGATATGGTTAGAGGTGAATTTTTTAGGTTTTGGAGTAATAGTTTGCTAAAGAAATGATAAATGATTATATACATAAGAATCATTTTAAATATTCCCTAAATACATAAGGGTGACTATAATGGTAATCTAGATAAATAGTATTCATGATAATTCTCCATTATATATTTAAGTGTGAAAAACTCAAACATAATGGTAAAAAACCTATAAATACGGGTTGATATAATTTTCTAGTTGATACGTATGAGTCATGTCATTATGGAGGAGCTATAGAATAGTATATGGGAACTATGTGACTCTAAATATGACTTCAATTATAAAATATCATAGTAATATCCAAGATTATTCAAAATAATCTGAAGATACTAAATATCATATATGATATATCATAAGTTATATAAGAAGATTCCAAAACATAAAAATTTTAAAAAAATGGAAAATTAATGGAAATCACAATCACATAAAGATATTTTAGATAAAACATTTGATTATAAAAATGTTATGTGATATTTATGATTTTTTAGATTCAATATATGATTAAAAAAAATTATGTGATACACTTCAATTGATACGAAATTTTTTATTTCTCATATAAGGCTATTCCCTATTCCAAATATTTTATTTCAAGAAGATGTAATCAGAAAGACGATTAATCCTAATGTTTCATTACCAACTCTTTTGTTATTCAATTATTATTATTAATATTATAATCATGATTCGATCCATATAATTTTGTGATGAATATTGTGGGAGAAGAATGGGGTTTTATAGTGAAGAGGATAACCATGTCATAGTGAGCTATGCAATGAGATTAATGATGATTCCATGCATCGATAGAAGATTCCATACTATAGTGTTATTGTTTTATGGACTCAAATTTTATACGTTTTTTATGCTCAGTGTAATGTTTCATCCAAATATTATATATATTTTTTCCATCCCAAATATATTATGATGATGAGGCATGTATGAATTCAAAGAAAACAATGAGTAGCAATTAATGTGAATTATCAAAAATATGAAAAGTGTGTATACACTTATAAGAGAGTTAATAACATTATTGATAGGATCTTAATGATATTATAAGATTTATTAAATGTAATTTATTATGTATATTTTACAATGAGAATATTTCTATACTGTTATTGTAGGAATATTTTATATTAAATTATAAAAATAATATTAGAGTGATAATTTTGATATTATAAAGAGATAAAGAAGGTGAAGAAGATGAAAAGAGAATAAAAGATACCCAAAATTATAATCATTGAATATATCTTAAATACTAAAAAATGGAACAAAATCCATTATAAAAAATATAATCTTGTGTATTGAAGAAGATGTAAAAAATAAAATATAAAATTTGATGTTTTTGTTGATTTATATATCAATAATTAAAAAATAGTGAGTATATTAGCCTATGATTCCTATTTATCTTATAGATCATAGAATAGTTAGATAAATATATGATTTCTATATAGTAGGGGAACTCACTTTTTGATTTCATCATATGAAGGAAATCGTTTAGAACTAATAAATCTAGAAAATAATCGTGCTTACTGCTAATCAAACTTTTACATTAGCTAACTGATTTATATTTTTGAAGAGGAAGGATAGGTTTTGGATAATTTTGAAGAACAATATGGAAGTGCTTTCATGTTACCTAGTTTTTACCTGGATAACATTTTAAGGACATTCCCTTTGTTAATTTTCAGCTTCATAATAAAATAGAATGTGTGGTGAGTTGGTTATTAGCCACTATACACTATGAATGTAGTCGTCCACATTACATGAAACCCTCATTAATCAAAATTTTCTATCAATGATATGGTTCCACCTAATATTCCAATCTATAATATATGAAGATTTTATGAGTTTGATGGTTTTAATTTATATTATAAAGTAACCATAAAGTGATTAATTATAGAGATGCATCTATTATTGATAAGAATTATACATCTTCCAATACTCTGAAAAATACACAGAATAAGGATATGAAGATATTAAAATGGGCATACCATGTAATAAATTGTAATAAAATCCAACTGCTATGTGCTAAAATCATGATGATAGTAGATCTATTATGGCTATTGATGGTTTTTTTGAAAGATATTGTTGCATAAAGATGTACAACAATTCTATCGAAGGTTATTCAAAGCCTTAATATGGAGATGAGGTAACTGTAATCTATTATCAAAATTATATTCTCAAAGAACCAACAATATATAGGTAAGATCATATATATAAAGAATTAAATTTGAAATAAAATTATAAATCTGGTACATACTTTGATGAAATCCTAAAGGAGCTACCCAAAGATGAAGCTGCTTTAAATTCTCTCTCTTTTAATTATTTTCATGAGGAGATTACCCCTTGAGAAAAAAATATGAGAGGAAGTAAAATTCATTTCTAAAAAATGAAACGGTGTCCAAAAATCATGCTAAAAAAGTAGGATCCAAAATTATTTGGAATTTTTTGGTAGAATAAAAATTTTGTATATTTGAGATGGATTTTCAATAATAAATTCAAGTGAAAAATGAATCCATGAAAGGGTTCAAAGATAATTTTCATGAATTAGATGAATAATTTTTTTATCATTGATGTAAAGAATGTTTAGTTGGAAGTCAAGGAAAAAAAGATTTAAGGATCTTGAAAAATCAATGATAGATAATATAATTTTTCATGAAGGTTATGATAAGAATATTAAGATATTGATAAAGGAGTTTAAATAAATGGTGATATCTTTTAAGGATGAAAGAAATATATTCAACCTGAAGTGTCAATAATTAGAGGTCAAATTACTAAACGTCGGGATTCCACAAGTAGAATACTCACTAGACATTGGTAAAATAATTTATGCTTTAAATATCTCTAAGAAGATATTTCTTATAGATGTATCCATTACAAAGAAGTTCCTAAAATAATTCTCTCATAAACCCATTATAGAAAAAATAAAAAGTACCATATACTGTAAAAAATTATCATTATGATAATTATATTTCCATTCAAATAATAGGTTTCAAATAAAAATATATATAAATATTATTGAGGAAAACTGATCAGGAGCCCACTACAACATTAAAGGTGGTTAAGAGAATAAAAAATATTTTCAATTGAATTAATCCCAACTAAAGGATAAAATTCATCAAAAATTACAAGGAACCAAATATGGATAGAATAATTTTCAAATTAAAGAACATGGGTTATTTTCTAATTCCCATATTGTGATTGTATTGGGAATAAGGAACTTTATTTTTTGTATAATGGGTAAACTCATAGAAGAAAAAATAATCTTACTTCAAGGGGATAAAAGATGCGGTTTGGAAAATTACATAGAAGTTCAACAAAAAGGATAAGTCAAGCTCGAATACATTTTCATTCATGGATATTCTATATGAAAATTTAAATAGGATTGGTCAAAGTAATGGATCATCGGCCTTAATCAACCATGCAGTAATGAAAAGTTTAGAAAAAATTAAGGCCATAAAAATTGATATGAAATCAAGATAATGAAGTTCTATTTTCTTTCTAAAAAAGAATCTTGTTCAACTAAAACCCAAAAAACCCCCAAGAAGTATGTTATTATAAAAAGATTATTTCCTTACCTTTATGAAATTAAAAGACACATCATGTACTTTTTCAAACAATACATAAGTTTTTTGGTTCAATGGAGGAATGATATGTCTCTAATGTAGTTAATAAATATAAAAGACAAACAAGATAATTGTTTTTGTGGAAGAAATCCTCAAACAAGACTTTCCAATATTTAATAAAATAATGATTCTGCAGAAACCATGTGAAAGAACTAATCACAAATACCACATTCCTAAAGAATATATAATTATTTGGCTAAACCAATGGAAAATTGAAATAAATAATAAAATGTCATAAGATACTAAAAATTATAAATTGAATCGAGAAAATACACATTAAGAATAAATCTAATTTCATGAGTTGTTTTCAAAAAGTGATGACCCAATGGTTTATTAAGAACTATGTTGAAGGTGAAATTATGGTAGACTCAATTCCAATGGATTGTTTCAATATGTTACCAACTCAAGAATAAATTCCAATAAAGATGAATCTTTCATTAAGAGGCTCATATTCCTTGGTGGATAATATATACAATAATATATCACAAAATGGGGTTTTTTAGCAAATAAGTATTATTATAATACCTATAAGGACTCATGTCATCAAAAACAGAATAAAAATTATGATGATTTCTCATAGAATTATATGTGATAGTATTGGACTATCTTTATTGAGAAGTAACTCTCATCTTTATTTTCCACACTGATGAGAACATGATAACAACATTATTCATATATATAGAATTTTTATTCAATCCATGAATGTAATTGAATGTGATACTAATTTTAAGGGGGAGAACTAAAAGAGAAAACTATACTATCAATTATAGATAAAAAATTAAAAAAATTCATCATAGGAGTGGTACAAAAATTAGAATCTGAATGTTTATTTGATGAATATATCAGTATTTGTGAAGAGGAACTTGAGTGTGTCACTTGAGAGGGGGATTTAATAAAGATTACTATAAGTTAATATTTCACGAAAATATAAAATTTGGTATGATATCCTATGAAAAAGGCAATTTTGATCTGGTATTATATCCTAAATTTATTATGTGTGTCATTTTTTGTCTAATTTAGTTCCTCGTGTTTTTTACATCAAACATTACTCACATAGAATTAGAGTGAAAAAATTGTTGGAACATGGATTTAAGTAAAATTATACCACCCACTATCAAGATCCATTGGATTTATTATTAATAAGGGAGGGAGAGAAGAAAATAAAGAATACATATTGATATATAATTTCTATATCAGTATTAATAAAAAATGTAAAAGATGAGATTGTCAAAACCACTTGGTGTTATGTTATATTTTTTTCTAAAAATTATTTTTCAATATGTGTTGACAAGATAATCATTAATGGAATTTGGAGAGCCTATTATTTTTTGTGAGAATAAATAATAAAATACTAAAGCATGGTATCAATATATGTCGAGTTATGAATGTTGGATGATGATTTATGGTCACATTGTAGCTTGGATTTAGAAATCTATTAAGAACCAATTTATGATAAATATGTTCTTAAATGATGGGAAAAAATGAGATGAAACCGTTAGATGTTTTATTGGATATCTATTCACATTGAAAAGAATATTGATTGGTTGGGTATGATGATGAAGTACTGCTAATATTTCATGGAGTCCATTTTCCTTCTAAATGAGAGTAAATCTGGAAGAAAGTGTGAGAAAGATAATGCTTCAAGGTTCATGTGTATAATAGAATTAAGAATATCTATGTAATTTTTAGTATTTTATGTGTGGAGAACAGTTTCTCATAATTTTTATATTTCTTAACATTATATCTCTATGAAGAAGCTAAGAATTTGACTGATTGCATAGTATAGGAAAAATTGCATAGTATTTTTATGAAGATGAATCCCTATAAATACCATTCATAAGTAATTTTCTGTATATTATTATATAACTCAGGTGATGTCATGATTAAGAAATTTAATTGAAGGCAACATAAATGTCACATTGACTAGAAATCATTTTGTTGACATTTTACATTTTATAAAGAGTATTCTTGTATCAAGTGATTAGAAAATTGTGAGACAAATATATATGAAAGGTGGATAATTCTATAAAGTTATTATATTTTTTTGAGATGGATTTAAATGGATCAGGATCATTTATAATTATTTTATATGCATCTAGATATATGGTGGGGGTTTATAGAGTTATAAGATTAAAACAATCCATAAAGAACATTGTATATAAGAGTCATTTTAAATTTTCACTGAATACGTATGATTGAATTTGACATTACTCTATATATATTAGAGTCACATTAATTATATAGTACATGTGTAAGTGTACATAACTCCAATTTAAGGATAAAAACCTATATGTTAGGGTACACATAATTTTTCAGTTTATATGTATGAGTCATTCTATGGTAGAAGATATATAAAGGAATACATGGGAGCATCATGAGAATAACTTTTATTTCATGATGATGAGTAGAGTTACCCCACAATGAACAATGAAATGAGATGAGTTATGGTTTCATGCGGTAACAAAATGTGTCGCATAACAATGTTTTGTTTTATGGAATAAAATTTTATATTCATTCATAGTTAATTGTAATGTTTCACTATAATGTTCAATAATTTTTTTCATTTATATGTGTATTATAGGGATATTGTTTTGTGTAGTTTTAATTGAATGGTCTGTGATAAATATGAATTATCACTAATAATAAATGTAGGTTGAGATTTATGAGAGAGTCCAAGATATTATTGATAGGATATTAATGATATTATTTAACTGATTAAATGTTGGAAATTATAAATATTTTAGAAAGAAAATATCACACTACCATTATTCATGGAATATTTAATTTAAATTATGGAAACAATATCCAAATAATAATTATGATACTATAAAGATCTATATAAGGTTATGAATTTAAAAAGAGATTGTGAGAATGTAAGGACATAGACCCCAGTTTCCTAAAGTCGGTGTCGTATATTAATACATGGGTATGTTGAAAAGGATATCACATCCCAAAAGACCTAATAGTTTAGTAGTTTTGGAAAACCAGATTCAAACTTAAGATTTACATTACAACATGAAAGCAATAAAACAAAATTGTAACTCCATTGGAAACACACGTAAACTCTTAGATTATTCTTACAGGTCAATCATAATAAAATTTATCTTCACATCCTAAGGAAAAATATACCATAATAAAGGGTTGGGATAAGATGATCAATAAGTGTATGTAATATAGTGGAATTTGTCATAAACATAATCATTAGGCATGGTAAATAATAAAAAAACATGAAATTAAAAATATACTTGAGAATAATATACCAGGAAAAAAGATGATTACATAAATCCATATAAATTACCTGAAGAGAATAAAATTTAAAACTGAATATTATACAAGTTGAATAATCACATGGTTTATCAATTACTATTATCATAATATGGTAGTACATAATTTTGGCCATCTAAAACATTTTGTCAATGCATCAACCAACACACCTGAAAATTATAGGATATGGCCTTGGCCAAAATAGAATTATATTTAGTCTCATGAGACCTACTGATGCATCAAAGGGCCATAGAATTCCCCACCCATAACTTTTTGAGTCTAATTCAGTCCCCATATTAATGGGGTTAAACATAAACATCATATACATATGTAATGTTAATAACTTTCCCCAATCTATAAACACAATTACTAACCATTCTTAATTGCCTGTTTAATGGGATCAAGATAGAATATCCACAGTCACATTGATCACAAACCATTTAAGAAAATATTTTTGATGAATAACATAAGATATTAACCTCAATAAGCCATAATATTCAATAGATAATTTTAAATAGACAAAGATAATTTAATAAAATCATCAAGGGATTTTTGAAAGAAATACACTTTTATATTGAAAAGAAGAGTTATTTTGAAAAAATAATAACATAAAACCAGAGATTTACTAAGTTATTTTTTACTTTATTAAATGATTTATTTCAGGAAAATAATGGTGGCTTAAATTATATTTTATATTTCACTTAGAAATAGTTAAGAAATCAGGAAATTCCTTTTAATCGAGCTTTCTTATCGTGATGAATTTAGAAGGGAACCGTTATAAAACATATATTTTCTACATAAAAAAGATAAAATGATAATAATAAACGATTTTGAAATGTATAAAAATATTTTATAAGAATTATATAAATGAAATGGATTATTACATTAGTTTATAGTAGAAGTAAGCACAACCAAAATGAAAATGAAGGTTCAATAAAGAAACCCTTACCCTATGTCCCAATGAGTTCTTCAATTGAACTTAACATCAAGTATAATCAAATTAAATCCATTAATTAACTATTTAAAGACCTTATCTACATTTATTTTATTTATTATAATTTTATTATGTTTATTTATGGATTTTCCTAAGAGTTATAAGATACAGTTTTATTACTTGGGAGGCTTTGCTTCCATGGTTTTCATGATCGGTATACTTGTATATGAGTATGAAACTTCATGTGAAAGGGTTATAATTCTACATAATTGAATTTATATGATATTAATGAAAATATTTAAGTGTAAATGTTTATATATATATATATATCATTTATTTATATGGTATTTGTAACACCCCAAGATTTCATAGTAAGTTATTTTCTTTAAAGTATTTCAATAGCTTGCGCTACACGTAACACCAAGTTTGAGCGCACCACGACTTACCAAACTAGTCGTTTAAAAGAATTTATGAATAGTATTAACTTAATCTTGAATTTTATATACTCCATATAATTTTAGAACTCATATTATGTGTTTATTAAACATAATATAAGAAAAAATTCATTTTTTCAGATAATAGAAGTATTTTTCAAAAAATAAAATTTTACCACCATCTAATGGAAAACCCTTATTAAAACCAATATTTGACACTTTTATATATTCAATGTAATTAAATTAAATTCTTCTTTATAATCGGGACATAAAAATCTATTTTAAATAAATTTTTGGTACTTTTCTGATGACATTCATATTTTGAATATTGAAAAATACTAAATTTTAATTGAAAATCACTTTTTTTTCAAAATAATTTATAGAGTTAAATTATGTATTTGAATGCTTTGAAAGTATAATTATATTATAATTTTATCATTTAATAAAATTTATGTCATTTTAAGTAATTTCACATTTAAATTTGACATAAACACAAGTCAAACTTTTGATAGTTTTTACTTTTTAAAAACCCACTTTTCTGTTTCGACAACGGGAATTAATTTTAAATTAATTAATGAAACTTCTAAGTTTTTAATTTGGTAAAATAGAATTAGTTTTTTAATTCTTAATATCATAATTATCTTAGGGTAAAATTTTGGTATTATTATGAAATCATTTAATTTTTTACGAATAGTGAAAAACACTACGTTATAGTTTAAAACCAAACTTTTATTTAAATAATTATTTATTTTATTTAAATTTATTATAATTCCAAATAGATATATAATACCTAAATATGTTCAATTTATGTCACTGGAGTCATTTTATTAAAAAATTATATGAATAAATGTTTATTGAACTTCTTACGGTCTTTTACCCACCTTTTAGGAGCATTTTCAAATTTGCATAAAAACTAATTTTACCACTTTTGTGAGTGTAATTTCAAAAACATGAGTGAAATGGTTGAAATAATTATGTAAAATTTGACTAAAGAGGATGAAAATAATTTTTTGTGAATAGTAACTTTTGACTTTTATTTACCACGGTTAAAATTAAATAGGGTAATTTAGGGTAAAAATGATATTATAGTTACCCTAACACATGTCCTGATTCTATTTGATAAGTGTAATTAGAAAAAAACCACCTTAGTAATAATATTTGATCTTCTTTGGTCCACTTGGATTAGATTAGGTCATTTATTATTATTTTATTAAAAGATGAGTTAAAAGAGTTAAATTTAAAGTTTAATAACTAATGTATTTTTAATATAGGTTTATACATAAGATAAAATCATCTATAAATATTCATTTGAAAGATAAAAATATTTCCTAAATTATGCAATTTTATTTATAATTATTAGACATTTAATAATTAGATTTATTTATGACACAATGATGATGCAGTAATTACCTTATTAATGAAAGATTAAAATAATTGAAATTATAAATATACAAATAAAAGTAATTTGAGACTTTTGATGAATTAAAGTAATTTTCTAGGTTAATATGAAATTTTACAGTTGATTCAATAATTTTTTTTGAATTAATCACGCTGTTATGATTTTCACAAATATCAAATACTAAATAATGTGAAAATTGAGATAAATGAGTTTTTTAAAAAAATACTATATTATTGGTTGATATAATATTCCTAAAAATATAAGGCTCGTCCAAAAGGATTAAATAATTTTATATATGTCATTAATGAACTACTCGAGGTTCTCTTGAATGTTTAGATTATATTTTTTAACCATACAGTGTAAGAATACAAGAAGACACGGTAAAAGATATACTAATTTACTAAGAGTTAAATCTAAATGATAAGGTTAAAATGGTAATCTAAACTTGTCTAAAAACTATTGGTTGTGGGAGTTTTGTCCCATACCCATCTTATTTTTTAAATAAATTATTTTTGATCCATTAGAAACCCAATCTGATTTTATAATAAAATAATATTTCAAGGTTTCTCTAAAGTGACCATCACCTCTCTTAAAAAAGGGTGCTTCCCCTTCTATTAATTTGACACCTCCAATGCCATTTCTCTCATCCATACACTACCCAAATATCCTCCCAACTTCCCTTAAAACAACCAAGAGTCAATTCTTTGATCAGAAATACAACCTATGGAGCCTTTTTGATCACCTCAAAAGGAAACACCTGAGGAAGAGGTAATAATTTCCCCACCCTCTTTCAAGTTCATTTCTTCTTCCACTTCCTCTTTATTTTTTTGTTTATATACCAAAATAATAACTCCAGTACCTTCTAAATACTGTGAAGTTATTATAAATATGGTACAACCATATCCGTTATTCTATCCATCCTATAAATGAAAAAGTCACCATACGTGCGTACGTACGACTTACCGTCTCCATGTCGTGGTGTAGTTTGTTATTCAAAAACTTTATTATTTGTATGGGTATAATAATGACTATAACTAATGTAAATAATAATTATAACATGATAATGATTCACTGTAAATTATATACCATCTAATCACATACGATTTCACCATCAATATAATGATGTTGTCGCTCGTGCATACATATGGATTACCGTCTCCACGAACGTGATGAGATTCATTCCCCATCATAATCATTATAGAATAATTTTCATTTTATGATTAAAAATAATGTTTTTGAACATATTATAATTATTTATATGACTAAAATAAATCATATCCATAACAAATATGGCTTACATAACCAATTATATAAAGGAAACAAATCAGTTAACACCAAAAATGATGATACAACTGAAATATTTTTAACAATGAAATATTAGAAGATCATATATGATATCATATTTATGTATTTGGTTATTGTATAATTTAATAAAAAAATTCACCATTATACTGGAGGATAACCTACCCTATACTAAGGAAAAGTACAAGGTAAGGGTTTCTTATCTGACTTTTAATTCTGTGAGATTTCCATTGTTCGCCCCTTATTTATTACATATGGTGTATTGTGTACTGCCATTTGATATATGTCATCGTGATTAACTTTATATTCATGGTATTATATGATTCATTTGGTGGTTATTATATTTTTCCATATGACTCGATTGATTAAATCATGGCAAGGGGTTTTAATGTCACTTCTTATTTCTATGAGATTCATGCTATATTGCCACTATTTCCTTTTGTGTGGTGTATGTACTGCCCATGATTGAATTACTTATGTAATATAGTTTAATTTATTTTTATTTACATCTTCATTATATGATATTTCTTTCATGGGGTCTATGTTTCGTAATTCACCAAATCAGTAAGAGAATTTCTAATTTCGATTTCCACTCATTGGGTTTTCACAAACATCATTGATTATTTTACTATAAGATTATGTGTGAAATCACAATTTATTTATTTTTGTAGTAATTTACACTCCCCTTTGTGTGGATATTCATTTGGTACACATAATCACTCTATTGATAAATTCTTAAGTCATCGATATGAATTTGATAAGAGTAATCTTAACTCAATTTTCATTCATTGAGTTAAACATACATGTCATTGTTGTTGTTGTTACAATAATATATGGGATTTTCCTCTGATTTATTTACCCTAAATATCCGAACCATATTTATTGTATTTACATTTTTCACACATAATTATGTCATTGATTTATCTTTAACCTATGAATATGGTCTTTATAAAGGATTTTATCTCAACTTACATTTCATTGAGACTTGTTTGTTGTTACGCACCAATTACCTTTTATTGGGTGTATATACTGTACTTAGACATAATTTATCATGAATCACTTTATTCTCATGATATTATTATGTTTTTATTACCTCAAATATTTGGATTCAAGCGTCTCTCATTTGGTTAGGAACTCTTACTAAAATATCATTTTATAAGTTTTAAAAACATATTCTTCTAAATCTTTCTCTTTAATGTAAAAGTTTTAAAATTGGTTTAAAGGATTTATTTATATGGACATTAATGATTTAAAATGATAATTCCTTTCAAAATTTTAAAATTGGTATAGGACACTTTGATTCAAATATATATTTTAAATAGCTTCTTGATAAATAGTGATACTTTTAAATGTTATCAACAAAAAGCCGGATATTTCTCTCAAATAGTTTCAATGGTTATTTTCATCTATATAAATATCATTCATTATTCTTGATTGAGGATAATTTATTATAATAAAATATTCTTATATTGTATTAAATGAGTTATGTTTGACTATGTATGTGATATTTTTATACCATTCATGGATTATGGTTAAAGTGTTGACATTTAGTATACTAGTTTAATAAAAATGATTATGTTATGATTCATCATTTTCATATGAGGAATGAATTGGACCTAGTAAGTGATGAGTGGAGCCCTCTATAGATCCCCGATGCATCGGTATGTCTCATGAGACAAATTAGTGTCTTGGCACAAGACCTTGACAAAATTTTATTTTTAGTCTTGGCACAAGGCATTGACTATGTGGTTATGAAGTCTGGAATTATGCATTCCATCATTATGAATTTGGATATTGATATTAAATGCGATTATTCGACTAGTAGAATATCCATGTGAATAATAAAATGGAATTATTTGATTTATCCTTGCCATATTATGTTGAAGATTAAGTTTAAAAGGATTGTGTTCTAGTCTTATACATTGCCTTAAATGTTTGTTCTTATAAATGATAGTTTCCTCTATATTTTTATCCTTACTGAGCATCTGATCTTGCCCCTTTATTATGTTTTATTTATCCCAGGATGAAAAGATGTATATTACAATTAACCTACAGGAATAGGCTAAGGGATATAAGAGTTTTCAAAGGGGACACAATGTTGTTTTTTTATTTCATGATGTAATGTAAAACATATGTATGTATCTATTACTTCCAAGGCTACTAAACTGATCAGTCTTTCTGGACATTATTACTTGTATCATGGAAATGTTTTTTAATAACGAACTGACTCTGGGTAACTGGGTTGGGGTGTTACAGTTGGTATCAGATGATTTTTAGTAAAAACCATAGAAGCTAGATTTAGAAGAAAAACTCTGATTTGGAAACACTACCCTAAGATAGCCATTGAGGAATAGTATATAAGAACATCCAAACATTTTGGTAATGTAAATATTATGTGGGTTTTCCAAGTAATACATCTCTGTTTGGATACGAATAGGTAGAGGCGGCTCTGGCACAGATGTTCCTAGGAGTGAAAACTCTGACAAGGAGTTTCAGGCTTGACCCGAGGTATCCTCTTACACAACAACGGTCCTTACTGCACTCTCGGTTATGAAACTCTCATGGGTTATGCTTACGATTATTATAATTTTCGTTACAAACTAATTTTAAGGATTTTAATATAAGATGAAAATAAATAATCATGGTTAATCCTAAGGTGTTTTAGATTGATAATATGGTGTTATGATATTCTCTAAATGATCTTATGACACATATTATGCTCTCTTGTATTGTTCAACGGCAGAATTCCAGGGAAGTCATATTAACATTGAGCATGATGTACAAGGTGGGAAAGATGGTTGAAATGAGAAAAGAAATGGATTGTTGATAGGTTTAAAATATATCATGTTCATTCCAAATAATTTTTCCAAAAATATGATCAACAACATATATATTTACCAACTCCTGAACTCAACAAAGAAGATAAAGTTGATAAATTATAAGAGCTCCAGCAGTGGAGACCTTGGAGAAAAAAAAGCTCAATTTCCATCATGAAAGAAATCAGAAAGGAGAAAACTAGAAAAGTGTCTCAATGAAACAAATAAATGATTTTTGTGTGGGAAAGAAAGAGATAAAGTAAAGAATTGCCATGGAAAAATGATGAGTACTATGGAATAAAATAAAAATTATCCCAACAATCCATTAAGAGTAGTGTTTCGTAAATGTAGGGGACCTGGGAATTACCTGATTGAATGACCTATTATTTAGGATAACCTCTTGGTCAAATGAGAACCTATGTGGAAACAAATTAATGGTGAAATGTTTAAAATTATTAGTGCTCTTTGTTGATGGGATTACTTTGGATGACTTTTCTCCTATATGTGTAACCATGCATTTTGTTATGTGAAAATGCTATTTTGTGAAAAATTATATTTTCTATTATAGTTATAAATATCAATTTTCATTTATATGATCCTTTAATTTGAGGAAATTACATGTTATTATATTTTGGGATGAAAACGCGAGGTATGAGATAAAGTTTGTGGTGAAATTATATTATGGTTATTTTGAAGATTTTTTATCATTTTGGGAATGTTATAAAATATAGTTTTTGAAAAAGGATAACACACAGACTGTGTGATAACCCATAGCGTCAGACAAAGCTACAGGAATCGAACCCACAACCAGAGTGCGATTGGGATTTTTCGCCTACCACTGGACTGTGTGAAGTCCCTGGTTAGTGTAACTAAATCTTTTTAGTAAAATGATTTTATTGATCAATAATAATTTTATTTATGATCTTATGTCTCATCAAATGGATATCCTTAGTATAGGAAAATTATTTGGTGATTAAGTGATTAATGTTATTTTAGAAGACGTTCGCTTTTTTGGGAACACTATATGCCCAAGGAAAATAGAATACAATGATATTTCATTTGAGGAGTAATGGTGGATTTTTATTTATAGCGATTTGGGTTATTTATGGAAATGATTAACCTATAATAAAGAATATTTTATTAGGTTAATTACTTTTAGTATGTGACTTTATGAGTAGTTGATGTTATTTGGAGATACAAGATAACATGGAAGACTATGTAATCAAATTATTCTACATTTTTTGTTTCAATATTTTTTTGGATTGTATTGAAGGATTTTTAGCACAATTGTTTATTGAATGGTATTTATTGAAATTTGCATATTGTTGGTTTAATTTTAAAAATTAAGATTAATATTTCATTCTCTAAAGGATTATCCTTTTTGGGGATCATCTGATCTTGTATTAACCATTTTGGTTTTGGGTAGCCTCTAAAGGCAAATTAAATATATTGTTTATCCTTTTTGGATCATGTGATTCTCTAGAAGTTGATTCTAGTGCTTTGGGTGTGACCAATTCATCTTGAATACTCATCTTTTGATAAAAAGATGAGTTAGTGGTAGAAATTTATTAAAGGATGAAACTCTACTTAAAAAGTTAGTATATATCTTTATGTTCTTAATCAATCTCATAAAAAAATTCCTCAATATTATGAAATGGAACTTAAAACAAAAAAATGTTCTCTGTTTACTTTTCCTACTAGGAAACTAATGAATGTTTATCCCATCACAAGTTTATGGTTTTATTGCTTTTAACTTTATCCTAATCATGTTTTCTATCACTCTCCATCAGAAGTTGACACTAATTTTATCTTTAATATCCATGTTTTCTTACATGGAATCCTAGTATGGGTTATCTCGGGGGACCTTTGTACTTCTCTTTCTTTCTTTTAAAGTGATAGCTTTATTGAATCTTTTTTCAATGCAGGAATTTCAAAGAAGTTCCCAAGCCGAATTTTAAAATTTAGAGGACAAAATTTCCAATAGGGGGAAGAATGTAACACCCCATGATTTAATAGTATGTTATTTTCTTTAAAGTAATTCAATAGCTTGTGCTACATGCAACACTGAGCTTGAGCGCACCGTGATTTACCTAACTAGTCGTTCAAAAGTAGTTATGAATAGTATTAACTAAATTTTGAATTTTATATACTCCATATAATTTTTTAATACATATTATGTGTTTCTTAGACATAATATAATAACAAATTCTTTTTTTCAGATAAAAGAAGTATTTTTCAAAAAATACATTTTTACCACCTTCTAATGGAAAACAATTTTTAAAACCAATATTTGACACTTTAATATATTAAATATAATGAAATTAAATTCTTCTTTAGAATTGGGACATAAAAATTTATTTTGAATAAATTTTTCTTACTTTTATGATTACTTTCATATTTTGAATACTGAAAAATACTATATTTTAATTGAAAACATCTTTTTAATCGAAATAATTTATAGGGTTAAATTATGAATTTTAATGGATTTAAAGTATAATTCTATTCTAATTTTATCCCTTAATACAATGTAGGTTATTTTATGTAATTTTACATTAAAATTTGACAGAAACACATGTCAATATTTTGATAGATTATACTTTTTAAAAACATAACATTCGGTTTCAAAAATGGGAATTAATTTTCAATTAATTAATGAAAATTTAGGGTTCTGAATTTGGAAAAATAGAATTCATTTTTGAATTCAGAATATCAAAATTATTTTAGCATTAATTATTGGTATTTTTTCAAAAACATTCAATTTTTGATGAATAGTGAAAAACACTACATTATAGTTTAAAACCAAACTATTATTTGAATAATTATTTATTTTATTTAAATTTATTTTAAGTAAAAATAGATATATAATACCTATAAAATTTGAATTTAATTCATTGGTGATATTTTATAATAAAATTAGATGTATAAAATCTTATGGAACTTTTTACCATCTTTCACCGACCTTCTTTGAGCATTTTCAAATTTGAATAAAACTTAATTTTACCGCTTCTTTGAGTTGAATTTAAAAATACTGAGAGACATGGTCAATATAAGTATGTAAAATCTGGTTCAATGAGATTAAAATATTTTTTGTTGATTTGTAACTTTAGACTTTTATTTACCACGGTTAAAAGTAAATAGGGTAATTAAGGGTAAAAATGATATTATAATTACCCTAACACAAGTCCTACTTCAATTTGATAAGTGTAATTTGACGAAAAACAACCTTAATAATATAATATGACCCTATTTGGACCACTTATATTAGATTATTATAGTTATTACTATTTTATTTAAAGAAGATTTAAAAGTGTTAAATTCAATGTTTAATAACTAAAAAAATTTTAATATAGGGTTATTGATAAGATACATTAAACTATAAATATTAATTATAAATCTAAAAATAATTCCTACATAATTTTATTTTATTTATAATTTTAGCTATTAATTAATTAAATTTATTTATGACACAATGGTGATGAAGTAATTACTTTATTAATGAAAGAATAAAATAATTGATATTATAAATATCCAAATAAATTTAATTTGATACTTTTGATGAATTACACTAATTTTCTAGATTAATATGAAATTTTAGGTTTGATTAAATAATTATTTTTGACGTAATCATTCTGTTATAATTTTTAAAAAAACCAAATACTAAATAATATCAAAATTGACATAAATGAGTTTTTCAAACAAATACTATATTATTGGTTGATATAATATTCCAAAAAATCTAAGGTTCGGCCAAAGGAATTAAATAATATTATCTTTGTTATTAATTAACAACTTGAGGTTATCTTGGTTGTTTTGAGTTATTTTATTAACAATATAGTGTAAAAATACAAAAAGACATGGTAAAAGTTAAACTAATTAACTAAGAATTAAATCTAAAAGATAAGGTTAAAATGGTAACCTAAACTTGTCTAAAACCTATTGGTTGAAAGATTTTAGACCCATACCCAATTTATCTTATAAATAAATCATTTTGGAGCCATTAGAAACCGAAAATTATTTTCTTATAAAATAATATTTCAATGTTTTCCTAAAGTGACCCTCATCTCTCTTATAAAAGGGTACTTCCCATTCCCTTAATTTCGCACCTCCCAAGCCATTTGGCTCACTCATACCCTGCCCAAATATCCTCCAAACTTCCCTCAAATCAAACTAGAGTCCTTATATTTATCAGAAAACTAACCAATGGAGACATTTTGATCAACTCAAAAGGAAACACCTAAGGAAGAGGTAATAATTTCACCACCCTCTTTTATGTTCTTTTTTTCTTCAACTTCCTCTTTGTTTTTTTTGTTTCCATACCAAAATAATAACTCAAGTACCTTATAAATACCATGAAGTTATTATAAATATGGTAAAACCATATTATTTATTCTATCCGTCCTATAAATGAAAAAGACACCATACGTGTGTACGTACGGCTTACCATCTCCATATCGTGGTGTAGTTTGTTTTTCAAAAACATTATTATTTTATTGGTATAATAATGAGTATAAATGATGTAAATAAACAATATAACATGATAATGATTCTCTATATATTATATACCATAAAATCACATATAATTTCACAATCAATATAATAATATTGTTGCTCGTGCGTACGTACGGATTACCATCTCCACGAAAGCGATGGGATTCATTCCCCATCATAATCATTCAAGAATAATTTTCATTTTAGGAATAAAAATAATTCTTATGAACATAATATAATTATGTATATGAATCAAATACATAATATCCATAACAAACATGTCTCACATCACCAATCATTTAATGGAAAACGCATTAGTTAACATCAAAAATGATGATACTACGGAAATATTATAAACAAAGATATATTAGAAGATCATATATGATATCATATTTATTTATTTGGTTCTTGTATAATTTAATAACAATGATATCACCATTATATAGGAGTTTAACCTACCCTATACTAAGGAATGTTACAAGGTAAGGGGTTTCTTATCTCACTTTTAATTCTATGAGATTTCCTTTATTCACCACTTAGTTATTGCATGTGGTGTATTTTATACATCCATTTGATATATATTATCATTATTGATTATATATTCATGGTATTATGTTATTAATTTGGTGTTTATTAACTTTTTGTCATACTAATCGATTGATTACAACATGGTAAAGGGTTTTCATCTCACTTCTTATTTCCATGAGATTCCTGTTATTTTACCACCTGTTCCTTTTTGTGTGGTGTATGTACTGCCAATTATTGTATTACTTATGTAATATACTTTAGTTTCTGGGTATTTACATCTTAATTGTATGATCCTTCTTTCATGGGGTTTATGTTTCGTAAGTCACCAAATCGGTAAGGGAATTTCTAATTTCGATTTCCACTCATTGGGTTTTACGCAGACATCATTGATTATTTTACTCCATGATTATGTGTGAAATTAGTATTTATTTATGTATTAATTTAAACTCCCCTTTGTGTGTATATTATTTTGATACACACAATCACTCCATTTATACATTCTCAAGTCATTGATATGAACTTGATAAGAGTAATCTTAACTCAATTTTCATTCATTAAGTTAATCATCCAAGTCAATGGTGTTGTTGTTACAAGAATATGTGTGATTATCCTGTGATTGTTTTACACTAAATATCAAACTATATTTAGAGTATT
This sequence comes from Viscum album, assembly GCA_963277665.1. NCBI lineage: Eukaryota > Viridiplantae > Streptophyta > Magnoliopsida > Santalales > Viscaceae > Viscum > Viscum album. Next base: position 1,439,006,751 of record OY728129.1, read on the forward strand.
TATATTTTTCAAACATAACTATGTCATTGATTTGTCCTTAACGTAAAAATACAGTTTTATCAGGGATTTCATCTCAACTTACATTCCATTGAGACAACTTTGTTTTTATGCGCCAATTCACTTTTATTTGGTTTATATACTGTACTTTGACATAATATATCATGAATCCATTTATTCTCATGATATTATTATGTTTTTATTACCTGAATTATTTGTATTCAAGCGTCTCTCAATTGGTTAGGAACACTAACTAAAATGCAATTTTAAATTTTTTAAAGATTTATTCTTCTAAATCATTCTCATTAATGAGAATGTTTTTAAAATGGTTTTCAAGATTTATTTATATGAACATAAATGTTTTAAAATTTTAATTTCATTCAAAGTTTTCAAAGTGGTATATGACACTTTGATTCAAAGATCTATTTTAAACAGCTTCTTGATAAGTAGTGATACTTTTAAATATTTTCATGAAAAAGGGGGATATTTATCTCAAATAGTTTTGATGGTTATTTTCATCTATTTCAATATCCTTCATTATTCTCTATTTAGGATAATTTATTATAATACAGTCATCCATATTTTTTTTAATGATTTATTTTTGACTATGGATGTGTTGTTTTTATACCATTCATGGTTTATGGTTAAAGTGTTGAGATTTCGTATGCTACTTTAATACAAATGTTTATGTTATGTTTTATCATTTTCATACGAGGAAAGCATTGGACTTCGTAAGTGATGAGTGGATCCTGCTATAGCTCCTAGATGCATCGATAGGTATCATTAGAAAACCGAGTGTCTTGGCACAAGGCCATGAAAAAATCTTATATGTAGTCTAGGCACAAGGCCTTGACCATGGGGTTATGAAGTCTGACATTATTCATTCGATCATTATGAATTTGGCTATTGATATTACATGAAATTATTCAACTAGTATAATATCCATGTGAATAATTAAATGGAATTATTTGATTTATATTTTCCATATTATGTTGAAGGCTAAGTTTAAAAGGCTTGTGTTCTAGTCTTATACATTGCCTTAAATGTTTGTTCTTATTTATGACAGATTCCGCTATATTGTTATCCTTAATGAGCATCTAAGATCACCCCTTTATTTTGTTTTATTTTTTCCAAGATGAAAATAATTATACAATGATTAACCTATAGGAATAGGATAAGTATATAACAGTGTTAAAAGGGGATACAATGTTATTTTATTATTTCATGATGTAATGTAAAGCTTATGTATGTATCTAGTACTTCCAAGGCTACTAAACTGATCGGTCTATCAAGAAATGATTCCTTATATCATGCCAATGTTATGTAACAATGCACCAATTCTTGGTAATAGGGGTTGGGGCGTTACAATATTAGGATGAATCATTATTTAATACATTTAGTGATAATCATTTACATTATTACGGGGGTTATTGATCACAACAAACTCATTTTTTTAATTGTTTAATATTATGTAAATATTTAAATTCAATAAAATAATAAAAATTTTAATACATATATTATAGTCTAGTTAGACCATTAAAAATGTTATCATGACCATACTTGGAGATTAAATTGAAGACCAAAAGTTCATCGTCCATGAAGGTTGTAAATCAGCACCTCCCAGACAATGATATCATTTTTAAAGTAAAATAGGGGGAATAAGTATATTGATGATGGTTATTTCATTAACATGATATAATTATAGTATATACATTATAATGTATTTATCATTATCATTTGGATAGATGTGGTGAGGATGGTACAATAAACTAAAGAACGTGAAAAGAAAAATACAAAGAAAAAGAAGAAGATGTAACCTCTTGAATACTCCTCCTTGAGAATCTCTTTAAGGGGATTGTTTATTAAATTTTGATGATACAAAAAGAATTAGTATATGTAGGAGGATATTGGGAAGAGTATTGGGAATAAATTTTAAAAGGATCAATTCTTAGAACGTGTGAGTAGAAGAGGGAGTGAGGGGTGGTTTTTATAGTGGAGAAGAGGGGTAAGTTATCATTATTCTATTCATTAATTTATTATTATTCTCAAGATAACCAATAAAGTTTATTATTGGGAATAAATAAAGAAATATATACATGTGAGTTTTATCCAAGGATTATTAAATCATCCATGACTCAATTAATAGTGTATTTAGCTTATAATGTATTTATAAGGTATATTATTGTATTTTACTATTCAATAAAAATGCAAGTATTTTAGAAAAATAAAAAAATAATCCTAAACATTTTAAATGTGTAGAAATCAATAATTATTTCCATTATATGAAAATAAGTTTCTTAATATAATTAATTTTATTTTTAACTAAAATCATCATTTACTCAAAAAATACATTTTTAAAATTAAAATAGATTTTATTACACCCTAAAAATCTTACTAAGGTCTTATTAAATTATTCCAGAAACATAGGAAAAAAATATTTATTTATGAATAAATCTTATGAAAATTAATTTTCATTTAAATAAATTTATTAATTATTAAATTTTATGTAAATATTTTTTATTCAAAAAAATACCAACAATTAATTATTAATTTAAAAATGATCACTTACTTATATAATGATATAATTATATCATAATTTAATTTACAAGGTTCTTAAATTTTATTTATACTATAATGGGGGTCTATACTATTCATTAGGACAATTTACTATTCCTAAGGGTCATATTACTATTCCTATGGTCGAGTTACTACTCACAAAAAATGTATGTTGATCCTATAAGAACCTACATATCTTATTGATCCCAACTGTGTATGTTTATTTTTTGAAATTTAAATCACATAGGCAGAAAAAAAAATTATTAACAGATAGGTTACAATAACAAAGATTTTTTTTCTAAGAGACTCATCTTTGGATGCATTACATTCTATATTAAGTTTATTTTGAAGTCATTGAGGTGTTATATTCCTCCCCCCTTACAATAATTTTACCCAAGAAATTTTCAGAATGTTACCCCATAAAAGTATTTGGGTATTTCTTCATTATAATTTCCTCAGGCTCCCACATCACCTCTTCGATTTTATTATTTTCCCATAGTACCTTTACCAGCTGAGTTATTTAATTCCCCAACAACTCTTCTTTAGTGTCCAAAATTTGGATAGAAACATCACAGTCAGGTAAGTATGGTTCTAATTATATTCCTTCATAATTGACTACATGTGTTGGGTCTAGAATGTACATCCTAAACAGAGAGACATGGAACACATCGGGTACTATAGAAAGGGTATCTGACATTTCCAAACAACATGCCCCAACTCCATTCTCTCCAAAATTTCCAAAGGACCAATGTACCTGTGGCTCAGTTTTCCTTTCTTCCCAAATATTATCACACACTTCTAGGGAGGTACATTTAAGAAAACATGATATCCCAATTTAAATTCCAAATCCCTCCATATATTATTGGTATATCTCTTTTTCCTTCTTTGTGATTGTTTGATATTGGTTTGAATAGTCTTTACCTTCACTGTTTATTCCTCCACGAAAACTAGGCCTACAATATTTCTTTCATAACTTCATTCCAACATGTCATTGAATGACATATCTTTCCATACAATACTTCATATAGTTCCATTTAAATACTAGAATGGAAAATATTGTTGTAGGAAAACTCTACCAAAGATACAAATTGATCCCACATACCTTGAAAAGCAAGTGATAATGATCTCAACATTTCTTATAAATATTAGATTATCATTTCTAATTTCCCATCAATTTGAGGATTATTATCATACTCAAATGAATCTTTTCATCCTAATCATTATGGGTAATTTTCTATAATTTTTATGTAAATCTTGGATATCAGACATAATTGATATAAGTGCTCCTTGGAGTCTTGAATCTTCATTGATATATAGTCTTGTGAGGTAATCCAGTGGAAAATCCTCCCACATTATGGGGAAATGTGAAGATATGCTATGTTGATCAACAATTACCCATATTACATCATTCCTTCTTGATGTTTTTGGTAATCTAGTGAAAAAATCCATGGTGATGTCATCCCATTTCCATGTAAAAATAGGTACTGGTTGTATGACTCCTCTTGAATGTTCTATTGCAGCATTCACCTATTGATAAACTAAACATCTTAATAAAAATTAGCAATTTCACACTTTTGGATGTCCCACCAGAAATATTCTTATAAATTTCAATACATCTTAGTGCAACTATGGTGTATAGAGAAATTTTAGCTTTGAGAATCATCTAATAACACTTTTTAGCTCATATATAAAGGTATCATATACCCTCCTCCCAAATTTCATAATTCCATCCTTACACATGAAGTCTGGCATCTTCCCGTAATTGACAGCATTAATTTTCTTTTGAATATTCTCATTATCATATTCAGAAATTATAATTTTTTCTAATAAAGATGGTTGGGAAACCAAATGAAAAATTAATGTTGCTTCACCTTCTTAAAAAATTCTCATATACATGCTTTCTATATCCATGTAAATAGGATCCTAATTAATCCTCATTTTGTTTAGAACTCCATGATCATTCCAACTCAATGCATTTTCCACCTTATTTTCCAACCCTGGAAGGTAGTGTATATAAAAATAATAATACATGAGTAGCTCAATCCATCGCCTTTGCCTGATGTTGAGTTCTTTCTGTGAGAATATATATTTCAAGATCTTGTCATTAGTATATATCTCACATATTTCACCATAAATATTTTTTATCCATATCTTCAGATAAAATATTTATGATACTCACTCAAGATCATGAGTTGGATATTTCTGTTCATGAATTGTTAGCTACCTTGATGCATAAAAAATAACTCTATCATTTAACATAAGGAAACATCCAAGACCGTTGTTTCATTCATCACTATAAATAACAAATCCACTATTTCATGATGGTAGGGTAAGGTTTGAATCACTCACTAACCACGTCTTCAATTATTCAAAACATTCTTCACATTCTTTTTTCAATATGAAATTAATCCCTTTTTGAGTAATCTTGGTTAATAGGTTAGATAATCGGGAAAATATATGAATGAAACAATGATAATAAAATGCTAAACCAATAAAAAACGTGACTTAGTTATGTTAATTGGACTAGGCCATTTATGAACTTCATTTTTCTTTGGAAGATCAATAAAGATTCCATCATTAGATACAATATGCCCATGAGAAGTAAATATTTGGGGCTAGAATTCACACTTGATAAACATCCCATAAAAATCTTTACTTCTAAGAGTCTTTGGAATAAATCGCAAGTGATTATTAGGATCGTATTAGATCTTAGAATATACGAAGATATAATTAATAAATACCATTACAAAGTAATCATGATATTCCAAGAAAACAATATTCATAAGATACGTGAAAACATAGTGGGTATTAGTAAGTCCAAAAGGCATTATTATAAACTAATAATTGCCATACCTTGTTTGAAATGTAGTCTTTAGAATATATTCCTTCCTAACACGCAACATATGATATCAATATCTAAGGTCACCCTTAAAAAAATAGAGGGAATCATGAAGTTGATCAAATAATTCATCAATGTGAGGAATAGGATACTTGTTCTTTATCGTAATAGCATCGGTCTCCCTGTAGTCAATTCATAGAATCGTAGATCCCTATTTCTTCATAACAAAAATAATAGGAGTTCCCCATGGAGAAACACTAGGAAGGATAAATCCCTTATCATTCAATTCATCTATTTTTTTCTACATATCAACTAATTCCACTATGGCCATTCTATAAGGGGTCTTTGAAATATGATTTGCACTAGAAATTAAATCCATAGAAAATAGAATTTCCCACTCTAGAGGACATCTTAGTAAATCATCCGGAAATACATCAAATTATTATTTCACTATAGGTGCATAGTCAATTTTACAATTTCATTACTCACCTGTAGATATTTTTTATCTTCCTCTCTAAGAATTTCATTCAGTAGAGCTACAGGGGGTGGATCTAGATAAGATTCAAATGATGAGGATTCTAGGAAAATGATAATAGATTCTACATTATTCTCAATAAATTTATCTTCCTTCCTCTGGCCACATATTTTTGAATCATTACTTGAAATCCACTTCATACTAAGAATTATATAAATATCAATCATGGGTGTGATGATAAGGTCCTAAACTAAATCATATTTGTGTGTCAGAAGGGAGACTTATCAACACATTTATATTGAAATGATACTTCCCTTAGGAGTTGTGACTGAAAAATCCTTTATTAAATCAAATTGTAAATATCTAATTTTCTTAGAAAACCGGTAAGATATAAAAGAATGAGATGATCTAGAATAAAATAAGTCATTAACTTAGTTTAATTAAATTATTAAAGTACCTACCACCGCATCATTTGGAACTTCAACCTCAGCAGTTTGGATCCCATAAACATGGCTTTGCTACCTTGGCCTTCTCTGGGAAAGGTTTCCACGATGCATAGAACAATAATTCGTATAATTTCACACATATTTAAAATTATATCATTGAACATTGGTAGATTCTTTCTTTCCCTTGCAATAAAGACATTTTTGGCCCCTTTCTCCACATCCATATCAGATTCCTTTTCCTTTTATGTAGGATTTGGGTGTTTCCTTCCACATGTATCACATGTTGGAAAATCCCTTTTTATTCTTACCTTTATCCATTATATCCTCTTCTAACCTCTTCTGATATTTCATTCCTTTTAATTCAAATTAATTAGATAATTCTATATTTTTCTTGATTTCACATGATATTATATCCTCATATATTAATAAAGTTTTGGAAACCAGTTCCCTTCATAGGAATGGTTTTAAACCATCAAAGAATCGATTAATCCTGCTCCATGGATTTTGTATATAGATTGCGACATGTATTTCTAGCCTTATAAAATTGTCTTCATACTTCGCAACATTTTACTTCTCATTTGGTTTTACACTCAATAATTTCCTCTCCATAGATGTTCATTGTTCTTGAGGAAAATATTTTTCTAAGAACATTCCTTTAAAGTCCCTCCATTCCATTTCTTCTATTCTTCCTCCTCCTTTGTGCTTTTAATTGAATACCACTACTAATCCACATCACCCAATAGATGCTAAACTACCATTATAAACTTCTACCTTTTATTATATCCCAAAGTGAGAAATATCATCTCTAACGAACTTATCCACTACCCCGCTATAAATGGGTTTGTAGTCTCATTGAATGATGGAGGATTGTTTGGCATAAAGCGTCATAAAAGTGCTCCTTCATTTTGTGGACTCGGATGCTCCATACATGTAAGGTTATTGTTCATAACTTGAGTCAGATGTCCCAGTATAGTTATTAGTTTCTCAACACCGGTCTTATATTTATAACCAACATCACTATTTTTCATAGGAGGGAAATCCCTACATGGGCCATATTTGTTCATGCGGATTCCATTCCTTCCTATAGGTTCCATTTCTAAATAATTCCATACACTAAACTAGGTTATGAATCGTATTGTATTATTTTGGACTAGAAGATCAATTAACATAAATTAAAATATTATACATGTCTAATTTCATAATCATAATCATGGTTTCTTTGAGGAACAATTTACATTTAAATCATTTATAATGGTTTATAAATGAAATGTGAATTATCCTAAGAATATCCCCTAGGAGGGTTAAACCAGGTGCACCGTAAGGTCTATTTTCATTTACCAAGTTACCTCTAGTTAGGCCTAGAACACCTTGTTAGAGTTGTTACTCCTATGTACAACTGTTCTCGAACCACATCTACTAGTAGTATCCCAGAATGGGTGTTTTTTCAAGGAAGATACAAATGATATATACCTTACCAAAATTATTTGATGTTCTTGTATAATTATCCTCTAAATGTATCTTGTGGTTTTTTCCCTAATCATATTTTTATAAAATCTATATTCCAAGGATTCGACTAAACATCCTTTAATACATATAGTAAGGACCCAAACCCCAGTTTCCCAAATCCAGTGCCTTACATTAATACATTGGTTTGTTTAAAAATACTTCACATCCTGAAGTACCAATTAGTTTATTATTTTATGAAAATTTGATACAAATTTAATATTTACATTACAACTTTAAATAAACAAACAACATTTAAACTCCATTTTAAACACCCTAAAACTCTTAGATTATTCCTACAAGTCATTCACAATAATATCTATCTTGGAATATTGGGAAAACAATAAAGCACATGAAAGGTTTGACCTCATATTCTCAGTAAGGGTAAGTAATACAACTATATTTATCATAAACATGAACATTAGGCATGGTGATTAACTAAAAACACATGCCTTTAAAAATAAACATTATCATAATATGGAAGGAAATAAAACTAATTACATAAACCATAAAAATGAGAGTAAGAAAAAAAGACTTAAGAATATATACTATACATGAAAAATAATTACATGGTTTATCAATTACTATTATCATAATGATGAAATGAAGACTTTTGGACATCTAAAATATGTTTTCATGGCGTCAACCAAGACGTCTGAAAATGATCTGGTAAGGCTTCATCCAAAACCCAATTTTTTATATCATGAGACCTACCAATGCATCGAGGTAATATATCAAGCCCAAAGAATCACATTCTATGTCCAATTAATTCCTATTATAAATGGGTTTAAACATAAACATCATATTTATATGCAATTTAAATATCATTCCCCAATCCGTAAACATAATTAAAAACCATTCGGAGTAGTATGGTGAATGGTATCAAGATATCACATTGATAGTAAAACTAATATAAAACCATTTAATAAAATATGGTAGGTGATAAACATAATATATTATCCACAATAAGACATTAAATTCAATCGAGTTTTTGAAATAGACAAAAAATACATTAATAAAATCATAAAGTATTTTTAGATAGAAATACACTTTTACTTTGAAAAGAAGAGTTATTTTCAAAAATTCATTCCATAATACCAGAAATGAACTAATGTATATTTTCCATGATGAAATTACTTGTTTTAGAGAAATAATGGTGGCCTAAAAAATTATATAGTGCTCATGAAAATATGTTAGAAATTGGGAAGTTCCCTATAATCGGATTTTTTTTGTGTGAACAATTGAAAAAAGAACCCTTTTAAAAAATGTATTTTCCAAACAAATATATGATATGATCATAATAAAGAATTTTTCAACATAGACCCTTAATTTTTAATAATTATATAAAATAAATTATTAATTACATTGTTTTATAGAGGATGTAACCAATGCCTGAATGAATTCAAATGTTTGGGAAGGAAAGTCTTACCTTATGTCAGAATGAGTTTTTCACTTGACCTTAACATCATGGAAAATAAAATTAAATTAAATAATTAATTAATTAATTAAATACCTTATCTTCATTTATTTGATTTATTATAATTTTTTATGTTCATTTTTGGTCATTTTTATGAGTTATAAGATACAATTTTATTTCTTACGAGAATTTCGTTCCTTAGTTTTTGTGATCTGTATACTTTTATATGACTATTGAACTTCATGTGGAAAGAGTATAATTCTAAATAATTGAATTTACATGTTATAAATGAACATAAATAACTGTAAATGTTTATATATATCATTTATTTATATAATATAATGATGAATAATTAGATAATGCATTTAGTGATAATCATTTACATTATTACGTCAATTATTGATCATAACAAACTCATTTTGTTTTATCATTTAATATTACGTAAATTTGTTACATAAATAACATAATAAAATTTGTAATAAATATATTATATTCTGGTTTAAACATTAAAAATTGTGTCATGGCCAGCCTTGAAGATGAAATTGATGAATGAAATTACATCGTCCACAAAGGTCGTATTTCAGCACCTCCCTAACGATGATTTTGTTTTCAAAATAAAAGAGAGGGAATAATGATATTGATGGTGATTCTTCCATTAACTTGACATAATTAAAGTATATAAATTATATTGGATTTATCATAATCATTTGGATATAATATGTGACAATATAATTATAAAAGATAGAACTCGAAAAGAAAAATAAAAGGAAAAGGAAGAGGATTTTACCTCTTGAATACTCATCCTTGAGAATCCCGTTAAGGTGATTTATTTTGGTCTTTTTATGATACCAAGAGCTTCTGTAAGTGGGATAATATCTTGGAAATACGATTGGACCAAAATTTTACAAGCCTAAAATCTTAGATGGTGTGAGGAGAAGAGGGAGTGAGGTGTGCATTTTATAGTGGAGAAGAGGGGTAATTTCTCGTTATTCTATTCATTAAATTATTATTTTCTTCATGAAAACCAAAAGTGGTGATTCTTATGAATAAATATAGTAATAATTAAAATTTAATTATAACCAAGGGTTCTTACATCATCCATGACTCAGTGAATAATGTATTTATCTCATAATGTAATTATAAAATAAATTGTAGTATTTTACAATTCACTGAAAACTCATGTATTTCAGAAAAATACAAAAAAATCACAACAACCATTTTTTGATGTTTAGAATTAAAAAATGAAATCCATTTTAAGAAAATAATTTTTTAAATATGATAAATTTAATATTTACTTAAATCATCATTTACTCAAAAAATACAGTTTTAAAATTAAAACTGATTTTATAACACCGTAAAAGATTAAATAAGGTACAATTAAATTATCCTTAAATTATTGGATATAAAAATATTGATTTATGAATACATATTAATAAAATGAATATTATTTTAAAACAATTTATTAATTACAAATTTTAATTAATTTTTTTATTATTCATGAAAATACTAATACGTAATTATTCATTTTTAAATATTTACTTTATTATAACATGATATAATTATATCATTGTTTCATTTAAAAGGTACCTAAATTTTATTTATACTTTCATGGGAGATGTAAGAATTCATTAAGACAATTTACTATTCATATGGATTATATTACTATTCCTAAATTCAAGTTATTATTCACAAAAAATGTAAGTTGATCCTGTCATACTGTATATATCATACTGATCTAAACTGTGTATGTCTGTTTTTTTGAAATTCAAACCACATAGGTAGAAAAATTATATTTAATGGCTAGATTATGATAAAAAATTGTTGGTTTTAATAATCTCATTGTTTATTGCATTACTTTATATATTAAATTTATTTGTAAATTTCATGGGTTGTTGCAGAGAAACCTAAAACAATTATCATTGGATAAATCCTTTATGTAAAAGTTAAAAAATAGATCTGGTTCTAATATAAAAAACATAATATTTTGAATTTAAGAATAAAAATAAGTGAATTTTATGTTGTGGATGCTACTATATATCTCATTAAATGAAAAATAAATGAGAATACTGACCAAAAAATTCATCTCTATCATATAGAACAACTAATTTTGATCCAACCTTGTGATTAGTGTGTAGTAGAGGCAATCACTTGTTAACTAAAAAATATCAAATAAGTATTTCAAAATCCTACTAGTCCAGTGGAGAATTGTGTTCACTTATAATCATACTTTAAGAGGATCTAATCAAATCTGGTAATTGGAGATGAAAACCTGGCTGGTTCTAGAGTGTAAAGAATATCAAGTTGATGAATATATGTAACTTAATTGGATATATGATAATATGTTTAAGGATATAAAAATTCCTAATATTAATCTTGAAAATAAACTAGAATTTATGTGTTAGTAAGATAATGAACAACAGACATTGGGGATATCGTCATCCAAATTAGAGGTAAACCTCATTAATTAACTATCACATGCCTTATTTTTTATTTCCTTCATATATTTCTTGAATGAAAACCAGGGGTTAGTTTATATATATTTATATCCATTCACAAATTCGGTGAATAGGTAATATAAATGTTTTAATTGGTAAAAAGTCACCCACACTAATTCACCCCCTCCTCATTAATTTAGTTGCATCAATCCTAGTTGAATAATATATAATACAGGGATATTTGAATGTCATGAATATACCTAATATATATTTAAAATATAAAATGTAACACAACAAATTTATCAATAAAGACTCAACCTTAAGGTGAGCACAAATTAATTCCATTAATACCTCTAAAATTTATACCTATCTCCCACTCAATATAAACTTCTAATCAAATAAGCACAAATCCACTTGTTTTTAAATTTTGAATGAATAATGCACTAGATGCCTTCATGAAACCCATACCCACCTCTTCTATGGGTATGAAAATGTACAACTCCTCAATCTAGATAATTCAACACTCACTTCCCGGATGTGAAAACACACCCATTCAAAACCAATATGTTGGTTCCATCATGTACTGGCATAAAAATAAAGGGATAGAATTAATTATTTGTAACAAGATGAAATAAAATATGGAATTAATGGGGGAAAGAAACACCATCACCTAACACTCACTCTGAAAACCCCTGGATCCTCTAAGTGAAAAAAAGTAATTGGATATTAAAATAATTGAGAAATCAGGGAATACACTCTTGAGTTAATCTTATTTATCACTCTATCATAAATTAAGTTATGGTATAACAACATCTCAGATGAGGGGATCACTTAATATAGAAAACTAGTTATAGTATACTATCAATTAGAAAACAAATATAATGGAATAGAGAATAAAAAACATATTTAAGAGAAAAAACAAATCTAAATTTCACATCATATTTAAAAATAAAAAAAAATAAAATTGAAAAGAAAAAAATTTGTCCTCAATAATTCCCCCTCTGTAGTAATGAAAAATATATGAGTTTAGTTATACATCATATATAAGAGAGATAATAAAATTTACCTTTTATTTGAGTTTGAATTTCCATTTGTTAGTATCCCTCCGAATCTTCTTTTTGGGTTGGTAATAAATTGTATCCCACTGGAACTCTTCACTTCATCTTTCTACATGTAAAACCTTGATTTATACTCTAATAACCATTCTTAAAATTATCAAACCAAAAACTTTAGTACATAACCAAACCATTAAATAACTATAAAATTGATTCTAAAATTGTTAAAATGTTGAACCACTGGGCCTTTCTCACCATAAAAAAGATCTAGGAAGTAAGTTTATATCATTGGACTCAAACCCAACTCTATATTTCTTCATGAAATTTATTTGGGGAAATAATATGGACTCGCATTCCTCTACATAGGCTATGTGAAAAAACATTATCAAATCCTAAACATGATTTAGTGACCAAGAATGTTTCTAAACCCCATCAACGACGAGACCTCACCTCATGTCCAATCCTCTCTCTATTGAAAATCATAATTAGAATGGGTAGAAGTGAATATGTTATAAATCTGTCAACCATGAGTAAATAGATAGATCAGAATGAACACTCTGTTATATTAGTATTAGTATCCACCTAAAATCTATATTTTCAGGAAAAAATCAGGCCCTTTAGAAAATAGTGCACTGTCGATCTTCTGCTTGATCAACCTGATCAATACCATATAAGATGAATAGTGGATATGGACACAAAAAACACCCATAAAGATAAGAATACACAGACCTATATAAATGAACTATCCCAAACCCACTTCCCTATTAGAAGAGACTAATTTTTATTTCCATTTCTATGTAAAATAATATTACTGGAATCTGCCTAAAAAAACAGTGGTAGCATTCCTTAGACTTTTTCCTCTTCTAGCTCGAATAACCCAAAAATGAAATAGGAATTCAAATAGGTTTCCTAATAATATCATCTACTAATGATAAATTACATATTTCATGTAGTAATTCAATCATATCTCCTCTCTGGGTGAATAACAGTTATGTTTCTATCATACAATATTGAAGGGAAGGAAGCAAAAAAGATCAGGATTCTCTTTATTATAGTAGGCATACTTCTTAGGATAAACTAGAACCATTTTCAAACATGACCAATATAAATATCCAATAATCATATTTACCTATATTAAATAAATTATATACACATATTTATGTGGTAAATATTTAATTTCAAATTAATAAATCTGAGACCAAAATGAAACTCAATATGTCTAAAAATGAATGTCTATCTAACAAGTGTATTTTTGGTATCCATGAAATTCAGAGTGAATAATCAATTGAAATTAAAATTATATAAATAAGAATATATATTTAGAATTAAATTTGAAATTTATTTTAAAAATAAATTTTATCTTTTATCAATTGAAAAATTTCAAATGAAATTTCTATCATTAATTTGGGAAAAAATCCAATAAGGTATCATTGAAATGTTTTTTGAGGTAATTGTGTTATTTACAAAGAAGGTCTCTATGTTTAGATTGTTGAAAATGGGGGTTTTCATTGTGTTTTTACAAGTTCAATGGATTTTGTTTACATCCATTATTGACATAATAACCTTAACAATGGAATGAATGACTAGGGCGATAGAGGCTAAGGTTGCAGGACTTGCGCGCTTGGAGGAAACTTTCATGTAGTGCTCAGGGTGACCAAAATGCCTAGAAATAGAGGTTTACACCTTTTCATTTTTCACAAAGCTCAACACTTATAGATAATTCATGCTCCAGTCACGTTAGTAGGTTTTTTTCGCAAGTGGTTGTTTGGTAGTGGAAGTTTAAAGATATTCTGAAGTTGTGCGCTAGTTGATAGTTGTGCAACAATATTGGTTTGGGTGAAAATAGGTGTGAGTCTCCCATGTTTTGTGTTGAATAAGTGAGTGTTTTGAAATTGGAGTAGTGACACCTACACACCAGGTTTGGATAAGCACTGAGGTTATTCTAGGGTTGTGTGAAAGTTGGAAGATCTCCTGGTACACCCATGGTAAAGTTGTATACATCAGTGAATGAAATTGGAACTTCAAGAAAGAATTTACATATAGAGGGAGATGCATTCATATGTGATAATAAAGGGACCTAAAAGTAATTAAATTGTGAGTGGGTCTTCTAAAGAAGTAGTGAGCACACATTATTTGAGAGAGCAATGAGCATTCAAAGTGTGAGTGGTTGTAAATTAGAAGGGATAGTGATTCTTCTCTGGACTTTGTAAATAGCAGTGCGCTTTTAGTGGATTTGGTACATCGGCACATTACTGGTGTATGCTCCTTGGAAGTTTCCTAGTGAGAGTGAACCTAGAAAAATTAATGTTTCCTGTTCTTTCTTTAATATGTTTTCATACACTACAAAGTGAAGTAGAGAGAGAAGAGAGTTTTGTTTAACTACAAAACAAGATCAATAGGAGCAGTTGTTGTAATTTTTCATGCCCTAATTCACCCCCCCCCCCCACCTCTTAGGGTATCTAACCTAGTGGACTTAACCATTGGTGTTATAGGGAATGGTTGATATTAGTTTTTTTTCTCTCAAATGGATGTTACTAGTCATAACAGAATTCTGATCTTTGACGGGAACAGTTTCCAGCTATGGAAGAATAAGATGTAACTCTACTTCCGATCTTTAGGGATGGATGTCTTTATAGCGGCAATGAATTGTATATAACAGTCGATATTAATAGTGTTTCTTTATCAGACTTCAAGCGAATGGAATTGGATGCTGATTCCAAGGTAATAAATGCTTTAGTGGGAGCCCTATCAAATTCTATATATATGAAGGTGATGTCATGAAAAACATTACATTCCATGTGGGAAAAACTTTTGAACATATATAAAGGAGATTTAAAGGTCAGAGATGCAAAGCTGAAAGTGTTTTGGAACATGTATGAACATCTTAAAATGAACCCAATGATATATTGATGCATTCTTTGATAGGGTAAATGTTGTTTTGGAAGACATGTGAGGTATTGGTGAATTCATTGAATACATAAGGATTGAGAAGTAAATCTTGATGAAACTTCCACCTTTCTTCAATCAAAAGGATCTAGTATTAGCAGACAAGGTTCCAAAAGAGATGACATTGGATAACTTGAGCAGTACCCTTGTAGCATATGAAATGTGAAATGATGCTAATGATGTTGTGGACAAGGGGAAATCTAAAGAGGTATAATTCAAATCCTTGAAGAAGATCATTATTGAAGACTCTCATGAATAAGAATAGATCGATGAGGTTATTCCATTACATTCATCAAAACATTAAAGAGGAAAAGGATAGTTTGAAGTGAAACTTCCACTTGCTTGTTTTCGATGTGGAAATGTTGGACATCTTGCAGAAAGGTTCCCCAAAAAGTTCCTAGAATATGATGATGTCGATGAAGCTGAAATTACCAAAAATAAGCCTTCAGCCTTTGTGAAAGACAAGATATAATTCATGAGAAATTTCATTAATAAGAAGAACCTTCTTTCAAAATAATGTGACAATTCAGATGAGTCTGAAGTTGAGGAGGTTGAGGAGATAGAGCTCTGTAATGATCATAGAGAGAATGCTATGGTAGAAATTGTAAGTAGTTCTCATAAATAGGATGAAACTGAAGTTGATGAATAAGAGAATAAGTTGAAGGGAGACTCTACATGTAAGCTAAATTAGAAGAAGCTCTTGAAGAGATAGATTTTTGGAGAGAAAAGAAAAAATAAATCCAACAAGGTGGTACATGATGCCAAAAAATACATGCAATAGTAGGAAAAAGAGATGTATGGGCTGATAAAAGAAACATAAAACCTTAAGTCTTCCCAATCATAGAGCTCAAAAAAGGTTTATGGACATAAGCTCAATATTGAAGAACATAAAATACAGATCTATGTATTGAATATAAAATTAAAATATCATGTCAAGTGTATCGAAGGACATGAAGAAGAAGTCATCAGTATGAGATGAAAAGCGAACGATCGGGAAAAACTCTTGACCCCCAATGTGACATCGGGAAATCAGATCATTTAGAAGACTAAAAGAAGAAAGAGGCGCCTAGTAGTTTTGTAGGAATGAAGTAGCAATCAAGATTAGATGTTAACTCTGATTTGGTGATCGATTTGAAATAGAAAGAAGTCGAGGTTGATGTCGGACCATAATCACCTCTTCCGAAAATGAATATTGATATGGGTAAATAGCATAATTAGTAAATTCAAAGAACCCATGGAACAACTGGCAGTATAGAAGTGACATGTAGGAATTCACCATTTATCTTGTGTTATTGCCATGGAAATATGAGACACTCACAAAATGTGTATTCTATTTCCAGAAAATACCAAAGGGAACACAAACAACGGTGGCATCCAAAAATAGAATGGTTCTCTATAACATATTTTGAAGGATAATTCTTTTCATGTTGAGTATTTGGGCTCCTGGATAATTACTGCACATAAAAAATACATAGGAATGTGCCATAGAAAAATAAAAATGTTCATAAGAAGCAGATCGATGAACCAATAGGTGAGTTGAAAATGAAAAATATATTTTAAACATTATAAGATGAAGTTGGTCTTTCATACTCTGATAAAGATCAGGAGTCTCAATATATGGAACGTGTGAAGATAAAAATATAGACCAAGAAGAAGAGATCAGAGAAGGTAGTGGTTGCTGAAATTGACCTTAAAGTATCAGACCATTGTGGTGTATGGATCCTTGATAGTGGTTTCACATATCAAATTAAAGGCAATAAGCATCTGGTTATTGGAATAAAATATGGAAAAGAATGAGTTTTCAAGTTTGGAAATGACGAAGGCCTGATGATAATTGGACAAGGAAAGTCCAGGTTTGGGGGAAAAGTAATAATACATGTTGATGTCTTGGTTGTAGAAGGTCTCAGTCACAATTGTCTCAGCATTAGTCAACTGTGTAACTTGAGACATTCAATTCAGTTTACTAAGAAGGCGTGATTCATCAAGGGAAGAGATGGTATAGTGATTATAAATGGAAAAATAACAAAGGGGAATCTCTAAATAGTGAGTGGAGAAGAAGATATGTGTTTTTTTATCCAGAT
This sequence comes from Viscum album, assembly GCA_963277665.1. NCBI lineage: Eukaryota > Viridiplantae > Streptophyta > Magnoliopsida > Santalales > Viscaceae > Viscum > Viscum album. The sequence continues at coordinate 1,439,024,501 of OY728129.1, forward strand.
AGAAAGAAAATATGTTGTGGAATTAAGGGCATGGTCATTTATGCCAGCCATCCCTAGAATATTTGGTAAAGTGTGATGTATATAGAGACCTCCCCATGTGTTTGAGTCCTCATGAATTAATCATGTTTTAATGATCAAGAATATTATTCATTCTATAAACAATGTTAACTCTATGTAATCTATCTCACATCAAATGAACAGTTGTTTAGTAAAAGCTATCCAATGTTTTTAAGTGATATACACTCAATTTGGTTACTATAAACTATCTTTTGATTCACTTTATAATGATTTCTCTTAGAAATGATTATGTTTTATTCATTCCATAAAAATAACGGCTTAGTTATGAATACAGATATTTTCCTAACAGCAAGACAACATGAAGCAGACACTGTGACCATCAGACACCATGAAAAGGACACCTTGAAGCAGACACTGTGACCATGAGACACCATGAACAAGACACCGTGAACAAGACACCGTGAACATGACACCATGAAGAAGTCACTGTGAACAAGACCCCGTGAACAAGACACCCTGATCAGGACACCGTGAACAAGACATTGTGAACAAGACAACATGAACAAGACACTGTGGACAAGACACCATTACATCGAGACACCGTGAACCAGACACCGTGACCAATCCGGACACCGTGAGAAGGAGACCCTGTTTCCATGACATACTGTGACACCATTTCATAATATGTTATGTCGTCTTTCAATATAATCCTTAACGGTCATATTTGAAGATCTGAAATGCACTGACATAGTTAATATTTTGTGTGACTTCTATTGGTTCTAACATTCTTCAAGGTTCATCGGCGATATCGACTGTGTTCTTCATGGTGCGGTTCTGTTTGAGGTGATGATGATGCAAGGCTGGTGTTGAGGCGACAGGTTGGTGGACCCGATGTTTCACAGAACCCAAGGAGTTGACAGAGGGTGATGGGCTCGATGCTGGGTATTTTACTCCTCAATTTAAAATTTGAATTTGAAATGCCTGGTGGGTTTTTGCAGCTCTCTATGATTGATGTTTTGTTTTCATAAATGGATCTATTATAGGGTTCCATTTTTCCTATAAAATTGGATTGTTAGAAAATAAAAAAAAATTGACTTGTAGGAGTCATCTGATAGTACGAGGTACGAGGTGCAGAATACATTCAACCTGTCAGCTCAAACATGTGCACTCCATGATAAAAGAGTAATGTGGCCTAGAAAAAACGAGTAGTGTGGCACGATACTAAAAATCATAACAAGATGGTGGTCGTCAAAATGAAAACAGAATACACATAGAGAATTCATAAAGAAATAATTGTCTCATGCAACTCAATGCTACTGGAGAACACATGAAGCTCAACTGATTCCTAGAATCAAGAACATCTTTGCACTGTCAAACATCATGAAGAACACAAGATGGATCTCTATGACTTGAGACACTATATTATCCATATGAGTTCTTTATTACTACGTCTACTTCATCTTAGAAGTCTAGAGATACGAAAACTAACATTTAGAGCATTTCTAAACCTATCTAAATATTTCGGCTCTGTTGTGTATCATTTTTACAGTCTTTTGAGTAGTGTGTGTATCTGTATAAAAAACACTTTTTCTTCTATAGAAAACTGAAGGATAAAAGATATACTTACTCAAACATCTTTTTACACTTGAGTATACCCATAGATAAGTGTGGAAGTGGTCCATGTGTGGTCTAGTTCTCTATTCCCATGAAGAACTGTGGAAGAGGTATCTATGCGACCTGGACATTCCTTTTTACTATTGTTTAACACCGATCCAGTGTGTGGATCGTGTTTATTTATATAAACTGCTTGGTAGATGGTGATCACCAATTGGAGTGTATTAGGTCTCGTCTTGAGACTGAACCACTTGTTCCATATCTGTTGTGCTGCTTAATTTAGTCTTATCTATTTTATTCATTTACTGTATAATTCGGAAATAACTAAATTTACTTTGATAGTTAATCTTGGAAAGAATTTATAATTGTATTCTCTTAGTATAATATCTTCAATAGTAATATTAATAACTAACATTAAGATTATTTAGAACTAATCAATCTTCTAAGAAGTTACTTAAATAGTCAAACTCTTATAATAGTATAACCTTGATTAACTGGGTTGTATTTAAACTTTTAGGGAATCCTATTTAAGAATACTTTTTAAGAATAAATTTTTATAAATACTCAATTCACGATCCCCCTTTATTAATCTACTACGACCTAAATTTATAGCTTTTTCAAAGTATTTTTGTATTATGGATAATAGATTGGAAGGTTCTAAAACCAATATACCACCATTCTTTAATATAACCAACTATGATAAATGGAAAATTAAAATGAAAACGCATTTAGAGAGTATGGGTTTTGAAATTTGGTCTTCCATTATAGATTTATATAAGATTCCTGGTACAGATAGAATCACATGGGATGAACCTGTCAAAACTGCCTATAATAACAATTTCAAAGCTACGAATTCTTTATACTACTCTTTAAGAGATGAGTAGTTTAATAGAATTTCTTCTTCTAAAACTGCCCATGAAATTTGTGATACCCTATCTACCTAACATGAAGGAACATCTAGTGTAAAATAAATGACACTTAATACTTATACTATTAAATATGATAACATTAAAATAAAACCCGATGATCCTATCTATGTTATATATCTTAGGTTCAATGGGATTGTCAACACAATGATTTCTCTTGGAAGAGAGGTCACTGCCAAAGAACAGATCAAGAGAATTCTTAGATATCTGCCAACCAGATGGAGAGGAACCTCTGTATGTATTAGATAATAATGCGACATCAGTAAGATACCTATAAAAGAACACATTGGGAAATTGATGATGTATGAAGAAGAGATGAAAGTCAACAAGGAAGAGGAGGTTGAACCAAAAAATAAATCCGTTGCATTCAAGACCACAACCTCTAAACACAAAGACAATGGGAAATTCGAAGCTTCTATAGATTGTTTCAGTAGTGAGCAATCATGAACTGACAGTGATGAGGATCTAGCTAAATTAGCTTGAAGATTCAAGAGATTCCACAAGAATAAGAATTTTTTCTGAAAGTCTAAATTCATGGTAAAATATGACCAAAAAAGAATTTAGAAGACGTATTAGAAAATAAGTGACAATACTAATGAGATTGTTTGTTATGAATATAATTTCAAAGGACATATCAAGGCTGACTATCCAAAGATCAAGTACAAAAAGAGATATGAAGACAAGGACATGACGTATAAAAAAGGCAATAAAAGCTACCTGGAGTGCTTCTGAGGAAAGTTCATGAAACTCAGAAACATCACATGATGAACAATCTAACAAATCCAATAAGTGTTTCATGACAAACACATCTGAGGTAACACTGTACTATCCTGTACATAATTCATACTATTCTGGAGATGAGAGTGACTCTGGAAATATGAATAATGAAGAAATGTTTGAATATTGTAACATGCTTGAATAAACATGAAATAAACTAAAAGACAAAAATAAATCATTTATGAAATAGTATGCTCTTACTATGACTGTTTAATTTGAAATCACAATAGGAAAAGAGAAAAATGCTCAACTGCTCAAAAAGAACAACCAATTAAAAATGTATAATGAGAAATTGAAGAACCACCTAGAAAAGTATTCCAATAGAAAAAATACACTTACTCAAATTCTAGGTAAACAAATTTCCCCTTAATATAATAATGGAATTGGTTATCAACATGGAAAAAAGAAATATTTGTAGAACAAATTTTGTTTCTAAATCTAGGAAATATAGTTTTACTCTTAGTTCTGGACACAAACAAACTAATTCAATATATGATAAAATTTCTATTGCTTCAAGGTTTTCTGGACCAAATAGAGTTTAATTGTCAAATACTTTACTTAATGCTTATAGAAAAACAATGAGGAAGATATGGGTTCCTAAATCAATTTTTACTAATATTACTAGACCCAAACAAGTATGGGTTCCAAATTTTGTTTTTCCGTAATTATTCTGTAGGAAAGCTTCTTAAATAGTTCCTGTAAAAGTTTATGGTACTTGGACAGTGGATGGTCAAGACATATGATAAGATACTACTCATGCTTCAAGAACCTAGTAAAAATAGATGGAGTATATGTCACATTTGGTGACAATTCCAAAGGAAAGATTATTGGCCTCAGCCAAATCAGTAACTCTAACTCGGTTAGAATTTCTAAGGTACTATTTATTGATGGAATAAAATATAATCTACTTAGTATCTCACAATTATGTGATGATGTATTTCAGGTTAGATTTGAAAATTATGCTTGCAATGTCTTTAATTCTAAAGAAGAATTAGTGTTTTCTCCATTAAAAAATGAAAATGTTTACTCTGTTAACTTAGATTCCTTAGCTTCTCAAAATACTTTATGTTTAAGTTTATTTCATAGAGTCTTGGATCTAGCATAAGAGACTAGGACACTATAATATTCACTCCCTTATAAATCTAGCTTGAAAAATAATAGTTAAAGACTTACCCAAACTTGAGTTTCCAAATGATAAAGTTTGTAATCCTAGTCAAAGGGGAAAACAACACAAAATTTCCCTCAAACCAAAGAAAGAAGTGTTAACATCTCAACCTCTCGAGCTGGTTCACATGGATTTATTTGGACAATCTAGATTTTTGAGTTTAAATGGGAAGAACTATGTTTTTTTTCATGTAGATTACTTCTCTAGATATACATGAACCTTTTTTATGGCTCACAAAATTGAGGCCTTCTCTAATGTTACTTAATATTCCATGTCTGTGGAAAATCTTAGTGGAAATAGAATTAAATCCTTAAGAAACGATCATGGTTTTGAGTTTTAAAATCAAGAGTTTGAATCATTTTTCTCACAAAATGGTTATAGTCACAATTTATCTACCCCTAGAACACCTCAACAAAATGGGGTTGTCAAAAGAATAAATAGAACCCCGCAAGAGATCGCTAGAAAAATGCTTAGTGAATAAGACCTACCTATTTATTTTTTGTCAGAAGCTATCAATACAACAAGCTACATAATCTATAGAGTGTTGATCAGACCTATTCTTAAAAGGAATCTTTATGAGTTATGGAACAATCGAAAACCCAAGGTTAACTACTTCAATATTTTTGGTTGAAAAGTCTATATTCTTAATACTAAGGATAATCTAGACAAATTTTCATCCAATAGTGATGAAGGTATATTTTTAGGATATTACATGTCTAGTAAATCCTATTGAATGTTCAATAAAAGAACTAAATTTGTTTATGAATCTGTTCATGTCAAATTTGATGAAACAGATCCACATGAGACTAAAACCATTCTAGAGAACCTGGAGGAAAATGTATCAAATATGAACATTAATCCAAAATCCTCAAAAAATTCTTTGAAAGAATATGTGAAAACATCCAGTTCTATAAATTCCTTAGACTAAAGTCACAGTAAATATGAACCTGTTAATGAACCTGAAATCACTAGTCCCTCCTTTTCTAGAGCTATTATAACTATTAAGAACCATCATTTAGATGCTTTTGTAGGAGGCCTAGAAAAAGGAACTCAAACTAGAGCTTCTCATAGATATTAGGTTGAACATCAAGTCTTCTTGTCACAACATAAACCAAAAACCATTAATGATGCTATCAATGATGAATTTTGGGTGATGCCTATGCAAAAAGAACTTAATCAGTTTGAAAGGAAAAAAAATGGAAACTTTTTGAAAGACTTAAAGATACATTCACCATAAGAACTAAATGGGTGTTTAGAAATAAGGTATATGAAGATAGTAAAATAGATAGAAACAAGGATATATTGGTTTTACAAGGCTATAGTCAAGAAGAAGGAATTGATTATGAGGATACCTTTTCACCAGTAGCTAGAATTGAAGCCATCAGAATCCTACTTGCTTTTGTTGCACATCTGAATTTCAAACAATATCAAATGGACGTTGATAATGCATTCTTAAATAGTTATATAGCTGAGGATGTATTTGATGAATAACAATATGGATTTACAAACCCCCATTTTCCAAATTATGTTTTTAAATTATCAAAAGCCTTATATGGTTTAAAACAAACCCTAAGATCCTGGTATGATAGGTTGAGTACTTTTCTTATTTCCAAATGTTTTACAAAAGGAATAGCTGATCCTACCCTTTTTATAAAATGAATTTCTTATGATTTTTTAGTTGTCCAAATCTATGTAGATGACATTATCATTGTAAATTAATGAAATTCTTTTTGTATTGATTTTTCTAAAAACATGCAAACTGAATTTGAAATGAGTTTAATGTGTGAACTAATATTTTTTCTCAGATTTCAAATCTTTTAACATAATGATGGAATTTTTTTAACTCAAAGTAAATATACTAGATATATTCTAAAACGTTTTGGATTGGATAGAACTAATAGTTTTGACACTACCATGAGTACCACTTTTATGTTGGATATTGATGAAGATGGAAAATTTTTTGATCAAACCACTTATAGAGGAATGATTGGAAGTTTACTCTACTTAACTGCTAGTCAACATAACATTATGTTTAGTGTGTGCATGTGTGCTCGTTTTCAAGAAAATCATGAAGAATATCATTTAAATGTTGTAAATATAATTTTCAAATACCTCAAGAATAAACCCAATCAAGGACTATTCTATCCTAGAGGATAATCATTTGAATTAGTTACTTATTCTAATGCTGACTACGATGGATTTAAGTTAGATAGAAAAAGAACCTCTGGAACATGTCACCTTTTAAGCAAGTTACTAGTACCATGGTGTATTAAGAAACAAAATTTCATTTCATTACCTACTGTAGAAAATGAATATATAGCTGCTGGCAGTTGTTGTGCACAAATCGTGTGGATGAAACACACATTACTAGATTATGGATATCAATTCAGGCATGTACCTATAAATTGTGACAACAAAAGTGCTATTAACATCTCAAAAAATATTTCTTCACATTCTAGGAAAAATCATATTGATGTAACACATCACATTTTGAGAGATCATTATCAAAAAGGTTATATCACTTTGGAATTAATTGGTACTGAATATCATATTGCCGAAATATTTATCAAACCATTAAATTATGAAAGAATAGACTACATCATACATGAACTGGGCATGAAAAATATTATGTAAATTTCTCACTATTGTATAACTTACTATTTCATATTTATGGTCTCACAGTTAGTATTTCTTGATTACTATCTGAAAGTCTATGTCTCACAATAAGGTTCAGTCACTGTCTCACCATAAGGTTCACTCACTGTCTCACCATAAGGATCAATCACTGTCTCAGCGTAAAATTCATTCACTGTCTCACTATAAAGACCTGATATGGTCTCACCGTAAATATTCTTTATGATTTTTATTTACAAAGTAAAAACTATTTCGCAGTAATTATTCATTTCACCTTTTTATTTTTCCCACGCTATTACTTTTACGATGTTAGGTATTACTAAAAGATAAAATAATGGAAGTGTCACTTGTCCTTCAATCGATCTTTCTTCTATTCACTCAATTTGAAACCATTCTTGAATCCTTAAATCCTTCTCTCCCTTGAACCTTTGGTGAATGCTAAGGATAAAACACACTTCATCGTCTACTCCAGAGAAACATAGCTCAATGAAGAAGAAGATCGCACCGAAGCTAGCACCTGAAGGTCCTCTAAATCCAAATATGGTGAACCAAATAGTAGTACCTGAGAAAGAGATATGTCTTGAGTGGCTTCTATCAAGTAAGTCTCTTGTTTTGAATATTTTATAAGATAAAGACTGGTTAGAATGGTTTTTGATGAAAAGTAGACCAATCTACCCTAAGCTAGTGGCTCAATTTTATTAGTATGTTTAGTTCTCCTTTGATTGTGAAGATGGTTATACTATGAGAAGCTAGATAGATGGCCATAAATGTACATTATCTTTGAGGTTATGGGTGGCATGCCTTAGGATACCTCATGAAGGAATCTATGAGGACTATCAGAGAGGACCTCCACCTTCCAGTGAATTCATTATTTTGGAAGATGATTTGAAAAGCTTAACAAGAAATGGCACCAAGGAAAGAGCCATTGCTGCTGAACTGGATGGATAATATAGACTTCTGTTTAAGATTATACAGAACCTGATTAGCCCCCGAAAAGGTGATTTTGCTGTAATGAAATATCAGGATGTTTTTCTGATTCATCTTATAAAAAATGGGCACAAGATCAAACTCTGTAAGTATGGAATACATCATATGTGTGAGATTATCAAAACCACATCCATGTTAACCCCCCTATTTTATTCTTGGCATATCTCAACCATGCTTCACGCCAAATGTATGGTTGGTCCTAATGAATAAGTTATCAAGGATGGTGAGTTATGCCTTTCAGAAGTCATTATCAAGAGGATGAGAGTTAGTTGGAATCCTTGAAGAAAGGCATGGGTGGAAGACAATGATAGGATTTATGAAAAGTTCAATCTAGTGGAAAATCCTTCATGACCAAAATATATTACTGATCCTAGTTTGGAACTATATTAAGATGTTGAGTATTCTGAAGAAGAAGTATAAGAAAAGGCTATTGTGCCTCCCAGAGAAACTGTTTTTGATAAGGAAGACAGTACTGATATCCCTTATATAGTAAGTGAAAAGGAAGTCCCTACTTATAAAGATTCTATTTATCTGGATGATCAACCCGAAGTTGAAATAGAGTTTTTTGACAAATAAACAAAAAAGAATGCTATGGAAGATCTTGTAGAAGAATAATTACATGTTATGAAAGAATCTGACCTTGAATAACTCTCAGTGGAACAATTTTTTCATGAAGTCATTCCTTCATTTGAGGAGAGGCTGAAGCTAGCTTTCCAGTTGGCTAGACATGAAATGGGTGAGTAACTAAGAGATGAATTCTTAGAAATAGATCAAGACCCTAGGCCTCTTAATCCTGAGAAGGATGCAACTGTTGAGGGGGAGCAAGCCCCGAATCTGGAATCTACTAAGGTGCCAAACCTGATTGATCCAAGATCATAGAAATTATGTATAAATTCCCCAGTTTTTATGATGTGGATGACTCCCATGAAGTCTCAATAAAAGGCCTTGACCATTCCACTATGTTCCAATTGAAAGCAGTCTCTAATCTTGTCCCTGAAAAAGGAACCTGAGCCTGTATAAGTCCCTATCACTGATCCTTCACCAGAACAACCATCCTTTGTGAGTAAAGATGATCTGAAAGAATTTGTAACTACCATTTTGTCTGGAGTGAAAAAACTCCTAAAATCCAACCATCTCCTGTAACTAATCTATGTGAGAGAGATGTCTCCCTGTTGTTGGAAAACATTGTTAGGATGATTCAACCCAAAATAATTCATGAGATTCAGGAAGTCAGATTTGAAAACAGACTAAATAGTGATGAAGTGAAGACTCTAATAGATATAGTTTAAGGCATGCAGGATGTGACAAATTTGAGATCATAGATTACTTCTCATCCTGTGGATCATGTTGATCCTCAAACCCTACATAATTTTTTCTCTTCGATTCAACTTCATTTAGCTTCCTTAGCTGAAAATGTGGAATAAAGTAACAAATAGATTGGGAAAGAAATGTGAGTGCTTGTTGTTAATCTTAACAAGATCACTGATGTGTATACGTGGTTCCTTTAAAAATTTCTAAATCAAATAAAATTTATCACCTCAGTTGTCACTGCTTCTAAGGCATCTAGTCAATCATCTCAATCTTCCTTAGACATTGACCTGCTTAGAATAGTGGTCCTAGAAGAACTTCAGACTATGCTTAGTGGTTTCAATAAATATTCTCTATCTGAAGTTATCAAGAACAGTGACCGAGTTCTTGATCTGGTCCAAATCCATTCAAAAGTTTCTAATGATGCTTTGCAAAAAAAATCCAAGAAAGTGTATTTATACTTAAACCGAATCTTCTCAAATACTGACATGACCAATCACTAGAAATATCTTCTAGAAAATATGAGGATTCCTCCTGTTACTCAAGCTTTCAACACTCATGTCCAAAAGCTCATAGATTTTACTCGTCTCTTGGACAAGTTTATGTAAAAGAAGGAAGACTTTAAGAAAGCTATGCAGAATGGTGGAGAGATCATTACTGGTTTTATCAAGCTTTTGAGGCTCTATATTCTTGTACATAGTACATCCGCTGTTTCTCCTGCGGCTGCACCTCTAAGACTTGGTTTTCCTACCTTCACCTCTACTGTAGCCTCTACTTCTATGTCTGTCGGTCAGGCACTGAGTCAGATCAGGCCAATGATCCTTGATCGACAACTACCTCGGTTCTCAAATGCATATACTCTATCTCCCTATATCTTTGAAGGCCTTCCATTACCTTCTCTCTCTACCAGCTCACTCCCTTATTCTACCTCAACCTCTATTCCTATGGTTTCCTCTTCTGTTGCTACTGCAAAGGGAAAAAAGAAGACCAGCTAGTAAAGGACAATGCTTACTTTTTTTTTGATAGGAATCTTGTTAATTTTGTTTTACTTTTTGTAATGCCCATCTTTTTATCTAATAAATTATTCCATTTTATTTTATCTTTTGTATTTCTTTTTCTTGATACATTTTGATAATCCCAAAAGGGGTAGAAATATAAGAGAAGAGAACACTCACTATATATATGTCATATTCACATTGTTAGAACAAATATACACTCTAAATATACATGAATTGTGATCATAAAAATATGGAAGATTGTTAAACTCCTAATTTATTAATCACGTTTAATAATAACAAATCATATTCATTAAATAAACTATGTTATTTATATTTAATCTATCTCACATTAAATTCACATTTTTTTAGTAAAACCTATCAATTTCACTAAGTGTTATACACTTAGTTTGGTTACTATAGACTATCTTTTGATTCACTTTATAATGATTTCTATGAAAAATGATTATGTTTTATTCATTCCATAAATATCACTTCATATGTCTGACTACAGATATTTGACTAAGTGCAAGACACCATGAAGCAGACACCGTGACCATGAGACACTGTGAACAAGACACCGTGACTATGAGACAGAGTGAACAAGACATCGTGAACAAGACAACGTGAACAAGACACTGTGAACAAGACACCGTGAACAAGACACTATGATTAAGACACCTTGAACAAGACACCGTGAATAAGACACTGTGACATCATGACACTGTGAACCAGACACTGTGACCACAAGACACAGTGACCAATCCAGACATCATGTGAAGGAGACACCGTTTCCATGACATACTGTGACATCGTTTCTTAATATGTTTTTACATCTTTCAATTTAATCTCTAATGGTCATATTTGATGATCTTAAATTCACTAACATAATTAATAATTCTTTGAAGACATTTCATCTGAAAGTATGAGGTATGAGGTACAGAATACATGCAACATGTCAGCTCAAACACATGCACTCCAAGATAAAAGAGTAATGCGGCCCAGAAAAAGCAAGTAGTGTGGCACGATACTAAAAAGAAGAACAAACTGGTAGCCATGAGAACAAAACCCTAATACACATAGAGAATTATTAAAGAAAGAATTTTATCATGCAACTCAATGCTGCTGGAGAACACATGAAGCTCAACTGAATCCTAGAATTGAGAACATATTCACACAGTCAAACATCACGAAGAACACAAAGTCAGATCTATCCGACTTGCGACACATTGTTTTCCATATAAGGACTTGATTTCTGCATCTGATTCATCTTAGAGTTCTAGAGCTGCAAAATCTAACATTCACAACATTTCCAAAACTATCTCAATATTTATGCTAAGTTGGGTATCATTTTTACTATATTTCGATCAATGTGTGTATCTATATAGAAACACACTCTGTCTCTTACATAAAACTGAAGTATACAAGATATCCTTACTCAAACATCTTGTTACACTTGAGTATACCCATATATAAGTGGGGAAGACATCCATGTGTGGCCTGGTTGTTTGTTCCCACAAGAACTCTGGAAGAGTTCCCTGTACGACCTGGACAATCATGGGTACTGTTGTTTAAACCCAATCTAGTGTGTTGATAAAGATTATTTATATAAACTTCTTGGTGGATGGTGATCACTAAGTGGAGTGGATTAGGTCTTTTATTGAGACTGAACCCATTGCTTTATGTCCTATGTGCTGCATAATTTTGTCTTCTCTATTTTATTGCTTTACTATATAATTCAAAAATCCCTAAATTCACTTTGATAATTAATCTTGGAAAGAAGTTATAATTTTATTTTCGTAGTAGAATACATTCAAAAGTAATATTAATAATTGGCATTAATATTACATAGAACTAATCAATCTTCTAAGAAGTTACTTAAACAGTCAAAATCTTATAACAGTATAACCTTGATTAACTGGGCTGTATTTAACCTTTTAGGGAAACATGTTTAAAAATACTTTTTAAACAGAAATTTTTATAGACACTCAATTAACCCCCCCCCCCCATCTTGAGTAATCTACTTTGACCAAAACCAAGCTATCACAAGATATTACTCACACATGCAATGAATTCTAATAAGCGAAGCTCATCAGATATACATATAATGAAAAGGAAAAGAAGTCAAAAATAGAGCTCAAGTTAGTGGACGCTGATGTTTGTGGGCCAATCAAACTAATAGAACTTAATGAAAAGAGGTATTATGTTCATTTAATTTATTACTACAATATAATGGCATGGGTATTTGTCATTGATCATAAGTCTGATGTGTTTAGTTTCCTAAAATAGTATAAGAGGGAATTTGAAAGGATTCTTGGCCAGAAACTTCTGGAGTTTAGTACTGACAATCGTATAGAATTCACAAACATCTAGGTGGAATAATATATTGAGAAACATGAGATAAGGTATCAAGTTCCTTTAGTGACAACTCCCTAGTATAATGGAGTGGTTGAGAGGAGAAATTTAAACATCAACAACATGGCTAGAACGATGCATATAGGAAAAGTCCTAACAGAGATATTTTGAAAGGAAGTAGTATTGACATCGGTCTACATTTCTAATTTTGTGTTATTGTGTGTAAGAAAATAAAGACTCTATATGATATGTGGTATGGAAAGAATCCAATAGTGAAATACTTTCGAATCTTTGGAAGTAAGTTCTTCATTTTCAACATAGAAAAACATGGAAAATTTGACTCACGTAAAGATGAGGGGATATTCCTAGGCTACTCAGGAAAAATACAGGAATACAAATTCTTTAACAAGATGGAGGAAAAGTAGTTTAGAGAAATTATGTCACTATTGTGGGAAACAATGAGAATAATCAACATCACAATGAACAGTTTCTTGATGAAAGTGGTGAAGAATAAAGTATCCCAGGGGGTGCATAAGTAAAAGATGATGACTTAGAAGAAGTCATTGATGATGAATAATAATAATTCAAGTCTATATCTATAATAAAGACAAAGATTCGAGATGAAATTGACAGGAAAAATATCATTGGTGATCAGGTAGTGACAGTTCCGATGATAAGAATTAAGTCACTGCAAAAGAAATCTCTCTTATCTCTAGTTGAACATAATTGTTTTTAAAATGTAGCTGAAGATGAGAATTGGGTTAAGGCTATGAATGAAGAGCTAGGCCAGATTGAGAGGAATAAAACATGGTAGATTGTTTTGATAGCAGCAGATAAGATTTTCATTGGGACAAATTGGGTTTTTCGCAACAAGAAGAATGAAGATGGCACAGTGATTCGACACAAATCATGACTATATTGAAAAAGATACTCCCCGATAGAGTTTATAGTTGTTGGTGAGACATTTACACCTATGGAATGTCCGGAAACAATCAGATTATTCTTGGCCATTAGAGTACAACATAAGTTCAAATTGTTACCGATGGATGTCAAGTTAGTATTTTTGAGTGGGGTTCTGGAAGAAGAAGTGAATATTGAGAATCAAGATGGTTTTCTCATTCATGAAGATGAGAACAATGTGTGTTGACTAAAGAAGGATTTATATGGGTTGAAGAAAGCACCAAGAGAATGATATTCATGACTAGATCAATTTTTAATGATTCTTGGTTTCCAACGTGTTAAAGTTGATAACAATTTATATGTTAACAATGAAAAAAACCAAATTATTATGGTGCTGGTATATGTTTATGAGATAATTTCTGGAGGATCAGATGAAGCATGGTGTAGACAATTTTCCAAATTCATGAAACATGAGTTCTAAATGTCTATGATTGGTGAGATGACATTTTTACTTGGTTTATAGGTAACACAAGGAAGGAATGAAACATTTATCTCTCAATCCAAATATTCCCAGGAGGTTATGAGGTGATTTTGGATGGAAAATTCCAAGGAAAGGAAGACTACAGTTTCTACCTAGATGAAAAAATCAAAATATGATGTAGGCAAGGCGGTTAATATCATATAATACAGGAAAAGTATTGTATGTTCACTATACATGAGCATGAAAAGGATGACATTGTATTTTCCACATGCCAAGAAGTGAGATATCAAAGTAATCCAAAGGAAATCCACAACCTTGTAGTGAAAAATAATACATTGTTATATCAAGGGCAATGTAGATTTCAGCTTGATATATAATGAAAAATATAATTCAGAGTTATTGGGATATTCTGATACAGATTGGGTCGGTTTAGCGGATGACAGGAAATCAATTTCAGGAGGTGTTTTCTATCTTGGTGGATAATGTATTTCATGGCTAAGAAATATGCAAGATATAATTTCAAAAATCACCATGGATGCTGAGTATACTGCAGTCACTCAAGCAGGCACACCGTTATTGTGGATGAAGTAGTATCTTGATGATATGAGATTTCCAGTGAAGTCTCTAATCAAAATTATGTGCAATAACTCAAGTGCTATAAATTTCATCAAAAACTCTATCCATCAGTCACATACAAAGAACATTTTGATAAAGTATCATTTTATCAAGGAGTTGGTTGAGTAGGGAATTGTGAAGTTGGAGTATGTGCCTTCAAAGTTACAGGATACCGCCATTCAAACAACGTCCTAACCCAAGGATGCTTTTGAGAGACATCGACTGGCTCTTGGAGTCTAGTCGACTCCCCACACTTGAAAAGTTGTTGATGTGGAACCCCCTCTCCCTGAGGTATGGTGTGTTTTCCATACTATACTAATCTATGTTCTACACTCTGTTGTCGACCACAAAGAAGTGACCTATGGGTTCATTGAAAAAGGGGGAGAAAGAGTTACTCCTAAAGGTGGAGAACTATGTATAAAAAAGGGAGACAATGTATTTTTCAAAGACATAGGGAGAAGCTGACAGCTAGTGTGGTGAGATAGGGGGATTTTATCAAGACATGTGAAGAAGCTGATAGGGGGAGCACCATGATGGGAGTATGTGGTGTTCGAACTGATCAGCTAGAGCTTAGCAGAGACAACACAAGAACCCAAGAAGTGTATATGGAGGAGTATTAAACATGACAATTCTAGAAGTGATCGATCAAAGAATAGATATCAAGAAAACTAAGTATCATGATAAAAGTAGAAGAGTGGCGTTGAAATAGTTTTATAAGGTTCCCAGTGATAAGTAATTAATATCAGTTTGGTAACAACAATTGGTGTTAGAAATGAAGCGATTAATTGATAAAATTTTCATTCACTATTATTTCTCAGGCTGAGAATGGCTCATGTGGGATTAGAGTATGTGTTGAGTGAATCCGTGATTGCTATCGGAATCGCAAGAGGTGAATAGTGGCTGAATTTTTAATGAGGTATCGTGTTATGAGAATAGTTTTCAACCAATCCAAAGGGGGGGATTTTTGGGAACAAATCCCTCAAGGTATCATTGAATCATTTTTTAGGTAATTGTGTTTGTTGAAAAAGCAGGTCTCGATGTTCAGTTTGTTGACAGTTGGGGTTTTCATGGTGTTCTATAAATTTCAATAGATTTTGTTTACAATCCCTGGTTGACGGAAGAACCTACACTAAGAAATAGATGATCTGAAGGTGGTACAAAAAAAGTAGGTATAAGGGACTTGTGCGCCAGGTTCTTGGAGGCTTGTAAAGTTATGTGCCATATGTTTTTCAAGAACATAACATCGAAATATGTAAAAGAAAATAGGGGCACCCAAGTTTTGGTTTGGGTGTGCAAGGTGACAGGGGAGACCGAGGCAAAGGTTGCTAGACTTGCGCGTCTGGAGGAACCATGCATGTGGTGCACAAGGTGCCCAAAATGCCTATAAATAGAAGGCTACCCTCCTCATTTTTCATGGAACTCCACACTTAGAAATAATTTGATCGCCATTCATTCATGTAGTTTTTTTTCACACAAGTAGTGGTTTGGTCACGCAAGTATAAAGATATTAAGAAGTTGTGTGCCAATTGATAGTTGTGCACCAATGTTGATTTGGGTGAAAACATATGTGAGTTTCCCAAATTTTTTGTTGAAGAAGGGAGTGTCACACAAGTTTTTTTGAGTCACTTGTGCGCTAGTCTTAGAGAAGAGCACAAGTCATTCTTGGGTTGCAAAATATAATGGAGATTGGTCGGTACACCTGTGGTAAAGTTGTATTAATTAGTGAATGAAAGTGGAACTTTAATAGAGCATATAAATACGGTGGAAGATGCATTCGTTTTTAATAATGAAGGGACCTAAAATTCTTTAAGCTGTGAGTGGATCTTCTAAAGAATAAGTGATCACAAATAAATTTAGAGAGTAGTGAGCTATCATATTGTAAGTGGTTATAAACTTTTAGGGACAGTGTATCAGCTCCAAACTTTGTAAACAGTAGTGTGCTTATAGTGAATGTAGTACATCAGCATATCACCGGTGTATGGTCCTTGGATGTATACCAGTGAGGGTGAACCATGTAATATTGTTGTGTCTTGTTCTTTCTTTAATATTTGTTCATACACTGTAACGTGAAGGAGAGAGAAGTGTGATTTGTCTAACAACGAAACGAGATCAATATGGGTAGTTGTTATAATTTTTATACCCCGATTCACCCCTCCCCCTTCAAGGTATCTAACCTAGTGGACGTAATATCATTTATTTAATTAAAATACCTAAAGACATGAAAATTTGATTTCTTCTTAGTTATTAACATGAATTTATTGGTACTGAGTCAAAAAATAACATCTATAATAAAATCATGTTTTATTAGCAACCCAATTTCTCAAGCGCTTACCCAAATAATAAAATAACAAATTACAATCCAATGATTAGTTGACATGGTAAGAAAACTCAACAAAAGATAATTGTTTCACCAACAGACCTCCAAAATCAAGAACACATGCATGCTACAAGTATTCTAGAATATTTTTCATCCCCTCTATCCAACCATTCATCATAATATAAAAAGATATTTTAAGGAACTAATAACAAAACCAAATCATGTTGAAAATTCCTCTACACTAATGAGGTAAAACATAGATATTCATCAGTGATAAACATCATCAAAACCCTAAGGAGCCTCACCATCTCATACATGTAAATAATCTTCAATGAATACACTAAATTTTACACCTTAATCACCAATAATTGTATTAAATTCATTAATTGAACTATAAAACCCATATATCATCTCATTCACCCAATGTTCATTGTAAATTCGTTAAACAATCCATTTAAAGATCATATAATATCCATTGGGGGACTTTAAATGGGTGTAACTAACCTAATAGAACTATATACTCAGTTTTCACCTATTGATAAACTAGACATCGACACATAAACTCAACCACCATCGGTTTTATCCCAGGACACCAAAATAGATCCATTCAAGAATGATACATCCTGTAAATACCATGATGTATAGCACATAGTGAGCTCTGGAACTCATATAGAACCTCCTACAACATCACCACAAAAACATTTCTTCCCAGAAAACAACACTCAATGTTAATCGTCCTCTAACAATCCCTGATGAGAATATCTATAGACAACAGTATCTCTCCATAATTCCACCTTAGGATCTCCCTACTAAGACTCCCCCTGTTTGTAAACAAGTATGAATACATTAGCATATGATATAGTAATAATCAACCACCAACTTCCCCCATATCAAGATTAAAATCCATCTACGTATTTATAATAATCCATATATATTTAAAATATTGAGAAACGCCACTTTAATAAATTTTAATCATCCCATTATCAACCATATTACATTTACATGTTTTGTATGATATCTAAAAATAATAATACTTCATGAATGTCACCCATATATATTTTAGAAAATTCAAATATTATTATAAGAAGATATAATGTAAGTTCTTGTGATCTTCTAAGATCACAAAGTTGTATCAAATTAGGTAATATGACCATATATTCAAACAAAACACAACCATCAAAATCTCGAAACAATGTGTCATATAAATAATTAAAAAAGATGAAACAGTCAAGACCCATAAGGTATAATAGTTTACTCATATATCAAGACAAAACTTAGGAAAAGATGAAAATTGTATCAAAATACCTTGAATATAACTCCCTCTTTATGTAGAATAAGAATAAATAACCAATCCAATTTCTATTCATGTACTAAAATATATTATAGAACTAATCTTATTAAACTAATTTAATTTATAATGATTGGGAGTGATAAGAAACAGAAAGGATGGTTTCATTTTGAGGAATATTTATTTGAAATTATTAAATGAAAAAGGTTTTTTATGTTTTTAAAAGTTATTTATTTTTCATTTTAATGGTTTTGTTTTATTATTTTCAAAAAGGAGGAGATTTTTTGAGTTGAAAGTTTATAATTTCTACATTTACTTTTCTTTATTTTGAAAACCAAAAACACAATCTTAAAACTTTATTTTCATAACTCTATATTTTCAAAGACATTTAGAGTGTTTTTATTGAAAACCTATTTTTCTTGGGTATGGATAAATCATTCATAAATAAAATTGTATAAACAATAAATACTTAATTGCGATCTATCGGACTGACTATGGTCTTGTCCATTCAATTGATGATATTTTACTCCATCGGATTGATGATATTTTAGTGCATCGAAATGATAATATTCAGTTTATCAATATGACTATATCTAGTATATTGAAGTAAATATATCTATTCAATCAGTAATATGATATATAATTTATCAGTTTAATGATATTTAGTTTAAGGATGTGAAAATATTTAGTTTATTGGTGTGATATAATCTTATCTATCAGACTAAAAATGCATTCCATCATAATAATAAAAAAAATTGATTTTTAGAGATGTTTCTATCATAATAATTTTTTTATAGAATTGTAATAGTGCTATTGGAAAAATGTGAAATGAATATATAATTTGTTGAGCTGTTAGGTAGAGAACATTTGAGGTCATTACAACCAACTCTATGATTCATGATAAATATGACTGCCTATGTGATGCCTATAAATATGAGTGTATTCGAGGAGCTAGGACCATATTCTTTTGTGAACTCACATTATCAAATATTTTTCAATAATGTAACCCCTTGTTACATTCTACATAAAATTTACAGAGAGTTTGTGTTCTTATGATTTGGTATGACGAATTATAAAATCCCTAGAATAGTTTTTTCATTTTTATTTTCTTTTTGATTGTGGTTATGATCAAAATATTTTGGGTATAAGAAGATAGATTCAGATTTGATCTTAATGATCAATGGATTTCGGATAATTAAATACAAACCTGATAGTTTGGTTTAAACTATAGATAACTAAAGTAAAGGTTTATTGAATTCCATAACTATTAAGGTTAATGAGTACAAGTCTTTTTATAATGATGTTTTAAGTCATTATTAATATTTACATTAATAAATACTTCTACTTTTTTCAAAAACTTATATATTTCATCCAAAAATTTTATTTAGAATGTTTATTTTAGTAAAACATTATTTACTCTGACTTTCCAAACACACTCAGAGTCCAATTAATATTACTCTAATCATAAGATGCTTGTTTATTCTAATAAACATAATAAGAGGTTTGGGTTTTAATTATTTTAATGTTTTTTAAACTACAATTCACACTCCTATTTTAACCATCATATATACTTTATATCTAAAAAATCTTACCACACAAAATGTGTCATCTATATTCCTCAAAGTAGACTTGGGTGTCACAATCAAAGAGAAATTGATCATAAAAACCCATTAATTTTCCACAAGGCCATAAAAATTGATTCCCTTTGAAATATTCTTGGAGAGAACTCAAACAACTAATGAAATCATTGTATAATTGATAACTATACCCTGATGATACATAATATAAGCAAGGAAATACAACTCATGTGTCTAGAACATACACTTAGACAGCTTCCCATACTAGTGATGTCATTAAATCACTTCAAAAAATAGTCATAAATGATCAATGTGATCCACCTATGATCTCTAATAGATAAATATTCCATCATTGAACACTATCATGATGTGATACCAAAAATCCTAGAACACTGATTTAATCAATCCAATGAAAAAGGTTGGGTCATTTGTGTGTCCGAATGGAATCACCATAACCTCAATGTGTCCATAGAGAAATATGAATCTTTCTTCAGGATATATTCCTCCATCACCATCAGTTAATGATATCTCCCCCATAAACGAATCATTGGGAACAAACTAGATCCCTTCAATTATTGAACAAATTATCATTCCATGGGATGGATAACAGTACTACCCTATAACATGGTTAAACTGGTGATAATCAATGCATAACTAGACACTACAATCTTCCTCCTGAAAAAAATATAGTACTCCATGAAATCCCACTAATCCAAGATTGAAACTTTATAAAAAATATCACTGATATGAATTCATATGTATTATATTTCAAATCTCAAATAGTGTTTTTACAAAGTCAATGTCATGTCTAGGGGTAATTGTGCAACCTATTTAGAAAAAAAATCTAGAAACTCCTTGATGACTCTTGAAAACTTCACCTGTACTTATACTAAACCTACCATCATATTATCCAACTAAAAAGAGACAAACTAAAAATATCTATCATATGATGATCCCTCTTGAAATCAAACATTGGACATTGGTACATTCTTTTAAAGAAAACCCCTTCCTCCAAAAAATAGTATATAATAGGCCATCAAAATTACAAAAAATCCATTCCAAGGAATTCATCATATATATATATATATATAAGACCTTAATAACTCTCTAGATAATTAGATTTATAACATAATTAACATACATCCCATACACAACTAAAGTAAGTTAAACTAACCTACAACTAGTTTATCCAATGCCATGTGAACGAAAATCCTATCCACATTAACCCCCAAATATTGGACTATGGAAGGAAATATATAACGGTGGCATGATATTGACACAAAATTTTTAAAATAGTTGAATATATAAATAGATATTTTCTCAAATGAAATTTATTTTCCCAAGCTCAAAAAACTCCATCACATGTAAATGGATACGTCATATTCCTCTTCCTTACAACTCCCAATGATATCCATGACATATCTTTTATTTAATATTTGATATATGAAAAAAGAAATATCCCATAGTATCCTATACCAACTTTATCAACTATATATGGTTCAAAATCCTAAGGGCCCTGTTGTTGTTGATAAGGCCTAGAGAGAAACTATTTCTATCGCTATATCAGAAACTAGTAACTTACCCCACGTTGAACACTAAGAATGATCTGGAAGTGGAACTATTGATTGTCACATCCTCTATAAACATATAAAAACACACCAAATCTCCTAGTATAAGTCCAAGAACATCCAAATTCACTGAAACAACTGAAATAATAATGATATCAGTAGCTCATCATCCAAAACCACAACTACACAGGCAAATGAGAATGCATATCCACAACTCCACTCCTTGGGATGTTTTTCTAAATTCTCTCTTAGGATGATCCCATCCACACTAATTTATTTTCAATAATACAAACCATCATCATAACTTTCATATAAGATGATATTATTAAATAGATAAGTTATTAATAAATAATAGGACACAAAACATCTTCAAAATTTAACACCATTACCATATCATTAGGAATAATATTATGATAATAAAAGGGAAGGTTTATGAACCATATTATAGATTCATATTCATTATAACTACCATTAAAAAGGGTGAGACACTACTTATCACACACTAACCTCAATATAAAATAAAAAACCTCAACTCATAAATGATTTTGAAACATCTCCCACATCACCATAGACTCCCCGTGATCACATGAAAAATGGTATTCTTCTAATGAGCCTCACTTATCAACAAACTATCAGGAAATAGAATCTAACGTTTGTTCCATGAATAAATAAAAATGAAATAAATATTAGGTACACATAACCACCAATCCATCATGAGATTATAGATATATTCCCCATGATTTGGGAAACATTTCCAACAAAACTCATTGAACACATTCCTCAATGAATCATTCTCCTTGGGGTGAGCCCAATTACAATTGGTTAGAACATCCTATTGCACTTGACTAACCTAAACCTCATGATAATTCCTTCTAATATCCATATATCTAAATGAAAAATTAAAAACCCATTAATTTAATGTGTTTTAATGTAATTCATTTTAATTTCTCATGAATCTACTCAAATAAAACACAAGTGAAAATAACTATGTTTTATGTTTTACACCTATATTGTTACTCCAAAATCATTATTATCCTGCTTTAGAATTCTCAGTTTACTTAATGGATTTTTATTTAATCACATGGGCCATGTATTCATCCTAGTTAGTATCCCTTGCCTTAATCACATGCTAGGTTTGAATTATAATTTTTCCCTTCCATGTTAATAAAATCCACAATAGTGAATAACTCAAAAATTCATCCTAACTATCAAAAATATCTCGGATACCACTTTGTCTTGGCCGGTCCCCACTATAACCAAACCTAAGATGGTATTAAGGTTGATTTTTAACTATAAAGATGAACTTCTTTGGGACAAAGGTTATGGACTTGCAATAATGGTATAAATCAAACACATTGGAGGCTTTACCCACTAAAATATCAAGAACATTATATGAATATACACCAATAAACTCTTTAAAAATAAATGAATAAAAAAACCAATCGATAATTTAATTTTCCATGAAATGTAATTCAATAAAAAAAATTATAGATTAATAATATATCAAGATAAAATTCCTATGAAAGTTCCTCTAACTCCGAAATAAGCATCATGTCATAAACTTGTAATTTCAAGCCCAATCACTATCTTCATACTATAAATATCTAAAATTAGTATATAAAAGTAGGTCGTAGTATACAAGAATACTAAATAAGTTCCTCCAAATAATTTCTCATTATAAATTAGAGAAATTATATTAAATACCTCATGAATAAATGATGAAATCGACTCATTACATATGCAATGACAACTACAATCCTAAACTCATCATGGATCGATCCCCAAATTTACATAAAATGTAATGATATAATAATCCTGAAAAATATATAATCCAATAAGTTACCATCCTCACACTTTCCCACTAATCTAGTAACCCTTGTGTCCCAATGATACATCTTTGAATTGATATCCCTTCCAAATCCACATATAGTAACTATATAACTTCATAACAACATCCACATATATATAACCATATGACTATAGCCACATATACATAACCACGTAAATACAACCATATATTTATCATTGCCACATCACATTAATTTATTTATATTACATCCACATAATCACACAACCAAACTATATATTTATAAGATAGGGGGAGAGATGGGTAGTATTTGTCTATCTGTCTCACCCATATTATTGATATTGAGGGTACACTTGAAACCCAAAACTTTGTGAGTCTTAGTAATGTATCTTGAATTGGGTGGTGTTGGATATGAAAAAATAATAAATAAAATAGATGTATAATAATACACAAGTCAAACATATGGTAAAATTCTAACCACAACCCCTCTATAGTGTTCCATCATCTGACCATCACCCCCACACATCAATAAATCATTTCCAAATCAAAAAAATTCTAAATCATCTCCATAACCATGTAATAATAAAAAAACATATTCACAATTAATATTTATATATCATTTATAATTATTTACTTTTTTAATAATATTTTTTTAATTATTTATATAAAATTCCATAAATTATTTTAATTATTTTTCTATATATGATTTATTTACCCCAAAATTTTTATTGATGAGTTTAATTCATAAATATATTAATTCACAATTTTAGCACATCCCATTCCCATTTCACTTATTATATATAATTTTATTTAATTTAGAAACATTAAATATTCCCAAGAATCCTCCACATAAAACCACATTAACCTCACATCATCATGGGGAAGGAATACCACTATAACATTTTTTTCTCTAAAGCAATAATAAAATACAGCAAGAGATTCACCATTACCAAAAACATAAGGTAACACAATACTCAACACAATAATAACATCACAACTCAAACTAAAATCCCATTTCCTCATCTCCACTTTCTAATGATACTTATTCACATTCAACACAATAATAATCAACAAAATATATGGTAATATCTTGATTTTTAACTTTATATCCCATTACCATCTTTCAATTGATAAAATTATTTAGATTATAATTTGTATTTACTGTAATACATAAATTTAAATCCTAATAACATGATAGAATAAACTTCAATGAATTTGATATAGAAAAATCAAATAAATCAAGAAACACATTCTCAACTAGCTTCCCTTATTTTGTTTTATTCCAACCCACTATCTTTATTAGTATAATTTAATATATTGACCTAATGAAAACGAAAAAATGATAATTATATGATAACACAATATATAAAAATAGAGGTAATATGTAACACCCCAAGCTTCCTCGGTATGTTTCCTTTCGAATAATGCAATGGCGTGCATTGTACGCAACTTCGAGATTTTAACACACCATAACCAATCAAACTAGCCGTTATGAATAGTAATACCTACTTTTTGAAATTTTATAAATTCTATCTCTCAAAATGGACTTCATTTTTAGATTCTTAATATTGAAATTATCCTAGGGTGAAATTTTGGTACTTTTCGGAAAACTTTCATATTTTGATGAATAGTGAAAATTACTAAATTTTAATTAAAAACAACTTTTTTAATCAAAATAATTAATAGTGATAAATTATGAATTTGAGTGGTTTTAAAGTATATTTAGAATATATTTTTACCATGTAATACAATGTGGGTCATTGAACATAATTTCACATTTAAACCAGACATAAACAAGTGACAATCTTTTGATAGTTATTATCTCTAAAAAAACACGCTTTTTGTTTTAACAACGGGAATTATTTTTAAATTAATTTCTGCCACTTTTGTGTTTTGAATTTGGAAAAATGGATTCCATATTTGGAATCAGGATGTTCAAATTGTGTAAATAGATAACTTTTATTTTTAAATATTTTGGATAATTACTTCGGAAAATATTTTATTTACCATGGTTAAAGGGTAAATCCGGTAAACAAGGGTTAACAAATAATATTATAATAATACTAAATTACCCTAAAACGTATCTTAACCCTATTGGTTGATACATGGTCGACCATGGGAATCTTTGGGTCGATTTTGGGACCCCATGGATCCACTTGTAAGTGATAATGACACTTTATTTTAATTAAGTTAAAATAAATACAAAAATGACACAAGCATATATCTTTTAAAAAAACAATTGTTAAATAGGGTTATAATTTTTGGATTTTAGATTATAAATATTCATTAGAAAGATAAAAATATTCCCTACATAATGGTATTTTATTTATAATTTTTAGACATTAAATAAGTTAATTTAGGTATGACACAATGATGATGAATTAATTACTTTAATAGTGAAAAATTAAAATAATTGATATTCTAAATACCCAAATAAATGTAATATGAAATTTTAATGAATTAAAATACTTTTCTAGGATAATATGATATATTAGTATTTATTTAATTGACTTTTTTCGAAGTAATAAATCTGTTATGAGTTTCACAATAATCAACTATTGAATAGTGTCAAAATTGACATAAAAGAGTTCTTAAAACAAATATTATATTATTAACTGATATTAAATTTCTAAAAATCTAAGATTCTTCCAAGAGACTTATATCATGATAGGTTCATCATTAATGGACCACTTGGGGGTCGCTTGGATGTATATAGTAACTTTATTAACCATATAATATAAAAATACAAAGAGACATTGTAAAAGTGAAACTAATTAACTAAGAGTTAATACTTAAAGATAAGGTTAATATAATGACCCAAACCTGTCTAAATTATATTTGTTGAGTTGTTTTAGACCCATCCCCACCTTAACAATTAAATAATAAACTTTGGAGCCATTATAAACCGAATATGAATTTATTATAAATCAATATTTCTAGATTTTCCAAAGGTGCCCCTCACCCCTCTTATAAAAGGGAAATCCTCCTTCTCATTTCTTCACACCTTCAAAGCCCATTGGTTCGGCCAACCCCTGCCCAAATACTATCTCAACTTCCCTCACTACAACCTAGATGCCTTAGTTTGATCATAAATCCAACCTATGGAGCCCTTTTGATCAAATCAAAAGGAAGAACCCGAAGAGGAGGTAATGTTTTCACCACCCCTTTTCAAGTTCCTTTCTTCTTCCACTTCCTCTTTCTTTGTTATTACCATTATAAAATAATAACTCCAGTATCATATATATACTGTGATTTTATTATAAATATGGTACAACCATATTCAGTATTCTATCCATCCTTTGAATAACATGTCACCATACGTGCGTACGTACGGCTTACCGTCTCCACGTCGTGGTGTAATTGTTATTCAATATATTATTATTTGGATGGTTATAATAATGATGTGTAACTCATGTAAATAATAAATATAACATGATAATTATTCTGTATATATGATATAACATCCAATTATATTTTATTTTAATATCAAAAGAATGATATTGTCGCTCGTGCGTATGTACGGACTACCGTCTCCACGAACGCGATGAGATTCATTCTCCATCATATCCATTCAAGTATAATTATAATTTGATGATTTAAAAATAATATCTAATGACTTGATATCATTCTGGATATGAATAATATACATCCCATTAATAACGAATATGGCTCACACAACAAAGAATATAAAGTAAAATGAACCCGTTAACACCCGAAATGACGATAATTCTAAAATATTATTAACAAATCAATGTTAAAAGATAATATATGATATCATATTAATGTAAATGATTCTTGTATAATTCAATAATAGTTATTTCACCATTATACAGGAGTTATACATACCGTCGACCAAGGAAAAAGTACAAAGTAAGGGATTTTCTTATATCACTTTCAATTCTGTGAGATTTCCATTGTTCGCCACTAAATTATTGAAAGTGGTGTATTGTGTACTTCCATTTGATATATATTATCATGATTATATTTATATTCATGTTATTCTGTAAATCATTTGTTGGTTATTAACTTTTGGTCATACGACTCAGTTGATTACAATGTGGTAAGGGGTTTTCATCTCACTCTTTATTCCCGTGAGATTCATGCCATATTGCCACCATTACCTTTTGTGTGTTGTATGTACTGCCCATAATTATATTCTTTGTGTAATACACTTTAATTTATGTGTATTTACATATTAATTGTATGATACCTCTTTCATGGGTTGTATGATTCGTAAGTTACCAAATTGGTAAGGGTTATTTCACAATCTCTTCATTATCCGAGGTTGTTTATACGTAATAATCTACTGGGATCTCTTTATCATCCACATCCATGTTTCTTAATAATGTATTTCAAAACATTTTTACTATTTACAAGAATATGGGTTAAATTCATTTATACCCTTATGTGTTTTTAATGGAATCTTTCCGTCGTTTTCCAAACAAGGCACTTTTAACCTTTTCGACAGAATTAAGGTATGGATGTTTTTTCTAACTTATACGGCGGGGTGCGGTTATTTTCTGCCATTATAAAGTTGTCGAAGCTTCCCTTACAAGCTTATAAGAATATTTTCAAATTGAATGTATTATTTTATAATTATGTTACTTTTAAAATGATTTAAAAAAAAGAGGTATTTCTCTAAAATAGTTTTGATTTCATCTATGTCAACATCCTTTGATGGATTTTAAGCTTATTTGAAGTTGATTTATTATGTTACAAAACATCCCAATTTTATTGAAGGTTTTGTGATATTTTTGACTGTGAATAAGTTATTCTTATCTCACTCATGGTTTTTGTTTAAAGTATTGACATTTTATAAGTTATTTTTAATTCGAATGTTTATGTTATATTTCAACTTTTCATTCAGATTAATGTGTTAGACAAGTATGTTCCGGGTTGGGGACCGGTAAAAGTAATCCCTCTGGTTTGGTCTCTGGTTATTAGAGGAACTCCGGTTTGGTCTCCGGTTATTAGAAGAACTCCGAGTTGGTGTCCGGTTATTAGAGGCACTCTGGGTTGGTGTCTGATTATTAGAAGAACTCCGGGTTGGGTTCCGGTTACAGTTAGCCCCTAGGTCTTGGGATGAGGCCTTGACAAAGAAATTAAAGTTCAGCATTATGCATTCCATCATTATGAAAGTGGTTATTTATAATGCATGGGATTTTTCAACTAGTAGAATATCTATGTGAGTAAGTAAATGGAATTATTTTATTTTATCTTTTCAATTTTATGTTGAAGTTCAAGTTTAAAAGGCTTTTGTTTTAGTTATAAACTGCCTTAAGTGTTTATGCTTATCTATGAAAGCTTCTGCTATAATGTTATCCTTACTGAGCATATGAGCTCACCCCATTCAATGTTTTATTTTTCCCAGGATTATGAAGAAGTAATTTATGAATGACTTACAGGGATAGTATGAGGGGATATGAAGACAATATGTTTTTTTATGATGTAATGTAAAAATTTATGGATGTATCTAGTTATTCCAAGGCTACTAAACTAATCGGTCTTTCGAGACTTGATCTTTCTCGTGATCATGCCAATGTTATTTAATAATGCACCGACTCTAGGTAACTGGGGTCGGGGCATTACAGTTGGTATCAGAGGAAGTTTAGTACAAACCTTGGAAGCTAGATTTAGATAAAATCTAATTAGAGCACGTAGACCTAAGATGAACTTTGAGGATTAGTATAAAAGAACTTCCTAGAATTTTGGTATTGTAGAGATTTTGTGAGTTTTCCGAGCAATACATCTCTGTCTGGATACAAGCAGGTAGAGGCGGCTCTGGCACAGATGTACTTAGGGGTAAAACCCGAAAACACCGCTTTGAGCTAGACTCGAACGGGAACTGGTTCACGACAATGGGCCTTGCTGCACTCTTGGTTACGACACTCCCGGGGGATATGCTTAGGATAATTTACATTTTCTTTACAAACCGATTTAAGTAATATGTATATAAGATGAGAGTAAATGACCTTGGTTAATCCTGATATGTTTCAAATTGAGAATATGGTGACATTTTAATCTCTAAATGATTTTACGACTACTGTTACTCACACAATGCTTTCTGGTTTTAGTCAATGGCTGGATTCCAAGGATGTCAGAGTGACTTTGAGAATGATGTACAAGGTGGGAACGGTGGTGGAAATGAGCAAAAAAATGGAATATTGATAGGTGTAAAAGATATCATCTTTATGCCAAATCAGTTTTCCAAAAATATGATCAACAACATATATATTAACCAACTCCCAGACTCAACAAGGAAGAGAAAGGTGATAAATGATAAGAGCTCCAGCAATGGAGACCATGGAGAAAAGAACCCTCAATTTTCATCATGCAGGAAATGTGGAAGGAGACACCCAGGAAAGTGTCTCAATGGGACAACGAAATTTTTTACGTGCGGGAAGGAAGGACATAAAGTGAAGAATTTCCGAAGAAAAATGAAGATTACTATGGAAGAAGATAAAAATGGTCCCAAGAGTCCATTTACAGTCATTTTCCGTAAATGAAGGGGACCTGGCCATTACCCGAGTGAATGTCCTATTCTATAGGATATTTTCTTGGTCAAAGAAGAAGCTATGTGGAAATAAATGGTTGGAGAAAAATTTAAAAAGTATTAGCACTCCTTGTTGATGGGTTTACTTTGGAATAATTTTCTCTTGTATTTGTAACCCCGTAGTTTTCCATGTGAGAATAATATTTGAGGAAGAATTGTCTCTTCACTTGTGGATATAGGTATAAATAACCATTTGGTTTTATATGATCATTGTGGTTCGAGAAAATTATAAGTTATTATAATTTGGGATGAAAATGCAAGGTATGATATAACATTTGTGGTTAAATTATGTTATTTTGAGGAATTTATCTCATTTTGGTAATATTATAAAATATATTTTTTGAAAAAGGACAACACGTAGACTGTGTGACAACCCATCGCGTCGGACAAAGCTGTGGGAATCGAACCCACAACCAAAGTGCGATTGGGATTTATCGCCTACCACTGGACTACGTGAAGTCCCTGGTTAGTGTGACTATTTTTTTAGTTAAATGATTTTATTGATCAATAATAAGTTGGTTTGGGTTCTTATGTCTTATCAAATGAATACCCTTGGTATAGGAAAATGATTTGGTGATTAAGTGATAAATGTTATTTTGGAAGATGTTCGCTTTTTTGGGAACACTATATTCCCAAGGAAAATAGAATACAATGGGGTTTCATTTGTAGAGTAATGGTATATTTTTATCTACATTTTTATTGTGGATTTATAGTGATTTGGGTTATTTATGGAAATGATTAACCTATAACAGAGAATATGTGATGATGTTAATTACTTTTAAGTATGTGACTTTAAGAGTATTTGATGTCATTTGGAGATACAATTTAACACGGGAGACTATATAATCAAATTCTTCTTTGTTTTGGGTTTCAATATTAGTTTGGATTATATTGAAGGATTTTAAGGACAATTGATTATTCAATGGTATTTATTTAACTTTGGGGTATTGTTGGTTTAATTTTAGAAATTAAGATTAGTGCATATTTATCTCAAGGAATATCCTTTTGGGGGATCATTAGATCATTCACTAACCATTTTGGTTTTGATTAATCTTCAAAGACAATGTAAATATATATTTTATCCTGCATGGATCATGTGATTCTATAGAATTTTATTCTAGCTCTTCCAGTGTGACCAAGTCTTCTTGAATACTCATCGTTTAAAAAAAATTGAGTTAGTTGTGTAAATTTATTAAAGAATGAAACTCTACTTAAAAAGTAAGTATATCTCTTAATTTTCTTAGTCAATATCATAAATGAATTCCTCATCCTTATGTAATGTAACTTAAAACAAAAAAAAAATTGTCTGTTTACTTTCCTAGTAGGAGACTAATGGTCGTTTGTCCCAACACAAGTTTGTGGTTTTCTTATTGTTAACTTTCTCCTGATCATGATTTCTATCCCTCTCCATCAGAACATGACACTTAGTTTATCATCCATATCCATGTTTTCCTACATGGAATCCGGGTATGGGTTATCTTGGATTACCCTTATACATCTCTTTCTTTCTTTTAAAGTGATAGTTTTATTGACTCTTTTTCCGATGTGGGACTTTCCATTATATTCCCAAGCACAATTTTAAAAATTTCGAGGACACAATTTATTGAAGGAGGGGAGAATGTAACACCCCAAGCATCCTCGGTATGTTTCCTTTCGAATAATGCAATGGTGTGCATTGTACGCAACTTCGAGATTTTAACACACCATAACCAATCAAACTAGCCGTTATGAATAGTAATACCTACTTTTTAAAATTTTATAAATTCTATCTCTCAAAATGGACTTCATTTTTGGATTTGGAATATTGAAATTATCCTAGGGTGAAATTTTGGTACTTTTTGGATAACTTTCATATTTTGATGAATAATGAAAATTACTAAATTTTAATTAAAAACAACTTTTTTAATCAAAATAATTAATATTGATAAATTATGAATTTGAGTGGTTTTAAAGTATATTTAGAATATATTTTTACCATGTAATACAATTTGGGTCATTGAACATAATTTCACATTTAAACCAGACATAAACAAGTGATAATCTTTTGATAGTTATTATCTCTAAAAACACGCTTTTTGTTTTAACAACGGGAATTATTTTTAAATTAATTTCTGCCACTTTTGTGTTTTGAATTTGGAAAAATGGATTCTATATTTGGAATCAGGATGTTCAAATTCTATAAATAGGTAACTTTTATTTTTAAACATTTTGGATAATTACTTCGGTAAATATTTTATTTACCATGGTTAAAGGGTAAATCCGGTAAACAAGGGTTAAAAAATAATATTATATTAATACTAAATTACCCTCAAACGTGTCTTGACCATATTGGTTGATATATGGTCGACCATGGGAATCTTTGGGTCGATTTTGGGACCCCATGGATCCACTTGTAAGTGATAATGACACTTTATTTTAATTAAGTTAAAATAAATACAAAAATGACACAAACATATATATTTTAACAAAACAATTGTTACATATGGTTATATATGTTGGATTTTAGATTATAAATATTCATTAGAAAGTTAAAAAGATTTCATACATAATGGTATTTTATTTATAATTTTTAGACATTAAATAATTTAATTTAGGTATGACACAATGATGATGAATTAATTACTTTAATAGTGAAAAATTAAAATAATTGAAATTATAAATACCCAAATAAATATAATATGAAATTTTAATGAATTAAAATAATTTTCTAGGATAATAGGATATATTAGGATTTATGTAATTTACTTTTTTTTCGAAGTAATCAATCTGTTATGAGTTTCACAAAAATCAACTATTGAATAGTGTAAAAATTGACATAAAAGAGTTCTTAAAACAAATATTATATTATTAATTGATATTAAATTCCTAAAAATCTAAGGTTAGGACAAGATTCTTATATCATGATAGGTTCATCATTAATGGACCACTTGGGGGTCGCTTGGATGTATATAGTAAGTTTATTAACCATATAATATAAAAATAAAAAGAGACATTGTAAAAGTGAAACTAATTAACTAAGAGTTAATACTTAAAGATAAGGTTAATATAATGACCCAAACCTGTCTAAATTCTATTTGTTGAGTTTTTTTCGACCCATCCCCACCTTAAAATTTAAATAATAAACTTTGGAGACCTTATAAATGGAATATTAATTTATTTTAAATTAATATTTCTACCTTTTCCGAAGGTGCCCCTCACCCCTCTTATAAAAGGGCAATCCTCCTTCTCATTTCTTCACACCTTCAAAGCCCTTTGGTTCGGCCAACCCCTACCCGAATACTATCTAAACTTCCCTAAATACAACCTAGATTCCTTAGTTTGATCATAAAGCCAACCTAAGGATCCCTTTTGATCAAATAAAAAGGAAGAACCCGAAGAAGAGGTAATGTTTTCACCACCCCTTTTCAAGTTCCTTTCTTCTTCCAATTCCTCTTTATTTGTTATTACCATTATAAAATAATAAATCCAGTATCATATATATACTGTGATGTTATTATAAATATGGTACAACCATATTCAGTATTCTATCCATCCTTTGAATAACATGTCACCATACGTGCGTACGTACGGCTTACCATCTCCACGTCGTGGTGTAATTGTTATTCAATATATTATTATTTGGATGGGTATAATAATGATGTGTAACTCATGTAAATAATAAATATAACATGATAATGATTCTTTATATATGATATAACATCCAATTATATATTATTTTAATATCAAAAGAATGATATTGTCGCTCGTGCGTATGTACGGACTACCGTCTCCACGAACGCGATGAGAATCATTCTCCATCATATCCATTCAAGTATAATTATAATTCGATGATTTAAAAATAGTATCTAAGGACTTGATATCATTCTGGATATGAATAATATACATCCCATTAATAACGAATATGGCTCACATAACAAAGAATATAATGTAAAATGAACCTGTTAACACCCGAAATGACGATAATTCTAAGATATTATTAACAAATTAATGTTAAAAGATCATATATGATATCATATTAAAGTAAATGATTCTTGTATAATTCAATAACAATTATTTCACCATTATACAGGAGGTATACCTACCGTTTACCAAGGAAAAAAGTACAAAGTAAGGGATTTTCTTATCTCACTTTCAATTCTGTGAGATTTCCATTGTTCGCCACTAAATTATTGAAAGTGGTGTATTGTGTACTGCCATTTGATATATATTATCATGATTATCTTTATATTAATGTTATTCTGTAAATAATTTGGTGGTTATTAACTTTTGGTCATACAACTCAGTTGATTACAATGTGGTAAGGGGTTTTCATCTCACTCCTTATTCCCGTGAAATTCATGCCATATTGCCACCATTACCTTTTGTGTGGTGTATGTACTGCCCATAATTATATTATTTGTGTAATACACTATAATTTATGTGTATTTACATATTCATTGTATGATAACTCTTTCATTGGTTGTATGTTTCGTAAGTTACCAAATTGTTAAGGGTTATTTCACAATCTCTTCATTATCTGAGGTTGTTTATACGTAATAATCTACTGGGATCTCTTTATCATCCACATCCATGTTTCTTAATAATGTATTTCAAAACATTTTTACTATTTACAAGAATATGGGTTAACGTCATTTATACCCTTATGTGTTTCGAAAGGAATCTTTCTGTTGTTTTCCAAATAAGGCACTTTTAACCTTTTCGACAGAATTAAGGTATGAATGTTTTTTTTCACTTATACGGCGGGTGCAGTTATTTTCCGCCGTTATAAAGTCGTAGAAGCTTCCCTTACAAGCTTATAAGAATATTTTCAAATTGAATGTATTATTTTATAATTATTTTACTTTTAAAATGATTTAAAAAAAGATATATTTCTCTAAAATAGTTTTCATTTCATCTATGTCAATATCCTTTTGATGGATTTTAAGCTTATTTAAAGTTGATTTATTATGTTACAAAACATACCAATTTTATCGAAGGTTTTGTGATATTTTCGACTGTGGATAAGTTATTATTATGTGACTCATGGTTTTTGTTTAAAGTATTGATATTTTATAAGTTATTTTTAATCCGAATGTTTATGTTATATTTCAACTTTTTATTCAGATGAATGTGTTAGACAAGTATGTTCCGGGTTGGGGACCGGTAAAAGTAATCCCTCCGGTTTGGTCTCCGGTTATTAGAGGAACTCCGGTTTGGTCTCTGGTTATTAGAGTAACTCTGGGTTGGTGTCCGGTTATTAGAGGCACTCCGGGTTGGTGTCCGGTTATTAGAGGCACTCCGGGTTGGGTTCCGGTTACAGTTAGCCCCTAGGTCTTGGGACGAGGCCTTGACAAAGAAATTAAAGTTCAGAATTATGCGTTCCATCATTATGAAAGTGGTTATTGATAATTCATGGGATTGTTTGACTAGTAGAATATCCAAGTGAGTAAGTAAATGGAATTATTTTATTTTATCCTTGCAATTTTATGTTGAAGTTCAAGTTTAAAAGGCTTTTGTTTTAGTTATAAAATGCCTTAAGTGTTTATGCTTATCTATGAAAGCTTCTGCTATAATGTTATCCTTACTGAGCATCTGAGCTCACCCCTTTCAATGTTTTATTTTTCCCAGGATTATGAAGAAGTAATTTATGAATGACCTACAGGGATAGTATGAGGGGATATGAAGACAAGATGTTTTTTTTATGATGTAATGTAAAAATTTATGGATGTATCTAGTTATTCCAAGGCTACTAAACTAATCGGTCTTTCGAGACTTGATCTTTCTCGTGATCATGCCAATGTTATGTAATAATGCACCGACTCTAGGTAACTGGGGTCGGGGAATTACATAATATAATCACTTACCTCAAATGAAGCTCAAATCATTACCATAATGAGAATGAATGTATTACGATAATCAATTGCTAACAATGACTCAAGGATTACCCAAACATCCTATTATCTATCACCCCACATCAACTATCCATTAATATTGCACATACAGAATGACCAAAGACATAACAATAGATATAAATAATTATTAATTAGTAAATGAAAATGTTGAAAAAGATAAAATAAGGAAGAATTACCATGTTCAATGCAAATCTATCATTTTAGAAGGGAAGGAATCCAAAACTATGAATAAAGAAATTAAAAAAATCATAAAATCCTATATAATTTCAATAACCAATATTTAGAAAAATAAATTAAATGCAGATTCAAATAGTAGTCATATTTATAGCATAAATTAATATAATAAAATTAGGATGTAAATCGAATTTGTTACAACTTAATAAAGATTTTTCAACAAGGCCTCCAAAAACGTTCGTAAAAACTCCATCGACAGTCCCTCAAATACTAATTTGAACACACATTACATTTTGATGTAAATAGTGTAAATTATTGTGTAATGTCCATAATCACTCCATAATGAACAATAATCTAAATAACATAGCAAAATTATCCTCTATATTAATTCTAAATATGATCCATCACTTAAAGTTTATAACCACTTGATAACATGATGATGTAATGATGAGAATCATGGATAAACTGTAATAACTTGAAACAAAACCAATATTTCATGTCCCAAGATTCCCTGAGAAATATAAGACATCACATCACAATACTAGAAGACATGACACATCGATTAGGTCCTAATATATGAAGGATAGTATTTAAATATAGCTCTAACAAAAATTACCTGACAAAAAATCATGACACTTTGATGAGGATTTGTTGATTGATTTTTCTAATGGTTAAAATTTCCACTCAAACTCGCATAATTTTAAAAAATCCTCTCTAAAATTCATTCCCAATAAATCTAACATATTAAAAACACAATATGGATTACTTGAAAAATCCAAACCTCTATTTTTTATATTCAAATTGTGATTAAAAAAAAATATTCTCACATTTATTTAATAATGGACTTCTACAAGTGATCAACGAATCAAAATAACTAATAGAATTATAAATTGTGTAATACCTCATAAATTTCTATCTATTAGTTAATATAGATAGTTTTTTCACTTCATTTGGAATATCATCATCAAATTATTTGTTTTTTAATTTTAGAAGTTAAACCACTATATTTATTAAAATACAAGGAGTTTTTTAAGAAACTTTTGAATGAAAAACAATATTGAAAAAAATTAAAAAATGTTTTTTTCATAAAAATTCACATATACTATTTATTCAATGACATGTGATATTTTATCAAACACATATTTTTCCTTAATAAATACAGAGTAACTAATAGTGATTCTTTTATAAAATTATAGATCAAACATTACAAAATTGTCTTTTTTACTCAAACTAAATACCTTCTGATAAAAAACATGAAATTATTTGGTTTTTGGTTTTCTTATGTTAAACATTTTTAATTTATTTTTCTTTAAATCCATTTAAAGTAAATCTAAATCTATTTTTAACGTGTGGAATTTATAACCTCAAGAAAAAACTATTTTGAATATAAAAATATATAAAAAATATATGTATCTAATGAAAATGAAACAAAATATTATAATGAACTAGTGGATAGGGAATTGCATAATTTGTTTATAAATCTTGTTCAATTATATTGAGAAGTTATTATGAAAAATCATGAAATTTCTTGGCTATCATCACATTTCAATCCAGTTTTAAGAAGTAAATATTCACTACTGTTTCATGTACTTTCCACCTTTAGATAAAATTTCTCTTTGATTCTT
This sequence comes from Viscum album, assembly GCA_963277665.1. Taxonomy (NCBI): domain Eukaryota; kingdom Viridiplantae; phylum Streptophyta; class Magnoliopsida; order Santalales; family Viscaceae; genus Viscum; species Viscum album. Next base: position 1,439,062,076 of record OY728129.1, read on the forward strand.
TCATAATTTATGAGTTCATGTACATGCATTTTATGAAAGGATAATATAGTTTGATATATACTTAATTCTTTTATTTGTATAATATAAATTATTTAAAATATATTTTATCCTCAATCATATAAAAACACTTATGTGATTTTTTTCCTATTTCATTATTTTTTGTTCGCTTCAAAATATTATCTATATTTGTACCTTTATTTGAGTGAAATGAATATATCATAGTTTATTACCTATTTATATGTTATAATTGTGATTTTTTATAGATGTAAAATCTAATCCCTTATTTTTATAAATTTTCTTCTTATTATCTCTCTTTAGATGAAATTAATATTGTATCATTATTCAGATCAATGCATATACTCGTGGAATATCATTCTCTATGAGGTATATTGGTGATTTTCCAAATAATATGTTTTTCTAAAACATATATTTGTCCCAAAATATATATTCCATTGACATTATTCATGATTTATTTAGAAATAATCACAACAAGATCCCCTACAAGAAAATTGAAACACTGATACTCTTCAAAAAGCATCACCCACTTGGGATCAATAACTTTTTACATTTTAAAATGAGTTATTGACAAAAAATCATAAAAATTTTATAATTATTTAACGATGATATCTATATATAAATATTTATTTATATTTCCCATATTTTATTTTCTTAAACATTTTTATTTAGTATATACTTAACTATCTCAACATTACTGAAAGATGTAAGTAGATTTTTCAGAATTTTGTAACCATTTTAGGGGATAATAGATTAATATCTTTGGTTATTAATTATGAATCACAATTTTATATCCTAATTATGCCCATAATTCATTTATTTTAAGAATATATGAAATTTCTGTTTTTGACATTCAAGTGTATCGACAGAAATGGGATTTTTCATATAAATTTATCTTTAAAATATGATTGTTTAATGAAATATTAGATATTATATATGATATAAAATATTTTCTCAAGTTAAGTATCCTTAATAATGGGGTATATTAAATATTTAAAACATTAAAGTAATTATCCCCATAAAAAAATATTTGTTTTGTAAATGAATAACTAATTTTAGAAGGGATAAAAATTTGAGTTGGGAGGCTCGAATGGATACTATAGAATTTATATATCAATAAAGAAATAACTAAATATATTTAAAAATATAGATCATTATGGACCAAGAAAATATAATAAATTAGTTTTTAAATATAATATATAAGGGAACAAATATGTTCAAGTGTTTAAGGTTATGTAATCCATAAGACCAAATTTTAATTAAATAGTCAGATAAAAGAAATCATATTCTCTAAAACTTATTCATTTATAAGAAAAAATGGTAAGTGGTTATTATTCCTAGATTTATATTATCTAAAAACAAGGGTAAGTAATTACCACTATATTATATAAGCTCTTTTAAGAACGAATCATTTATCAAGAGGTCATCATATGATAAAATAGGTAATACAGTGTCATTTTGAACTAAAACTATAAAGGCTAAAGGGGAAAATTTATACATTTAATGTTTTATTTTCCTTTAATGAAACGAGAGAATGTATAATTCGAATGAAAACATTATATATTTATATAAGTGTTTAAAGAAAATTAATTATTTCATATTTGAGATAAAATTTTTATTAAAATATTTCGGTTTTTGTGTATAATTTTATGTACAAAACGAATTTTGTGTTTGTGTGTGATTAGAGAACATATGATTGAGTGTAGCCAAGTTATTTTATTTTAAAGGAACTAAATTTTCCCATACCATGTCCAAATGTTTAGTTATTTTTCTTTAAATTCATATAGGTTCTTTTTATCCTAGAGACTTGTTATCTAAAATTATATGCATTAATACCAATATATTATCATTAATTTGTGTTTGTTTTATATATCACAGGAGTTTATATGATAACAATACCCTATAATATATGTATTAATTGGTTATCTATAATTATTGATCATTATATTGAGTTGTGATGGTACATTGACACTAGTATGGGTGGGATCACTTGTATTGAGAAGTAATTGATCACTAGTTGTATAAAAGTTAGTAAAATTGTATTGGATTTCCTCACTTAAAGTATGCCACATGAATTTTCATATATGTGTTAGAAGTCATACTTAAATAAATAGTGGCTATCGATACTTCGACAAGTGGTTCTCAAATAGGTCCCCTAATGAAATAGATGTGAATATATATAATTGTTTTGTGCAATTTAATTTACGTGCAAACCATTATATGATATACAAATGAAAATTAATTAATCAATTAATATGAACAAATTCTATAAATATACATACCATAGAATTATGGGGAATTAATTATATAGGGTAGTTATGAAATACTTAAAATTTTAATGTTGAGAATAAATATAATAAAACCGTTTAAATATCCAACTGTTTAATTACTTGTAATGATAATAACATTTTCCATGACTTTAATCAATCAAGTATAAAATTCATTCTTAGTTGAGTGTCAATAATCTATCTTATATTAAGTGAAAAGGGAAAAAATATCTTAACTTCAATGTTTGGTGACTCTTAAATAGGTATCCCAATTATATTTTCACCTATATACACAGTTTTGATAATATTCATGAGATGAATTGGAAAATATGTTATTCACTTAATAATCTAAGATTTGTATATGATATATTTAATAAGATTTATTTACCTAAATATATATGTATTTAGATAATCTCTTCGATAAGTTACTACAAATAGAAATATGGATCATAGGCCACGAAATTTATAATAGTGAAGGTTATTATCAAAGAGGGGTATATTTAGTAAAGACTATAATGAATAATAATATACATGATACTAATACAGATATATTTTTTTGTAAATATTTAGGGAATTAAAATCAAACTAGAATTTAGAAATGTTATTTTACCTTAAGAAAGAAAATATTAATGGTAATAAGTTTATTAATTGGTATAATTAATTGGGAATTGTTATAAAAAAGAGAATAAATTATATATTTTAGAAAAACCCACACCATATAATAAATCTTATTCAATCTAACAAGAAGAAAAAGTTTCATGTGAAAATTATCATACGGGTTTTTATCATATAAGAATTATTCAATGTAAATGAATAGATTACAAATAAATAAAAGATTCATAGGTGTAAATAACTATATTCTATGTAGATCAATTTGTATAACTCTGAATCATGGGTATTAGATACATATGTGTATCAAATATTTACGATAATGTCCAATTTCTCACAGACCATATGAGATTTATTAAGGGATAATTGGACTTATGAATGGGAAATAGAATAAGATTTATAACATTATCTATGGGTATGGTGAATTTACTTCATCCAAGTATATTTCTATTATTTCTAGTAGACTGTTGTCATGTATGATTAATACACAAAAAAATTCGATATCATTCCTAGATAAAGAAGGAATTTTATTTGTAATGAAGTATAACAATTTATTAGTTTACGTGAATGAAATTTTTTTTATTTCTATTCTAACTTGTTTAATGGACTATATATATTATATCATGATGGTATTTTCTATAATGTAAATAAGAATAGGAAAAATTAATTATTTTATGAAACATATCTTTGGAATTGTCAAATAATTCATCTAAATAATAATTGAATCAAATGACACAATAATTATAGATTATTGGGTTTAAATGTTAATGAATTATTTTGTGATTCCCAGTACTCGTGCACCTAGGTCAGTTCTTATAGGCACATATTTTAGATACTTTATTTGAAACCTACTATAAAATATTTGATATAACCATCCATAATAAGAAAATAAATATTGAATATTGAATATCTTGCATCTAAATGATCTTTTTCTGTTTATATATTTACAGAATTATGAAGAAGCATAAACTGATAAATCTCATGTTCTTTATATAAAATGAAAAATATTCTCATTATATATGAAACTAATTAATTTATGAAATATCTTCAATGTCTCCCAAAAATCCTTTCACACATGTTATCTTTTCAAATATGTCATCTGTACCACTTTTATCAATAACCTAGAGAAATAGAAACATAAAAATGGGTGAGATCAAATGCTTAGTAAGGTAAATATATAACTGAATAAATCATGGCATAAACATGAATGAAAAATTACAGAAGGAATATGTAAAAATAGGAATCCATTATCAACATAAAACATAGATCATGTCATATCCATGAAAATAAATTATAACATGGATATAAATAATATAGAAATCATACTGATGTAATGCATAATGTTGGACATCAATTCTAGATATCAAGGCCATGTTTCAGGAAACATTACTTGTCATCAAGACCATATTCAAGATATCCTTCTATAAAGACCTTGTTCTATATAATTATCCAATTATTAGGAGATAAATACAAAAAAAACCGATTATTTTTTGTCTCATGAGACAATTTTAATAATTAAGGTGATATATAATATCTTTCCCCACCCATAATTGTTTAGGTACTATATATTTACCCTTATAGACAATCAAAACTTCTCACACCATTCCCTAAGAAACCTTTGGATGAATAAAAATATGTCATTATATATAAATAATACATAATATCAATATATGATCAACCAATGTTAGTATCTAATAATAATCAAGAATGAAAATTCTATTCTCCATGTCAATAAAGTGATAAAATGATCATAACACATGATAAGAAATAAGGTGGATGGTCCACCAATACATATCCACCTTTCCCAAAATCATCTATATTGGGATAATAATATATGGCACACTAATACTTTTCTGTATGTTAAAAAATATCATAAATTATTGGTGAAAATAGTCCAATCCGTGTTAGGAAAATTTTGATGTTCACAACATATAGAGTAATGAGTATACGAATAAGAATATACAAGAAAAAAACAACATCATAATCCATATATAGATAGGAGTTGGATGTTTTCAAAATAAAATATCCATAATGAAATAATAGTACCTGAGAAGAATGTTGACATTAATGAACAACATACTTATAAAATAATGACTGAACGATACCACCCAAGACAAGTTTATGAATTGGATTGTTTGGTATCATGAGTTCATTTCCCCCAAACGACAACATATATATATTAAAGATAAAACTATGGATCATAAACCCTATTAGTTTGAAACCTTATAAAAATGGGAATGGAATTAAAAGGGAAAACTTAAATGAGATTTTAGAAAAAAATAATTCTCATTGACATAAAAGGAGAAGTTATGGGTCACATACAAAAGACAATTTCAAAAGGTGAAGTGAAAACTCGTTGAAAACCTGTGATTTTAAAATAGTCTCTAATAATGGATACTTGTAAATTAAATAATGTTTTTATTTTTGAATTTGGAGCCAAAAAATTTTATTATGAAAGGGACATTTTATATAATTGAAATTACCTTTATCGAATACCCGCATTTTAAATAGAGAAATAAAACCTATCTTTTATTAAAATATCATTTTTTTAAAAATAGTATTATAATATAATATATAATAAAATATTAATTTTGGGATAAACTAATCATGTAAGAAAAATTATTAAGATAAAACATATAACTCAAATAATGGATTTTAGATTCAAAAAAACCATACTACATATGAAATAACGGAATAAATATCAACTTTAAAACATGATTTGGATATTAAATCACTTTAAATAAAATAATAATGATAAAAATATATACATGGGAAGGGAATTTAACTTTAAAATTCTATTATGGTGAAAATGTATTATGTATTAATGAATCATAATTGAGACCAGGAAACCCTTTACGAATTGAGTAACACTTTAATAAAAACCCCTTGAAAGAGAAGGATTCTAATTGAGAATTAAATACAATTATTAAAAGATAAATAATGATATTATATATCAAATAGATAGTATATACACCACATAAATTAAAATATGTGCATAAATAAAATACTTGTCTCATTAAAGAGAAACTGAGACTATAACCCTTTCCTCTTATTCTTAACTTCCACAGACATATTTTAAACTATTGTGTCACAAAAATATATATATTAAAAAAATAATTTAAAACATTAATCCTCTACAGTTTCATTCATAATTTTCATATTTATTCATTCTTTATATAAATTATTCTAATTTTCCACATCTGATGTTTGTAGTTTTGATCGTTTTTACTAGTTTCAAAACAACATCGTATGTATTCATTTTTATTCCAAAGTTCATAAGAACTATGTAATTAAGGTTACCATTATGTATTTTTTATAATCATTTATGATGTTCCAAAATCCTTTGATAATGATTTTAGACTTTATCCTTGAAGATGAATTCTGCAACAAGAATGTTTTGGTGATTTCTAACGTTCGAATTGTATTTTCTTAATTCATGAATTAAATATTAATATAAAATATTTAAAACATAAAAACTAATTATTTACAAATTTATGTATAATTTTAGTAGTGATTTTTTCCCATATTCTATCATTATATAAATTCTTAGTATTGTTCAATTAGGAGGTTAAACTGTCCCAAACATGAACAAACCATTATTTAATGAATGATTATGATGTGGTTGTGTTATAATATCAAAAATAAAATATCATAATGATATTATTTAGTGTTTATAATTGTGATACACTAGATTTAGATGGATTTAGAAGAATAATTAATGGATATGAGAGACTTACAAGATTTGAATAAAAGATTATCTTCTTTGCATGGTTATTTTATAAGATTCAACGAAGGATGATTATTTTTTGATCATATCATTAATATGTACTCAAATATTTCAAAAAAAATATTAATTATATCATAAAAATAATACATATTCTTTAATAAAATAATTAAATATGATATTTTAAGGCAGTGAAGGAAAATGAAACGCATTACTTCTTGGAGGTGGTAATCTGCACCAGGCACGAACAATGGTTTTGATTCTCTTAATAGATGGGATATATAAATAAATAATGATATTATACATAATATTTTAATATTTGATAATTTAAAATATAATAATATCATTACATTATACTATCAATTATTAATTTTAAATAAGATAAATAAGAAGGAAACTCAGTAGATGATAATACTCACATCATAGACTTATATTTTCCTTGGATGTATCCTTCAATTTGAAGAAATTAAGAGAAATATGAGTGACGAAGGTCTTATTTTTATGGGATAAATATATAGGGAGAGTAAAATTGAATATTTTAATGTAAAATTATAATGGGAGGTGATTATTTATGCTGTGAATATGTTACCCATTTATAAGTAAAGGAAATGGTAGTTTTGGAAGAAACACTTACATTTTCAAAAATGTAAGGTTACTATTCATGTTTCAAAGGAAAAAAATGTAAAAAATATGATAGTGAAACGATTTTGGGTTGAAAATAACCTTAAATAGTCATTATTGAGACAACATTTAGTGATTTACGACTTTATATTTGAATTTTTCTCCTTTTACCTCTATATACTTTTACCTTGGTAATTAATTTTTAACCATAGTAAATAATTAAAAGAAAACAGATTAAGACTTATATTCTTAAATAAATTATTTATTAAAATTTAAAATTTACAAATTATTATAACAAATAAATTTTCTAAAGGTTTATGAAGTTAATTTTAAATCAAACACACTTAATCACATAAAAAGTGTTTTTAGAGAAAAAATTTTTTTCTAATATATATATATATACAGGAAACAAATATCCTGGATACATATTTTAATGAGATAAAAAAAAATATAAAAACATAATGGATATGAATTATCTAAGGCAATCCAAAGCCAAATATCCGTTTAAAAGTAATTTATTCCAAGAAAAGGCCTAAAACTATTATTATATTAATGTTACATTTTGATTAGTTATAGATAAATTCCATAGGTTTTATCAGTTTAAATAATATTCTTAAATGAATTCTTTTATTACTAAAAATAGTATTTTATTACCTAAAAGGTATTTTAAATTTTTAGGTAACTTATATATGATAGTAAATTCATAAAAATTAAAAGTTTTGTAGAAACTGCATATTTCAACAAAAACTCGATCTGTTTAGAAAAAGATAAAAAAGTAAAACTAATTAAATTTTTATATGATGAAATATAAAAGTGGTTAATTTTTATTAATTTAAAATTTAGAAATTTAGAAATTTATACTTTAATTAAAAAATTATAATTTATTTGAAAAAATGTTTTAATTAAAAAATAACATATTTAAATATAAATTGTTATTGTTCATATTTCATATCTTTTACCAAATATATTTGTGTTAAAAAATTATCAATATCAAATATAAATTATCATTAATCATATATCTCATTAAATAGAAATGTGTATCACATAAATTATAGTTTTTATGAAAAATAGATTTCAAAATAACAATGGGTCATATTACTCATTTTTTATAAATTATTTGAATTTCAATTATATTAAAAGTAACCATTATTTTTTATATACATGTAATTTAAAAAGTTATTACTCCTATTCATTATTAATAATTTAATAACTTTACCTTGACAGTCGTACTTAAATATTTATATTTAATCTATATATATATTGGTTTTCGTATATGTTTTTATTACATGCAGGGAAAGCTGTCAAATACGATGACTAATTTAAAGGTATTAATATATTATAATATATAGGTTTAAGATTTTAAATAAACTGTGCCTTCTCCATTTGACTCTTAAGATATGAATAATTTCTTTAGGAAATTCATAATGAACTGTACACAATTATATGATCAATGGTTTATTTAGGATGTGGAAAGAGATTAATCTATATGAAAACTATTTTATAAGCCTTTGATAAAGAGAGTTAATCCATACCTAATTTCACATAGAATTATAATACGTGATGTGGATACATTTCCAAAGTGAATAACATCCTATAAAACTTAAAAATTATTTATATGATAATCATAACAACAGATTTCTTTCGATTATAACTTAATATCCAGTAGTTGGTGAAAACTTACATGAAATATGACACTACAAAATATAGTGTGAAAACTACTGTTTGATTCATTGGTAGAAGTTGCATAATATTGTACTTGATTAAGTGGTTCTTGGTGACTCTATACCTTATGGTCCAATGTATTAGTACATTGAGATGCATAATTCCCAATACTCTGGTAATTGAAGCAACATCTTTTTGTAGCATCTTTATTTCCCTTACCCTTGTGAATCTGATGACCTTCATGTTCAAATAATTACTAAAACCAAAAATTATTAATATGAGTTCTGATCATTATAAGTTAATTTTCATACATATCCCCAATAAAATTTAACCTCAATATTTCTCACATTATAGCATTTTCATGTTAGGATATAGTTATCACAACTCAACTTGTATCTGACTCGGTTCAAGTTATAACACCTTCAATTTAGAATATATCATTATTTTTTAAACTTAAGTAACTTTGAGTCAGGTTCTCTCATAATTATTAACATAATCTTTAATATATAGATCCCAAATTACCATGAGCATTTTGTTAATATTATCTAACTTATCCATACTCAAACAGTAATAGTAATTCCAATAATAATTTACCCAAGTATTTATATACCATAATAATATCCTCTAAATAAAATATTGTTCCAAAATCCTATTTCAATATCTAAAACAGTAGTCCATAAATAGATTATGGGTTCTTCCAAAAATTAACTCTAAATTTCACCTTCAAATGGCACTAACAACTATCTCATAAGGTCCCACACTAGTCACTACATATCATAATAGAAAAAAAAATAGATAAACTTATTAAAACATATTATGAATCAATAACTAATCCCAAGGTTACCTATTTCTATGTAGCATACATTGAAAAAATCAAATAATAATTAATTATGAAAAAATCTTGTGTATTTTAAACATAATAGTTACTCATACCTCAATCATTGTTTCTCCAATACTTATCCCATAAAATATGACCTCGTAATTAAATAACTTAAATTTTATTAATACAATTTAATATAGGTTTCCATTCCATTAATGAAAACTATATAAGAATAGTCCTTATATGTTTAACATAATCTTCATAACTTTGTGGATATACCATAATATCATCGATAAATATCATTCACTAGTGAGAATTTCTAAGAGTTTCAAGATTATTAAAATATCATTCACACTACCTTAGGTAAGATAAACAACTCGCCTTTTCCATCAGGATTTTAATATATTAATATTACCAACCTTTTAAGTATACCACCTTGTTTACTTATAATATATAGTGTTTTCTAGATAAATACATTTCTCAGATTCATCTTCTTGATCATGTTTCTACCAAATACAAAATCAAATTTTTTTATGATAATACCAAAAATATGAATATGAAACCATAAATATGAATATTACTTATTTAGTGACACCTTCACTTCATCATTTTAGACATCCAATTCATTCTAATTTTTTTATTTACATTCTATTTTACTTAGGAAACTAATACCTTAATGTAATTAAGAAATAAATCATTTATAATAGTTCACAAAGAGAATTTTCCACATTAGTATCCAAACCTTTTTGGTGTGATTAACCGTTAGTGAATATGTGCCACAGTGGTATCCAATTTCTAGTATCCAGAAAGAGATGTATTTCTAAGAAAAAAAACATGATCGATACTTTACCCAAACATAACTATTTTATCCAATACATAGATTTATTCCAAGGGTTTTATGATGTTTTATTATCCTAATACACAAATTAAATGTGCACCATTACCTAAATAATAAATCACATAATTTTCCTAAAGGTTTGTCTATAAGTTTGAACATATGATCAATCCTAACTTATCAACCATTAAATTATTCTCAACAAACATCCTAATATACAAAGTTATCTAAAACATTCCTTTGATAATAACATGACACCCTGACCCATGCTCCCAAATCCTGGGCTCGAATACTCATACTTTACTTTATTTGATACCAACTATAAAAGACTCAATATAACCATCCATAATTATAAAATAAATAATGATTAATGAATTTATTACGCCTAAAAGATATTTTCAGGTTTAGATCTTTACAGAATTAATTCAAATCACAAACTAATAGATCCCATGTTCTTTATATCAAATGGACAATGTTCCAATTATATATGAAGATTCCTAATTTATGATAAGTATTCAATGTCTAACTCAAATCCTTTCACTTATGTTGTCCTTCTGAACATGTCACATTTTTACATATCACAACAACCTAGGGAAATGGAAACATAATAAGGGGTGGCCTAAAATGATCAGTAAGGGAAACATATAATTGAAGAATTCACAGAATAAACATGGAAAAAATATTATGAAAGTAGTACATAAACTACAATAATCCATTATCAAATTTCAGTTTATATCATGTTATACTAATTCCACTGAACAAAAAACAAGGATATTGATAATACTGATCTCATAATAATGGAATTCATAAAGTCAGTCATCAAAATTTGATATAAATGAATTATTCTATTACAATTCAATTGTCAATGAGACCATAGTCATCCTATTGTGATGGCCTAATTCCTAAACATGATCCTAATATTGGAAAATGAATACACCAAAATCCAACATGTTTTGTCTAAAGAGACCGTTAAATGCGTCTAGAGGATATATAATCCCCCCCCCCATTTGTTTAACTCAAATTCAGTCACAAGAAGAATCAATAAAAACTTATCATACCATTCTCTAAAAAACATTTAGATTAATAAAAACATTGATATCAATACAATTAATAATAAAAAATCTCAATACACAATCTACATATGTTAGTACCCAACAATCACCAAGAATGCCAATATATTTTCCCATTTTAATAAATGGGTAACATGATAATAATCCATACAAATAAAGAACTAGTATAGTTAAAAAATATATACTCATCAATACAATAATTTTTTGTATTGGTATAACAATATATTTTTTTCCAACACTATTCCCCAATTCAATTAAATATCACACTTTCTAGGTGAACATCATCTAATCAGATTTAGGTAAAATGTGATGCCTATACCATATAGAATAATGAGTATATAGAAAACTAAACACTTGAAAAAAAACTAATAATAAGACATGCATGGAAAGGTGGTGGAATGTTTCAAAATATTATATTACTTGTTTAACAAAGGTAACCTAGAATCATGTTGACCTAGATAAAAAAACAACCTTTCAAAATAATTCTTGAATAATACCACCCAACAAGGGGTCGTGAATTGGATTGTTTGGTATCATGAGTTCATTTCCCCAAATGATAAAAAAATATATTTGAGGATAAATAATGAAATATAAAACCTATTAGGGAAATACCTTTTGAAACTATAAATGGAATTGTAAGTGAAAACATAAAATAGAATTTATAAATCATTTTTCACAATTACATAAAAGAAGGTACGGGTCACATTCAAAAGTATTTTTCAAAAGGTGAACTAAAAAATCCTTGAAAAAAAATTATTTAAAATTATTATATAATAATGGACCCCTAAAAATGAAATAATGTTTTCTTTCTAAAGTTAGGATCTAAAATATTGTTTTAGGAAAGGGATATTTTTAATACATAAAATTACATTTATTTAAGACCATATTTGTAATAATAGTAATAAAAATATCTTTATATCAAAAATTAATTTTCATAAATATATTATAAAATATGATATAATAAAATATTTATGGTGAAATAACCTAATCATGGGAGAAATCTTTTTATGATTAAACATTATAACTTGAAAAAGGGTATTTGAGTTATAGAAAATATTTACCGCTATGAAAACAACTAAATCAATAGCCAATTTAGAACATGATATTGATAGTAAATCCCATTATATATAAGTATTATGATATAAATATATCATAGACATGTTAATACAATAATAAAAGAAATCATGGTTCATAAAATGTATTATTCCTCAATGAACCATAATTGAGACCAAGAAAACCCTTGCAAATTGAGTAATAGTACAATTAAAACCGATTCCAAGAATTTTTTGTAATTTAACTTATTATAACACTATTAATATATATTTAATTATATTATATCTCAAATAGGTACTATAAGCACCACATAAATGAAAATACATTCATAAATACAATACTTGTCTCGATGAAGGGAAATTGATACTAAATCCCTTACCTTTTGTTCCTGAATTTCATAGATGGGTTTTAACCTCCTTTATCACAAAAATATATATATTTATAAATTAATTTATAAAATTACCCATATGCATTATATTTCATATATTTCATAAGTATTCATTTTCTACAATAATTTTCTAATTTTCCACATATGATGTGTATAATTTTTTTGTGTAAGTATCATAACAGCAGTGTCCTTATTGATTATTATTAAAAAATTGATTTTTACTAGATCATTAAGGATAATACTAGTAATTTTTTTGATCATTTTTTAATTTTAAAAATTCTTTCATGAGTTTTGTAGTCTTTATCCTTGAGTATGATATTGATAACCAACATGTGTTCTGTGATTTTTGATGATTCAAGTGTGTTTTCTTAATTAATGAATTAAATATTGATATAAAATATCCAAAACAAAAAAACAAATATTTTTTTACACATTTATTTCATATTTACCAGTGACGGTTTTACCCTAGTAATTAAATATATAAATTAATTGTTTTGTTAAATTAGGTGGTTAAACCAACCAAAACATGAGCATACCCTAATTTAATGAATGATTATGTTGTGGTATTGTTGTTATATCACTATACAAGGAGAATAAATATCTTATTTGATTTTTATTAGTGTGATAAATCATAATTGGAATGATATAGAGGAATAATTAATGTATTTTAAATTCTTATATGATTTTAATTGAATATTATATTTTTATCACACTAATTTTAAATGATTAAACCAACTATGATTATTTATTGATCATATCATTAATAGGACCTAAAATTTTTCATACAAAAACCATAATTATATCATAAAAATAATGTTTATCCATTAATTACATCCATATATCTAACAATATAATGAAGTGAAGTAAAACAAAACATGTTACATCCTGGATGTGGTAATCCTCACAACAGACCAACAACGGTTTTTTTTTCTTAATGGATAGTGCATGTGAATAAATAGTTATAATACCATTAATATATTAAAATTATGGTATATTAATTATACTAATATCACTATATTAGTGTATATGTGATAAATTTGGAAGGATATAATTAAGAATAAAAATAATTAATTGATAAAAGTCACGTTGGGGACTTAGATTTTCTTTCAAAATATCCTTGAATTTAAGGACTTAGGATAACAATGATAGATCCAAATATTGTGCTCGTGGTATATGGTTTGAGGAGATTAAAAATTCATATTTTTAAGTTAAAAATATAATGAGAGGTGAGTATTTAAGTGGTGAAGATGTTACCCTCTTATAAGTGAATAAGATATCTATTTTTGGAGTAATCATTTCATTTTTAATAATGTAAGGTAACTATTCATGTTTTAAAGGCCAAAAAATGGAAACAATATGTCACTAAAGTGAGTGCGGGAAAATAATCCATGAAAAAATTCTTCTTGAGAAACTTTTAGTGATTTATGGATTTTTATTTTAGCTTATATTATTTTATCCAAACATACTTTTATCTTTGTATTTTTACAAAAGCATTCGGTATAGTCAAAAGCCTAACCCATTTATTAATTGAAAAATGTTACAAAATAAAATATAGGATTAAAAAGACATTAGACGTCCAAAAAAAATCATCATCCAACTCAAGATTGAGTGCACATGCTATAATGGGAGAATCGTCTGGCCTGACCACAAGGGTATCATCACCTTCTCCAAATCTTGACCTCCTACCCTAATCAACATACATAATTTGGGGTTAAAAATTAAGGTCTCGATAACCATGGTCATATCCAATGCCCTGACACTAATATTCTCATCCTCCTCGCTAGTATCAGAAGTAAGAAACTCAGATGAATTATTCATACTAACCTTTTTGCTGAACCGTGAGGATGTTACTTTGCCTACATTAGAATCATAAGCATGCATGTACATTGTCCCGGATGAGTTCCTTAATGTTGTATCATGGATAGGATAAAGACCCACCATATAAATTCTCATTTTTCTATTCACCTCCACACTGGATGAAGTCATAAATACATCAAATTATCCCACTACTGTGGCCTCTAATAGATCTATATTAGACCACTTAATCACCAAAACATTTCAATTAGAGTTACCTGAAAATAGGTTATAATCAATTTTTTTCCTCATTGAAGTTTCATCATTTTTATCCATGCTATAGGATTAGACTTAGCTTGGTCATGTTCCTTGAGATTTTTGGCATCATGAGTATCACAAGAAAGGGAAGACACCACTAAACTAAAATCCCCAAACATTTTAGAAATACTCAATAAATATGTTGACTCTAATTGTGTAGATGATGCATCAAAACATGGGTTCTCACAATGGACAAAATAGGATGCATAATTAATGGGTTTCATTGGAAAAGAATCTTCCAATTTGGATTTCCCCTTACATTTGGAAGTAAATAATAACTAATAATTCAATATATAGGAATCAACTTCATCTTCTGTAAATAAATTGACATCATACTGGTTGTGAATAGATTCATAAGACTCCTTTCCAGCCTCCATACAAAGAGAATACTAATAATTGGACAATGTAAAATAATTTTCCCGTAATTCTCCACCTCATTTGAAATGATATCCAAAGATATTGTAGGAATATGTTAAGGCTTTGAAATAGGTGATAGATCATGACCATACATCTAATTCTTATTGTTGATCAGGTCCCTAGAGGATTACCCAGGACCCAATGTAATTTGGACCCCAAAACCAGTACCTATCTATTGTATGAAATCAAATGTTTCACCGACCAAGAATCTACAGGATTGTCCTAGAACCTTTTATATTGGGGACTTCAGAGTATTGTCATGAGACATCTCCAATTTATCAACACGATAATTATTCATTTCCACTAGTGGTTTGGTCTTTCAATTATATTCAACCTATGTTTGAGAGACCTTTTACACATTATCCATTGTCCGCACCTTGGACATCCTTGACAAGAAAGATGATTTCACATTGACATTAACTACTGATTCCCTCTTTAATTAACATTACATTCATTAGAAAAGTCACCTTTTGATCCATAAATACCATAAGGATTAATCCTATAATTCTCAATTGAGTGAGAAGTAGTGATTCTGTCATTGAAAAAATCCAAGAACTTCTTAGACATCAAGATGATGAAAATTTTATCTATGGGAGTAGTGAGAATAACATTATCAATGAGTGAGGAGCCAGGATATATGTCAAACATCATTATCACAATGCTTCCATACCTGACATATTTTGTTTCTTGGTCCAGAAGAAATGGTAAACCAATTCCAAAATCAATGTCATGATGAATTTTTGGATGCCAAAAAATCAAGTTGATATAGTTCAATCTAACCCAAACCTATGAAAATTCATTCTTGGCCTCAAAACACCGAATTTTAGGGACCATTCATAATGATTTGGAATAATAGAATTAATATAGAGGAATCCATAGGTCCATAATCAAACCAAGATTCATAGGAGTGGAAAATTGAATGGAATATGCCTCTACCAAATGAAATATACCTCCAATTAGATAACCCCCGAAGGGAATAGATTCTTATAATTATGCCCTCCAGCAGCCATGGATTCTCACCGTCGGTGAAGGAAACCTGTGTGATTAGAGAGCTCTTCCCCATAGAAATTATTTTTTAAAATTATTCTAGATTGGCTTCAAAATGAGAAAACAACCCTTTTTTAAGAATCCAACTAGAGGAACCCTTGAACGAAGCTAGGTGTCACTGATTGGTTTCATGTTTTAGATCTAGAATCCTTCTGGGATTTCCATCCAAAGTCAAAGCCCCTCTAATTCTCCATTGTATTGGTTTGGGACTCAATGATGATTCATGATAGGTCCCTCTAGAAAGAATCTTATAACTAAGGAAATGTGGAATCTCTATCATAAATGGTGTGCCCTAAATTCCATATTCACCTTCATAGAGAAACTCTTAGTCCCACAGCTTCATCCCCATAATTTTATCTTCATAATTAATTTCTAGACCTTATAATTAATTTTAATAAAAAATATTAAGATTGAACTTTTTAAATAATTTGATAATTCTATTTTAAATTGTAAAACAAATTTATAAAATAAAATTTCTAATGGTGTAAAAAATTAGTTTTAACCAAAACGCACATAATCATGTAATAGCTATTTTTAGAGAAATAATGTTTTTAAGTTTCAAATATATGTATGAGATAAAATTATCTACGATACTAATTTTATTAACATAAAAATATTTTAAATAAACAAAATAACAGATATGAGTCTTCCTAGGAAATCAAAAACTAAATCCCCTTTGAAAAATAATTATTTCGAATAAATAACCGACAATAGTTTTTATATTAAAGTATCATTTTAATGTGTAATAAAAAAATTCATGGGTTTTATAAGTTCAAATAATATTATAAAATGAAAAATGTTATTTATAAAATTCATATTTAATTAAATAAAATATTTAATGAATTTATAGGTCATTGTTATATAATAGAAAAATCATAGAAATTACAAGTTCCGTAAAAATCAAAATTTTCAACAAAAATTGTATATTTGTATAAAAATATAATGAATTAATAATAAGTATGTTTTAATATGATGATATAAAAAAATTATTTCATTTCTATTAATTTTATACTTCAAATTTTATAAATTTAGTTTTTGAATAAAATCATAAAATATAATTGAAAACATATTTTAAATAGAAAAGGAAATTTTCAAATATTAATTATTATTATTATTATTATTTCATTTAATTTAATAAATAAATTAGTGATGATAAATTATTAATATCAAACACAATTTATCATTAATAAAAAAATAAAATATAAATTTGAACCACATAAAATAAAATTTTTAAGAAAAATAATTTTTTAAATATTAAAGCATATTATTCATAATTTTAGATAAATGAATTTAATTTAATTTATATTAAAATTTTCCTTTATTTTCTATATAAATATATTTCAAAAAAAATTCCTTATTAATTCATTATAATATAATGTATTGGTTTTAATGTTCAAACCTAAACAATTATATTTTATATAAATATATTATGGTGGCATGTATGTTCAGGATACATGCGGAGGAACCTATCAAACACATTGAATTATTTAAATGTAATAACATATCTTAAATTTAGGGTGTTTCACATTTTATATATGTGAATCTTGTTTCTTAAGAAACATTTCCAAAAAACTATAAGGATTAATTATAGTGAGTTAATTATTTATTAGAACTCTTACATACTGATGTATGAAGTCTAATAATTAAGGTATCTTAAGATGTATTTTGGTACCTCATTACCTATAAGGATGACTTAATTTGGTATGGGTATGTGTATAATATAAAATAAAACAATGAATCCTTTGAATTTTTCAATGTTTTCTAAAATGAAGTATATAATCAACATATAAATAATTTTAAAACATTTTGTTATTATTTAAATGGAGAATATTTGAGTCAATAATATCTTGACTACTTAAGTGATTCTGTTATAGTATCAAAACTCACACAACCAGATATTCTATATATAAATAGTGTATATAAAAGAGCAAATCAAACTTTGTTCGAAATGGTTTGGTCAGTGATCATTCATATAATCCTTCTTATTTCTTTTTGGTGTTATTTTCAAGGAACTTCTTCATTTACTCAAAATCATTTTCCATCAATGGAAATTCAAAAGATACCACATTATATGTGATCTAGGAAGCATTATATTTTTTCTTTCGTAGAGATTTACGGTTGTTAGATATACATAAACTATATTATTGTATGTAAAATATAACCTAAATTAAATAAATTTTTATTTTTTGGTATCCTAGAGAGATAGTGTAATATTATTTCTATAATTTATCAAAATACAAAGTGTTTATTTCCTAGCATGATATATTTAGAAAAAATAAATTGTTTCTAAAAGAATTAATTGTAGTGAATTTCAATGTGATAATTTCAATATAAAAATAATGATCTTAATCCTGATGTTGATGACATGGAAATACCATGGGTTGTGGAAAATAAACTGACTCAATAAATACAATATCTACAAAGGTCTATTATATTTTTCAAAAAAGTAAAAGATATAGATATCTCATTTCTAATGAGGATAATTAAATATACTTACCAGATTAAAAAAAATTATAATTAGGCTATCATGGGTTCTAAATATGATTAATGGTTAATAGTAATGGAATGTGAAACAGAATTCATAAAAATTAATCAATTTTTGAACCTGGTAGATCCACCTAGTAGGGTAAAACCCAATGGTAGAAAGTGGGTCTTTCTTAAGGGACTGAAATGGATGGTATAGTGTGTATCAAAAAACATTGTTAGCAGAAAATGGTTATAAAAAATCATATTTTGACAATGAAATTATATTTTCTCCAATGGTTATGATAAAATGCATTGGGATTATTTTAGCTAGGGTATTACTCTACGATTATCATATATATCAAAAATAAGTCAAAACCAAATTCCATTTTTAAAATTTATATGTTTATGTATACAAGATAATAATCTAGTGTTTGGGTGATTCATAAAATGTTTGCAAAGATTTATACATTCTAAAGATCCATTTATAGATTGAGACAAGCTTCTCAGTGTTTAAATATTCATTTTTATATAGTTGTGAAAGAGTTTTAAATAATAAAAAATGAAGATAAACCATATATATATAAATGAATTTATGGGAGAATTGTTATATTTATCTTATTATGTGTTTATAACATAATTATATTTTGAAATGATATCAAAATAATTCCATAAAAATTTGGATTTCATATCTCTTCTAAAAAAAATTCATTAGTAAAGTATCATACATACTAGGTATGCAGATCCATCAAGAAATATCAAAATTAATGGTTTACCTTGGTTAAAACACTGGTACTGCTAAAATGTTAAAAAGGTTTAACCTAGAAAACAATAAAAAGTGTTATTTAACAATTTTACAGAGAAATATTATTTCAAACAAAATGGATACATAAGTTGTGAAAGAACATGAATGCAAGAAAAAGATTCCATACCCTTAAACATTTAAATCAAGCATGTATGTTTTTTGTGTACTTTTTCTAATGTATCTTATGAATTAATTATGATGATTATATACCAATAAAATCCCAGTTAAATTCATTATATTTTTGTTAAGAATGACTTTATTTTATTGAGAAGAACTATTGATATATTCCTAGTCATTGGTGTTAAGTAAGAGTTAATTTAAAATGATTCATCAATGTTAATTTCCAAACTAATAAAAATCACATTGGATCTTAGTTAGGATATTTTTACAAAAATGGAGGAGTTTTATGATTTAAAAATTCCAATAAACACATCATTTTTGATTCTATAAGGAAAAAGAATATATCATATTATCTGATGCAGCTAAAAAATATATATAGATAAATAAGTGCATCTCTGAAATAGGGGTTTTCCGAAGAATCACATAATAAAATAATAAAATTAAAACCAATTATATTAATATTAGATACATGCTTGACTAGATTTAGTGAAAGTGAGAGATTATTTTTGTTTGTGCCTTAAATTCATAAAAATCTTAATGGCTAAATTTATTATTGTATTTGGTAATTTATATTAATCAAAATATATTTCCATTCAATTGTTTTTATTTTATATAATATAAGAGATGATATGATAAGAACCTCATGAAATATATGTATTATTAGGTTATCTTTGATTGGTGATCATCAAATTGGCTTATGATGATATGTTAATATCAGTATTAGTAGGATAAATTGAATAAAGATACTACTAAACACTCATGGGAAATAAGTTGGTGAACTTTTATTTGGATTTATATACTTAAATTACACTACATTGAATTTAATATATGTTTCATTGGTGTCACATAACAAAACATTGTCTATGGATCCTTTAACTTGAGGATGTCAAGTATATTTTCAACTTGAGATGATTAATAATTTGATATTTATCATATTTTATTTGAGAATTTGGAATAATATAAGGTAACTAGGTATGACTCTAATCAAGTGGGGGATTTGATTAAGAAAGATAAGATGTGTCATCCCATATTTTAGGTTATGAAATAAAGGACCTTAATTGAGTTATAACTAGTTGCATGTCCATGAAAACATAATTTCAAGTGATATAATTATATAAGAGTTTATTAACTTGTTAATTTATAAAAGGAGATAAGTTATAAGGTATTGACATTATCCATGTCTCATTATTAATCTCGATGTTAAGGAAAAAGGAACTTTTTCGAGAGACATGTGATAGATTAGGTCAGACAAATTCCCTTGGTAATTTTGGGTATTGAGATGTTTTGTTAAATACAACTCTAAGTTTATAATTATGAATGAGATTCATAATTATTACCAGCTTTATAAAGGGCCCTTGGGGTCATATATATGATAACACTTTTTTTTATTTTGGACTAATGTGATTGGTTCATTTTTAATTATGTTTATTTTAATTAAAAACATAACTTAATATTTATATTTTACACATTATAAATAATTAATTAAAAAATAGTTTTCTAATTACATAATTATTGGTCAATTATAATATAAATAATTACTTATTTAGATTTTTAAAACATAAACATTAGGAAATGAAAAATCCCATAGAGGATAACATTTTCGGATTAGGGTAATGGAATTTCAAGGACAATTGTATATGAAAATTCATAAGCCCGCCTAACATGGTCATTTGAGAACCATTTTCACCAGATTTAACCAATTTTAGGCTCGTTAATTCATTTCTCAAGAGGGTATAGTAATTAAAACGCTATTAGAGACTATTTAAAGCTCCAAATAGTTATTAGAGGCTATTTAATGTACCTCCATTGGTTTCTATTGATTTAGCTTCCATATAGGCTATTGAATATCACACTTTCTATAAATAGAAATGATGAAATGTGTTCTATTTAGTATATTGAGATAAATAAAAATAGGTTTGTGGTGTCCTTAGTGTTCTTTATATTAGAGAGTTTTCTTTTTTTCCTCATCTGAAGGGTTCTCTACTAGATTTTCATTTTCATCTCACATCATTTTCCTTATGGGAGTGACTTTCATTACTTTGATATGAATAGAATTCCACTAAAGCATTGGTGAAATGATTTTTAATTGTATAGAAAAGGAGAATTAAATTCATAATTTATAGTTTGATTAAAATATTATGAACAAACATAAAATGTATTTTTACGTTATTATGTAATTATTTAATTTTTAAAATATTTATTTTGATCTGGGATGGGTTTAATCCATTTTTTATGTACTAATCATTGTTAATGTCATTAAAACCCTACATAAATCTCACTATGAGTGTATTTAAAAATTATAGTAGATATCCAAAGCTAGCACATTAGGGAGTAGTGTTGACTCATTGTGTTAACACTGTTTATAATTATAAAAAAATCATAGCCAACTATATACTCAGACATATATGGTAGGCTAAGGTATTATTGATAAAAAATATGGATTCTTCCTCAAAATTACTCCAAAATTTGGAAAGGGTCTTAACTATAATGGACTTTTACATTTTAAAGGAAAAAAATGTACATTGATAAAACATCATATGTATATTCATATTTATTATATAGTGAAATATATATATATATATATATCTGGGTGTGTATTTGAATATATTTGGAAATAAAATTTACAATTTAACAAATAATATATGTCTTATGTGATCTAATAATTTCATATTTTCATAATTTAATGTTTGATTATTTTTATTGATTTATTTTTATTTTATAATGTATGTTGAATGTTCTTTTTATTTATATATATAATTTATAATCCATATTTTTATCTATAGATTTTCAAAGTGTAATACCATAAATGAAACATTATTTTGTGGATTCAATCACGAACATATGTTCTATGTGATTTGATCATTGAATATATGTACATAAAACACATGATCTGTGTGACCCAACAATCTTCTATTTTGATTATATATTTTTTTGGTGTGCTACTTTTGGAATATAATTAATGATATTAAGGGGGAAGAATTCCATAATTTGTTGATGGAAATCTTTTAGAGAAGAAACTGAGGTTCATTCAAGTAAACCTTGTGTGCCCAAGTGTCACGTGCAAGTCACACCTGGGTTCACCTCTAGAGTTCCAAACTAACCTCCTAGTGTACTAAATTTTCCAATAAATAGGACCCCTGGGTTCTTCATTTACACCTTTCGAAAGATAAAGAGATGGGTCAAAGATATTATATCCCTATTATCACACCCCAAGTCTTAAAACCAATTCATGTAACATATTTAAACTTAAACCCATGGAAAATTAATAAAAGGATAGGGTAATTCAGTTCCCTAAGGGTTTTGAAAACCGTGATTTCTTATGAGGAACCACTTCTCCCATAGTATTCCAATAATAAGTCAAGGGACCCTTCCTAGAAAATGAACTTAAGCATCATTTATCTAAATTAATTTGTAGAGACCCCATAAAACTAGGTAAACGCATTTCCTATGTTCTATTTCCCAATGTATCATTTTTTCCAAGTACAACTTGCAAACCACTTCTCCCAATTATCACTTGGCTAAATCCTCTTTTTTCCCTTGATAGGGAGAACCTCGTTTTTCTCCCTAACTAGGGAGAAAAAATTTTCCCATCCGAGTATCTCTTTGGTGAAACCTTATTCTCACCCTAGTAACACATGAGAGAAGCCATATTTTATCCCTTTACTAAGGAAAAAAAATCTTCAACCTCTCCCATATTATGGCATCATGATCCTCATTGATTCAATGGTATACAATTCCATCACCTAGTTCATTAACATAGATCTTGAATTACTGATACCTCCTCAAAAGTCATTGGAAGCATAAGAATTATACATTCACACGATTGTACACCTATTTGATAATAGATTCCCTTGGTAAGAGGATGTTTTGTGTTGTTATTCCAAATAAAGACAAGACATAGGGTGATCATAATCATGGATTCCCATGATAACAAACATCCCTATTGGGAAGACCCTGGAGTGGTCACTCTAGTATTGATTAGGATTAATTCATAGTCCATCAAGACATTCCATAAATGGAATCCCTCTTAGAATAATCCACAATAATTTCTCGATGGTGGGCATACTCCCCATGCATCCATATCCCACCCTACCTATCATCTAGCTAGTAAATGGAAGGGTCGGAATAATCTCAGGTATAAGATTCATTATGGTTCCAATTTGTTATGTCACTGAGTCCCTAAGGATAGTCACCTTGAGAAACTTCAATACATAATACTCATTTAAATCTAATTGTGCACTCTCATACAATTTCCTCAATATTCTACCATCTATGATTTCTCACATTAATCATGACTCACAATATCTTAGAGATCTACTATGGTCATGCCATTGGTATAATTAAAACATTCCAATGGTCCTAAAACTTAAGTGTAAGCTCTATAAACACAAAAATGGTCTTCGTTTCAGGTGTAAGTTCCAACTTATTGCATAATAATGGATTTATTATCCATCTAAGGAATCATTTCCCCACTAGTCCACCGCCTTATGTGTAAGAACCATCTCTAACCAAAGGGGAAGGACTATATGTGTAATCCCCACTAAATCCTTAGTTTTTTCACCCTACATGGAACAATCATCCCAACAACATGATCTTAATCTACGAGGACAACATCCTTATAACACGATGATAAACTGCACAAAGAAAAACTCTACAAAATTATGTTAAATTTTGCAGCCAATTTCCTATGATCATGATATTAAACTATGACACCTTTTTCCCTATATCATGATGTTAAAATATGTAGATAACTTTCTAGAAATGAAATATAAAAAAAACAAAAACATCTAAATTGTATGATGTTAAATTTCTTGGTACAATCCTATAACACAACTATAAACTATGAATCTTGAACTACGTGGGATTTCATTCAGGCCAAGAAATATACATAGGATTTATCCTTGATTTTCAAAACCAACATCATGAATAATCCCTTTTCTATATTCATATTATTATTCCTCATTGATCCATTTATATCCACCCACACATGGTATATCCTATGTGAGCTCAAAAATCCCTTTCACTGAGGCTATATATCCTGGGAACCCTATTCATTGAGCCATATTCCCAATGAGACTATCTATAATTTTGAAGAAAATATTCTTTCATGGACTAACCATATTTCCTTAATTGATCAATATTCCTAATAAAATAACATTCTGCTCAGTGTTCCATATTCTTATAATTCGAATCAACATCAAACATAAAAGGGCCTTATCCATTATGAATACAACCTAACTTGATTGAGAAATGTTACCTTGGAGGTTAACCTGAAAGGCTCAATCATTTTATGTTCCATACCAACCATCTCATGGAATCTTGAACCTAGTTTTTCTTACTACATGATGATAAAAAGCATGGATTAGTCATTGTCACGTGACCAAAAAAATATGGTGTTTCCTTATAAGTGGAACCAAACATTATGTGTTATGAATATTTTTATAAGGATACATGTGAATAACTTTTCATGGTCCTGATCCAAACACTGTAAACATATTATTCATAACAAAATGATGATAAATTTCAAAGCACCTAGATATGTGGATTTGTACCACAAAACTCTAAAATCAATGTCACTATGTAATAAAATAATAAATTTGGTGAGCCTATAATAAATATATATGGAACTATTAATGTGAGATGAAAAATTCAATATTTCTTGCCTTATATTCATTGAAAATAACCCCAAATTTAATCCAAACCTAGGGTAAAACTGTGACTTTTTTATTTTTTCTAAATTTTAATTTAATAAATAGTCAGGTCATATCATTATTTATATTGTTTTATTCATCCATGAAATGAAATTAATAATCCACACAATTGTTTGAAGAAAAGTGAATTTGACTTTGAATTTTATATGAATATATATATTTAAAATATTGGATTCAATATGACAGGTAACCACCAGAGAATTGACTATAAGATAATTTTCAAGTGACAGTGCCTATGCATTTTAAACATACTTTTCTTCAACTCACGGTCCCTATACAAATCACACATGAAAAATGAAGTGAATATTTTCATTGAATTTAATGTGAGCATGAAACACTTCTACCCATGGTCACCTAAGTGACCACAAACAACCTTCATAGTCACTTCCAGAAACTGACTGTGCTATAATTCTTCAAAGTGACTATGAAACATATTATACCATATATTAATGGTTTTATCCCATGTTGGTGTTCTAACTATGATCCTTCACTTACCTTAACCTTATACACCTGCAAATGAAATTGGCTAGGAGCATTCAATCACCTTTAGGATACCAATTCATGGTCAATTCCCAACCATGGTGGTATCACAATATCATAAGATACCAAAATATGTCTCACAACTGACAATGTTACCTCATTTACAACCTACCACAATCTCATTTTCCACCGTTCTTTAAACTAATTTCATTTATAGACCTTGCATGAATGATATCAGAAAATGCTTCCCTTGTGATCCCCCTATTGAATATGCCAGCATGATTACTTGCGTGATTCATGTTGAAATGAAATTAATTAGTTGTTTTATTTATTATTATTATTTATCCTACATGTTTGCATGGAACTCTTACATGGGTATTTTCCCATTTTCAGTTTTATATGTACCTTTCCAAGTTCATTTATGGAACTTGGTTTGTGCGTTTTTCTTTACCCATTAGAGGGTCCATTCTGAACAATTAATTTTTGTTGATCTAATGGTGATGGTGAGACCTTAGTGTGTTTCCTCACCTAGACTCAATCCAGTCTTCAGGTCTCCTGACCAATCACATTGTGCTATCCATATTGTGTATTTTATCTATTGTGGTTATGTGAATGACACCTTTGATCCTAGCCATCCATGCGGCCTTCATATCGTGAATCCGCCAAACTTACTGACCAATATCTGATGTGCATTTATTGCAACCTTTTGTTTCTCTGCTGATGTGCATGCTTTAGATGCTTCTTTCCCTCTGGTTCCAAGCACCTCCCGGCGAGCGTAACTCTTCTCCGGTTCTGCAAAGTAGAAGAAGGAATATTCTTGTAACACCTCGACCCAAGTTACCTAGAGTTAGTTCTTTATTACATAACATTGGAATGATTCAAGGAATCATGTCCCGAATGACCGATCAGTTTAGTATTATTAGTAGAAATATACATACATAAGTTCAACATTGCAACTTGAAAAGAAATACCTCACTAATTTGTTCCATTAGAAATATTCAAGTCTCCTAGATTATGCCTTCAAGTCACTCATAACTAACTTATTCATATCTTGGGAAAACGAAACATAAGAAATGGGTGAGCTCAAATGCTCAATAAGGGTATGCAGTACATCAGAAGATAACATAAACATTAGGCATGATGAATAATTAAAAACAAATGCCTTTAAAAATAATAAACATGAACACTTTATGGCAGGAATATGAGCTGAGTAAATAATTTCATAATAAAACAAAGTAATTGGTATTCTAATAGTCAAATATCCACATGAATCATCAATATTAATTTTAAAATTAGGGAATGTATAATGTAAAACATTCTGAATCATCTTGTCAAGGCCTCGGCCAAGATGTCTAATAATTATTTAGTCCTCGGCAAAAACCATATATCAAATTGGGAAAGGCCTCATTTAATTCCACATCTAATTGTCTCGTGAGACCTACCGATGCATCGAGGAGATATAGTGGGCTCCACCTATCACATATTAAGTCTAATACATTTCTAATATAAAAAGGTTAAAACATAACATAAACATTCATATTAAAACTAGCATACAAAATGTCAATACTTTAACCATAGACCATGAATGAGATAAAAATAACTCATCCATAGTCAAACATATCACAAAACCTTAAATACAATGTGAAATATTTGTATCATAATAAATAAATTTCAAACAAGTGTAAAATTTATCAAAGGTTGTTGGCATCGAAGAAATCAACACTATATGAGTGGAATATCTATTTCTATTTTGAAATCATTTAAGAATCAAATAATTATAAAATAAAACATTAATTTTGAAAATATTCCTATAAGATTGTAAGCGAAACATTGATGATGTTATAACTATGGAAAATAGCCGCACCTGTCGTATAAGTTAAAAAAACATAGTTATCTTAATTTTGTCGAAAAGGTCATAAAGTACCTTGTTTGGAAAACGACGGAAAGATTCCTTTCAAAAAATATAAATTAAAATAAGGGTATAAATTAATTTAAACCATATTATAGTAAATATTAAAAAAGTTTTGAAATACATTTTTAAGAAAACACGTATGTGGATGATAAAAAGGTCATGGTGGATACTTACGTAAAAACAACCTCGGAAAATAGAGAGATTGTGAAATTATCTCCTACCTTGTACTTTTCCATAATCGATGGTATTTTAAAATAAATTATAATAACTAAAAAATTGTTATTAAATTATACAAGAACTATATACATAAATATGATATCATATATGATCTTCAAATATTTATTTGTTAATAATATTTAAGTAGTATCATCGGTTTGGGTGTTAAGTGACTCATTTTCGTTTATATGTTTCGTTAGATAAGTGATGTTTTTAATGGATATAATTTATTTGATTCATATATAGAATGATATTATTTTATTAAACATTATTTTTAATCATCAAATGAAAATTATTCTTCAATGGTTATGATGGGGAAATGAATCTCATCGCATTCGTGAACACGGTAATCCGTACATACGCATGAGTGACAATATCATTGATAGAGAAATAGTATGTAATTGGATTGTATATATCATATATATAATAATTAACCTGATATATTTATTATTTACATTAGTTATACTCATTATTATACCAATCCAAATAATGAAGTGTTTGAATAACAAACTACACCATAACGTGGAGACGGTAAGCCATACGTACGCAAGTATGATGGCTTTGTCATTTATAAGATAGATAAAATAATGAATATGGTTGTAAAGTTTTATAATAACATCAAATTATATAGAATATACAGTTGTTATTATTTTAGAATGTAAACAACAAATTAATAGGAAGTGGAAGAAGAAGAAAAACTTCAAATAGGTGGTGAAATATTTATCTCTTCTTCGGGTTCATCCCTTTGATTTGACCAAAATGGCTCCGTAGGCTGGCTTTATGACCAAAGGAAAGCCTCTAGGAGGAAGGTAGGAAATTTGGGAGGATATTTTGGAAGGGTTTGGCTGAGCCAAAAGGCTTTGGAGGTGTTAAATTAAGAGAAGGGTATGTTCCCTTTTATAAGAGAGGTGAGGGTCACTTTAGGAAAATATTGAAATATTATTTTATAATAATAACATTTTATGTTTATAATGGCTCAAAAATGAATTATTTATAGAATAAGGTGAGGATGGGTCGAAAAAATCTCACCCAATGGGTTTTTGATAGGTTTAGGTCACCATATTAACCTTATCTTTTAGATTCAACTCTTAGTTAATTAGTTTGACATTTACCATGTCTCTTTGTATTTTTATATTATATGGTTAATAAAATTATTATAACAAGCCAAGCGATCCTCATGTGGTTCACTATTAATATATATAACCATATATAAGTACTTTGGGAGAACATTAGATTTCTAGTAATATTATATCAATTAATAATATAGTATTTGTTTTTAAAACTCAATTATGTCAATTTTGACACTATTTAGTATTTGATTTTATTGAAAGTCATAGAAAATTATTACTTATAAAAAAATTTATTTAACCAACAATAACATTTCATATTAACCTAAAAAATAGTTTAATATATCACAAGTCGCAATATACATTTATTTGGATATTTATAAAATAAATTAATTTAATATTTCATTATTAAGATAATTACGGCATTATCATTGTGTCATAAATAAAATAAATTATTTAATGTATAAAAATTATAAATAAAATACAATTATATAAGTAATATATTTATGTTTCTAATTAATATTTTTAGTCTCATAGAACAATTATATATCCCCATATAAAATGTTTTCATAAAAGATACATGCTTTTGTTATTTTTGTCTTTAATTTAGATTAATTAATGTAAAATGTCATTATCCGTCCAATTTGGATCCATGGGGTCCCAAAATCGACCCAAGGATTCCCATGGTTAGACATGTATCAACCAATATGAATAGAACACATATTAGGGTAATTTAATATTATTATAATATTATTTTTTACCCTTATTTACCGGATTTACCCTTTAACCATGGTAAATAAAATATTTACCATAATAATTATTCTAAATTTCTAAAAATAAAAGTTATCTATTTACACAATTTAGACCTCCTGATTCCAAATATGGAATCAATTTTTCCAAATTCAAAACACAAAAGTGGTATAAATTAATTTAATATTAATTCCCGTTGTCAAAACGAAAAGCATGTTTTTCAGAAATAATAACTATCAAAAGATCGACACTTGTTTATGTTCATTTTAAATGTGAAATTACACACAATGACCTGATTTAAATTAACTTATAAAAATATAATATAATTATAATTTAAAACCACTCAAATATATTATTTAATACTATAATTTATTTTGATTAAAAATTTGGTTTTAATTAAAATATAGTACTATTCATTAAAAATTTATTTTTTTTAGAATAGCACCCAAAAAATAACCCTATTCTAATTTGGATATTCTGAATTAAAAAATTAAGTCCATTTTAAAAAATAAAAATTATAAAATTTATAAAAGAGGGTATTACTATTCATAATTTCTAGTTTGGTTGGTCGCGGTGTGTTAAAATCTTGAAGTTGTGTACAATGCAAGCTATTGCATTATTCAAAGGGAATCATACCGTGGAATCATGGGGCATTACATTCTTCCCTCCTTCAAATAATTTTATCCTCAAAATTTCTAGAATACTACCGCACAAAATGATTTGGGTGGTTCTTCATCATAAGTTCCTCTGGTTCCTATGTTGCATCTTCCATATTATGGTTTCTCTATAAACTATTACCAGACGATTCATCTGGTTTCTCAACATCTGTTTTCTAGTTTCAAGAATCTTGACAAGCTCTTCACATTAAGACAAATCAGGTTCTAGTTCAATTTCTTCATAGGTGTAACACCCCGAGATTTTATGAAAAATATTATTTTTAATTTTATTAATGTCTTGTGTTGTACGCTACACCAAAAGGAGTTTTCACAACACGCATCCCTGACTTGCCTTACATTACACGCAATCACGACCTTCCTTGATAGCGTGTGTAGTACGCAATACCGAGTTTCACTACACAAGATATTATTATAATATTATTATGAACTAGCCATTATGAATAGTAATACCCACTTTTTGAAATTTTATAAATTCTATCTTTCAAAATGGACTTCATTTTTTGATTCGGAATATCGAAATTAGCTTAGGGTGAAATTTTGGTACTTTTCGGATAACTTTCATATTCTGATGAATAGTGAAAATTACTAAATTTTAATTAAAAACAACTTTTTTAATCGAAATAATTAATAGTGATAAATTATTAATTTGAGTGTTTTTAAAGTATATTTAGAATATATTTTTACAATTTAATAAAATTTTGGTCATTGGATGTAATTTCACATTTATACCAGACATAAACAAGTATCAATCTTTTGATATTTATTATCTCTTAAAAACACCCTATTTGTTTTGACGACGGGAATTAATTTTTAAATTATTTAATGTAACTGATATGTTTTGAATTTGTTAAAATAGACATCATTTTTGAATTCATAATATCAAATATAGCTTAGGCCTAATTTTTGGTATTTTCTTGAAACCTTCATTTTTTTGATGAATAGTGAAACCACTAAGTGGTAGTTAAAAAACGGAATTTTTCATAAAATTTAATTTTACCAATTTTGTGAGTGCAATTTCGAAAATCCGAGAGATATCGTTAATATCAAGGAATTAAATTTGGTTCAATGAGATGAAAATAATTTTTGGTGAATAGTAACTTTTTACTTTTATTTACCACGGTTAAAAGTAATTAGGGTAATTAAGGGTAAAAACGATATTATTATTACCCTAAGACATGTCCTAATTCTATTGGATAAGTTTAATTCGTCCAAAAACAACCTTAGGAATAAAATATGACCATTTAGGCCCACTTGGATTAGATTAGAAAATTTATTATTAATTTTTTTAAAGAAGGGTTAAAATAGTTAAAATCAATGTTTAATAAGTAAATAATTTTT
Source organism: Viscum album (assembly GCA_963277665.1). Taxonomy (NCBI): domain Eukaryota; kingdom Viridiplantae; phylum Streptophyta; class Magnoliopsida; order Santalales; family Viscaceae; genus Viscum; species Viscum album. The sequence goes on from OY728129.1 coordinate 1,439,094,255, forward strand.
AATATAGGGTTATACAAAAGATAAATTCGACTATAAATATTCATTAGAAATATAAAACTATTTACTACATAACGGTATTTTATTTGTAATTTTTAGACTTTAAATAATTTAATTTATTTATGACACAATGATGATGCAGTAATTATATTATTAATGGAATATTGGCATAATTGATGTTATAAATACCCAAATAAATGTAATTTCTGACTTTTTATTAATTCAAATAATTTTATATGTTAATATGACATGTGTTTATTGATTTAATTAACTTTTTTCTAACTAATATTTCTGTTATGAGTTTCACAAAAATCAATTACCAAATAGTGTCAAAATTGACATAAAATAGTTTTTAAAACAAATATTATATTATTAATTGTTATTTTATTCCTAAAAATCTAAGGTTCGGCCAAATGACTTAGATAAGGTCATATATATTAATAATAAACAACTTGGGGTTCTTTTGGCTTGTTATTGAATGTTTACTAAAATTATAGTGTAAGAAAACAAGAAGACACGATAAAAGTAAAATTATTTAACTTAAGGTTAAATCTAAATGATAAGGTTAAAATAGAAACCTAAACTTCTCTAAATTCTATTGGATGAGAGGATTTAGACCCATCCCCACCTTAGTTTCAAAATAAATCAATTTGGATCTATTAAAAACCGAATATGACTTTATAATAAAATAATATTTTTAGTTTTTCCAAAGGTGCCCCTCTCCTCCCTTATAAAAGCGCACCTCCTCCCTCTCTTCCTCACACCACTTTGAGCCTTCAAGCACGGACAACCCCTGCCGAAATTTCTTCTCAACATCCCTAGAAACATCCTAGAGGTCCTGTAATTCTTCAATGACCAATTTTTGTGCCCTAAGAGGAGGTCTCAAAGAGGCGCTTCAAAGAAGAGGTAATGTCTGTTACCGATTCTTTCAACTTGATTTCTTCTTCCACTTATTCTTCTGTAGTTTTTTAATTATGAATTAATAATATCAGTATCACTCATATACTGATATATTATTATATGTATTAAACAACCCTATTTCACCATCTATCCATCATACGGAAAATGAAATCACCACGCGTGGGTACCTACGGAATACCGTCTCCACGTCGTGGTGTAATCTATTTTCCACCACCACCTTACTTGGATGGGTATAATGGTGTAAATAATAACTATATATGATTATTTTAAAGTGATATTGATTCCGAAATAGTATACATACACTCTCATACAATTCCACGATCATGGTAATGATATCATCGCTCGTGCATATGTACGTACTACCATCTCCACGACGCGATGAGATTCATTCTCCATGTTAACCATTCATGAATGATTATAAAGTATATATAATACGTAATCATGAAATATATGAAATAATAATGATACTGGATATATGTGTATATATATGTATGTCATCTACTTAATTTCATTCAATTCAATAAGGAAACAAAAACATCGTACGTACGGCCTACCGTCTCCATGAACGGTGTATTTTATTTCATTTAATAGATCTATCATATATATATGTATATACTAAAATATATATTATATGTATATCATGATTAACATTCTGTAATTATGTAAATCAGGATATAAGTAATAATATCAAGAACAACAAGTCCAAACACATACGATAAATAAAACGATTTAACCCAAAACGCTGCTTTAACATGGAACTTACAAAAGAACGGGTAATATAAAGTCATAAGTGAACCATATATGATATCATAACAATGAATATGATTATGTAATAAGTCAATGACATTATTTAAATCATTATATAGGTGGTTCGGAAACGTGCAAAGCATATCGGACCTATGGTAAGGGATAATTTTGCAAATCTCATTTTTATCTGAGATTGCTTATTCGTAAGTATTTACTGGGGTAATTGTTATCATCAATGTCCATGTTTTATAAATGTTTTTTCTTGTATGTTTAATGTCCTTTTCTACACATTTTTACTTTTACCTGATGGTATGGAAGGAATCTTTCTTTTGTTTACCCTACGAGGTACTTTTTTGACTTTTCTGGCAAAAGTACGAGAAGAATGTTTTTTTTAACTTATACGGCACAAATGGATTTTTACGGTTTTATAAATCCTTATTTTCATGAAGGATCCTCCAAAATATTTCATGAATATTTTTAGCAAAATCCTTTTTTTTTAAATCGCATGACATTTTGTGAAAAGAGAATGATTTTGAAGAAGAAAGAATATTTTCCTCAAGAATTCATTTCAAGTGTTTTATCAATACCATTTTCCATCTAAGATGACATTATTTCATATGTGTATGTTTCAAGTTTAATTTCTCTATGATTTACATGGTTTCACTTTTCTTATGACGAAATGTCCATTTGTTTTATATGGATTATGAAATGATGGGATGATGTTTATGATTCCCATTTTATTCTTTGGGTTATGATGAATGTTTTAAGTCTATTTTGTCACACAAGTAAGAATGATTTCATTATGAGATGGGTGGGACCTATATCTCCCTCCAATGCATTGGGTAAAGATTTATATCTCATGAGATATACATGGATGGAATGGTAAGTTAATCTGGTTCAGTGATACAGGACTGAAACGAGGAGTAAACTCGATTCAGAAAGGGACTTTGTCCACTAAGATGGTCTTGGCTGCAATGCCTTGGATACTATGGAAATCATAACATGTTGTAGAGACCCGAAGCTTAATGTACATGGAAATTACATTACTTTTGCGGAATACATAGTACATTACAAAAACACACACACAAGGATCGTAATAGTTTAGTGTCTTTGGAAACTCGGAACGTAATCTTCTTATCATGGTGAAAGATCTTCAACATCTCCCATAAAGACCATCCTTTTTTTCCTTACCTAAAACCTTTCTTTATATCCTGGGGAAAAGAAAACATAAAAGGGTGAGCTCAAATGCTAAGTAAGGGTAAACAAAAGAAATATCAATCACATCATATTCATAAGAACATAACATTTTGGAAATCATAACCTGCAAAAGAGAGAGCATAATTTCATTACATGGGATAAATCATAGTAGTGAAATGTAATCACAATAATCATAACATAAAACATGAAACTTTGTGACATACACACATAATCATATAGAATCATTTCTTGTTAGTCAAGACTCATTGCCAAGACTATCTTAGTGGACAAAGACCCTTTCTGAACCGAGTCACCCTCGTTTCAGTCCTGTTTCACTGAACCAGTATAACCTACCATTCCAGCCATGTCTATATCATGAGATATAAAATCTTTACCCAATGCATTGGAGGGAGATATAGGTCCCACCCATCTCATAATGATACCATTCTTATGTGTGCCACAAAATCATAAATCATACATCATTTCACAACCCAAATAAAAATGGGAATCTTAAACAATTGGACATCATAAAACAATTCATATAAGATAAAGGAATTCATAAAAATATTTCCATCACAACATAATCAATGTAATAATAGGGATAGAAACATAACCTTATATTATCGTAGAGGGAAAATAATTTTGATAAAACACTTGAAATGAATTCATGAGGAAAATATCCTTTTTTCTTCAAAAACATTTATCCTTTCATAACATGTCATACAATTTTAAACTAAAAGAAGTTGATTAAAAATAAACTTAAAAACTTGTAAAGGAATCTTCTTGGAAATAATGTTTTAAAAATCCATTCATGTCGTATAAGTTAAAAAAACATTCTTCGTACTTTTGTCGGAAAAGTCAAAAAGTACCTCGTACGAAAAATGACAAAAGATTCTTTTTGTATCCTTTACTAAAAACTCACCGAAGGGTAAAATTGGATTTAAACAATTGTAGGTGGATATAAATAATATTACATATTGAGTAAACATGGATGTGGATGATAAAATACACCCCAGTAAATACCAAAGTATAAACAATCTCATATAAAAATGAGATTGTGATATTTCCCTTACCTAAGGTCCGATTTGCTTCGTAAGTGTCTGAACCTCCTGTATAATGATTTAAATAATGTCATTGACTTATTACAGAATCATATTTATTGTTATTATATCATATATGGTTCACTTATGACTTTATATTACCCGTAAATTCATGTTAAAGTAGCGTTTTGGGTAAAATCGTCTCATTTGTCGTTCGTGTTTTAACTTGTAATTATTCATATGATTACTTAGATAATTATTACTTAATTATAGAATATAAAAAATGATTTATATATAATATATATTCAGAATATACATATATATAATGGATCAATAAATGGAAAGAAATACACCGTTCATGGAGACGGTAGGCCGTACGTACGCATGAACGCTGTTTTCGTTTCCTTATTGAATTGAGTGGAATTAAGTAGATGACATACATATATATACACATAAATCCAGTAGCTTTATAATGTTATATATTTAATTATTATTTATTATATATACTTTATAATCATTCTTAAATGGTTAACATGGAGAATGAATTTCATCGCGTCGTGGAGACGGTATTCCGTACGTACGTACGAGCGATGATATCATTTCCATAATTATTGAATTGAATTGGAGTGGATGATACAATATATAAGAATCATTATGATGTTATAATAACTATGTATAGTTATTCTTTACACCATAATACCCATCCATCTAAGGTGTTGGTGGAAAAACAGATTACACCACGGCGTGGAGACGGTATTCCGTACGTACGCACACGCGGTGATTTCATTTTCCATAGGATGGATAGATGGTGAAACAGGGTTGTTTCATAATTATAATAACATATCAGTATATGAGTGATACTGATGTTATTACTTCATAATGAAAAAACCTAATAAGAAGAAGTGGAAGAAGAAATAAAGTTGAAAGAATCGGTAACGGAAATTACCTCTTCTTTGAAGCGCCTCTTTGAGATCTCCTTTTAGGGCACTAAAATTGGTCTTTGAGGAAGACCAGAACCTCTAGGATGTTTCTAGGGAAGTTTAGAAGAGAATTTGGTAGGGGTTTTCCGAGCTTGAAGGCTCAAATTGTTGTGAGGAGGAGAGGGAGGAGGTTCCCTTTTATAAGGGAGGAGAGAGGCTCCTTTGGAAAAACTAAAAATATTATTTTATTATAAAGTCAAGTTCGGTTTTAAATAGATCCAAATTGATTTATTTCGAGGATAAGGTGGGGATGGGTCGAAATCCTCTCATCCGATATAATTTATACAAGTTTAGGTTTCTATTTTACCCTTATCATTTATATTTAACATTAAGTTAAATAATTTTACTTTTACCGTGTCTTCTTGTGTTCTTACACTACAAGGTTAATAAACATACTATAAGAAGCCAAACGAACCCCAAGTTGTTTATTATTAATATATATAACCATATCTAAGTCATTTGGCCGAACCTGAGATTTTTAGGAATAAAATAACAATTAATAATATAATATTTTTTTTAAAAATTATTTTATGTCAATTTCGACACTATTTATTAATTGATTTTTGTGAAACTCATAAAAGAATTATAAGTTCGAACAAAGTTAATTAAATCCATAATAACATGTCATATTAACCTAGAAAATTAGTGTAATTCATAAAAAGTCTCAAATTATATTTATTTGGGTATTTATAACATCAATTATGTCAATATTTCATTAATAAGATAATTATTGCATCATCGTTGTGTCATAAATAAATTACATTATTTAATGTCTAAAAATTACAAATAAAATACCATTATGTAGGAAATAGTTTTTGATTTCTAATAAATATTTATAGGAGAATTTATCTTATGTATAACCCCATATTAAAAATGATTTACTTATTAAACTTTGATTTTAACTACTTTAACCCTTCTTTAAATAAAATAATAATAAATGTCCTAATCTAATCCAAGTGGGCCTAAATGGTCATATTTTATTCCTAAGTTTGTTTTTGGTCGAATTAAACTTGTCCAATAGAATTAGGACATGTGTTAGGGTAATAATAATATCATTTCTACGCTTAATTACCCTATTAACTTTTAACCGTGGTAAAAAAAGTAAAAAGTTACTATTCACCAAAAAATTATTTTCATCCCATTGAACCACATTTTACTTACTGACATCAACCGTGTCACTCAGATTTTTGAAATTCTACTCCCAGAAGCGGTAAAATTAAGTTTTATGAACAACTCAGTTTTTTTAACTACCACTTAGTGGTTTCACTATTCATCAAAAAATGAAAGTTTTCAGAAAAATACCAAAAATTAGGCCTAATCTATATTTGATATTATGAACTCAAAAATGATGTCTATTTTACCAAATTCAAAACATATCAGTTGCATTAGAAAATTTAATAATTAATTCCCGTCGTCAAAACAAATAGCGTGTTTTTAAGAGATAATAACTATCAAAAGATTGAAACTTGTTTATAACTAGTTTAAATGTGAAATTACATCCAATGACCATCATTGTATTAAATTGTAAAAATATATTCTACATATACTTTAAAACCACTAAAATTAATAATTTATCACTATTAATTATTTCGATTGAAAAAAGTTGTTTTTAATTAAAATTTAGTAATTTCCACTATTCATCAAAATGTGAAAGTTATCCGAAAATTACCAAAATTTCACCCTAAGCTAATTTCAATATTCCAAATCCAAAAATGAAGTCCATTTTGAAAAATAAAATTTACAAAATTTCAAAAAGTGGTTATTACTATTCATAACGGCTAGTTTTAATAATATTTTAATAGCATATCGTTGTTTAGTGAAACTCGGTATTGCATACTACACACGCTATCAAGGAAGGTTGTGATTGCGTGTAATGAAAGGAAAGTCAAGGATGCGTGTTGTGCAAGATCCTTTGGGTGTAGCGTACAACAGAAGACATTAATGAAATTAAAAAGAATATTTTTCATAAAATCTCGGGGTGTTACACATGTGCTGAATGGTTTCCACAATTACATGTTTTATTCCCATTATATTTTATCACGGTTGATGTTCTATTATGATATATGCCTTACATAAATCCATGATTTATGTCTTTGCTCAAGAATTTGATGTTTAAATTTCATGTTCATGTTTTTGCTTCCAAATGTTTATGGATTGTTTTATGTTATATCTGTTTTCCCTTACTGATCATTTGAGCTCACCCTTTTTATGTTTTATTTTCCCCAGGAAATAAAGAAAGGTTTTTGGTAAGGAAACAAAAATGGGAATATCGTTATGGGAGTTGTTGAAGATATTTCAACATGATTAGAAGTTTATATTCCGAGTTTCCAAAGACACTAAACTATTACGGTCCTTGTGTGTTTTTTTGTATGTATTAAGTATTCCGCAAAAGTAATGTAATGTCCATGTACGTCAAGATTTGGGTCTCTACAGTTGGTATCAGAGGAAAGGTTTAGTCAACCTTTGGAAACTAGGATGCGAAAATGATAGTGATATCCTTAGAGATATTTCTAAGGTATGTCTAGGGATGTCCCTAAGGATAAGTATACGTATAGGATATAGTCCTAGAACTACGGTAACGATCATAGAAATTAACCTAAGATGTTAGATATTGAATGTCCTCCCCCTTTATTATGTTTTTTCCCAAGCATGATTTTTGATTCTCACACTATTCTTTTTGGGTTTTAGATGATGGCTGGAACCCGAAGGAACCGTTTTGATCAATGTAATGGACAATGCAATGATTTTCCTCCTGAACAAACAAATGTTATGGGAGATGGAGTGAAAAATATTGTTGCTATACTTACACAAGCTATGAATCATTATGGACTTCCAAATGAGAAGAGAAGGGAACAATATTCTATTGAGTCCTTCATGAGGCAACGCCCACCTTCTTTTAGTGGGTCTTCTGATCCACTTGTTGCAGAACAATGGATCAGTACCACTGAAAAGATATTTTCAGTTCTTCAATGTTCTGAACATGATAAATTCATCTTATCAGTATATATTTTGGAAGGTGAAGCTGATCAATGGTGGAATATTATCAAGAATACAAGTCCAAGAGATGAAATTGAGTCCATGGAATGGGACGAGTTAAAGAACTTATTTTTCAATAAGTACTTCCCTCGTATTCTTCGAACAAAGATGGAGAAGGAGTTTCTTGAACTAAAAGAAAATGATGATGAATCTGTAGGTATATACGAAACGAATTTTACATGGCTTGCAAGGTATGCATCTGGCTTTATCATCCAACCTGAAAGTAAAGTTGATCGATTCTTCAGTGGATTAAAACCAAATCTTCGAAGGGCATTAGATATAAGAGACTTTAGTATCTATGAAGAAATTGTGCGTTGTGCTATCAAAGTAGAAATGGAAGTTGGTGTTACATATATATCTCATGGTTTTGACAAGAAAAGAAAGATGGAGTTCAAGGAGAAATCTTAGAATAATGGTGAAAAAGAAGATGAATGTTTCCTTATGCTCAAAGTTTGGAAAGAATCATGGTGGAGATTGTCTTAAAGGGACTAGAAAATGTTTTAAGTGTGGAAAAGAAGGTCATCGAGCAGCTGAGTGTCGAAGTAATGGAAAAAGGGTTTCTAATGATGTGAATAAAGAAAATACTGTAGAGAACGCACCACCAACTCTTCAATGCTTCAAGTTCAAGGAAATGGTGAATTATGCTAATAAATTCCCTAATCCAAGGGTTAGTGATGATCTACATGAGAAACCGCTTAAGGGAAAGGACAAAGGGAAGTCACATGCGATCACTATTGGTGATGTTGAATATGACAACGATTTGGTGGAATGATTAAGTGTTTATGTAATGGGATTCCAAAATAATGTTGTATATAGTATCATGAGATATTGGAATATTTATGTATTGGTCTATTGTGGTTTTCAATAATTTTATGGTACCGGTAACCATGGAAAGTGATTGCGATATTTTTGGAAAGAAGATGATATGCGCATAATCAATGGATAAGGAGAAAATGAAATGTTTGACAGTATTCATGAGCTCAAGACTGATATAATAAATTAGTTATATCATGGGTTGAGTATATAGAATTTTGGGGTTTTGGTATGTGGAAAGAGTTTACTTTTGACAACACTCATGTTTTCACTAAGATTCAATGGGTATTCATTATAAAGGCCTTAGAATGTTTGGAATGTGACCAACAAGACATATCTTATGATATATGGGGATCAACTATGGTATTAACATGCTTGTTATATGAAATCTCTGGTAATCGTTTTCACTATATTATGAGAGTGGACTACAGTATTATGGATAAGCCTAAAGATTGGAATAGATTATGTTGGACATAAGTTAGTATTGTTTAATGATATAATTTTTTTCAATATTATTTATGGGATGTTATAATAATGTACTTTTAGAAAAAGGACAACCTGAACGATGGGCGACAACCCATCGCGTCGGAAAAGTCTGTGTGAATCGAACCCACAACCGAAGTTTGACTGGCCTTTATCGCCTACCACTGGCCTAAAGGAAGTCCCTGTTTAGTAGAAACTAGTTTCATTATATTAAGCAGTATGATATATGATGTATAAGTCCATTTTAGGAACTATATATGATTAATCTCACTATAGATGGACTTATGTATTTTTTGGATAACTTTTCTAACCTTTTGTTTGAGACAGATGGAATGACCCATCATTCTATCACATGATCTGCTAACACTTCACGAATGACAAATTCAACTTCATTTCATCAAGAGATAAAGTTTAAATTGTCCAAATAATTACCAACGGTGAGACTATACCAAAATCACGAAAGTATTTCTTCTAATTCCAATTTCATCAACTTTAGGGAATTGATCTTGAAAACCAAAAATGTTGTCCTAGTGTACTTATATCCGATGAATCAGTTGGTACCTTAGATAGTCAAACATTTATGGCTTTGTGATTGTTGGCTTTTTCATAGTCATGTTCTCTACCGCTCTCCATCAGAACATGATGGTTAGATTTTTCTTCCATATCCATATTTTCACTTATGTTCTCCTACGTGGAAACCCAGTGATGAGTTAATTTGGGTAACCGTTACATTTCATACTTTAGTTTTTAAAGCCAAATTTTGGTATTCCTTTTTATGATGTGGGTTTCTATTAAATAAACTTTCGAGTAGTAAACCATTTATAACCCCGATGAATTTTGGGGGGAAAATTCAGTTTAAGGGGGGTAGAATGTAACACCCCGAGATTTTATGAAAAAAATTATTTTTAATTTCATTAATGTCCTATGTTTTACGCTACACCAAAAGGAGCTTTCACAAGACGCATCCCTGAATTGCCTTACATTACACGCAATCACGACCTTCCTCGATAGCGTGTGTAGTACGCAAAACCGAGTTTCACTAAACGAGATATTATTGTAATATTATTATGAACTAGCTATTATGAATAGTAATACACACTTTTTGAAATTTTATAAATTTTATCTTTAAAAATGGACTTCATTTTTGGATTCGGAATATCAAAATTAGCTTAGGGTGAAATTTTGGTACTTTTCGGATAACTTTCATATTCTGATGAATAGTGAAAATTACTAAATTTTAATTAAAAACAACTTTTTTAATCGAAATAATTAATAGTGATAAATTATTAATTTAAGTGGTTTTAAAGTATATTTAGAATATATTTTTACAATTTAAAACAATTTTGGTCATTGTATGTAATTTCACATTAAAACGAGACATAAACAAGTGTCAATCTTTTGATAGTTATTATCTCTTAAAAACACGCTATTTGTTTTGACGATGGGAATTAATTTTTAAATTAGTTAATGTAACTGATATTTTTTGTATTTGGAAAAATATACATCATTTTTGAATTCATAATATCAAATAGAGCTTAGGCCTAATTTTTGGTATTTTTCTGAAAACATTCATTTTTTGATAAATAGTGAAACCACTAAGTGGTAGTTAAAAAACGGAATTTTTCATAAAAATTAATTTTACCTCTTCTGTGAGTGGAATTTCTAAAATCCGAGAGACACAGTTAATATCAATGACTAAAATGTAGTTCAATGAGATGAAAATAATTTTTGGTGAATAGTAACTTTTTACTTTTATTTACCACGATTAAAAGTAAATAGGGTAATTAAGGGTAAAATGATCTTATTATTACCCTAACAAATGTCCTAATTCTATTGGATATGTGTAATTTGACCAAAAACAACCTTAGGAATAAAATATGACCATTTAGGCCCACTTGGATTAGATTAGGACCTTTATTATTAATTTATTTAAAGAAGTGTTAAAATAGTTAAAATCAAAGTTTAATAAGTAAATCATTTTTACTATAGGGTTATAAAAAATATAAATTAGACTATAAATATTCATTAGAAATATAAAACAATTTCCTACATAATGGTATTTTATTTGTAATTTTTACACTTTAAATAATTTAATTTATTTATGACACAATGATGATGCAGTAATTATATTATTAATGAAATATTAACATAATTGATGTTATATATACCCAAATAAATGTAATTTCAAACTTTTTATGAATTAAAATAATTTTTTATGTTACTATGACATGTTTTTATTGATTTAATTAACTTTTTTCGAACTAATATTTTTGTTATGATTTTCGCAAAAATCAATTACCAAATAGTGTCAAAATTCACATAAAATAGTTTTTAAAAAAAATATTATATTATTAATTGTTATTTTATTCCTAAAAATCTAAGGTTCGGCCAAATGACTTAAATAAGGTTATATATATTAATAATAAACAACTTGGGGTTCATTTGGATTGTTATAGTAAGTTGATTAACATTATAGTGTAAGAAAACAAGAAGACGCGGTAAAAGTAAAATTATTTAACTTAAGGTTAAATCCAAATGATAAGGTTAGAATAGAAACCTAAACTTGTCTAAATTATATTATATGGGTGGTTTTAGACCCATCCCCACCTTAGCTTAAAAATAAATCAATTTGGAGCTATGAATAACCAAATATGACTTTATAATAAAATAATATTTTTAGTTTTTCCAAAGGTGCCCCTCTCCTCCCTTATAAAAGGGAACCTCCTCCCTCTCTTCCTCACACCACTTTGAGCCTTCAAGATCTGCCAACCGCTGCCAAATTCTCTTCTTAAGTTCCCTGGAAAAATCCTAGAGGTCCTGGTATTCTTCAAAGACCAATTTATGTGCCATAAGAGAAGGTCTCAAAGAGGCGCTTCAAAGAAAAGGTAATGTCTGTTACCGATTCTTTCAACTTGATTTCTTCTTCCAATTATTCTTCTTTAGTTGTTTAATTATGAAGTAATAACATAAGTATCAAACATATACTGATATGTTATTATAATTATGAAATAACCCTATTTCACCATCATTCCATCCTACGGAAAACGAAATCACCGCGCGTGTGTACGTACGGAATACGGTCTCCACGCCGTGGTGTAATCTATTTTCCACCACCACCTTACTTGGATGGGTATAATGGTGTAAATAAAAACTATATATGATTATTTTAAAGTTACATTGATTCTTAAATAGTATAAATAAACTCCCATACAATTCCACGATCATGGGAATGATATCATCGCTCGTGCTTACGTACGAACTACCGTCTCCACGACGCGATGAGATTCATTCTCCATGTTAACCATTCATGAATGATTATAAAGTATATATAATAAGTAATAATGAAATATATTACATAATAATTATACTGGATATATTTGTATATATATATATTTCATCTACTTAATTTCATTCAATTCAATAAGGAAACGAAAACAGCATACGTACGGCCTACCGTCTCCATGAACGGTGTATTTCATTTCATTTAATCGATCTATCATATATATATATGTATATATATATACATATACTGAAATATATATTATATGTAAATCATTTTTTACATTCTTTAATTAAGTAAATCAGGATATAAGTAACAATATCATGAACAACAAGTCCAAACACGTACGATAAATAAAATGATTTAACCCAAAACGCTGCCTTAACATGGAACTTACAAAATAACGAGTAATATAAAGTCATAAGTGAACCATATTTGATATCATAAAAATGAATATGATTCTGTAATAAGTCAATAACCTTATTTAAATCATTATACAGGAGGTTCGGAAACGTACGAAGCATATCGAACCTAAGGTAAGGGATAATTTTGCAAATCTCATTTTTATCCGAGATTGCTTATTCATAAGTATTTACTGGGGTAATTCTTATCATCCATGTACATGTTTTATAAAAGTTTTTTCTTGTATGTTTGAAGTCCTTTTCTACCCATTTTGACTTTTACCTGATGGTATGGAAGGAATCTTTCTTTTGTTTACCCTACGAGGAATGTTTTTGTCTTTTCCAGAAAAAGTACGAGAAGAATGTTTTTTTAACTTATAGGGAACGAACAGATTTTTACGGTTTTATAAATCCTTATTTTCATGAAGATTCCTCCAAAAGATTTCATGCCTATTTTCAACAAAATCCTTTTATTTTAAAATTGCATGAAATTTTTTCAAAAGAGAATGATTTTGATGAAGAAAGGATATTTTGCTCAAGAATTCATTTCAAGTGTTTTATCAAAACCATTTTCCATATAAGATGACATTATTTCATATGTGTATGTTTCAAGTTTAATTTCTCTATGATTTACATGGTTTCACTTTTCTTATGATGAAATTTCCATTTGTTTTCTATGGATTATGAAATGATGGGATGATGTTTATGAAACCCATTTTATTCTTTGGGTTATGATGAACGTTTTAAGTTTATTTTGTGGCACAAGTAAGAATAATTTCATTATGAGATGGGTGGGACCTATATCTCCCTCCAATGCATTGGGTAAAGATTTATATCTCATGAGATAGAAATGGCTGGAATGCTAAGTTAATCTGGTTCAGTGTCACAGGATTGAAACGAGGAGTGAACTCGATTCAGAAATGGACTTTGTCCACTAAGAAGGTCTTGGCTACAATGCCTTGGCTACTATGGAAATCATAACATGTACTAAATGGTTTCCACAATTACATGTTTTAATCCCATTATATTTTATCACGGTTGATGTTCTATTATGATATATGCCTTACGTACTTTCATGATTTATGTCTTTGCTCAAGATTTTGATGTTTAAATTTCATGTTCATGTTTTTGCTTCCAAATGTTTATGGATTGTTTTATGTGATCTATGTTTTCTCTTACTGAGCATTTGAGCTCACCCTTTTTATGTTTTATTTGCCCTAGGAAATAAAGAAAGGTTTTAGGTATGGAAACAAAAAGGGGAAGATCGTTATGGGAGTTGTTGAAGATATTTCAACATGATTAGAAGTTTATATTCCGAGTATCCAAAGACACTAAACTATTATGGTCCTTGTGTGTTTTTTGATGTATTTAGTATTCTAAAAAAGTAATGTAATGTCCATGTACGTCAAGATTTCGGTATCTATAGTTGGTATTAGAGGAAAGGTTTAGTCAAACTTAGGAAACTAGGAAGCGAAAACGATAGTGAGATCCCTAGAGATATTTCTAAGGTATGTCTAGGGATGTCCCTAAGGATAAGTATACGTATAAGATATAGTCCTAGAACTACTGTAAAGATATTAGAATTTAACCTAAGATGTTAGATATTGAAGTTACTCCCCCTTTATTATGTTGTTTTCCCTAGCATGATTTTTTCCTCTCACACTATTCGTTTTGGGTTTTAGATGACGGCTGGAACCCGAAGGAACCATGTTGATCAATGTAATGGACAATGCAATGATTGTCCTCCTAAAAAACAAATGTTATGGGAGATGGAGTGAAAAATCTTATTGATATACTTACACAAGCTATGAATCATTCTGGACTTCAAAATGAGCAGAGAAGGGAACAATATTCTATTGAGTCCTTCATGAGGCAACGTCCACCTTCTTTCAGTGGGTCTTATGATCCACTTGTTTCAGAACAATGGATCAGTACCACTAAAAAGATATTTTCAGTTCATCAATGTTCTGAACATGATAAAGTCATCTTATCAGTATATCTTTTGGAAGGTGAAGCTGATCAATGGTGGAATCTTATCAAGAATACGAGGCCAAGGGATGAAATTGAGTCCATGGAATGGGATGAGTTCAAGAACTTATTTTTCAATAAGTACTTCCCTCGTATTCTTCGAACAGAGATGGAGAAGGAGTTTCTTGAACTAAAGCAAAAGGATGATGAATTTGTTGGTATATACGAAGAAATTTTTACAAGGCTTGCAAGGTATGAATCTGGCTTTATCATCAAACCTAAAAGTATAGTTGATAGATTCTTCAGTGGCTTAAAACCAAATCTTCGAAGGGCATTAGCTATAAGAGACTTCAGTAGCTATGAATAAATTTTGGGTTGTGCTATCAAGGTAGAAATGGAAGTTGGTGTTACATATCCATATCATGGTTTTGACAAGAAAATATAGATGGAGTTCAAGGAGAAATCTCAGAATAATGGTGAGAAGAAGATGAATGTTTCCTTATGCTCAAAGTGTGGAAAGAAGCATGGTGGATATTGTCTTAAAGGGACTAGAAAATGTTTTATGTGTGGAAAAGAAGGTCATCGAGCAGTTGAGTGCCGAAGTAATGGAAAAAGGGTTTCTAATGATGTGAATAAATAAAAGACTATAGAGAACGCACCACCAACACTTCAATGCTTCAAGTGCAAGGAAATGGGGCATTATGCTAATAAATGCCCTAATCCAAGGGTTAGTGATGATCGACATGAGCAACCGCTTAAGGAAAAGGACAAAGGGATGTCACATGCGATCACGATTGGCGATGTTGAATATGAAAATGATGTGGAGGAATGATTAGGTGTTTATGTACTGGGATTCCAACATAATGTTGTATATAGTATCATGGAATATTGGAATATTTATGTATTGTTCTATTGTGGTTTTCAATAGTTTTATGGTACCGGTAACCATGGAAAGTGATTGAGATATTTTTGGAAAGAAGATGATATGTCCATAATGAAGGGATAAAGAGAAAATGAAATGTTTGACAGTATTCATGAGCTCATGACTGATATAATGAAATAGTTATATTATGGTTTGAGTATATAGAATTTTGGGGTTTTGGTATGTGGAAAGAGTTAACTTTTGACAACACTCATGTTTTCACTAAGATTCAATGGGTATTCATGATTAAGGCCTTCGAATGTTTGTAATGTGACCAACAAGACATATCTTATGATATATGGGGATCAACGATGGTATTAACATTCTTGTTAGATGAAATCTCTGGTAATCGTTTTCACTATATTATGAGAGTGGACTGCAGTATTATGGATAAGCCTAAAGATTGGAATGGATTATGTTGGACATAAGTTAGTATTTTTTAAGGATAGAAGTTTTTTCGATATTATTTATGGGATGTTATAATAATGTAGTTTTAGAAAAATGACATCCTACAGGATGGGCCACAGCCCATCGCGTCAGACAAGGCTATGAGAATCGAACCCACAACCGAAGTGAGACTGGCCTTTATCACCTACCACTGGCCTACAAGAAGTCACTATTTAGTAGAAACTAGTTTTATTATATTAATAAGTATGATATATGAAGTATAAGTCCATTTTAGGAACCACATATGATTAATCTCACTATAGATGGACTTATGTATTTTTTGATAACTTTTCAAACCTTTTGTTTGAGACAGATGGAATGACCCATCATTC
The DNA here is from genome assembly GCA_963277665.1 of Viscum album. Taxonomy (NCBI): domain Eukaryota; kingdom Viridiplantae; phylum Streptophyta; class Magnoliopsida; order Santalales; family Viscaceae; genus Viscum; species Viscum album. Next base: position 1,439,110,819 of record OY728129.1, read on the forward strand.
TATCACATGATCTGCTAACACTTCATGAATGAAAAATTCAACTTCATTTATTTAAGAGATGAAGTGGAAATTGTCCAAAGAACGACCAACGGTGAGACTGTACCAAAATCACCAAAGTATTTCTTCTAATTCCAATTTAATCAACTTTAGGGAAATGATCTTGAAAACCAAAAATGTTGTCCTAGTGCTCTTATATCCGATGAATCAGATGGTACCTTAGATAGTCACAAATTTATGGATTTTTGATTTTTGGATTTTCCATAGCCATGTTCTCTAACACTCTCCATTAGAACATGATGGTTATATTTTTCTTCCATATCCATATTTTCACCTATGTTCTCCTACGTGGAAACCCAATGATGAGTTAATTTGGGTAACCGTTACATTTCATACTTTAGTTTTTAAAGACAAATTTTGGTATTCCTTTTTTACAATGTGGGTTTTTATTAAATAAACTTTCGAGTAGTAAACCATTTATAACCCCGAAGAATTTCGAGGGCGAAATTCATTTTAAGGGGGGTAGAATGTAACACCCCGAGATTTTATGAAAAATATTATTTTTAATTTCATTAATGTATTGTGTTGTACGCTACATAAAAAGGGGCTTGCACAAGACGCATCCCTAACTTGCCTTACATTACACGCAATCACGACCTTCCTCGATAGCATGTGTAGTACGCAATACCGAGTTTCACTAAATGGGATATTATTATAATATTATTATGAACTAGCCGTTATGAATAGTAATAACGACTTTTTGAAATTTTATAAATTTTATCTTTCAAAATGGACTTCATTTTTGGATTTAGAATATTGAAATTAGCTTAGGGTGAAATTTTGGTACTTTTCGGATAACATTCATATTCTGATGAATAGTGAAAATTACTAAATTTTAATTAAAAACATCTTTTTTAAACGAAATAATTAGTAGTGATAAATTATGAATTTTAGTGGTTTTAAAGAATATTTATAATATATTATTACAATTTAATACAATGTTGGTCATTGGATGTAATTTCACATTTAAACCAGACATAAACAAGTGTCAATCTTTTGATAGTTATTATCTCTTAAAAACACGCTATTTGTTTTGACGATGGGAATTAATTTTTAAATTAGTTAATGTAACTGATATGTTTTGAATTTGGTAAAATAGAAATAATTTTTGAATTCATAGTATCAAATATATCTTAGGCCTAATTGTTTGTATTTTTCTCGAAACATTCATTTTTTGATGAATAGTGAAACCACTAAGTGGTAGTTAAAAACGGAATTTTTCATAAAATTTAATTTTACCGCTTCTGTGAGTGGAATTTAGAAAATCCGAGAGACACAGTTAATATCAAGGACTAAAAGTTGATTCAATGATATGAAAATAATTTTTGGTGATTACTACCTTTTTGCTTTTATTTACCACGGTTAAAAGTAAATAGGGTAATTAAGGGTAAAAATGATATTATTATTACCCTAACACATGTACTAATTCTATTTGATAAGTGTAATTCTACCAAAAACAACCTTAGGAATAAAATAGGACCATTTAGGCCCATTTGGATTAGATTAACAAATTTATTATTAATTTATTTAAAGAAGGGTTAAAATAGTTAAAATCAATGTTTAATAAGTAAATAATTTTTAATATAGGGTTATACAAAAGATGAATTCCACTATAAATATTCATTAGAAAGATACAACAATTTCCTACATAATGGTATTTTATTTTTAATTTTTAGGCTTTAAATAATTTAATTTATTTATGACACAATGATGATGCAGTAATTATATTATTAACGAAATATTGACATAATTGATGTTATAAATACCCAAATAAATGTAATTTGAGACTTTTTATGAATTCAAATAATTTTCAATGTTAATATGACATGTTTTTATTTATTTAATTAAATTTTTTCTAACTAATATTTATTTTATGATTTTCACAAAAATCAATTACCAAATAGTGTCAAAATTGACATAAAATAGTTTTTAAAAGAAATATTATATTATTAATTGTTATTTTATTCCTAAAAATCTAAGGTTCGGAAAAAGGACTTATCTAAGGCTATATATATTAATAAAAACAACTTGGGATTCGTTTGTCTTGTTATTGTAAGTTTATTAACATTATAGTGTAAGAAAAATAGAAGACACGGTAAAAGTAAAATTATTTAACATAAAGTTAAATATATATGAAAATGTTAAAATAGAAACCTAAACATGTCTAAATTCTATTTTATGAGAGAATTTCGACCCATCCCCACCTTATCTTCAAAATAAATCATTTTTCAGCTATTAAAAACCGAATATGTCTTCATAATAAAATAATATTTTTAGTATTTCCAAAGGTGCCCCTCTCCTCCCTTATAAAAGGGCACCTCCTCCCTCTCTTCCTCACACCACTTTGAGCCTTAAAGCTCGGCCAACCCCTGCCATATTCTCTTATACACTTCCCTAGAAACATCCTAGAGGTCCTGGTATTCTTCAAAGACCAATTTTGGTTCCCTAAGAGGAGGTCTCAAAGAGGCGCTTCAAAGAAGAGGTAATGTCTGTTACCGATTCTTTCAAATTGATTTCTTCTTCAACTTCTTCTTCTTTAGTTTTTTAATTATGAAGTAATAACATCAGTATCACTCATATAATGATCTTTTATTATAAGTATTAAACAACCATATTTCACCGTCTATCCATCCTACGGAAAACGAAATCACCGCATGTGCGTACGTACGGAATACCGTCTCCACGCCGTGGTGTAATCTATTTTCAACCGCCATCTTACTTGGATGGGTATAATGGTGTAAATAATAACTATATATGATTATTTTAAATTTATATTGATTATTAAATATTATACATACACTCCCATACAATTCCACAATCATGGGAATGATATCATCGCTCGTGCGTACGTACAGACTAACGTCTCCACGACGCGACGAGATTCATTCTCCATGTTAGCCATTCATGAATGATTATAAAGTATATATAATAAGTAATCATGAAATATAAGACATAATAATGATACTGTATATATGTGTATATGTATGTATTTCAACTACTTTTTTCATTCAATTAAACAAGGAAACGAAAACAGCGTACGTACGGCCTACCGTCTCCATGAACGGTGTATTTAATTTCATTTAATCGATCTATCATATATATATATGTATATACTGAAATATATATTATATGTAAATAATGTTTTACATTCTTTAGTTATTTAAATCAGGATATAAGTAATTATATCAAGAACAACAAGTCCAAACACGTACGCTAAATAAAACAATTTAACCCAAAACACTGCTTTAACATGGAACTTACAAAAGAACGGGTAATATGAAGTCATAAGTGAACCATATATGATATCATAACAATGAATATGATTCTGTAATAAGTCAATGACATTATTTAAATCATTATACAGGAGTTTCGGAAACGTACGAAGCATATCGGACCTAAGGTAAGGGATAATTTTGCAAATCTCATTTTTATCCGAGATTTCTTATTCGTAAGTATTTACTGGGGTAATTTTTATCATCCATGTACATGTTTTATAAAAGTGTTTTCTTGTATTTTTGAAGTTCTTTTCTAACCATTTTGAGTTTTACCCCATGGTATGGAAGTAATCTTTCTTTTGTTTACCCTACGAGGTACTTTTTTTACTTTTCCGGCAAAAGCACGAGAAAAATGTTTTTTTAACTTATACGGAACGAACTGATTTTTATGGTTTTATAAATACTTATTTTTGTGAATATTCCTCCAAAGGATTTCATGACTATTTTCAACAAAATCATTTTATTTTAAAATTTCATTACATTTTGTGAAAAGAGAATTATTTTGAAGAAGAAAGGATATTTTCCTCAAGAATTCATTTCAAGTGTTTTATCAAAACCATTTTCCATCTAAGATGACAATATTTCATATATGTATTTTTGAAGTTTAATTTCTCTATGATTTACATGGATTAACTTTTCTTATGATGAAATATACATTTGTTTTATATGGATTATGAAATGATGGTATAATGTTTGTGAAACCCATTTTATTCTTTGGGTTATGATGAATGTTTTATTTTATTTTGTTGCACAAGTAAGAATGATTTCATTATGAGATGGGTGGGACCTATATCTCCCTCCAATGCATTGGGTAAAGATTTATATCTCGTGAGATAGACATGACTAGAACGGTAAGTTAGTCCGGTTCAGGGTTACAGGACTGAAACGAGGAGTGAACTCGATTCAGAAAGGGACTTTGTCCACTAAGATGGTCTTGGCAGCAATGCCTTGGCTACTATTGGAATCATAACATGTGATGAATGGTTTCCATAATTACATGTTTTATTCCCATTATATTTTATCATGGTTGATGTTCTATTATGATATATGCCTTATGTACTTCCACGATTTATGTCTTTGCTCAAGATTTTGATGTTTAAATTTCATGTTCAAGTTTTTGCTTCCAAATGTTTATGGACTGTTTTATGTTTTCTATGTTTTCCCTTACAGAGATTTTGAGCTCACCCTTTTTATGTTTTATTTGACCCAGGAAATAAAGAAAGGTTTTAGGTAAGGAAACAAAAAGGGGAAGATCGTTATGGGAGTTGTTGAAGATATTTCAACATTATTAGAAGTTTATATTCCGAGTTTCCAAAGACACTAAGCTATTACAGTCCTTGTGTGTTTTTTTGTAATGTATTAAGTATTCCGCAAAAGTAATGTACTGTCCATGTATGTAATGCTTTGGGTCTCTAAAATAGGTGAGTAAATGCCTCAGGTCAAGCATGTATTTTCTCAACCGTGATACGTGGAGCACATCGTGAACTTTGGAGAGACATGGTGTCATTGTCGAACGATAAGCTACAACCCCAATTTCTTCTAGAATTTTGAAAGGTACGATGTACCTGGGAATTAATTTACCCTTCTTACTGAAACGTATAACTCTCTTCCATGGAGAAACCTTCAAGATAGCATGATCTCCTACGTGAAATTCCAAATCCTTCCGTAGGTTATCAGTATATCTCTTTTGCCTACTTTGTGCTGCTTTGATGTGGGTTTAGATAACCTTCACCTTTTCCATTATTTACTCAACAAGTTCTGTGCCTACGAGTTCTTTCACCAAAATCATCACATCAAGTTGGTGTGCGACATATCTTTCCATATAACGCTTCATATGTTGCCATCTGAATACTTGAATGAAATCTATTGTCATATAAAAATTCTACCATAGGTAAATATTGGTCCCATATGTAACTCCCCGACCCCAGTGACCCTGAGTCGTTTAATTATTACATAACATTGGCCTGATCACAATAAAGATCAAATCTCGAAAGACCGATTGTTTTAGTAGCTTGGAAACAAAAGATATATTCATAAAGTTTTACATTACATCATAAAAATGAAAACTACAACAATATAGTCTCCATATTCCACACTCATATCCCCACATACTATCCCTACAGGTCATTCATAAATTACTTCTTCACATCCTGGAAAAAAAACATAGAAGAGGGGTGAGCTCAAATGCCCAGTAAGGATAACAATATAGCGGAAACTTTCATAAATAAGAATAAACATTTAAGGCAATGTATAACTTAAAACAAAATCCTTTTAAACTTGAACTTCAACATAGTATGGCAAAAATAAAATGAAATAATGTCATTTACTTATTCACATGGATATTCTACTAATCGAATAATCACATGCAATATCAATAACCACTTTCATAATGATGGAACACATAATTCCAGACTATCATAACCACAGATCCAAGGCCTCATGCCAAGAATACAAATAAGATTTTGTCAAGGCCTTGTGCCAAGACACTAGTTTGTCTCATGAGACCAACCGATGCATCGAGGAGCTTTAGCGGGCTCCACCCGTCACATATTAAGTCCAATGCATTCCCATATGAAAAGGTTTAAACATAACATAAACATTCATATTAAAACAAGCATACGAAATGTCAATACATTCACCATAAACTATGAATGGTATAAAAATATCACATCCACAGTCAAACATATCACAAAACCTTCAATAAAATATAGAAGTTTTGTATCATAATAAATCAACTTCAAATAAGCGTAAAATCCATCAATGGATGTTGACATAGATGAAATCAAAACTCTTTTTAGAGAAATATATCTTTCTGTTTTGAAATCATTTAAGAGTCAAATATTTATAAAATAAAACATTTTCTTTGAAAATATTCTTATAAGCATGTAAGGTAATCTTCGACGATTTTATAATGGCAGAAAATAACTGCACCCGCCGTATAAGTTAAAAAACATTCTTACCTGAATTTTGTCGAAAAGGTTAAAAAGCACCTTGTTTGGGAAACGATGGAAAGATTCCTTTATAAAACTCTTATAAAAAGTCAAACAAGGGTATAAATGACTTTAACCCATATTATTTTAAAAAGTAAAAATGTTTGGAAATACATTTTTAAGAAACATGGATGTGGATGATAAAGAGATCCCAGTAGATTATTACGTATAAACAACCTCGGATAATGAAGAGATTGTGAAATAGCCCTTACCTTGTACTTTTCCTTGGTTGGGGTAGGTTAACCTCCTGTATAATGGTTAAATAATTGTTATTAAATTATACAAGAATCATATAAATTAATATGATATTATATATGATCTTTTAACATTGATTTGTTAATAATATCTTAGTATTATCGTTGTTTCGGGTGTTAACTTACACGTTTTCTTTTTTTTGTTTTGTTACATAAGACAAGTTTGTAATCGATAGGTTGTATCTTAATCATATCCAGAATGATATCGAGTCCTTAGATACTATTATTAATCATCAAATGAGAATTATACTTGAATCGATATGATGGAGAATGAAACTCATTGCGTTCGTGGAGACGGTAGTCCGTACGTACGCACGAGCGACAATATCATTTTTTTTTATATTAAAATAATAAATAATTGGATGGTATATCATATATACAGAATAATTATCATGTTAAATTTATTATTTACATAAATTACACATCATTATTATACCCATCCAAATAATAATTTATTGAATAACAATTACACCACGACGTGGAGACGGTAAGTCGTACGTACGCACGTATGGTGACATGTTATTCAAAGGATGTATAGAATACTGAATATGGTTGTACCATATTTATAATGAAATCAAATTATACATATGATACTTGAGTTATTATTTTATTATGGTAACAACAAAAGAAGAGGAAGTGGAAGAAGAAAGGAACTTGAAAAAGGTTGGTGAAATCATTACCTCTTCTTTGGGTTCTTCCAATTAATTTGATCAAAAGGGCTCCATAAGTTTGATTTCTGACTAAAGCAAGGCCTCTAAGTTGAAGTGAGGGAAGTGGAGAGAGTATTGGGGAAGGTTTTGGCCGAACCAAAAGGCTTTGAAGCTGTGATGTAAGGAGAAGGGGGAGTTTCCTTTTATAAGAGGGGTGAGGGGCACCTTTGGAAAAGCTAGAAATATTAATTTATAATAAATTCACATTCGGTTTCTAATGGCTCCAAAGTTGATTATTTAAAGGTTAAGGTGGGTATGGGTCAAAAACAACTCAACCAATATAATATATACAGGCTTGGGTTACTATATTAACCTTATCTTTAAGTATTAACTCTTAGTTAATTAGTTTCACTTTTACAACGTCTCTTTGTATTTTTATATTATATGGTTAATAAACATACTATATACATTCAAGAGACCCCAAAGTGGTCCATTAATGATACACCTATCATTATATAAGTATCTTGGCCGAACCTTATATTTTTAGAAATTTAATATCAATTAATAATATACTATTTGTTTTAAAAACTCTTTTAAGTCAGTTTTGACACTATTCAATAATTAAATTTTTTCAAAATCATAGAAGAATGATTACTTAGAACAAAGTAAATTAAAGAATTACTAACATGTCATATTCACTTATAAAATTATTTTAATTCATAAAAAGTCTCAAATTATATTTATTTGGGTATCTACAATATCAATCATTTTAATTTTTCACTATTATGGTAATTACAGTATCACCATTGTGTCATATATAAATAAAATTATTTAATGTCTAAAAATTATAAATAAAATACATTATGTAGGAAATCGTTTTATATTTCTAATTAATATTTATAGTCTAGAACCCAACATATATAACCATATGTAAAAATTGTTTTTCTAAAAGATATATGCTTGTGTCATTTTTGTATTCATTTTAACTTAATTAAAATAAAGTATCCCTATCAGTTACAAGTGGCACCATGAGGTCCCAAAATCGACCCAAATATGCCTATGGTCGAACTTATATCAACCAATAAGTTTAGGACACGTTTTAGGGTAATTATTTATTATTATAATATTATTTTTAACCCTTATTTACCGGATTTATCCTTTAACCATGGTAAATAAAATATTTACCGAAATAATTATTTCAAAATGTCTAAAAATAAAAGTTACCTATTTACACAATTTGAACATCATAATTCCAAATATGGAATCCATTTTTCCAAATTCAAAACACATAAGTGGATGAAATTAATTTTGAATTAATTCCTGCTGTCAAAACAAAAAGCGTGTTTTTAAGATATAATAACTACCAAAAGATTGATACTTGTTTATGTTCGGATTAACTGTGAAATTATGTCCAATGACCAACATTGTATTAAATGGTAAAAATATATTGTAAATATAATTTAAAACCACTCATGTTCATAATTTATCAAAATAAATTATTTCGATTAAAAAAGTTTTTTTTAATTAAAATTTAGTAATTTTCACTATTCATCAAAATATTAAAGTTATCCGAAAAGTACCAAAATTTCACCTTAGGCTAAATTAGATATTCCGAATCCAAAAATGAAGTCCATTTTGAAATATAAAATATATATAATTTCAAAAAAGTCGGTATTACTATTCATAACGGCTAGTTTGATTAGTTATGGTGTGTTAGAACTCGGTGTTGCGTACAACACACGCTATCACATTATTCAAAGAGAAGCGTACCGTAGAAGCTTGGGGTGTTACATTCTCCCCTCCTTCAAAAAATTTCGTCCTCGAAATTTCTAGAATATTATCGCATGGAAAGACTCGGGTGGTTCTTCATCATAAGATCCTCTGGTTCCCACGTTGCCTCTTCCATTTATGGTTTCTCCATAAAACTTTTACCAGAGGCGTCGTCTGGTTTCTCAGTACTTGTTCTCTCGTATCAAGAATCCTGACGGGCTCTTCGCAATAAGACAGATCGGGATCCAGTTCTAATTCCTAATAGGTGAGTACATGCGTTGGGTCAGGCATGTATTTCCTCAATTGAGATACGTGGAACACATCGTGAACTTTGGAGAGACTTGGCGGCATTGCCAATCGGTAAGCTACAACCCCAATTCGTTCTAGAATTTCGAAAGGTCCGATGTACCTAGGACTCAATTTACCTTTCTTACCAAAACGTATGACTCCCTTCCATGGAGATACCTTTAAGAAAACATGATCACTGACTTGAAATTCCAAATCCTTCATTCGATTATCGGCATAGATCTTCTGCCTACTTTGAGCTTCTTTGATGTGATTTTGGATTACCTTGACCTTTTCCATCGTTTCCTCCACCAGTTCTGGACCTACAAGTTTTCTTTCACCAACGTCATCCCAACAGGTTGGTGTGCGACATCTCTTTCCATATAATGTTTCATATGGTGCCATCTGAATACTCGAATGGAAGCTATTGTTATAGGAAAATTCTACCAAAGGTAAATATTGATCCCACATACCCTGAAAGTCAAGTGAGCAAGATCTCAACATGTCTTATAAGGTTTGAATAGTCCGTTCTGATTTTCCGTCTGTCTGAGGGTGGTAGGCAGTGCTCAAATGAAGTTCAGTATCCAGGGATTTCTGAAGACTTTTCCAGAATCATGAAGTAAAATGGGGATCATGATCAGAAAAAATCAATATGGGTACTCCATGAAGTCTCAAAATTTCATTAATATATAGTCTTGCTAGACGTTCCAGTGGTAGATCTTCTCTTATAGAAAGAAAATGTGCTGACTTGGCAAGACAATCAACAATAACCCATTTTGCATCGTTCCTTATAGGAGTCTTTGGTAGCCCTATGACAAATTCCATCGTAATATTGTCCCATTTCCACTCCGGTATGGGAAGAGGTTGCATTACTCCTCCTGGGTGTTGCCTTCCATCTTTCACTTGTTGAAAAACCATACATCTTGACGCAAAATCAGCAATCTCCCTCTTCATATTGTCCCACCAAAAATGTTCCTTCACATCTCTATACATTTTGGTTCTCTTAGGGTGTATAGAGAAATTGGAACTATGAGCATCATCCAGCAATTCCCTTTTTAGATCAGGTATATCGGGAACACAAAGTCTCTTCCCGAATTTCAAAATTCCATATTCATACACAAAGTCCCTCAATATCCCATCATTCACAGCATTAATCTTCTTTTTAAATTCTTCATCATCGGTATGAGAACTCTTAATCCTTTCTAGTAAAGATGGTTTGGAAACCATTTGAAAAAGCATTGATGTTTCACCTTCCTTGGTTATTCCCATGTCCATCTTCACTAGATCCATCAAAATTGGATCCCTTTCAATTCTCATCACGTTCAAAACTCCATGGTCTTTTCTACTCAAAGCATCTTCCACCTTGTTTTCTTTCCCCAGGTGGTAGTGTATCGTACAATCATAATCCTTGAGTAATTCAAGCCATCTCCTTTGCCTCATGTTGAGTTCTTTTTGTGAGAAAATATACTTCAAACTCTTGTGATCAGTATAAATCTCACATTTTTCACCATAGAGGTAGTGCCTCCATATCTTCAAAGAAATGATCACAGCTACTAACTCGAGATCATGAGTAGGATAGTTTTGTTCATGAATTTTCACCTGTCGTGATGCATAGGCAATAACTCTATCATTCTGCATAAGGACACAATCAATTCCTTTCTTCGATGCATCACTATAAATAACGAACCCATCATTCCCCGATGGTAGAGCCAATATAGGAGTATTGACTAATCTTCTCTTCAGTTCTTTGAAACATTCTTCACACTCTTTTTTCCAAACAAATTTATCCCCTTTATGTGTGAGCTTCGTTAATGGGTTAGCCAACCGGGCAAAATTCGAGACGAAACGTCGATAATAACCTGCTAAACCAATAAAACTACGTACCTCAGTTATACTCGTTAGTGCTGGCCATTCTTGGATTGCCTTAGTCTTAGAAGGATCAATATAGATTCCATCTTTAGAGACAATATGGCCAAGAAAATAAATCTCCTGAAGCCAGAATTCACCCTTGCTAAACTTCCCATATAATTCATGTCTTCTCGGAGTCTTTAGGATAATGCGCAAGTGATTTTCATGATCTTCGTAGCTTTTGGAGTATACCAAGATATCATCAATAAATACCACCACAAATTCATCTAGATACTCCTTCAAAACTCTATTCATTAGATCCATGAATACAAAGGGTGCATTAGTCAACCCAAAAGGAATTACTGTAAACTCGTAATGCTCGTACCTGGTTCAAAATGCTATCTTCGGAATTTCTTCCTTCTTCACACACAACTGATGGTATCCAGATCAATGTTCAATCATTGAAAAGTATTGAGCTCCATGCAGTTGGTCAAATAAATCATCAATGTGAGGTAGGGGATACTTGTTCTTTATTGTTATAGCATTGATCTCCCTGTAGTCGATACATAACCTCATAGATCCATCTTTCTTTTTAACAAAAAGAACAGGGGCTCCCCATGGAAAAACACTAGGGCAAATAAATCCCTTATTACTCAATTCCTCTAGTTTTTTCTTTAGTTCAACTAGTTCTACAGTGGACATTCTATAAGGGGTCTTCGATATAGGCCTTGATCTAGGAATTAAATCAATGGGAAACTCAACTTCTCGTTCTGGAGGATGTCCAGGTAAATATTCCGGAAATACATCTACATATTCTTTCACAATAGGTACATCCTATATTTGAACATTCCTTTCCTCACCCATAGTCATTTCATTCTCTTCCTCCCAAATAATTGAATTTAGTTGATCTACTGGGGGTGGATCTAGAAAAGAATTAGGTGGTGGCGATTCTGCTCTAAAGATAAGGTGTTCCTTATCATCATCATGAAGAATCATAACCTCTTTATTCTTACAATAAATCTTCACATCATAGTCCCAAATCCAGTCCATACCGAGGATTATATCAAACTCAATCATATGTATGACGATGAGATCAGTAGATAAATAACATTTATGTGCTCTAATGGGGACTGATTCACAAAACTTTGTTGCAATGATACTTCCCTTAGGAGTTTTAACTGACATCTCCCTTATTAAATAAAATTGGAAATATCTAATTTTCTAATCAAACTGGGAAGATATGAAACAATGCGATGATCCAGAATCAAATAATGCATTTGCTAAACTTGAGGAAACCATTAAATTACCTGCCACCACGTCTTTCGGAGCTTCTACCTCAGCAGTTGTGATAGCATAATCTTGGCCTTGATACCTTGGCCTTTTCTGAGGTAAGTTCTCCTGACGCTTAGGATATTAATTTTCATAATGCACCATCTCCCTGCAATTGTAGCACTGAACATTGGTAGTTTCCTTCTTCCCCTTGCAATCACGAGCTTGGTGGCCTTTTTCACCACACTTGTAACAGACTCCCATTCCCTTCAAGTAAGTACTGGGGTGTTTCTTACCACATTTACCACATGATGGATATTCAACCTTTCCCTTATTCCCCTTATTTCAATTCCCAGATTTATTAGCATGTCTCTTCTTCTCTTGCTTTGCTTTAAAGTCATAATACTTAGAGAATTCCTTTTCGGTCTTGATAGCACATGAGACAATGTCTTCGTACGGCAAGATGAATTGTGAGACTAATGCTCGACAGAGAAATGGTTTAATACCATCAAATAAACGATCAATATTACTTCTTGGGTTACATATATAATCTCCAGCATACCTTGCTAACCGTGTAAAGTTAGCCTCATACTTTATGACATTCTCATCCTCCTTTTGTCTCAGACTCAGAAATTGTCTTTCCATATCTGCTCGATGGTCGCGAGGAAAGTATTTTTCTAAAAACAGATCTTTGAACTCCCTCCATTCCATATTTGATACTTCATCATCTTCCTTCATATTTTGAATCAGTGACCACCATTGATCAGCATCTCCAGTGAGTCGGTAAACTGCCATGATAACTTTTTCCCTTTCACTACTCCCCAAAGCCTGAAATATTTTCTCTAGGAAATTTATCCATTGCTCAGATACTAAGGGATTTGTACTCCCATTGAACATTGGTGGTTTTTGCCTCATGAATCGATCTAACATTGATCCTCCACGCTGCGGATCAGGGTGCTCCATACGGGTAAGGTTATTATTCATAACCTGAGTGAGTTGTCCTAGTATGGTGATTAGCTGATCGGCACCAGTTGCATCACCAGCTCCACTATAATTGTCTTGAGTAGGAGGGAATTCACTACATGGAGTGTGTGCATTGATACAGTTTCCATTTCTTCCACTAGGCGCCATTTATAAACAATGGCATAAACTAGATCAGTTAATGAATCAAAATACATAATTCCATACTTATAAAACACTTAACATAAATTGAACTATTTATGGATATAATCCATAAAAATGTTTTCATTGAGGAATTATATACTCATAAACACTTCATAATGATTTTTAATGAAAATGAGAGTCATCCTAAGCATATCCCTTGGGAGTGTCGTAACCAAGAGTGCATCAAGGCCCGTTGTTGTGAACCAGTTCCCGTTCGAGTCTAGCTCAAAGTGGTGTTTTCGAGTTTTACCCCTAGGTACATCTGTGCTAGAGCCTCCTCAACCTGCTCGTATCCAGACAGGGATGTATTGCTCGGAAAACTCACAAAGTCTCTACAATACCAAAATTCTAGGAAGTTCTTCTATACTAATCCTCAAAGTTCATCTTAGGTCTACGTGCTCTAATCAGACTTTATCTAAATCTAGCTTCCAAGGTTTGTACTAAACTTCCTCTGATACCAACTGTAACGTCGCGACCCCAGTGACCCAGAGTCGGAGAATTATTACATAACATTGGCATGGTCACAATAAAGATCAAATCTCGAAAGACCGATTGGTTTAGTAGCCTTGGAAACACTAGATATATTCATAAAGTTTTACATTACATCATAAAAATGAAAACTACAACAATATAGTCTCCATATTCCACACTCATATCCCCACATACTATCCCTGCGGGTCATTCATAAATCACTTCTCCACATCCTGGGAAAAATAAAACATAGAAAAGGGGTGAGCTCAAATGACCAGTAAGGATAACAATATAGCGGAAACTTTCATAAATAAGAATAAACATTTAAGGCAATGTATAACTTAAAACAAAATACTTTTAAACTTGAACTTAAAAATAGTATGGAAAAAATAAAATGAAATAATGCCATTTACTTATTCACATGGATATTCTACTAATCGAATAATCACATGCAATATCAATAACCACTTTCATAATGATGGAATCCATAATTCCAGACTATTATAACAACATAGCCAAGGCCTCGTGCCAAGACTACAAATAAGATTTTGTCAAGGCCTTGTGCCAAGACACTAGTTTGTCTCATGAGACCTACCGATGCATCGAGGAGATATAGCGGGCTTCACCCGTCACATATTAAGTCCAATGCATTCCCATATGAAATAGTTTAAACATAACATAAACATTCGTATTAAAACTAGCATACGAAATGTCAATACTTTCACCATAAACTATGAATGGTATAAAAATAGCACATCCACAGTCAAACATATCACAAAACCTTCAATAAAGTATAGAAGTTTTGTATCATAATAAATCAACTTCAAATAAGCCTAAAATCCATCAAAGGATGTTGACATAGATGAAATCAAAACTCTTTTTAGAGAAATATCTCTTTCTATTTTGATATCATTTAAGAGTCATATATTTATAAAATAAAACATTTTCTTTGAAAATATTCATATAAGCTTGTAAGGGAATCTTCGACGACTTTATAATGGAGAAAAATAACCACAACCGCCGTATAAGTTAAAAAAAACATTCTTACCTTAATTCTGTCGAAAAGGATAAAAAGAACCTTTTTTGGAAAACGACGGAAAGATTCATTTATAAAACTCTTATAAAAAGTCAAACAAGGGTATAAATGACTTTAATACATATTCTTTTAAATATTAAAAATGTTTTGAAATACATTTTTAAGAAACATGGATGTGGATGATAAAGAGATCCCAGTAGATTATTACGTATAAACAACCTCAGATAATGAAGAGATTGTGAAATAAACATTACCTTGTACTTTCCCTTGGTTGGGGTAGGTTAACCTCATGTATAATGGTGAAATAATTGTTATTAAATTATATAAGAATCATATACATTAATATGATATCATATATGATCTTTTAACATTGATTTGTTAATAATATCTTAGTATTATCGTTGTTTCGAGTGTTAACTTACTCGTTTTCTTTTATATGTTTTGTTACGTAAGCCATGTTTGTAATGGATAGGTTTTATCTTAATCATATCCATAATGATATCAAGACCTTATATACTATTATTAATCATCAAATGAGAATTATACTTGAATGGATACGATGGAGAATGAATCTCATCGCGTTCGTGGAGATGGTAGTCCGTACGTACGCACGAGCGACAATATCATTATTTTTATATTAAAATAATATATAATTAAATGTTATATAATATATAAAGATTCATTATCATGTTAAATTTATTATTTACATTAATTACACATCATTATTACACCATCCAAATATTCATTTATTGAATCACAATTACACCACGACGTGGAGACGGTAAGCCGTATGTACGCACGTATGGTGACATGTTATTAAAAGGATGTATAGAATACTGAATATGGTTGTACCATATTTATAATAACATCATAGTATATATATGATACTGGAGTTATTATTTTAGAATTGTAACAACAAAGTAAGAGGAAGTTGAAGAAGAAAGGAACTTGAAAAAGGGTGGTGGAATCATTACCTCTTCTTTGGGTTCTTCCTTTTGATTTGATCAAAAGGGCTCCATAAGTTGTCTTTATGACTAAAGGAAGGCATCTAGGATGAATTTAGGGAAGTTGAGAGAGTATTTGGGCAGATGTTGGCCAAACCAAAAGGCTTTGAAGGTGTGAAGTAATGAGAAAGGGGACTGCCCTTTTATAAGAGGGGTGAGGGGCACCTTTGGAAAAGCTAGAAATATTAATTTATAATAAATTAATATTCCGTTTATAATGGCTCATAAGTTTATTATTTAAAGTTTAAGGTGTGGATTGGTCGAAGACCACTCAACCAATAAAATTTAGACAGGTTTGGGTTAATATATTAACCTTATCTTTAAGTATTAACTCTTAGTTAATTAGTTTCTCTTTTACAATGTCTCTTTGTATTTTTATATTATATGGTTAATAAACTTACTATATACATACAAGATACCCTCAAGTGGTTCATTAATGATACTCCTATCATGATATAAGTCTTTTGGCCGAACCTTTTATTTTTATGAATTTAATATCAATTAATAATATACTATTTGTTTTAAAAACTCTTTTATGTCAATTTTGACACTATTCAACAATTGATTTTTGTAAAAATCATAACAGAATGATTACTTCAAAAAAGGTTAATTAAAGCATTCCTAACATGTCATATTAACTTATAAAATTAGTTTAATTCATAAAAATTCTCAAATTATATTTATTTGGTTATCTACAATATCAATCATTTTAATTTTTCACTATTATGGTAATTACTGCATCACCATTGTGTCATATATAAATTAAATTATTTAATGTCAAAAAATTATAAATAAAATACCATTATGTGGGAAATCGTTTTATCTTTCTAATGAATATTAATAGTCTAAAATCCAGCATATATAACCCTATGTAAAAAGTGTTTTTCTTAAAGATATATGCCTGTATCATTTTTGTATTCATTTTAACTTAATTAAAATAAAGTATCCCTATCACTAGCAAGTGGCACCATGGGGTCCCCAAATCGACCAAAAGATGCCTATGGTCGAACTTTTATCAACCAATAAGGTTAGGACACGTTTTCAGGGTAATTTTGTATTATTATAATATTATTTTTTAATCCTTATTTACCGGATTTACGCTTTAACCATGGTAAATAAAATATTTACCGAAGTAATTATTAAAAATGTCTAAAAATAAAAGTTACCTATTTACACAATTTGAACATCATGATTCTAAATATGGTATCCATTTTTCCAAATTCAAAACACATAAGTGGCAGAAATTAATTTAAAATTAATTCCCGCTGTCAAAACAAAAAGCGTGTTTTTAAGATATAATAACTATCAAAAGATTGATACTTGTTTATGTTCGGTTTAATTGTGAAATTATGTCCAATGACCATCATTGTATTAAATGGTAAAAATATATTCTAAATATACTTTAAAACCACTCAAATTCATAATTGGTCAATACAAATTATTTCGATTAAAAAAGTTGTTTTTAATTAAAATTTAGTAATTTTCACTATTCATCAAAATATTAAAGTTATCCGAAAAGTACCAAAATTTCACCTTAGGCTAAATTCGATATTCCGAATCCAAAAATGAAATCCATTTTGAAATATAAAATATATATAATTTCAAAAATTAGGTATTACTATTCATAACGGCTAGTTTGATTAGTTATGGTGTGTTAGAACTCGGTGTTGCGTACAACACACGCTATCACATTATTCAAAGAGAAGCGTACCATAGAAGCTTGGGGTGTTACTCCATATACCTTGAAATTAAAGTGAGAACAATCTTAACATGTCTTATAAGGTTTGAATAGTCTGTTCTTATTTTCAATCAGTTTGAGGGTGGTAGGCAGTGCTCAAATGAAGTTCAGTTGCCAGGGTATTCAAAAGACTTTTCAAGAATCTTGATGTAAAATGCGGATCATGATTAGAAAAAATCTATAGGGGTACTACATGAAGTCTTACAACTTCATTAATATACAGTCTTTCAAAATGATCAAGTGGTAAATCATCTCTTATAGAAAGAAAATATGCTGACATGGTAAGACGATCAATAATGACCAATATTGAATCATTCCTTCTAGGAGTCTTTTGTTCCCCATGACAAAGTCCATCGTAATATTATCCCATTTCCACTCAGCTACGATAAGAGGATGCATCACTCCTCTCGGATGTTTCCTTCCTGCTTTCACTAGGTGAAAAACCATACACCTCAACAAAAAATGAACAATCTCTCTCTTCATGTTGTCCCACCAAAAATATTCTTTCAAATATCTTACATCTTGGGGATCCCATGGTGTATAGAGAAATTGGAGCTATGAGCATCATCAAACAATTCCCTTTTCAGATCAGGTATTTTAGGAACACAAAGCCTCTTCCCAAATTTTAAAATTCCATCTTAATATAAGATTTCACTCAATCTCCCATCATTCACAGCCTTAATCATTTTTTGAAACTCCACATCATCAGTCTGAGAACTCTTTATCCTTTATAGTAAAAAAATTTGGAAACCATTTGAAAAATTATTGATTTTTCCCTTCTATGGTTTTTCACATATCCATATTTACTAGATCCAAGAAAATAGGAACCCTTTAAACTCTCATCTTGTTCAAAACTCCATGATCCTTTATACTCAAAGAATCTTCTACCTTATTTTCCCTCCCCAGGAGGTAGTGTATAGTGAAATCATTATCCTTGAGTAGTTCAAGCCATCGTCTTTTCCTCATGTTGAGTTCTTTTTGTGATAAAATATACTTCAAACTCTTGTGATCAGTATAAATGTCACATTTTCCACCATATAGATAGTGTCTCCATATCTTTAGAGAGAATATTATAGCATCTTACTCAAGATCATGAGTGGGATAGTTTTTATCTTGAATTTTTAGTTTTCATGATGCATAGTCAATAACTCTATCATTTTTCATAAGGACACAACCAAGTCCATTCTTTGAAACATCACTATAAATAACAAACCCATCGTCCCCTGATGGTAGAGTCAAGATAGGAGAGTTGACTAATCTTCTACTTAGTTCATCAAAAAATTATTCACACTCTTTTTTCTAAACAAATTAACCCTTTACGTGTGATCTAGGTTAATGGGTTAGCCAATCGGGAAAAATTCCGAAAAAAATATCGATAATAACCCGCTAATCAAATAAAACTGAGCACCTCAGTTATACATGTATGTGCTAGCCATTCTTGGATTTACTTTGTCTTTTATGGATAAAAAAAGATTCCATCATTAGAGAAAATATGTCCATGAAGAGAAATCTCATGAATCCATAATTCACACTTGATAAATTTCCCATATAATTCATTACTTCTAAGAGTCTTTAGAATAATTCAGAAGTGATTTTCATGATCTTCATAGATTTTAGAGTATACCAAGATATCATCAATAAATACCACTTAAAATTCATCAATATATTCCTTGAAAACTCTATTCATTTGATCCATGAAGGCAGAGGGAGCATTAGTCAATCCAAAATGAAATATAGTAAACTCATAATGCCCGTACCTAGTTCGAAATGTTGTTTTATGAATGTCTTCCTTCTTCACACACAACTGATGATATCCAGATCGAAGGTCAATCATTGAAAAATATTGATCTCCATGAATTTGGTTGAATAAATAATCATTACGAGGTAGGGGATACTTGTTCTTTATTGTTATATCATTGATCTCCATGTAGTCAATGAACAACCTCATATAATCATCATTCTTCTTAACAAAAAGGATAGGGGCTCCCAATGGAGAAACACTAGGGTGAATAAATCCCATATTACTCAATTATTCTAGTTGATTCTTTAGTTCCACTAATTCAATAGTGGCCATTCTATAAGGGTTCATCAATATGGGCCTTGAACCAGGAATTAAATCAATGGAAAACTCAATTTTTCATTCTAGAGGATGTCTAGGTTAATCCTCTAGAAACACATCAACATATTCTTGCATAATAGGTACGTCCTCTATTCAATCATTTTTTCCTTACCCATAATTATTTCATTCTCATCCTCCCCAATAATTGAATTTAGTAGATCTACTAGAGGTGGATCTAGATAAGAATCAGATGGTGAGGTTTCTTCTCTAAAGATAAGGTACTTATTGTTGTCATCAAGAATTGTATCCTCCTTCTTCTTATAATAAATTTTCACGTCATGGTCTGAAATCCAATCCATACTGAGGATTGTATCAAATTCAATCTTGGTTATGATGATTAGGTTAGCAGATAAATATTGTTTATATTCATTAATGGGGACTGATTCAAAAAACATGGTTGCAATGATACTTCCCTTAGGTGTTTTTAATGATAAATCCATTGTTAAATTAAATTGGAAATATCTAATTTTATTAGGAAACTAGGAAGATATGAAACAACGCGATGATCCAGAATCAAATAAATCATTGGATAAACTTGAGTAAACCATTAAATTATCTTCCCCCACGTCTTTCGGAGCTCCAACCATAGCAGTAGTGATCTCATAAGCCTGGACTTGATCCCGTGGCCTTTTCTAAGGTAAGTTTCCATAATTCTTAGGACAATTATTTTTATAATGTCCCATATCCATTCAATTATAGCATTGAGCATTGATATCTTATTTCTTCCCCTTACAATCACTTGCAAGATGGCCTTTCTAACCACATTTGTAGCATACTCCTTTTTCTTTTAGATAGGCACCAGGGTGCTTCCTTCCACAATTATCACAAGGTAAAAATTCAACTCTTCCCTTCTTCCCTATTTCCTTATTTCCTTTCCAAGAGTGTTTAGTAGGGCTCTTCTTCTCTTGATTTACTTTAAAGTCGTAAGACTTAGAAAATTCATTTTTTTTCTTGATAGCACATGAGAAAATATCTTCATATGGTGAGAATGACTGTTAGAATAATTCTCGATGGAGAAATGGTTTTAACCCATCAATGTAACTATCAATATTACTTCTTTGGTTATGTATGTAATCTTCAGCATTCCTTGGTAACCTTGTTAAGTTATCTTCATACTTTGTGACATTCTCATCCTCCTTTTCTCTCAGACTCAGAAATTGCCTCTCCATATCCTCTCGATGGTCACAAAGAAAGTACTTTTATAAGAAAATCTATTTAAACTTCCCCCATTTGATACATGATACTTATTCATCCTCCATTGTGTTTTGAATTAATGACCACCATTGATCTGCATCTCTGGTGAGGTGATAAACTACCATGACTACTTTTCCCCTTTCACTACTCCCCAAAGCGTGAAATATTTTCTCTAATTAATTTTTCCATTGTTCAGCTACTAATGGATTTGTAGACCCATTGAATTTTGGTGGTCGTTGCATCATGAATCAATATAACATTGATCCTCTGCATTGTGGATCAGGGTGCTCCATACGGGTAAGGTAATTATTCATAACCTGTGTGAGTTGTCCCAGTATGGTGATAAGCTGATCAGAACCAGTTGCATCCCCAACTCCTCTATAATTATATTGAGTAGGAGGGAAATCCCTACATGGATTATGTGCGTTGATATGGTTCCAATTCTTTCAACTAGGCACCACTTCTAAACAATGGCATACATTAGATTAGTTTATGAACCGCAATACATAATTCCTAACTTGAAAAACACGTAACATAAATTGAATATTTTATGGATATAATCCCTAAACATAAAACAATATTTCTTTGAGGAAGTATATACTTATAAACCCTTCATAATTTTTTGTACAGAAAATGAGAATTATCTTAATCATATCCCCTCAGAGTTTCGTAACCAATAGTGCTACAAGGCTCGTTTTTATGCACCAGTTCCGGTTTGAGTCTAGCTAAAAGCTATTTTTTGGGTTTTAGCCCCTTTTACATCTGTTCCAGAGCCACCTCTACCTGCTCGTATCCATATAGGTATGTATTTCTTGGGAAACTCACAAAATAACTATAGTACCAAAATTATAAGAAGTTCTTCTATACTAATCTTGAAATTCTATCTTAGGGTAATGTGCACTAATCAATTTGTTTCTAAATCTAGTTTACAAGGTTTGTACTAAACTTACTCTGATACAAACTATAACGTCCCGAACCTACTTACGCAGAGTTGGTGTATTATTAAATAACATTGTCATGATACAAGGAATCATGTCCGAAAAGACCGATCAGTTTAGTTTTATTATAAACAAGATACATACATAAGTTCAACATTACAACTTGAAAAGTAATACAACACTAATTTGTTCCATTAGAAATATCCAAGTCTCCTAGATTATTCTTTCAAGTCACTCACAAATAACTTCTTCATATCCTGGTAAAATGAAACATAATAAAGGGGGAGCTCAAATGCTCATTAAGGGTAAGCAATACAGCAGAAGATAACATAAACATTTGGCAGGATGAAAAATTTAAAACATGTGCCTTTACAAATAATAAACATGAACAGTTAATGGTAGAAATATGAGCTAACTAAATAATTCCATAATAAAACATATTCATGGGTATTCTACTAGTCTAATAACCACATGAACCATCAATATTATTTTCATAATGAGGGAATGTATAATGTCATACATTCTCAAACATCCTATCAACGCATCAATCATGACATCTAAAAATGATTTAGGCCTCAGCCAAAACCATATATCAAATTGGGAAAGGAATCGTCCAATTCCACTTCTAATTGTCCCATGAGACCTACTGATGCATCGATGAGAAATAGCGGGCACCACCTATCACATACTAAGTCCAATACATTCCTCATATGAAAAGGTTGAAACATATCATAAACATTTGTATTAAAACCAGCATACGAGATGTCCATACTATAACCATAAACCATGAATGATATAAAAATAACTCATCCACATTCAAACATATCACAAAACCTTAAATACAATATGAAATATTTTTATCATAATAAATCAACTTCAAACAAGTTAAACTTTTTCAAATGATGTTGACATAGATGAAAAAAAACTCTATGAGACAAATATATTTTTCTATTTTGAAATCATTTAAGAGTCACATAATTTTAAAAGAGAACATTTATTTTTAAAATATTCTTATAATCTTGTAAGGGAAGCTTATATGATGTTATAATTGTATAAAATATCTGCACCCATCATATAAGTTAAAAAAACATTCTTACCTTAATTTTTTCGAAAAGGTCAGAAAGTACCTTGTTTGGAAAATGGCAGAAATATTCCTTTAAAAACATATAATGTAAAAAATGGGTATAAATAAATTTAACCCATAGTATATTAAATATTAAAAATGTTTTGAAATACATTTTTAAGAAAACACGGATGTGGATGATAAAGAGGTCCCAGTAGATACCTAGGTAAAAACAACCTCGGATAATAAAGAGATTGTGAAATTAACCCTTACCATGTAATTTTCCTTAGTGGATGGTATTTTAAACTCTTTTATAATAGTTAAAACATTATTATTAAATTATAAAGGAAATATATACCTAAATATAATATCATGTATGATCTTATAATATTGCTTTGTAAATAATATTTTAGTATTATCATCATTTTGGGTGTTAACTGACTCATTTTCCCTATATGCTTGGTTACATAAGCCATGTTTGTTATGTATATGATGTATTTGATTCATATTCAGAATGATGTTATGTTATTAAGAATTATTTTTAATCATCAAATGAAAATTATTCTTGTATTGTTACGATGGGGAAATGAATCCCATCACATTTGTGGAGACGGTAATCCATACGTACGTGAGAAGGATAATATAATTGATTGAGAAATCATATGTAATTGGATGGTATATCATATATACAGAATAATTAAAATGTTATATTTATTATTGAAATCTGTTATACTCATTATTATACCCATCCAAATAATAAAGTGTTTGAATAACAAACTACACCACGACGTGGAGAGAGTAGGTTGTACGTACGCACATTTGGTGACATTGTCATTTACAAGATGGATAGAATAATGAATATTGTCGTAACATTTTTATAATAACATCATAGTATATAGAATATACTGGAGTTATTATTTTATAATGGAAACAACAAGGAAATATGGAGTGGAAGAAGAAAAGAACTTGAAAGAGGTGGTGAAATGTTTACTTATTCTTCAGGTTCTTCCTTTTTATTTGATCAAAAGGGATCTGTAGGCTGGCTTAATGACCAAACATAGGCCTCTATGATGAAGGGAGTAAAGTTGTGAGGATATATGGTCATGGGTTGGCCGATCCAAAAGGCTTTGAAGGTGTGAAATTAAGAGAATGAGAAGTGTCCTTTTATAAGAGATGTGAGGGTCACTTTAGGAAATGCTGGAAATATTATTTTATAATGAAATCATTTTCGGTTTCTAATGAATCCAAAATAAATTATTTAGAGGGTAATGTGGGGATGGGTCTAAAAGCTCTCATCCAATGGGTTTTATACAGGTTTAGGTCTCCATATTAACCTTATCTTTTATATTGAACTCTTAGTTAAATAGTTTGACATTTACCATGTCTCTTTGTGATTTTATATTATATGGTTAATAAACATACAATAACAAGCCAAGGTAACCACATGTGGTTCTTTATTAATCAATATAACCTTAAATTTTTCCTTTTGAAAAACCATATATTTTTAAAAGTATTATATCAATTAATAATATAGTATTTGTTTCAAAAAACCCAATTCTGTCAATTTTGACACTATTTAGTATTTGAATTTTTTGGAAGCCATAAAAATTTTATTATTTCGAATAAAATTTATTTTAAAAAACCTATAATGTCATATTAACCTAAAAAATTTGTTTAATTTATCAGAAGTTTCAATTTACATTTATTTGGATATTTATAATATCAATTATTTTTATATTTCATTATTAAGATAATTATTGCATCATTATTTTGTCAAAAATAAATTAAATTATTTAAAGTCTAAAAATAATAAATAAAATATTATTATTTAGGAAATATTTTTATATTTCTAATTAACATTTATAGTCGAATAGATCAATTACATAACCCCATATAAAATTGTTTTACTAAAAGATTCATGCTTTTGTTATTTTTGTCATTACTTTAGATTAATTAATGTAAATTGTCATTATCACTCCCATATGGCTCCATGGGGTCCCAAAATCGACCCAAGGATGCCCATGGTCAGACATTTATCAAAAAATAATAATTGGACAGATTTTAGGGTAATTTAATATTATTATAATATTTTTTTACCCTTATTTACTGGATTTACCCATTAACACTGGTAAATAAAATATTTACTGAAGTAATTATTCATAAGGTCTAAAAATCAAAGTTACCAATTTACACAATTCGGACCTCTTGATTCCAAATATGAAATCCATTTTTCCAAATTAAAAACACATAAGTGGAAGAAATAAATTTAAAATTAATTCTCGTTGTCAAAACAAAATACATGTTTTCAAGAAATAATAATTATCAAAAGGTGGAAACTTATTTATATTCAGTTTAAATGTGATATTACATACAATGACCTAAATTATATTAAATGATAAAAATATAATCTAATGATACTTTAAAACCACTCAAAAGTATAATTTCTCAATATAAATTATTTCGATTAAAAAAGTTGTTTTTAATTAAAATTTAGTACCACTCATCAAAAATTGAATGTTTTCAGAAAAGTACCAAAAATTTACCCTAAGATAATTTCGATATTCCGAATTAAAAAATGAAGTCCATTTTGAAAAATAAAATTTATAAATTTTTAAAAATTTGGTATTACTATTTATAATGGCTAGTTTGATTGGTCATCATGTGTTAGAATCTCGAAGTTGCGTACAATGCAAGCTATTCCATTATTAAAAGGGAGACATACCGTGGAAGCATGGGGTGTTACAATTATATGATCCTTAGGGAAATCACCCTCCCCGTAGTCACTATACATTACACCTCCTACAACTGAAGTTCTCCAGTGGAGATTTAGTGGGAATCGTCTGGACTCTGGTTATTTTGACGACTACGATTCAAGTAGTAATATGACTTACATTATTTTATAATCGTGGCCAAGTTTTGGTGTGTAGATATTGGTTCTATAATGATTTATTTTTTCTTCAAAATGTATGTGGTTGTACCCTACTTGTGTGTGTTCATGACTCCGTTAAGGAGTAGACGAGGCTAACTCTATGTGATAGAATTGATCACTGCAATGTAGTTTAGCAAGCCCAACCTCCACAAATAGTTTTTGTGGTCCTTTAACTTCTACATTCATGTTTGTAATTGATGCATGTTTCTTTTCTTTCTTTCTTAATAAATTGGTTTCCTTGGTGGTGTTCCTGTTGTGCATATAGGTCCCCTTGGGGCCAAATAACGTTATATCTATTTTCCTCTTTATATTATATAATTTTATGTTTATAATTCTTGATTCATTGTGAAAATAACTAATCTGTTAATTAAACACACAAAATTGAACTCCATTAAAACCGAACAGAGGATCTTGATTTATTAAGGGATTATGTAATTAATCCCAACACCCCCGATCACACCATGATTGACTCATGTCGTGGATCCAAAAATTGAACAATTGAGAGGACAATTTTTAAATGATTTGATGAATAATGCCAAAAACAATCTGTACCATTGAAGATCACAAAGCCTCAAGAAGGAATGGAATGATGAAGCTTTCAGGAGTGGAATATTTCGAATCCTACGCTCGTCTATGCTGAAGGAAAAAGTTATACCCTCGAGGAAAATTTCCATACGAATTTTTTTCTTGATAAGGATGAAAACGAAAGTCCTCTAAAGAAATTTCAAAACCCATTCCATAGAATGATAAATCAAACCAATATGGATGAAAACACTGAGATCTATGACAGTGTCACCCGTATGAAGAAAATACCACCATGGATGAACATTTGTATCCAATCCAGAAGAATCTGAGTCACGCCATCACCTAGATCGGCCTTGTAAAGACCAGAAAAACTCCATGTAATTTTTTTAATTATATGTAATATTAAGAGTCCGCTAAAATTAACAGCATGTGATTCCGAGGCCCGGTGTTCCTGGAATGAATTTCTGAACTTGTTTTCGTACTTTTAGCAAATGTGCGAGCGATTTTTTGTAACTTTTGAACCGGTGCTTAGAATTAAAATCCGGAAACACTGTTGGACTCACATCGCCAGTATTCTCTTAAGGATACGTTCACCTCGACTGTAGTAGGATGAGGGTGAAAGTTAGTTTTCATGGTTTTCGTGAATATGTATATAAAATATAGAACAAACTTTTATTTAATTTTTAAAACCTCCCTTTTGAATGTTCAGTGGTGGGGACCACCCGAGTAAGAAATCCCCCCATTTTGGATTCATGGTAGTGGGGACCACCCGAACCCCACTTAATGGGGAAAACCTTAAACTCTTCAATTAATTTATTTTCCATCTTCAATTAATTAATTGTGCCATTTAATTATTCCAAATTTAACTGTGCAATTTAATTGTGCCAACATGAATTAAATTGATAAACTAATTTTAATTTGTTGGATTCTCATTTCCTTGGGGAATCGATGGAAAAGGGAGGCTTGGGAATAACTTGTTAGAAACATTTCCTCCAACAAAGAACCCCCCAATGAAGAACGAGGAACCGACGCTAGAGCCTAGATCGAAAGCATCTTGCGGGAGCGATGAACGTCGATGTCACTATCCCCAACAACTTTCTCTTCTTACTCGCGACATCTTCTAATGTGCAATCAAGGTAGGGTTTATTGTATTTGTATAAACCTTACCCACGTTCTTGTCATCCTTCTTGAATTAGGAACATCTATGTTGATTTCTATCGTTCTAACGCGAAGAGTTCGGGCCAAAAAAACATGTCCTGACCTCCCTACAAGCTTTGTGATTTTTGTGGTTGTTTTTAATCAATAGTGGCGTCCCGAGACGAGTGCAGATGTCTACGGAATGAAGAACGAGCCACAAGGGTGTGCCCTGTGACCCAAAGAATGTCGTCGGAAACCATGCTGGAGATCGACACTGGTGGGACTCGAGAATGGCGACTGAAACTCTGGCTGACTGCAATAGGGGCGGCAGCACGACCGCACCACAAGAGAAGGGTCATGGCCTGTCGTCCTTGGCATAGCATAGGCGGCTACCGGTGCATGGTCGTCCGCATGAAGGGAAGGAAGCGGAGTGCATCCGTGCTGTCAGGCATGTGGGAGACACAAAACAAGGTCGCGACGGCAAAGGCAGGGCGGCCGGTTTGCTACCAGATGTCGGAGATGGTGCGGTGCGCGACCGTGCCATGCGGAGGAGGCTGGTCGTCCGGCTAGCCGGGGAGCTGAGTGGGCCGCCCAGTGCAGACCACCCAGCATTAGTTGGATGGCCAGGCCAGACCCAATGGGCCGGGTCGGACCCAGGGTGGGACCTGCTATATCACCCAAAGCTTCCACGATACGTTTCTCTTTAAATAATACAGTAGCATGTGTTGTACGCAACTTCGAGTTCTAACACACACCAAAACCAATACAATTAGCCATTATGAATAGTAATACTCACGTTTTGAAATTTTATAAATTTTAACATTCAATATGGACTTCATTTTTGGATTCGGAATATCGAAATTAACTTAGGGTGAATTTTTGGTACTTTTCGGATAACATTCATATTTTGATGTATAGTGAAAATTAGAAAATTTTAATTAAAAACAACTTTTTAAATCAAAATAATTTATAGTGATAAATTATAAATTTGAGTGATTTTAAAGTATATTTAGAATATCTTTTTACCATTTAATAAAATTTTGTTCAGTGGACATAATTTCACATTTAAACTAGACATAAGGAAGTTCCAATATTCTGATAGTTATTATTTCTTAAAAACACGCTTTTGGTTTTGACAGTGGGAATTAATTTTAAAGTGGTTTCTTACACTTCTGTGTTTTGAATATAGAAAAATGGATTCCATATTTATAAACAGGAGGTCCAAATTTTGTAAATAGATAACTTTTAATTTTAGACATTTTGAATAATTACTTCGTTAAATATTTTATTTACCACTGTTAAAGGGTAAATCCGGTAAATAAGGGTAAAAATATAATATTATAATAATAATAAATTTCCCTAAAACGTATCCTAAAACTATTGGTTGATACATTTCCGACCATGGGCATCTTTGGATCAATTTGGAGACCCCATGGATCCACTTGTAATTGATAATGACACTATATATTAATTATGTTAAAGTAAATACAAAAATGACATAAGCATATATATTTTGGAAAAACAATTTTTACATAGGGTTATATATGTTATATTTTCGACTATAAATATTCATTATAAATATAGAACGATTTCCTACATAATTTTATTTTATTTATAATTTTTAGACATTGATTAATTAAATTTATTTATGACATAATAATGATGCAGTATTATCCTTATTAATGAAAGGATCAAATAATTAGTATTATAAATGTTAAAATAAATATAATTTGAAATTTATGATGTCATAAAAGAATTTTAATGGTTAATATGACATGTTAATATTTCATAAATGAATTTGGTTTGAATTAATAAATTTTTTAAGACTTTAACAAAAATCAATTATTAAATAGTGTCAAAATTGAAATAATGGAGTTTTTAAAACAAATGTTATATTATTAATTGATATTATATTCCTAAAAATATAAGGTTCATAAAAAGGACTTATATAATGATAGATGTATTATTAATGGACTACTTGGGGGTCTTTGGTATGTAGATAGTACGTTTATAAAATATATAATATAAAAATATAAAGAGACATGGTAAATGTCAAACTAATTACCTAAGAGTTAAAACTAAAAGATAAGGTCAATATAGCGACCCAAACTGTTCTAAAACCTATTGGTTGAGTTGTTTTCATCCTATAACCACCTTAAACTTTAAATATTCTTCTTTTTATCCATTATAAACAGAATATTAATTTATTATAAAATAATATTTCTAGCTTTTCCTAAGGTGCCCCTCGCCCCTCTTATAAAAGGGCACTCACCCTTCTCACTAATTCAACCCTTCAAATCCTTTTGGATCAGCCAAACCCTACCAAAAAAATCCTCTAAGATTCCCTCACTTCATCCTAGAGGCCTTCCTTTAGTCAGAAAGCAAACGTATGGATCCCTTTTGATCAAATCAAAAGGAATAACCCGAAGAAGAGGTAATGTTTTCACCACCCACTTCCAAGTTAATTTTTTCTTCAACTTTTTCTTTTTTTATTATTTCCATTCTAAAATAATAACTCTAGTATATAATATATACTGTGATGTAATTATAAATATGGTACAACCATATTCAGTATTCTATCCAACCTTTGACTGACAAGTCACCATACGTGCGTACGTACGGCTTACCGTCTCCACGTCGTGGTGTAATTGTTATTGAAAACATTATTATTTGGATGGGTATGATAATGATGAGTAATTGATGTAAATAATACATATATCATGATAATGATTATTTATATATGATATAACATCCAATTATATATTATTTTAATATCAAATGAATTGTATTGTTGCTCGTGCATACGTACCGACTACCGTCTCCACGACGCGATGAGATTCATTTCCACATTCACTATTCATCGACAATTATTAAAATATATATTACTAATATGTTTGTAATAAATGAAATAATAATTCTACTGGAGATATATATATTTATATATATGAACTTACATATATTTTATTCACTTAGTTCCGTTCAATACATTATGAAAACGTAAACAGTGTTTATGCATACGTACGGACGACCTTCTCCATAAACGGTGTTTTCCATTTCACATAAATATCGATTATAAATAATTATATTCTAAATATATATGATATTTAAACCATGTTTTATATTCTGTAAGTATTTAAAACATGATCTTTGTGATACAATCAAGAGGAACAAGTTAAAACACGTACGATAAAGAAAGTGATTATTACCCGAAATGTTAATTTAACATGGAACTTATTATTAAATGGGTATTAAAAAGTCATAAATGAATAATGTATGACATCATAAATATCAATATGGTTGTGGTAAAATTTAATAACATACTATGGTCTTCATACAGGAGGTTAAACGTACCCTCGACTAAAGGAAAGTGCAAGGTAAGGGGTTTTCATCTCACTCCTTATTCCCGTCAGATTCATGCCATATTGCCTCTATAACCTTTTGTGTGGTGTATGTACTACCAATAATTGTATTATTTGTGTAATACACTTTAATTTATGTGTAATTACATATTCATTGTATGATACCTCTTTCATGGGGGTATGTTTCGTATGTTACCAAATTGGTAAGGGTTTATTTCACAATCTCTTCATTATACGAGGTTATTTATACGTAATTATCTACTAGG
Organism: Viscum album; assembly: GCA_963277665.1. NCBI lineage: Eukaryota > Viridiplantae > Streptophyta > Magnoliopsida > Santalales > Viscaceae > Viscum > Viscum album. The sequence goes on from OY728129.1 coordinate 1,439,142,160, forward strand.
ACCTCTTTATCATCCACATCCATGTTTCTTAAAAATTAATTTCAAATAATTATTACTATTTTATTGACTATGGTTTAAAGTCATTTATACCCTTTTTTGACTTTTTATAAGAATTTTATAAAGGAATGTTTCCGTCATTTTCCAAACAAGGTCCTTTTTAACCTTTTTGATAAAATCAAGGTAAGAATGTATTTTTTTAACATATACGGCGGGTGCGGATATTTTCCGCCATTATAAAATCATCAAATCTTCCCTTATAATCTTATAAGAATATTTCGAAAGTAAATGTTTTATTTTATAATTATGTGACTTCTAAATGATTTCAAAAAAAAAGAGATATTTATCTCAAATAGTTTTGATTTCATCTATGTCAACATCCTTTGATGGATTTTAAACTTATTTGAAGTTGATTTATTATGATACAAAACATCCATATGGTATTGAAGGTTTTGTGATGTGTTTGACTATGGATGTTTTGTTTTTATACCATTCAAGGTTTATCGAGAAAGTATTGACATTTCGTATGGTAGTTTTAATACGAATATTTATGTAATGTTTAAACCTGTTCATATGAGGAATGCATTGGAATTAATAAGTGATGGGTAGAGCCGACTATAGCTCCTCGATGCATCGGTAGGTCTCATGAGACAAACTAGTGTCTTGGCACAAGGCCTTGAAAAAATCTTATTTTTATTCTTGGCACAAGGCTTTGACTATGTGGTTATGATAGTCTGGCATTATGCATTCCATCATTATGAAAGTTGTTATTGATATTTCATGTGATTATTAGACTAGTAGAATATATACGTGAATAAGTAAATTGAATTATTTAATTTTATATTTCCCATATTATACTGAAGTTCAAGTTTAAAAGTATTTTGTTTTAGTTATACATTGCCTTAAATGTTTATGTTTATTTATGAAAGTTTCCGCTATATTGTTATCTTTACTGAGCATCTGAGCTCACCCCTTTCAATTTTTTAATTTTTCCCCAGATGTGAAGAAGTATTTTATGAATGACCTATAGGGAATTTATGAGAGGATATGAAGAAAAGATGTTGTTGTAGTTTTTTTCACTTTATGATGTAATGTAGGACTTATTAATATATCTAGTGTTTCCAAGGCTACTAAACTAACCGGTCTTTTGAGACTTGATATTTTGTGATTATACCAATGTTACGTAATAATGTACTGACTCTGGGTAACTGAGGTCGAGGCGTTACAGTTGGTATCAGAGGAAGTTTAGTAATAACCTTGGAAGCTAGATTTAGATAAACTATAATTAGAGCACATCGACCTAAGATAGACATTGAGGATAAGTATATAAGAAATTCCTAGAATTTTGGTAATGTAGAGATTTTGTGAGTTTTCCAAGAAAATACATCCCTGTCTGGATATAAGCAGCTAGAGGCGGCTCTGGCACAGATGTACCTAGGTCTAAAACCCAAAAACACCACTTTGAGCTAGACTCGAACGACAACTGGTGCACGATAATGGGACTTTCTGCACTCTTGGTTATGACACTCCCAGGGGATATGCTTAGGATATCTCTCATATTCATTATAAATCATAATGAAGGGTTTATGAGTATATCCTTCCCCACTGAGATCATCTTTATGATTATGGATTATATCCATAAACCATTCAATTTACGTTAGGTATTTTACAAAGTTTGGAATTATTCATTGTAATTCAAAAACTGACCTTGTTTATGTCATTGTATAGAAATGACGCCCAGTAGAAGGAATGTGAACTCCAGCAATATGTATGATCCAAAGAGTAACAAGGATCATATCTTTCACGGTATTAAGCCAACATTTAGAAGGTAAATAGTCTCCCATGTATTCTCAACATATGAAGAAATAATATCATGTGTTAATAAAATAAGAAAAGAATTCTATGAGTCCTATGGATTTGAAGGGAAGTAAGAGAAGAAAGGGATGGAAGATAGAAATATGGATAAAGGGAAGAGGGAAAAGAATAATTTTCCCATATGTGATAATTGTGGGAAGAAACATCCTAGAACTTGCCTGAAGGGAATGGGAGTTTTTTATAAGTGAAGAGAAAAAGGACATGATGCACGTGACTGTAAGGGTAAGAAAAAGGTTTCAAATGTACAATGCTTCATGTAGTACCCCCGGTTTCTAGTATGTAACCCTTCCTTGATGCTTTTCATGATTTTAAAAGTTAAGGGTGACGTATGGGAGAGTCGGGAGATCCAGGACTGGTGTTTGAAGCAAAGGGGAAGGCGCATGGGCGGTGCACAGTTTGTCAAACTGTGCGGCCAAACCGTGTGTGGCTGAATGAGGAGGCAGTGGCTTTTGCATGGTCAGTGCACAGTTAAGGGAAACTATGCGATGAGGCCATGCGAGAAGGGTGGCCGACGCAGCAGCTAACACATGGTTAGCATACGGGTTTTCAAACCGTGCGGACTAACCGTGCGGTCACTTAAAATTAGATCCTTAAATTGTGGATCAAAATCGTTTTGCCTCTAATTGCCTCATTAAAGCTCTTAAGCGGCCCTAACACGGGATTTTGGTTCTCCTAAGGTAAAATAGGGTTCTCCCATCATTTTAGAGGTGATCCGAAGGCTTCTCTTGGCGAATCGAAGCCGAATTCTTGAGGTATGTGGTCGTTCTCGTCATTCTTTAATGGTTTCTTAGATCTATGTAGATCTACTTCTCCCTTTCTCTCGGTTTATTAGATCTACACCCGTTATGGGTAGATATAAGTGTGTGGATGCCAAATATGATGAGATTTGGTCTTGGTTGTGTAAGGAGAAGATATCTAAGGCGGGTTTTTGGAGATTTTACTCGGTGTTCTTAAGCGTTCATCGTCTGTTGCTTGGTTTCTCTTTTTGTTGAGGTATGTGGCTTCACTCTCGACTCCTTTCATTAAAATTGGTTGTCTTTGTTTAAAATTGGTTATTTTAATGGTATTGATTGTGAAAAGAATTGAATAAATCTTCTTTAGTGATGATTTATGGTTTTGATGAAATTGTGAAATCTTGGTGAATTATTGTGAAAAGTGATATGGCTATTTGAATTTAAAATGTCGATTTTAAATTATGAAATTGATGAAATTGTAAATAGTTTGATGAGAAATTGGATTTCAATAATAAGGGGGTTTTATTGAAATGGTTTGAGATTGAAATGACTTTTATGGATTTGGTTTTCAATACAAAGGGGTGTTTTATTGAAATGGTTTGAATTGGTTGAACACACTTGGTTTTGATGGAAATGGTTTTCAATAATTGGTTATTTATTGAAAGGATGATTTTGGAATGATTGTTGTGAATATGGGGTGTGTGTTCAAGTTTCATATATGAGGCTTGGTAGAAGTAGGACCTTGTGCTTGGTGCCAAACATTTAATGGAACATGGTACTTTTATGTACAAGGCTTGGTTGAAATATGACCTTGTGTTCGGTGCCAAAAGTGTAATGGAACATGGGAACCAATTACCTTGTGACAACTTGGTAGATCGACGAGAAACCACTCATGAGTATGGAACTGTCTTAAGGAAGCATGCATGGTTGATTTCACGGGTTTGTGAAATGGTTTGGTTGCAAAACAGGATGTTTGTGAAATGGTTTGGAAATTTGTTTCGTTATTTTTCTAGAAATATAACATGTTGGAAAAGTCTGTTTAAATTTTACTTTGATGCTTTTGAGCATGGATGGTTTTGGAAAACTAGTTTATATTTAGTTATAAACTTCTTCGGTGAAAATGTTTTATATAAACTGTTTTTATATAAATGTGGCTAACTATTCTATCCTAGTGACGTGAGTAGGGATGTCATTGGGGAAAACCTACTGAGTTTTATACTCACCCATTCCGTTTCACATTGGTTCTTTTGTAGATGTTTTATTCCAAGACACATGTAAAGGTAAAGCATCTCATTACTAGTGGCTTGTGGTGATGTTTGGGGGATGCTGTGGAGCTTAGAGCCTGTGGACCACTGAGTCGTGGTGTCTTTTGTGTGTCTTGTGTTGTTCTCCCGCTGTGTAATTTTGATGTTTGGTTTGGTATTCCGCTATTATGTACTCTGACGTGGTTTAACATAAATGAAGTTGTTGATTAGTCTTGCATTTTTTTCATGCATCATATAGTGAATGATTAATGTATTGGTTTATTTCTTAAAGGGTAAATCGTCCCCCACTTTGCTTGAGACCCTTCGTCATTTATTTCCAGCCTTTGGCATCTTGGGGATGTCGCTTAAGGCCTAGTAATGACTCGTTGCACTCTCAAGCCAATGAGAATTGGTGGGTCATTACAAATGGTATCATCTTGTTCGGTCCTTGCCAAACAAGTAGTCATCGATTTTCTTGGTCTTGGAGTTGAAATTCCTTCTTGTCTATTCCTTGGGTAGACATCTTAGACAGGAGTAGGATTGTCGGAATGTGAAATGTATAGCATAAAAGGACGTAGCTAACCCGTTTTTGCTGAACTTCAAGTTACCCGGGTGTTGGGTACATAATTGTTTTGGACACACTTCTAGAATGTTGGAAATCTCATTGTCGTGGGTTTAGCCAATGAGAGGAGCATGACATGTATGGTAGAGGAATGACTTCCTGTAACACCCCAAGATTTCCTAGTGTGTTATTTCTTCAAAATAATACAATAACATGCACTACACGCAACATCGAGTTCAAGCACACCATGACTTACCAAACAAGCTGTTCAAAAGAGGTTATGAATATTATTAACTAAATTTTAAACTTTATATAATCCTTATAATTTTAGAATCCATATTATGAGTTTCATAGACATAATGTAAGAACAAATTCATTTTCAGTATTGCACTTTTACCGACTTTTAATAGTGAACCCTTTTTAAATACAATATTTTAAACTTTTTGACTTAATGGGGACATCAAAAAATTTAGAATGAAACATCCCAAGCTTCCACGGTACGCTTTCCTTTGAATAATACAGTAGCGTGTGTTGTACGCAACTTCGAGTTCTAACACAAACCACAACCAATCAAACTAGCCCTTATGAATAGTAATACCTAATTTTAGAAATTATATATATTTTATATTTCAAAATGGACTTCATTTTTGGATTCGGAATATATAATTTAGCCTAAGGTGAAATTTTGGTACTTTTCGGATAACTTTAATATTTTGATGAATAGTGAAAATTACTAAATTTTAATTAAAAACAACTTTTTTAATCAAAATAATTAATAGTGATAAATTATGAATTTGAGTGGTTTTAAAGTATATTTAGAATATATTTTTACCATTTAATATAATTTTGGTCATTGGACATAATTTTACAATTAAAACGGACATAAACAAGTGTCAATCTTTTGATAGTTATTATCTCTTAAAAACACGCTTTTTGTTTTAACAATGGGAATTAATTTTAAATTAATTTCTGCCACTTCTGTGTGTTGAATTTGGAAAAATGGATTCCATATTTGGAATCTGGATGTTCAAATTGTGTAAATAGTTAACTTTTATTTTTATACATTTTGAATAATTACTGCGGTAAATATTTTATTTACCATGTTTAAGGGTAAATCCGGTAAATAAGGGTTAAAAAATAATATTATAATAATACTAAATTACCCTAAAACGTGTCCTAGCCTTATGGGTTGATACATGTTCGGCCATAGGCTTCTTTGGGTCGATTTTGGGACCCCATGGAGCCACTTGTAGGTGACAGGGACACTTTATTTTTATTAAGTTAAAATAAGTACAAAAATGACATAAGTATATATCTTTTAAAAAAACAATTTTTACATAGGGTTATATATGTTGGATGTTCGACTATAAATATTCATTAGAAAGATATAAATATTTCCTACATGATGATATTTTATTTTCAATTTTTAGAGATTAAATAATTTAAAATATTTATGACACAATGATGATGCAGTAATTACCATAATAGTAAACAATTAAAATAATTGATATTATAAATACCGAAATAAATATAATTTGAGACTTTTAATGAATTAAACTAATTTTCTAGCATAATATGACATATTAGGATTGAGTTAATTAACTTTTTTCGAAGTAATCATTCTGTTATGAGTTTCAAAAAAATAAACTATTGAATAATGTCAAAATTGACAAAAAATAGTTTTTAAAACAAATATTATATTATGAATTTATATTAAATTCCTAAAAATCTAATGTTCAGCCAAGCGACTTATATCATGATAGGTGTATCATTAATGGACCACTTGGGGATCTCTTGGATGTATATGGTATGTTTATTAACCATATAATATAAAAATACAAAGAGACATTGTAAAAGTGAAACTAATTAACTTAGAGTTAATACTTAAAGATAAAGTTAATATAAGTACCCAAACCTGTATAAATTATATTGGTTGAGTGGTTTTCAACCTATCCCCACCTTAAAATTTAAATAATCAACTTTGGATCCATTAGAAACCGAATATTAATTTATTATAAATTAATATTTCTAGATTTTCCAAAGGTGCCCCTCACCCCTCTTATAAAAGGGCACTCCTCCTTCTCATTTCTACACACCATCAAAGCCTTTTGGTTTGGCCAAACTCTGCCCCAATACTCTCCCAACTTCCCTCACTACAACCTAGAGGCCTTAGTTTGATCATAAAGCCAAACTAAGGAGCCCTTTTGATCAAATCAAAAGGAAGAACCCGAAGAAGAGGTAATGATTTCACCACCCTTTTCCAAGTTCCTTTCGTTTTCCACTTCTTCTTCCGTTGTTTTTACCATTCTAAAATAATAACTCCAGTATCATATATATTCTGTGATGTTATTATAAATATGGTACAACCATATTCAGTATTCTATCCACCCTTTTGAATAACATGTCACCATACGTGCGTACGTATGGCTTACCGTCTCCACGCCGTGGTGTAATTGTTATTCAATATATTATTATTTGGATGGGTATAATAATGATGTATAAATCATTTAAATAATAAATATAACATGTTAATTATTATTTATATATGATATACCATCCATTTATATATTATTTTAATATTAAAAGAATGATATTGTCGCTCGTGCGTACGTACGGACTATCGTCTCCACGAACGCGATGAGATTCATTCTCCATCGTATCCATTCAAGTATAATTATCATTTTATGATTTAAAAATGATGTTTATGGACTTGATATAATTATGGATATGAATAATATACAACCTATCCATTACAAACATGTCTTACGTAACAAAACATATAAAAGAAAACAAGTAAGTTAACACCCGAAACAACGATAATACTAAGATATTATTATCAAATCAATATTAAAAGATCATATGTGATATCATATTAATGTATATGATTCTTTTATAATTTAATAATAATTAATTTACCATTATACAGGAGGTTAACCTACCCCAACCAAGGAAAAGTACAAGGTAAGGGTTTATTTCGCAATCTCTTCATTATCCGAGGTTGTTTATACGTAATAATCTACTGAGATCTCTTTATCATCCACATCCATGTTTCTTAAAAATGTATTTCAAAACATTTTTAATATTCACAATAATATGGTTTAAAGTCATTTATACCCTTGTTTGAATTTTTATAAGAGGTTTATAAAGGAATATTTCCGTCATTTTCCAAACAAGGTTCTTTTTAACCTTTTCGACAAAATTAAGGTAACAATGTTTTTTTTTAACTTATACGGCGGGTGCGACTATTTTCCGCCATTATAAAATCGTCGAAACTTCCCTTACAAGCTTATAAGAATATTTTCAAAGAAAATGTTTTATTTTATAAATATATGACTCTTAAATGATTTCAAAATAGAAAGAGATATTTCTCTAAAAAGAGTTTTGATTTCATCTATGTCAACATCCTTTGATGGATTTTACGCTTATTTGAAGATGATTTATTATGATACAAAACTTCTATATTGTATTGAAGGTTTTTTGATATGTTTGACTGTGGATGTGCTATTTTTATACCATTCATGGTTTATGGTGAAAGTATTGACATTTCGTATGCTAATTTTAATACGAATGTTTATGTTATGTTTAAACCTTTTCATATGGGAATGCATTGGACTTAATATGTGACGGGTGGAGCCTGCTATAGCTCCTCGATGCATCAGTAGGTCTCATAAGACAAACTAGTGTCTTTGCACAAGGCCTTGGAAAAATCTTATTTATAGTCTTGGCACGAGGCATGGGCTATGTGGTCATGATAGTCTGGCATTATGCATTCCATCATTATGAAAGTGGTTATTGTTTTTGCATGTGATTATTCGATTAGTAGAATATCCATGTGAATAAGATAATGGAATTATTTCATTTTATTTATGCCATACTATGTTGAAAGTTCAAGTTTGAAAGGCTTCTGTTTTAGTATACATTGCCTTAAATGTTTATTCTTATTTATGAAAGTTTCCGCTATATTGTTATCCTTACTGGGCATTTGAGCTCACCCCTTTTCTATGTTTCATTTTTCCCAGGAAGTGAAGAAGTAAATTATGAATGACCTGCAGGGATATTATGTGGGGATATGAGTGTGGATTATGGAGACAATATGTTGTTGTAGTAGTTTTTCATTTTATGATGTAATATAAGACTTATGAATATATCTAGTGTTTCCAAGGCTACTAAACCAATCGGTCTTTCGATATTTGATCTTTCTTGTGATCATGCCAATGTTATGTAATAATGCACTGACTCTGGGTAACTAGGGTTGGGGCGTTACAGTTGGTATCAGAGAAAGTTTAGTACAAACCTTGGAAGCTAGATTTAGATAAACTCTGATTAGAGCACGTAGACCTAAGATGAACTTAGAGGATTAGTATAGAAGAACTTCCTAGAATTTTGGTATTGTAGAGATTTTGTGAGTTTTCTGAGCAATACATCCCTGTCTGGATACGAGCAGGTAGAGGCGGCTCTGGCATAGATGTACCTAGGGGTAAAACCCGAAAACACCGCTTTGATCTAGACTCAAACTGGAACTGGTGCACGACAACGGGTCTTGCTGCACTCTTGGTTACGAAACTCCCGGGGGATATGCTTAGGATAACTCTCATTTTTTTTACAAACCATTATGAAGGGTTTATGTGGATTTACTTCCTCAAAGGATAAATTTTTATGATTATGGATTATATCCATGAACTATTTAATTTATGTTATGTGTCTAACAAGTTTGGGATTAGGTATTGTTATTCATAAACTAATCTAGTGTATGCCATTGTTTAGAAATGGCGCCCAGTAGAAGGAATGAGAACTCCAGCAATGCACATGATCCAAAGAGAAAGAAGGATCATATCTTTCATGTTCTTAAGCCAGAATTTATAAGAGAAATAGTCTCCCATGTATTATCATCATATGAAGAAATAATATCATGTGTTGATAAGATAGGTAAAGATTTTACTGAGTCCTATGGCTTTGAAGGGAAGCAAGAGAAGAAAAGGATGGAAGAGAGAACGATGGATAAAGGGAAGAGGGAAAATAAGAATTTTCCCATATGTGATAACTGTGGGAAGAAACAACTTGGAACTTGTCTGAAAGGAATGGGAGTTTTTTATAAGTGTGGAGGAAAAGGGCACAAAGTACGTGACTGCAAGGGTAAGAAAATGGTTTCAAATGTACAATGCTTCATTTTCAAGGAGTTTGGAAACTACGCGAACCTATGTCCTAGTCATCAGACTATGCCACAAATGATGCTATTGGATAATAATCAAGTTATGATATTACCACAGATGAAGAGGAATGATTAGAGTTCTTATGTTGATTATGTCATTTGAGTGTTGTATCAACAATGTACTTGTTATAATAATTATGGAGTATATAAGGATTTTACTTCAGTACTATTTCATTAAGGACTTGAGATTGTGTGGAACAAAGAAAAGTGACTCAATAGCAGGTTAAATTTTTTGGAAAATATATGGTTGAGAGAAAGATAAACCATAATATGGTTCTGATACCGAGGTAGTGATTTTAGAATAATACATGATTGATTTGGATAAATTATATTGGATATTCTTTACTACCTTGAAGATGATTAATGATTTGTATATTCCATCATTATTGGGGTTTAAAACATTTTTGGATTGATGAAGTATATCCAGCATTCTATATGGAATAAGGGAGCATGAATGTAATCAATAAGTATTATTGTAATTCAGGATGTTTCAGTGTTTTAAATGAATACATGATGAAGGTATTCATATGCTATTACGGGGTAAAAATGATCTATATTAAGTTTACCTTCCTTATAAATATTGGATTGTGAGTTTGGACAGAAGTATTTTGGATAAATTCTAGTTTGAGATTAATTTTTGATTTCCATAAAAGGACAACCCAGAGGTCGGGCGACAACCCGTCGCGACCGGCAAGGCCGTGATACTTGAACCCGCAACCGGAGGGCAACAAGGGTGTATCACCTACCACTGGCCCACGAGAAGTCCTGGATTAAATAATGTAGGTTTTTTTAAAATATCTGGTAGATTAATTATAAATTCGTTTATTTTGGAACCCTGTACGAATAGTATAAATATAATTTTTTTTACGAGTGAAAGATGAGTTTTTGGTAGAAATTTATTAATGGATAAAAATCTAATTATAAAGTAAGTATATATCCTTATGATCTTATCCAATCTCATAAATAAATTCCTCAACATTAAGAAAAGGAACTTAGAACAAAAATGTTGTCCTAGATGGTACCTTAAATCATCACTAATTTATAGCTTTGGTATTGTTGGCCTTTTTATAGCCATGTTATCTACCACTCTCCATCAGATAATTGATGGTTATATTTCTCTTCCATATCCATATTTTCCTACATGGAACCCTAGTATGTGCTATTTTCGGTAATATTCATACTTTCCACTCTTTATTTTAAATAGAGGCCTCATTAATTCATTTTTCGATGTGGGATTTCAACTAAGATATTTTGAAACGTCAAAAATGTGTTATCCTAATACCTTATGTTTTGTTGAATTGATGGTATTTTAAATCATCGTAGATTGATGAATTTAAGGACCTCAATTTTAAACTTGTTTGTGATTGATGACCTCAATCACTACCTATAAATATTTATGTTTTTCCTCCAATTATATGTCTCTAATTGCCACCAATGTTCTCCTAATCGAGATCATAATTTGGTGGTGACCCTTTCATTTTTCTTTTCCTCATATTAAGACTAAATTTTAGTAACCAAATTTCCAATGTGGGTTTTCCCACAAAGATATTTTTTATTTTCAACCTTTTATTTTCGAAGAACAATTTCAAATTGCGAGGACTCAATTTATTGAAGGAGGGGAGAATGTAACACCCCAAGATTTCATAGTGTGTTATTTCTTCAAAATAATACAATAACTTTCACTACACGCAACACCGAGTTCAAGCACACCATGACTTACCAAACAAGCCGTTCAAAAAAGGTTATGAATAGTATTAACTAAATTTTAAACTTTATATAATCCTTATAATTTATAATCCATATTATGAGTTTCCTAGACATAATGTAAGAACAAATTCATTTTCAGTATTGCACTTTTACCAAATTTTAATAGTGAACCCTTTTTAAATACAATATTTTAAACTTTTTGACTTAATGGGGACATCAAAAAATTTAAAATGAAACATCCCAAGCTTCCACGGTACGCTTTTCTTTGAATAATACAGTAGCGTGTGTTGTACGCAACTTCGAGTTCTAACACAAACCACAACCAATCAAACTAGCCGTTATGAATAGTAATACCTACTTTTTGAAATTATATATATTTTATATTTCAAAATGCACTTCATTTTTGGATTCGGAATATCGAATTTAGCCTAAGGTGAAATTTTGGTACTTTTTGGATAACTTTAATATTTTGATGAATAGTGAAAATTACTAAATTTTAATTAAAAACAACTTTTTTAATCAAAATAATTAATAGTGATAAATTATGAATTTGAGTGGTTTTAAAGTATATTTAGAATATATTTTTACCATATAATATAATTTTGGTCATTGAACATAATTTTACAATTAAACCGGACATAAACAAGTGTCAATCTTTTGATAGTTATTATCTCTTAAAAACACGCTTTTTGTTTTAACAACGGGAATTAATTTTAAATTAATTTCTTCCACTTCTGTGTGTTGAATTTGGAAAAATGGATTCCATATTTGGAATCAGGATGTTCAAATTGTGTAAATAGTTAACTTTTATTTTTAGACATTTCGAATAATTACTGCGGTAAATATTTTATTTACCATGGTTAAAGGTAAATCCGGTAAATAAGGGTTAAAAAAATAATATTATAATAATACTAAATTACCCTAAAACGTGTCCTAGCCTTATTGGTTGATACATGTTCGGCCATAGGCATCTTTGGGTCGATTTTGGGACCCCATGGAACCACTTGTAGGTGATAGGGACACTTTATTTTAATTAAGTTAAAATAAGTACAAAAATGAAATAAGTATATATCTTTTAGAAAAACAATTTTTACCTAGGGTTACATATGTTGGATGTTCGACTATAAATATTAATTAGAAATATACAAATAGTTTCTACATGATGATATTTTATTTTCAATTTTTAGAGATTAAATAATTTAATTTATTTATGACACAATGATGATGCAGTAATTACCATAATAGTGAAAAATTAAAATAATTGATATTATAAATACCCAAATAAATATAATTTGAGACTTTTAATGAATTAAAATAATTTTCTAGGATAATATGACATATTAGGATTGATTTAATTAACGTTTTTCGAAATAATCATTCTGTTATGAGTTTTACAGAAATCAACTATTGAATAGTGTCAAAATTGACATAAAAGAGTTTTTAAAACAAATATTATATTATGAATTGATATTAAATTCCTAAAAATCTAATGTTCGGCCAAGAGACATATATAATGATAGTTGTATCATTAATGGACCACTTGGGGATCACTTGGATGTATATGGTAAGTTTATTAACCATATAATATAAAAATACAAAGAGACATTGTAAAAGTGAAACTAATTAACTTAGAGTTAATACTTAAAGATAAGGTTAATATAAGTACCCAAACCTGTCTAAATTCTATTGGTTGAGTGGTTTTAGACCTATCCCCACCTTAAAATTTAAATAATCAACTTTGGAGCCATTAGAAACCGAATATGAATTTATTATAAATTAATATTTCTAGATTTTCCAAAGGTGCCCCTCACCCCTCTTATAAAAGGGCACTCCTCCTTCTCATTTCTACACACCTTCAAAGCCTTTTGGTTCGGCCAAAATCTGCCCCAATACTCTCCCAACTTCCCTCAATACAACCTATAGGCCTTATTTTGATCATAAAGCCAACCTAAGGAGCCCTTTTGATCAAATCAAAAGGAAGAACCCGAAGAAGAGGTAATGATTTCACCACCCTTTTCCAAGTTCCTTTCTTCTTCCACTTCTTCTTCCGTTGTTTTTACCATTCTAAAATAATAACTCCAGCATCATATATATACTGTGATGTTATTATAAATATGTTACAACCATATTCAGTATTCTATCCACCCTTTTGAATAACATGTCACCATACGTGCGTACATACGGCTTACCATCTTCACATCATGGTGTAATTGTTATTCAATATATTATTATTTGGATGGGTATAATAATGATGTGAAAATCATGTAAATAATAAATATAACATGTTAATTATTCTGTATATATGATATACCATCTATTTCTATATTATTTTAATATTAAAAGAATGATATTGTCGCTCGTGCGTACGTACGGACTACCGTCTCCACGAACGCGATGAGATTCATTCTCCATCGTATCCATTCAAGTATAATTATCATTTGATGATTTAAAAATGATGTTTAAGGACTTGATATCATTCTGAATATGAATAATATACAACCTATCCATTACAAACATGGCTTACGTAACAAAACATATAAAAGAAAACAAGTAAGTTAACACCCGAAACAACGATAATACTAAGATATTATTATCAAATCAATATTAAAATATCATATGTGATATCATATTAATGTATATGATTATTGTATAATTTAATAACAATTATTTTACCATTATAAAGGAGGTTAACCTACCCCAACCAAGGAAAAGTACAAGGTAAGGGTTTATTTCGCAATCTCTTCATTATCCGAGGTTGTTTATATGTAATAATCTACTGGGATCTCTTTATCATCCACATCCATGTTTCTTAAAAATGTATTTCAATTTTTTTTTACTATTCACAAGAATATGGGTTAAAGTCATTTATACCATTGTTTGACTTTTTATAAGAGGTTTATAAAGGAATCTTTCTGTCGTTTTCCAAACAACGTGCTTTTTAACCTTTTCGACAAAATTAAGGTAAGAATGTTTTTTTTAACTTATACGGCGGGTGCGCCAATTTTCTGCCGTTATAAAATCGTCGAAGCTTCCCTTACAAGATTATAAGAATATTTTCAAACAAAATGTTTTATTTTATAAATATATGACTCTTAAATGATTTCAAAATAGAAAGAGATATTTCTCTAAAAAGAGTTTTGATTTCATCTATGTCAACATCCTTTGATGGATTTTACGCTTATTTGAAGATGATTTATTATGATACAAAACTTCTATATTGTATTGAAGGTTTTGTGATATGTTTGACTGTGGATGTGCTATTTTTATACCATTCATGGTTTATGGTGAAAGTATTGACATTTTGTATGCTAATTTTAATACGAATGTTTATGTTATGTTTAAACCTTTTCATATGGGAATGCATTGGACTTAATATGTGATGGGTGGAGCCCGCTATAGCTCCTCGATGCATCGGTAGGTCTCATGAGAAAAACTAGTGTCTTGGCACAAGGCCTTGCCAAAATCTTATTTATAGTCTTGGCACGAGGCCTGGGCTATGTGATTATGATAGTCTGGCATTATGCATTCCATCATTATGAAAGTGGTTATTGTTTTTGCATGTGATTATTCGATTAGTAGAATATCCATGTGAATAAGTAAATGGAATTATTTCATTTTATTTATGCCATACTATGTTGAAAGTCAAAGTTTAAAAGGCTTTTGTTTTAGTATACATTGCCTTAAATGTTTATTCTTATTTATGAAAGTTTCCTCTATATTGTTATCCTTACTGGGCATTTGAGCTCACCCCTTTTCTATGTTTCACTTTTCCCAGGAAGTGAAGAAGTAAATTATGAATGACCTGCAGGGATATTATGTGGGAATATGAGTGTGGATTATGGAGACAATATGTTGTTGTAGTAGTTTTTCATTTTATGTTGTAATATAAGACTTATGAATATATCTACTGTTTCCAAGGCTACTAAACCAAACGGTCTTTCGAGATTTGATCTTTCTTGTGATCATGCCAATGTTATGTAATAATGCACCGACTCTGGGTAACTAGGGACGGGGAGTTACACTTCCCACTAGGATTTCATATCTCATTATGAAGAATGATTAATGATTTTGTGCATGGTGACAATTTTAGAAAAATGTGGAAATTGTTTTCTACCAAAAGACTTTGAAAACAGGGTATTTTGTGTATTTTGAAAATGGATTGATTTAAAAAAAAGGATGTTCAATGTTTTCAAAAATGGTTGAACATGGAAAAAGGTTGTTTGAGAACAATGTTGTGATAGTTGATGTGATAGAATTTGAAATACTAAGCCAACAGTTTCTAGAGAGTGTGATTGACGGATTTTGTTGTTGGTTTAGAAAATGGCACCTGGAAGGAGTCGTCGAAACCAACCTGAAGAAGCTGTGGAGAATGTGGTTTCACCTGAACCACGTTTGAACCAAGAGCTGGTTCACAGTATTGTCCAAGATTTTCAAGTTGTTGATATGGGGAACTGGAGGAATGATCCACTACATGTGGATCATACCATCCAGTTTATGAAGAAGAATCCACCGAACTTTTGAGGTGATGTTGAACCTGAGAAGGCGGAGGTGTGGCTAAGAAGGATGAATCGTATATTTGATTTCATCGGCACACCAGTGGAGATGAAAGTAAAGCTGGTGATGTATATGCTTTAGGATCTTGCACGTCAGTGGTGGGATTTAGTGGTGCATGATAAATTATATGAAGGCCTTACATGGGAGGATTTTGAAGAATCGTTTAACAAACAATTCTATCCTCACATGTTCAATATCCAAAAAACGACAGACTTCTTCAGCTTGAAATAGGAGAGCCACTCTGTCACAGAGTATGTCGATATGTTCATGAATTTAGTCTGTTTTGCACCAGAGGTTGCGAAAAGTGCTTCTTTTAAGGCACACATCTTCAAATCAGGGCTAAGGAAGGAGATTTGATCGAAGATTACGGTGCTCGGTATTACGGATTATACAAAGATGGTGAAAAGAGCAACGATTGCTGAACGTGATATCTTGGGATCGATTGGAGGAGGCATGATGATACCCACGAGAATGGGTGGGAACTGCAATGCGGGGAACAAGTGGAAGAGGGACACCTGCTTCCATGGTGGGAGTGCGAATCAGAACTAGACGAAGGGATCAGTCAACCTTCCTTCACGACCCCAGAGCAAAGTAGGTTGCTTTCAATGTGGTTCGACTGATCACATGAAACGAGAATGTACAACACCACCGAGAGCATGCCACAATTGCAACAAGATGGGGCATCTTCAGTGATATTGTCACAGTGCTCCAAGATCGGGTGTTCAGGACACTTCTTAGGCATCGCAAGCATCGTATGCTTCGACAGGATGAGGACAGTAGAGTCAGTCTCATCAGCATAATAGATCTAGCCATGGCGATTCTCTAAATACCATGACTCCTCAACCAGGGAAATCTCATCAAGGCAATAAGGGGAACAGTGCAGCGACGAAGAAATTGTATGGAGATGAATAGATGGTTGTTTCTAATCAGGCTTGACCATCAATAGTAAGAGGTATGATTCTTTTGAATTCTACCTTTTCGAAAGTGTTGTTTTATACTAGTGCATCACATTCCTTCATTTCTTCTCATGCTGTTGACTTGCTATTTTAAAACTGGAAATGATGCCTTCTGTCTTGAAACTGCAAACTCCTCTTGGTGGAAGAGAATCTCAAGCCTACGTATGTAGAGCATGTGGTATAACTGTTGATAGAGCTGAGCTGAAATGGGAGTTCTCTGTGTTGGATATAGATGTCTATGATGTAATCCTGGGTATGGATTGGTTGACAAGGTTTAAGTCTCACATTGACTGTTATAGGAGAACGGTTAGTTTCAGGACTAAGGACGGCATGGAGCATCTCTTCATAGAAGAGAGAATGGTAAAGAAAGGTGAAAAGAGATTGCTGGCACCACTAGAGGGAACAATCTCTTACCAATTGGAAGTGTTGAATTTGGAATCAATGGATGATATTGAGGAAAATAGTATTCCAGCTGTGGTGGATCAATTTCCAGATGCCTTTCCCAAGAACTTCTCAGGGTTACCACCTCTAAGTGTAGTGGAGTTTAGGATTGAACTCCTTCCGGGGACCAGTCCTATTTCCCTTCTATCTTAAAGGATGGCACCAAAATAGTTACGGGAATTGAATGTTCAGTTACAGGATCTGGAAAGCAAGGGTTTCATTCAGCCAAGCATGTCTCCATGGGTTGTACCAGATTTGTATGTAAAGAAAGCAGATAAAACTTTGAGGTTATGTGTGGATTATCGTAAACTTAACCAAGTTATGATAAAGAATAGATATCCACTTCCACGCATTGATGATTTGTTCGATCAATTGAGGGGAGATCAGTGGTTCTCCAAGATTGACTTGCGATCAGGATATCACCAATTGCGAGTTCGGAAGGAGGATATTCCAAAGACAGCCTTCAGAAGCAGATATGGCCACTAAGAATATGTAGTCATGCCTTTCGGTATTACGAATGCACCAACAGCCTTTTTGGAATTGATTAATTGGATATTTCAGCAATATCTGGATTCTTTTGTTGTGGAATTTTTGGATGATATATTTGTGTATTCAAGAAAAAGGGCTGAGCATGAGCAACACTTGGCGAGATTGTTAGAAACTTTGCGAGACCATTAATTCTATGCCAAATTATCAAAGTGTAATTTTTTGATACAAGAGGTATGTTTTCTCGGCCATGTTGTTTCTGAGAAACGTGTTTCAGTGGATCCAGAAAATATAGAAGTTGTTCTTTCTTGGAAACCTCTGAAGAATGTCTTTGAAATATGATGTTTTCTTGGTCTATATGGTTATTACCGATGCTTTTTCCATGACTTCTCACGACTAGCTTCGCCTACGACAGCATTGACAAAAAAGAATAGTGCATTTCAATGGACTGAGGAATGTCAAAGATCTTTTCAAGAGTTGAAAGTTCATCTTACATCATCACCTATCTTAATCTTGCCAGAATCAGGGCAAGGATACGTGGTATATTATGATGCTTCGGGAATAGGGTTGGGTTGTGTTATCATGAAAGGAGACCATGTGGTTTCTTATGGCTCAATTTAGTCGAGAGTGCATGAGAAAAATTACCCAACACATGATTTGGAGTTAGTTGTAGTCGTATATGCATTTAAAACATGGAGAAACTACCTCTTTGGTTAGAAATTTACTGTGTTTACGGATCAAAAATGCTTGAAACACATTTTCTCACAGCGAGATTTGAATCTGAGGAAAAGGAGATGGATGGAGTATCTTCAAATGTTCGACTTTGACTTAATGTATACACTGGGTAAGGGAATTTCAGTGGCTGATGCGTTAAGCAAGAACTCGTATGCTCAGTTGGCAAAGGAAGCTTCATATGAATGGAAGTTGATGTCGGTCTTAGCCTACATGCATGTGGAATGTGAAAATCGAGGGGATGTTGTAGTTTACTTTTCAGCTACGCTTGTTCCTGATCTGGTAAAAGTGGTCAAAGAGGCACAAACCTATGATGCGGAATGTCTGGTAATGAGTTCAAAACTCAATGGTGGGGAGACCATTGATGGCTGCAAACTGGAAGCGAGTTCAATTTTGTGTTTCAGATATCAGATGGTTGTACCTATTGTTTGTTAGTAACAACTCCTTAATGCTTACCCCCATTCAATATGGGTTGTACATCCTGTTACCCATAAGATGTATAAGGTGCTAAAGGTGCAGTTTTGGTGGAGAAGCATGAAAAAGAACGTTGGTTGACTTCAACTCACGATGCTTAACTTCTATGTAGGTTGAAGCAGAGCATCAGAGACCAGCTGGTATGTTACAGTCTTTACCTATCCTAGTGTGGAAATGGGAGCAGATAGCAATGGATTTTGTTACAGGTCTTCCAAGAACGGTTCGGAAACACGATTCCATTTGGGTGATAGTGGATCGTCTAACCAAGTCGGTCAATTTCATCCCAATTCGTGAAACTCATACGGTGGATGATCATTCAAAAATCTATGTCCAGAAAGTGGTAAAGAGGAATGGTGTACCAGTGTCTATCATCTCAGATAGAATTCCACGGTTCACATCTCGTTTCCAGCGATCCTTACATAAATCCCCAGGGACTCAGTTGACGATGAGTACGGTGTATCATCCTCAGACAGATGGGAAATCTGAGTGCACGATACAAACGTTGGAAGACATGTTACAAGATTATATAATGGACTTTGGTGGCTCATGGGAAGAGAATGTTCCATTAGTGGAGTTCTCAAATAACAACAGTTATCAGGCCTCGATACACATGGCTCCGTTTCAATCATTGTATGGGCGTCCTTGTCTTTCTCCACTATGCTGGGTGGAAACTGGTGAAATGTCACTAGTCGAGACGAGCCTTGTCCAAGAAACAACGGAGAAGATTCAGTTTATTAGAAAGAGGATGGAGACAACTCAAAGATGTCCGAAATCTTATGCAGATCACCATCACAGACCTTTTGCGTTCGTTGTGGGTGATCATGTCTTCTTGAGGATCTCTCCAAAACTTTGACATCATCATTTTGGGAAGCATGGAAAATTATCTCCTTGATATATAGGCCCTTTTGAGATACTGGAATGGGTTGGAGAGGTGGAATATCGGTTGGCATTACCACCACAATTCAGTTCGATACATAATGTGTTATATGTATCTCAGTTGAAGAATTATCAGCCTGATCCTGACCATGTGATCAGATGGGATCACGTTGACCTATAGCCGGATGCATCGTTGGTATATATCCCGGTGCAGATTTTGGATAGGTAGGATAAAGTCTTACGTGGGAAAACCATTGGTTTAGTGCGGGTTTTGTGGCAACATGGTCAGATTCCGGAAGAGACTTGGGAATGCGAGAAAGAAATGAGAGAGCAGTGGCTAGAACTCTTTCAGACAAGCCTTGGTATTCTACATTTTGGGGACGGAAAGGCCAATGGTGGGGAGAATGTAGTACCCTCAATTTCTGGTATGTAACCCTTAATTGATGTTTTTCTTGGTTTTAAAAGTTAAGGATGGCGTATGGGAGAGTCGGGAGATCCTGGACTAAAGTTTGAAGAAATGGGGAAGGCGCACGGGTGGCTCACGGTTTGTCAAACCGTGCGGCCAAACCATGTGTGGCTGACTGAGTAGGCAGTGGCTTCCGCACTGTCGGAACATGGTTAAGGGAAACCATGCGATGAGTCCGTGCGAGAAGGTTGGCTGAGGTAGTAGCAAATGCACGATTAGCACACAGTTTTCCAAACCGTGAGGACTAACTGTGTAGTCACTTAAAATTAGATCCTAAATATGTGTATCTGACTCGTTTTGCCTCTAATTGCCTCATTAAAGCTTCTAAGTAGCCCTAACTCGGGATTTTGGTTCTCCTAAGGTCAAAGAGGGTTCTCCAATAGTTTTAGAGGCGATTTGAAAGCTTCTATTGGCGAATCGAAGCCGGATTCTTGAGGTATGTGATCGTTCTCCTTCGTTCATGAATGGTTTCATAGATTTACTTTGATATACTTCTCCCTTTCTCTCGGTTTCTTAGATATATGCCTGTTATGGGTAGATCTAAGTGTTTGGATGCCAATATGATGAGATTCGGTCTTGGTTGTGTTAGGAGAAATGATCTAAGGTGGGTTTTTGGAGATTTGACCCAGTGTTCTTGAGCGTTCTTCGTCTGTTGCTTTGTTTTGCCTTTTTGTTGAGGTAGGTGGCTTCACTCTCAACTCCTCTCATTAGAATTGGTTGGCTTAGTTTTAAATTGGTTATTTTAAATGGTATTGATTTTGAAAATCATGGAATAAATTTTCTTTAGTGATGATTTATGGTTTTGATGAAATTTTGAAATCTTGGTGAATTTTTGTGCAATGTGATTTGGCTATTTGAATTTAAAATGTTGATTTTAAATTATGAAATTGATGAAATTGTAAATGGATTGATGATAAATGGGGTTTCAATAAAAAGTGGGTTTTATTGAAATTATTTGAGATTGAAATGACTTTTATGGATTTGGTTTTCAATAAAAATCGGTGTTTTATTGAAATAGTTTGAATTGGGTGAACACACTTGGTTTTGAGGGAAATGGTTTTCAATAAGTGGTGTTTTATTGAAAGTTTGGTTTGGGAATGATTTTTTTGAATGTCTGGTGTGTGTTCATGTTGCATATACGAGGATTGGTTGAAATAGGACCATGTGCTCGGTGCCAAATTTTTAATGGCACATGGGACTTTTAAGTACGAGGCATGGTTGAAATATGACCTTGTGCTAAGTGCCAAAGGTGTAATGGCACATGGGAAACAATTACCTTGTGGCGACTTGGTAGATCGAAGAGAAACTGCTCATGAGTATGGAACTGTCATAAAGAAGCATGCATGGTTGATTTAATGGGTTTGTGAAATGGTTGGGTTGAAAAACGAGATGTTTGTGAAATAGTTTGGAAATTTGTTTGGTTATTTTTCTGGAAAAATAATGTGTTGGAAAAGTCGGTTTAAATTTCACTTTGATGATTTTAAGCATGGATGGTTTTGGACAACTAGTTTATATTTAGTTATAAACCTCTTTGGTAAAAATGTTTTATATAAAATGTTTTTATATAAATGTGGCTATCTCTTCTATCCAAGTGGCGTGAGTAGGGACGTCATTGGGGAAAACCTGCTGAGTTTTATTCTCACCCCTTCTTTGGCACTTTGGTGCTTTTTCATATGTTGTATTCTGAGACACAGGTAAAGGTAAAGCATCTCATTACAAGTGGCTTGTGGTGATATTTGGGAGATTTTGTGGAGCTTGGAGCTTGTGGACCACTGAGTCATGGTGTCTTTTGAGAGTCTTGTGTTGTTCTTCTGCTGGGTAATTTTGATGTTTGGTTTGGTATTCTTTTGTTATGTACTCTAATGTGTTTTAACATAAATGAAGTTGTTTATTAGTCTTGCATTTTTTCAACAATCATATAGAGAATTATAAATGTATGGGTTTTTTTCATAAAGGGTAAATCGTCCCCCACTTTTCTTGACACCCTTCGGCATTTATTGCCAGCCTTTGGCATCTTGGGGATGTCACCTAAGGACTAGTCATGACTCATTGCAATCTCAAGACAATTAGAATTGGTGGGTCATTACACTTCATTTGCAAGGAGTTGGTAAACTATGGGAATCAATGTACAAATCATCTGAGTATACCCTAAATGCTGCCATTGGATAGGAATCAAGTTATGATACTACCAAAGATGAAGAGGAATGATCAAGAGTTCCTATGTTGTTATTAAAGTATTGTGTCATTTGAGTGTTGTATCAATGATGTACTGGTTATATGAATTATGGAAATAAATAAGGATTGTACTAAAGTACTATTTCATTGGGAATTTGAGATTATATGGTCCTGATACTAAGGTAGTAATTTTGGAATAAGAGATGGTTGATTTGGATAAATTATATTAGATATTATTGACTATCTTGGAACTGATTAATGGCTTGTTTATTTCATGATTGTTGGAATATTAAAAAAATTTGGATATAAGAAATATTTCCAGTATTATATAAAGGATAAGGGAGCATGAATATAATCAATAAGGTTTTATGGTAATTCAGGGTGTTACCAAGTTTTAAAATAATACATCATGAAGGTGTTCACATGTTATTACGTGGCAAAAAGGATCTTAATTCTGTTTACCCTCCTTAAAAATTTTGGACTGTGAGTCTGGGTATAATTATTTTGGATAAGTCTTGTTTGAGAATATTTTTGGATTTCCATCAAAAGGCCAACCTGGAGGTCGGGCCGCAACCCGTCACAACCGGCAAGGCCGCGAGACTTGAACCCGCAATCGAAAGGCGACAAGGGTGGATCACCTACCACTGGCCCACGTGATGTCATGGACGGAATAATGTAGTTTTAAAAAAAAGTTCTGGTAGATGAATTATAAATTCATTTTTTTATTTTTTTAACCCCATACGAATAGGATAAATAGAATATTTTTTTAGTTCTATTACCTTTTAGAGTGAAAGATGAGTTTGTTGTAGAAATTAGTTAAAGGATGGAACTCAACTTGTCAAGTATATATTTTTCTTCTTATCTTATTCTATGAAGAAATTAATTCTTATAATTTATTGAAGGGTTCTTAAAACCAAAATTGTGTTATCCAAATACCTTATGTTTTGTTTAACCGATGGTATTTTAAATCATTATAGATTGATGAATTTAAGGCCCTCAATTTTACACTAGTTTGGGATTGATGACCTCAATCACTACCAATAAATATTTACGTTATTCCTCCAATTATATGTCTCTAATTACCACCATTTTTCTCCTAATATATATCATAATTTTGTGGTGATCCTTTCATTTCTCTTTTCCTCTAATTAAGACTAAATTTTATTTCCCTAATTTCCGATGTGGGTTTTCCCAAAGGTATTTTCTATTTTCAACCATTTATTTTTGAAACAAAATTTCAAATTTTGAGGAAGAAATTATTTTAAGGATGGGAGAATATAACACCCCATGCTTCCACGATACGCTTATCTTTGAATAATACGGTAGCATGTGTTGTACGCAACTTCGAGTTCTAACACACACCACAACCAATCAAACTAGCCGTTATGAATAGTAATACCCATTTTTTAAATTTTTTAAATTTTACATTTTAAAATGGACTTCATTTTTGGATTATAAATATTAAAATTATCTTAGGGTGAATTATTGGTACTTTTCGGATAACTTTCATATTTTGATGAATAGTGAAAAATACTAAATTTTAATTGAAAACAACTTTTTTAATCGAAATAATTAATAGTGATAAATTATGAATTTGAGTGATTTTAAAGTATATTTTGAATAGATTTTTTCTATTTAATACAATGTTGGTCATTGGACATAATTTCACATTTAAACTAGACATAAGGAAGTGCCAATATTTTGATAGTTATTATTTCATAAAACCACGCTTTTTTTGTTTTGACAACGGGAATTAATTTTAAATTAATTTCTGCCACTTCTATGTTTTGAATTTCGAAAAATAGATTCCATATTTATAATTAGAAGGTCCAAATTTTATAAATAGATATCTATTATTTTTATACCTTTTGAATAATTAATTCAGTAAATATTATATTTACCATGGTTAAAAGGTAAATCTGGTAAATAAGGGTAATCAAATAATATTATAATAATAATAAATTACCCTAAAACGTTTCGTAACCCTATTGGTTGATACATGTCTGACCCTGGGCATATTTTGGTCGATTTTGGGACCCCATGGATCCAGTTGTAAGTGATAGTGACACTCTATATTAATTAAGTTAAAGTAAATACTAGAATGAATAAGCATATATCTTTTAGAAAAACAATTTTTACATAGGGTTATATATGTTATATTTTAGACTATAAATATTAATTAGAAATATAAAAATATTTCTTACATAATGGTATTTTATTTATAATTTTTAGACATTGATTATTTAAATTTATTTATGACACAATAATGATGCAATATTTTCCTTATTAATGAAAGAATCAAATAATTAGTATTATAAATATTAATATAAATATAATTTGAAAGTTTTGATGACATACACAAATTTTTTTCGTTAATATGGTATGTTATGATTTCTTAAATGAATTAGGTTATAATTAAAAAAGTTTTTAAGACTTTAACAAAAATCAATTATTAAATAGTGTCAAAATTTACATAAAAGAGTTTTAAAAAAAAATATAATACTATTAATTGATATTCTATTCCTAAAAATCTAAGGTTCGGCCAAAGGACATATATAATGATAGGTGTATTATTAATGGACTACTTGGGGGTCACGTGGATGAATATAGTAAGTTTATAAACTATATTATATAAAAATACAAAGAGACATGGTAAATGTCAAACTAATTAACTAAGAGTTAAAACTAAAGGATAATGTTAATATAGTGACCCAAAACTATCTAAAACCTATTGGATGAGTTGTTTGAGACTTATCCCTACCTTAACCTTTAAATAATCCACTTTTGAGCCATTTTAAACCGAATATTAATTTATTATAAAATAATATTTATAGATTTTCCTAAGGTGCCCCTCACCCCTCTTATAAAAGGGCACTCCCCCTTCTCACTAATTCACACCATCAAAGCCTTTTGGCTCGACCAACCCCTACCCAAATATCCTATAAGCTTCCCTAAATTCATCTTAGAGGCCTTACTTTGGTCATAAATCCAACATAAGGAGACCTTTTGATCAAATCAAAAGGAAGAACCCGAAGAAGAGGTAATGTTTTGACCACCCTCTTTCAAGTTCCTTTTTTCTTAAACTTCTTGTTTCTTTTTTATTTCCATTATAAAATAATAAATCCTGTATATTCTATATAATGTGATGTTATTATAAATATGGTAAAACCATATTCATTATTCTATCCATCCTTTGACTAACATGTCACCATACGTGCGTACGTACGGCTTACCATCTCGACGTCGTGGTGTAATTGTTATTCAAAACATTATTATTTTAATGGGTATGATAATGATGTGTGATTGATGTAAATAACAAATATAACATGATAATGATTATTTATATATGATATAACATATAATTATAAATTATTTTAATATCAATAGAATGATATTGTTGCTCGTACGTACGTACGGACTACCGTCTCCACGACGCGATGATATTCATTTCCACATTCACCATTCATCGACGATTGTAAAAATATATATTAATAATATGTTTGTAATATATGGAATAATAGTGATATTGGAGATATATATATTTATATATATATTTACTTACATATATTTTATTCACTTAGTTCCGTTCAATGCGTTATGAAAATGGAAACAGCGTTTATGCATACGGACAGACTACCGTCTCCATAAACAGTGTTTTCCATTTCCCATATATATATATATTATACATAATTATATTATAAATAGATATGATATATAAATCATTTTTTATATTCTGGAAGTATTTAAATCATGATCTAAGTTATCCAATCAAGAGTAACAATTTAAAACACGTACGATAAAGAAAGCGATTATTACCGGAAATGTTAATTTAACATGGAAATTATTATTAAATGGGTAGTAAAAGGTCATAAATGAATAATTTATGATATCATAAATATCAATATGGCTATGGTATAATTTAATAACATACTATGGTCTTCATACATGAGGTTGAACGTACCCTCGACTAAAGTAGAGTGAAAGGTAAGGGGTTTTCATCTGACTCCTTATTCCTGTGAGATTCATGCCATAGTGTCTCTATTACCTTTTGTGTGATGTATGTACTGCCCATAATTGTATTCATTGTGTAATAAAATTTAATACATGTGTAATTAAATATTAATTGTATGATAACTCTTTCATTGGGGGTATGTTTCGTAAGTTACCAAATTGGTAAGGGTTTATTTCAAAATATCTTCATTATCTGAGGTTGTTTATACGTAATTTTATACTGGGACCTCTTTATCATCCACATCCATTTTTCTTAAAAATGTATTTCAAATAATTATTACTATTTTACATACTATGTTTTAAATTCATTTATACCCTTGTTTGACTTTTTATAAGAAATTTTTAAAGGAATATTTCCGTCGTTTTCCAAACAAGGTCCTTTTTAACCTTTTCGACAAAATTAAAGTAAGAATGTATTTTTTTAATATATACGGAGGGTGAGGCTATTTTCCGCCGTTATAAAATTGTCAAAGCTTCCCTTCCAAGATTATAAGAATACTTTGAAAGTTAATTTTTTATTTTATAATTATGTGACTTCTAAATGATTTGAAAAAAATAGATTTTTATCCCAAATAGTTTTGATTTAATCTATGTCAACATCCTTTGATGGATTTTACGCTTATTTGAAGTTGATTTATTATGATACCAAACTTCCATATATTATTGATGGCTTTTTGATACGTTTGACTGTGGATGTGTTATTTTTATTCCATTCATGGTTTATGGATAAAGTATTGACATTTCGTATACTAGTTTTAATACATATGTTTATGTTATGTTTAAACATGTTCATATGAGGAATGAATTGGACTTAATATGTGATGGGTGGAGCCTTGTATAACTCCTCAATGCATCGGTAGGTCTCATGAGAAAAACTAGTGTCTTGGAACAAGGCCTTGACAAAATCTTATTTGTAATCTTGGCACAAGGTGTTGACTATGTGGTTATGATAGTCTGGCATTATGCATTCCATCATTATGAAAGTGGTTATTGATATTGAATGTGATTATTCGACTAGTAGAATATCCATGTGAATTAGTAAATGGAATTATTTCATTTTATCTTTTTCATATTATGCCGAAGTTCATGTTTAAAAGGCTTTTGTTTTAGTTATACATTGCCTTAAATGTTTATGCTTATTTATGAAAGTTTCCGCTATATTGTTATCCTTACTGAGCATCTGAGCTCACCACTTTTAATATTTTAATTTTTCCGAGGATGTGAAGAAGTATTTTATGAATGACCTGCAGGGAATGTTTGAGGGGATATGAAGACAAGAAGTTGTTGTACGATTTTTCACTTTATGATGTAATGTAAGACTTATGAATATATCTAGTGTTTCCAAGACTACTAAACTAATCGTTCTTTCGAGACTTGATCTTTTGTGATCATGCTAATGTTATGTAATAATGTACTGAATCTGGGTAACTGGGGTCGGGGTGTTATACCCAGGTTGGGTCGGGTTGACCCGAACCGGGTCGGGTCGGCCAAGGCTGGGTTGGGCCGGGTCAGATCGGACCCAGACCAGTTTCGACCCTTTCCACTCTTTGGCCATATCTTGAGGTACATGCATTCGTTTGATGAACTGTATACGGGACTTAAAACTTTGGATCGAGAGAGTCATTTTGGTATACGCCACTTGAGTTTTGGATAATATTGGGGTATGGCCTGGTTAGATTGAACACAAATCCAACCGGGCCCTCGGGATTCAAAGGCCAGTAACATACATGCCGAGTGTCCGATTGATGAACCGTCTATTACATTGAGACCCCTATTACATGGAGGTCCATTGGGATACTTCTTCATGGGACTTTGTGGAAGTCATAGTATCGGCCTGTGGCTTGAGGTGTGGACCCTCCTATAATTAGGCGAGCTTAGTGCGGGAACCCTGTAGTTGGGTGTAACATGAGAAAGGGATCATATGTGGGTCTGTGCTTTGGGATCATATGTGGGTCTGTGTTCGAGAGTTCCACTTGTATACGATCTAGGAATCCACATGGACTACTCTAGGATACTACGTGGGTCTTCAATACTTGGATCATACATGTGTCTCATGTACTAGGATCCTATGGGGGTATGATGAGTTAGGATCCTATGTGGGTCTGCCTCTTAATAGAGTAAGATGATTCAGTAGTTACATTTAATCATCTTTGATATTGTACCTAAGTTATACCTAGTGTGATCTAAAACCAATCCTTTGTGATAAAACCTTTGTGGTATTTTTCGGTGAGGCATTACTTTTGTGTTACATACATTTGTGGTGATACCTTTGTGGTATTATTCTGTGTGGTGATACCTTTGTGGTACATACCTTCAGGGTGATACCTTTGTGGCATTCTTCTATGTGGATTTACTTTTGTGGTACTTATCATTATGGTGTTACCTTCGTGGTATTCCTTCCTTTGTGAAATAGTTGATCTTTGGGATTTTGAGTTGGACCCTGTGTTTCCTCATGAAAGATATGGGTATACTTAAAAACTTATGTATATGTATGGGCATATACCTAAGTAGGGATGTATGTTGTTTTCATGATTTTTGGTTTATCCTACATGGATTTTGTGAGACCTTCGAGGGTCTCAGGGTTCCTACTGAGTATAGTTAGACTATCCCCTACATGGGCCATGCTTATACCTTATTGTGTTTGGTGCAGACGACGGACAACGCTGACTAAGGAAGAGAGTACCAGGACATGAGGTGGATTGGAGGTGGGAATTAGACATAGTGTACCGCAGAGATGATCGTTCGAGAGCTATACCTAGCCTTCAGGTAGGATCCTTGGAAGGTGTTCATAGGAGCTCTTCCCAGTTTTTACATGTACTTTTCAGTTTTCTTGTACTTTCCAGTTGGGCTTGTATTCTGGCCATTTTTCTTATTGTACACACTCTTTTTACTATACAGTTTACTTGTGTTTGTTTATTTCTGTGTGCTTGGTTGTGTGTATTTACATGTTATAAAGTTAATTTCATCGTGATTTTTGGGATTATGCCTTTTGGTGCTAGTTTCCAGCCCATGGCCTATGAAAGGCTGGCTTGGGGTAGTCATGGCAGGGACCGCGGGGGACGTGTCATGAAAAATTGGTATCAGAGTAGTCGTTTCTACTGTAGAACATTGGACTCTGATATTTTAACGGAAAAAATGTTAAGTATAGTCTGTGTGGTTATCAGTTTAGGGAATCCAGTGTTGGTGCGGAAGCGGACATTTTCAAACGCTAGGAGCCTGACTTCTGATTTTGGACTCAGTGCCCAAAAACACTTATTGTGTGTGTGTTACGAAAAGATTTCTTGGTTATCATTTTGAGTCCGATCACCAGGTATAACTTATTGACCATGGCTCACCTGTTTCCTTTCAGGATGCCTCCACACAGATAGCCGACTAGGGTTCCGGGTAGAGTACATGATGACAGCCCACTGAGCGACGAGGCCTTAGTGTAGGTCCCTTTATCATTAGAGGCACCATCGGAGGCACTAGCGGTACCATTACCCATTGGTCTGCCGATTCCACCATCCCCAGCAGTAGAGAGTTCACGCCGCATGAGTGCATTGCATGAGTTACAGTGCTAAAGGCCACCCAGGTTCAGGGTTGAGACGGACCCATTGGCGGCTGAGGATTGGTTGGAGGTCGTGGTGAGAGTCTTCCGACTGGTAGGGACACTAGTTGATTTCATGGAGATCCTTGACGCCAATCTTCTACAAGAAGTAGTAGGCAGATGGGGGAGCTTGATACTCTAGGTTCACAATGAGGTGACACGTCTCTGGGTAGACTTTGAGAGCCTGTTTCATGCAGCATTTTTCCCAGCGACCCTACGTGTTGTACGCGTACAAGAGATTCTTCATCTGCAGTAGGGTAACATGACTATGCCTCAGTAATTAGCGATGTTCACCAACCTCTCATGATACTCCACTAATATGGTCTGGGACCTATTCTGCAGGGCCCGGACCCTCAATCAGGGACTCAGGCGGGATGTCAGGGCTTCGATGATTTTTCTTAGCATCCCGACGCAGGAAGGGGTGTTAGAGAGAGACCTCTTAGTGGATAGTTTTCTTGCGGAGTAACCACCAGCAGTGAGACCCACTGCCGGGTTTCACGTAGCAGAGTCTTCTGTAGCTGGCAGAAGATAGATTTCACAGAGGTACAAGGGGACCAGACCTATAATAGGACGGTCACAGGATTCAGGGTCGGTTGTGCGGGGCACTGGAGGCGGAGCAAGTCGTGCGAAGAGCTGGAAGTGTTACGCATGCGGCGGGCAGGGTCACATGGCTCGTGACTACCTGACCTTCCGTACGGATGATTAGAAGATGGTATAAGGACTGACTAGGTAGAGACAGAGGTTTGATCAATGAGGTTCACATGGAGTAGGCAGACGTGGCAGAGGAGCTGGTCGTGAAGCTAGTGGTGGGTGACGATTCGAGGTGTTACCGCCACCACCACCAGGTGGTCCACCCTGACAACAGGTAGCAAGAGGATAGTGGCGAGCTTAGCTCCATGCAGCTAAGACCTACGATCATGGAACTCCGGAGAAGATACGAGGTACGATCTATGCAACTCCACCTTAGATGAAATACTTCTAGACAGAGGTGTCAGTCATTATTTTATTATCACTACCCTCGTTCGGAGATCAGAGATTCTGGAGGAGCTATTGGCTCGATCCTTATGGCGAGAGACTCCTACCGGAGAGGATTCGATGAATACACACTGGTGATGGTAGTTTGATCTTACATTAGGAGGAGAGAGCTTCGGTTGGGATCTTCTAGTAGAGGAATTTAGGCCTTACGATGTCATCTTGGGTAGGCACTGGTTATCTACATTCCAAACTCAGATTGACTATATTAGGCGCGAAGTGTGGTGTGTCTGCATATATAGGATTAGATTAACATTCACCAGAAAGAAGGGAGCCTTTGTAGCACACGATGGACTTATCTGGAAAAGAGTGCAGCTGATCACTCATTAGTTGGCTAGCCTTACCCATGGAGTATTAGATGTTGAGAGTCTGAGTTATCCTGTAGTTGTGGACCAGAACACGGATGTCTTCTCTGATGATGTTTTGGGTCTACCTCCATGCATAGAGGTGGAATTTTATGTTGAATTGTACCCCAGGAAAATATCTATATCTACATCGGCGTATCGGATAGCTCCCGCGGAGCTTCGTGAGCTGCGGTTATTACTGGAGTACTTCCAGGGGAAGGGATTCATCCAGCCCAGTGTTTCTCCTTTGGTATCCCCAATTTTGTTTTCCAAAAAGACAGATGGGAGCTTGAGACTTTGTTTTGAATATCGGCGTCTGAACTAGGTGACTATGAAGAACAAGTACCCACTCTTGAGTATTGATAGCCTCTTTGATCAGTTAATGGAAGCACAATGGTTCTCAAAGATAGACCATAGATCAGGTTATCACCAGCTCAGAGTACAAGACAAGGATGTGCGGAAAACGACTTCTAGATGTCGGTACAACCATTATGAGTTTTTGTCATGTCTTTAAGTGTGAACAATTCTCCAGTAGTTCTCATGGGACTCATGAATTGGATCTTTCATCCATACCTTGATCGTTTTGTAGTAGTCTTCATCGACAACATTCTGATCTACTCGGCTACCGAGGAGGAGAATGCCTATCATTTTAGGATAGTTCTGGACACACTTTGAGAGCACAAGCTTTATGGTAAGCTCTCAAAGTGCCAGTTTTTTATACGAGAGGTTCACTTCCTGGGACATGTCATCTCGGAGGCTGGAGTTGCGGTTGATCCAGTGAAGATTGAGGTCGTACTTTCTTGGGAGCCACCTAGGAGTGCGATGGAGGTATGAAGTTTCCTGGGTTAGGCTGGATACTACCAGAGGTTTGTTCCAAATTTCTTCATAGTTGCAGCACCATTATCTGTGTTGATGAGTAAGGGGAAACCCTTCGTGTGGTCGGAGAGATGCTAGTGGAGTTTGAGTCCTTGACTTTGGTCGCAGTTGGGAGGATCACTTTCCCTTGTTAGAGTTTTCATACAACCACAACTATCACTACAGCATTGGGATGGCACCTTTGGAGGCATTTTAAGGCCGACCTTGCAGATTGTCTTTGTCCTAGACTGACCCAAGGGAGTCAACACTCTAGGGACCAAATATGGTACGGGCTACCATGGAGAAGGTACAAATCATTCAGGAGTGGATGAAGACTGCAAAGAGAAGGAAAAAGTCTTATGCCGATAGAAGACAAAGACCTTTTAAGATTGAGGATGGTGACCACGTCTTTCTACAGGTCTCACAACAATGAGGTTTGTAGAGATTTGGTTATGGTGGGAAGTTATCTCTGAGGGTCATCAGACCTTTTCAGTTCCTCATCAGAGTTGGCGTGGTGGCTTACCGCTTAGCTCTTCCACCTCAGTTGCACCAGGTTCACGACATCTTCCACTTATCCCAACTGAGGAGATACATTAAAGACCCTTCACACATCACTGACTGGGGAGAGCTGGACATCGACGACGGGGAGACGTTTATAGAGGTTCCAGTGGAGATTGAGGATCGATAGGAGAGAGTCCTTTTAGTCGATCGATACCTTTGGTGCGCGTATGATGGAAGAATGGGAACCTCTGGGAGAGAACATGGGAGCGGGATACTCATATTTGTGCTTAGTACCCCCACATGTTTTTTAGTTTTTTTGATGTGGCTTTCGGGGGCGCAAATCCCAAAGGTGGGAGAATGTAATGACCCGAAAAAATCTATGTACTTTTTTTAATTATATAGAATATTACGAGTTCATAAGAATTAACGACGCGTGATTCTGAGGCCCGGTGTGCCCAGAATGAATTTCTAAACTTTTTTAGTACATTCAGTAAACGTGGGAGTGGGTTTTTGTAAATTTAGAATCGATGCTCAGAATTGAAATTTGAGAACACTGTTGAACTCGTAGTGACATTATTCACTTAAGGATTCATTCACCTCGACCGCAGTAGGATGAGGGTGAAAGATTGCTTTTGTGTTTTTCATGGAAATAAAGATAAAAAAAAGAAAAAACATTTATTTTATTTTTAAAACCACCCATTTGAAAGTTCAGTGGTGGGGACCACTCGATCTAGAAAACCCACCATTTTGAATTCATGGTGGTGGGGACAACCCGAACCCCTCTTAATGGTGGAAAACCTTCAACTCTTCAATTAATTAATTGCACCTCTTCAATTAATTACTTGTGCCATTTAATTGTGCAAACATTAATTGTGACATTTAATTGTGCCAATATGAATTAAATTGATAAACCTATTTTAATTTGTTGGCTCCTCATTTCCTTGGGAAAATCGTTGGAAAAGGGAGGCTTGGGAAGGACTTTGGAAAAACTCATCCTCCAACGAAACCCCCCCCCCCAACAAAGAATGAGGAACATACATTTGATCCCGGATCACATACATCTTGTGGGAGCAACAAACGCCGATGTCACCATCCCAACGACATCCTCTTCTTCCTTGAAACATCTTATAATGAGCAATTATGGTAGGGTTTGTTGTTTTTGTATACCCCTTACCCCCATTCCTGCCATCCTTCTCAAATTAAGAACACCTATGCCGATTGATATCTTTCTAATATGGAGAGGTCGGGCCAAACAAACATGGCCCAACCTCCCTGCAACTTTTGTAAATTTTTTGGTGGATTTAATTCAATGGAAACATCCCGAGAGAAGTGCGGATGTCTACATAATGAAGAACAAGCCAACGGGGTGTGCTCGGTGACTCGAAGAACGTCGTCGGTGGCCGTGCCAGCGACCGACAACAGTGGGGCTCAGGAACGGCTATCGGCACTCCGGATGGCCTCGCGAAGGGGAGACGGTGGCACATGTCTACACCATCGGGCATTCGGGAGCCGCAAAACAAGGCTGCGGCGGTGAAGGCAGGGTGGTCGACATGCTGTCGGCTGCCGGGGATGGCATGGCACATGACCGCGCCGCGTGGAGGAGGCTTGTCGTCCAGCCAGCCGAGGAGCCGATCGGGCAGCCCAGCGTGGGCCGCCACCATGGGCCACACCCTGGGCTGCCCAGCAGGCTGGGCCAGACCCACGGTCGGACCCGGGTCGGGCCGGGTCGGTACGACCGAGTCGGACTGGACCCAAACTAGTTTCGACCCTTTCAATACTTTTGGCCATATCTTGATCTACGAGAGTCCATTTGACGAACCATATGTGGTGCCAGAAACTTTGGACCGAGACAATCTTTTTGAAATACCTCACTTTAGTTTTGGATAACGTTAGAGTATGGCTGGGTAGGATCGAACATGAATCCAGCCAGGCCCTTAGGACTAAAAGCCAATAACTTATATATCGGGCGTCTGATTGACGCAAAGTCTGTTGCGTTGAGATCCCTATTACGTGGCGGACCTTTGGGATAATTATTCATGGGACTTTGTGGTAGTGAGGGTATTGACATGTGGCTTGAGGATCGGTCCCTCTCTGAATCAAGGGAGCTTAGTGCGGGAACACTATTGCTGGCTATAAAATGAGAAAGAGGTCCTATGTGGGTCTATGCTTTGGAATCCTATGTGGGTCTATGTTCAGGAGTTCCACTTGGATCCACTCTAGGAATCCATATGGACTACTCTAGGGTCCTACATGGGTCTATTATACTAGGATCCTATGTGGGTCTACTGTACTAGGATCCTATGTGGGTCTGATTTTTTAGGATCCTACGTGGGTCTGCCTCTTAACAGAGTAATAATATTCAGTAGTTACATCTAATAATATTTGCTACTATACCTAAGTTATACCTAGTGTGAGCTAAAACCTAACCTTTGTGGTGATACCTTTGTGGTATTATTATATGTGGTGTTACCTCTGTGGTACTAACATTTGTGTTGATACCTTTGTGGAAATATTTTATTTGGCGATACCTTTGTGGTACATTCCTTCATGGTGATACCTTTGGGGAATTCTTCTGTGTGGATTTACCTTTATGGTACATATATTTTTTGTGTTACCTTTATTGTATTCCTTCTTTTGTGGAATTTTTGGGCTTTGGGATTTCAAGTTGGACCCTGTGAGATGGGTATACATGATAATGTAAGTATATGTATGGTAATATACCTAAGTTGGGTTTTATGTTGTTTTCATGCCTTTTGGTTTATCCTTCTTGGATTTTTTGACACCTTCGAGGGTCTCGGGGTCCCTACTAAGTATCGTTATGATCACCCCTACACGGGATATGCCTGCACCTTGTAGTGTTTGTTGCAGTAAATGGATATCATTGACTGGGGTTGAGAGTACCAGGACTAGAGGTATCTCAGAGGTGGGAAATAGATGAAGCGTATTGCAGAGACAGCTATCCAAGAGTTGTACCTACCCTTTAGGTAGGATCTTCGATGGGTGTTCACAAGAGTCGTTCCCAGTTGTTACTTGTACTTTTCAGTTTACTTGTACTTTCCAGTTGGGCTTGTATTCTGACCCCTTTTTCTTACTGTACACACTCTTTTTGCAATACAGTTTACTTGTGTTTGTATCTTGTTGTGTGCTTGGTCGTTTGTGTTTACATGTTATAAAGCCAATGCCTTCCTGGTTTTTGGGATTACGCCTTTCGGTGCTAGTCGCCATCCCCTGGCCTATGGAAGGCGGGATTGGGGTAGTCACGGCACGGACCCTGGGGGACGGGTCATGGCACACCACCACCAACCAATTTAGAAGAAGACAACCCTGCTCAGATTGAAGAAGCTGGACCCACGCCTACAGAAGATACCACCCCAAAATTTCGAACCTATTTGTGTGATGAAGACTCATAAATAAAAACCCTAATACCATCTGATGAAGATCATAGAATGATGGCTGAGTTAGGCTTGATGAAGAAGACCTAAATATCAAAAATTATTTGTTGTTGTGTATATTTATTGTGCAGGTATTCTAAATTTATCATGGACATATTACATCCCCATTCATCAGTAGCATGTTTGAATACTCCTTCGCAGGAAATCCTTGATAAATTTCACAAATGAGCTTCAAAATATGATATTAAAACTAATAGGCACTAGCCATCTTCTATCACACCTGCATTGTGATGGCCACATCAATCTAATCTGGTATTGCATATTAACATCCAATCAAGCTCATGGTCAATCCAAACAACACCAGAATATCATCCATTGACTAGAGTTCATGTTTTGACAGATTATGATTTCGATGTGCAGAACTAAGGACCAGTGTTGCAATGATCATGTTCTTGGCCCGAGACATAGTCTAATTAATTTCCACAAACCAAAACCAAAATCCACAAAATCCAAACTGGGAAAATCATTCAAAACTGTCCCACTATCCACCTTATTCATCTTAATCAAGTAAGATCAATGGGAAACAGTCATTTACTACTAGATTCATAATGACGAGGATGACTTTTATTCTAAATTTTTTTGAAGGTGTGCAGAAACAGTCATGGGAAAATTTCAAAACTGAAAAGAAGATCTCAAAAAAAATTAATCACGACCATTGAAGTTGTCCCACATTGAACTCATCAAAATGGAATGTTAATTTTCTGAGGCTTAGCACTAAAATTAAGAATGAGAAAGATGATACACTGTATTGTAAACGTTTAACCTCGCTCCCATTTGAAAATATTAGGCATCTAATGAATACAATTTTCTTTCATATTTTGAATTCAATGTTTGAATATGTTTTTGTTCAACTATGTGTGAATGTTTTCTCCTATAATTATTCAAGGTTTCTCGATCTATATGTTATAAATATGATCTTATAATCACTATAACTATATAAAACCGACCAAAGTGATATGAACCCAAGGGATACCACATAGGAAACCTCAATCCAGACACTATAATTTTCTTATTTCTATCTATGGTGTGTCATTTGATTGGAAAGAATTAGATCGATGATATTCATATGCAGTTTTTGATGAGCTGTTACACCCTCAATCTATCAATTCATTTCTATCTCCCCTCTCTCAGACTATGGTGCATATGATTCAAGAACCATAGATTGAGGGATGAACAACATACGATGGAGCTATGTGTAGGGTAGTAAATTACTCAATTGAGTGTGTTCATTTCCTCTTCATTGTAGAGGAGGTGGAACTAGATATACCATGAGGTATCTCTTCTACATGCATTCAGAACAAATCAATTTATATAAAATTTCAATAAAACATTGATATTCACCCGATTATCAAATGAGATCCAAATAAGATAAATAATAACATATGTGATAGACCCTAGATCTAACCCCCTTTTACCGGAACATTTTTTGTTTTATATATGATTTTGTTTTGAAATCTCAAATCAAAAACCTTACAAACAAAAACATTGATTTTTTACTATCACAAAAATTAAGAATTCAAAAAAAACATTAATAATTGTATATCTAACCTACACAGACTCCTTAGAAAATGACCTTTCTCATACCAATGCTGCAATCCATGTTTCAATAAAATAAAAATTATGTTTCTCTATGGCCTAAAACAACTACGTATTCAACTTTTCATTATTTTTAGGGAGGAAGGTCAATTTTTCACTATCGAAACACAATTATAATTATTGATTTTTAGTTTTACTTTGTTTTTGTTTTATTATTTAATTATTTTCTACAACTAGGATAATAACCACAATGGGACCATTCATTAATGGATAAAAAATTATGTTCCCAATTTACAGTCTCACAGATCCTTGTAGAGAAGAATTCTCAAAAACTACTAATGGGCCAAGAAAAAAATAAACATCAACAATAACTAAGAAAACTAAAGGAAAAATCAACATAATAGCCACCACCATAAACAAAATTAATGACTATATAGATCTGGGAACTAAAGACAAGTACTCTGAATAAGAGGAAGAAGAGAAGACTGAGGACTACATTAATAGTCTATGCAAATCCTATCTTGAAGAGTATGAAGATGATGCCACACATGAAGTGGAAGAAGATGAAGGTGTAAAGGGACCAGTGAGGAACCAAGTAATCCCTCAATATCATAATGGACATAAACTGGAGGGAGGCATGGTAGAATAGTAATTACCAGTGGTCACTTATGATGAAACCATTGTATAAGAAGCTATATATAATTTGTTATTTTGAACTTAACTCATCCTATTTTAATTTTATAAAATTTGAATAGTATACAAACTGAACCTAATTTGAACATGACCAAGAAGAATAATTGGATCTTCAAAGGGATGGGAAGAAGATACTGATTTAAATGTTACAAAAACTAATGAATCCCTCATACATTCTCCTTCCACCCCCATTTAACAGAGCATACAACAATAATGAGGGGGTGGACCTCAATGACTCTATCATAGGAGACCTCCAGAAATAAGTGAAGTTGATTAGTTTAAAAAGGAACTGAATGTGGTGGTTCCAATCACCAAAACCCTATCTTCCTAAATATTGGGTATGGTCATATAATTTTCTAGCTGTAGAAATTATAACTACATCCCCTATTGAGAATGACAACCCAAGACACTTTTCCCTTCTCTTTATTTTTTTATTATCATTAATTTACTTTTTAAAAAAATTTATAATTTTAAATTCTATGTACTGTAGGTTTCCCAATGTAGATAGCACTTTGGACAGTAGATTAATGATTTCAGCCGGGAACCTAGGGGGGATCTTACCTTGAGCCATGGATAAATAAAAAACACTAGGTTATGTCTATCTTACACATTTATTTTTTAAAACTTTTAAATAATAATATATCCCTAAATGATAAATTTCACGCTAAAAATTGTATAGGTTGGTGTCATTGATAAGTGAGGTGAGGGGACTTAACCTATTTTAAAGTATTTTTTAATTTCTTTTCTGTTACTATTCTCATTTCCATGAATAAATACCTTTTTTACTATTTTTAGTACGTTTTTACTCTTCTATTTTTCAAATTAAAAAATTGTTAATAAATATTTTATATATACATTTGTATTATTTTTGTTATCATTTTTCAAATCATTCTTGAACATGAATTTTTTATTTCCTCATAGGAAGATATCATTGTAGTTTGTGAGGATTCATTGATTATAAATTACATAATTTTAATGACTCTTGAGTGAAAATAACATATATTATATAGAAACATTTTTTGAATACTTGGAAAATTGAATGAAAACTAAAAATATCTTTATGTAATAATAATTAGAACATGTGGTCACTAGAATTTTGAACATAATCTCGAGTGACCTAACCTTTAGGATTGAATAATACCTCAGATCCTCGCTAAAATAAATTCATATAATTCCTTTGAACATGACTAAAATGTGCAATTTGGATCCTATAATTAATATTAGAGACAACAGTAATGGTTGGGTGAGTATCCCTCTATAAATATTCAATAAGTTCTTCTACACGGTGCCTCGCAAATAAATGGTAGTGAAAAATTAAAAAATAACAATAAAGTCCCATTTTTTCAAAATTAAAATCATTTAGGTTAGGGGAATATTGAACCCATGAGTGGATAATTGACATATATAATTACATTTTTGGAAGTATCAATGATATGTGAAAATGAACTTTGGTTTGTGGAGATTTAGAAAAATTGAGTGATGAAAGTGCTACTTATTAAAAATGTAATTCCTTATAAATCTATAGAATTTTGTCATGGAACTAGAATTTTAATGTGAATGAAGTAAAGTATTTTATGAAGGTTATATAAAAGGAATGATAATTCAATGGATGATTTCTTTGATTTATTTAAATTCAAGCTTTTGTAATAGATTTTTTTCGGAAAATCAAAATATTTGAAAATCCAAATATAATATTGTTCAAGATTATTATTGTTAAAGTGTGAGGGAGTGATGTGAGCTGAAAATTTCCATTTTTTATCTATTATTCAGTGAAATTACCCCCTAATTTAATCCGAAACTCATATAAAGCTATAAATGTTATGAATTTTTTAATTTTAATTTTAATCGGTAGTTAGATGAAATCACCTTTTTTAATGTTTAATTTATCATTGGAATTAAAGTTAGATGACACACATTGATTTTCAAGAAAATTGATTTTGATTTTGATTTTTTTTGAAAATATGAATTGAAAATTATGGGATTCAATCTGGATTTAAATTATTAAAAGGAATTAATTTTGATTTTTAATTCTTTCAATATTTTTTTGAATTCACTAAAATCCATAAATTGATTTTTTATGAATCTAAATTTTCATCATGGATTAGAGTGTGATTTTAAATGATGAAATTTTTTTATTTTAAAAAATATGATTCGAAATTGAATAGTAATAAATTTGTATTTTTATTTATTTTTAATTTATATAATTTATGTTTTTTAATTTAATTGCATTTTTAAAAAAAATATTACATTGTGTTTTTGTTATCATTTTTTCAAGTTGAAAAAATATTCAAATGAATCACGATCATTATACTGACCGTAGATAAAAAAGAAATTCCCTATAATGTTGAATTAAATGTGATCCTGTGTAATTACCTCTCATAGTCACTTAAGTTATAGTAAGACCACTTACATTTTAACTTCTATAAACTAACCATGCCTAAATTCGTAAAAGGGACTATGGAAGTTAAGCTACCACATATTCATGGTAGATTCCTACAGTTAGTGTATCGACTGTGTGCCTTCACATACCATTAACATACCACACCCACATGTAAATGGGAATGTGATCCTTGACCCACCTTTAACCAATAATGAAATCCTCCTCTAAACTGCTTCATGGTCACTTCCCAAGTAACAACATTTCTCCCACGATAGCTTATGATACCTCAAGAATTCTAACTACAGACCATTTACCCCTTAAAAACTAACCGCACCCTTATTTTCTTTGGTTCATAAAACCTACCACATTCTAGATCCTTGAATAAATGATGTTGGAAGATGCTTCACTAGAGATGCCATGAGTTCACCAAGATTGAGTTATGTCATGTGTCCTAAATTAATGATTTGAGAGACCATTTTGTTGATGAGTTGAATAATTTGACCAAACTGAAGCTCCAAAGATAATAATTTTATCAATAGAGTATATGATATTAAATCCCTTGTCTCTTCATGTTGTTTCTAAAATGTGAACTATCGAGGAAAATTTCCATAAGGAGGAAACCAGAGTCATGCTGATGAATCCTACTGAAGGAATCTGTAGAAATTTTTTAATCCGCACAATATATAACTAAGTTGATCCAGTATAGATGAAAAATCATAGATCCATGACTATAAAGAACCAACCTAGGTTGACCTGACTCATCACACGAGTTATCCAACCAAGTTTCCTGAAGCCTATTATCGATCTTTATGGGATGTCATCAAGAAACAGGAATAACTAACTTTCATTTAGTAATAATTGTTTCATAGGTAAACCATCATTACTCATCCACAAAATGGAATGGGTAAGCCAATATCATCGCAGTCAATAGTATAAGAGAAGAAGATACCATAAACAATGAAATACATTGAATTCAAATAATTCCGTAACAAGACATATATATGGTATCTCGAAATAATAAACATATACACAAAAGGAAGGGTACAATACCAAAAACAGGATCAATAAAAACCCAATGGGTAAAAAAATGACTCAACGTGATTAAATACCTGCAAGACCACATCTCCTCCACAAAACACTAGATGATGGTAATCAAGAAGAGCCACCCCGGAACATGGTTACCTTGCCTTTACCTATGTCCTAAAAAATGGAATATAAAAATGCCCAAAAAGGGCCCTAGTTTGGTGTGAGAGATAAATTATAGTAGGATACAACCATGAATCTATTTAAGTATTTTACCAATGAAAACCAATTACTTGTTTGAAAAAAAATTCAAAACTAAACAATTTGAAAAAAAACCAATTTCATGTAAGACTTTAAAATCTAGTTGGTTTTAATTTATAAAAACCCATGGATTTCAAAATTAATTTCCAAACATGGATCATATTAAAAAATAGTTCCACAATGAAAAACATTGAC
This sequence comes from Viscum album, assembly GCA_963277665.1. Lineage (NCBI taxonomy): Eukaryota > Viridiplantae > Streptophyta > Magnoliopsida > Santalales > Viscaceae > Viscum > Viscum album. The sequence continues at coordinate 1,439,184,517 of OY728129.1, forward strand.
ATATATAACCAAATGTAAAAATAATGTTAAGCATAATATCACCATCATGTGACCATGTAAATGGAAAGGAATAAAATTCATAATACATCCAATCACATCAAACTGGCACAAATCAAATGTGAAAATCATAAAACCAATACAGGATAACTGATGTGTAACTAGGGGATCTAACTATCCATCCTATAATGAGTGAGAAAATAAGTATTCTAGAAACCTAATAAGTGGAATCTTTCACTATCTTCCTTGGGCATAACTCTAAGAGCTTATACAGTCTCTTGGATACTAACATGGAATATCACAGTATGTTCCAACCCAAAATCTCTCTCAGTGACTTGTAAAACAAATGTATTCTTGCATGGTCATCTCTTTCAAGAATCACATGGTCCCTTGAATAAACCTATCACTCATAGCCCAGTTAACCCATGTGATAATCCATGGTAACACTTAAAAAGAAATTTCCCATATTAATCAATCTATAACACAATCCATATCATAAATAAACAATACGAATTTTATCAAAAAACTTTTTTCAGGGTAAAAAATTATAAAACAGCTTTAGAAATCCATTTCAAACCACCAACCACTTTTATCTATTTTGTCAAACACTTAGTGGGCATATAATCCACACCCATTTAGAAAACCCAACATTAAACATCCAAATTTCCATAAAAATACATGAAACACATAAAACATTGAACACAAAAAAATCATTAATAATTTTAATGGAAAAGAAATAAGAAATCCACGATGAATCATAATTTTTAGGCATTCCATAGAAAACGACCATAAATAGAGACACCTACCTTGAATTAAATCCAATGTTCATCACCTCCAATGACAACCACTCAGATGAGGTAGAACAATGCCTGACACACCTTTATCTTGAGAAAACCCCAAAACCTATATTACATTATACATATTCGACCAGCACCAACCTAAGGGATACACACATCCACAAAAATGGAAGAACAAGGCTTTAAGTAAACAAATGAAGAATAAAACAAGAATAAATAGACTTAAATCAATAAAAACACCAATAAACTGATGATGAATCCACAAAGAAAGGATGGGATGAGTTGTGAGTTAAATTGAGGAGGGAAGAACATGTGGGGGAGAAAATAGGGGCCCAAAACATAAAAAAACAGTAGGGGAAATGGAAATTTCAAAACATTTAATGAGATGGATATGGTCACATAGTTTGGATGTATGGTTAGGCATACCACATACCAGCTATACAGGTGCCACTATCCTCCTGAAAGTGGTCACACAATTTCCCCCCAGTTTATCACACGGTTTTACAAACCATGATCAAACCATGAAAACCCACATTTTCAAACCTATAGTCCACTTGCATGGTTTCCGCTTGGTTTGGACAAACCATGCGCTTACCATGCACCGTATTATGTCTCACGAAAACTCCCAGTTTTGACCCCTAAAACCAAATAACTCTATTAATGTACTAAATGATTATTAAAACTCATATTTAGACATACTAGTGACCCTATGGGTGTCAAAAACTCCCCACCATGTATTTTTCTTCCCCTAGAAAGTCCTCATCATTTGCAAGAAGAAAACATGTGAGTCCATTGATAAGTCACCCAACCTTCCTCAACCCATGTCCCATAAATATTACCACTACACTTCCAGAGGACTTGGACTAATGAGATCTCCTTCCCAAGGAACACCTTATTCTAGCATCCATGGTATGAATAATCTTCTCCACCTAGGTTCCATGAGGCTCTAAATCCAAATATTCCCACTAAAGAACATGATATGGATTTGAAAGCTACTTCTTTGGATGAGATACATAGAAGAAATCATTGATCAAGGTCATACATGGTGTAAAATCCAATCATTAGACTACTTCTCCATGTAGATCCATAACATGAAATGGACCGACATAACTTGTCCCCAACTTCCCATGCATTCCAAATGATGGAATCCAAACTAAAATGATACCCTAAGAAACACCTGATCACCCAACTAAAACTCAAACCAATGATGAAGATTGTTGGAATATGACTTCTAAAAACATTGATCTATCACTGGCTATGTCATAATCTTCTGAACTGTACTAATCATCTCCTAGATGAGGCTCGATCCAACTAATTAATTATATCCTTCCTTGGCCTAGTATAATGGGGATTGGAAGGGATTCCCATAAAACTCATAAAATGTGGACATCTTTATTGAGGCACTATAGATATTATTATATTCAAACTTATCCCAAAGCAGGTCCCTCTCCCACAAGCCACCAAAATAAAGAATACACACCCCCAAAATATCCATGAGAGTTTGCATTGTTTTTATAGACTATCCATTATTTTATGGTTGATATGTGGTCCATAACCTCAATTGGGTTCCCACAGACTCTCAGAGTACCTTATAAAATTGATATGTAAAATGAGAATCTTGGACTGAAATTGTCACCAAGGGAAGTTCATAAACCCAAAAACCTATCAAAAAAATAAGAGTCTGAGTTCCTCCACCTTTTTCGAATCCTTTATGGGTATAAAGTGGGTTGTTTTTTATACAATCAATAATCACCCATATAGAACCGTTACAAATCAGAGTAAAAAGTAGTCGCATGATATCTATAGTGATCTCATCCAACTTATAAAAAAGAAGGGGCAGTGGATATAACATCCCAATTACTCTCTAATTCTCATCATTGATCCTTTAGAAGGCTATGAATCTTGAAAAAAATTCTAGCACACCACATCTCATCTCAGGAAACCAATACAGGCCTCTCAATATAAAAACATATTGTTTAACCCATGTTGAATTTCCCAACTAGAATGGTATTCATCATGCTTCACCTCCTACCTCAAACTCAAAGAAACAAACATCTTCCTACGGAATAGAAAAGAACCATCAGAAGACCAAGAAAAATCACCCATGGTGTCCCCACCATTTAAATAATTGTTAATATACTAGAATTCAATGTCGGATAACTGCCCGGTCCTATCTTGATCGATCAGGGAGGGTGTAATATAAACACTATCCATGAATAGAATCCCTCCATACTCATACATGTTAAGTATAATAACATAAAATAATCACAGCATACCCCACTCATCTACTAATTCATGAACAACCTATATTGGAATTTTCCTTCTCAATTCTTTGGTGACCACTTTCCTTTCTTAGGCATATATGAAATCTCAAAATCAAAATTCTAAATGTACTCCACCCTACACCTCTACATGAGATTATGTTCCACCTAAATCAAGATGTACATTAGGTTATCATATTCCAAATACACTATGATTCACTCCCCTATTAGGTAATGTATCCACATATTTAGTACATCCATAACAACTACCAATTCTAAGTCATGGGTGGGATAATTCCACTCATGTGGGAGTAACTACCATGATCCATAGGCCACTAAATCATCATCTTGAATAAGAGAATACCCCAAAACAACACTCGAACAATATAAATATAGTGAATAAGATATTGTACGAACATATAAAATCAAAATAAGAGTGTATTTCAAATGAGTATGCAACTACTCAAAAGCACTTAGGAACTTATCATCCCTTTTAGATTATACCCCATTCCCGGTCAAAGCCATCAAGGGTGAAGAGATCCTAGATAAGTATAGAAATAAAATACTATATTACATGGATAATATCAGAAATATATAGAAATAAAACATATTCCAATGTGGTTCCTAAGACAAGACTATTCGGACCTTCTTTAGATCCACTAAAACTAATACCCCAAATATCAAGTGACCCAGAAACATCCCATCTTGAAATTAAAACTTGCACTTGGGAGTCGTGGAATATATGTATAATTTTCCATCAAAAAACCCAAAACAATATCACTATGGTGTGCATAATCATCAATCTTCTTGTAATACAACAATATTTCATCTATATACATGACCATGAAAGAGTCCAAAAAACTAAATAAAGATCTGGTTCATTTGGGCCATGAAAATAGTCAGAGCATTTGTACGACCAAATGGAATTAGCCAATAATTAAAATATCTCTAGTGACTTGAAAACAAAGTATTTGGAACATCCTCTACTCATACCCTCAACTATTGGTACCCCGATCTTAGCTTGATTTTTGAATACAAAATTTCCCCTCTGAGAGAGTCAATCATATCATCAATTTAGGAAATAAGTATTTATTATTTACTATCACTTAGTTAATCTTATTGTATTCTATTAACATTTAGAGGATATGATCCATTATATTTAAAAATTTAATATGGAAAATATCATGGTGACACGCTAGGGAATCTAAAACCCTTTCCCTCTAGATCATATAGGTGAACATTCAACTCCTTCAGCTCGGTCGGATCCATATGATAAGACAAAAATTAAATACGGCACATCCTAGGGAGAACATGAATAGTAACTCAACATATTACTGAGGATAGAATCATGATAACTCCTCTGGAAACATGTCTGGGTACCTATCCACAACCAAATTTAGTTCAACGAAAGAACACTACTCAACAGCCTCAAGAAATAACCTAGACAACTGACAATATATAAACCCCATCTATGAATAAATCAATCCCTCCCCTTTTAAAAAAAGGTCCCACTTACCCTCAAAGACTTGTGTGATCCCATGAGGATTAATGAACTGGACCTTAATGATATAACAGGTGATAAGTTCCTACCAATACATTCTAATAATGAGGTCCAAACCATCTCTTTTCAATACAAGGAAGTCCCAAACAACCTTCACTCCATCTACCATAACCAGATACTTAGGGAATATGAAACATTTCACCTTTTTCCATTCCAATGTTGTTAGAAAATCCCTGAAATAAGGCATCAACTTAGCCTTCATACCCAAAGTGTCGATCAAATATAAGTGATACTAAATAGTGGGATTTACCTTTATCAAATAAAACTAATTCCATATAAGAAGAAATAAAATTCAGATATTGAATGGTGGTTGCAGCCTATCATGAGTCCTCTATAATGACATATATTGCATGGAGTTATCCTATATTAGACCCTATATGAGTCATATTTCATGGGTGAGAATCCCCCATACAATGAGGATGAGATCCTCCACCCATAGAGTCCTTTGACTTCACTAGATAACCCTTTGTGAAAATGGATACTACCCCGATCACGTGTGGAGCTACAGAATAAAAGAGATGGATATTCTCAGACTTCCCACACTGGTATCATTCCCTCAGATTCTCCGAGAATATCATATTGGTGTGTTAATACTTCCTACAATTTTAACAGATAACTAGTCTACACCCTAGAGAAGCCACATGCTTTGACCCTAAATTCTTCAAAACACTCCTTCCAGTACCTCTTTGAGACACATCATGCTTTCTATTCTTCCCTATAAGATAACTCTACATTCCCCACACATAAGGTATACCACTGAGAAATATGTTTATATTCAAATATCCCTCTTCCATATTCATTATGAACCATATCTGAATAGGTTTTTATACACCTAAGAATAATAATATATCTATCTATGGCCCCTATCCTATATCAAAACTTTAATCAAAATGATAATAATTCCTGAGTAGATCCATTAAAACATGAAACAAGTCAGTAAATCTATTAGCATACTCCATCATTGAGTGATCACCCTTATCTATCATCAAAATCACATGAGCCATCACTTCACTCATGGTCTTTGGGTACAACATCGTATTAAAAGCCACTTTTAAAGTGGTCCTTGTGAGATCTTCATGCTTTCCTGAAAGAATCATCAAATCATGTCACCTTGTACCTGGTCCTTCTAAGACATACAAATAAAATCACACATTTTCATTCTCATGGGTCTTAAAAAATAATAAGATTTAATAAATATAATCCAACCACTCTTCAGGATCATTGGGTCCTTTATCACAACAAAACAAAATTATGGATTCTACCCCTAAAACTATTTAGTATGTTCTATAGTCCATGTCTTCTCATGAATACCCATTTGAACTAAGGTTTGGATTTTTCAAATCACTAACTCCACTAAATCCAATTTAATAGGAGAATTTTATTATAGGGTACACTCCGATGCACCATCTCTATGCATTAATGAGGTCCTTCTAGGAAGAATTTTCTACAAAACAAAACACACTAGATTCATCAATAGGAGTCCAAAATCAAATCAAAACTAAATTACAGAAAATAACCCCCAAAATGGGAATTACAAGAAACATCAACTAAGATGGGGTGAAAAAATCATAAAAATCACCTGCAACTGGGTTAAAAATATAACCATAAAATATAACAATAATCATAAAACACCCATGGGAACTTGAGGTCTGACATGAAAAAGAGCTTGCCAAGAACTCCCCTATTCCTAAATAAAAATCCCCAATGGTCCTAGCATCAAACTAAGACTTACTCCCAAATAAAGAAATACTAATATGATTTTGTAATGAACCAACTAGGGTTGACATGACTCATCACCCGAGTTGGACCACCGTGTGGCCGGAAGCGCGTTCTCAATTTCCACATGCTAGCAACAATACCCGGACAAAACAAACTACCATTTTTAGATCATATAAGCATTGGTAAACCATCATGAGTCATCCATAAATTGGTATGTTCAATCCAATATCTTCATATTCAACAAAAGAAGATAAACAAATACCATAAACAATGACATACATCAAATTCATATCATGCTAAAACAATACAAATATATGGTATCTCATAATAAACAACCCATTGAATAATAAAGGGTTTTATTCAAAACAAGGATCAATAACAATAAATTGGGTAAAAAATGCCAAAAATGACTCCACATTAATCCATCCATTTGAAATCACATCTCCTTCACAAAATAGTGTATGGTGATAATCAAGAAGTTCCACCTTGGAACATTGTTCCCTTTCCTTTACCTGTGTCCTGCATAATGAAATTTATAAATTCCCAAAAAGGGCCCATGTAGAGTGTGAGGCACAAAGACTATTAGAATACCACTATAAATCTATCTAAGTAATTCATACATGAAAACCAATAAATAAATAAAAAAATCAAAAATAAACCACTTGAAAAGAAAAAAATTCAACTAAACGTTTAAAATCTATTTGGTTTTCCATTCTAAAAAAATTGGTTTCCAAAGAAATTTCCAGACTTGTATCAAATAAATTAATGGGGCCAAAAGGTACAAATTTACAAATATAATCAATTGTAAAAATAATGGTGATCATAAAATAAGTATCATGTAACCATAGGTGGAAATGAATAGTGGGAGTACAATATCTTATCACAATAATGTTTCATTAATTAATTTCATAAATCAAAAACCCAATTTGGAATGAGTAATATTTACTTAATGGATCTAAACATCAATCCTATCATGATTTTTTATATAATTATGCCATCTATATAGGTACTGGAATCTCTCATGGTCTTCCTTATTCCCAACTCGAAGATCTGACATAGTCTCTTGGAAACCAATATGGATTCTCACCCAGTCTTCCTACCCCAATTCTCTCTTTGTCCCTTGAAAAAAATGGTAGCTCTCGTGGTCCTCCCTTCAAAGGATCACATGTTCCCTCGAAGAAACCTCTCGGTCACACCATAGTTAACTAATTTTATACTCTATGCCAACAAATCACAAGAAATTTCCCATATCAATCAATCCATAACATGTCCATATCATATACAAACTTTACTAATTTTATAAAAAAAAATATTTTTTAGGGTGGAAATTTTTCTAAACCCACATTAGAAATCCATTTAAAATCAAAAACATCTTTGATCCATTTATCATACGCTTGGTGGAAAAAATCCACACCCATTTGAAAGACCTAGTTTAAACACCCAAATTTCGATAACAATCCATAAAACACATAAAACATAGAATACACTCTATGAATAAATCATTTAAAATTAAAATAGATAAATAAAAACAAAATTAATTAATAATTTGAAGACATTCCATGGAAAATTCACTTAAATAGATACACCTAACTTGAATATTTTCCAAATCATGTCACCACTAATGAAAACCACCTGGGTGAGGTTTAACAAGTGCCCCAACACCTAAGGCACACAAAAAAAACTAAAAAATCCATTACTAACACCATATATAACGAAAATAAACTCTAGGATTCCACACATCCCCAAAAATAAAATAAAAATCCTATAGAGGGGAGAAGAAGAAGAAACCAAGAATAAATCAACATTTTTCAAGAAAAACAACATGAAACCAAGGGGTAATCCACCAATAAAGGATGGGGAGCACTTAACGGCCAATGGAGGATGGGTTCACACAAGTGGGGTGGAAAAGAGGGACCAAAACATAAAAACCCCAATAGTTTAAAATGGTAATTTTAAGATTTTTAATGAGCTAGTAAGAGGTGAACTTTTGGGCAGCATGGTTAGGAAAACCATTCGCCAAATAAAAAGGTGCCATTTTCCACCCAAAACATCTCGCGCAACTTCTCCTAGGGTGCACTCTTTTTAACATAATTATTTTCAAACTGATCACCCTAGTCTCTCTCCCAAAAAACTCATAGTTTTGACCCTCAAAAACCAAGAACTCAATGAATACATCCAAGGACAAAAAACTCAAAATTAGACATACCATTGACCCGACATGTGTCACAGTGACTACACTAGCTATCTGAAGGAGATACTACCATGGATTACCACACATGTCATTTCCTAAAGAATTCGAGTTGTGCCATCACCCGAATACACCGATATAGACCAAGGATGAAAAAGATAACCCAAATCTAGTTGGAGATATAGGGACACCCACTTGCATTATATAAATTAATATATTTTCATGACTATCTCGGTGAATAATCTAGTGTAATGAAGACCTTGATACCCTCATATAAAGCCTATCAAGCTAGATATGAGATTCTCTTAATGAAGAAGACCTGTATTTCTGAAATTAATTATCTATATGTGTATTTTTTGTGTATGCATTCTGAAAATGTTGGGATCAGAAGGTATCTCCACTCACTTTCTACATGTGCGAAGACTCCCACAGACCAAATTCTTGATAAATTTCTCCAATAAACCTAAAAATCTGATATTCGAACCAACAGGCATAAACCATTATCCTTCACATCTTCCTTTTCATGGTCACATCAGTCCAACTCAGAACTCTATCTTAACATCCATCCATGATCATGGATGATCCAAACAACATGAAAAATTCAGTTATCAACGGAACCTCTAGTTTAGAAACATTATGATAAAGATGTTTGTAACTAAGGACTAGTAAATCTCTAGTCAAGTTCTTATCCCAATACATTGTTCACCAAGATTTCAGGAGTACAAGACCCAAAACCCCCAAATACAGACTAGGGTCACAATAAAAAATTGTCTCACTTTATACCACATGCATCTTCATAAATAAATCTCACTATGAAATAGTCATTACCCACTAGATTCATGAAGTATATGAGCATTTCATTTATGAATTTTCTCAATGTTAGGCAGGAATGATAGTGGTAAAATTTCAGTACCAAAACTATAATTTCAAGATAATTAATAAAAACCATTGAAGATGAACCATATGGAAACCATATATTTGGAGAGAAACTCACTGAGGATCAACACTAAAGGTAAGAACTAGGATGAAGCCAAACATGATTATAAATATTATATATCTCCCCCTTTTGAAAATATTTAACATCTTCAAACTGAAATTTTATTCAAAAATTTTAATTCTATATTTTAGTCTATTTTTGTTCAATTTTAGGTAAATCTTCCCATTTTGTGATTATTTAGGTTTTCATTATCTCTATTTCATAAAAAAGACCCTCTTAACTCCAAAAATATAGAGAACTAACACTCAGTATAGGACCCTAGGGTAGATCATATAGGCACCCTAAATCCCCTTTATTTATTTTTCAAATTTACATCTTTGATATGATAGTATATTGGAAAAAATAATATCGATGATATTTAGATGCTCTTTATAATTAGATGTTGTACCCTATAATCAATTAAATCATATATCACTTAGTTATATCAGAAAATGAGGCATATTATTGGAGTAATATGGATTGATGGATGAACAACATATGATGGAGACGAGTGTTGAGAAAGTGAATTCCTAGATTGAGTGTGTCAATTGCCTCTTCACTGTGGAGAAGTTGGAACGTGATATAATTGAGAGATCTATTCTACATGCATTGAAAACCAAAAAATTGACAGAAAAGTGCAATCAAATAATTATATTGACTAAATTTTTGGATGAGAAAAAAATATGATAATGAAAAACCTGTGTGATCAACCTTTGATCCAACAGTCTTGCACCCTGAATTTTTGTGTTTTATATTAAATTTTGTTTTAATTTCATAAATCAAAATCTATGTAACTAATGAACAACAGTTTCTAGTTGTTTTAAAAAATAATATATTCAAGGAAATATTAATAATTGATTAGAATAGTGAATATTTGACTCATACACACTCCTTGAGAAATGACCTTGGTCAGACTTATGTTGTATGGAATGATTGAATAAAATAATAATTTTATTAGATCACAACCAGTGACAACACCATAATCAAATATATATTGAGAACCTCTTATACATATATATATACACACACATTGATATGATAACTATGATATGTATAGAAATTTACATATATAATTGTCAGAAAACTTACCAAGGGAATGGGAGTACGTTATTTTGCGCTGGTATATAAGAAGGATTCACAAAAATAGTCATAAATATATAAAAGTTTCTAAGATTATGTAAGAATCCCCTAAAAAATGTGCAATGAGCTGAACCTCCCACCCTATTGGAATATGTGCATTCTGAAAAATCACTGAAAAATCAACCTCACAAACCACATACTATTAATAATTATAGCCACAATTATATTCATGATAAACTATCAAGTATTCAGGGGCTATTGGATGTTTCTAAAAAATGTCATATTGCCATTAGAAACTGCTAGGAACAAAAATGTTGTAGCTGACGTGAATCATTTAACAATAAAATAGACTGATTAAACATTCATTTATACCTGTTATTTTGCACTAAAATGATTTATTATTATTATTTTTAAATACTTTTAATACTAAATTAGAACTCCCATTAATACAAAATCATGGGATCCAATTAAAAACAGTCACATGCCTCAGCTACATCCAATGATAAGGCCTCATTGAACTAGAAGGTGTTCTCACTAACACAACATCTGCAATAGAGGGTGAAGAATGAACTACTCTATAACTACCACCAATATGGTAAATTCAGGACCTTGAAAGTTGCGCATGAATCCCTCTATGACATATAGCCTCACCATCTATCTTATCAATGAAATGTCATGAATAAGCATGTTCCCCCTACCACAACCTTCAACTATATGGTTATCCTCTCTTTATAATGTAGTAAAAATGGATTTTTTATCTTATATATGTGGGTAATGATTAAAATAATACCCTCACATCAGAAAAGGTTCTACCTTAGATATTTATTTCCAATAGTGACCACTACCAGTGTCATGAAACACCTATTCCTCAGCAACCTAGTGAGAAATCCACCTGATACGTCCCTCGCCCAATCCCTCAAACTCATGTATCAAATATATTTTATTAGGGGTATAAAAATAACAACCCTAGATGGATAAAAGGTATAGATTCTCTCCCCTATACATGAATCTTATATATATAACCCAATGGAAACTGGAAAATATGATTGGTCTCATATTCCCACATTCCTTAAAAAATTTGCATATATTACCATTACCACTATAGTACCACAACAAACCAACATTGAAGAAATGGATGGGTAGGCTTATATCCATATCCACACTATACAAGACTACCAATATATTTTGGTACTAGTAGTAGAATATGGTCATCATCATATCTTGGTGGGCAATAAGGGATAGGCACATATTCCGACCCCCACTACTGGAGTAACGCCTCAACATATTTTAAGAGTTACACATTAGTAGAAAAAATTTCTAGATCCAATTTAATATTATTATAAATAAAAACTAGAAAATAATGTAAAACATAGTAAGTAATATATTCTCATTGAAATTGGAGATCATCAGCCCATTTTGATAGCTACTTCAGGGAAGAACCATATTCTTTCCAAATCTTCTAGGAATGACAGAAATATTTTGGCAGTCTCCCAAGACAAAGAAATTATTCTTACCACCCTTTAAAGTGTGGGATGTCATCAGGGTATCCTAATGACAACCAAAAGGAAGTCCCACGTTCCTATACATTCTAAAGAATCCCATTAGAATATTTATATAGTAACATTGGATTCACATAAGAGGGATTCCTTAAATAAAGGTTTTCGAGCATAATGAACAACCCCAGTTGCCTAATAGAGTTCGCCTAAAAATATTCTTTCAAATGTAAGCCTATATAATAGAATAATTTTTACATCCCTTTTATTATCAATCTTGGTGTTCTTGGGGCCTTAATGTTTTTTAGTAATGTACTATGAATATTTTGAATCATCATCAAATAGAGGAAGTAGTTACAGTTGTAAACGTCCTCTATGTAATATTTATACCATCACCTCGAGATTTCCTCCCTAGATTTTGTTCTAGAAAGGTTATCTCTATAAAAATATCAAGGTAAAAAAAGTTACTCTTCATATAGTGAGAGATATGAAAATTCTCTTCAAGGATATAAGAGTAATCAACATAATGGTATTACCCTTTACATTGTCCACCCTGAATGTCCTCCATAGAGAAAATTAATTATAAAATATTCCTCTATCTAGACATTGAGTCATGAAGGTAGTCCTCCCCATGATGTAATTAATTAAAAAGGTCCTCCATGTAGTGATATCTCATTTGAATAAGAAGGTCCTACCTGGGATGAAGCAACCCTAAGAAATACTTCTTATCGAGAGGTACTTGAGTTATTGGGGAAAACTACACTAAGATCCATATCTCTATGAGTGACATTGTTTATGAGAAAAAAGATATTCCAAAGTCCCATGATTATCCATAATTCCCTAGAATCACTCATCCATTAATACAACATAGAATATTCTAATAGATCTAGCACACCTTAGTGAGAAAGATGGGAAACGACTGCTCTAGTAGAATAAGGTGGAGGAACACCTCTAAGAAGATGAAAATGATTTCATAAAGTTGAGGAAAGAACTATCGATTGATAATATTCCAATATTTATATGACTAAAAACCACCTCTCAATTTTATATTCATAATACATTAATAGAATAATGCAAACACTATATCTATAAAAATTTATGAATGACCCTTTTAATTTTTAAGTAAAAAATATATACCTTATATTGAATATGGAAACCATGCAAAGAAAATAGAAGAACTTAATTATTAGATAGACTTGGAATTCATTTCAATTTCACATTTTTTAAAATTAGGAATCCATCATTGAGATATTAACGGTTAATGCCATAATGCTTTAAGGAATTCATAATAGTTGATTAATAAATGCTCAATAAAAAGTAAACATCAGAGGATAGGGTTAGAACAGAATACTATATTTCACTCTACTCCCCAATTAGTAGAACTCTCTTTTAGATACATCATATAATTCAATTGATTCATGTCATGCTTTTGCCTCAGTATTTCAAAATAAACGTTGTCTATTTAGTAGAATCTTGGTATGTCCAAATCCTAGAAACGAAGAACTATAGGGGAGAGTTCCATTAATAAGCTTTTGTATCAAGCCTATGAAATGTTTCAATATTATTTTTATCTAATAAATTACAAATATTGAGATAAATATTTTCCATTAATTATGAGAAACATTTATTCATAAAATGCACGACATCTGGTACATGCTCGAAAAAGAATATTGCAAAGTCATATGGGAAACAATAGTGGTTGCAGTATCAGCAGTATGGGAGAAATAATTGCCTATAGGGTTAGAGTAATTTTACCACCAATGAAATGCTATAAATTATCAAATCCATGGTAGGTTTAGGATTTTACGGAAGTGGAACCAAATTATCCCCATCCCATAGTGATGGGGAGGATTTTGTTTCACAACCCCCTCCGGATCCATGAATGTCTGCCATCTCCATTCTCGGAGACAAATCACAAAAGATTCCATCATAGTTCCTCCCACTATATGACCTATCTCTCTATATATGAACGTAACTGAAATTTGTTTTTTTGGATATTTTTTTGAAGTTCTATCCACAAACCAATCATATGAGATAATTGGAAGGAATTGGAAAGTCCACACAAGGGATATAATCTGAAACTACCTAATATGAAAGGGAAGGAAAATGAAGGTTTTGACGTGCCTCCTGATGACTATTAAGAAGGAAACCAATCAATTTATCCTCTTCAGTAATTCATGTACCTGAAGGATATTACAAACTAGTGAATTTCATCAATATTTCCTTTGTTAATGATATGAACTATGATTTTGATATAGTAGAACTGGATATTGATGAATCGATCTAAAACATGGTCTACACTAAAATGTTTAAAAAATATTTACACCTATCAAAAAAGGTTGACCCAAATTTTGGGGGCACCCCTAAATTCTCCATTACCACCTCCTTGGTGGGCATCAGCCAAATTTAAGGGAAAAGTGTGACCACATCATACCTGTTGTCTGAGAAAATTAAACATATTATTATTGAAGAGATATTTTAACAATATGAGGTAATGAAGTGTTAAAGGAATTAAAAGATGAAATCCTCTTGGTAAATATTCCTACTAAGTATAACTCTCGAGGAGATACTCGCTTTTATCCTCTAATAAATCATCCTCTAAATGAAGAGTTTTTTCTTCCAATGGGAGAAGAATATATCCATCCAACCAACATGGGGTTCAAGAATCTAGTTTACCAAGAACATGTGGTTGTGTATTATAATTAGTTTCCTCCCCTAGGGTGGTAGTAGGAGGCATATCATGCAATAAACCATAGGATAAATAACACTTGTTATTTGAAACATACAAAATAAATCAAACCACATAAGGATCTATATGTTTTCTCCCTCGATGTGTCAAGATACCGACATTTCCATTATATATTACTAACACTATTGAATCTATATAATCTTGAATAGAGTTCAAGGAAGGGAAGGATATTATAGGGAAACCGAAAATTAATCCATACCCCAAATACGTTGGTGTGACTCCTCCTCTTTATAATTATATATATATATATATATATATATATATAAATTTCACGGAATTCAATAGTACTCGTGACTAGAATCAACACCAAAAACAATTTGCATCTCAATGTTGTCCCATGATGGTATCCCTTTGGTAGAAGGAAACAACTAATCTTATATGCTTTGTAAAGACTCTTGATGGGGAAATATTTTTCTGCAGTATAAATATACTAGCCATATTAATCATAATTAGGGAATACAATCATTGGAAATTTCTTTGTTAATTCATATCCATGTTGTGAAAGAAAACATTCATCAACCACCTAAACTATAAACAATGTGATATTGAGAGAGTCTGATACTTCATTGATAGGTAAAGGGTTGTAACTTGTTTATTGAAATGAAAATTCCCCAAAAATATATTTTGGTAATCTTCATATAAAAAATCATGATGAGTTTAGAACATCACTTATAATGTTAAAATACCCAAAACAATTCTATGAGTTATAAATAGTTTCATATATGTTTGTATATTCATATAAATGGACCAATCATAATCCTTGAATGATACCAACATTTCAAGGAATGATTATTGGTAAATTAGAAACAATATATTTATGCTTAAACTGGATTTAGTTCCTTCTATGGCTTCAAAAATTTCATAATATCACATGGTTCCCCATCCCAAATTGTATAAAAAGTTGAAAAACCCTCACAAATAATAGATAAAAGAGTTTATTCAAACATTTTATATGGATATAAATAATAAAGTAAATTCTTATTAAAATATTTAACTTCATTAATACTTCATCACAATTATAAAGGAAAATTTTTTAAACCCTCCAAATCCTTGGAATAATAATTATGTTATACTTAGTTATGTCCTAAATTATTTTCCCTTCCAATTAATGTTAGATAAAACTATTTAAAAGTGTTTTTAATTCAAATAAATCCTTTAATAGATAGAAGATTTTGGGTAGGTAATGTTTGGAAAGCCACTATTATATGAGTCTTATATTTCATCCCCCTTTCTAGATTAATATGTGGAATTGATGAAAGTTAAAACCATGGGTTTTTGGAAATTCAATGATTGGATGGGAGGAATGGCCATCAACCGAGAAAATATAATCCTTAGTTCACAATGAAATCAATTAGTTATGGCCCAAAGTCCCTCCATGAAAATTGAATCAACCTCTTCAGCACAAAAAAAATTTAAATCACCTCTCATATAAAAATTGATGTAATAGGTGTAACAAAAACAAGTCACAATAAGATGATATCATGTAAATTATGAAGCTAGTTCATACCCTCTTAGTTCTTATGCCTCTAGCTCTGAGAATATATGAACTTCCCTGTAAAATAGATTAATAGAATCCAACCCAAAAAGATGGATCCTTTTCAAATGAAGAGTTTATATGACACTCTATAAACCTAATTCATTTTGAAGATCTCTTCTCTTACTAAAAAGATTCATATTATCCCCAATTCCCATTTCACAATCGAGGTGAAGGGGGAAGAGACCATTGTGGTTGATGTGTTTGAGGTAAATAAAGTTAATATAGATATTGATGCTTACGTCATATACCTATAAAGATCATATATGTTTTAGAGACCAAGAGATAGGCACTCTAGTGGGCTAACTTGGAGAACCAGTCTACTCCATAGTTATCTAATTCCTGCTCAAAATTGATCACATAAGAGGACCCATTGGAAAATCATCATCTGTTAGTTTAGTGCTATAATGTACAAAGATCAGTTCAACCTATCATTTAGGTGAAAAAATTCCCTCAAAATCTGAGCAAAGAAGATATTCACCAGTACATGTAAACTCAACTCCCAAGCCTCACACCAAAGATAAAACTCATGTACGGAAGTGGAGGCCTCTATCCCATAAGTATGACATATTAAACCTATTGGACACCATTCTGTCCAAGATTTCAATTCTCAATTCCCTTCAACTTGTAAAGGTTATACAAGAATCACTTATTAAGGATCTTTAAATACATAATGTGTTTGAATTTGAGGTCATTTGTAAGTATTTCATGTAGGGAATAACCTTATTGAGTCCCATGAAATTACCATTTTCTCATAGAAAGATAGTGATACCACCATACATGGAAACATCAGGCCCATGTACATTTCATGTAAGATGGAAAAACTTTATGTTTTGAAATTCCATATTGATAATATTTCTGAAATCAAAGACATCCTAGTCTGTAATCTTTGAAAGTTGGTTTACACTAATATAGATCTATCTCCCTCTACCCTGACAATACAAGAGTATGAAAAAAACAAAATCCACTTAGCTAGGGAAATATTAGATCCTAGTTTGTGGAACCTATTTCTAATTTGAGTTTATGGTTATACATCAAGATAAAGCCTTTAATGTATTATTGGAAAGATCATGGCCTCATTCTTATGCAACAATTCCATCATAACCAGTGATTCAAATAATCCATCAATGGATAGTGCGGAGCCCAGCATGGGATTGGTTCCCCCTTTAACTACCACAAATATCAATTAACAATTGTAGGATTATATCTAGGGGCATCTAGTGATAGGTTATTTCATCAAAACCGTTGTACTAAATTGTTTAGAGATTCTTCCTATCAACCTAGTTCATGAATTCTCAGAATATTATGTATTTCACATAATTTAAATTTATAAAATCACTCCAAATATAAGGATTCATTGGATTATAAAACCCATTTGAGAGAATGAATTATTTTCTCCCCTTTAGGTCATTTGATGGATATAAAAGAGATCCCCCAGTGAAACCTACTCTCGTAAAGATAAAGAAATTCATACCATCTATGCAGATTAATATCATTCTTCGGAATCTCGAATGAAAGGCTAAATTGACTGATCTTCAACCCCATTATAACAACAAACAATCTTGGAAAAAGTGTATATAAATCCATAGAGAATAATAAAGATCAAATATTTTGGTATATATACTTCCTGGTGACGTGGACTGTAAGGGGTACCGGCAACCCTTAAACCGGTTTTCTGTACTTTTCTTTTATTTAATAAATAGTCAGGGGCCTGCCTCTGACTGACTTGCCTGGTATTTTGGTATATATACCTCCATCTTCAGGATATCAGTTTCATTGAATGAATTTAGTTTCACTGAATAAGTCTCTGACCCAAACAATAAAAATGAGTCCCCAGATACAAATTCTCTTTCTTTGTCTCTAAGATTTAGAGAGGTCCTTATGTCATTTTCATGATCGGGAAATTTTCCCACATCACAAGTATAAATTAAAATTTACCATATGTCATCTCTTAAATCTCATTATGTCAGCACCTCTTTAACCCACAATGATAGTAGAGAAGAAGGATATTATATCCAGAATATTACCACTAATAATTTTCGTACATTGATACTTTTAAATCCTCTAAATTCTATTTCATCATTCAAAATAGATAAAAAATTATTCATATTTTCTTATGGCCCCAAAAATATCCCCTCATTACCAACTATTATCAAAATTATGGTAAAATAAGAAGGGGTAGAATATCCAGTACCCCCACTAGATAATAATAATTCACATACATTATCACTCTTAGAACCTATATATGCCACTCTATTATTAATAGAGGATAAAAATCCCAATCATTTTATCCAAATCCTACAAACATTATGTCATCACTCACATACACTAAAAATAATGTAGAGGAAAGATAAAAAGTAGAAGATGATATTTGATATCCCCCATTAATATTTTACAAAGGAATCTATACCAATACTAATGAACTAAAACATGTGTTATTGGTACAGTGTAAGACCAAAACATCAACCTTATTATGTTCCTATATTTCTTCCAAAGGTCAAGTTACATATATCCATTCAAACTTAAAAATTTTATTATTTTGGAAAATTATATAGAAGGATCAAGGGGTTCTGAATTAATGTAACCAAAGGGAATCATCCCTTATAATATTAACACACCTAGGGGGAAGGTAACCTATATTAGTAATGGAAATAAATAAATCATTCTGATAACCCATTAAAGTAAAAAAGTTATCATTTTTATTTCCTTCAAGACATGTGCGAAGAAGTTATATCTTATTTTTAATGAGGCTCTTACATCTACGGATGTGGTAAACAATGGGCTATGGTGTGGTGAAATTACCTTTTTGGGAGTCGAGGATAATGAAAGAGTCTATTTAAACCATGGCCTTCTCAATACTACTAGCGAGACATATCTCAAACCCATTTATCATGGTTCAAGGACCTACTATGAGAGATTAATGAAATTTTTATAAGTCTCTAAATGTAAAAACAAATGATCCAAAGGGTCCTGAATACCCCCCCCCCCCATGAATCCACTATTTCATGGTCCATCAACATTGAGTTTTAGGCCATTGTTGGGGGGTCTATATGATCTAGCACTACTATGAGAGTGGTATTTGAGTATATGGGGAGGATACCCATCCATACATGATCTTTTTAAAAGAGGGGAACTTATTCTATAATTTTAGGAGAGTAGTTATGTCATCTACCAAACTTCGAGTCCTAACCACCAAATCCAACCTTACGTCAAGGGATCCTTCAACTCGGGCCTTGGTCCTCATACTTCAGATGCACCACTCCACTGCCACCAATAGAATAAACCACCCCTTATTCTGAAGATTATTGCTACCTACCCCATGAAACTAGAGCTAGAGGAAGGCATTACTCATTAAATCAAGGGAAAAAATCCCAATGAACTCATTTTAGGATCACCACATTGATGTATTCTACTCTCCTTTAGATAACATAAAAATAATAAGATTCTTCTATAGGGATTGAGTTGCATAGAAATTTTGAGTAATGGTTGATCCCTTTATGCTTGAATCATCATCAGCAATGATTTCATTTTTTCATAGACTTGATAGTAATATTTAAACTCATCGCATGTGTCTTCTTGAAGTTCATCTTGGCTATAATCAAGTACCTAAGAAAATTCACTTGACTCGTGATTATAATGCTTAAGATGAATTGATCTTGGAGGAAAAATTCATTTAGGATGTTCAATACCAAAATTGGATTCCCAAAATTATCGATATCAAAAAAAAATGTTTGTATTAGATTTTTAAACATTAGGAACCTCATCCATTATCTTCCAGAGGATGACATCCCGATTCCAGTCATAGAAATATTGAATAAGGAAACTGCAGGTTTCTAGGGCCACATTTTCAGGAATGAATACTTAGGACACAAAAAAATAATAATTTCTAATGAATATAAATATTCTATGGATTTTAGGTCACCACAAGGAGAGTAATGTTGAGGAAACCCAAGAATTTCATACATAAATATTACATATTATTAGATAAATATTCATTGCATATCTTTTTTATCTAAGACAAGACCATAAATTTTTAGTGTATTTGGAAACTTGGATACATATAAACTAGCATGTAAAAGACCCACACCATCACCCACAATGTTCTTCACAAATATCACCTTTCTTTGATATACCACACATAAAACCTTTCTTTTTATCCTGTGGAAAAGGAAACATAATAAATGGTGACATCATACTCTCATTAAGGGTAAATAATTGATATATTAATTATCAGTTAAGAATATCATGATCAGAAGGGCATGAGAGCATGAGATTAACATTTTTAAACTATACCCAAAAATTCATAGATAAAAATTATGATTTGTAGCATAAATTTGGTAATTTCATAAGATAGGAATCAAAAAGGAATCAACGAACATGGTCCATGAGATTATAAAATTGGAATAATATCATGTCATAAAAGATTGGAATCAAGTTTTTTATAATCATCATCAAATAAATATTATCTCAAGACTACCCACTAACAAATTCATCACATATTGGTCTAGACCTAACCACCCATGTTCCTATATTGGGATTGGGATGACTTCCTATCTACCCTCTTTTTGGGATTGGGATAACCTCCCATATACACTCTTTTTGGTCTTGTGATTACCTACTATTTACCCTTTGATATCATTAAACATTAATATTTACTTAATGCATCAGAGGGATATAATGGAGCCACCCGTCACATAACCATAATCAATTCATATGTGTTACGTAGTCTCATGAAAACATTTTCATTTCATTATAGCATAACTAGTGTAAAAGTGAACACATTTAATCAATATTTCATCATTATGATAATAAAAAATCATAGAACTAATAAGGTTGGTATCATAGGATCATATCAATTTAAATAATACAAAACATCAAAGGATGTTATCCTATATAAAAAATTCCTTTAAAATATATAAAAATTATTTATTGAGAAGAATACCATATTCATTTTGAAATCACTTATTAAAATTCTAAAAATTTCCAAAATATCAAGGAAAATATTTCATTGAAAAGAACCATGTAAAATTTTAAATGAGTCTTCATAATAAATAATATTCATGATGAAGAGAAAATCACACATGTGGTATATGTTTAAAAAATATTAGGTTCACACCTTTTATAAAAAGTACCTCATTTGTAAAATGGAAAGAAAATTATATTTGAAACTTTTTATAGAAAGTCAAAAATGGTTGAAGAAACATTTAATCAATAATTGGACAATAGTAAAAGAATTCGTGAAAAACATTTAAGAAAAATATGGACATGAAATATAGAAACACATACTTTTCATTAATAAATATTGTATCTTATTAGATGAATATTCAATACATAACATTATGGTCCATCCTAGAATCATATAGGATTTAGTTTAATTGGAAACATAGATACAAAAAAAACTTATAGCTGGTTCAAATCCCACTAATATCTTCCTAAATATCACCCTTCTTAGATATATCATACATAAACTTTTCTTCATAACCTTGGGAAAGGAAACATAAGAAATGGTGAACTCAAATGATTAGTAATGGTAAACAAAGGATATATCAATGATCACTTAACCATAATATGAGAATATGGTTATGAGGACATGAGATTAATATTTTAATATTATAAATTTCATATCATAGATTAAAATCATAATTCATAGTATAAATAATAAAAGTTAATAAGATATGTGTCATAAATGAATCAAGTAACATGATCCATGAGAGCATAACATAATCATAAAACATAAGTTTGTGTGATAAACATAAGCATATAAAATCATTTCGTTAGTCGAGGAACACTTTTGAGACTATCATAGTGGATTGGTTTCACACGCCATTCAATCATATCCTTAGTCAAAGATCACTTCCAAAAATATTTTGTTGGATTTTTTTTACTCCAAATTCCATCATATCTATTGTCAAGGTTTACTCCCAATGCTATCAAAGTAGACAGAGACCCTTGCTGATCCGGTTTCACTCTCAATTAAGTACCTTATTATATCATGAGATATCAATATTTACCCAATACATTGGAGGAATATATAATTCTGAGCCCACCCATAAAAAATTTAAATTCATACATATTTGTTCCATAATATCATGAAACACTCATCATATCTTAACAAGTGAATAGGAAATGGGTTTTACAAAAATTTCAACATTTCATCATAAAAAACCCTGGAAAATAACTGTATTTCTTAAAAATCATGTAGTTATAAAAAATCACAAGAAATAATAAGGATGGTATAATCAGATAATATCCCTAGTAACATTATCATATTTCATCTAAAATGAAAATTTTCTTCAAAAGGAAACTCAGAACATTTTTAGGGGAAAATACCCTTTTCACGTTGAAATCAATTTTTTAAAATTTTGAAATTTCCAGATATTAAAAAAATGTTTTATTTGAATGGTACCATGGAAATATTTACACAAATAGTCAAATAATTGAGTTTTAATGATATTATAAAAATATATTTAAGCAATGTTGGATAAAATTAATATTCCATTCACATTTTTAGAAAAATATCAAAAGTACCTCTTTTAGAAAATAGAAAACATATTCATTTTAAAACATTTTTTAAAAATTAATTGATGGTTAAAAATTAATTTATATAATCATAGGTAAATATTAAAAACCATTATTCAAAAGTTTTTCTAAAAACATTTACAAGGAAGAAAATGGATTTTTGACCAATGATAGAAATAAAATTGGTTTTCCTTAAAAATATTCTTTCAATATATTGCATACCTAGAGAAAAGAGAATTAAATGAAAACATGTAATATATAGTAATAAATTTATTAGAGAAACAATTCATGGGTTTACAGAGAGGTTTATCATAAAATTTCATCATTGAAAACTTAATCATAAAAAATACCTATAAAAAATGGGATTATAACATAAATCCCTTACCTCCGGTTTGACTTTCTTAGAAATTGATTTAAAATATTTTATATAAATTTAATTTTATTTAATTATATACAGAAATAATTTATATACTTATAATATAATATATTTCCCACTTATAACTATTCAACACCCATTTATTGATAATTCATTATTAAAATCCTCATTTTCAAGTGTTAACCGTTTTATTTTTCATGAGAATTTCAGTTCATTGGTTCTGGTTACTATACTTTGATCATGGATAAATAATCAATAGAACTTTAATAATAATATAGATATAATATATATTCATTATATTTTTATATATAGAGTCATCCATTAAATATATATATGTAAAATTGAATTACACCATTCATAGAGACGGTAGGTCATAAAAACGCATGAACACTATTTTCACTTTCTGAAGAATGAAATGATATAAAGTTAGATAATAATTAACCATTATAAAATTATTATTATATCATATATATCATATATCTTTTCCTTAAATCTATCCTTTTTATTATCCATGTAAATTGGATATGAAAAATGAATAACATCGCTTCGTGGAGGTGGAAGTCTCTACATACGCACATGCAATGTTACTGTTTTATCATGAATGGAAAGGTGAGAAGATAGATATTATATTACAATTAAATAAGAATAATTATGTTATAAATTAATATATAAAATTTAAACACTTCATAATAACCATCCATGAAATATGGTGACGAAAAATGAGTCATAATGCAACATGGTGGCAATAGTCAACACACACACACGAGCGATCATTTCACTTCACATTCCAAGAAAAATGAGTTGAATAATAGTGGTTGAAAAATTGTAAAATCATTTTAGTAAATTAAGGGTACATAATTAACTATTTTATGATAAAAATAACATATTTTTATGAGTGATAAATTCAAATAAATTGAAATATATTTGGTAATATTATTATCTCCCCTTCAGTTGGCCTCCTTTAAATCATTTCCTAACAAACCTTGGAATGTTTTTTAAGAAGGCCAGCACCTCTACTTCCTGGATATGGAAGTAAAGAAGAAAATTGGGAATGTTTTGGGTGAGATATATTATTTATTGTTGTTTAAATATGAGATTTCATTTGTGTTATTTTATAAGTTGGAGAGAGGACATGCTTGAAATTTCTTAAAGGATTAAAATATAATAATTTTTAATGTAGCTTATTAGAATTTTCAATTCATCCAGATAACTTTAACTTAGCTGAGAAGTCTTGTTTTGAAAAATAATATTTATGTGGTCTAATATTTCTATTCATTATTCATAGTAGAAAATATAAAGATCCATTTATATTACCATTTATTTCAGTAAATGTTGTAACACCCCAAGCATTCACGGTACGTTTCCCTTTGAATAATGTAATAGCTTGCATTGTACGCAACTTCGAGATTCTAACAGACCACGATCAATCAGACTAGCCATTATCAATAGTAATACCCACTTTTTTAAATATTATAAATTATATCATTCAAAATGGACTTCATTTTTGGATTCGGAATATCAAAATTATCTTAGGGTGAATTTTAGGTATTTTTTCTGAAAACATTCAATTTTTTATGAATAGTGACAAAAACTGAGTTATTTTTTAAAACCAACTTTTTATTTAATTAATTATTTGTTTTATTTATAATTAATTTAGGTAGAAATAGATACATAAAACCTATATATTTTTCATTGTAATTCATTGGAGTTATTTTATAATGAGTTCAGATATATAAAAAGTGTATTGAACTTTTTACCGTCTTTTACAGGCCTCCTAGGAAAATTTTCAAATTTGTATAAAACATAATTTTACCACTTATGTGGTTTGAATTTAAAAAATATTAGATAAAAGGTTTATATCAGTAATTTAAATGTTCTTCAATAAGATGAAATTAAATGTTTTGTGAATAGTAACTTTTTACTTTTATTTACCACGCTTAAAAGTAAATAGGGTAATTAAGGGTAAAAATGATATTATTATTACCCTATCACATGTCCTAATTAAATTGGATAAGTTTAATACTTCCAAATACAACTTTGGGAATTAAATATGATCTCTTAGGTCCACGTGTATTAGATTAAGACATTTACTAATATTTTATTTAAAGAAGAGCTAAAAGGGTTAAAATCAAAGTTTAATAACTAAACCATTTAAAATATAGGGTTAAACATAATATAAATTCGACTATAAATATTCACTATAAAGATAAAAATATTTCCTAAATGATTTTATTTTACTAATAATTTTTATACATTAAATAATTAAATTTATTTATGACACAATGATGATGCAGTAATTACCTTATTAATGAATGATTAAAATAATTGATGTTATAAATATTCCAATAAATCTAATTTGAGACTTTTAATGAGTTAAAATAATTTTATAGGTTAATATGACATGTTATAGTTGATTAATGGAATTTTTTTCGAATTAATAATGCTGTTATAAATTCATAAAAAACAAAATACCAAATAGAGTCAAAATTGACATAAAATAGTTTTTAAAACAAATATTATATTATTAACTAATATTCTATTCCTAAAAATCTATGATTCGTCCAAAGAGATTATATAATATTATATATTTCATTAATGAAATACTTGGGGTTTTCTTGGAAGTTTATAGTATGTTTATTAACCATATAATATAAAAATACAAAAATACATGGTAAAAGTCAAACTATATAACTATGAGTTAAATCTAAAAGATATGGTTAATATAGTGACCCAAACCTGTCTAAAACCTATTGGTTTAGTGGTTTTATACCCATACCCACCATATCCTTTAAATAATTCATTTTGGAGACATTATAAACAAAAAATGATTTTATTATAATATAATATTTCAATCTTTTTTTAAGGTGCCCCTCACCCCTCTTATAAAAGGGCAGTTCCCCTTCTCTCAAATTCACACCCTCAAAGCCATTTGGATCAGCCAAACCCTACACAATTATCCTCCAAACATTCATCCCTTTATCATAGAGGCCTTAATTTAGTCTTAAAGCCAACCTAGGGAGACCTTTTGATCAAATCAAAAGGAAGAACATGAATAATAGGTAAATTTTTCATCACCTCTTTCAAGTTCTTTTCTTCTTCCAATTCCTCTTTTTTATTGATTCCATTATAAAGAAATAACTCCATTATTTTCTATATACTGTGATGTTATTATAAAAATGTTACAACCATATTCATTATTCTATCTATCCTATAAATGACAATGTCACCATATGTGCGTACGTACGGATTACCATCTCCACGTCGTGGTGTAGTTTTTTATTCAAATACTTCATCATTTTGATTGGTATAATAATGAGTATAAATGATCTAAATAATAAACATAACATGATCATGATTCTATATATATTATATACCATCCACTTATATATTATTTTAATATCAAAATAATGACATTGTCGCTCATTCTTACGTACGGATTACCGTCATCACGAATGCGATGAGATTCATTCCCCATCGTATCCATTCAAGAATAATTTTAATTTTATGATTAAAAATAATGTTTAAAGACTTAATATAATTCTGAATATGTATTGGATACATCCTATCCATAACAAACATTACTTATTTAACAAACCATATAAAGGAAAATGAATCAATTAACACTCAAAATGATGATACTTCTAAAATATCATTAACAAAGAAATATTAGAGGATCATATATGATATCATATTTATGTATATAGTTATTGTATAATTTAATAAAATGATTTAACTATTTTACATGAGTTTAACGTACCCTCTACCAAGGAAAAGTACAAGGTAAGGGTTAATTTCACAATCTCTTTATTATCTGAGGTTGTTTTTACGTAAGTATCTACTAGGATCTCTTTATCATCCACATCCGTGTTTTCTTAAAAAAAGTATTTCAAAATATATTTACTATTTACAAGAAAATAATTTAAAGTAATTTATACCCTTATTTGAGTTTATATGTTTTTAACGTAATATTTCTTTCATTTTCCAAATAAGTTACTATATGACCATTTCGACAAAATTAACGTAAGAATGTTTTTTTAACTTATACGGCGGGTGTGGCTATTTTTCGCCATTATAACATCATCGAATCTTCCCTTATAATCTTATAAGAATATTTTAAAAATAAATTTATTATTTTATAATTATATGACATTTAAATTATTTCCAAATAGAAAGATATGTTTTTCTCAAAAAAGTTTTGATTTCAACTATGTCAGCATCCTTTGATGGATTTTAAGCTTATTTGAAGTTGATTTATTATACAAAAAATCCATATTTTATTGAGATTTTTGTGATATGTTTGATGGTGGATGAGTAATTTTCAAACCATTCATGGTTTATGGATAATGTATTGACATTTATTATGTTAGTTTCAATACGAATGTTTTTTAATGTTTAAACCTTTTCATATGTGGAATGAATTGGACTTTGTAAGTGACGGAGGGACCCCGCTAGTGCTCATCAATGCATAAGTAGGTCTCATGAGACAAACTAGTGTCTTGGAACAAGGTCTTGACAAAATATTATTTGTAGTCTTGGCACAAGGCCTTGACTATGTGGTTATGAAGTCTAACATTATGCATTCCATCATTATGAAAGTAGCAATTGATATTGCATGTGATTATTCGACTAGTAGAATATCCATGTGAATAAGTAAATGGAATTTTTTGATTTTATCGTTCCCATATTATTCTTAATTTAAAGTTTAAAAGGATTTTGTTTTAGTATTATATATTTTCTTAAATTTTTATGCTTATTTATAAAAGTTTCTACTATATTGTAATCCTTACTAAGCATCTGAGCTCACCCCTTTCTATGTTTTATTTTTCCCAGGATGCAAAGAAGTATATTATGACTGGCCTATAGGGATAGTCTAAGGGATATGAGCGTGGCCTATGGGGAATATTTTTTTGTAGTTTTTAATTTTATAATGTAATGTAAAACTTATGAATGTATCTAGTATTTACAAGGCCATTAAACTAATTGGTATTTCGAGACATGATCTTTTGTTATAATGCTAGTGTTATGTAATAATGCACCAACTCTGGGTTACTAGGGTCGGGGTGTTATAGTAGGTATTAGAGGAATTTAAGTACAAACCTTGGAAGCTATATTTAGAAAAAATCGGATTAGATCACATTACCCTAAGATAGACTTTGAGGTTTAGTATAGAAGAACTTCCATGAATTTTGGAAATGTACAGATTTTGTGATCTTTACAAGAAATACATCCCTGTATGGATATGAGCAGGTAGAGGCAGCTCTGGGCCATATGTACCTAGGGGTAAAACCTGAAAACACCACTTTGAGATAGACTCAAATGGTAACTGGTACACGACAAAAGGCCTTGCTGCACTCTTCGTTACGACACTCCCGAGGGATATGATTAGGATAATTCTCATTTTATTTACAAACCATTATGAAGGGTTTATGTGTATATACATCCTCAAATAAAACATGTTTATGATTATGGATTATATGGATAAACTATTCAATTTATGTTAACTTTTTTAGAAGTCTGGAATTATGTATTGTGATTCATAAACTAAGCTAGTGTATGCCATTGTTTAGAAATGGTGACTAGTGGAAGGAATTGAAAATGTATCAATGCACATAATCCATGTATGGATTTACCTCCTACTCAAGATAATTATAGTGGAGATGGTGAGGTAACTGGTGTTGATCATCTTATCACCATACTGGGACAACTCACTAAGGTTATGAATAATAACCTTACCCATATAGAGAACCCTTCTCTATAACATAGAGGATCAATGTTAGACTGCTTCATGAGGAAACAACCACCGACATTAAATGGGAGTACAAATCCATTAGTAGGTGAGCAATGGATAAATTCCTTATAGAAAATATATCACACTTTGAGAGTAGCGAAGTGAAAAAGTTGTCATGGCAGTTTATCACCTCACGGGATATGCATATCAATGGTGGTCAGTGATTAAAAGACAAAGGAAGATGATGAAGTATCAAATATGGAATGGAGGGAGTGTAAAGAGATTTTCTTAGAAAAATAATTTCCTCATGACCATCGAGAAGATATGGAAAGGAAATTTCTGAGTCTAGGGGAAAAGGAGGATGAGAATGTCACAAAGTATGAGGCTAACTTTACAAGGTTAGCAAGGCCTACAATATATTATATACATAACCCAAGGAGAAAGATTAATAGATTATTTGATGGGTTAAAACCATTTATACAGTGAGAATTAGTCTCACAATCCTTTTTATCATAAGAAGATATTGTCACATGCGCTATCAAGAGAGAAAAGGAATTCTCTAATTCTTATGAATTTAAAGCAAAGCAAGAGAAGAAGAGATCTACTGAACATTCTGGAAATGGAAATTATGGGATGAAGGGAAATGTTGAATATCCACCTTGTAGTAAATGTTGGATGAAACACCCTAGTACTTTCCTGAATGGAATGGAAGTATGTAACAAGTGCAGTGAAAAGGCCACCAAGCTTGTGATTGCAAGGGGAAGAAAGAGGCTATCAATGTTGACTGCTACAATTGTAGATAAAGGGGGTATTATGCAAATGAATGTCTTAAGATCCAAGGAATCTTGCCTCAGAAAAGGCCAAGTGATCAAGTCCAAGATTATTCTATCACTACTACTGAGGTTGAAGCTCTGAATGACGTGGGGGAAGGTAATTTTATGGTTTCCTCAAGTTTAGAAAATGCTTTATTTGATTCTGGATCATCTCATTGTTTTATATCTTCCCAGTTTTCTAAGAAAATTAGATATTTTCAATTTGACTTAACAAGGGAGTTTTCAGTCAAAACAACTAAGGGATGTATCATTGCAATAATATTTTGTGAATAAGTTTCCATCATGTCATATAAATGTTCTTTATCTGCTGATTTCATCATCATACCCATTATCTAATTCGATATAATCCTTGGTATGGATTGGCTTTCAGACTATGATTTGAAAATTTATTATAAGTAGAAGGTGGTTATAATTCTCGAAGATTATAAGAAGTAACTTATCTTTAGAGCTGAAACACCACCACATAATTGTTATCTAGATCCACCCCTAGTATCTCAAATAAATTCAATTATTGGAGAGGAAGAGAATGAAATAACTATGGGTGAGGAAAGAAATGTTCAAATAGGGGATATATCTATTGTGCAAGAATATGTAGATGTGTTTCTAGAGGATTTACTTAGACATCCTCCAAAATGAGAAATTGAGTTTTCCATTGTTTTATTTCCTGGTTCAAGGCCCATATCGAAGACCCCTTATTGAATGGCCACTATGGAATTAGTGTAACTAAAGAAAGAACTACAGTAATTGAGTAATAAGGGATTTATTCTCCCTAGTGTTTCTCTATGGAGAGCCCCTGTTCTTTTTGTTAAGAATAATGATGGATCTAGGAGGTTGTGCATTGACTATCGGGCAATCAATGCTATAACAATAAAGAACAAGTATCCCCTACCTCACATTGATGATTTATTCGACCAAATTCTTGGAGCACAATATTTTTCAAAGACTGAGCTTTTCTCTAGATATCATTAGTTGTGTGGAAAAAAGGAATTCATTCTGAAAATAGAATTTTGAACTAGGTAAGGGCATTACAATTTTACAGTAATGCCTTTTGGATTGACTAATGCACCCTCTGTCTTCATGGATCTAATGAATAGAGTTTTCAAGGAATATCTTGATGACTTTGTAGTGGTATTTATTGACAATATATTCGTATACTCCAAAATATATGAAGATCATGAAAATCACTTGTTCATTATTCCAAAGTCTCTTAGAAGAAATGAATTATACGAAAAATTTTGCAAGTGTGAATTCTAGCTTCAAGATATTTATTTTTTCTTGGTCATATTATCTCTAAGGATAGAATCTCTATTGATCCTTCAAAGACCAAGTCAATCGAATAATTCCCAACACTGACAAATATAACTCATGTATGCAGTTTTATTGGTTTAGTAGATTATTATCGAAGTTTCATCCAGAATTTTGCTCGGTTGGATAACCCATTAACCAATCTCACACATAAAGGGGTTAAATTTGTATGTTAAAAAGAGTGTGAATAATGTTTTGAAGAACTGAAAAGAAGATTAGTCAATGTTTCTATCTTTACTCTACCATCGGTGAATGATGGTTTTGTTATTTATAGTGTTGATTCAAAGAAAGGACTTGGTTGTGTCATTATGAAGAATGATAGAGTATTTCCTATGCATCACAATGGCTAAAAATTCATGAAAAAAACTATCCTACTCATGATCTTGAGTTATCAACTATAATATTTTATTTGAAGATATTGAGATATTATCTTTATGGTGAAAAATGTGAGATATATACCGATCACAAGAGTTTGAAATATATTTTATCATAGAAAGAACTCAACATGAGGCTAAGGAGATGGCTTGAACTACTCAAGGATTATGATTTCGCAATACACTACCACCCCGGGAAGGAAAATAAGGAGGAAGATTATTTGAGAATAAAGGATCATGGAGTTTTGAACAAGATGATAGTTCAAAGGGATCCTATTTTCATGGATCTAGTGAAAATAGATATGGGAATAATCATGGAAGGTGAAACATCGACACTTTTTTAAATGGTTGTTAAACCACCTTTAATTGAAAGGATAAAAAGTTCTCAGACTGATGATGAGGAGTTTCAAAAGAAAATTAAAGCTGTGAATGATGGGAGATTGAGTGACTTCATATATGAAGACAGAATTTTGAAATTTGGTAAGAGGATTTGTGTTCCTAACATACCTGGTCTAAAGAGGTAATTTTTGGATGATGCCCATTGCTCCAATTTCCCTATACACCCTATTAACACTAAGTTGTATAGATATTTTAAGGAACATTTTTGGTGGGACAACATAATGAGGGATATTGCTGATTTTGGGTCAAGATGTATGGTTTTTCAACAAGTGAAATATGGAAGGCAACAGCCTGAAGGAGTCATGCAACCTCTTCCCATACATAAGTGGAAATGGGATAATATTATGATAGACTTTGTCATCGGGATACCAAAGACACCTAGAAGGAATGATGCAATATGGGTCATTATTGATCGTCTTACCAAGTCAAGACATTATCTTGTTATAAGAGAAGATTTACCACTTGAACGTTTAGTAATACTGTATATTAATGATTTTTTAAGACTCCATGGTGTACCCCTATCAATTGTTTCTGATCATGATCTCCGTTTTACACCAAGATTCCGGAAAAGTATTCAGAAGGCCCTGGATACTAAACTTCGTTGGAGCATTTCCTTCCCCCCTCAAAACGATGGACAATCAAAATGGAGTATTCAATCCTTATAATACATGTTGATATCTTTCTCACATGACTTTCAAGGTATGTGGGATCAATATTTACCTCTGGTAGAATTTTCCTATAACAATAGCTTCCATTATAGTATTCAGATGGAACCATATGAAGCATTATATGGAAAGAGATGTCCCACACCAACTTGTTGGGATGGTGTTGGTGAAAGAAAACTCGTAGGCCTAGAACATGTTGAGGAAACGATGGAAAAGGTAAAGGTTTTCTAAACCCACATCAAAGAAGCACAATGTAGGAAGAAGATCTATGTCGATAACTGAAGGAAGGATTTGGAATTTTAGGTTGGAGATCATGTTTTCTTGAAGGTATCTCTATGGAAGGGAGTTATACAATTCGTTAATAAGGGTAAACTATGTGCTAGGTACATCGAACCATTTGAAGTTATAGAAGGAATTGGGGTTGTAGCTTACCATTGGTCAATGCCGCCAAGTCTCTCCAAAGTTCACGATGTGTTCCACGTATCATTGTTGAGAAAATACATGCCTGACCAAACGCATGTACTCACCTATGGGGAAATTGAATGGGAACCAAATCTGTCTTATTGTTAATATTCTGTCAAAATTCTTGACACCAGAGAACAAGTGCTGAGAAAATGGATGACTCGTCTGTTAAAAGTTCTATGGAGAAATCATAAGATGGAAAAGGCAATGTGGTAACCCAAGTAAATTATGATGAAAAACCACCCAAATATTTTTATGCATAAATATTCTAGAAATTTTGAGGATGAAATTATTTTAAATAAGGAATAATATAACACCTTAAGCTTCCATGGTATGTTTCCCTTTGAATAATGCAATAGCTTTCTTTGTACGCAACTTTGAGATTCTAACACACCACAACCAATCGAACTAGCTGTTATGAATAGTTATACAACTTTTTGAAATTTTATAAATTTTATCTTTCAAAATGGAATTAATTTTTGGATTCGAAATATCAAAATTAGCTTAGGGTGAATTTATTGTATTTTTCTGAAAACGTTCAACTTTTGATGAATAGTGAAAACACTAAGTTATTTTTTAAACCCGACTTTTTATTTAAATAAAAATTTATTTTATTTAAATTTACTTTAGGTCAAAATAGATAAATAATAAAAATATAAGTTCAATGTAATTCATTGGAGTAATTTTATAATGATTTTAGATATATAAAAATTTTATTGAACTGTTTACCGTCTTTTACCCACCTCCTAGAAGAATTTTAAAATTTGCATAAAACTTAATTTTACCGATTATGTGGATTGAATTTCAAAAATATGAGAGACACGGTTGATATCAATATGTAAAATGTGGTTTAATTAGATGAAAATAATTTTTGGTTAATGGTAACATTTTACTTTTATTTACCGCGATTAAAAGTAAATAGGGTAATTAAGGGTAAAAATGATATTATTATTACCCTAACACATTTCCTAATTCTATTGGATAAGTGTAATTCGACCAAAAACAACTTTAGGAATAAAATATGATTCTTTTGGTCCACTTGGAATAGATTAGGACATTTATAATTATTTTATTTAAAGAAGGGTTAAAAGAGTTAAAATCAAGGTTTAATAACTAAACAATTTTTTATATAGGGATACACACAATATAAATTCTACTATAAATATTCATTAGAAATATAAAAATATTCCCTATATAACGGTATTTTATTTATTATTTTTAGACATTATATAATTAAAATTATTTAGGACACAATGATGATGCAGTAATTACATTATTAATAAAAGATTAATATAATTGATATTATAAATATCTGAATAATTCTAATTTGAGACTTTTAATAAATTAAACTAATTTTATAGGTAAATATTTCATGTTAGGGTTTATTAAATGAAATTTTTTTGAGGTAATAGTGCTGTTATAAATTCATCAAAAACAAAATACCAAATAGTGTCAAAATTGACATAAAAGAGTTTTTAAAACAAATATTATATTATTAATTGATATTTTATTCCTAAAAATATAGGGTTCGTCCAAATGGATTAAATAATGTCATATATGTCATTAATGAAACACTTAGGGTTCTCTTGGAAGTTTATAGTAAGTTTATTAACAATGTAATATAAAAATACAAAGATACATGGTAAATGACAAACTATTTAACTAAGAGTTAAATCTAAAAGATAAGGTCTATATATTGTCAAAAACCTATCTAAAACCTATAGGTTGATTGGTTTTCTACCCATACCCACCATAGCCTTTAAATAATTTATTTTGGTGCCATTTTATGCCCAAAAGTATGTTATTATATAATAATATTTCAATCTTTTTTTAAGGTGCCCCTCACCCCTCTTATAAAAGGGCACTTTCCCTTCTCTCCAATTCACACCTTCAAATCCATTTGGCTCGGCCAACCCCTGCCCAAATATTCTCCTAACTTTCATCCCTTCATCCTAGAGGCATTCATTTAGTCATAAATCCAACCTAATGAGAACTTTTTATCAAATCAAAAGGGACAACCCGAATGAGAGGTAAATATTTCATCACCTCTTTCAAGTTCTTTTCTACTTCCACTTCATCTTTCTTTATTGTTTCCATTATAAAATAATAACTCCAGTATAATTTATATACTGTGATGTTATTATAAAAATTGTACAACCATATTCATTATTCTATCCTTCCTATAAATGAAAAAGTCACTATACGTGCGTACATACGAATTACTGTCTCCACGTCATGGTGGAGTTTGTTATTCAAATACTTCATCATTTGGATGGGTATAATAATGAGTATAAATGATGTAAATAATAAATATAAAAAAATAATGCTTCTGAATATATGATCTACCTTCCAATTATGTATGAATTTAATATCCAAAGAATGATATTGTCTCTCGGGCGTACTTACGGATTACAGTCTCCACGAACGCGATGAGATTCATTCCTCATCATATCTATTCAAGACTAATTATCATTTGATGATTAAAAATAATGTTTAAAGACTTAATATAATTCTGAATTTGAATAATATACATCCTATCTATAACAAACATTACTTACATAACAAAGTATATAAAGGAAAACGAATCGGTTACAACCCGAAATGATGATACTGCCGAAATATCATTAACCAAGAAGTATTAGAAGATCATATATGATATCATATTTATGTATATAGATATTTTATATTTTAATAACAATTATTTAACTGTTATAATGGATGTTAAAATACCCTTGACCAAGGAAAAGTACAAGGTAAGGGTTAATTTTTTAATCTCTTTATTATCTAAGGTTGTTTTTACGTAAGTATCAACTGGGACCTCTTTATCATCCTCATCTGTGTTTTCCTAAAAAATGTATTTCAAAACATTTTTAATATTTACTAGAAAATGGGTTAATGTAATTTATACCCTTATTATACCTTATATGTTTTTAAAGTAATCTATTTGTTGTTTTCGAAACAAGTTACTTGATGACATTTTTGACAAAATTAAGGGAAGAATGTTTTTTTATCTTATACAGTGGGTGCGACTATTTTCCACCCTTATAACATCGTCGAATCTTCCCTTAATAGATTATAATAATATTTTTAAAATAAATGTTTTATTTTATAATTATATGACTTTTAAATTATTTTAAAATAGAATGAGATATTTCTCTAAAAAACATTTTGATTTAATCTATGTCAACATCCTTTGATGGATTTTAAGTTTATTTGATGTTGATTTATTATACAAAACTTCAATATTATATTTAAGGTTTTGTGATATGTTTGAATTTGGATGTGTTATTTCACACCATTCTTGGTTTGTGGATAAATTATTAACATTTCAAATGCTAGTTTTAATACGAATGTTTGTGTTATGTTTAAACCTTTTCATATGAGGAATGAATTAAACTTAGTAAGTGATGGGTGGAGCCTGCTATAGCTCCTCAATGCATCGGTAGGTCTCATGAGGAAAACTAGTGTCTTGGAACAAGGCCTTGACAAAATCTTATTTTTAGTCTTGGAACAAGGCCTTAAATATGTGGTTATGAAGTCGGGAATTATGTATTTCATCATCATGAAAGTGGCTATTGATATTTCATGTGTTTATACAACTAGTAGAATATCCATGTGAATAAGTAAATGGAATTATTTGATGTTATATTTTCCATATTATTATTAATTTCAAGATTAAAATGCTTTTTTTTAGTATTATACATTTACTTAAATGTTTATGATTATTTATTAAAGTCATTGATATATTGTTATCCTTACTAAACATCTGAGCTCACCGCTTTCTATGTTTTATTTTTCCTAGGATGTGAAGAAGTATATTATGACTGACTTGTAGGGATATTATAAGGAATATGAGTGTGGCCTATAGAGACTATGTGGCTGCAATTTTTTATTTTATAATTTAATGTAAGACATATGAATTTATCTAGTATTTACAAGGCTACTAAACTAATCATTCTTTCAGGACATGATCTTTTGTGATCTTTCCAATGTTATGTAATAATGCAACGAATCTGGGTAACTAGGGTGGGGGCATTATAAATGCGAAGCATAGTATGTACTTTATCAGGAGATATACATGGAACACATCATTAACTTGAGATGGATTCATTGGAAGCATCAACTGACTAGCTATAGTCCCTACTTGATTTAAAATATTAAAGGGGAAAGTTAACTAGGGATTAACTTTCTATTATTTCTAAATCTCATAGAAATATTCAATGGTTAAATTCATTGAAATTCCATCCCAATAACATTTAATTATAGATTTTTTATATGAATCTCATTATAAATTTATGTCAACTCTGAGATGCCTTGATGTGTTATTGAATGGAATTGACTTTATGAAAAAATTTCTCAGCTGAAATAGGTCCCAATAGTTTTCTTTCTTGATCTTCATCCCAACATGTTGGCTTTCTACACTTTTTTCCCTAGATGCACTCATAATGATCCATCAGGGTTCTCAATTGAAATATATTGCAGTATGAAAACTAAACTAGATTAAGGTTTTTATCCCAATCACATTTTAAATCTATAGAAAATGTCCACAACATGTCTCCTGGGGTATGAATGTTTCTCTAAAACTGATAATTTTTCTAAGTAAGAAAAGATCTACAAAATGTATATCTAGATTCAGAGCATGCTGAATAATTCACCATAACATCATAGTAAACCTTAGATCTTGATTAGGTATAATAGAAGTTGGTACTCCATGAAATCATAACACTTTATTAATGTATATTCTCTTAATATGATCAAGAGATAAATCTTATTTTCTTGTAATAAAATGTTTTGACTTCCAAAGGTGATTGACTACAACCCAAATAACATTATAGGATTTATATGTTTCAGGGAGTATGAAAATGAAATTCATTGTTATTCTTTCCCATTTACATTCTAGTATGGGTATTGGACGTAAAATCTTATTATACTTATATCTCTAGGCCATAACTTTCTAACATACTAGGCAATAGGATACTTACTCTACAATATCACATTTCATGTTGTCCCTCCAAAAAATTTTATAATATTTTTATATATTTTCATGATTACATGATGAATAGGGAATTATTAACTATAAACATTATCAAATTGTTCCTTTTTCAATTATGATATTTATGGGACAGATATTTGGTTCATTGGCCTCATCATTCCATCACCATCGTGATTTAACTTAGGAACATTTGTATCCTAATGTTATACTTTTAACTCTTCCATTTGTGCCTCTTTAATATTTACTTGGATAGATGGTTGAACAGTCATTTTAGCAAGACAATATTTGTGTTATTCTTTGAATATTTATTGTTCCATCCATTTTAAATCCATAAATATAATATCTTATGTAATCCTAATCATAGATAATTTTTCATGGTATTTTCAAATTTGTTCATCTACTACCTTGTTTCTTCTCCCTAGGTGGTAATGTATTGAGCAGTCATAATCTTTAGTCAATTAAAACCATCATCTCTAGTTAATTTTCAACTATTTCTATGTGAATATATACATAAATATTTTTCGATCCGCATATATGTCATACCATTCACCATAAAGATAATGATTTCATATATTTAATCCAAAGATTACTGATTCCAGCTACAAATCATCAATTGTGTACTTTTTCTCATTTATTTTTAATTAGTGTGGGGAATATGTTATCACTATATCATTATGCATAAGTACACATCTATGAACCTTCCTTGATGCATCACTATATATCACAAACCCTTCATCACTACAGGGTAGTGTGGGAAAAGGTTCATAGACCCACCATCCTTTATGCTCTATGCATTTACCATCACATGCATCTATAAAATACACCATAACCCCCCATCCTAGTCAACTTGGTGAGTGTATTTTAAAATCATGATAAATCTCTCAAAAAACATTTCTAGTATCCATCAGACCGAAGAGAAATATGGATGTTTGTTACCATGCTTTGTCTAGTCCATTGTTCAATAACTTCAACATTTAAAGGATCTACTGATATAAAACCACTTGATATTATATGACCCAAGAATGAAACATTTTGGAGCTCAAATTTAGACTTGGTAAATTTTTTATATAACATATCCATTCTTAGGTTCTTTAGTACAATCTCAATTGATATTCAATCTCTTCCACACTCATGGAATATATAATAATGTATTCTAGAATAACTACCACAAACTGATCAATGTAATACCTAAAGACTCTTTTCATTAGATCCATAAATATATCCTAGGAATTAGTAACTCCAAATGGAATCACTATAAATTTATAATTCCCATACATCATACAAAAAAATGACTTGGGTATATCCTCCTTAACTCTCAATTAAAAATATCTAACTTAAATTTAAATATTATAAATATATTGATATCTACATAATTGATCAAAAAAATATTTGATATGGGGTAGAGGATAGTTTTTGTTGATATTGATAATTTTAATTTCTTGATAATCAATGCAAAGATGCATTGACCCCTCTATATTTCTAATAAAATGAACATTTGTACCCCATTGTGATACACTATGGAGTATGAATCCTTTATAAATATTCTCTTAGATTTGATTCCTCAATTCTCAAAAAGGAATTGGTACCATTTTATATGGATCCTATGTAATATTTCTATCACCATATTAGAGTTATATTGAAAACATAACATTAGGATTTGGAGGAAGACTACAAAATTCATCTATAAAACATCAATAAACTCTCCTTGAATTGGGTATGATTTCAATTGAAAAATTATATTCATGATTTTAAAGGAATGCTAGGAAATTCATCTATAAAATAATCAATAAAATCTCATAAAATTGGCATATAATCAATTTTATCTTTCTCCACACCCATATGAGATAAAAACCATTTTTAATAGTAATCAAGACCCATAAAATGGAATAAATTTCCATCAAAAATTCATATTTATCATCAAACTGATATGAAATAATTTTATTATTCATAATATCAAAAATTACTTTCCTTACTCTTTAATTTATGTTAAATTTATGTAAGGAAATTCAATTAATGAATAAGATAACATCAAATTCAACTAGAGGGAGAATAATGAGATTTTCAGAAACAATGTTACCACAACCTTCAATAATAAAAGAATCATATACTTTACTTTTGATTATCATTCTATTAATATTTTCAATAATAATTAAGCATATAATCATTGGGGGTGACATTTAGTTACCTTTATTAAATTCATCAAATATAAAAAGATTTGGTAGATTCAGAATCAAATAATACTTTAGTAGTTAATGAGTGTATTGTAAGTCTATCATTCACAACTTCGTTATCACACACCACTTCAGCAATAGTGATCACATGAAATTTCCCTTTTTCTATGGGATTAAGAGAAAGTTGATGTTGATAATTTTCATTGACCACTATATTTTATAATTAGTTATCATAATTCACATACTCTTGGAATTTGAATCACAGGAGTGTTTTTTGTTCATTCTGTGTTTATTTATCTCCTCCACTGGGTATCTTCTTCTACCCATCACTTCAGAATTAAATTTTCTAATGACCTTCCTTCCCAAACATAAAAAATTTACCAATTTAATTCGGAAACTATATTACATGATTCTTTCTATGCTTTGATAATAATGAAAATATCATATTCCTCTCTCCATGGTTTCTATAATTTTTCTTGAATTCAATCCTTCTTTTCTCATCAAAATCATGATATTTATGGATAACTATATTCTTCATCCCCACCTTGACAACACATAAAATGATTTATCCATATCTACTGAAGTCCATTATTTCTAACTCACTTTTTAGCCTTAGTTTTAATTCATTAATGACTCAAACAACTTTACTTTCATGTTGGATGATAATATCATAGGTGTACCTTTCAATTCTTGTAATATTTTCCTAATATGTACTAACAGATTCATCATAATTTTACTTTACATCAATGAATTCCTTCACTAGATTCATATGATTAACAATAGATAAGTACTTATTAAAAAATAATCTCTAAATCACATTGAAAATCATAGAGTTTTTATTATTTCCTCATTTTCTTGGTAATATTCGACCATTGATTTTCTTCACCTTCAAAATTATAAATACCCAAAATAACTTTTTCATGTTTTGGAAACAATAGAGTATAAACATAATAGTCTCATACTTTTAATACATAAATATTAAATTTTATTAAATTAATATACAATATATAAAAATTTGATCCATTCTAGAATCACATAGTTTTAATTTCTTTAGAAACAAGGATACAATAACAACTTATTCATAATATATATTCATCACCTCCCACTACAATCTCTATAAGAATCACCCTTCTTAGAAATGTCATACATAAAATGTCTCTTCATAACCTTGGTAAAGAAAAAATAAGAAATCAAGAGACCAAATTCAAAATAAGGGTAAATAAGGGATATATCAATGATAACTTAAGAATAACATGAGTATAAGGGTATGATTATAAGATCCTAACATATTAAAACCATAACTAACATAACATAGATCAAAAACCTAAGTTTTAGAATAAAAAATTGTGTTTCATAATACATTATTTATAAATTAATTAAATAACATGATCCATGAGAGAATAACACTGGTATACTACATAATATCATGGAATACACATAATCATAGAAAATCATTTCCTCATTCACGACTCACACATATGACTATCAGAATGGATTGGGTTTACTCCCCATTCCAACCTATCCTCTATAAAGGTTCACTCACAAAAATATCTTGTTGGATTTTTCTACTCCCCAATATAGTGATATAAAAATAAATGTCACCGTTCACTAAGACGGTAGGCTGCCCATGTGCATGAACGCGATTTTTAATTTTCAATTAATGGGATGAAAGAAAGGTAAATAAAAATTCAACATTATAAAATTATTATTATATAATATATATAATATAAATTTTCATTAAATATATCCTTATTACTATTCATGTAAAAAGGAAATTAAAAACAAATGGCATTACTTCATTGAGGTGGTAGTTAACACGTACGCATGAGCGATGTTATCATTTTCCAACATATAGAGTGGTAAGAAGGTATATATGATTTATAATTTAAAAATAATAATTATTCTATAACTATTATATATAAATTTTAAACCCATTTTAGTAACTATCTTTGAAATATTGTGATGAAAAATTAATTGCATCGCTATGTGGGGGAGGTAGTCCACATATACATAAGTGTGATAATTAAAATTCTCATTAGATGAAAAAGAGTGTCAATAATGGTTATTACAGAATTGTAATAAAATTTTAGTATATTGAAAATGATAAATTTTATATTTAATGATAAATACTACATATTTTGAGGAGTTATAAATATAAATAAATTGAAAAAGATCGGGTAAGATGATTACCTCTCCTTTTTTTGACCACATTTAGATCCATTTTTAATATACCTTGGAATAGCATTTTAAGAATACCTGAACATATAATTCATCGAAAGGTAATTTTAATAGATAATTGGATAATATTTTGTCAAGATATATGCATAAATGTACTTTAAATAAGAGAAAGGATGGGTGCCTTTTATAAGGGGGGAGAAGGCACACTTGAAGTTTCTTAAAATATTAAAATATAATAATTTCATAATCAAGAAAAATGATTAAAAGTGGATCACGGTTTGGAGGTGGGATAGTTTGATTCCTATATATGGAAAGGAAATAGGATTTTGATATGTTTAATTAGAACACTTAACATTATATTTTGGTTTACCTCACCCCCTATTAAAATCATTTTAACCATAACTACATTGACGAATGTTTAATATTTTTACTATTAATTTTGACCATATAATAAAGTGGAATAATGATAAAATTATTTAATTATTATTTCAAATATGGAATCCATTTGATAAAACTAAATTCATATAATTTGAATAATATAATTTAAAATTGAACCCTTAAAACGTGTTGATATTTTTTCTTCTAGAAAATATATTCTCCAAATAATGAAATGTTTTATAAAAAATTATAGAATTAAATTAATTACAATAATATTAATTAGATTATTCATAATACATATGAACAAATTTTACCGTAAAAACTATTTTTATCCAACTTTTTATATTCTATAAATGAAAATACAGTTTTCAATCTAAATATTTATTTTTCACTATTCATTAAAAATTATATCTTTTCAACAAATCTCAAATATTAACACCATGATAATTTTTTCACGGTAATTTCAAAAATTATATTCATTTATCAAAAAAATTTCCTAAAAATTAACAAAATTAAATATATTTTTTCTCATAAAAATTAATAAAAACCATTTTCGAGAAAAATGTTTTTTTTGGAGCATTTAAAATATTTAATAAAATTTGGGTACTTATTTTACAATATATTTGATTTATCTAAAAATTTTATACAAAATTTTAAAAATTTCATTATATTGATTAACTCTTGTAATTTAAGACTTACTTTATAATAGAATATTGTATTATTGTTTATTTAGACTAGATTTTTCATATAACACAAGCTATAAAAGAAAATTAAATTTATCTAAAAAGAAATAAATCATAAAATACCAGAGTGGTACGTGGAATAAATGGATTCCTATCCAAATAGAAAAACAATTTCAGTTTACCTCAACTAATTATTTCATACTTTTGAGTATTTAAGTAGGAAAAAATGAATTGGAAATGTTA
Source organism: Viscum album (assembly GCA_963277665.1). Classification (NCBI taxonomy): domain Eukaryota; kingdom Viridiplantae; phylum Streptophyta; class Magnoliopsida; order Santalales; family Viscaceae; genus Viscum; species Viscum album. The sequence goes on from OY728129.1 coordinate 1,439,228,179, forward strand.
GACCTCTAGAATAAACTATACGATAATAAAATAAATAATATGTGGGAGACATATATCATATAATTTCATCTTCCCATATTTCATCATAAATAATCTCATTAAAAATGGATATTATAATATAAACTCCTTATCGTTTTGATAACTTTTGAATAATAACCCCAATGAAAGAAATAAATTCAACTAAAATTTTAAATACCATAAATATTAAGAGACTCATGATATAAAATTTAAAATAGGTAGTATATAGACCACATGAAATAAATAATTTGTGAATATGAAATATGTCTTACATAAACAAAAGTGATATGTGAAACTCTTACCTCAATTTCGACTTAATTTGTATGTTCTCTAACCTCCTATTTAATAAATTTAAATTTTTTAGAATTATGAAAATAACCATATAAATACATTTAATATCATATCTTATCCAATTATAACATTTAAACACCAATTTGTTAAAAATTATTTTTTAAAATCACTGTATTGGGTGAAAAATGATTCATTTTTTATGAATGTTTTCATTAGGCGGTTCAGGTCCTTAAACTTTGATCATGGTTCCATAAAATCCAAAATGTTAATATTGATTAAATTTTCCTATATATTCATTATATATATTGAGAGAGGCTTCAATTAAATATAGAGGTAGAAAAATGAATTACATCATTCATGGAGATGGTAGTCTATACGTACGCATGAAAGTTGTTTTCATTTTTTAGTGAAAACAAGGAAACGAAGATAAATAAATTTTTACCATTAAAAATCATAATTATATCATTATAATAATATATATTTATAAAATTAATAATTATATTCATCAATATATGAAAATTATGGAAAATGAATTATATCGCCACGTGGAGATGATAGTCCACACACTCACACGAGCAGTACCTTCATTTCCTATTTGATAGAAATGAAAGGAAAAATAGATGTTTAATCATTATAATAAAATATAAGTATATTTATAATATTTTTTTATTATTATATGGTATATAAAAAATCTTTAGTTAATGTTTAAGAAGAAATAAAATTGAAAGATCTTGGTTTATATTTATTCCTATTCTTTGAGAGACTTCCTTTATCTTATAGCTTAAGCAATGAAAGATTGGTTTCAGGAGAAGAAAATGGAATTTAGGAAGAAGGTAAAGAATCTAGGAATTTATTAGGTTAATTATTGTCCAATTTAAAGGAAATAAAATTATGGAATAAGGTAGAACATGAGGTTCCCTTTTATAAGTGTCTTAAAGGACACACGGGGAATTATTTTAAAGATTTAAATAATATAATATCAATTTCTTATGAAAGTGGATCCAAATGTAAATTAATTAGAAGTCAGTATAATATATCATCTTAATATATGCCAAAAATATGAATTAGAAATGTTTATTTATCAATCCTACCATTATCACTTCGTTTAATCCTCTCACACTAGTAAGCGAGTTTTAACCATAATCATGGAATTCTTTTTACTATTTTTACTATTCATTTTTTTAAAAAATAAGAGTGAAATCATTAAAAAAATAATTTATATTCAAAATTTTGATTCAAATTTAATAAATTATATCCTTATAAATGGATGAAATTTATTTTATAGTGAACATGAAAAACACAATGAAAAAACAATTTTTTGACAATTGAATTTTTAAGAATAGAATAGAATTTACATTCATTCCATGACTAGTAAAAACAATATAATGAATGTTAAAATATTTTATTGAATATATAATATATATATTTCATTAAAATAATTAATCAATAGTTATTTATAAAATTTATTATGATAAAATTTCAATTCTCAAATAAAAATTGTTTTCTCAAATCTATCACTTTTTACAGTTAAATTATTATATCTAAATTCCTAGACATCAGATAAATAATGTATAAGTTTTTTTTCAAAAATTGAAAATACATTTCATTAAAGTCACTTTTTAATAATGGGTACTATGATAATGACACATAACAGGTAAGAAACTGAATTTTTTCAAAAAACGGTTCTTTTAATCATTAAATGATTTTATGAAAAATTGAATGATATTTATTAGGAATTAATAAATAAATATGAGATTATGGAAATTTTAATATATTTATTTCATAATTTGGTTACTCATATTTATACTGAAAAACCTGATATCTCAGTTATAAGGCTATTATATATCACTGGTTCAATTAGACTTGTAGTTTCATGTAAAGAAAGTTATCAAATACTTTGTGTTTATTTAAAAATAAGTATATATAAAATATTAGTTTGTTAAATTATACTCCCATTAAAATGAGTTTTTCTCTATAAATTATTTTACTAAGATAAAATATGATTATATATCTTATTCAACACATCTTATGGTTACCCTATAATTTCCATGAATTTATGATTCCTCTTGAGAACTTTTACTTGTTGAGTAGTCTTGTCCCATAGAACTTTATCTCTACAATAAAAAATTTATACGGGTTGTTCTACATATGAAAGATCACAATTTAGTGGTATAGCCTTTTATTTTAGTACATGTTATGGATCAGGTTTCTACTTCCATAGTATAGATAAATAGAACACATCATGTACGTGAGATAGGTTCGCTGGAAGTGCCAAGCGATAAGCTAAAATCCCTAATTGATCAACATAAAATTTGAGATATATCTAATAATTTTCATCATAACTATTATATTGACTCTGAGATATCTTGAGGGGTTTTAGAATGGATCTAATATTATATACTATTTCCTCATCTCTATCAAGTCCCAATAGCTTCATTTATATAACTTTATCTAAGAACGTTGGAGTTATTCACTTCCTTCCATAAATTTCTTCATAAGAATCCATCTGAATACTTCAGTCAAAAGTACAGTTATAATAGAATTTGACAATAGGGAGCTATTGAACCCATCCACCATTAAATTCAGGAGAATTTTACCTCAATATATCCTCTAATGTATAAATGGTATTACTGCATAATTCAAATATATGATGATTATAGGAAATACTAAAAAAAGTTTTATATCCGTAGATTGTTAACGACTTCTCTTTATCATCAAGGTAAACCTAAGATCTCGATTAGATATAATAGAATGTAGTAATCCATAAAACTGTACCACTTAATTAATTTTTATCTAAGAAATATTATCAACATATAAATCATCTATAACGGTAAAGATATGTGTGAACTTCATAAGGTGATCGAATTCCATCTAAATATCACTATATTCATTAGATTTTTTGGAGATTCCAATGTTGAAATCAGTGGTGATTTTTTCCCATATTTATTTTGGTATGGGTAATGGTTGTAACATACCCTTAGAATTATATCCCTCATACTTAACTATATAGCATATAAATAACTATACTACATACTCAGAATTATATCTCTTCATTTTTCCCATATGAAATATTATTTTTTATCTTTATACATACTTTTTACTACCAAGACAAATAGAGAAAGATGAGCTATGGGATTCTTCCAATAGCTTCTTCCAAATGTTTGGTATTAGATAGAAAAATAATTGATTCTTAAACCTTATTATTCTATCATATTTAAGGTTAAACATAAGAAAAATTATCCCCTTATTGTGTATATATATATCTTCTTATGTGCCTCTTTAATCTACACATGGATAGATGGTTTAAAAGTAACTTGAGAAATATAATATTTATCCTCTTAATTTTATATTTCAAAGTCAATTATTTACAAATCCTAAAATATGGATACTTTGTGATCCTATTTATTGATAATCTTGCATGATCCTTTAAATTAAAATCATTATCCACCTTGTTTTTTCTAAAGGGGATAATGTATTGAGAAGTCATAATCCTTGATCAACTTTGACCATCTTCTATGATGTGTATACAACTCTTTATAGGTGAATATCTAGTGTAAACTTTTATGATAAGTATATTTATAACACCTCTATCAATAAAGATAATACCTTCATATCATGAATGACAATATTAATAACTCTAACTATATATCATGAGTTAGATAATTTTTCTCATGAATATTCAATTATTGTGAGCAAAAATATATCACCATATAATTATAAATAAGAAAAAATATCAGCCCCTTTTTTAATAAATCACTATAAATAAAAAATTATTATCCACTATAGGGTAGTGTGACTATAGGTACACTGATATATATTTTCTATAGTCGCATGAAATTTTCTACACATTCAGTAGTACTAAGGAGAATCACTCCCTTCTGAGTTAACATGGGAAGTGCATTAAATAGCTTTGAAAAATTATTTAGAAAAATTTGATAATATCCATCCAATCTAAGAAAACTATGAATATCAGTCACAATGGTTGGTATGGGATAATGTTTAATTACTTACACCTTTTAAGGATCTATTGATATACCCTCACTTGAGAATATATAACCTAAAAATTTAATATTCTATTTCCAAAATTCACACTTGTTAAACATTTAATAAAACATACCCTTCCTTAGGGTCTTTAGTAAAATCCTCTAGTGATCTTCAGGCTCTTCCTTTCTCTTATAATATATAATAATATCATCTATAAATACTACCACAAACTAATCCATGTAATATATAAAAACTCTATTCATTAAATCCACAAAATAGTGGGGGTATATGTAAGATCAAATGGAATCACTATAAATTGATAGTATATGTACCTTGTATGGAATATTTTCTTGGGTATGTATTCACATTCAACCCGCAATTGATAATATCCAAATTAAAGATAAATATTGGAAAAAAATCATATCCTCGAAATTAACTGAAAAAAAATTCATCAATACGATGTTTAGGATACTTATTCTTTATTTTTATCCTCTAACTTTCTGATAATCATTTCATAGTGTGCTGATATATCATTCTTCTTAACAAAAAAAATAGGTTCATCCAATGGTTATACACCTCGCTGAATGAATCCCATATCAATATTATCTTAAAATAGTTTATTCAATTCCTACAACTCAATCAGGGCCATTATATATAGAGTCTTTGAAATATGTGTAACACTAGGTATGAGTTCTATTGAAAAATTAACATCATGATTCGGAGGAATACTAGGAAAATTTTGTTGAAAGACATCAACAAAATCTAATACAATTGGAATATCCTTTATATTCTATTTCTCCATAACCAGCTAAGATAAATATATCCCTTTGAATTAGAATCATGATTATAAAATGGATTTAATTTCCAATAGTGATTTATAATTATCCTCTCATTGGTATACAATTGATACTTACATTTCACATATATTTTTTTTATCTAAACACATTGATCATAATAATTTTATTGATAATTTGTCCATATAATAATTTATTTATTCAACCATGGTAGGATACAATATTTTTTAAAAAATATGAAAATTGGGAAAATTTGATCATTATTTCTACAAATAGAAGGATTTTCACAATGAATTATGATCATAGGATGCTTTGGGTATCAAAATTAATGAATCGAGATTAAATTGAGATTTTGAGGATAGAAATTGGTCACTCATTTCATGAATGTCATTTTAATGACATGAAAACCAAGGGAATTTAAGACATGAACTCACCCCATGTACAAAACTGAGTTCCATAGAAACCCATTCATTTCCCATCGTGAAATCATCATTCACATCATGACTTTTCCCAAATATGACCAGTTTCAATAAATTGACAGGGATTATGAGAGTAAACCTTTACTTTATGAACCAGAATGGATAATTAACTTCGGTATTTAACTAAGTCTCATTAATTAATATAATAATGATTAAATTAATCAAAACATGAGAATACTAATGATCAATAAAGATATTCCTAAACTGATGCTTCTAATGAAAAATCCAGACACCAATGTCGTGGGTGAGTTGTTGCACTGTTGAAGGTTCATCCACTGGTCTTCCTCGGTATTTTCATTATGCATTATTTTTAATTTATCCTTCCATTTTAATCTCTCATAACTAGAATTAGGTGTTAATTACTTCCTTATTATAGGGAAATGTAGACAAATTTATGAAGTCCTTTTGGTTTGTGTTTTCTTATTTTATTCATGTTGGGCTACAACAATATTTAATTTTAATTGTAATATATTTATTTTTCTTAATTCATGGCCATTTTTTATGAATATGAAAAGTACATTTCAATAGAACCACTAATTTCCCTAAATGATTTGAGGACCATTGAATAGTCTAGGGAAATTAGGTGTTAATATAGTATCAATACAATATTTATTTAATAATTTTATAGATTACCTGACCATGGAAAAATGGGTATTTCTGCATTAAAGAGGTGACGTCATGACCATTGGATCTTCCTCATCCTAACTTCAACACTAAATATCAATTAACCAATTTAATTTCTAAATCAAATTTTACCTAAACCCAAAATATACAATACCCAAGAATGCATTTTAATATGATTTCAAAAACAAAACTGATTCTCTCTCTTTTATCTCTTTTTCCAGAACATAATAAAAATTAAATATGTTTTATATCCCCATTTCTACCAAATAAAATCAATTCAATAAAATTGTTTTGTTTTAAATTTATAAAAACCTAATTTCACCCTCTATGGATTAGACCTAAATGATAATTATTACTACATTTTAATTAATTATTAACACTATTAGAGTCTTTTTAAAATTTTTAAATTTAGTTATCCCTATAGGAAACTAACAATGCCCTATAGGTGATCAAATTTATGGAATATCAAATGTGATTTACCTTACATGGAAATTTATATGGTATTTATATAAATAAATCCAATATATGAAAAAAAATATATAAAATTAAATTATTGGAATAATAAAAATATTTTTAAGAATCCCCATCCCAAAAATTTCATTTGGAGAAAAATCATAGACTTGGGGGAGCAATCATCATACCACTAGGATTTTTAACTATTAATTCAACATTTAATCACTGAAGTGGTATTGTAATACCCTTAGAAAATTATTCATATATAAAATAGTGGGTATATTCACAATCAAATAAGATATTAGCAGTTCTATAGTTGGTGGTAAGTTTACCTTTCACCACTTCGTTATCATACCCCATATTGACAATAGTGATCGTATGAGATTTCACAAAGTCTCTGGTATTAAGAGGATTCATACGTCAATCATTATCATTAACCATTAAATTTGGGAACTAGTTTTCATAATTATCATAATCCTTGTATTTCAAACATTGTAGTGTGGGTGGGGTATTATGTGGATATTTCTCTCTATTCACATCAATATATAACTTGTTCTCATCACTTAGTCATTTGATTTCCCTATTAAATTCATTTCTACGCATAATGGATTTATTATTCCCATCAAGAAAAATTTACTCCATTATTCTTTATAGGAGTTTGGAATAAATTAAGTGTCATATTATTCCCTCTAATGTTTTTTTATTATAATTTCTTTTAAATTAAATATTTTTTATTATCAAAAGCATGGAATTAATAGGTGACTCTATTCTCCATTTCTACCTTGAGAGCGCATGAATAATTTTTCCACAACTATTTGAGTCTCCTATATCTATATTCATTTGTAAAATTATAATTAATTCACTAAATAGTCAATCAATTATATTTCCAAGTTCAATGATAATACAATAAGAAAACATCACACTTCTTATAAAATTTGGCTGATTTGTACCAATTTATTCATTATTTTTCTGACTTATCTCATGGAATTCAATTTCAAGTTTTATATAAATAATACGAGGAAAGTATTTTTTAAATAACCATAAAAAATAATACCACTATATAGCGTCAATTTCTTCTTGTTTAATCATGTTCTTAAAAAGGGTTAACTGTTAGTCTAATTTACCTTCTAAATTTTAAACATCCAAAAATAACTTTTTCATGATCCAAACACTATGGAGTGAAAAATATATTTTTAGTTGCACTAATACATTTCTTACAATATATTTGATTAGTAGACCCACTAAAATATGGTTGGTATTGACTCATGAATGACTCAACATAACATGTTCTCTTCTTTTCTAATTTGAAATATTATAATGATTCATATCGTGATAAATTTACATTATCATATAAAAGATATTTTTATTCTATCTTAAATAAAATTTGTTTAATAATGAGAAAATGTTTTGTTTTGTTCATCACATTAAGTGTTAACATGGTTCCTTCATGTTCTAGTCACATATTACAACCGAAAATAAATTTTTGGTCAATAAAAATCATAGTGAGAAACCACATAATTATGAAATTAATTTATAGTATCTCTGAATCATGACACATTCTTTTCATTCTATGAAACCTTATTTTTAACCTTGATCATCCATGGACATAATCTATTCAAATGCACCATAGATGATTATAATGAATTTTTCAATTGAAACCAGAATAACCCCAGGGAGTCTCTATCTATGAACACAATCTTACGATCACTCATCACGAAATAGGGATAATCACGTTAATACCGAATCAACCCCTTTTAAATTCATTTCCCCTTATTTCATCTTTGACACATCTGCATCAAAATTATATTATACAGACAAGGATGTATTTTCTAGGAAAAATACACTTATTTATTTACCATAACTTATGATGTTATCCTATAAATAGGCTTATCCTGTGGGTTCTCACAAAAATTTTCTCATCCTAGTTTCCAAAAATAACTAAACCTTAATCTTATACCAATTGGGGTTACATAAGAATTTTATACATGTATTTTATATCTTATTGGATTAATATTTATTAAATATCAATAAGATAACCATAATAGTTTATAGTCTTTAGAAATTTGGATACATAAACAACAGATACAAAAATTATCTAGATCATCACCAACTATGTTTTTAAACACTATCAAACTTCTTAGATATATCACAGTTAAAACCTTTGTTCCTATCCTGGGGAAAATGAAACCTAATAAAGGGTGATATCATATTCTTAGTAAGTCTAAAAAATGGATATATCAATGATAATTTAAGTATAACCTGAGAATAAGGGTATGAGAACATGATATTAACATTTGAAAACCATAAAAATTAATTCATAGATCATAACTATGATTCAGGGCATAATTATTAGTAGTTCATAAGATATAATTCCTAATGGAATCAAATAACATGAGCAATGAGAGTATAATATTGGCATAATATCATGTCATAAAATAAATGAATAATGTGTGGAAAAATCAGAATCATATAAATGTTATGTCATTTTTACACAAAAATATATTAATTATATATTAAGTATGGTATAACCATAAATTTACATATTTTTTTCTTGTAATAACATCTAGTCAGCCCTCTTTTTGGGCTAGGTATAGCCTCTCGTGTACCCTATTTTTGGGTTTGGAATAACCTACCATTTTCACTTTAATCTCATAAAACATTAATCTTTACCCAATTTATTGGATGGATATAATGGAACAACATTTATTATAATAAAAATATATTTATATATATTCCATAGTATCATGAAAACATTTATCATTCATCATATCTTAACCTGTGGAAAATAAAACATGTTTTATTAATATTTCCTCATATTAATAATTAACCATCAATATAAATAATAATGACAGTTTCTTTGGATCATATCCATATTTAATCATAATTAACATCAAAGGATATATTAATATATGAAAATTTCCTTTAATTGATCACTCAAACAATTCTTGGGAAAATACCCTTTTAATTTTGAAATCATTTATTTAAAATCTAAAAATTTCTTACATGTTATGGAAAAATATTATTTGAAAATAAAAATGGAAAATTATACTTGGATATTAAAATTAAATATCAATTATGGTGATAAGGAAATATGTTTTTGCGGTATACATTAAAATAAATATTCTATTCACACATTTGGTAAAAAGTACCTCATTTAGAAACTAACAAGAAAATCACTATTAAAAAATTTTATTAAATTTGAAACGTGGGTAAAATTTTATTTTAAAAATAATTATAAATTATGAAAAACATTATTTAAAACATTTTAAATAATATCTATATGTGGATGAAAAATATTCTTAACCGAAGAGAAAAAAAATGTCAGTTTTCCTAAAAAAATCTTTCAAACTTTTGAGTTCATAGGGTGAGAAAAATGAAATCAAAGAAATTTAATTTTTATAAATAAATAAATGAGAATAAAATATTAAATATTTTTGAGATATGTATTATATGACATCATCATTATAAATTTTATCATAAACTATCGTTCTAAAAATGATATTGTAACATTAAAACTTATCACTTTGGTAACTTTTGAATCATAACCACCATGATTCAAATACCATCATAAAAAAATTTAAACAGAATTAATATTAATATATTAATTATATAACATATAAAAATGGAATTATGTATACAACATGAATGAACCAAGTGTTTTATATGGGAGAGGTTGTAATTATTCAAATGTGATATGAGAAACCCTTACATCAAGTCTAACTTTCTTTATAAGTGTTATAACATCATGTATAATAAATATTAATTTTTTATAATTCTATAAAAAAACATATAAATACTTATAATATCATATATTTTCCACTTATAAAATTTCATAACCTTTTTATTAATAATTATTTATTAAAATCTCTGTTTTTCAGTGATAACTGTTTTGTTTTTCTTGAATGTTTTTGTTCTATAGTTTTGGACCTTGTACTTTGATCATTGATACATCAACCCTAGATGTTTAATCATGATATAAATATAATATATATTCATTATATACATATTTATATCTTTAAATCAATGGTATTAATAGAAAAATTAATTACATCATCCGTAGAGATAGTAGTCCGTACATACACATAAGCGTTGTTTTCATTTTTTAATGAAAAAAATAAAAGAAATATAAATAGTTTTTTATCATTAAATAATCATAATTGTACCATAAATATCAAATATATTTATTAAATCCATAATTATATCCATCATGTTATGCGGAGATAGAAAATTAATCATATCACTCTGTGGAGGCGGTTGTCCACACATACATATGAGTGATACTTTCATTTCCCATTTGATGGAAAGAAGGTGTAAAATGGTTGTTATGTAAACATTATAAAATTTCATTATAATTATAGTATTTTATTAATTTTGATATAATAGATACAATATTTTTGTATAATTTTTAACAAAAAATAAAATTTAAAGAGATCGGTGAAGATTTATACCTTTTTTTTGTGAGACCTTCTTTGGATTTCACCTTGAACATTGAAATATTGGTCTTTAGAGAAAAACATGGAATCTAGGATGAGGGGATGAAGATGTAAATTTATTAGGATATATATTCTCTAATATATGTGGATAAAAAAATCAATATTAGAGTATATAATGAGATATTTTATAATTTATGGAGAGGATACAGAGAAAATTACTTAAACTGGTTAAATAATATAATTTATCTTTCAAATGAAAGTTGATCCAAATGGAAAAAAATTAAAATTTAGTATAAGATAGATATAAAATATATCCATATAGTAATAAATGAATATTTTATTTTTAAATATTACACTAATCTCTTGGTTTAATCCCCCCACCCCATGTTAAACTGTTTTAACCTTAACTGTGGTATGGAATTTGTACTATTTTTACTATTAATTATGACAAAAATGAGAGTGAAATCATTAAAAAAATTTGGAAATTATGATTAAATATATGGATAACATTTATAAAATTCAATTCTTTTAAATGTAAAAAAATCATTCGAAAATAAACATACAAAATGAAATAAAAACAATTTTTTGACAAATGCATTTTTAAGCATAAAATAGAATTTACATTCCTTAATTTCGTAGTAAAATGTATCAAATGAATGTAAAAATATTTTTTTGAATATTTAATCTGTATATTTCATTAAACCATTAATAAATAAAGATTTATTTTATGTATTATAATCAAAACATATTTCCAACAAAAAAATTGATTTTCCAAAAAATTACAATTTTTACCTATAAATGATTATATACAAATTCCAATCCATTTTATAAATAATGTATTGATTTCCATTCATACATTAATAATAAATTTAAATAAAATAACTTTTTAATTGTAGTCCATAAATTCTCTTAGATAATAACACATTACATTTATAAAATACTTTTCTTTAAAAAAAATGTCTTTTAATAATTAAATTATTTTATTAAAAAATTAATAATTATTTATTAGGAATATAGAAAAAAATTAAATTTATGAAAAAAATTATAAATATAATTCATAATGTGTTTAATTTTATTAAAACTTCCCAATCCAATGTCTATGTTTTAAACATATATTATATCATTGGTTCATTCATACATGGGGTTGTGTATAAAGAATGTTATCAATTAATTCATGTTTATTTTGAAAAAAAATACATAAAAAATCTTTGGGTGTTGCAATTTCGATATATTGATGCAAATTTTATTGAAGATCACTAGAATTATATACTAATTTGCTACACACTGTATCTTCTATCTATTTTTTGGTGATGGTCGTGGAATGAAATCAGAATGATCTCGCATTCAAATCTAAACATTGTTGCAATCAGCTTTCTGACGTTGAAATATATTTCAAAAAACTATTGAATCTTATCTGGAATATTAATCAATTAAAATGATCCTTTGGGTTGATATTATGGATTTTCATTGGCTTCATGGTATACCTCTATAACATCATAGTCAATCCTGTGAAAACCAAGGCAATCCAAAACATGGAATATCATAGAAATATAAAAGAGTTTAGAGGGATTAGAAAATTCAGTTCCTACATCATATTATTCATAGAGAACCTCAAAGGAAGTGTTTGACCCTTTACCAAACTCAAAAATAATGGATTCACCTACCAGTAGGAAGAAAATAATCAAGAACATTTCAAAAATATCAAGTAATAACTTCCATTCCCATTGGTATTAATGTAACATGTCGTAAAAAACACTTATTATATATATGTAATCTTTAGAGTGATCATTTCATGATTTTATAAAAAATAAGAATTATTTTGGAAAGTAAAATGGTATCTACTACATCAACAAAATTATGATTGATATTTAAACTCAGTACTCTAATATTGATAATAGTTATATTTCATTAATCTTTGAAATTCAATAGTAGAGACGACACCTACTGTATCATGTGGTCAAACTAGTATATCGTACTATCCCACTCAAATACATCCTCAATCATTCAATGTTAATTGGAAAACTAGAATTGTGTATTTTAATTTTGTAGTAGTTTGATAGTCAATTCATACTATAAAAGGAAATCAAATAGAAGGCATTAAAATATAATATTATAGCACATCATACCTAGAAAATTATTCCGTTAGATATAGAATTTCTCTATAATGAGGTTTTATACATTCATAAGGCCCCTCAAACATGGGAGGTATATTTTTATTTTTTATTTTATTAATCAAAGTAGAATGAGGATGAAAACCCCAAAACACAATAGAGTTAACATAGGAATTGTACTTACTTCTCTAGAAAACGATATTCTTCCCTACTCTTTCAAATTTTATAGAGGTTTATCTGATAATAATGTGGGTTATCATGCTATCATTATAGGATTTTAATTGGATTTATGGTCTCCAATTTCATTATTAATTTCCAAGGTTGATTTAGATTTGGTAATCAAGTAATTTAATAGGAAATATGCTATTGAGAAGGAGGAACTAATCCCCTTCCTCAATTTCATAAAAGGGTTGATTTAATAATTCACATTTTATCCAAGACTATTACATATATCATGTTTTCAAACTGAACTTGTAGATTCAGTTTCTAATTTGGCCACAATTCGTGATAAATCTATACTCGGAAGAAACTCTCATCTGCATTGCACACCATAGAGTGGTGTCACCATTCATTGATAGCGATGCTTAATAGATCATTATGATTGACACCACTCATATATAAGGTAGTTTAGTAAACTCGCTAAATAATGTCATCATGGGATGAATTTCCTCAACATGGGACTATCTATAAATAATAGTTTCTTCCATCAGACCAAAAAAAGGAAAAAAATTGAAATGGGTAGTAAACATCATACATTACATCGTCCAGAATTATTATAAAGTCATCTATAAAATTGAATTTCTTTAATTCATCTTCATATGTATTGAATTAGGAGTAGCACTTTTTGTTATTAAATAAGTACAAATTGGTTCCTATGGTACTCATCAATCTGGTCCTAAGATCACTCGTAATAACAAAAAGATTGGATACTTTTGGAAATCAATAAAGCAGTTTTGTATAGAATTCACTTGAAACTTTAATGATTTCTTGATACATGATAATATAATATATCAAACTCCCTAGTTTCTTCATACCATTAAATATTATTGTTCATTTTCTATCTAGTAAATAGATTTCATGGGTTCATATCCCCTCGCAATATCCAGGTAGTTTGTGTATATTCGTACTTCCACCGACATATTTTCTAAGTGGTTCAAGGCTATATCCCTCAAGGAAGTGATGATGAAAGAAATCCCCAACTTCATGAAGATTAATATCATTATCAGATTTGGTTTCCCTCTAACAATACTAATAAAAAATGGAACTAACTTTTATTCTTTCAAGTTGAAAAGGCTATATCCAGAATATCAAATTTATTCTAACCACTCATCTAACTATCATGTAGTAGAAAATGGATAGATAGAGGATTTCAATAAGACTCTACATAATATACACTAGAAGATGGTGGATAAAGAAAATAATTCATATCTTTGTAGTCTATTAAACGATTTACGGGATTATTGTACAATAACTTGTATTCCTACACAAGTGACCCCATATTTCCTTTTGTATTGGAAAGATACAGTACTAATCATTGAGGTTTAACTTCCCACACTTTTTATATCCCTCTATAAGTAGCTTTATAAATATGAACATACTCTAAAATTTACTTATTATTCAGAATGAATTGATAATAATATGTTGTGTACCTTTCACAACTTATAGTTTCATCGTGGCATAGTTTCATGATATTTCAGTAAGAATATACACCTTCATTAATTCATCTAGGGAGTCCTTTTATTATTTATAAAAAAATTGATTATACATCGGAATAAGACTCCAAATATTGAACCTAATTTTTAATTACCTTATATCATACACAAGTTTTACTCTAATAAGGCTTACTCCATTTTCAAAATTGATGGATAATATATCACTCCGGCCACCAGTTCTAGGTTTTGTAAAAATTAGTTTTTATAAAATTCACATAAACTTAGATCCTCATGTTTTATTGATTTAAAAAAATATGAAAACATCCTCATCTTATGAAGTTAAACTAAATGTTAATTTTCATGACCACATGATGCGAAACACTATTTCATATGTTCATATTTACAAGAAATTTAATATTACAACATAACATCCTAGCTATAAGATGTAAAACTACATGATGAATTCTAGACTATGAATTCCAAATCACATCGAATGTAGTAAATATACCCCTGTCATATACCCACATTTTATATTAGTAATCCGACAAATGAAACTTTTTTCATAATAATAATGGATTATGTGGGATTAGAGGTCTTAGTTGATCACCCCACTTAGCATGATAAAGGGAACCATGAAAAACATATAAGAATCATATAGTACACCCTGTATAACATTAAACTAATTAGAGTGACCTATTGACTATCGATTAATTCTCTTATACAAGATCCAAATATTTGTGTGAGTCCTTGGTTCATAATTTTTCTATTACTAAGGATATCAATACCCCATTTTAATGCCTTTGATCTCGACATATGTGAGAAATGTTTTTTTAAAGAACTACATGTGGCTTGATTCCTGATTATTTCAAGATACATAGTGATGGTTAGATCATTTATCCTAGGCCCACCAATAAATAAATAAAAATTAACCTCTCCCAATTTAAGTTGTCAATCTACACATTCATTCTCTATTGATCCCTTATGGATTCAACAATCATGGATATACTGGTTGACCCTAACATCATAGTTCACTTGACCGATGATAGAAAATTCTCATTTACCTTTTTATGAGATTGATCTATGTGGGGAATTTCGTTCCAAAATCAATGTGTATGTTGAGTTCTATTACCTCAGGATAATTAGAAATTCATGTATATACAATAATAGGTCCATTCATGAATTAAAATAAAAAAACTATATTTATCTTAGTGTTTGAGACTTTCTGGAAATATTTTTTTCTCGATCACACTAAACAAAAGTGATGTCTGGTTTTCTTCCCCTGTACTAGAAATTGATCTATATAGAAAATTCCTCACAAGAATATTTCATGGATTGATAAAAATGATATATCCTGTGTATAAATCAGTTTCTGTAGATACCTCAAGTATAGATTCATTCTTGAAATATATTACTAAAAATTCACCATATCCTATGTAAAATCTAGATCCCCACATGATCCTTCATTAAGGTATTCTTCATCAAAAAACCATGCCCAAAAAAGTCATCACATATACAAATTCTTGACCTACATATGGAATAAAATTCCAAAGGAACATGTGGCTTGATTCCTACCTTGATAGGATATGTAGTGACACCTCGATCCTTTATCCAAGGCTTGGTTTTAAAACCCATCAATCAAGATTCCCCGCTCCCTTATGTATGAGTTTGAACTACCTAACAACTTTCAATGATGATATGTTTGTTAATATTTACCAAGGGACAATAGAAAACAAAAAAACATCATATTGTTGGAGTTCTCTTATCCTTATGTGGTCCTTACGAATGATTTTTTACACTATGATAATATGAGAACTATGTCTGGTTTGATTCATGTACTCATATGACACATAGTGATGGATTGAACAGTAATCCTTGGCCCAATCATGAATCCAAATCAAAACCTCCACTTTCTCAGAGTATTTATAGCCCTCCATTCATATCATGTTTCCTTTATCCTATTAATCACTTATAAAAATCCATATCTTTTTGTGCATGATCTAGATCTATGAAAGCCACCATATAAATTTCCTCAACTTATGAACTTAAAATACATGGAACCTTTAGTCCTTATCATATAATGTTTAACTAAATGCAATATGGTCCACCCAACATGTCTGTGAAATACTAAGGTCATCCTCTTAAATGTGGCCTAATTTCCCTATATTAGTGTCAGATCTATCTATAAAATCCTGATGTAGGATTTTTACTCTAAACAAGTATGAGATTTAAATTTCATTTTATCAATGTTATATCTTAATTCCAAGAGTTTTCATTATGATATAAGAACTATGTGTGGCTTGATTCCTAACCTCTATGGATATATATTTATTTCTGAATCATGTATTTGATACCTAGATATTAGTCATCATCTATTAATATCACTTCATTGGGAATCATAACAACAAAATTATAGAAAGATCTAGTCTATTTTTTTTTACAACCCTTCATGATTTGAAGGTCTAAGATTACCATAAATATTCATGGTTATCAATAAAGAGCATATTAAACTCCAAGGGACACCTCTTCATGACAATGGATATTATTCCCCTAATATGGATCAATATAAGTGCCCCTGATATGACATGTCAATCAAAGGCATTTTCATCCTAATGAAAAAAATCATCTGATCTATATATGCCTCCAAATCATTGCAATAGAACCCATAATTTGAATTTGATCCATTATCATCATGTTAAAACTACCACTTCTTCTGAGATAATAACCATAATCTATAATTTATGACGCCATCATGACCCCATTCAATGGGTGTTAGGATATTCTTAGTTTTAATCCCCATTTGGGTTTCCATCCTGACCCCCATGGTCTACATATCACGACCTTAAATAGTAGTCACCCCCTTTGAGATATTCTATAGTGAAATTGGACTACCTATTAACATCTAGTATTTCCTAGATTATTCCTTATAAACTATATTTATTATTTTTCAATGTTGTATAACATTAAACTCAAATCTTTTTGGTCAAAGATATATCACTTTAAAATTATATCCTACATTAGTACTAACTATAAGACCCTCAAATTCAAGTGAAAAAAATTAAAAAATTATCTGGATAAAAATATGGAAAAGGATACCAAAAAAGAAGTTAATTGTTTTCTCATTAATCCTTTCACTTTTTTTGTTTGGAAAAATTCAGTGTATAGGTAGAAAAGGCACATATGTTCTTAGTCTCATCAAATGTTCCTAAAAATTGATCCATACTCATGGGGCCCATTGGTTTAGAAAAATGTTAGAGTGGTGATGTACAAAATCCCATTACCTTTACAGTGTGTTTTATGCCTGGTGGACTAAAATATTTAGCACCATAACCCCTCTTAAATATTCACTATTATAAAAACCTACATCATTTTATAAGGTTTTGAATCTTAATAAATCTTTTTAATTATAGGTAATCAGAGTATTCAACTTAAAAGGATACATATGCATTACTATGAAAAATATTCTTTTGATATGGATATACTTACGCTCCCTTGATATTCCCTATCAACCAGAGAAATATTCATCCTAAGGGGAGGATCTTGTAGTTCCCATACGCAGAGACACCATTATTTTGGATCTCATCTTTTGAATATTTTTTTTATAATCCCTAAAATATGTGTATTGTCTCCTCACTCTTGATTAAAGCTTTAGGATTTATGATTTAACTAATCAATCATCCAACCAGTTGAGTGAATTCATTACCCTTGACATTACGCACCTGTGCTATGTGCTCATCATTAGAGCATAGATTAGATATCTCATCCCTGAACCTTCAAAATAGTCTCCATCGCATGACCCTAAATATCATGACCCAACAGTTTGAGATTCAAAATTATAAATTTAATCCCCCCTTAAATGGTTTATTTGTAGGACCAAAATATTAATGAATATGCTCAATTACAAGAGAGGGTGGATTTTTAGATTAAAAACATCAATTTTTAACCATAAGGAAAACTATTTTTTACAATGTCATACAAGGTAAATTCATAAACCCTAAAATAGTTCTATAAGACAAACTTACTAGGCTCTAAAAATGTAGTTCCAGAAATGAAACTTAAGGAAAGATTACTTAAGTAAAATATTCTACCTTAATGTGTATATAATATTACTTATCAGAGTACATAAAATAATATGAAAGTATAAGAAGGTTATATTTTCTTCCTTTTTTAAAATACAGTGGACATAAACTTGAAACAAAACAAGTAACATGTATGAAATCTTTTAACCCAAATAGAAGGGTATCCAACAACCTTGGATAAAGGTTCCTTGATTTATACATTCAAGAAAGTCCGTCTTACCCACACCAGCGTAATCCATTGATAAGAAAATCAGAATCTTCCTTGATATCCTTGCAAGACCTTCAGATTTAAGGTAGTCTGCACCTCTACCTTCCTATCCCTAGAAGCCCTTTAACTTTAAGGTAGTCGACACCTCTATCTTATTATCCCCAGAAGCCATTGATTTTACTCAGCGACAATCAGAGTCGCACGAAGCAATCTGAACAAGATGCTCAGAACCACACAAAGCATGAGAGTCTCTCTCTCTAGAAATTACTTCAGTATCAAGAAATCTCTAGAGTGATAGAACTTATGTTGATCTCGTTCTAATGAGCTCTTATTTATAGGAATTTCTCCAACAGTCAGCTCCCTCCTCTAAAAGTCATATTTTCCTTGAATCTCAGAGAGACCTATACACGTGTCACTCAAAAAAAGGGTAGTTAGAAATATATTGTATGACATCATTTCATAACAAGTGTAATTAAAATGATGTTTCTTAATCAAATATATTTTTCAGAGTATAAGGAAAAACTAAAATTCGAAATCTAAGAAAATAATCTTTCATAGTATATAACACATGGATATTTGGATTCTGTTTTACAATGAATTCAGAATCCGAATTCTATAGATTTGGGAGTTTGAATTCCAATGAATTCCGAATCATAATTCTGAGGAATTGAGAGTCTGAATTCGAAGGAATTAAGAGTCAGAATTCTGAGGAATTCGATGTCTGAATTCTGAGGAATTCGGAGTTTGAATTCTGAGGAATTCAGAGTCTGAATTCTAAGGAATATAGAGTCTGAATTATAATGAATAAGGAGTCTGAATTTTGAAGAATTCAGAGTCTAAATTTTTGAGGAATTCAGAGTTTGAATTCTGAGGAATTTGGAGTCTAAATTCCAAGGAATTCTGAGTCTGAATTCTGAGGAATTTGGATTCTGAATTTTAGAGAATTCAGAATCATAAAACAGAATACCCTATATCCAAGCAATTATAAGATTATGAGGTTTTAGAAATGAATATGAATTTTAGACATAGAAATAAAAAGAGTTTTATTTAGAGAGATTATAAAATGAGATAATGAAAATAAAGGTAAGGAAAAAAATTTCCTTAGAGAATAGAAATTTTCCTTATGAAAATAATCCTGAGGGAAAAACAGTTTTCCTTAACATAAAGTGTTTGTGATTTTCAAAACAAAGAGGAATTGAAAAGTCAAAAGGAAATATTATTGACTCAACAATATCCCCCTTTTTGGAAAGCACAAACATCCTTACGAAAAAGAATATAAGGACTAAAAATTTGTCTTTATTAACTTAAAATAAAAACTTGTCTCCGTTTTATGACAACCCTAATCTTTATTTCACACTTAATAATGATTTATTACATAAACTCTTCACTTGATACAGCATGTAAGATCGAGAGGTCTAGTGTCTTTGGGTCATAGTAACATTACATAATAACTTAAAACATAAAACACACAACATCTTTATTGAAAACTTCCTTTATATAATCATGAAATTCCCTTGTACTTATCATTGCTTGGGATAACTTGAGGACATACATGTAAAAAGTGTGAGCTATAAAGCCCAGTAATGGATTAACCAAGGCATAACATGAAGAATAAAATACATGTAAGGAAATATCCATATCAATGGATCATAAAAAACATGAACATAAAGGCATGAAATAGCATGATTATCATAACATGGAAATGTGGCAATAACACTTAACATGGAATTAGCATGAGCCAATGCTCATTGCACATAGAGCATGAGTAAACCCTCATTGCACTTGAATTTTCATGAGTAAATAATAATTTCACTTGAAATAGCATGAGTAAATTTTCATAGCACTTGATGTATCATGATACTAATCTTTACCCAATGCATTGGAGTGCTATCAGGGCGCACCCTTCTTAAACATTTCATTTCATGCATCTGTGTTCCACATGGATCATACAACATGGAATCACTAAAGATCATCATTTATTCCGTGATAAATGGATGTGGAATTAATACTTGAAACTTTATGATCAATAATTAAATGTCCAAAAAGTTAAATACCCTTGATAGATAAATGGGCATGGTATTCATGACACAATGGCATTGGCTTGGAAAATCGCGGTGCAATTTCAACAGCATAACGACGTGACATAAGAATTCATTAAAATAGTTTATGAGAGATAAAGGGGAGTCTAATCATATGTACATGAAATTTAAATTAAAGGGGTTATATAGATTCATGTCCTGACATATGTAATGGAATTTTAGATTCATAACACAAAAGAATTGCTTGAATGTAAATGAGGAGAGAGAAATTACTTACATAATTTCGGTATAGTAATGGGTGTACATGGGAGGAATTGGTGAGAGAGAAAGGTATATCTCATCATTGAGGCATAAATAAGTCAGTATGGGGGAGGTGAGAAACTATACCCCAACATTTACAATTGAAAATAAAAGGGAATAACAATATTAAGAAACATGGATAAAATAAGAAAGAAAGGAATCCCTTACTTGGAAGTGTGATACCAAAGGCTTGGGTGAGGCTTGAGAGAGGATTCTCGAGATATTGGGGAGACTTGGGAGGATTCTAAAGAGAGGACGGTATAGGTTGGATGAAATCAAAAGGCTTTGCGTGAAGAAGAAGTGGGATCTTGGGTGGGATTATATAGGAAAGGAGAGGGAATTCTTTATTATTTAGGTTTGGGACACGACACCTTAAACTCATCAAAACCACAAACCACCCAATGATTTTCGCATATGGTTTTTTCCAAAGGGGAGTAGAAAACAGTATTTTATACGGTAAATTTCAAAAGTTCTTAAAAAAATAGGGTTGATTATGTGGAGGTGAGTCACACCCTCAAGGAAATCAATTTAAAAGGCTAATTTTTTTTATCAATCTTGGAGGGTCCGCTAAGGCTTTGTAAAATAAATCAAACAAACCTAAAATCACATTATATTAATGGTAAAACAAATATTTGTCGAAAATATTTTTTATATTATTTTATCATATCACAATTGGTTCATTATGATTTCATAAAATACATTATATATTTAAACGGTATTTAGTGTTTTCCCAAATGTTTGACAGTCTCAGAAAATTATGAAAATTCACTGTTGGATAATTTCGATGTCTTGATTACAAAAATAATATTAATTTTATCCGCATAATTTTCTAAATATGTCAATTTTCACTTTTAAAATAAAAACTGACATTTATAAAAAATTCATGGGTTTTGAAAAAAACAGCTTTCAAACCATAATAAAAATTACAATTGTATTATACGATCATTTATAATTAAAAAAAGAAATTTAATAATAAAAATATTTTATTAGAATATTATTTAATTCAAAATCCATTAATTTATAAAAAAAAATATTCTTTAGTTGAATATTAAATAAAAATTCTATTTGTTCTTTAAAAACTATTTACAAATTAACAGTAATAAAATGATTTTATACTCTTTATTATATAAAAAAACAATACACATAAACATATTTCTAAGGTCTTGTAACATAACCCCTTATAACACCCTCATAAGACTAAAGGGTAGGGTGTGCGATAGTGACAAACTCTTAGGGTAGCTCGGATAACATCGCTCAGGTGGTAATTTAACGCCCCGAACCCAGAAGGCCAGAGCAAGTGCATTATTTCAATACAATTTCATGATTACAAGGAATCCAGTCTCGAAGTACCGATCAATTTAGTAGTCTTGGAAAATATATTACATACATGAACATTACATTACACGTTCAAACATAAAATATAATATAAACAATCCATTGATAAATCCATTATTCCACAAGCTTAACCCTACATATCAAACATAATACACTTCTTGGAATCCTATGAAAAAAATATAATAAAGGGGTGAGCTCAGGTGCTTAGTAAGGGTAAATAATTTAGCGGAATCTATAAACATTTAAAGAAAGATGTGTAATAAAAACAACTCCCTTTTAAACCTAAAATTGAACATAATATGGAGAAAATAAATTAAACATTACCTTATGAACATTCACAAGGATATTCTACTAGTCGAATAATCATATGTAATAATTAATTTCTTAATGAGGGAATGCCTAATGTCGAACATCATTACCACAAAGTCAAGGCCTCGTGTGAAGAATAAAAATAAAAGTTTTCTCAAGGCCATGCGTCAAGACACTAGTTTGTCTCATGATACCTACCAATGCATCAAGGGGCTATAGTGGGACCCACCTATCACATAATAAGTCCACTTCATTCCTCATATGAAAATTTTGAAACATAACATAAACATTCATTTTAAAACTAGCATACGAAATGCCAATACTTCAACCATAAACGATGAAGGTTATAAAAATAGCACATCCATAATCAAACATATCATAACTCATTTGATACAACATGGATGATTTTATAATAATAAATCAACCTTAATAAATAATAATATCCAATAAATAATGTTGACATAGTTGAAAATGATCAGTAAAACTTTTTGAGATAAATATCCCTTTATGTGAAATCATTTAAAAAACACACATTTATAAAGTACGTCATTTAAAATAGATTTCTGAATCAAAGTGTCCCATACCACTTTGAAACTTTTGAATGGAATTAAAATTTTTAAACAATCATTTCCCTATAAATAAATCATTAAAACCATTTGGAAAACATGGACATTAATGAGAATGATTTTGAAGAATAAATATTTAAAACATTTAAAATGATTTTTTAGTTAAAAAGTAACTGAAAAGAATCATTTTGAAATTTCTTTTATGAAACATGGACATGGATAATAAATATGTCCCATAAAATAATTACATGTAAACAATCTCGGAAAATAATGAGATTTAGGAATTAACCATTACCTTGCACTTTCCTTTGGTCGAGGGTATATTTATCCTCTTGTATAATGACCATAGTATGTTATTAAATTATACCAGAACCATATTCATGTTTATTATATCATACATTCTTCATTTGTTACTCTGTACTACCCATTTAATAATTATTTTCTGGTAAAATTAACATTTCGGGTAATAATCGCTTTAATTATCGTATGTGTTTTAACATGTTATTATTGATCGTATCATTAGATCATTATATTAATAAATCCATAATATAAAACATGATTTATATATAATATTTTTTTAGAAATAAAATATGTATAATATATAGATATATGAAATGGAAAACATCATTTATGGAGATGGTAGGTCTTATGTACGCATAAACATTGTTTTCGTTTTCATATCGTATTGAACGGATGTAAGTGAATAAGATATATGTAAGTATATATATATATAATATAATTATTATGTCATATATTACTTACTTATTAATAATATATATTTTTATAATCATCGTTGAATGGTGAACCTGGAAATGAATCACATCGCGTCGTGGAGACGGTAAGTCGTACGTACACACGAGCGACGATATCATTTTCTTAATGATTAAAAGGCATGGAATTGGATGTTATATTAATTTTATAGAGAAATTATCATGTTATTTTTATTATTTATATACATATTTCTCATCATTATATCCATCCAAATTACATAGTGTTGAATAAAAAATTACACCACGACATGGAGATGGTAAAACGTATGTACACATGCATGGTGACATTATCATTCATAGGATTGATTGATTAATGAGTATGGTTGTACAATATTTAAAATAACATCACTGTATGTATAAATTAATGGATTTATTATTTTCATAAGGAAATAACAAATAAAGATAAAGTGGAAGAAGAAAAGAACTTTGAAAGAGGTGATAAAATAATTACCTCTTCTTTGGGTGTTTCCTTTTGATTGGAACAAAAGGGCTCCATAGGTTCAATTTCTGCTCAATTAAAGGCCTCTAAATTAAAGTGAGAAACGTTGGGAGTATATTTGGGTAGGGTTTGGCCGAGCCAAATGGCTTTGGAGGTGTGATTTTAAAAGAAGGGGAAGTACCCTTTTATAAGAGAGCTGAGGGTCACTTTAGGAAAATTTTGATATATTATTTTATTATAAAATCATTTTCGTTTTGAAATGGGCCCAAATTTTTTTATTTCTAAGATAAGGTAGTTGTGGGTCAAAAAACCCTCATCCAATAGGTTTTATACAAGTTTAGTTCACCATATTAACCTTATCTATTATATTTAATCCTTAGTTAAATAGTTTATATTTTACCATGTCCTCTTGTATTATTATAATAAATGGTTAATAAAAAACTATAAAAAGACAATAGAACCCCAAGTGGTTCATTATTGATATATATAACCTTATCTAAGACATTTAGAGGAACCTCATATTTTTAGAAATATTATATCAATTAATAATATAGTATTTGTTTTAAAACCTTATTTATGTCAATTTTGACACTATTTGGTATTTTGTTTTTGTTAAAGTCAAAAAAACTTTATCACATCAAAAAAATGATTTAATAAACCCTAAAATGTCATATTAACCAAAAAAAATCGTGTAAGTAATCAAAATCCTCAATTTCCATTTAAATTTATATTTATAATATCAATTATTTTAATCATTTATTGATAAAGTAATTATTGCATAATCATTGTGTTATAAATAAATTTAATTATTTTATCTATAAAAATTATAAATAAAAGATCATTATGTAGTTAATATTTTTATCTTTATAAATAATATTTATAGTTGAATTTATCTTATGTATTATCCTATATTAAAAATGTTTTTGTTATTAAACTTTGAATTTAAAACTTTTAACTCTTATTTAAGAAAAATAATAATAAATTTCCTAATCAAATACAAGTGGAAAAAAAGGATAATATTTTATTCCTAAGGTTGTTTTTGGCCTAAATACAATTATTCAATAGAATTAGAACATGTTTTAGGGTAATTATAATATCATTGTTACCTTTAATTACCCTATTTAATTTTAACTGTGGTAAATAAAAGTCAAAAGTTACAATTTACCAAGAATTATTTTCATCTTATTGAACCACATTATACTTTATAATGTAAACTGTGTCTTCCAAATTTTTGTAATTCAATTCACAGAAGCGGTAAAATTAGTTTTTATGCAAATTTTCAAATGTGCCTATAAGGTGGGTAAAAGACGTTAAAATGTTCAATAACATTTTATACATCTAATTTTATTATAAAATGAATCCAATGAATTACATTGAACTTATATAGGTATTATCTATATATTTTTACATAAAATAAATTTAAATAAACTAAATAGTTATTTAAATAAAAAATCGGTTTTAAAAAATAATGTATTGCTTATCAGTATTCGTCAAAAATTGAAAGTTTTTAGAAAAATACCAAAAATTTACCCTAAGATAGTTTTGATATTACAAATTAGAAAATGAATTCTATTTGACCAAATTTAAAACATATAAGATTAATTAATTAATTTAAATCTAATTCATGTTATTAAAACCAAAAAGTGGGTTTTTAAAAAGTAAAAACTATCAAAAGATTGACATGTATTTATGTCAAATTTAAATGTGAAATTACTTATAATGACATAAATTGTATTAAATGATAAAATTTAATCTAATTATACTTTATAATAATTAAAATTCATAATTTAACACTCTAAATTATTTCGATTAAAAATGTTGTTTTCAATTAAAATTTAGTATTTTTCACTATTATTCAAAATAAGAAAGTTATCAAAAAAGTACCAAAAATTTATCCAAACTAAATTTTTATGTCCTTCTTCTAAAGAAGAATTTAATTTCATTTAATTTAATATATAAAAGTATCAAATATTGGTTTTGAAAAGGGCTCACCATTAAAAGGCGGTAAAATTTGATTTATTTAAAAATAATTATTTTATCTGAAAAAAATTAATTTGTTCTTATATTTTGTCAAAGAAACACATAATATGGATTCCAAAATTATATGTAGTATATAAAATTAAAAATTCAGTAAATATTATTCATAACCGCCTTTTGAACGGCTAGTTTGGTAAGTCATGGTGTGCTCGAACTCGATGTTGCGTGTAGCACAAGTTATTGAATTACTTTGAAGAGATAATGTACTATGAATTATTGGGGTGTTACATTATCCCCTTCTACAATAAATTGCATCCTCACAATTTGAAATTTTTCATTGAAAATAAAAGGTTAAAAAGAGAAAAATACCTTTATGGAAAACCAACATCGAAAATTGGATTAATAAAATTTAGTCTTAATAAGATTAAAAGGGAAATAAAAAAGTCACCACCAAATTATGATCTTGATTAAGAGAACAATGGTGGAAATTAGAGACACATAATTGTAGGGAAAACATAAATATTTTGAGGGATTGATTTTGGTCATAAATAAAAAACATGTGTAAAATTGAGGGCCTCAAAGCCATCAATCTATTATAATTTAGAATATCATCATTTCAAAAAAAACAAATGGTAATAAAATAACATATTTTGGGTTTTAAGATCCCTTAACTAGTGTTTATGAATTAATTTATTTATATAATAAGAGGAGAAAAATATAGATGACAATTATAGTTTCATCCTTCCTCTAATTCCTACAACAAACTCATCTTTCACTCCAATAGATAATATAATTAAAAAAATATTCTATTTATCCTAATAGTATAGGGTTACAAAAAAATGAATTTACAATTTATCTGTCATAATATTTAAAAAAAACTACATTATACAATCCAGGATATCACGTAGGCCAGTGGTAGGTGATGCACCCTTGTCACCCATCCGTTGCGGGTTCATGTCTTGCGACCTTGCCGGACGCGACGGGTTGTCACCCGACCTCCAGGTTGTCCTTTTTATAACAATACAAAAATAATATTAAGAAGTTATTTAACCTTAAAGATAGTATCCAATGTCAAACATAATCTATTCCAACCTTTAGACTTATCCAAAATACTTCTTTCCATGCACACAACCCAAAATTTATAAGGAAGGTAAACACAATGAAGATCTTTTTTCCCCATAATAACATGTGAATACCTTCATCGTGTATTATTTTAAAACATGGTAACACCCTTAATTACCATAAAACCTTATTGATTACATTTATTATCCCTTATTCCTTATAGTATACTAGATATACTCCTTATATCCAAAATGTTGTAAACTCCAACAATAATGGAATGTACAAACAATTAATTAGTTTCAAAGTAATCAAGAATATCGTATATAATTTATCCAAATCAATCATATATTATTCCAAAATAACTACCTCAGTATCAGAACCATATTAAGGTTTATCTTTCCTTCAACCATGTATTTTCCTAAAAGTTTATCTTTCTATTGAGTCCCTTTTCTTAAAACCATATAATCTCAAATCCTCAATGAAATAGTACTACAACACAATAGTTATTTATTTCAATAGTTCATATAACCAGTATGTCACTGATACCACACTCAAATGAAATGATTCTTTAATAAAAAAATAAGAACACTAGTTATTCCTCTTCATTTGTGGTAGTATCATAACATTATTATTATCCAATATCATCATTTTGGGCACACTCTATTGATTTCTACATTGATTCACGTAGTGTTCTAACTTCTTTTAGATGAAGCATTGTACATTTGAAACATTTTTCTTTCCCTTGAAATCACATAATTTGTGTCCTTTTTATCCACACTTATAACAAATTCCCATTCTATTCAAGCATTTACCAAGGGGACTCTTTTCATAGTTCTCACATATGGGAAAATCCTTCTTTCCCCTCTTCCCTTTATCTATCTTTCTCTCTACCATCCTTTTCTTCTCCTTCTTCCCTTCAAAACCATAGGACTCAGAGATTTATTTACTTATCTTATTAACACAAGATAATATTTTTTAATATTTTGATAATATATGGAAGACTATTTCCCTTCTAAATGTTGGCTTAATACCATGAAATATGTGATCCTTATTACTCTTTGGATCATGCGTATTTCTGGAGTTCTCATTCCTTCTACTCATCACCATTTCTAAATAATGCCACACACTAGGTTAGTTTATGAATCTAAATTCATAATTACAAACTTTTAAAATACCTAACATAAATTGAAACGATTATGCATATAATCTATAATCTAAAAAAATGTTTTCTTTGAGGAAGTATTTACCCCTAAATACTTCATAATATCTTGTAAAGAAAATATGAATTGTCCTAAGAATATCCCTTGGGAGCGGCGTAACCAAGAGTGTAGTAAGACCCATTTGTCGTGTACCAATATACCCTGAGTCAAGCCTGAAACTCCTTTTTCAGAGTTTTCACTCCTAGTTACATCTGTGCCAGAGCTTCCTCTACCTACTCGTATCCAGATAGAGATTTATTTCTTGGAAAATACACAAAATTTCAACAATACTAATATTCTAAGAAATTATTCTATACTAATCCCCAAATTCTATCATAGGGTAATGTTTTCTAATCAAATTTGTTTCTAAATCATGGTTCCAATGATTTTACTAAAATTCTTATGATACCAAATACAATTCCCCAAACCAAGAATCCCGGATACGGTGCATTATTTTAATACATTGGCATGATTAAAAGGAATAAAGTATCGAAGGACCGATCAGTTTAGTAGTCTTTAAAAATAGATTACATGCATGAAAGTTACATTACACATTCAAACATAAAACAAAACATAAATAATTCATTGATAAATCCATTATTCCCCTATCTTAACCCTACATGTCAAACATAATACACTTTTGGAATCGTGGGAAAACAAAACATAAGATAGGGTGAGCTCAGTTGGTTAGTATGGGTAAATAATTTAACGGAATCTATAATCTTTTAAGTCAATATGTGTAATAAAAAAACATCCTTTTAAAAATATACTTGAAAATAATATGGATAAAATAAATCAAAAATTACTATATGAACATCCACATGGATATTCTAATAGTCGAATAATGATATGTAATAATTAATTTCTTAGTGAGGGAATGCCTAATGTGGGACATCATTACCACATAATCAAGGCCTCATACCAAGACTACAAATAACAATTTTGTCAATTCCATGTTCCAAGACACTAGTTTGTCTCATGAGACCAACCAATGCATCGAGGGGATATAGCGGGCCCCACCAATCACTTTCTGATTCCACTACCTTCCTTATATGAAAATGTTGAAACGTAATATAAACATTTGTATTAAAACTAGCATACGAACTGTCAATACTTAAACCATAAACCATGAAGGGTATAAAAATAGCACATCCATAGTCAAACATATCATAACTCATTTGATATAATATAGAATATTGTATTATAATAAATCAACCTCAATCAAGAATAATATCCAGTAAGGAATGTTGACATAGTATAAAATGATCAGTAAAACTTTTTGAGAGAAATATCCATTTTTGTGAAATCATTTTAAAGACACACATTTATAGAGGAATTCATTGAAAATAGATTTTCGAATCAAAGTGTCCCATAACACTTTGAAACTTCTTAAAGGAATTAACATTTTAAAACAATCATGTCCATATAAATAAATCCTTAAAATAATTTTAAAAACATTGGCATTAATGAGAATGATTTAGAAGAATAAATATTTAAAACATTTAAAATGCGGTTTTAGTTAAATAGTACCTTAAAAGAAACATTTTGAAATTTCTTTTATGAAACATGTAAATGGATAATAAATATGTCCCAGAAAATACTTACCCATAAACAATCTCGTATAATAATGTGATTGAAGAATTTACCCTTACCATGCACTTTCTTTTGGTCGAGGGTAAGTTTAACCTCCCGTATAATAACCATAGTATGTTAAGAAACTATTCCAGAATCATATTCGTATTTATTATATCATACATGATTAATTTATGACTTTATACTACCCATTTAATAATGAATTTCATGTTAAATTAACGTTTCGGGTAAAAATCATTTTCTTTATCGTACGTGTTTTAACTTAATATTCTTGATCATATCATTATATCAGGATTTAAATACTTATAGAATATAAAATTTGATTTATATATAATATTTATTTATAATATAAATATTTATAATATATATATATATATATATGAAATGGAAACCACTGTTTATGGACACGGTAGGCCGTATGTACGCATAAACATTGTTTCCGTTTTCATATCGTATTGAACGGAAGTAAGTGAATAAGATATATGTAAGTACATACGTATATATATATATATATATCTAGTAGCATTATTATTTCATATATTACATACTTATTAATAATATATATTTTATAATCATTGTTGAATGATGAACCTTGAAATGAATATCATCGTATCGTGGGGACGATAAGCTGTATGTACACACGAGCGACGATATCATTTCTTTAATGATTAAAAGGTGTGAAATTTGATGGTATATTAATTTTATAGAGATATTAGCATGTTATTTTCATTATTTATATAAAAATTCTCATCATTATATCCATCTGAATAATATAGTGTTGAATAACTAATTACAACATGGCGTGGAGATGGTAAGTCGTACGTACGCATGCATGGTGACATTATCATTCATATGATAGATAGAATAATGAGTATCTATGTTCCATATTTATAATGACATCACATAATGTATAAGTTACTAGATTAATTATTTTTGTATGGAAATAACAAACAATGAGAAATTGGAAAAACAAAAGAACTTTGAAAGAGGTGATAAAATAATTACCTCTTTTTTTGGTGTTTCCTTTTGATTTGAACAAAGGGCTCCTTGGGTTGGATTTCTACTCAAGGGAAGGCCTCCGGGTTGAGGTGAGGGATTTTTGGGGGAGATTTTGGCAAGTCTTGGATGATCCAAATGGCCTTGGATGTGTGATTTTAAGATAAGGTGATGTACTCTTTTATGAGAGAGGTGAGGGTCACTTTAGGAAAAGTTTTAAATATTATTTTATTAAAAACTAATTTTCAGTTTATAATGGATCCAAATTAATTTATTTAGATGATAAGGTGTGGATGGATCAAAAACCTCTCAACCGATAGGTTTTAGATAGGTTTAGGTCACCATATTAACCTTATCTTTTAGATTTAACCCTTAAAGAGTTTTACTTTTACCATGTCCTCTTGTATTATTATAATAAATGGTTAATAAACTTACTATAAAAAGCCAAAAAAATACCAGGTGGTTCATTATTAATATATAAAACCTTATCCAAGTCCTTTTTCTGAACCTCATATTTTTATAAATATTTTATCAATTAATAATATAGTATTTGTTTTAAAAACTCATTTATGTAAATTTTGACAATATTTGGTATTTTGTTTTTGTTAAAGTCATAACAACTTTATCACTTTAAAAAAAATATTTAATCAACCCTAACATGTCAAATTAACCTAGAAAATTCTTGGATGTCATCGAAAGCCTCAATTTACAATTATTTATATATTTAAAATATCAATTATTTTAATCTTTCACTAATGATGTAATTACTGAATCATCATTGTGTCATAAATTAATTTAATTATTTAATATCAAAAAATTATAAATAAAATAAAATTATGTATGAAATATTTATTATCTTTATAATTAATATTTATAGTCGAATTTACTATATGTATAACCCTATATTAAAAATGGTTTAGTTATTAAACTTGGAATTTTAAACTTTTAACTCTTTTTTAAGTAAATAATAATAAATGTCCTGATTTAATCCAAGTGGACCAAAAGGATCATCTTTTATTCCTAAGGTTTTTTTTCTCGAAATACAATAATCTAATAGAATTAGGACTTGTTATAGGGCTATTATAATATCATTTTTACCTTTAATTACCCTATTTACTTTTAACCGTGGTTAATAAAAGTCCAAAGTTACTATTCACCAAAAATTATTTTCATCTTATTGAACCACATTTTACATACTGATGTCAACCGTGTATCTCAGATTTTTTAAATACAATTCACCGAAGTAGTAAAATTACATTTTATGCAAATTTGCAAATGTGCCTAGAAGGTGGGTAAAAGACGTTAAAAAGTTCAATAAAATATTATACATCTAATTTTATTATAAAATTACTCCTAAAAAATACATTGAACTTATATAGGAATTGTATATCTATTTTTACTTAAAATAAATTTAAATAAAATAAATAATTATTTAAATAAAAAGTCGGTTTTAAACAATAACACAATGTTTTTCACTATTCATCCAAAATTGAAAGTTTTTTGAAAAATACCAAAAATTCACCAAAAGCTAATTTTGATATTCTGAATTCAAAAATAAATTATATTATAAAAAATTAAAAACATATAATATTCATTAACTAATTTAAAACTAATTACCGTTGTCAAAACCAAAAAGCAGGTTTTTAAAAAGTAAAAACAATCAAAAGATAGACATGTGTTTATGTCTAATTTAAAACTAAAATTACTTATAATGACATTCATTGTTTTAAATGATAAAAATTTAATTTAATTACACTTATGAACCATTAAAATTCATAACTTAACAATATAAATTACTTCAATTAAAAATTATGTTTTCAATTAAAATTATGTATTTTCACTATTCATTGAAATATGAAAGTTATTAGAAAAGTACAAAAAAATTATCCAAAATAAATTTTTATGTGTCGATTCTAAATAATAATTTAATTTCATTAAATTTAATATATAAAATTTTCAAATATTGGGTTTGAAAAGTTTTATCCATTAAAAGGTGGTAAAATTACATTTTTTGAAAATTACTTCTTTTATCTAAAAAAAATAATTTGTTTTTATATTATTTAAAAGAAACACATAATTTGGATTCTAAAATTATATGAAGTATATAAAATTTAAAATTAAGTTAATATTATTCATAAATTCTTTTTGAATGGCTAGTTTGGTAGGTTGTGGTGCACTCGAACTCTGTGTTGCGTGTAGCACAATATATTGAGTTACTTTGAAAATATAATTTAATATGAAATCTTGGGGTGTAGTAGGTAATCTCTATCAACATACACTTCTCCTGTAGGTGGTTCTGTTTGATCTTAACATGTTGAATCTTGGATTGGGCATGGTCTTGGTCCTAAGTGAAACTCAATGACGCAACCTCCTTTCTGAGCTCTAACAAATGGGCTTCGTAAGGGGAAAGTCCACTGGATGAGTCTATCACTTCCTTTTTCTGAGTAATTGGATTTTTTAATGCCCTATATTTATTTTAATCATGTGATCATTGTTCAACGGAAATATTAAAAATTGTCACAATTATTAACGGTATTTTGAAAATTCAAAATCATAAAACCAAAGTAGTGCATTTGTTATATAACTATTTCACGTAATAATACATTTAATTAGATCAAGATAATTTCTATTATTGAAAGTTTGGGTCATTAAAATATTCCCCCCCGTAATAAATTTCATCCTAGAAATTTCCTTTTCCCATACTAAAATAGATGTGGGTAACTCTGCTTCATTACTTCCTCTGATTCCCATGTCACTTCTTAAAACTTGTGGTTTCGCCACAACACCTTGACGAAGGGCATTGTCTTATTTCATAGAACTTTTTCTCTACAATCTAAAATATTCACTAGTTGTTCCTCATAATAAATATCATCCTATAATTGTAATAACCTTAACGAGAGTACATGTGAAGGGCCTGGTATGTACTTTCTTAAGAGGGATACCTTAAAGACGTCTTGTACTTTGGACATGGTGGGTGGAAGTGCTAGTCGATAGGCCACAACCCCGAAACGATCAAGAATCTTGAACGGGACGATGTAGCTAGGACTTAACATCCCTTTCATTCCAAAACCTCATGACCTTATTCCATGATGATATACGTATAAATACCATGTCACCAGGTTTGAACTCAAGGTCTCATCGATGGTTATCTACATAACTTTTCTATCGACTTTGGGATTCCATGATATGCTACTGAATTATATTTACCTTATCCACCATTTCTTTGACCATTTTAGTTCCTAGTAGATTACACTCACTGACTTCATCCCAACAAGCTAGTTTTCTCCACCTTTTCCCATAAAGGGCATCATATGGTGCCATTCAGATGCTAGAGTGGAATTTGTTATTATAAGAGAATTCAATGAGTGGAAGAGTTGGTCCCATCATAAATTGTAGTTTTATTCGATGGATCCATAGATATCCCATTTCCTATGATGATATGACCCCAAAATGACACCTCCTTCAACCATAACTCACACTTCCTATAATTTTCATAGATATTCTCCTTTTGCAAGGTCTCTAGTATATTTCTAAGATGCTTCTCATGATACCCCTTGGTTTGGCAGCATATTATAATATCATATATAAATACTACCAAAAATTTATCTAGGTAATATCGAAAAACTCTATTCATGAAGTCCATGAATATTTCTAGACCATTAGTGGTTCTGAAAGTCATTAATATGAATTCATAGTGCTTGTATCTTGTATAAAAAGTTGTCTTGGGGATATCCTCCTTTTTCACCCTTACATGGTAATATCCCGACTACAAATGTACCTTGGATAAGTATTGTGCTCCACATAGCTGATCGAACTAGTCATAAATTTCTGGCAGAGGAAACTTGTTCTTTATCATGATTTTTTTGAGCTCATGATAATCAATGCCAAGGCGCATTGACCCATCCTTCTTCTTGATAAAGAGGACTGGTGCACCCCATGGTGAAGCACTTGGGCGTATAAACCCTTTATCCAGATTCTGCTATAGTTTTTTCTTCTACTCCTCAAGCTCCATAATAGCCATTCTATACAGAGTCTTTGATATTTTCAATGCCATAGGTATAAGGTCAATTGAGAATTCGACATCTCTTATAGGAGAAATACTAGGAAATTCCTTGGGAAACACTTCAAAGAATTCCCTCAGAACAGGCTTGTCTTTAAGGATGTTTGATTCTTTAGACTCAATCATTTAATCTAGATATGAGTTCTCATAGGGTAGTAATATCCACACTTGAGATGATGTTGCTAAAGAATATTTATCTTCCTCCTTACACTTGTATAGAATCGGGGGGTGATTCTCTATATGGAGAGTGATTTACCTCTCATGGCAATTTATGTTACTCTATATAAGTAAATCCAATCCATGATGATAATTGCATTAAATTCTACTAGAGGGGGTATTGTGAGGTTTTTCAGGAAGTTCAATCCACTGATTATGATAGGGGAGGAGTTATATTCATGGGATGTAATGATTTCCCCATTTTTCGTACTCACTGAAATCTTTACTTCCATGATTTGTGGTGGTGTTGGGATTATTCTACTAAACTTTCAGGATACAAAAGAATGTTTAGAACTAGAATAAAAAATTATGTTCACTATTCTTGAATGAAAAACGGTGTACCTATCACCACTTCGTTTTCGGGGTTCACTTCTGTGTTAGTGATGAAAAAAGCTCGCCCTTGATACGTTAGAGGTTGTTGGTTGCATTCAAAAACCCTTGGCTTAGGGAACTAATTTTCAAGGTGCCTTGGTTCTTTGAAGTTGAAGTAATGAACACTATGTTGAGGTTCGAACAGAGCGTTACTCTCCTCTGTTGTAGTCGTGGATTTTTCTTATCGGTATTTAATAGCTAGGTTCCCTTCTCTTACACACCTAAAGCATTTCCTCATCTCCTTCAGGAAATTTCCAGGGTGCTTCTTTCCACTCCTTTGACAAGTGGGGTGGAGGATTTTCATAGCACCATTGGATTTATCCGTCAGACTACCGGAATTGAAGTCCACCTTATGCTTCTTGTCCCCATGATACCCCTGAGATTCTACGATCTCAATTTCAAACTTGAGGGAACATGGGAAAATTTCCTCATAGATATCAAAGTAATGGAATGCCAATACTTTCCACAGTCTAGGTTTCAGCCCACTAAATAAGTGGGCAGCCTTGCATTAGGGGGTAACGACAATGTTGGAGGCATATCATGCAAGCATTTTGAAGTTTTCCTCGTACGCTTCGATGGATTTCCATCTCTTTTCTTGAGGGAAAGGAAGTCACATTCTATCTTAATCTAGAGGGTGCGAGGAAAATATTTATCGAAAAAAATTCCAGAAATCATTCTATTACAATGCCTTGATCTCCTCCTCAGGCTTTGTATTTTTGATCAACATCCACCATTGATCATATTCACCCTCCGTATGATAAGTATCTAGAAGAACCTTATCTTGTTTAGAACATTGAAGGATGGAGAATATATTTTCAACGGAGTTGATCCATTGTTTGGAAATTGAGGGATCAGATGATCCATTAAAATTAGGAGGCCTTTGTCTCATGAATCTATCAATAATGACTTTTTCAGTCTTCGAGGGGTTGAATGTTCCTCTTGACCCATGTTTCTATTCAAACATTGAGTTAACTGAGAGATAATCATGACAAAGTTCACGATTCCTACTCCCATTAGATTGGGAATCTCATTAGACTAGTCATCACATTGATCTTCACATCAATAGTTAGCCTGATTCCTCCTATTAATGACCACTGGCTAGAATAAAAATAATGTTAGGGGTAACACATAAAGGGTAATCCAAGGACAAAAATGGATGACTTATAAATAACTTTTATTTCCTAAACTTATGAATCTATAGACTTTAATCTCTGCTTTCCATGATCTACTTTCCAACATATATTCTTAAGGGAATTTTTTATTCCCTTAATAATGGTTCGTACAAAGCATTTGAATTTACCAAAAAATATCCCATGGGAGTCTCATAACCAAGAGTGTAGCAAGGCCCATTGTCATGTACTATGATACCCTGGGCTAGGCACAAAACTCCTTGTTAGAGTTTTCAATCCTATGTATATATGTGCCAGAGCTGCCTCTACCTACTCGTATCCAGACGGGGATATATTTTCTTGATAAATAATTACTCAATACTCACCAAAATTCCGATATGTTTTTATTATACTTAGTCTTCTCTCTGAGGTGTCACTAGGGTGTTCTAATCCCAATCCCAAAAATAACTAAACCTATCATCGGATTCCAACTATGACAAACATGCACTTTATTTCACACTTAAACATGATTTATTACATAAAGTATTCACTTGATACAACATGGAAGATCGAGAAGTATAGTGTATTTAGGGCTTAGGAAGATTAAATAACAACTTAAAACAAAATACACCTAACATATTTATTGAAATCTTCCTTTACATAACCATAACATTCCCTCGTACTTTGCATTGCATGAGATAAACTGAGGACATACATGTAAAAAAGGTGAGCTATAAAGACCAGTAAGGGAGTAAAAAAGATATAACATGAAGAATACAATACATGTTAGTAAATACTCATATTAATGGAGCATAAAAGAAACATGAACATAAATTTATTATATATCATTATCATCATAACATGGAAATGAGGCAACAACCCTTAACATTGATTTAGCAATATCTAAGGCTCATTGCACATGGATCATGAGTAAAACCACATTGAACATGAATTAGCATTAGTAAATCCTCATTTCACTTTAATTAACATGAGTAAATCCTTATTTCACTTGTCTTATCATGATAATAATCTTTACCCAATGCGTTGGAGGGCTATCAAGGTGCACCCTTCTTAAACATTTCATTTCAGGCATAAGTGTGCCACATGGATCATACAACATGGAATCATTAAAGATAATCATTTATTACACAATAAATATATTTGGAATTAATACATGAAAATCAATAATAAATATGTAAATGTGCATAAAGGTGAATACCCTTGACAAAGAAATGGTCATGTTATTCACTACACAGTGACTTTGGCTTAGAAAATTATGGTTCAATTTCGGCACCATAACTACGTGAAATAAGAATTCATAAAAAAACTTATGAGAGGGAAATGGGAGTCTCATCATATGTACATGAAATTTAAAGTAAGGGTTCATATAGATACATATCCCAGCATATGTAATGGGATTTTAGATTCATAACACAAAATAATTTCATGAATATAAATGAGGAGAGATAAATTCCTTACAGAATTTCGGCATGGTAACAGGTGTACATGGGAGGAATTATTGAGAGAGAAAGGGATATCTGATCATTAAAAAATTAAAAGGTCAGTATTGGGTAGGTTAGAAACCATACCCCCAACATTTAAAATTGAAAATAAATGGGCATAACAATATTAAGAAACATGGATTAAATGATAGAGCCTAGAATCCCTTACTTGGAAGTGTAATCTCAAAGGCTTGGGAGAGGCTTGAGAGAGGCATATTTAGAGGTTAGGGAGAATTGGGAGGATTATATAGAGAGGATGGTAGAGGTTGGATGAAATCCAAAGTCTTTGAGAGAATATTAAGTGGCATCTTGGGTGGGATTATATAGGAAATGAGATGGAATTCTTTATTATTTAGGTTTTGGACACCACACATTAAACTAATCAAAAACACTAACCAGCCCTTGGTTTTTGACCATGGTTTTTTCAAAAGGGGAGTGGAAAACAATATTTTATAAGTCCCATGGATGAACTTCTTAAAATAATAGGGTTGCTTATGTGGAGGTTAGTCACACTCTCAAAGAAGTCAATTTAAAATGCTAAAATGTTTTATAAGTGTTGTAGGGTCCACTAAAGATTTGTAAAATAGATAAAACAAAGCTAAAATCACACTATTTTAATTTTAAAACATTTATTGGAAGAACATAATGTTTATTATATTTTATTACATCACTATTGGGTCATTATGATCTCATAAAACACATTATATATTTAAATAGTATTTAATTTTTACCCAAAAGATTGACTGTCATAGTAAATTATGAAAAATTTACCTTTGGATAATTTCAATGTCCTGATTCCAAAAATAATATTAATTTTGTCCAAATAAATTTTTAAATATGTGTATTTTTACTTTTAAAATAAAAACTGACATTTATCGGAAATTCATGGGTTTTGAAAAAAAATAGCTTTCAAACCTTAATAAAAATTACAGTTATGTTATACAATCATTTATACTTAAAAATGTAATTTAATAATAATAATATTTTATTAAAATATTATTTAATTCAAAAATCCATTAATTTATCAAAATATATTCCTAGTTGAATATTAACGAAAAATAATATTTGTGCTTTAAGAACTATTTACAAAGTAACAATAATAAAATGAATGTATTTTCATTATTATATACAAAAATAATGCACATAATAATAGTGATAAGGTCTTGTTATATAACCCCTTATAACAATCACAAAATACAGAAGGGAAAGGTTTGTGATGTAGATAGACTCTTTGGGTGGCTCTGATAACATCGCTTAGGGGGTAATCTCTATCAACTTCCACTACCCCCGTAGGCGGTTCCGTTCGAGCTTAACATGTTGATGCTCAGCTTGGGCTTGGTCAAAAGCGAATCCCAATGACACCACCTACTTTCCAAGCTCTGAAAAATGGGCTTTGTATGGGGCAAGACTACTATATGAGGCCATCGCTTCCTTTTTTTGATTAAATTGGATTCGTTAAATCCATATATTTATATGATTCATGTGATCACTATTCAACAGCTATAGTAGTAATGATCATAATTATTAAAGGTATTTTAAAAATCCCAAATCATAAAACCCAAAAAAATCATATGTTATATAACCATTTTACATAATAATTCATTTAATTAGATCAAGAAAAATTTCTATTATTAAAATTTTGGGTCATTACTCCTTTACTTATAAATTATGATGAATACGACTAACTACCCCTTAGGTTTTAAAATACCTAAGGAATTGTATTATTTACTTCCCTTAAAGAGATTTTTTGTTTTCATGCGTAAAGAAATATTCTTTGAGTAAAATATTTCATAGATGGACCCCCCTACATAGGGAATTCTCTTATTTACTTGGAATTTTTTTTAATCATTCCATTCTCCCCCCATTGAGATTTTCAAAAAAATAATGGAGAGAAAGGAAACAAATATGGTACCTAAAATATTAGCACAATAAAACAAAACACATAAAGAACAACCAGAATTTTCATTAGGATTGAAAAAATTTGAACAAGGAAGGTAATACAAAAAAAAAATAAGAGTTAAGGAAAAAAATAATTCTTCTTTTTTATTTCAGCATAAGTTTCTTAATAATAGTCTTCATAATTTAATCTCCTTATGATCCTCTTCAAAATGTTTAAACAGTTGATCCTGATATTCATTTTTCTTATCTAGATCGTTGATCTTTTCTTCCGTAGCCTTAAGGATTTCATCCTGATTCTTCAAAATCCCTTCTGGTTTAA
This sequence comes from Viscum album, assembly GCA_963277665.1. Classification (NCBI taxonomy): domain Eukaryota; kingdom Viridiplantae; phylum Streptophyta; class Magnoliopsida; order Santalales; family Viscaceae; genus Viscum; species Viscum album. Next base: position 1,439,269,364 of record OY728129.1, read on the forward strand.
TGAAATTTTCTTCAAACTCGATTCTGATATCTCTTTCCCTTTCTATATTCAAAGAAAATGAATTATGTTTCCCATTCTAATCCTAGTCTTCCTACATTTGAGTTGTTTGTTCAAGATTGAGCTTCTCATTGAAACTCGTAGTAAAATTTTTTATCTTGTTACCTTCGGTATCAAAAGAATCCAACACATTATCTTGAAATCCATAAAGTATTCTTATAACATCAATTTTATTCTCGGAACACATAGTGATTTACTTGTATGACCTCCTGTGAGAGTCATACCCAATGTAGAAATATTTAAAATCAGCCACAAACATGACAAATTTGTCCATAAGCATGGAAATAGAATCTATTTTCTGATTAAATGAATGATGAAGCATCTGACATCTCGAGTCAATACTTGGAAACAAAGGAATTGTATCAACCAATTTTTTCAGGGATTGAACCACAAAATCATAACACAGAGAATATTATTATGAATTAGATTATCTTGTTGGTGAGGATTCATTATCAATATCATCATTCCTTTTTTGAGAAGATCCACCAACATATTTCTTAGCCACCAAGTCCTTCTTAGGTGTATCATCTAACACATGTTTTATTTTATAATATCTTTAAACGATATCAACATGCTTTGGTGATTCATGTTTATTATCTGATAGTTGGACTATCTTATCTTCCTCAAACTTTAAATTTGCAGCATCTGCCACCATATTCTCTGGTTAAAGAAATTCATGGTTGCTGCTATCATCTTTTGATGATTTCTTTACTTCTTCATGACCCTTTTCTTCTTTTCCTAGGGAATAAAGTTTACTAGATTAAATCTGGGAAGACTGGATCAACAATTTCTCATAAGGACTCTCCTTCTCATGATATAACCCAACTTTCCTTATGATGTCATCATTATCGTCCCCTTCTTCCCCTTCCTATCCTTCCACTTCCTCTTACTACACAATATATTCCTCTTCATCAGGTTCTAGAAAGACCATTTTTATTCTTGGAGTCACTAGAAGTGATTCTTGTAAAAATGATTCTGGTACTTGGATTTGTTGAGAGGAATTTTTAGTGCCTCTGAGAAGATTTGGAACTACTTCAACCATAGACAACTTCTTTTGGTTCTTCTATTTTTCTTGTTTTTTGTACTCCTCAGCCCCCTTAATCTTCAATGCTTCTTCCTCAGCATGGCCCAATCCAAATCTAGCTTCTTCTTCTTTCTTATTCCTTTTATCTTCTCTCTACTTAAAAATAACTTCATCTAGATAGGAATTTTTCTTCTTAGATTTTGGAGGTTCTAGTTGGGTTTCCTGAACTATAGGATATTTTCCTTTTACTTCCAATTCTTTCAGATTTCTCTTCTTTCCACCTTTATAGGAATCTTAGCTACTTCCAGCTTCTTGGATAAGGCATCAATCTTGCTTTCAAACAAGTCATAAAATTCTCCGAATTTGATATTAAAGCCAACCTTCATCCTTCTCAGTGTATCATTACTATGAAACATGACATTGAAAGATCTATGCTTATAACTTAATAGGATTTTAAAAGAATCTAGATAAATGACTATGATTCTGGAAGGAACTGCTGGATACATAATAATATTAGATTTGATATTCCAATTTATGATATTCTAAATTGTAATAAACATATACTCCACTAGATTAATCTTCTTGAGATTCACCAGAAAATCCAAAACAAAAATGTCACTCTTATTAAGGGTATCCTTGTCCCCTTTTCTCGGAATGAGAGATCCCTAAACCCATAACCCTATAATCCAAAAAAATTTAGATATATGATTAATCATATATGTATCCACCCCTAATAAACCAAGGAACTCTATGTACTTCTACTTATCAAAATTTTTTTATATATACGGTAGCTTGTTGGTGAAAAAATTAGCTTCCCCCTCATACAAAATTCCTATAATGTTTGCAGCCAAGAAAAAGGAAAGGAAATAAGTTTTCCCATAACTCATAAAAGAAAACTTATCTTTCCCATCTTGAACAAAAAACATATTGTCTCATAAAATTCTACCAGAAAACATGGATACACTGAATCCTATCCCTTTTGTTGGGATACACAGAGACTCTCCCAAATATTAAATTTGATATTATTTTAAATAAGAGAATCATACTTACATAAGAACATCAGATATACTAACCTATCTCTGTAGATTTTTCATTCCTAATTTTCCTTAACTAACGATATTTTCTTCTGTGGGGATGCTTCCAATGAAATTTGGATTTGAGTAAACAAGAAAATTCAGAACTACTATTATGAAGAGAGGCAGAGCTTCGACACACTATATCTTAAAAACCAATGTGGGACAACTATTATGGGGGCTTTATATAGGCATTGAGGTCACGGTTCATATTACTAGATTGATCCAACAGATGAAAAAAAATCAATTTGATCTGACGGTCTAAATTAAATATAAATAGGAATTTTGAAAGGTTATGATCTATTGAGGTTTTAAGGTAACAATTCAGATTTATGGAAAAGTGAATACCAAAAAAATCGTAAAAAAACATAAAAAACACCAACAAAAAAAATTGTTAATGAAAATTTAAGTAAGGAATCATACCATCTAGAATGCTAGGAAAATTATTAGTAATGAGGAAAATTCATTTTGAAGAAAATTAGATCCCGAACAATTTAATTATAGAAAGGAAAACTTCTGAAACAGAAAAATTTAGCAGGTAACCAAAATAGGTTCTAGAATTTTCAGTTCCAAAAGTTTTTGTTACCAAAGAAAACATTAACTAAAATTTGACTATGAAAAAATGATTACTACAAAAAATTGATTAAACAATCAAATGTACACCCACTATGAAAATAAGTTTGATATTGTAAGGAGATAGGTTTCAACAAAAATTTAATAAAGAAGATTACCTTATGGTGATCATTCCTAATATTTTTTTAATGTATTCAAATCTATCGAATGGTTATATTTTTTAAAAATATTAGTAAGTTGATCTTACGTTTCGATAAATTGAAGAATGATATCTGCTTTCAGCGTGTGATCCCTAAGAAAGTGATTCCTAATATATATGTGTCTTGAAAAAATGTGATGTGTAGGGGTTTTTCTTAAAGAAATGTTAATAGTATTATCACACATTATTTGTGTTTTAGTAAAATTCATTCCATAGTCTGTGAGTGCATATTCAATACAAAATTCTTGGGATCAACAACTTCTAGCTGCTACATATTCAGGTACAACATTGGAAAGTGCTACTTAGTGTTTCTTTTCTCATGAAAAATAATCTAATTAATCTTATAAGAAATGAAAAGTTATAGATGTAATTTTTCAATCCATTCTAAATCCTCCAAAATCTGCATCTAAAAAATTTTAAAAACAAAATCATTTCTAAAAGTAAAATACAGTTCAAAATCTATGTTTCCCTTTAAATAACAAAAATTTATTTTCACTGCTTTTAAATGATATTCCTTAGGATTATATTGATATCTTGCACATAAGAATACTGAAAAAATTAAATCTGGACAACTAGATATCAAGTATAGTAAACTTCATATCATACCTAAAAATGATATTTGATCTAATGGTTTCCCAGCTTCATCAATATCAAGAGAATTTGAGGTACCAATGGGAGTACTTATACTCCTAGTGTTGTAAAATCCATACTTTTTAATAAGATATTTAATATAAATATGTTGAGATATATAATTTCCTTTTGGTTTTTTTGAATTGCGAAAGCCTAGAAAAAATGTTAACTCAACCATCATACTCATTTCAAACTCATATTTCATTAGATTCGAAAACGAATTAGTTAAAGATTCCCGAGTTAAACCAAATATAATGTCATTAACATAAATTTTAACAATAAAAAAATTCATATCTTTCTTTATAAAAAGAGTTGGATCTGTAGTTCCCTTAACATAATAGTTTTATAGAAACAATAATGTAAGTCTATCATACCAGGCTCTAGGGGCTCTTTTAAGTCCATATAAGGCTTTGGTATGTTTTAAAACATGATCAGTATTTTTGTGTCTTCTTAACCAAGATTTTATTCAACATAAACTTCCTCTTGAACATATCTGTTAAGGAAAAGCACATTTTACATCCATTTTAAAAAGTTTAAAATTAACTAATTCTACAAAGGCATGTAATGTTTTAATAGATTCAAGTCTAACTATGGGAGCATTGGTTTCTTCATAGTCTATTCCTTCTTGTTGATTATAGAATTTAGCCAAAAAATCTAGCTTTATTTCTTACTATGATTCCATTTTCATCTCATTTATTTATGATGACCAATTTTACTCTAATAACATATGTTTTCTTATGTGTTTAAACCAAAGACCAGACATTATTCCTTTCGTATTCATTTATCTCATCCTGCATGGCTTTCATCCAATCATTATCACCTAAAACTTCATCAGTTATTTTTAGTTCAAATAGGAAAAGGAATGCTATATGTTATGCTTCATTTCTTAAGAAACAACTAGTTTTTTTGGTTGATTTACACCACCAATGATACTATCACTGGGATGATTCTTAAGAAACAACATATTTGGGTTTTGAAAGACCTGTTCATCAATATATGGTAGGAAATATTTTGGGGTAAATTCTTGAGAAATATTTTCTTTAAAACATTTTCCTTATCATAAGGACCTTATATCAGGGGTTGATAATCGGTTTTTGAAAACACATCCAAATATTTTGTTTTGTGTGGTTTAAAAATAAAAGGATTAGTTTCATCAAATTTAACATGCACTTTTTCTTCAATAGTACAAGTGTTTTTATTAAAAACTCTTTAAGACTTAGAAGTAGTAGAGTAGCCTAGGAAAATTCATTCATCATATTTGGGTGCGAATTTATGTAAATTACCTATAGTATTCAGAATGAATACTTTGAAACCAAATACCTTGAAGTAGGAAAGTCTGTGTTTTCTGCCATTCCACAATTCGTAATGGGTTTTGTTAAGAGAAGGTCTAGTCAAAACTCGATTTATAGTATAACAAGAAGTACATATATCTTTATCCCAAAAGTTTTTAGTAATATAATATTCACGCAACATGGTTATTTTTATCTCTTGAAGAATCCGATTTCTTATTTCAACAACACCATTCTGTTGAGGAGTTCTTGGAGCTGAGAAGTTAGGAGTAATGCCTTTTTTACTACAAAAAGACACAAAATTGAAATTTTGAAATTCTCCTCAATGATCACAATGAATAGTTATGAATGGAAGGTTTTTCTCATTTATAACTTGGGATCAAAAAATTTTGAATTAAGAAAAAATGTCAGATTTATTTTCTGGAAAATAGACCCCCATAAATCTAGTGTAACCATCAACTGAGAAAAATATATAATATTCTCCTCCAACACTTCCAGTTTTTGTTGGACCAAAAAGATCAATATGCACTAACAATATTGTGTCATAAGTTTCGACTTCTCTAATTGATTTAAAACTTGATTTTTGTTTCTTTCAAAATTGAAAAGGATCACAAATTTTTGAAGAATCAAATCTAAGCTCTGGTAGATCCTTAACAAGTATTTTCTTTGAGAGTTCTCATAGGTTTCTATGTTTATAGTGTTTTATCCTTCTATACCATAACCCATATTGATCTTTTATTTAACTAAGTCAAGGTAGATCTTTTCACCTAAGGTCTTATAAGTTTAGTGTCTATATATTCTCTTTTTTATGAGAAAAAGAATAAATGCTTCATTGGAATTATGTTCTATGCATTTTTCATTCATACAATTCACAAGGTAAGATTCATCACATAATTAAATTATACTAAGGAGTTAGTTCTTAAAACCCTTAACAAATAAAACATCTGAAATTAATTTTTTTACAATAAGAACAATGTTACCTATACCAACAATTTCTCCCTGAGCATTATCTCTGAATCTTACATTTCCTCCTTTCGTCTTGATAATATTTTAAAAGAAGTTGTTGTTACTATTCATATACCGAGAACATCTATTATCCATGTACCATGTATTTCTATTGGTACTATCTTTATTTTCCTAGAAATAAATGTGATAGACTTTTTGAACTTAAATATTCTTAGATCCAAAAATTTCAGAAAGTAAGATTTTAGGAATCCACATTTTTTTAGTAAAATAAGATTTATGAAAACATAATGATTAATTTTTTTAAACAAATTGTTTGCTCATAATGTCCACTATATTGGAATTTAGTACAAAATGGAACACTGTGGGGAAAAAATAATTATTACCAAAAATAGGTTTTAAATTAATATAACAAAATCCAGAATTATTCCTTAGAGGACGATTTTGGGAATAAATCTTGTCCAAGATTCCCTTACTCGATGTAAATTCTGACAGAAAATTCCTAAACGAAAATATTTCTGACTACAGTTTAATAACAAAATTTTTAACCTCAAATTAATTAGTTCCAAAACTATAGTTAGCCTCTAAAATATTTTTCTTTGAAGTAACATTTTCAAGGTTCTTATAAAGTTTATCCTTCTCAGAATTAACATCCAAAAGATTTTAAGATACAATTTCAAAGTCAAAAAATTTCTTATCAAGATCTATTTAAATATTTGATACTTTTTTAGTTAAAACATAAATTCTAAAATTTTCTTTCTCTAACTTATTTTTTATCTCACAATTATCATTCTCAAGTTGTTTAGAAAATATAGAAACATCTTCAAATGATGGTATGGTGTTATCTTCTGATGAGGATGATTCATCATCTTAAGAATCATAAAATTCTTCATTACTATAATTTACATTCAATGATAAATTAGTGATAGATTTGGTATTTTGTACCATGGCCATTAGAAAATGATTTTAAATGGGTAGTTTGGCTAGTGTACCAAGATTCTTTTGATCAGAAGATTCATACTCTGAGGATTCATCAAATTAGTCCCCACCACCGGCACACCTAGTGTCGTTGGATTTTAATACATTCATAGTTTTAGCATTGTATCACTTCTTTCTATTCATCTTATAATTATTTTCTTTTCATTCTTTTCTCTTAATCATAGGAAAATCTAGCATGATATTTCCATCTCTTTTAAATTCATAACAAGTGACATCCTAATATTTCATATCCTTTCTATATATCTTCTTATATCTATAATAAAAAATCATTCTTCCCCACTATCATGTTCATCCTTTGAGGATGATTAGCTAGCTCATTTTTAAAATGTTCACATTCACTAGATTCAGATAGAATAGTGACTTTCTTATACATAGATCATGTAACCCTTTCCAGAGTCTTGACTTTATTAGTTGTAAAGGCTACACTTCCATTTACATTCTTCTTTTTTTTAAATTCATCATATAGATTCATTCTTGCCTCATGTAGGATAAGAGTTCAAAAATCTCACCAAGAGTAATTTGAGATACTTTCCTATTCACATCAATAGTTGTTCTTTTTATTCCCACTAATTTTTCATGATATCAATAATCTTTTCAACAAGAGGGTCATCATCAATACCTTTCTCTCACATAGATTGTAGACTGTTGAAAATGGTCATAAATCTTTGTTGCACATTACAAATAGGTTCTCCATAAGGAAATGGAAATCCATGATTTTCTGCTCTAAGCATATCTCTTCTAGTCTCTATCACTTTTGGAGTTCCAAAATGAGTGACCTCAAGATTCCTCTGGATGCAGTTAGTATCTTTACAAAAAAAAAATTTATTATATATATTCAATGTCATAGAACCCAAAAAAGAATCACATATCTTTTAATTTAGTTGATATTCTGACTTTTCTTGATTGGCGAATGATTTTATGTCCTTGTTCGGAATTTTTTCATCACCATTAAGCATGAAAAAATTTTCTACTTCAGTATTAAGGACAAAGGTCTTCATCCTATCTCTCTAGTACTCATAATCATTCCCATAAAAAATAGTTGGTCTAGTAGGATTTAAGTTTTCAATAGAACAAATATTTATTCCTTCCATTCTATAAGAAAATATGTTTAAATAAAACATGTTAATAAAAAAAGTTTGTAAAAAAAGATAAAAATATCTAAGATAAATTTAATCAAAGAAAAGTTAAGTAAGAAGGATTTAGAACAATTAAAACTTGATCAAGAAAACATATATGTGACTGTAAGTATTTCAGAGACCTGCTCTAATACTAATTGTAGGATCGAAATACGAATGAAGATGCTCAATTGCAAGAGGTTCATAAATTGTAAGTTTAAAAACATCCATTTTATCCTTAAGGAAAACTATGATTATCAAAGTTAAAGAATGTAAATTCACAAACCCTAAAATAGTTCTATAAGAAAAAATTACTAGGTTCCAGAAATATGGTTCCAGAAATGAAACTTAAGGATAGTTTACTTAAGGAAAGGATTATACCTTAAAGATTATAGAATCTTACTTATCATAGTACATAAAAGAATATGAAAGTATAAGAAGGTTATAATTTATTCCTTTATCAAAATACAGTTGAAATAAACTTGAAACCAAAAAAGTAACAAGAATAAAATCTTTTAACCCAAAGAGAAGGGTATCTAAAAACCATGGATAAAGTTCCCTTGATTTATACTTTCATGAAAGTCTGCCTTACACACACCAAGGTAATCCCTCAATAGGAATATTGGAATCTACCATGATATCCCCACAAGCCCTCATGATTTAAGGTAGTTGGAACATCTGTCTTCTTATCCTAGGAAGTCCTCAAACTTTAAGGTATTTGACACCTCTATCTTTCTATCACAGGAATCCCTTGATTGTATTTTGCAACAATCAAAGTCGCACAAAGAAATATGAACAAGATGTTAAGAACTACACAAAGAAAGAGAGTATCTCTCTGTAGAAATCACTTCAGCAGTATGAAATCTCTAGAGTGATGGAACTTATTTTGAGCTCTTTCGAAGTAGCTCCTATTTATAGGCACTTCTCCAATGGTCGACTCCTTCCTCCAATTGTCATATTTCTCCTTTAATCTCAAAGGGTCATATACACATGTCACTCAAACAATGGTTATTTAGAAATAGATTCTACGACATTGTTTCATAACAAGTGTAAGGAAAATGATGTTACTTAATCAAATATATTTTTCAGTGTCTAAGTAAAAAATAGAATTTAGAATCTATCAAATAATAATTTATAGTCTATAAAACATGGATATTCAGATTTTGTTTTACAAAGAATTCAGAATCTTAATTTTATAGATTTTGGAGTCTGAATTCCAATGAATTCAGAATCTGAATTCTTAGGAATTCAAAGTATGAATTTTGAGGAATTTGGATTCTGAATTATGAGGAACTCAGAGTCGGAATTATGAAAAGTTCATCGTCTGAATTTTGAGGAATTCATAATCTGAATTCTGAGTAATTTTGAGTCGTAATTCTGAGTAATTCTGAGTCAGAATTCTAAAAATTTGGAGTCATAAATATTAGAAATTCTTTGTCTGAATTTTGAGGAATTCAGGGTCTTAATTATAAAGAATCTAGAGTCTGAATTCTGAAGAATTCAGAGTCTGAATTCTCAGGAATTCAGATTCTGAATTCTGAGGAATTCAAAATCTAGATTCTAAGGAATTCGAAGGCTGAATTTTGAGGAATTTTGAGCCTATGTTCTGAGGAATTCAGATTCAGAATTTTAAATAATTCAGAGACTGAATTTTAAGGAATTTGGAGTCCAAATTCTGAGGAATTCAGCATCTGAATTTCAGAGAATTCAGAATTTGAAAATAGAATACTCTATATCCAAGGAATTATGATATTCCAAGGTCTTAGACATGAATCCAAATTTTAAACTTAGTAATAAAAGGAGTTTTATTTAGAGAGATTATAAAATCAAATAATGAAAATAAATGTAAGCATAAAAATTCCCTTGGAGAAAGGAAATTTTCCTTATGAAAATAATCCTTAGAGAAAACATTTTTCCTTAAGATAAAATATTTGTGATTTTAAAAACATAGACGAATGGAAAATTCATAAGGAAATCATATTGACTCAACAATATTATCCTAGAAATTTCATAAAAGTTATCTGACCTGTCATATTAGAATCCTTTAGACCAGTTCCTAAGAAATGAGATATACTCCCCATCGCTTTCTCCAACAATAATTTCTAGATTGAATCCACATTCCCAAATATCACAATCAATATCTAGATCACTCTCAAATAGTTAAAATCCACCATGATTCTAACAATGATGGTCAATTCAATTGGGTTTACTGGGATATAACTATATATAAAGTTTTGTATATTAATAACATCTAGCATTACCAATTCACAACAAATTTATTTCGCCTATATTACTAGATAGATAACCCCACAACACTTGATCAATATTTTTTGACCTAAAACATTAACGTATTTCGGTCCAAGGATTGAAACATTAAATACATGCACCTATCAAAATATATAATGAAATTTGGCTCTAATTCACATTTGGTTTCTATTTCTCAAAATTCTAAATGTATAATCCCACCTTTGGTAAATGGTATCCAACCATAAACAGTAGTTATACTGGTATGGCTTGTATGTCAAAATTCTTAAGGAAATGGACACAAAACACACTAAGTAAAAAATCTGCAATAGGAAACCTGGGAAAAACTAAGTTTTCATTCACTGGATTTTCACCTCATGTGTTTCCAGAAAAATTGAGCATTTTAAATTCAAAAGGCATAAAACTTCTTAGGTTGAAAACCAATGGAAACTCGTCTTTTAAAATTTAAAAGTCACAAAACATATTAGGTAAAAACTCATAAAGGGAATACTAAGAAAACATTGAGTTCCCACACACTAATATTACCCTATATAGATATTAGGAAAAATTTAGGGTGATAAAACAAAAGAAACAAAGCTTGGGGATATATCAGATGACCCCAATAGAATTAAATCGATCCACTAGGTCCCTTACCCTAAGAAATATTTATAGCATTCATTTCTCTCCCTCATCATGGGAACATAAATCTAAGGGATACAATAAAAATACAAAAATGAATTAATTTGGGGTACTTTATCCCTTTTTTAACAATGGAATTATAATATCCCACCTTTTTATCACATAAACTCTCAATACATTATACAAAACTGAGGATCTTTAAGTTTTAGTGTCTTGGAAACCATGAACTTAATACATGACAACGTAAAACATTCTTATTAAATACTTGAAAGGATTATTAATTTTTTCATCATAGTTCATTACAGCATCTCATAACCGGGGAGCATACATCAATGGAAAGGGTGAGCATAAGGCCCAGTAATGCAAATAAGGAAAACATTTTACATGTGAACTTGAGATACATCAAAAGTCATGAAAAATAACTTTAAGGAATGAGAAGGAGATCATGAGGCATATCATAATAAAAATAAAGTTTTTCATAACTTGAATATGTGGCTAAATAATTTAACATAGACAATCATGACCATATCACCAAGGTTCATCCGCAAGGTGTCATTTGAAATTACCAAGGTTATTCACCAAGATATCATTAAAATTGTAATCTCTAGTGGTTACATCATACCCAATGCATTGGAGCGCTATCCGGGTGCACCCATAAACTTGAATTTATTATCATGTGATCCACATATATCATCATCAATCATTTCAAAAACAACCCATATATCATAAAAGAAATGGGTTTCATTTCATAGTTATCACATTTTAAAAACTGCTTTAAAGATGTGATCTTTATGCCACTTTAAACCCATGAAAAAGGAAAGAGGGTTTCATGTATGTAAATACCATAATTTAAAACAGAAAATTTTGATATATATGTGAATACCCCTGTTGAATAAAGTGTTTTGAGTATTTACATGATAAAATAAAATAATTTGAGAAAAAGAGCGAGACGTTTTGAGACGAAAATTCTGCAGTATAACGGCTACGTTATGGGGTTTTAGAAAACATTGAAAAGAGAGAGGACATGGATCACCCACTCAAAAATGATCCATAAAACAGTAGGGGGACATAATATAAAGTATTTAAGAACATGGTAATGATATTTGAAAGATATACCATATGAAATGAAGAACATGAAAGGAAGACAAAAATAAGATTTCTCTTATGAAAATTCGGCAGCCTAACGACGTCACTCAAACTTCAAAAAAAAGAATTGACGATATCAAATAGGGTCACTCATAATATGAACATAAAAGATAATTATGAATTATATAGATATCATACCCTAACATAATAAAAAAGAACTCGAAAGACTTGAAATGAGAATAGAACTTGAAAATGAGAATGGTGAAAGAATCCCTTAACAATTCGACAGCCTAACGGCGCCACATAAAAATTATTAAAATGAATTGATGAGAACAAGAGGGGGTATCTCATCATATGAATATGAAAAGGACAGTTGGATGAATATAAAATAACATCCCCAACATAAGAACATGGATCATAAAAGAAATGACATAAAGGAGAGTACTTGGAAAGAAAGAGAGAGGTAGGATCCCTTACCTTAAAACGTAACTCTTAAAACTCAAAGGTTGGGACCTTGAGGGATTGGGGGAACCTTGGGAGGACTCCTTGGGAGGTAAGGGGACCAGAAATTCGTTGAGTATGATTTTGGAGTCGAAAGGATGAGATAATGGCTAGGTATTTATAGGGAAAGTGAGGGGACAAGGCATTAATGGCCAAGGGACACCTCATTAGTGGTATTGGCCAAACCATGGGCTTGCCCATGGTATTTTCTCATGGTATTGGACAATTGGGACACTCATACCTTATATTACTATTCATAAGTCGACCATATTGATTACATACTTAAAATATCATTTAATGATGTCATTAAACACCAGTAACATAAAAACTGTATTTTCACTATTCACCAAAAATTCAACTTTCTCAGAAAATCTCAAAATTGAACCTTAACCAAATATCGATGGTCTCATTTCAAAACTGATGTCAATTTTATAAAAATAATTTTCTAAATAGTTCTAATTTAATTTTTAAATAAATAATCTATTCACTAAAAATTTATTTTTTTCAAAAAAGATCACCAAAAATTACCTTAACATAATATCGATGCTCTGAGTTCAAAAATGAACTCCATTTTATAAAAATAATTTTTTAAATATTTTTAATTTAATTTTTAATTTAAAACACTATTCACTCGAAAAAACTGATACTTGACTAACTATTTCTAAAATAGTTATTTACCTATTTTTTGAATCACATTACTTAATTAAGGTGCCTAGATTATATTAATACTCTTTTTAAGTTAGATTACTAATACATTTGGTCACATTACTAATCCTAAGCCTAAAATCACTATTCATAATTTACTATTCATCAAAAGTCAAGTTGATCTTATTAGAATCTAAATTTCTTACTGAACATAATTGTAGAAGACCATTTTTTTTAAATCATTACACATAATTAATTATTTAAGGTTTACATAAATATTTTCAAATATCATTTTTCTAGAATTCATCAAAAAAATGCATACTATATTTATCCAGACATTTGAAAATTCACAAACATCATCATAAGAAGAAATCACAAATTTTATTTAAATCAAAGGAGTACACAAGGAAGTTACAGTCTTCTTACATAGCCCCTTTTAACCCCAGCATAGGACCTAAGTGTAAGGTGTGCTAAGGTGAGAGAATCTGAGGGCAGCTTGGCCAACATCGCACGAGTAGTAATTTCTATTAGTTTGAACTTATCGCAAAGGAAATTTCATTCTAGCTTCACACAATGAATTTCGGCTTGGGTTTGGTCCAGAGCAAATCGTAGTGGTGCTACATCCTTACCAAGATCTGTTAGATGGGCTTTGATTGGCCCGAGACTACTGGATAAGGCCATCGAATATTCTTTCTAAATTAATTATCCAAGATCACTTGTATTTAGAGATAATAATCACAACATTTAGTTTCCAAAGGTCATACTGACTAACGGTCACATAATAGTCAAAACACCACAGTCTCATTTTAATTATACTCATTTTATTAAATGAGAAAGTTTTGTTGAGTATGAAATAAAATAACACACAAAATTTGGAAACCAGATTTATTAAAAATTTCGGGTCGTTACAATCTTCCCCCCTAAAGAAATTGTGTCCTCTCAATTTTTAAAATTGGGCTTGGAAATTTCATTGAAAGTCCCACATCAGAAAAAGAGTCAGTAACACTATTACTTTAAATGAAAGAAAAGAAAGTACAAAGGTCACCCTAGTTAACCCATACTAGGATTCCATATATGAAAACATGGATATGGAGGAGAAAACAAAGGGTCAAGTTATGAGGGAGAGTGATAGAAAACATGTCAAAGAGGAATTTAACCACCAGAAAATCACAAAATTGTGATGGGTTAAAAGGTCTTTGATTACCCAATAAGAAACTTAAACCAAAAACATTTTTCTTTTACGTTACTTTTAATAATTTTGAGGAATTCATTTACTACATAGAATAAGAACACAGGGAAATATATTTACTTTAAGTTGAGTTTCATCCCTTAATAAGTTTCACCAAGACTAATATTTTCTCCAAACAATGAGCATTCAAAACTACTAGGTCTCATCAAAGCACAAGAATCATCTTCTAGAGAATCACGTAATCCACAAAAGAATAACTATCCATCTTTAAACATTTATCCCAAAAACATAAAGTGTAATATAAAACAACTCTTCAAAAATAAATAACCCCATTGGAAGGGAAACTACTTGAAATCTTCAAAGTTCCATGGTACTACCCAAAGTTCATCATTGACCATTCCATAAATAACTATCCATAAAATTCCTCAAAATAAACCAAACTAAGATTGAAACACAAATATAAGAAGGATTTGATAACATAGTCTTCCAAGATAAACTTTATCATTCATCTACAAACAATATCAATCACACCTAACATCTTATTACAAAAGTAACTAACCTAAACATATTTTCCCTAAGATAGGTTAATCATTTCCATAAGTAACCTAAATTACTATAATTTCACCTTAAATTCATCGATTCTTCAAAATATAAGTCAAACTTTAATCCTTAAAGAAAATACCATAGTATTCTATTTACCTCAATCATATAGGGTTCCCAAAATAGTGAACGTCTTCCAAAATAATAATCATCTTTTAATCCCATAATCATCTTTTTTTAAGAAGAACAGCTTCACAACATCAACATGTGGTACATAACAATAGATGTTTTCCTTAATGATATAAAACCATCTTAGGTAGTGACTATATGTTCTTAGAAAACATTAAAGATATGCTTATAGAGAACGAACTAAAATACAACATGACATAGACAATTATTGCGGTGAAGTTGCATGTACTTTAGTCATCATGATCCATCTCAGCATAGGAATTGCATTTTCCCCTTATCCATGAAGATTGTTGATGCTCATCATGATTCTCATCCCTTCCAAGAGAGCATTGTCTTGGATAATGTCCAACTTCTCCACATTTACGACTTTGAAAAGTATAAGTTACATTAGATCGAACCTTATCTTTATTCATCACATTATCAATTTTTTAAACCAATTGGCTAATTCATGCCCTATCACCCCACACTTAAAACATCTCTCAGTTCCTTTGTGACATTCTCCTTGGTGCCCCTTTCCAAACTTTTTTCACACTGACAATTGGGTCTTCTTTCCCTTATCAACTTTATCAGATGAACATCATTGAGACTTCGTATTCTTCTTCCTTGATGAATTTGTGCATTCAACTAGGTACCAATTATTAATTGTGATTTTTTATAGCTGGTTTGGCATAAACACAACATCTTGAAATTGATCTCTCATCATATCTGTCATATTAATAGGGAAATCATCACATTTCCTATCACATTGGTTGTTTGGACAGGTTCTTCCATTTCCTGCCATTAACTAAGAAAAGAAAGTATAATTAAGGGGCTTAAATACTAAGCCAATAATCATGAAAAGGAAAATTTAAGCATCGAATGATAAACTTGTAGAAGAAAATTATATCCTAACTTGTGATTCCCTAGGTTCCAATCTAGTTTATCCATGATCATATATTCTTTTGTGAATCCTTATTTTATTTTATCTTTGTTCCTTTAATAATGGTTCATACTAAGCTTATGAATTTACCAAAGTATATCCCCCAAGAGTTTCGTAACCAAGAGTGAAGCAAGGCCCATTTTCATGTACCAGTTCCCGTTCGAGTCTAGCTCAAGTGGTTTTTTTGGGTTTTACCCCTATTTACATCTATGCCAAAGCCACCTTTACCTGATCGTATCCAGACAGGGATGTATTTTCTTGATAAACCACTTACTCAATACTCACCAAAATACCAGGCAGATTTCCTATATTTAAACTTTTCTATAGGGTTCTTCCAAAAGTTTTAATATCCTAATTTCCCCAAATAACTAATCCATCCTTTGATATCAACTATAACATCCCGCCTTTTATAACATAAACATTCATTCCATTATACAAAAATGAGGATCTTTAAGGTTTAGTGTCTTGGAAACGAGGAACTTAATACATGACAACATAAAACATTCTTCTTAAATATTTTAAAGGCTTCTTCATTTGTTCTTACTATTTCATTACAGCATCTCATAACCTAGGAGCATACATCAATGGAAAGGGTGAAAAGAAGGCCCAGTAAGGGAAATAAGGAAAACATTTTACATGTGAACTTGAGATACATCAAAAGTCGTGAAAAATAACTTTAATGCATGAGAAGGAGATCCTAAGGCATATCATAATAAAAATAATGTGGTTCATAACATTAAGATGTGGCTACAACATTTAACATATAAAATAATGAACATATCACCAAGGTCCATCCGCAAGGTGTCATTTGCAATTACCAAGGTTATTCACCAAGATATCGTCAAAATTGTAATCTCTAGTGGTAACATCATTACCCAATGCATTGGATCACTATCAGAGAGAACCCTTAAATTTTACTTTATTATTATGTGATCCACATATATAATCATCAATCATTTCATAATGAACCCATATAGCATAAAAGAAATGGGTTTAATTTCATATTCATCACATTTTAAAAACTGCTTTAAAGACGTGATCTTTATGTCACTAAAACCCACGAAAAAAGGAAAGCGAGTCTCATGTATGTAAATCCTAGAATTTAAAATAAATATTTTTTATATATGTGTGAATACCCATGTAGAATAAAGATTTTGGAGTATTCACTTAATAAAATAAACGAATTTGAGAAAAAGATAGAGACGTTTTGAGACGAAAATTCTGCAGCATAACGGCTACGTTACGGGGTTTTAGAAAACATTGATAAGAGAGGGGACATGGGTAAACCACTCATAAATGATCTATAAAACAGTAGGGGGACAGAATATAAAGTATTTAATAACATGGTAATGAAATTGGAAAGATATACCATATCTAATGAAGAACATGAAAGGAAGATAAAAATAAGATTGCTCTTATAAAAATTCGGCAGCCTAACGATGTCACTTAAACTTCAAAAAAAATGAATTGATGAGATCAAATAGTGTCTCTCATCATATGAACATAAAATATAAGTATTATATATATTGTGATCATACCCCAACATAATAAAAAGGAACTTTAAAGACTTGAAATGAAAATAGAACTTGAAAATGAGAAGGGTGAAAGAATCCCTTAACAATTCGGCAGCCTAATGACGCCACTTAAACATTCTTAAAATGAATTGAGGAGAAAAATATGGGGTATATCATACTATAAAAATGAAAAGGATAGTAGTATGAATATAAAAGAACATCCCTAACATAAGAACATGGAGCATAAAAAAATGACATAAAGGAGAGTACTTTGAAAGAAAGGGAGAGGTAGGATCCCTTACATTAAAACGTAATTCTTAAAACTCAATGGTTGGGACCTTGAGGGCTTGGGGGAACCTTGGGAGGACTCCTTGGGAGATAAGGAGACCAGAACTTTGTTGAGGATGATTTTGGAGTCGAAAGGATGAGATAATGGCTTGGTATTTATATGGAAAGTGAGGGGACAGGGCATTAATGGCCATGGGACACCTCATTGGTGGTGTTGGCCAAACCATGGGCTTGCCCATGGTATTTTCCCATGGTATTGGCCAATTGGTACACATCATACCTTATCATAATATTCATAATTCGGCCATATTTATTACATACTTAATACATCCTTTAATGATTTCATTAAACACCTATAACTTAAAAACTGTATTTTCACTATTCATCGAAAATTCAACTTTCTCAAAAAAATCCCAAAATTTCACCTTAACCAAATATCGATGCTCTGATTTAAAAAATGAACTCCATTTTATAAAAATAATTTTTTTAGTATTTTTAATTTAATTTTTAAATAAATACACTATTCACCAAAAAATCATTTTTTTCCGAAAAATCCCCCAAAAATTACCTTAACATAATATCGATTCTCTGAGTTCAAAAATGAACTCCATTTTCGAAAAATAATTTTCTAAATATTTTTAGTTTAATTTTTAATTTAAAAACACTATTCTCTAGGAAAAATTGATACTTGACTAATAATTTCTGAAACAGTTATTTACCTATTTTATTGAATCACATTACTTAATAAAAGTGCCTAGATTATATTCATACTTTCTTTAACTGAGATTAATAATCCATTTGGTCACATTACTAATCTTAAGCGTAAAATAACTATTCATAATTTACTATTCATCAAAAATCAAGTTGATCTTATTAGACTCTAAATTTCTTACTAAACATAATTGTATAAGACCATTTTTCGAAAATCATTACACATAATTAATTATTTAAGAATTACATAAATATTTTCAAATATCCTTTTTCTAGAATTCATCAAAAATGTGCATACTATATTTATCCAAACATTTGAAAATTCAAAAACTTCAGCATAAGAAAAAATCACAGTTTTTATTTAAATCGAAGGATTACACAAGGTAGTTACAGTCTCCTTACATAGCCCCTTACAACCCCAGCATAGGACCTATGTGTAAGGTGTGCTAAGGTGAGAGAATCTGAGGGAAGATCGGCCAACATCGCACAAGTAGTAATTTCTATCAGTTTTAACTTCTCGCGAAGGCAATTCCATTCTAGCTTTACACGATGAAGTTCGGCTTGAGTTTGGCCCAGAGCAAAGCCTAGTGGTGTTACCTCCTTCCCAAGTTCTGTTAGATGGGATTCGATTGGCCCGAGTCTACTGGATGAGGCCATCAAATCTTCTTTCTATATTAATTAACCAATATCAGTTGTATTTAGAGACAATAATCGCAACATTTAGTTTCCAATGGTAATACTGACTAACTGTCACATAATAGTCAAAACCCTTGGTCTCATTTTAATTATACACATTTTATTAAATGAAAATGTTTTGTGGAGTATGAAATAAAATAACACAAAAAAATTAGGAAACAATATTTATTCAAAATTTCGGGTCATTACAGGAATCCCCATTCCATATTTCCCCTTTGTGATCCATATAATATTAATTCAACTCTTTAAAATAAATGGAAAAACTCTAGTGTTATAGTGATGGTATTTATACTAATACCCACATTTTTTCCATGACTGATAGGAGATCATTCAACTAAATAAACTAACTCTAATGTTATAGTGATGGTATTCCTTTCTATTCCCATCTTTGAACCACATCTAGGAGGATATCATTTATACAAATGGACCAACTCTAGTGTTTTAGTGATAATATTTACACTTATACTCATCTTTGTCCATTCATAGGGGAAACTCATTGAATTAATGTTGTGGGAACCATAATTGAGTTTATTCATTTCCAATTTTATGTTCAAATGGATTATTTTATCTTTACATTTCCTTCCAATATTTTACAAGTTGTTTTTGGAGTATATAAAAATCAAAGGAATATAAAATTGAGAACCAAAATGGGTTTACATTCATTGATCAAAAATATGGGTAGAAACCATAGATTAGATTCTCTCTTCGTGAAAACTATATGTTATAAAATAAAATCTATAGGACTTTAAGTTTTATAATAAACTATTGCTATCCATAAATGTTGTTGTAAATTTTGGTCAGTGTTTTAGTTTTAATCTCTCTAGTGGGTGAAGATATTCTTCTCAGTTTCCACCCCTCTCCCATTAGTCTCAGTTTCCTTTAAAATTATATGGTGTTTTTTCACATCTCTTATAGTACCATATAACTCCTTGGAATTTTTTCTTATACGTTAAACCATTTCCACACATATGTGTTATTAATCCAAATCCACCCCCATATAGTGGTATTCACTTTGAATCATACAAGAAAACGGAATTTTATTTTTCCTATATAAGTAAAACATGGGACCCATATTCTTGTTAATTTCCTTGAGTATTATCTTTATCATGATATAAATGTCTCAATAAAAGAAACATTTTCATCCTTGGTATAATAATTGGTTCTTAATTCACTGAAAATGCCTACACAGATCGGTTATGGGGGTATTTTATATTAGCATACTTTCATTTTATAATAACATTGATAAGAGTACATTAGAATTTTGGGGATCCTTAATCTAATTTAGTTTCATTATTATAATATGGGGCATATTTTGGGATAAAATTGATGAGGTAATGGTCACCAAGGGAAAATTATATCCTAATTAATTATACATATATTGGTTTCAGGATAGAACTAGCCCTCGTATACTCTGATTATTAAGAAAATGAAGCATTCAATTTCAAGCATAGAATGTTTACTTGGTACAGTTGTACTATAAATATACAAAATTATACATGTTTATAAATAAATATTAATAGTATAAAAAGGTGACCCAAATACTCCCCCTCTCTATTTATGTCTTTACCTCTATGGTCGGTGCCACATCCTTTGGAAACACCTTTAAAGAAAAATCCCCAATTGGCATCCCTTCATTGAAAATAATGGGAGCATCAATTGTTGGAATGTTATCAGTTGTTCTTGGCATGAAATAATTCTCATTTCTAATACTATAATGGTCATATATTGATCCATTTCCATCGATTAATACCACCACTCCCTAAATATATTGAGCAGGATTCTCTAAAAGGGAGGACCACACGGAGGATAAATCGTGGCCCACTTAAGGTTGGACCAGTTCTTCACCCACTCCTTTGGGAATGATTGAAGGGCTAGTGAAATCTATGTTCGTGACATCAGGCTATCCCAATTCCTCACTTGCTACTAATAGAATAATTGAAGGTTCAGTGGCATCTATATCCACTTAGAGGACCTATGATCTGGGTGAAGACTCAGAAATCATAATTGGACCTACTAAAATGAAATGAGTCGTCAATTATTTCATGATGTCACAATTATATTCATTTTTCATAGCCAAATATTCACATTCTTAATTTAAAATTGTATATAGGGTCGTCACCATTGGTATTTTCCCCGTTTTTTCAATGGTCTCATTTGGATGGAACTATGATTCGCGTAAGGCACCCTTATCTGTATCATAAAAACATACTCTAGATCACATGTAGGAATAAATATAGGATCATACTACATTTAATAAATTCCCAACATTAGTATTTAGTTGAACCCAGGTTTTCCATGAAAATCAAGTATGTGTTTGAAAATTAACAACGATGAATGAAGTGTTTAGCTAGTGACTTTACTCTCCACTAAATTTTAACTTAAATTGGTGGAAGGTGACATGCACCTCCCAAAAAACAAGAATTAGAGTATGAACCAAGAAAAGCCACCATTTATCACTTCCACCATGATCCTTTTCCCCATAGATAATTCTTATTTCTCTAGAGAAGACTATCTCTCCACTCCAATGGGGCTACCAGCTAGAGTGTACTTTGACACTTTCATCAACAGCGTCCCCATTTCCACCCTCTATAAATTGAAATGAGTTTTTTATGTGATTTTATATCAATGAAGGATGTATATTGTTATTATAATTACATCCTGAGGATTAAAAAATTCATCTCACACACATGTGGATAGATTAACCATCCATTTGGTAGTTCCTCGCTCTTTTATTTCCTTCACCCATATCACGACAAGGATATAGATTTCAATGGAATAGATGAGAATCTCCACATCTCAAATTATCATTCCCACATCCATAGGATTGTTTCATAATTGAATTTTGGGGATTCTTTTATATCCCTTGTTTGAGGAAAATAAATAGTACACTTGAGGACTTCCCATAAATCCCTGACACAAGAGGGCCCGTTCTACCAAAATTTGGATGCCTTGGAGTTTAAATAAAATATGGATCTCTCTATGGTATTTTAATAATAATCAAGAATATTATACTTAATTGGATTTATGGGACTTTATTCCTTAATCATAACATGTATAACTCGAGATTGGGTCTCTTCTCAATGGTGACAACTGATCATATTGGCATGACTATAGGTTCAATATATCCAACATTATGATTCACTAAGAATTTTCTGTTTGATGATATTTTTGTGACTATGGGGATTCATCAATATAAACCTTCTGGAAATCCCTATTACTTCACTTTCCCCATCCCAGAGTTTCTACAACATCTAATCGAGGGATTGAATCCACTAAAATTCCTTAAGGATATGAGGAAATCCTAGAGTTGGAATATGTAGGGGTCAACTCAATATATTCACTTAATAAAGGAAATCTCATCTTGGTTTGGGTGGATTCAAAGGACATCATCACCAAAATATTTTATTGCACCATTAGATGATTTTCAGCATGAACATCTATGGCCAGTGAGATGGCTAGCTACCGTAAGCACCTAAATAGTCCTGTAAATATATAAGGAACATAAGCATCACATATAATATCTCCATCCATCCATGTCACCATGACATAGTCTCTCACAACCATCGTGTAATATTGGAGTTCATATTTATCCTAACCATTAATAATAATGATCCCTATCATAATATCCCCATAGGTAATGTAGTTAAATTCATAAAATAAACATGAAATATTTAAAATTGAACCATGCTTCTGATAAAATGGTTAGATGTTGGATAAAAATTCAATAAATGGGTTGAAACCAGCAATCAGGGATTCCAACATTACTACGGAGAAAATAGTCATTCAGATACATCGCTATCCATCCCTAGAGTGCCAAAAATGGTCCCAAAATATATAAGATAGCCTTCCAATTATAAACATTCAGAAAATAATTATGGATATTTTCTAGCACATTTTCCATCAATCCCACATGTTCAATTTGTAGTAACATGGATTCCAAGATGAATGAACCTAGCATGGCATCATGATGGGATTCACAAAAAAGGACTATATAGGTGCCTAGTAACATTGCCAAAAATTCTATGATTACAGTCTCAAAACATATGTTGGGGTTATCCTTGTAACCCCGCTCTTCATAATGACCATGTTTCATAACAGCTGGTTATTTTTCTAGAATTCCTTACATTCTTTCATTTTATATCTCATTGGATACTTGAAAATCAACCCTTTTTCATGGTAACCAATAATCCCTTCATACAAAACACTGAATGGATTTCATCTCATAGGTTCATGTCATTTATCATGATCTTTGAAGTCAACTTCAACAGTTTGTTAGCCAGTGTGGGTGTCTTCTTAGTATCCTCGCACATTGCCATTGGAGGTGCGAATTTATCACACATTGCTCCAAGGATAGAAACCCCCATTACTTTCTAGATACTCAATAAATATATTCCCACTTATTCATGTTTCATATAGAAAGAGTTATTATATAGGCTCCATTATCTCAACAACTCTATAACCAAATCAGAGTTCTTGTATAAATGTGTATGAGAATCCCATATATGTTTATAAATATACACTACTTCAATCTTTCTCTTGAACTAAAAACTGTTATTTTTCAACCAGTGCACCACATCCATTTGGGTCTGACATCACCCCTACCTAATGATCACATTATTCATTCTATCCTTTCAATTGATTGGTGGCAGAGTGATAAAAAATAGTTTAGTAACAATGTTCCATGGAATCAAAATGTTTCGTTGTATGTATTGGGTGGTTTTTATATGATGCATCAATCAAATAGGTAGAGTCCCTCATTTTTTGACAAAAATCCATTAGAAGATATGTTGAAAATATTCATGTTGGGGAACATAGTGAACTAATAACATTGCATATAAGTGTCTATTCTTGAGATAATAACATTTCTCAACATCTCATATCCATACAGTAGAAGAAGAATGGACTCGGGAGACTCTTGAAGTTTTTTCATTATAATAATTTCAATACGAGTTATGAAAATTCCTCTCTCAAGAATATATCTTAGTATAACAATTTTATTCATCTTATTGATCAAAATGGTGGTCTCATCATCTGAAATTGTGATTCATCATAAAAAATGTTTTATATTAATAAATATGTAATTTTTTATTAGAAATGCACTAATAATATGAGAAAATAAATTTAGACAAATACATGAAAAAGAAAAAAACACTAAGCAAAACATTTTGTAGCACAAATTAGTTCACCCAAATGGTTCACCCAATTTTTTCATGCAACTAGTTCACCCATGTCCTTTACACATGTCCTTAACATAATTGCTTTATGTAGGATGTTTTCCCAACCCATTCCCAACATTAATATGCTAAATTTATATCTTTTTGAAAAATAATTTTTGTCAGGTTCACCTTTACCTCAAGATTATATTATCTTTTTCCCAATAAAATATCATCTCATGCATGGAATTTATTTGAAGTCACCATTTAAAAAAGAATTAATTCTTTAAAGAGGGATTTCTACCATTTGTAATTGAAAGAAAATTCCCAGATAAAAGTACTGATATTTTCTCCAAATCACTCAAGTTAACTCTTTTCACACCATAAGTATGACCTGGATTCATGCGCACCACTTGTTTTCAAAACCACCTTTTCCTAAGGTACTATGGTTTCCTACAAATAGGACCCTTATACTCCTCATTTTTACCTTTTTGAAGATGAATACTGAGGAAACCTATGAATTTCAGGTATTTATTTTTCATTAGTTTAGATGAATATTCCATATATTCTATAATAATACATACCTTATAACCCTAAAGGATAAGATTGTTGAGTGACCGTATATATAATCATCTTATTTCAGGAAAAATATTCAATATCTATAAAAAAAATTATCACATAGTAAAAGTTTTAGACATTCTCTACTTAATACCTTTCTTCCTAAACTGGGGAAATGAAACATAATAAAGGGTGAGATCAGATGCCTAGTAAGGTTAAATATAATATATATCAATCAATGATCATATGTGATCATTATATAAGCATATGGGTATGATAACATGATCATAACATATGAAAATAATTACTAATCAGTCAAATAAAATTAATTATAAATCATGGAATAAGGATTTTTCATAATAAAATACATAAGTTGTAACTGTGTGTAATTATTTCTAATTAATCATGATCTATGAGAACATATCATAAGTATAATACATATGTTTTTGGAATGAAAATAAGTACATAAAATGTTTTTCTATAGTAAAGGCTCTCTACCAAGACTATCATAGTGGATTGGGTTTACTACTATTCTATAATTTTATTAGTCAATGTTCACACCCAATACTATCTTATTAGCTGACTCCCTTATGAAACGAGGTTCAATCACCATTATTCACTTTATAATCTATGGATATATCTATATTTTCTTAATGAATTGTAGGGATATATAATTCTAGGCCTATCTAACAAATAATGAAAATCATACATATGTATACCACAGGATCATAAAATATCTGTATTATCATTATATCATAACCCATGGAAATGAATTGTGTTTCATAAATACTTCATCATTTCATCATATCATAACATGTGTAAAAAACGAGTTTCATATAGGTTTCATCATAACATAATTAACCCATGGGAAAGAACTTGGTATCACAAAATTATTCTTAAATAATCATCATCATAATCAACACATACAAAGTAAGTGTATGGTATCATAAGATCATATGACTAATAATTTTTAACTATATTTAATGTATTTGTACATATATGAAAAATACCTTTGAAATATTATTTTAACATTTCTTCTAAAACATGGTAAAATATCCTTTTAGAATGAATTTTTTTTTTCTGAAAATCCCTCGTATATTGAAAAAATTATTTTCATTGAATATAACCAAGTAATCATATAAAATAATATTAAAATCAATTAATATTCATGATAGTGGGTAAATTTATTTATGTAGTATATATTAAAATAAAACATTACTTTCACTCTATTGTAAGAACAGAAAAAAAAACTTTTTCAAAAACATTTAGAAAGATTCCTTTATAAAACATTGTAAATAAATTAAAATTTAGTGAAAATTTCCTTCTTAAAACACTTCATGTATATGTATTAACTTTTATAAAAACAACTTTATAAGATATTTCATATGGAATAAATATTTTTTTGACAAAAAAATAAGAATGACTTTTAATTAAAACAATTCTCAATCATTTTAGATACCGAAGAGATTTAAATGGTACTGATAGAAAAAAATTCAAAGAGTAACAATACTATAATAAAATATATTGGTTTTAAAGGTTAATATCCATAAAATTTCCCTCAATGTAAATTTCTCATAGAAAACCCCTAAAATAAATAATATTGTAACATAACCACGTACCTCAAGTCTCATCTTGCTTAGTACTCATTAAAATATCTTATAAAAAATATATAATTTTTAAAAAAATATTCTGGAACCATATTCATATATAAATTACTATGTATCATTGCTTTAAAATTTAAAATTATCATATTATTAATAATTTATTTATTAAAATGAATATTTAGGTAAAACCTTGTCTATTTCCCGTATCTTTCAATTCAATGGCTCTTCTACTTGAACCACAGTCCAGGATTAATTATATTAAGAATATTAATATTGAAATAAATAACATATTTATTCATCATATACACTTTTATAATAATTCATATAAATCGGTAATGAAAAGATGAATCATCTAGTTTGTGGCGGTGGTTGTCCACATGTATGCATGACTGACGTTATTGTTTTCCAATGAATGGAAATGTAAGTAGGTGGATAATTTATTATAATTATAGATGAATAATTATTTCACAAATATCATAAATAAATATTAAATCTATCAAAATATCATAACATGATTTATGGTGATAGGAGATGAATCAAATCGCTATGTGTTGGTGTAAGTCCACACTTATGCACAAGTGATACTTTCATTCCACATTTGAAGGGAAAGAGGATTAAAATGTATGATGCATAACCATAATAAAAATTTATAATATTTAATGTACTGAATTAAATATTTTATGTTGGATATTATAGATTTATAAGTGGTATAAGAAGAAATAAGAATGAAAGTACTTAGTTAATAGTAATACATATTTATTGGAAACCTCCATTGGCTTACACCTCGAGCCTCAAAATGATGGTATAATGATCAAACCATGACCATTAAGAAATGTGTATGGGTTTTATGAAAAGATTTTTTTTGGTATTATAAGGACCTAGTCATAAACAGTACATAATCTTGAGTTTTTTAGTCATGAAATTTTAATATTATATTTTTTGAGCTTTTCACATTTAGTGTTTTGGAGAATTAGATCATAATTCAAACATAAAAATCCACAGGCATAAAAAATTGGAGACTACTAAAATAGTACACATTTATTCAATGATAATTGTTTTAACAAAACAAGAATTCTTTTTATAAAAAATCATCACAGCATTAATCTTGGATTCTTATTTTCTCTTATCCATCCTTAAACCCTGTGAAAAAACATTTAAAAACCTATGATCAGTAAAGAAAACATATTATGGGACACAAAAAAGGAATTATTATTCCATGAATACTTATAATCATATAGAATCATTTTCACAAAGACATACTTCTCACATATAAAGTACTGTATACTTTATGAAAATAAGAGGTTTCCATTAAATAAAGAAATAATGAATAAACCATTTTGGTATCATGGAACATTTAATACTTACTATTTTAACACTTATGTATACTATATAATTAGTAACCCTAACGGTTACCATACAATGTAACCCTCATGGCTACCTTGTGATGTAACCCTTAAGGCTGCCTTTTGGTGTAAACATCGTAGTTCCACTTGGAGTAACCATATGATAAACTTCCAACATAAACATACCCAATGAATTTTATAGAGATATAGGTCCCACCATTAATTATAAAAAATTTCCAAAGAATGAGAACATAATCATAAAACATGAACACTTGCATCATAAAACAATTTCTGGAAGAAAATATTTTATTATAAAGGAATACTGTGAAAATAAAATGGAAATCTATTTCATTGAAAATAAAAATGTAATATTGTAAACTAGACTTGAAAACATTAAGTATTTATATGAATGGAAAAAATCCACTCATGTCATATAAGGTAATAAAACATTTTTTTAATTACATAAAAAATTAAAGAGTATTTTGATAGAAAAATACCTTACCTCAGGTTTGACTTTTTTAAAATTCCTTCAAAGATATTGTATAATAACTAAAAGTGTTTTATTAATATACTAAATAACTATAATCATATCTATCATTCCTTATAAGATCATTTTATAACCAATTTTCACCCATTTGTTAATAATATTTTGTTATTACCATTGTTTCAGGTGCATTCTTTCAATGGTTTCAAGGCCAGTTTGTTATGGTATTTCTTTTCAAAAATAAATAATAAGCCAACAGTGAGAACATATAAATATTTATATTGTTTTGAAGAATTATAATTTAATTTAAACTTCCCATGATTACTTTAAAGGGAAACAAAAACTCATCATCAACTAACATGATGAATCCACAGACCATGGACGACGATTCCGTTTTTTAAAAATAAAATGAGAGGATAAGAGATTTTATGTTTTATATATCATTAACACAATAACATTCTAGTAGATATATGATATAGTAGTTATCCTGAAACATTTTATAGTGGTTAGGATAGGGTATAAGTGATAATGAATTTAAAAGAGGAAAAATTTACCTCTAGATTCATTTCTCCTTGAGAAACTTCTTAAGGATCATGGAAGTGGTGTTTTAGTGAGACCAAAGGCACTAAAATGTGGAAAGGGATGAGAAGAATTTAATTTTTTATAATATATTCAATAAAGACGGCTCAATCTAGTGAAATTTTGTGAATGGACGAATCTCTTTTTATAATAGAGGTGAGGGACAATCAAGGAATTACTTAAAATATTAAAATATAATAAGGCTAACATATTATTAAATACTTTAAAATAGCACAAATATCACAACATATGAAATTTTTTACTAAATATTGTAATTTTTTTCTATTTTTAAATATTTTTTTGATTGTCAACTAATATAATAAAATATTTTATTCATGAAAAATAATTTTTTTTCAGATTTATCACTATTCATCAATGTGACTTTAACAACATAAAAACAAGGTTTAAAATTATAAATACATATTTTTTTCTCCCCTATACATATCATGCTCATTTATATAATTCATAAATTACCTTAAAATTCTCAAATTAAATTTATTTTAATAATTTAAATATCATTATTTTGATTTTTTTGTTAATTAAATAATTGTTGCATCATTATTATCCAAGCCAATAAGGTAATTATTTATTCACCAAAATTTAAAAATTCAATTGAATAAAAAATATAAATTTATTATATTTCAAAACAATATTTATTTTAGAAAAAACATCTCGAAAATTATATATTAAAATATTATACTAATTAAAAACTATAGTGTGAACAACATGACTTCCTTTTAAATAAAATATTATAAAGGTCTTAAAGTGATTAATGTGGGTCCAAAAGGTCCCAAATACAAATCAAAAAAATATAATGTCCACCATTTTCTCACAGAAAAATATTTATTCAAGTTTTGGGTCATTTAATAATTCTTATAATTTTAAATATAATCATTATTTTCTACTTTTATATGAACTGCATCAATGTTACACAACCATTAAAGTAAATTATTTTATATAAAAAAATTAATCTCATAAAAATAAATTAACTAGGATAAATATTATTATTTATATTATTTAATTAATTTTATTTACTCATATCCATGAAAACACAATTTCATTAATTTTTTAATTTATCTTTTCGTGCCTTGTGCAAGAATTGCAAAGGCATTTTGATAAGACTCATGTTATTTAACTCTAAAATTAATAAATGATCCAAAAACTTAAATTATATATAATAATTAATAAATAAGTCATGAAAATAATTTATAGAAATCAATTATTATCTATAAGTAACCAATTTTGATCTTGTCAGCGCTGTACAGGCACTACGTTGACACAGAAAATGATTTTTATACTTATAATGAAGTAAATTTTAACTTACATTTTCTGAATTATTTATTATACAATATTTATATTCTTATTTCATAATTTTCTAATTTTATAAGTTTAATAAATTTTATATCATAGTTATTTCTTGACGTTGTCACAAAAAAATATCACATTTAAAAAAATTGTATTTGTTACTATTCCCCAAAAAAATTACTTTTCAGAAAATTCTCAAAAATTAATACTGAGATAATTTTGACATTATGAATTCAAAAATGATAATATTTTTCCCAAATTATATTTATTATTTTAAAATTAATCTTTTTAATATAACCATATAAGAAATTGGTTTGAAAATTTATTTATTTGAACAATTAATTAACATAATGAATTTTAAAATTTAATTCAAGAAAACTAATAAATTAGAAATAAAATTACTATATCAGTACCTAGGTTATTATAGGTATTTTATAATATTTTATTCTTATGAAGTGTGAGAAAGATAATAGAGGTGGTGTCATTTTTAAAAATAGGGAGAGGACCCACATAAGAATTTTTTAAATGATTAAAAGTATTAATATCATACTCATGTGAAGAGGTTCCAAAATGTAAAATATACAAATATATGAAAGATATGGTCAAAATAAACTCAATTAATAAAATTAAACCAAGTGTTTTTTTTTATTTTAAACATCATCCCTTTGTTTACCCCTCGGTAAACCCATTTTAACCTTAACTGTGGTAATAAAGTTTTACTATTTTTACTATCTATTGTGACCAAAAATTAAGTTAACCTTATTAAATAATATTAATTATGATTATTAAAATTATGGAATCCATTTTATAGGATTCAATTTATATATTTTTTAGAAATTAATTTTATATGAAGTGTTCAAAACATAACAAAACTATTTTAAGCAAAAAAACATTTTTAATAATAAAATTGAGTTTACCTTTATTTTATTCCACAAAAAAACTTAAATATGAATGTTAAACAGTTTTATTAAATTTATTATCTAAATATATAATTAAAATTATTCATAAATAGAGATTAATTTATTTTATTAATATAAAAACAGATTATTGCGTATAAAATTGTTTTTTTAGAAAAAAAAATATCTTTTTACCTTTGAATGTATTTAATTCAATTTATTAAGCTTTGAAAATAAATGAATTAAATATATACATTTATAAACAATAATTTCTCTAAATTTATTTATTAATATTCACACCCACAAATCTAAGGTCTATACGATAACTGTCACCTAAAATTATAATATGTAATAGTATATCACAATTCATTTAAACTGAGTGAAGTGTTTAAAGAGTGATATAAAAGAAATAAAACTCATTTAAATAGAAATGTGTCATAAAATATCAGGGTGTCACATTCTATACCCTTATAAGAATTTATCCCTTGTAATTATATCACTCTTATACAAACAATTAAGGGCACTTCTACCCCATCGCATCTTCGAGATCCCACATAGCATCCTCAAGGTTATGGTGCGCCACAAAACATTGTCTTAGGGAGTGGTCTTATTTCAAAATAATTTTTCTCTGAGATCCATAATTTCAAACAGTTTTTACACAAAATATATATCATACTCTAATTATATGAACATTGAGTTTAAAATATGTGAATGATCAATTATGTACTTCTTCTAAAGACACACATGGAACACATCATGAACATGAGAGATATTCAATGGAACAACCAGGAAATAAGCAACCATCCTGATATGATCAAGAATCTTGAAGGGTTCAATATATCTAGGGCTCATATTGCCCTTTATTCCAAATCTCATAACCATCTTCCAATGATATATTCAAATTAATACCTTCTCAATTGTATTTAATTCAATATATCACCAAAAATTGTAAACATAACACTTCTGTTGAATCTAATATACCTTGATGTGATGATGAATAGAACTAACCATATTTGGAATTTCAACATCTAGTTTAGGTCCCAATATATTTCTTTCTCCAACATTATCTCATCATGTTTTAGTTTTTCAATTCCTTCTATAGATGGATTCATATGGTGATATCTGAATTCTTGATTGAAATATAATTTTGTTAGAGAATTTAAAAAATAATATGTTGATCCCAACCAAAATTAAAATATAGAGAAAAGGACTTCAACATATCCTCTTGGGTTTGAATGGTCATTTTAGACTAAACAAATGTTTGATGATGATATGCAGTGCAAAAGTTAAACTCTATATTCAATACTAGCTGAAGATTTCTCTAGATATTTGACATAAACCTCAAATACTGATCAGATACAATTGAATGTGTTACTCCATGAAACCTTACAACTTTATTAAGGTATATCATAGAAATTTGATCAAGATAAAAATATTCTCTAATCTAAATTAATGAATATACTGCTTTGTGCATGAGTTGTATTTCTTTTCAATGGTTTTTATTGGTTCTCAATGGTGGTCAATGAAATATTAAGGTTTCATTGATGTAAATATGTTTATGTAGTTATAATGTAATAATTTTATGGAATTTCAATTGAAGAATCAAAGATATACATGATTGATAAAAAAGTGAATATAACATGGATGAATGGGTGAGGAAGGAAGTAATAAAGTGTTATTATCTTAATGAAGTTTGTTAGAAGACTTTGTATTTATAATTCTGATGCTTTTTGAAATAGTATTTATGTTTAAACAACTTTTGCTAGTTGGTAGCACATTTTCTACATCAATAAAGATGATTGATGTTCCATAAAATGTGGATTTATTAATAGTGACATACATATTTAAATGAAGAGGAGTTGAGAAAATTAGAAGATTAATATTTTAAATAATATCATGTGTGATGTTATTTTTCTTGATGAGGAAGAAGAAGAAGTCCATGTGATATAAATATTAAGTTCATGAGGATTTGTTATGAAGTCCAAGAAAAATGTATTTATATTTTACATGATGAAAATTTTAAGATTAATATGATATTAAGAATCATATTTGATAATGGATTGAGCATTTATTCCACACATAGAATTATTTTATGTTTTATTTTGATGGTGGAACTTTATTAAAAACAATATCCATCCCCACAAGTCACAAGGGCCAGCTCATCAAACTCATATGTGGGAGATAGATCAGCTATAGTGTAGATCAATCCCAAATATCCTATATAGAGGTAAGAGGAATAAGGGCACCTTAATTGAAGACAGGAGTGTACAGGGGTGCAGATTGGTTACATAGAACCTGTGGGGTGCACAGGCGGTGCACAAGAGGATGAGTAATTCAGACCACCCTGTGTGGTGTGTGTTATATTATGGGTGTCAAACCCTACATCAAATTCAAAGTACTGATGGAATAGAATGTCTAATTTGGGAGCACTTGAGATATGTTCATATCGATGTCAAAAAGAAGAATTTCCATTACTATTAATATTTTTAAAATGTTATTGATTTAAGAAGTGGAATTCTATGAAGATGATATGAGCCGTCTTATCTCAAGGGGATGTCATCTTCTACCTCCATCAATGCACAAATGTTTTTGTTCATCGAAGTTCATGAAATATATTTTGATAAAAAATCCTGAGGTTTCCATGGATGTCTGAATGCCAATATATTTAAGCAATAAGGAAACCAACCTCCATGCATGAAATATATGTCTTTAATGAATGTTATATATTTAATTATGTTATTCAGATGACTGTAAACGAAGTTGTTTAAGGTTTTTTGAGTATCCAACTTCCTGGATGAGTATGAACTTTTAAAATGTGATGGATAATGAGTAAATTAATGCATTCACATGAGGAGATCCTACGTGAAGAATCCATGAGTCTCAGCATCATGAAACATATTTGGGGTTTAAAATCCAAAAATTCAACACGTAATATTGTATTGAATACTTTAGAAAATCCTTGATCAAGTATGAAAATTTGATGAATAAAGAGGTGGAAGGTAGTGAAACCCTGCCTATAAATATCTTTGCATCCAAGCTAGGGGAGCTGCTATTATTCACATCTTTCACCAAGAACTCTCATTTTCCAAAAAATAGATTATAAATGAAACTTTTTTAAATGAATAATTCAGAATATCTTTTATCTACTCAGCTATGAGAAGAGAGAAGTTTAATGGTCATTTATAAGATGAAGAAGAATGTTGCACTGATTTTTGTGAAGAAGAAAAACCTAGGGCCTCAGACTTGTGTTAAATACACTCAAAGAGATTTATGAAGAACTATTTTTATGAAGCTATCTACTAGTAAGAATAATGAATATAATATTGTACATTTACTCCATTGATAAAAAATTAATAGTGAGAGGTATCGTACATTTTTGTATTGCACAAAGGAGAAGGCAATGATGTGATATACTAGTATGAATGTACTATGCATGCGAACTAAAAAGTATATGACTTTTTATCTTGAGAAGGTGTTATATAACAAGTAATTTTGATCATATACCATATTTTTGTGACAAAGTGTGAAATAAATAGAAAGAATATAATGAAATCATTGCAGGTATACCTGCATTTTTTAGCAGTATAAATGTTATCCAAAATAGAACAAATGATCAAATATATCTGATCCATTTACATCAAATAGCTCAAGAAACTGAAATAAATATAATTTCTAAATAACACGTTAAATAATATAAAGATTATGTGTGATAGGTTTCTGGTTGAGTAGGCCATGTCATATATCCTAAATAGATGAATAAGTTGATGTGATATGTTAAGTTCAGTGTAATTAGTACGTAAAAAATATTTAGTTTCAATAAGAAGAGACTGATATTTCATTCAATGTTGATATTATATTGTAGAAAAAGAATAATAATAAAAATAAATTGTGATGATTTTGGGATGAAAATTCATCGTTTTGATAATCATGAATTACGTTGATGATTCTTTAATGATTTAAGAAAGAATTTACAAGAAATATAAGTACCATACTGAGTAGAAGTTATTAGACAGGGAAGTAGCATATAACGAATATGTATCTGATGATCAAGAAGAAAAGGCTCGACTAGATACCAGATAGATAATTTATTTTAATTTGGTATTAAATAAACATGGTGAAAATGGATAACCAGTGTAGTACATTCAGAACTAAATAAGAAAGGAAGAAGAATAGAACAAGATATTACTATGAATATCTACTTATATTATAATAATAAGAAGAAGTGAAGTCTTCAGTTTATAACTAAAAAGAAGAATTAAATTTGCTTTCCTATTGTTGTGAATGTAACAAGTGAAAAATGGAAAGATAATAATAATGAAACACTGTGAAATCTAGTAAAAGTATCAATAGTTGGAATAATTTCTTCTCATTACCAAGTATCTCTTCAAGAAGGTAAATTCTTTTTTCAGAGGATGTATAATGAACCAGTAAAGAGTATAAAATTGGATGGGGTCTTCTCCAGTAGAGTAAATATGATTTTTTACACCCCCTCATAAAGTGTAGGGATGCAAACATGGATAAAACTTTTATTATATAAAAATAATAGAAATTAGTTTCTTATTATAGTAGAGGATTTATATATTTTCATCATTATACACGAGAAGGACTAGCTAATATTATTGAGTAGTGAACCATGTAAAAAAATCATGTGTCATCTTTATCTTATTTCATATACTTGCATACAATAATAAAAATAGAATAATATAATCAGGGTCTAAAAAGGACTATGAGGTAAAAGGGATAAAAGTTATAATTTTTTAAAAAGTTTACAACATTGATTCACCCCCTCCCCCCACTGTTGAGTATATCCCAAAGTTTTCCTCTAAATGAACTGTTCTAACATCATAAGGCTATTGACTAAAACCAAAATAGTATTATGGACTTTTGATGAATTAGGGAGTACTATGATGAAATCTTTGGTAATGTTTTCCCATTTACATTCTGGAATGGGTAATGGTTGTAACATACCCTTAGAATATTGTCTCTCGTCCTTAAATTTCTAACATAATAGACATCAAGATACAAAATATACGATATCCGTTATCATGTTATCCCATCATAAATACAATTGAATATCCTTATACATCTTTATACTTACATGGTTACTAGATAATGACTAACTATGATATTCATCCAACTGCTCCTTATTCAGTTATAATATTTATGGGAAACATGCTAAGTTATTGAATCTATTCATTCCACCACAATCATAGTTGAATAAAATTTATCACCTTCTTCTGTAGTTCAAATTCTTTCTTTTTTCACTTCTCTTAACCACACTTGGATGTATGGTTGAATATTCATCTAAGAAAGATATGATTTTTATCCTTTGCTTGTGATTTCAAGATCTATACTATTCAAATCAATAAATATTGGATCTCTTTCAATCCTCATCATGAAAAAACTAGAGTGATCATTTTTAACTCAGAGCACCACCCACCATGTTCTCTTTCCCAGGGTGGTAGTGTATTGACCAGTATTAATATTTAATCAATTAAAACCATCTCCTTTGGTGAATATTCTAATATTTATTTGTTAATATATATATACTTCAAAATTTAATTCTTAGTATTTATATCACATATTTCATCATAAATATAATTCCTTCAGGTTTTCAAGGGAAAATCACTATTTCCTACTCTAAATCATGAGTAGAGTAATTTTTCTCATTAGTTTTAAATTGGTGTATGGTATAATATATGAATATATCACTCTTTATGAGGAATCTTCCATGAATTTATTGGATGCATATGTATGTATCAAAAACCCTTATCCACTATAAGGTATTGTAAGTATAAATCCATTGAACAACCTACTTTTAAGCTCCATAAAATTTAACTCCCATTCATCTATCCAAAGTAACATGGATCCCTTCAGATTCAACTTGGATTTAGGATTATATGTCTATGAGAAATCCATCACAAAGTGTAGTATCCAACCAACCTAAGATACTAAATATCATAATTACCTTTTTTGGTATGGTCCATTTCTTAAAAACTTCTATCTTGGAAGTATGCACTGATATACCCTCATTTGATATTATATAACATAACAATGAAACTTTTTGTAACCATAATTTATACTAATTGAATTTTGTAAATAGATTCACTTTCTTAAGGGTATTCAAACCTGTCTTTAAAGAAAATCATTCTCTTACTTTCTCAAGGTATATATAATAATATCATCTATAAAGACTACCAAAAACTAAAAAATGTAGTACGTAAAGACTATATTAACTAAATACATAAAGATAGAAGGGGAATTGGTAAGTACAAATGGAATCACTATAAATTCATAATGACTATACCTAATATGGAAGACTATTTTTGGTATATATTCCTTCTTTCCTCTTAATTAGTGATAACTAAAATGAATTCCAATCATCGAAAATTATTGAGTTCTATGAACTTGATAAAACAAGTCACCAATATGGGATAAATGATACTTTTTCTTGATATTGATCATGTTAAGTTATTGATAGTCAATGAAAAGACACATTGGACAATGATTTATCATAACAAAAAGAACATGTTTACCGCTTGGTGACACAATAGTGAATATGAACCCCTTATCAAGATTCTCTTGGAGTTTCTTCTTCAATTCCAACAACTCAATTGTGTCCATTCTATATGTAGTCTTTCAAATAGTTACCACACAATGTATGAGTTATATTAAAAACTCAACTTCATGAATTGGGGGAAGAATTAGAAATTCATTATAAAATTCATTAGTATATTTCTGAACATTAGTAATATCATTGGTTTTTATTTTCTCCCAAACCATTTGAGATAAATATCCCTCATTAATAGGTCATAAGACACATATAATAGAAGTAACTTCCACTAGAAGATCATATTCATCCTTTCATTTAAAGATGATAATAGGTTGATTCAATATATCAAACATGGATTTCCTTCCCTAGTAATTGATGTGGAATATATATATATAGACAATCTTTGTGCAAAATAAAATCAAATTCAACTAGAGGTAGAATCAAATTATTTTTAGGAAACATGTTCTCAAAAAAATCAATCAGGGAGATGTTATAAACTTGAAGTGTGATCATCATAACATTCAGATATTTTACTTCAAACTCAATATCTAATCATTGAATTTTGTAATGTGAATCCCTTAATAAATTATTCATATATAAAAGATTAGGTAGATCAGGAAACAAATAAAACATGTTCAGATCTAGAGTAGATGGTATGTGTAACTTTCACCACATCATTCTCATGACCCACTTCAGTAGTTATTATCACATTATATTTCCATTAATCTATAGTATTAAGAGGTTGTGGATGCTGATTATCATCATTAACCCTTGTATCCTCATAATAATTAATTCATGTTCCAGAATCCTTTAAATTATTACATTATATTGAGGGTGGTTCATTTGGTTGAGTATTTTCCCAAGTCAATCAATTGACTTGACTCTTCACATCACATCGATATTTTTTACTCAGTGGCATACTTTTCCAAACCTAAAATACTTACCAAATCTGATAATTAACATTCCTATTAACTTTCATCTAGACATCTGACATGAAAGAATATTAATTTAATTTCCTTCATGGGTATTATTATTATAATTTCCAAAAAAATCCATTATTCTCTTCTTTCCCCAAAAACCACGATGACACTGAGAGTCTCTAATTTCCAATTCCAGCTTGAGATCACATCAAATTATTTCTTCATATATATCAAAGTCAAATATATGCAATTCCTTTTAGATACTTAGTCTTAAGACACTAGGGAATCAGTCATCATTTCATTCTAGATCAGGGATAAAACGAAATTATACCTTTCAATTCTTGTCAAATTTTACACATATGTTCTAATAGATTATTTAAACTTATGATATTGATCTATAAATTAAATTTAAATTTTCTTGTGATGATTTTTTTGTAAAATAATTATTTAAAAATAACTTCTTAAACTCTTATAATGTAATGGAGTCTATTTTTCCTCCTTTCTCTTGTTCATGATAAGCGTTCATCGTTGATCTGATTATCCTTACTAATGATATACTTCCAATGCATATATTTTCATGAATGAAACACTAACAAATGGAAAATATATTTTTAGTGGTACTGATCCATTTCTTTGAAATTATTTAATTATAATAAATACTATCAAAAGGTGGACATCTCCATATAAATGACTCAATAGTGAGTTGGCCCTTCATTTTCCTGTTTACAAGAACAATATGATTTATGTTACCATTAATAGGTTGAGAGGTTTTGGTGAGTATAAACATAAGTTTTTTCATCCCAACTACCTTTTAATTTCATTTTTATGAGGTTGGTCATCTCATTTCACATTACATTTATCATATACATGATTCCTACTAGGACCGTCCTTTAGATGGAACTATTAAGCATAGTGTGACCGATAATTTTTGTAGTGAGTAATCACATAACCATGAAAAATCATTCATAAAATGTTTAAATCATGCCACATTCTTTTTGATCAATTACACCTTAGGTTTAATCTAGTTTATCTGTGGTCATAATTTATTCAAATATATCATAATGGTTCATAAATAAAATGTGTACTATCCCACGCATAGCCCACTACAGTGTCTAGCTAGGTGTACAGCATTAGAAAAACTAATAATGTATATTTTACTCTCGAGTTAATACCAAATATGTTCCTTTTAGAGTATTTACTCCGATGTGAATATGTTCCACAACTACATCTACTTTCCAGTATCTATATAATATTTTATTTTCCTATAAAACGACACAATCTCTACTTTACCAATGATTTAGGATGTTATCCCTTGCTTAGACATATCCCTATGTTTTTAAATATGTTCTCTAATGTTGATATCTAAAAATATCTAAATCCTACTCTAATACCAACTAAGACATCCCAATTATTTCATACATTAACAATGTATAATTTTATATAAATATTAAATATATTCCATGATAATATATTCCCTAGAACTCTAAAGGTTTGGATTATTTGGAGACTAGATATATAATCATATTATTTATTGAAAGTCGTCAATGCATCCCACAAAGTTCTTATCACATATTACACTTCTTAAAGATACCAAAATTAAAACCATTATTCATAACTTGGGGAAACGAAACATAATAAATGGTGAGATCATATACTCAGTAAGGATAAACCTAATAGGTATCAATCAATGATAATAAGTGAGCATAGTATAATCATAAGGGTATGATAACATGATAATCATTATAAAAAATACCTAATCAGTAAAAGCTCATCAATCATAAATCACCGAATAAGGTTTTTTCATAAAAAAAACATATGTTGTAAGAATGTGGAATCATTAATCATTAATCATGATCCATGATAACATAATATAAGCATAATACAATGCATTGGATAAATTTAAATTATGAGAATAACGATCTCAAAATAAAAACCAAACATATGAGTTCCATAATAACATAAAACATTTTTCATATCATCATATCATAACCCATGTAAAGGAAGTTAAATTCATAAACATTTCCCCATTTCACCCTAGTATAAACCATGCAAAATAAACAGTTTCATAAAGGTTCCATCATAACCTAATTAACCCATTAGAAAGAAATTGGATTCATAAAATAATCCTTAAATCATAAATATCATAAGTCATATCTAGAAATATATTGTATGGTATCATAATATCATAACCCTTGTGAAGAATAATAATCCTTAATGGATATTGAGATAAATAAAAAATATCTTTAAAATACCATTTGAACCTTTCTTTGAAGATGTTAGAAAATAACCTTTTCTTTTCATAACATTTTATCAAAAATTACAAAAATATTGAGAAAATTATTTTCCTTGAAAATAACCAAGGAAACATGTAAATGAGTATTCAAAGAAAAAGTATACATGATTGTAGAAAATTTTATCATGTTA
Source organism: Viscum album (assembly GCA_963277665.1). NCBI lineage: Eukaryota > Viridiplantae > Streptophyta > Magnoliopsida > Santalales > Viscaceae > Viscum > Viscum album. Next base: position 1,439,310,266 of record OY728129.1, read on the forward strand.
TATATGTTAAAAGAAAACATTCATTTCACACATATGTAAAAAAGTCAAAAAATACTTATTCAAAAAAAATTAGAAAGATTCCTTTTAAAAACATTTTAAATAAATTAAAAATTAGTGAAATTTGAATATTTAACACATTTTTTTATAAATAATATCTTTTATAAAACAATATTGAAGATAATGGATATGGATGAACAAGTTCATTGAAAAAAAAAGTAAATAAGTATGACTTTTCATTAAAATCATTTTCTCGATCATTTTATATACCACAGAGAGAAAATGGTACTAATATATAAAAAAATATAAATAAATATATTAGAATAAAATATATGGGGTTTAAAGGAAAATATCTATAAAATTTATTTCAATGTAAATTTCATATAGATAATCCAAAAAAGAAATGAGATTGTAACATAAAATCTTAGCTCAAGTCTTGTGTTTCTTTATACATGTTCAAGTATTCTATAAAATAAATATAAATTTTATTATAAATATATTATATAACAATATTCATACATAACTTACTATATATCATTCCTTTATAATTTTCAATTATCTTTTTATTAATAATTTATTCATGAAAATGATCAGTCGGTTGAAAACTGGTTTGCTTTCCATGCATGTTTCAGTTCGATGGTTCTGGTACTTACAAGTTGATTAGTATTTAATCACTTATAGAAAATTAATTGTGATATATATATCATATTTATTCATAAAATACACTTTTATAATTATTTATATAATTTGGTGATGAAAAAATTACATCACTGCATGGAGGTGGTAGTCCATATATACATGCGAGCGACGTTTTCATTTTATAATGAATGGAAAGGTAATCAGTTATATGAGATATTATAGTTAAAAAGGAATAATATTTTAATAAAAATAATATATAGACATTTAATACATCATAATAACGTACCATGAATTATCGTGACGGAAAATGATTCAAAATATTACGTGGTAGATGTATTCCACAGTTGTGCATGAGTGATACTTTCATTTTTCATTTGATAGAAATGATGCAAAAAATGGTTTGTTCCATAATAATAAAAACAATTAATTATATTTAATATTCTTAAATAATTATTTTATAATTTATATCATATATTAATAGGAGTTAAAAAATTAATAAAATTGAATGTACTCGGTTAAGAGTTATTCCTGTTCATTGGGAAACCTCCATTGGCTTACACCTTAAATCTTGAAAGAAAAGAATTATGTTCAAACCATGACATATAAAATATGATGTGTGATTTTATTAAAATATTTTGGTAGGTATTGTCTTAGATATAATTCTTATGAATTTTGAGGAAGATAGGAGAGGTGGTGTCCTTTTATAAAGGATGGAGAAGACACACTAGGAATTTTTCAAATGATTAAAATATATTAATGTATTACTCAAGTCGAATGGCTCTCAAATGATAAATATTAAAAGATAAAAAGTTTATATTATAAATAACTACATCCAAAAAAATTAAATGTGTTTTTTTATATTTTGAAACTTTTATTTTATGATACACCCCTGGTAAATCTATTTCAACTTTAACCATTATAAAAATATTTAACTGCTTTTACAAATCATTATGAAGAAAAAATTTAAATTATTGCATAAAATTAATTATTATGATAAAAAATATGGAATTATTTTTAAAATATTCAATTTCAATAAGTGGTGTAAAGTCATTTTACAATAAGTACAAAAAATGAAACAAAAAAGTTTTTAGAAAAAAGATTTTTTGAAGAATAAAATTGAGTTTACCTTTATTTTGTTCCATATAAAAACTATTAGATGAATATTAAAATATTTAATTGTAAATTTTATCTAAATATTTAATTTCAATCATTAATAAATATATATTAATTTAATTTAATAAGAAAAAACACATTATCCATTTAAAAATTACAAAAGAATATAGTTTTATAATAAAATGATTTTATTTTAATTTCTAACTAATTAAAAACTAGTAAATTAATTTTATACATATGTAAACCATAATTTTTAATAATTTATTTAGTCAAATTCAAAATCTTCAATCCAATGTATAGGTGATAAATTTAGCGTTAAATAATGATATTGATTAATATATCATGGTTCATTTTAACTTAATGTTTCATGTAAATCATACAATGAAATAAATACAATTCATTTAAAGAGAAATAAAATATAAAATATTTGGGTGTTACAAAGTGAAATCAAAAAACGCTACTTTCCTAAGTCTTAAAACCCCTTCATGTCACTTATTTAAGACTAAAACCAAAGAAAATTAACAAAAGGATAGGGTAATGGAGTTCTGAAAGGGTTTGAAACACAATGAAACATTATAAGGAACTACTTATTCCATATTTTAAAAATAATATGATGAAGTACCCTTCCTTGGCAATGAAATTGAGCATCAATTATATGGACCCATCCTAAAAATAATACATAATCCTGTTAATTCAACTAAAACACACATATAAAACTCTCAAAGATATTTCATCTCAGATTTTTAGATAATCAGGTCATAAATCATACATGAAAACCCACATGGATAAAAATTGGATTCTAATAAAATTTTATCCATTTTTTCATAATATTGTTTTAATAAAAAATAAATATTCTCATGAAAAATTGTCACAACATTCAAGTTGTCTTATTTTCTCTTATCAATCCTAAAAACTCTTTGAAAAACATTTTAAAACATGGCATTAGAATAAAAATATCATTATGGACCATAAATAAAGAAGGAAATAAACTATTTTTCCATGAGTACTTATAAACATTTGAAATAATTTTCACAAAGAGATACCAACAACCCTTAAATTATCACATACTTTGTTAGAACATGAGATTTCCATAAAACATAGAAAACCTAAATAAACCATTTAGGAATATTGGGGAATTAAATACTTAAGATTCTAATCCTTGAGGATACCATATGATTTTTAACCCTCATAGCTACCATACAATGTAACCCTCATGGATATCTTATGATTTAACCCTCATGTCTTCCTTATCGTGTATCCATCACAGCTACTCTAAGAATAACTATTACGGGCAACTTCCAAAATAAAAAACACAATGAATTGAAGGGAAATATAGATCTTATCCTTAATAATAATGAACTCCCATAAATTAGAGAATAATTATAAAACATGAATACTTTCATCAAAAAGACATTCATTATGAATTTTTTTAAAATGGAACTCTAAAAGAAGATTTTCAAAAAAGAATATCATAACTTAGGTTTAACTTCCTTGAAATGTGTTCTAACCACATTTATAATGGATTAAAGAGTTTTATTAATTTATTAGATAACAATATTAATATTTTTAGTTCCTTTTATGATCTTATTATAACATATTTTTACCCATTTATTAATAATATTTTGTTGTTTTCATTGTTTCGGGTGAATTTATTTTAGGGTTTCCATAGCTGTTACATTATGGGTTTTCTTTTCAAATGGAAGAAAAACTCAAAAATGGAAAAAATTCATATTATTATGCTTAATGAAATTTAAATTATACAATATATAATTTTTTTTTTCTGATATGAGGATTATTCATTAGAGAAAACATTAATGATAAAATTTTGGTTTATTTTTTTTGGGTTTTTTCGACCATCAAAAACTAGTTTCATTTTATTGAATTCTATGTCTATATAATAGTAATTGAGAATTAAAAAAGTTATAATATAAATATTAAAATTCTTATTTACCATAATAATGGTTTTATGAACATCCATGTATGTTGTAAAGGAAAATTAAAAATTTGACATCTATGAAGGTGGTGAATCGACACGTCAGAGATGGTGCTTTCATTTTTGGGAATAAGAGGACAAGAGGAGAGGTTTAATGATGGATATTCCACTAGTAAAATAATATTCTAGTATATGTAAGATAAAAAAGTTATCGTGTCACATTGGAAAGGGGATTTGAGGATATTATAATAAAATAAAATAAATTGAAAATAAAATGAAAGAGTTTTTTTAGCTCATAAATTATTCTCCTTGAGAACCTTTTTAAGGCACTTGGTTTTGGCCTTTTGGTGAGACTAGAAAGTCATGAACGCTGGGAAGGAGATTGTGAACGTAAATGGATAGAATTTAAAAAAACTACAAGGATTGGGGTTTTTAGGTGAATAGGTGGTGAGGGAATAATTATAGTCGAGGAGAGGGGTGGTTATAAATATTTTATTCATTATTTTATCATTTTGGATCAAAACTATGAATATTTTGAGAATTGTAAATAAATATATTAAAATAATAAAAGGGGGTTTGAGATTATGGTGAATACATTATCAATGGCTCAACGAATGGTAAATTTAACTTATAATGTGTATATACCATAAATTGTTGTATTTCACTATTCACCATAAATACAACTATTTCAAAAAAATCCAAAAAATTCACACCAACCATTTTTCAATGTGTAGAATTCAAAAATTAACTTCATTTTTTGAAAATAATTTTATAAATATGACAATTTTAATTTTTAATTAAAATCATCATTTATTCAAAAATACCAATTTTAAAATTATAAATGATTTTATAACTCTTTGAAATTTTAATTTAGGTCTCATAAATTTTGATTACAATAATAAGAAAACAGTATTACCAAATATGCCTCTAATAAAACTAGAATAAGCCTTTATAAGTTTTAAAAAGTCATTGACTACCTCAGTGTAGTTAAAAGGCCAAGGATTTTATCAACGTAAGAAAATCATTGATAAAGGGTATGTTTATCAGTGCAAATAAAAGCATTGATAAAGCGTACTTTTATCAGCACTTTTAAAAGTATAGATAAAAGAAACCATTTATTAGTGATTTTATTTATCACTAATAAAGGCTATATTTATCAGTGCGGATAAAGGGATACTTTATTAGTTTATTTAGTAGAACTAATAAAGGGGAAAGCTGTTGTGTGATGTTGTACCACACTACAGCACCAGAAACATGGCATACAAGCTACTATAACAACACACTGCCTCACCAAAAACAGAGATAGATATTACGAAAATAATATTAAAATAAGAAATTTAAATGAAATAAAATTTCTAAAGGAAATACATTAAAAACCACAATTATATAGTATGGGAGATGTTTTTTTACTAAAATTAATGTAAATTTTGAATAAAAAGGAACATTTGAATCATAAAAGTCACATCGTGAGTTGAATTGAAATTTTACCAATTTCTACACATCACAAATGACTTATGTATCATTTTCCTAAAGTATCAAAATAATACGGATGCTTTTTCTCAGTTTTGAGAATGTAAGTTGTTTTTTTGTTAAAATTAATGTTAGTTTTAAATAAAAAATGCACATTGAGTCCTGTCGGCCACACTCTGCATTAGAGTTAGGTGAGGATAATTTCAATATGTAAGAAATTAATTATTGATAATTTTCATAAAGTAGAAAAACCATATGAATGAATCTTCTCAGTTTTGAGTACATTAGTTGTTTTTTACACTAAAATTAATATCAATTTTAAATAAAAAGATGCGCTTGGAGTCATACCATTCACAATGTGAATTGGATTGAGGTGGAGCTGATTCCTATGCATCCCAAATGACATATGAATCACTTTCCAAAAGTAAAAAAACAACGTGAATTCATTTTATTGCTTTTGAGTTTGTGTTTTTTTGTTTTTTCACCAAAATTTTTGTCAATTTGAATAAAAAGGCACACTTTGAGTCATATTGGTCACACCATGTGATAGATAGATGTGTTTAAGATTACTATTCACCCAAAATGACTAATGTATAATTTCTATATAGTATGAAAACAATCACTATATGTTTCCTCAGTTTTGTGTATGCCACTTGGGTTTTTCACTAAAATGACATTTTAAACTAGAAACACGCACTTTGAGCCATACAAGGGGAATCGTGTGTGTGCTTGGTATGGGTATAATTCATATATTTAAAAAATTAATTATGAATAAATTTCCAAAAAAACAAGAATATCCAAGAACATATTTTCTATTTTCATTGAGTGCTACTTTTTGTATTATAATATAAATTTTTAAATCATAACAGACACATGGAGTCATACCAGTCACACCATGCATCAAATTGATAGGATTCTGATTCTTACACATCAAAAATTGTTTATATATTGTTTTCATAAAGTACCAAAATAGTCCGAATTCGTTTTCTTAGTTTTGAGTATGTTAGTTGTTTTTTCCAATAAATGTATTGTCAATTTTGAATAAAAACATGCTTTTGGAGCCATAACAGTTTCATTGTGCATCATATTGAGTTAAGGATAATTCATAAATATCCCAAATGACATATAAATATCTTTCCGAAATTATCACAACAATTAGAATGTGTTTCCTCGGTTTTGAGTATGCCACTTGTGTTTTTTACTGAAATGTCATTTTAAATTAGAAACACACACTTTGATCCATACAGGTTTCATCATGTATGGGTCTGACATGAGATTTATTCATTCATGTCAAAAATGAAGTATGAATAATTTTTCTATTTTATCAAGATAACTTGAGCGTGTTTTCTTGTTTTTCAGTGAGTGATACCTTTTTGTATTAAAATGTTAATTTTATACTGATAACGGACACTTGGATTCATACCGGTCACATCGTGTGTCGGATTGAGTTTTGAATGATTCATACACGTCACAAATGGTATATGGATCATTTTAAAAAAGTACCAAAAGAATGTGAATGTTTTTTCTCGGTTTTTATTTTGTTAGTTGTTTTTTTCCCTAACATTAATGCCAATTTTGAATAAAAAGATTCACTTTGAGTCATAACGGTCAAACCGTGCATCAAATTGAGGCACAGATGATTCCTATTTGTTCAAAGTGACATATGGATAAATTTATTAATGTTTTAAAATAATCATAATGCATTTCATAAGTTTTGAGTGGGCCACTTGCATTTTTTACTAAAATATCATTTTAAACTGGAAACATGCACTTTGAGACATATAGATGGCTTCGTGTGTGGGTTTGACATGAGACTAATTCATAATGTTCAAAACTGAATTATTAATAATCTCCCAAAATTATGAATACAATCTAAGAATGTTTTCTTGGTTTTTAGTAATTGACACTTTTTTGTACTAAATTGTTAATTTAAAACTAATAATATACACTTGGATTCATACCGGTCACACTGTTTGTCTAATTGAGGTGTAGATGATTCCCACAATTAAAAAATAACGTATGGATCATTTCCCTAAAGTACCAAACAAATCCTAATGTTTTTCTTGGTTTTGAGTTTGTCAATTGTTTCACTAATATTAGTGTCAATTTTGAATAAAAAGACACCCTTAGAGGCATACTAGTCTCACCATGAATCAGATTAAGGTGAAGTTGATTCCTACACATTAAAAATGACTTAGGGATAATTTTCATTAATTTTGAAAACAATCAGAAATTTTTTCATAGAATTCAAGTATTCCACTTTTGTTTTTTACTAAAACGTCATTTTAAACTGTAAACACGCCCTTTGAGCTATACAAGTGGAATTGTGTGTGGTTTGGACATTATATTGATTCGTACACATCACAGATTAATTATGAATCATTTTCCTAAATTATCAAGACAATAATAACATGTTTCTGCCTTTTTTACTAAGTGAACCTTTTTTGTATTAAAATGTCTATTTTAAACTAATAACGGACACTTTGTGTCATATTTATCACACCGTGCATTAGATTGACATGTGGTTGATTCCTACATATCAAAAATGACTTGTGGATTGTTTTAATAAATAACCAAAACAAACTAAACAATTTTTCTCAATTATGAAAATTTGTGTTGTGTTTTTCGATAAAATTAACATCAATTTTGAAAAAAAAGACACACTTTGAGTCATACAGGTCACACCATGCATCTTATTAAGGTGTAGCTAATTCCTAAACATCCCCAAATTTATTATGGATAATTTTCATAAATTATGCATAAAATATGAATGTGTTTCCTTAATTTTGAATATGCCACTTGTGTTTTTTTCTAAAATTTAATTTTAAACTGGAAACACCCACATTGAGCCATCTGGTGGCATCGTGTATGGATTTGACCTGAGACTGATTCAAACACATCATAAATGAATTATGAATCATTTTCCAACATTATCTAGACAAAATGATTTTTTTTTCTTCATTTTCAGTGAGTGAAAAAAAAATTAATGTCAATTTTAAACAAAGAATGGACACTTCGAGTCATATCTGTCACACCGTACATCGTATTGAGGTGAGGGAAATTCATACATTCCAAAATTGACATATAGATCATTTTAAAAAATTACCAAAACAACCGAAATGTTTTTTCTCATTTTTTAGTATTCTAGTTGTATTTTCACTAACATTAATGTCAATTTTGAATAAAAAGAGGAACTTGGAGTCATATCGGTCACATTGTGTGTCAGATTGATGTGAGTCTATTTTTATATTCCCAAAATTACTTATAGATCTTTGTAATAACGTATCAAACAATAAAAATAAATTTCCTTGGTTTTTAGTATGCTACATGTGTTTTTTTATTAAAATGTCATTTTAAACTAGAAACACGCACTTTCAACCATACATGTGCAATCATGTATGGGTTTGACATGAGAATGATTCATACAAGTCATAAATAAACTATCAATCATTCACACAAACTATTAAGATAACCCAAACATTTTTCCTTGGTTTTTAGTGGGTGATACTTTTTTCTATTAAATTCTTAATTTTAAACTGATAATGGACACTTTGACACCATACCTCATAGATGACCACGATATAGCAATGCTGGTTTTCCTCCAAAAGTTCTTCCATGCACCTACTGACATCAGCGATTGATTACAAAAATATTTATTTAAAACATTATATTGAATTATATTCCTTTTTTATGATTGGGAGTTGTATAAATTCTTCTTCAATACCACTAGTGGATAAATTTACTCTTCCAAAACAAAATAATATTAAAGGTGGATTACTATCCTATACAAAATCACTTAAACAAGTGGTGAAAACATTTTTTCTATAATTCACATAAACACTTTCACAATGGCTCTTATCTTATGTGAAAAGTGTTTCGGGCACTTTTAAACAATTCTCCTCAAAAAATCAGGATATTATCCTTATTCTACCTCATTACCAAACAATTTTCTTGTTTGAAAGCTAGTGCTCATTAACCTCCTCTCCCTCTGTATCCACCTCAGTCTTTGCCTCCACCTCCTCATCCACGTTAGTCTCTAACTCTGACTCTAACTCCACCTTCTCCTCCAACTCTATGTCCACATCCTCCTCCGAATCTACCTCAACCTCTTCCTCCTCTAACGCGATTTCCAAACAATTTTATTATATGCAGGTCAGCACTGCAAAACAAATTGATTTCCTATATTATATTTTTCCTTGAGAAAGACATAAAAATAATATATAATCAATATGACATTAAATATTCACACCCCAAATATATTTTGAAGGTCATAACTTGAACTAGATCACAAACATATATGTAATCACCTAAATTTGTTGTTGATATACCATATAACAAAAATTATAGTGCGCACTCATCTCTAAAAAAACTCATATCTTCTTTTAAGGGACTAGGTTGTAGGAAATATTTATAGAACTGAGAAAATATCTACAAAGAATTGATTTTTAAATATATTAACTGAAATTTTAATTACATTCATAAATTACTTGTTGGGAGATGATGGTCATTTCCTGATTTATGATTTCTCTCATATATTTACAAACATAATATCTATAATCAATTTTATTATATTGTTTCAGATATTATAGAAATATTGTCCAAAATAAGTAAATTGTTTTGAAATGTCTTTATAGTTTAATCATTATATGTATACCTAAGTATGTTTCCATTTGTAGTAATTCATAGGATTTATACCTTCAAAAACTGAATTTTATCCATGATCTTGCATGTATTTAGTGATCGACCTATCATAAAAAAATTCTTGTTAAAACATATACTGAATATATAATTTGAAGTTTATCTATAAAATTTTCATTTAAGTACATTATATATTCATAATAAAAATCATGTTTGTTTAGTATATTTCATATCCAAGCAATGGATCCAAAAAATAAATATCTTTGGTGTCTATACTGACAACTATCAGTATCTAGTGCATCCTAAAAAAACAAAAACAATTAAGTAATGAAAAAAATAAAAATATATTTTATATGATTAGAATGTAGTTTTTTACCATTTAATTGTATAAATAAAAAATGTTATTTCTTCTGATGCTTTTTTATTAAACTATACGAGTAACCCATAATTTTCCTTCCTAATTTTTTTCCCATTTAAAGTATATTCTAGGATGAAAATGATAAAAAGGATTAATGAATCCAAATTCTGATTCAAAAAATATTCCCTTTATATAGTAGTGATATAAAATCTTCTACAAAATATGAATAGTTATAAACTTTAATAACATTAATAGCTCACTATTTGGATAGATGCATTTTGAAAATGTAACTTTTGTATGAATTCACAATTGAGATTCCCAATCAATCGTGCTTGAGAATCTCTTTTAGAGTCTCAAGACCATGTCTGTCTATCAAGGAATATCTATATATTTATTCTTCATATTCAATGTACTACATAGTTTTAGCTTTAAATTTGGTCTCTACATGAAGCGGTAATGATAATAAATGTCTCTCTGGAAATGGTGGGGAGATGGTACTCTCAAAAGTTCATTTTTTTTCTTAGTTGATTCAATAGATTTTATTGATTCAACCTTCTATTTCTCCACCACAGTATCCATCTGTAATATCATACATTACTTTATACCATTTATTATCAACTGTTACAAGTTTTTCATATTATTTTTTTAATGGCGTTCCTTGTGTATCTTTACAAGATTAGATGGTCATGCTGTGAAAGCTCCACTAGCATCTTATTTTGTTGTAATATCCATAAAATCAAGTGGAAGAGTAACCTCATCATTAGGATCATAAGATACCTAAATCCCCAATCTCATGTGATATTTTTGGAGGTATTGACTGTGTATATGGTCTCCCAGAATATTATACATTATACTCCACACAACATGGTGGTTTATGGGTGTTGACTGATAAAAATCACATACAACTATACCCAATAGAATTTTAGTAATATAAAGTTATCAGAAGTTTTTTGATTAACATTTAGGATAGAGTAATAAAAAAATTCAATTCCCTGGGTAAAGTATGTTGTTGGGGGAAATGACTTGCCTCAAAGCTACAGATCATTTGGTTTGTCTGTTGATATTTTCTCCACCACTGGTTCGCTTTGATCCTTTCATATACATTGGTCTTCCAAACCAAACCCCAATATAATATCTCATAATGAGTCTATTTTTTCTACACTCATCTCACTATATTATATGTATCATCATTTGTTTTATATTCTTGAAATATGTTGGAGAGACTCCAAAACAAAATCCACTAACATGACCATATTAATCAGGAAGTTTCAAAGCTACTGAAAGTATATTTTCTTCTTGTATGGTCATTTCCAATTCTTTTGTCTTAACTATATAAAAAAATATGAACATAAATAGATATTTTTATGTAATATTGTTATAGATAATAAAAAATAAAAATTATGGCATACTTACACATTCTTTTCAATTTTTTTTATTTTCATCAACTAATTTACCATTCTTATTTACAAGACCCTCCTTCCATAGAAAATCATGTAGGATAGAAGTGAATTAAGATTTTGATTCATCAATGTGAATATAAAAAAATTAACATATGTTGTTTCATATCACATAATTAAATATATTTTTTTTTGATTTAAAATACAAACCAATTTTTCTATAATGAAGTGTACCCCATCCTTGTTTTGTGATAAGGGTACATTGGTTTTGATGCATGTTCACTAATTTCAGCACACTTTTTTATTTCATAAATTAAAAAAAAATTAAACAAGTTGAATAAAATAAATAATTCAAAATAATGTATTATCTATTGAAAAGTACCTAAATTAACTTCTCATTGTGACAATTGATTAAAATAATTCGTGTTTCCTACTTTGTAATGTGTGCATAACTATGTGGTGGGTGGTGATTTATTTTCCCCTCAACTTCCTTAATATGTAACTTTATAAGAAGTGTTTGGAAACCTATATGAGATTTTCCAGTATCAATTAAGGCCAATTTATTATAAAAAATACTCTAAAATAAATAAAGTATACAAGGAATAATTTAAATTAAATCAATTTTTCATTATATAATTTTATAGTAAAATGAAGAATGTATATTGTAGCATTACCTACTATCTTTACAAAGGATTTCCTTCATTATAGGTTGGATGTGGTGCTAGAAATCTAAATAAATTTGAAAATTTTCCCTCATTATGACCCCAAGATAACTAATAAACATTTAATTATTGGGGATAATAGGTTGGTCCTGTTTATTCCAACCAGCCTCAAATTTTAGACCCTGACTTCTTTCCTCGATAATTTTATTCACCGCAATGATGTTGCATCAATGTCATTTTTTCATCAACATGTTGTTGAACCCCTAATATTTATATAGTTTCATCATCAATAGTATATTATTCCTTAGGATTATTAATATCATCATTTGTAGAATACATTGTTTTCATGTGTAGTAAAACATTTAATTTTTCTTGAAAAATAACAATACAATACACTCCATGCATAAAATTCCACATTTTAATGCATCATGCATGAAAATTGTTACTCTCTTGAATAGAGATATAATACATCAATACTCTAGTTCAACTAACCATCACTACATTTATTTAATCTATCCTTATACATTGATTTCCTTCTATATCCTGATGATGGAATAGACTCCCTCTTTCAAACTAGTCTTCCCCCCATTATTGCGATTCCAAAGTTCCTTGATGGAATACCTCTCAAAGAATTATTATTTCATTTAATCATTTTATATTTATATCCCAGATTTTATGGACATCCATCTATGTTTCATGAACTAATAGAACCAAAGTTAATCTTGTACAATGTACTGGTGATCATTTTGGATGATTACTACTCATAGTAGTTCAAAAATCATAGAAGATATGGGGGATGAGTCTCCAACAAAAAAATCAATAATAATTGTTTAAGATAAGAAATTAGTGTTTCCAAAGACATTCCAAAATAAATTAAATGAAATTTTAATCATTGATTCTAACATATTGCATAAAAAATGAAGGGATGGACATTCAAATCCACATGAATTCCACTCACAATCAATTACTTCCACTCATATACTTTTATTGTTTGAAACTTCCTCTATAATTGTTCTTTTTTTGCAAGGCTTAGAGGATATACAAACTTGGGGTGGTCTTTGTGTGAGATGGATGGGAGAGTTTTAAAATCAAGCATTTATTCAATATTCCAAGATAAATTATCCTGAATATGAAGCTAAAAATAGGGTTGGAGGGCTTTGGTCATTGTGCGATGAATACCTTTAAGAGCTATATTAGCACCCATTTAAATTTATCAAGGTTGAATAGAAAAGAATCAAAAGGTTTGTTTGGAGTTTTTTTTTCAAAAAAAAAGTGCAACATGAGTATTTGTAGGAGTTAACTCATCATATTATTATTCTCTTACATGTATACTTAATTATGGATTTCTAATAGGATCTAGTGTGACCACACTCCAAATAAAATTAATTTTTGATGAAGTGTTGTAAAAAGTAATCGAGCGAGTCATATGAAAAAATTAATTTCAATAAACCAAAGAAATTCATTCATTATTTTTTGATTAATTTTTAAATGTCATTTTTTTCTCAATAAGTAGTAAATAAAAAAGATAAAATAGTATAAAATATTCAATTCAACATCATAATGAACATTGTTGGATAATTCTCAAACCCAAAAGGCATGATTGTGCAATAATATGACCATATCATCCTCAAAACATGCTTGGGTATGACTCATAGTTGATTATTCCCATTTCATAATTTGTTCTTTGAAAACCATTTTATTTAGTTCATCCGATCAAATAAATCATTAATTTTAGGAAAAGGAATGTTTTCCATGATAGTTACTCTACGTGAAGGAGATTGTCTGTTCGCCTGGATTTCTATTGAGAATAGTCTCTAATATGGATCATGTATTAACTTATATCTTTTAAATAGGCCTTTAGGAGGCATTGGTATCTTAGTTCTGTCTGAGAACAACCAACCAAACAAAGTTGGATAGCCAGATAGTGAAAGTTATACGTATTCCTAAGGATATGTGTTGTGCATTTGTTATTGACTATGGTGTGTCTTATAATGATCATTTGGGTATGGTTGAGTTTTCTTGTAATAATAGTTACCATTATGCAATCATAATTAATTCTTTTGAGGCCTTGTATGGTCGGCCTTATAAATCTCAATTTTGTTGGTCATAGATTGGTGAATATTCCATGGTTAAACCAATTTTTGTACAAGAGACGATATCCAAGATTCAGTTGATACTCAAGATAATGTTGATGGCAGAGATACGATATAATGGAGTCTATTTTTCCTCCTTCCTCTTGTTCATGATAATCTCTCATCATTGATCTGATTATCCTTACAAATGATATACTTCCAATATATATTTTTTCATGTTCTATACACTGAATAATGGAAAATATATTTTTAGTGGTACTGATCCATTCCTATGAAATTATTGAATTATATGAAATACTATCGAAAGGTGGACGTCTCCACATAAATGACTCAATAGTGAGTTGGCCCTTCATTTTATTGTTTAGAAGAACAGTATGATTTATGTTACCATTCATAGCTTGAGAGATTTTGGTGAGTATAAACATATGTTTTTTCATCCCAACCACCATTTAATTTCATTTTTATGAGGTTGGTCATCTCATTTCACATTACATTTAGCATACACATGATTCCTACTAGGCCCGTCCTTTGGATGGAACTAATAAGCATAGTGTGACTGACAATGCTTGTAGTGAGTAATCATATAACCACAAAAAATCATTCATATGATGTTTAAATCATGACACATTCTTTTTGATCAATTACGTCTTAGGTATAATCTAGGTTATTCATGGTCATAATTTATTCAAATACATCATAATGGTTCATAAAGAAAATGTGTATTATCCCACACAAATCCCACTAGAGTGCCTAGCTAGGTGTACAGTCTTAGAACGACTCATAATGTATATTTTACTATCGAGTTAATACCAAATATGTGTCTTTTAGAGTATTTACCCCTATGTGAATATGTTCCACAACTACATCTACTTTCCAGTATCTATATAGTATTTTATTTTCCTATAAAACGACACAATCTCTACTTTACCAATGATTTAGGATATTATCCCTTTCTTAGACATATCCCCATGTTTTTTAACAAGTTATCTAATGTTAATATCTAAAAATATCTAAATCCCACTCTAATAACAACTAAGACATCCCAATCATTTCATACATTAATAATGTATAATTTTATATAAATATTAAATATATTCCATAATAATACATTCCCTAGAACTGTAAAGGTCTGGATTATTTGGAGACTAGATATATAATCATGTTATTTAGTGAAAGTCTTCAATGAATCCCACAAAGTTCTTATCATATATTACACTTCTTAAACATACCCAAATTAAAACCATTCTTCATAACATGGGGAAACGAAACATAATAAAGGGTGATATCATATACTCAGTAAGGATAAACCTAAGAGGTATCAATCAATGATCATAAGTGAGCATAATATAATCATAAGGGTATGATAACATGATAATAAGTTATAAAAAATACCTAATCAGTCAAATCTCATCAATCATAAATCATGAAATAAAGATATTTCATAACAAAAAACATATGTTGTAAGCATGTCGAATCATAAATCATTAATCATGATCCTTGATAACATAATATAAGAATAATACATAAGCTTTTGGAATACTCCAACTCCAAACCCATTTTTTCATTTTCAAATAAACCAAATTAGAGTTAGTGGGAACCTCACAATTACCTTTTTTGGACACCAAAATCAAAACATCACAAAAACACAAGTTTAAGAGAATGTTAAATTACAACAAATTCATAGTGAATGCGATGTGACGAACTCCACTGAAACCAGAATCATCCACCTGAACCACTTCAGAAATTTCCCCTCAAACACTTGCATCATCGCCTAGAAGAAACTGAGTGAAGAAGTTCCAGAATAGATCTCAACCATTCCACTGTCAAATCGAACATTTGCTAGGATCCAAAAGAAAACAAAACCAAATCACACTAAGAAAACCACCAAAGTCGTCAGGAACAAGAGGAAACCTAAATATCAGGGAAACACTATCGTAGATCACCCCCAAGAATCCCTAGCCTCGTGTATAGGGACAACACTCCTGAAGCCAAGTACATACACCACTAGAGATACCGAAACCAAATGAAGAAAGAAACTAACCCAAAACCCCCTGGAACATCGGCGATGGGTCAGCCTCACATCCCAAAACTCCCCTGAACACTGTCACAATAGACTGATATGGGGTCTATACAATGACGGCTCTGAAAAGCAAGATCATAAAGACCAAAATCAGGCATCGACAAGTGACACGACCACAGAAACAAACATGACGAAGTAAAAAAAGGAAGCCTCCAACCTACACCCATCACAAACCCAAATTGCCCTCAGCTCCTTCAGGCCAAACCAAGATGGGGTCAGACGTGTTGGGAGAGGCCAACAAGAGTAGAAGGGAGATGACGGAGGACCTCACTACCAAGTAACCAGCACTGAGACTGAGAAAAAGAAACAACTGATTCCTGGAAGACCAACGAGAAAACGGAGCAAAGTAAAACCCAATCTGAGACCAACGCTATGGGGGAAGTAATAAAACGCATATCAACAAAAGAGAGAAGAGAAATAGACTGGAGGAATATTGGGGAGGAAGGAGTGCCACCTAAAGAGATGGAGGTGAATCCCTAGAACCCGAGAGTCCGCCACTTAGCGTATTACTCCAAATCAAGAACAAGGGGAAATCAAAAATGGATGGATCATAAATGGATACTCCACTGAGCAGGGAGCAGATGAGGAATGAGGAATTTGGTGAGCCGATGCCCACAGTTAACACTGAACAAAATAGCCACTGAAAGGAATAACAACAAACATACTAAAGACTATAGAGAGAAAACTGGGTGAATACTATGCTAGAAGGTTCATAGACGAAAGGGACCAGATCCCGCCACCGCAAGGGCTGAAACCCTAGCGCGCCGACGAATTTTTTGGAATACACATATGCATAAAAACCATTTCCTTGGTCATGTATCACTTCAAAGACTATCATAGGAGAATGGTTCCACTCTCATTCCATCATTTCCTTAGTCAATATTCACTCCCAAGACAATATTATTGGACATAGTCCCTTACTGGAATGGATTCACTACCCATTCCAGCCCTTATTATCTCGTGATATATCCATATTTATCCAATGCATTGGATAAATTTAAATTATGAGACCAACCATCTCATAATAAAAACCAAACATATTTATTCCATAATAACATAAAACATTGGTCATATCATCATATCATAACCCCTGTAAAGGTAGTTAAATTCATAAACATTTCACCATTTCACCCTAGTATAACCCATGAAAAATAAAGGGTTTCATAAAGGTTCCACCATTACTTAATTAACCCATTGTAAAGAAATTGGTTTCATTAAATAATCCTTAAATAATAAATATCATAAGTCATCCATAGAAAGATATTTTATGGTATCATAATATAATATCCCTTGTGAAGCAAAATAATCCTTAATGGATATTGAAATAGATAAAAAAATATCCCTAAAATACCATTTGAACCTTTCTTTGGAGATGTTAGAAAGTAACCTTTTCTTTTCATAACATTTTAACAAAAATTACAAAAATATTGAGAAAATTATTTTCCTTGAAAATAACCAACGAAACTTGTAAGGGAGTATTCAAAGAAAAATTAGACATGATTGTAGAAAATTTCCTCATGTTATATATGTTAAAAGAAAACATTCATTTCACACTTATGTAAAAATTCAAAAAAGACTTATTCAATAAAAATTAGAAATCTTCCTTTTCAAAACATTTTAAATAAATTAACAAATACTGAAAATTTAATTTTTAACAAATTTTGTTTATAAATAATATCTTTTATAAAACAATATTAAAGATAATGGATATAGATGAACATGTTCATTTACAAAAAAAGTAAATAAGTATGACTTTTCATTAAAATCATTTTCTCGACCATTTTATGTACCATAGAGAGAAAATGGTAATAATATATAAAAAAATATAAATAAATATATTAGACTAAAATATATGGGGTTCAAAGTAAAATATCTATAAAATTTCATTCAAGGTAAATTTCATTTAGATAATCCAAAAAATAAATGAGATTGTAACATAAACTCCTACCTCAAGTCTTGTGTTTTTTTATACATGTTAAAGTATTCTATAAAATAAATATAAATTTTATTATAAATATATTATATAACAATATTCCTACATAACATACTATATATCATTCCTTTATAATTTTCAATTATCCTTTTATTAATAATTTATTCATGAAAATGAACATTCAGTTGAAAAACTGTCTGTTTTCCATGCATGCTTCATTTCGATGGTTCTGGTACTTACAACTTGGACAGTATTTAATCACTTATATAAAATTAATTGTGATATATATATATCATATTTATTCATAAAATACACTTTTATAATTATTTATATAATTTGGTGATGAAAACATTACATCACTGCATGGACGTGGTAGTCCATATATACATGCGAGCGACGTTGTCATTTTATAATGAATTGAAAGGTAATCAGTTATATGGGATATTATAGTTAAAAAGGAATAATATTTTAATAAATATCATATATATACATTTAATCCATCATAATAACGTACCATGAATTATCGTGATGGCAAATGATTCAAATTGTTACGTGGTTGAAGTAGTCCACACGTGTGCATGAGTGATACATTCATTTTTCATTTGATAGAAATGATGAAAAAAATGGTTGATCCATAATAATAAAAACAATTCAGTATCTTTAATATTATTAAATAATTATTTTATAATTTATATCATATATTAATAGGAGTTAAAAAAAGAAAAAAAATTGAATGTACTCAGTTAAGAGTTATTCCTCTTTGTTGGGAAACCACCATTGTCTTACACCTTAAGACTTGAAAGGAAATAATTTTTTTCGAACCATGACCTATAAAATATATTGAGTGATTTTATTAAAATATTTTGGTAGGTATTGTCTTAGATATAATTCTTATGAAGTGTGAGGAAGAGAGGAGAGGTGGTGTCCTTTTATAAAGGATGGAGAAGTCACACTTGGAATTTTTCAAATGATTAAAATATATTAATGTATTACTCAAGTCGAATGGCTCTCAAATGATTAATATTAGAAGATAAAAAAATTATAGTATAAATAACTTCAACCAAAAAAATTAAATGTGTTTTTTGATGTTTTAAACCTTTTCTTTTATGATAACACCCCTGGTAAATCTATCTCAACTTTAACCATTGTAAAAATATTTAACTTCTTTTACAAATCATTATGAAAAAAATTTAAATTATTACAAAAAATTAATTATTATGATAAAAAATATGGAATCCTTATTAAAATATTCAATTTCAATAAGTGGTGTAAATTTATTTTACAATATGTGCAAAAAATGAAACATAAACGTTTTTAGAAGAAAAAAAAATTAAGCATAAAATTTACTTTTCCTTTATTCCTTTCCATATAAAAACTATTAGATGAATATTAAAATATTTGATTGTATATATTATCAGAATTTTTAATTTAAATAATTAATTTATATAGATTAATTTAATTTAATAAGAAAAAACACATTATGAATATAAAAATTACAACGGAATCCACTTTTATAATAAAATTATTTTATTTTAATTTCTAACAAATTAAAAACTAATGGATTAATTTTATACATATGTAAACCATAATTTTTAATAATTTATTTAGTCAAATTCACAATCTTCAATCCAATGTCTAGGTGATAACTTTAGCATTAAATAATAATATTGATTAACATATCATGGTTCATTTAAACTTAGTGTTTCATGTAAGTCATACAATGAAATAAATAACATTAATGTAAAGAGAAATTTAAAATAAAATATTTGTGTGTTCAAAGAGAAATCCAAAAATTCTAATTTCCTAAGTCTTAAAACCCCTTCATGTCACTTATTTAAGCCTAAAACCAAAGAAAATTAACAAAAGGATAGGGTAATTGATTCTCAAAGGGTTTGAAACACAATGAAACATAATGATGAAAGACTCATCCCATATTTTAAAAATAAATATTTGAATTATCCTTACTTGCCAATAAAATTGGGTATCAATTATATTGAAACATCCAAAAAATATTACATAATCCTGTTAATTCAACTAAAACACACATATAACACTTCCAAAGATATTTCATCTCAGATTTTTAGATAATCAGGTCATAAATGATACATGAAAACCCACATGAATAAAAATTGGATGCTAATAAAATTTTATTCATTTTTACATAATATTGTTTTTAATATAAAAAGATATATTCTCATGAAAAATTGTCACAACATTCAAGTTGTCTTATTTTCTCTTATCAATCCTAAAAACTCTTTGAAAAACATTTTAAAACATGGAATCAGAATAAAAATATCATTAAAGACCATAAATAAAGAAGTAAATAAACTATTTTTCCATGAATACTTATAAATATTTGTAATAATTTTCACAAAGAGGTACTTACAACCCTTCAATTATCACATACTTTGTTAAAACCTGAGGTTTCCATAAAAATTAGAAAAAATAAACAAACCATTTAGGAATATTGGGGAATTTAATACTTAAGATTATAAACCATGAGGATACCATATGATATTTAACCCTCATAACTACCATACAATGTAACCCTCATGGATATCTTATGATGTAACCCTCATGGCTTCCTTATAGTGTAACCATCACAGCTACTCTAGGAATAACCATTATGTCCAACATCTAACATAAAAAACCCAATTAATTAAAGGGAAATATATATCCAACCCTTAATAATAATTAACGTTCATAAATTAGAAAATAATTATAAAACATGAATACTTTCATCAAAAATACATTCCTTATGAATTTTGAAAAAATGGAACTCTTAAAGAATATTTTTAATGAAGAATATCATACCTCAGGTTTAAATTCCTTGAAATGTGTTCTAACCATATCTATAATGGTTTAAAGAGTGTTATTAATTTATTAGAGAACTATATTCATATTTTTAATTCTTTTTTATAATCTTCTTATAACATATTTATACCCATTTATTAATAATACTTTGTTGTTTTCCTTGTTTCGGGTGAATTTATTTCTGGGTTTCTATGGATGGTTCATTATGGATTTTTTTCGAATGGAAGAAAAACACAAAAAATGGAATAAATTCATATTATTATGCTTAATTAAATTTAAATTATACTATATATAATTTCGATTTCTGATATGAGGATAATACATTAGATAAAACATTAATGATAAAAGTTTGGTTTATTTTTTGTGGGTTTTTTCAACCATCAAAAACTAGTTTCATTTTATTGAATGTTACGTCTATATAATAGTTATTGAGAATTAAAAAAGTTAGAATATAAATATTAAAATGATTATTTACCGTAACAATGCTTTTATGAACATCCATGTATGTGGTAAAGAAAAATTAAAATTTTGACATCCATGAAGGTGGTGAATCGACACGTCATAGAAGGTACTTTCATTTTTGGGAATAAGAGGACAGGAGAAGAGGTTTAATGATGGATATTACATTAGTAAAATAATATTATAGTATATGTAAGAAACAAAGGTTATCATGTCACATTTGATAGGGGATTTGAAAATATTATAATAAAAGAAAATAAATTTAAAATAAAATGAAAGAGTTTTTTTACCTCATAAATTATTCTCCTTCAGAACCTTTATAAGGCACTTGGTTTTGACCTTTTTGTGAGACTTGAAAGTCAAGAACGTGGGGAAGGAGATTTTGAAGGTAAATGGGTAGAATTTAAAAAAAAACTACAGTGATTTGGGTTTTTAGGTGAATAGGTGCTGAGGGAATAATTATAGTCGAGGAGAGGGGTGTTTATGAATATTTTATTCATTTTTTATCATTTTGGCTCAAAACTTTGGATATTTTTAGAATTATCAATAAATATATTAAAAAAATAAAAGGGGGTCTGAGATTATGGTGAATACATTAGAAATGGATCAAGGAATGGTAAATTAAACTTATAATGTGTATATACCATAAATTGTCATATTTTACTATTCACCAAAAATACAACTATTTTAAAAAAAATCCCAAAACTTCACCCCAAATATTTTTCAATGTGTAGAATTCAAAAATTGACTTCATTTTATGAAAATAATTTTATAAATATGGAATTTTTAATTTTTAATTAAAATCATCATTTATTCAAAAAATTCCAATTTTTAAATTATAAATGATTTTATAACTCTTTGAAAATTTAATTTAGGTCACATATATTTATCTTACAATCATAAGAAAACACTATTACCAAATATGCCTTTAATAAAACTAGAATAAGCTTTTATAAGTTCTAGAAATTCATTGACTACCACAGTGCAGTTAAATGGACAAGGATTTTATCAACGTAAGAAAAGAATAGATAAAGGGTATGTTTATCAGTGCAAATAAAAGCATTGATAAAGCGTACTTTTATCAGCACTTTAAAAGTACAGATAAAAGACACAATTTATTTGTGATTTTATTTATCACTAATAAAGGATATATTTATCAGTGCTGATAAAGGGTTCCTTTATTAGTTTATTTAGTAGCACTAATAAAGTGGAAAACTGTTGTGTGATGTTGCACCACACTACAGCACCAGAAACAGGGCATACAGGTTACTATAACAACACACTGCCTCACTAGAAATAGAGATAGATATTACCAAAAAAATATACAAATACTAAATTTAAATAAAATGAAATTTCTAAAAAAAATAAAATAAAAAACACAATTATATAGTATGCGAGATGTTTTTTTACTAAAATTAATGTAAATTTTGAATAAAAAGGAACATTTGAATCATACTAGTCACACCGTGAGTTGAATTGATATTTGACCAATTTCTACACATCACAAATGACTTCTGGATCATTTCCCTAAAGTAAGAAAATAATACGAATGCTTTTTCTTAGTTTTGAGTATGTAAGTTGTTTTTCTATTAAAATTAATGTTAGTTTCAAATAAAAAAATGCACATTGAGTCATGTCGGTCACACTGTGCATTAGATTGAGGTGAGTCTAATTTAAACACGTAAGAAATTACTTATAGATAATTTTCATTAAGGAGAAAAACCATATGAATGAATTTTATCAGTTTTGAGTACATTAGTTATTTTTTCCACTAAAATTAATATCAATTTTAAATAAAAAGATGTTCTTGGAGTCATACCAATCACACTATGTATCGGATTGAGGTGTAGCTGATTCCTACGCATCCCAAATGACATATGAATCACTTTCCTAAAGTACTAAAACAACTTGAATGCATTTTCTTGGTTTTGAGTTTGTTTTTTTTTCACCAAACATTATGTCAATTTGAATAAAACGGCACACTTTGAGTCATATTTCTCACACCATGTGTCAGATTGATGTGTTTATGATTACTACACACCCAAAATGACTAATTTATAATTTTTATATAATATGAAAACAATCACTATATATTTCCTCAGTTTTGAGTATGCCACTTGGGGTTTTCACTAAAATGAAATTTTAAAATAAAAACACGTACTTTGAGCCATACAAGTGGAATTGT
This sequence comes from Viscum album, assembly GCA_963277665.1. NCBI lineage: Eukaryota > Viridiplantae > Streptophyta > Magnoliopsida > Santalales > Viscaceae > Viscum > Viscum album. Next base: position 1,439,334,037 of record OY728129.1, read on the forward strand.
GTGTGGGATTGAGATGGGAATAATTCATATATTTAACAAATTAATTATGAATAAATATCCAAAAAATTTAAGACAATCCAAGAACATATTTTCTATTTTCATTGAGTGCTACTTTTTGTATTATAATATAAATTTTTAACTCATAACAGACACATGGAGTCATACCAGTCACACCGTGCATCAAATTGAGGTGATTCTGATTCTTACACATCAAAAATGGTTTATATATTGTTTTCATAAAGTACCAAAATAGTCCGAATTCGTTTTCATAGTTTTGATTAAGTTAGTTGTTTTTTCCAATAAAGGTAATGTCAATTTTGAATAAAAAGTTGCTTTTGGAGTCATACCAGTCGCATTGTGCAACATATAGAGGTTAGGCTAATTCCTAAATATCCCAAATGACATATAAATGTTTTTCCAAAATTATCACAACAATTAAAATGTGTTTCCTCAATTTTGAGTATGCCACTTGTGTTTTTTACTAAAATGTCATTTTAAATTAGAAACACACACTTTGATCCTTACAGGTTTCATCAAGTATGTCTTTGACATGAGATTTATTCATACATTTCAAAAATGAATTATGAATAGTATTTCTAATTTATCAAGATAACTTGAGAATGTGTTCTTGATTTTAGTGAGTGACACCTTTTTGTATTAAAATGTTAATTTTAAACTGATAACGGACACTTGGAGTCATAGCGGTCACATCGTGTGACAGATTGAGTTTTGAATGATTGAAACATGTCACAAATGGAATATGTATCCTTTTAAAAATGTACCAAAATAATGTCAATGTTTTTTCTCGATTTTGATTTTGTTAGTTGTTTTTTCACTCACATTAATGCCAATTTTGAATAAAAAGTTACACTTTGAGTCATACCGGTCACACCGTGCATCAAATTGAGGTGAATATGATTCCTATGTTTCCAAAATGACATATGCATAAATTTCTTAAAGTTTTAAAATAATCATAATTCATTTCCAATGTTTTGAGTGGGCCACTTGTATTTCTGACTAAAATGTCATTTTAAACTGGAAACATGCACTTTGAGACATATAAGTGGCTTCGTGTGTGGGATTGACATGTGACTAATTCATAATGTTCAAAAAATGAATTATTAATAATTTTTCCAAATTATAAATACAATCTAAGAATGTTTTCTTGGTTTTAGTAAGTGAAAAATTTTGTACTAAAATGTTAATTTAAAACTAACAACATGCTCGTGGATTCAAATCAGTCAAACTGTTTGTTTAATTGAGGTGTAGATGATTCCCACAATTAAAACATGACTTATGAATCATTTCCCTAAATTACCAAACAAATCCTAATGTTTTTCTCAGTTTTGAGTTTGTCAATTTTTTCATTAATATTAATGTCAATTTTGAATAAAAAGATGCCCTTAGAGGCATACTAGTCTCACCATTGAACAGATTAAGGTGAAGTGTCACGACCTGACCCAACAGGGATTGATCCGCGACTCCCCAAGCCCGCCTCCAATAGGTCATGGGCTGGCATCCAGTTCCGATTAGGCTATCACACACATGGGAGGCATTAGCCTAAGCTACCTATACACACGCACCCACAAACACCTCCATGAAACAGTGCAGAGATATAGAAAACTGAAAAGTAAATACATGCATAAAATCTATCCCAAACCAGAGTGCAACAGAAAAAGCACAAAAGGGCAAAACAGGGCCCACCAAAAGAAAACTAAAAAGAATGTCCAACATGTTCTGAAGAAGGGGGACGCTGCCACAAACACCGCCAGAAAACTCCCTCGGCACCGCACCAGCAAACACCCTGGTCAGTCTCACTCACTCAGCTCCGCCTGCTCTGGGTCCTCCAGGGACTCCATCGAAAGGCATGTGGTCTGCCCAAGACACAAACATGTGCGGGCAAAGCCCGTACAGGGGTGAGTATAAACATACTCAGAAGGCACCCCAAAAACCGAAAACAAAAGAGAGAAACTGAAAGGCAACAGTCCGCTCATCCCAGCCAGAGGGAACCCAGACGAGAGAGAAACTCCATCTTGCGACCATCCTCGGATAAACACAACTAGTCATCTTATCTCAGGAGTATGCCCATATATACACCTTGCACAATCCAGATATACTCAGCTCACGCAACAAGCCGCCTGAGTTACCGACCTCAGCTCCAGCAACGGTTCACAACTAGGAGAGCACACTCCATGATCACTGTCATCCCAAATGACACGTGCCCGAGAGATACACTCCATCGGTTCCCAAGAAAACATCTCTGAATCTCACCCGAGAGACCATACTCATCGGATAACATCACTGAGGAAACATCGCTGAAACAACATAACCACCACCAAACTCCTCGGATAGGGGATCGCTCTTAGGGTCCGCTAGGGGATACCAGAACCCACTCCGGTATACGAGGCTCACAGATATGGGATCCCTCCCAGGATCCGCTGGTGGATACCACAACCCAATATGGAATTCGTAGATCTCATAGATAGGGGATCACTCCCAGGATCCGCTGGGGGATACCACAACCCGATTTGGTTCTTGATAGAATCACGTCACTCAGATAGAGGATCATCTCCCATATAAAGGTGGTCACGACGATACCGGAACCCTATCTGGTATAACTCGCGATGTAGGGGATCGAACCGACGATGCCGCAAACCTACTAAAACCACACGCTGAGTAGGGGATCGCATAACCAACGATACTGTAACCCTACTATACACCTCATGCTGAGTAAGGGATTGTGTACCCGACGATGCCACAATCCTACTAAGTACGGCCCACCGCGTAGGGGATAATTATCCCAATGATGCCACAAACCCTACGGGGTTAACCTGAAAGATAGTGGATCGCCGCCCATTAATAAGCGGTCATAGCGATACCAACAACCCGATCTAGGGAAAAGATGCTAGAGGATCCGGCTCCATGCCCACCGGAGGGATTCCACAACTCTAACAGTTTCAACATCCCATCGAGAGGATCACAAACCTATAAGAAGGTTGTGATGCCACATGAACCCTCATGGGAACAAACCAAGGGAGTACCCTCAACCACTGCTGGTCCAAAACATCGCTAACCCGAGCGACCCGCAACAACGCCACACTGCGCACCTCCAAGGCCAATACCGAGGCCACCATCACGATCTACGTGGAAAAACACGCAGGACAGGCTACATACTCACCCGAAACGGAGCACCTATGAAAAAGTCACTATTCACCATAGCTAACTCGTGTGGGGCCCACACAATGATCCCGAAACCCATCGAGTGGATCATACCACGGTGATCCCCTCGAAAAAACAAGCAGAATAGACTACTTGCTCCTCCGAAACAGTCACCCGGTGAAAAACATACTAGTCACCGAAGGCCAGCCCGGGTGGGGCCCATGACTCGATCCCAAAACACATCGAACTGATCGCACCATTGCGATCCTCTTGGAAAAACACGTAGGATCGACTAATCATCCGCCAAAATCGGACTCCTAGTGCGAAAGCTGCGTTTCTCCGTAAACGCCAAAACACGGCCTCATGGGGCCCGCACCCCTTCCTCAGTCCCAACACCTGGAAAACATCTCAAAAAGTCCGTCGTACCATCAGGGTCTCAACACTGCTGACAACACGTCATTCGGACGCTCCGGGTAGAAGTTACAACGACCCAAAGTCGTAAAATAATAAAATAATATTATTTTATACGACGTTTCTAGCTCTCGGGCCACGATCCCGAACCTTTAAACCCTCGAACTTACACCAGAGGGTTCGCCTCATCGTCAGGGTCGCGTCGCCGCAAACGGCACGCGTATCCGGCTCCCGGATTGCAAGATATGGGGGTTTAAAGACCCTCGTATGATAAAAAGAGGCCGGACCTGCCTCGACCGGCTGGTCCGGCCGGCCGGGACCAGCCGCCGGCCCTCCGCCGCGCGGCGCACAGTTCCACCGTGCTCCTCGGCGCGCCGCCGCGCTGGTCGGCTGGCGGCTGCGGCTCCGCCGCCGCTCCGCCCTGAGCCGCCGCATTCCTCCGGCGCTGTCGCCACCGCGCCGCCAGATCTTCTGCGGACCGCCGGGGGCACCCCGGGGGTCCGTTTTATAATCCTGAGGCGTCTACATGACCCTCGGGACCCGATCTACACTTCTACGGCTTCAATTTGCGGAAAAACACAGCAAAAATTGGATCGTGGGTTAAAACTCAAATCTGCCTACCTTGCGGGCGAAACGCCGACGTTCTGCTTTAGATCCGCGCTCCAGAGCTTCCGCTGCACGCTCCTGGAATGTCCGCCGTCGAAATCCGAGCTCGTGGGCAGTTCTTTTTCTCTATTTGGCGGATCGGCAGTGAAGAACGGCGAAAAACGTCGAGAGGAAAGAAAAGGGGGTGCTGATATTTATAACAGTCGCCCGCCGACGCCAAACCCACCTCGGACCCGACGCCTGATGCGAACAAAGGTAAGGTCACCCTTAGGGTAAACGCGTTTTTCTGAACACAATGGAGGACTAATATTTTCAATCTGAGACTCCGTTCAAAAGTTATTCGAGTAGACACTCACACACTAACTTCTCCATTTAATTATGACAACACCCCTGGTGGCGTTTCTCACCGCAGGCCCGCGCCAGCAAAGTTTACACCTCGCCTAGGATAAACAGCACGTTCCGGACGCAACTATGCACTCAGATTCCCATTATGAGCTACCTTTTAGGAGATATAACACCCCCGCCACATGCATAGTATAAAAATACTTAGTATTTTTATAAAATTAATTCCGGGCACATCGGCCCTCGGAATCGCACGCCGTCTTCGCGCCAAGCTCTGGAATTCTTCTTAATAATATTCCAAAGTCTGACAGGACAAAAAACCCGAGTTGATACATCATCCCCCCCCTTATAACTTTTCATCCCCGAAAATCCCTAAGCACAAGGAAAGCGACTGGACTCTCAACTGGGCCTCACACACCAGCGAGTTCACCAAAAAACACCCATGTCTGAACACATAAGTCATAGGGACTCATCCACCACACCTCAACACTATCTACTTTGGGCGGAACTGAATCGCCCGCACGGTTTTTAATTGCATCACAAAACGCGTCTCGGGAGAAAAAGGATCCCTCTTTCTCACGCATCCAAAGCATTCCGAACAACACCCACACGGGGTCTTACCAACGCCCTGAACAAAACTTGAGCAAAAAAACAAAAAGGAAAGAGTACCGCTAGACAATGTCTATCAAACTACTGGAGAAAGTAGAAAAGACACACGGCGTACCCCTATACATCCGCAGAGCCTATGGGTCAACAGCCTCTAGGGAATGCAGTTATCCTCACCCTCGGCCACCAGCTCCCTGAGCTTGGCATGGACCACCTGGGGTTGGGGGTGGCGGCAACTGGTACCTCCTACCACCTCCTCCTGCTGCACCCACTCCTCCGCCACGTCTGCCACCCTGCGGACCTCCTTGCTCACGATGTTGCCTCTGCCAAGGAGGTCCATCCATCAGCTTCCTCTCAGCAGCACGTCGGGTCGGACAATCCCTAGAAATATGTCCCCGACCATCGCAAGCATAACACCGCCTCTCCTGTGGCTAACCAAAACTGGCTTGCGAGCCCTGTGAGCCCTGAGCCTCAGATCCTCCATCCTGGGGTTGCCTCCTGAAACGTCGCCCACGACCGGGCCCCTAAGTCTATCGTTGGCTACCAGATGCTGATCCGACTGACAAAGTCTCATCCCTCGAGTGCCCATCACTAACAGGCAGGATCTGCTCAACCAGAAATCTCTCTACCACCAAAGCTCGCTCCAACAGTCCAGCATAGGTGAGAAGGCACAAAGAAACCACACCTGCTCGGATGCCCCTGCGTTAGCCCTGCTCGAAGGTTTGAGCCCTAAAGAACGGGTCTCGTACCATATCCAGGGAGTAGCACGAAAGGTCTGTAAACCTCTCTGAGTACTCCGACACGGTCAGGCCCTCCTGCCGAAGCTCTAGAAGCTCCGGAATCCACACTGACCTCAGCGTCACGGGATAAGACTCCTCCCTGAAGAGCCTCTCAAATGCTGCCCACGTGAGCGTCTCCTCGTCATGGGACTGTGTCACCAGGCTCCACCATCGCCCGGCAGAACCATGCAGAAGGCTCGCCGCAAGGACCACCATCTGATCTGGAGGTGTCCTCACTAGGCGGAAAACTCTGGTGACTGCCTCAAGCCAGTAATCAGCTGCCTTGGGGTCTGGATCACCCTGAAACCTCAGAGGTCGCTGCCTATGGAACTCGTGCAGAGCACTCAGTCTGCGTGCAACCTCTTCTTGCACGGCCGGCACAACCAGCTGCTCGACAGGTGGCTTCTCAACCGGCAGACCACCTGGAGGTACAACCTCAGAACCCGCACCCAACTCTACAACCTCTACATGGGGCGGGTCGTCAGCACAATCCTGCTGTAGAACCCTCACTGGCTATCTTCGTGGAGGCATCCTGCAATACATTCAAGACACACCAAAGTCAAAGAGTATATCTGGAGAGCTGACTCATGAAGGAAAGGAAAAACCCAACAACCTAGTCCTATATGATGCGTGTACCGTTATGTCCCTACGACCAGTGTACGAATGTCCCGAGTCGAAAGGCAGGTTATCATAGTCCTGGTGTATGGATACATCGGCCGCCGCACCAACACTGGAGTCTCTGGCCTGAAAGTCGAGCTTGAAACATCATAAAACTTACGCTATGCAACTAAAACCAAACTCACAGCTAGACCAGTTATGCTCTGAGATCCCAAAGGTGGAACCTCCTCTGATACCACTCTGTCACAACCCGACCCAATGGGGCTCAAGCTGCGACTCCCCAAGCCAGCCTCCAGTAGGCCAGGGGCTGGCGTCCAGTTCCGAGTAGGCTATCACACACATGGGAGGCACTAGCCTAAGGTACCTGTACACACACACCCACAAACACCTCCATGGAACAGTGCAGAGATATAGAAAACTGAAAATTAAATGCATGAATACAATATATCCCAAACCAGAGTGCAACAGCAAAAGTACAAAAGGGTAAAACAAGGCCCACCAAAAGAAAACTACAAAGCGCATCCAACCTGCTCTGAAGAAGGGGGACACTGCCACAAACACCACCGGAATGTTCCCTCAGCACCGCACCGGCAAACACCCCAGTCAGTCTCGCTCACTCAGCTCCGCCTGCTCCAGGTCCTCCTGGGACTCCGCCGAAAGGCCTGTGGTCTGCACAAGACACAAACATGTGCGGGAAAATCCTGTGTAGGGGTGAGTATAAACATACTCAGTAGGCACCCCAAAAACCCAAAACAAAAGAGAGAAACTGAAAGGCAACAATCCGCTCATCCCAGCCAGAGGGAACCCAGACGAGAGAGAAACTCTATCTCGCGACCATCCTCGGCTAAACACAACTAGTTAGCTTATCTTAGGAGTATGTCCATGCATACACATTGAACAATCCAAATATACTCAGCTCATGCAACAAGCCACCTAAGGTACCGACCTCAGCACTAGCAACGGTTCAAAACCAGGAGAGCACACTCCACAATCACTATCATCCCAGATGACACGTGCCCGAGAGATACACTCCATCGGGTCCCAAGAGAACATATCAGACGCTCACCCGAGAGACCACGCTCATCGGATAACATCATTGAGGAAACATCGCTGAAACAACATAACCACCACCAAACTCCTCAGATAGGGGATCACTCCTAGGGTCTGCTAGGAGATACCAGAACCCACTCCGGTATATGAAGCTCACAGATAGGGGATCACTCCCAGGATCCGGTGGGGGATACCACAACCCAATATAGAATTCATAGATCTCATAGATTGGGGATCACTCCCAGGATCCGCTGGGGGATACCACAACCCGATTTGGCGCTTGATAGAAGCACGTCACTCAGATAGAGGATCATCGCCCATATAAAGGTGGTCACAACGATACTGGAACCCTATCTAGTATAACTCGCGATGTAGGGGATCGAACCGATGATGTCGTAACCCTGCTGAAACTGCGCGCTGAGTAGGGGGTCTCATAACCAAAGATACCGCAACCCTACTATACACCTCATGCTGAGTAGGGGATCGTGTACCCGACGATGCCACAACCCTACTAAGTATGGCCCACCGTATAGGGGATCATTATCCCGATGATTCCACAAACCCTATGGGGTTAACCTGCTAGATAGGGGATCACCGCCCGTGAATAAGCAGTCACAACGATACCAAGAACCTGATCTAGGGAAAAGATGTTAGAGGATCCCGCTCCGGACCCACAGGAGGGATCCCAAAACTCTAATAGTTTAAACATCCCATCGAGAGGATCACAAACCTATACGAAGGGTGTGACGCCACACGAACCCTCGTGGGAACGAATCAAGGGAGTACCTTCAACCACTGCTGGTCCAAAACATCGCTAACCCGATCGAACCTCAACAACGCCACATTGCGCGCCTCCAAGGCCAATACTGAGGCCACCATCACGATCGACGCGGAAAAACACGCAGGATAGGCTAATTACTCGCCCGAAACGGAGCACCGGTGAAAAAGGCACTATTCACCGTATCTAACTCATGTGCGGCCAAGACAACGATCCAGAAACGCATCGAGCAGATCATACCACGGTGATCCCCTTGGAAAAACAAGCGGAATCGACTACTCGCTCGTCCGAAACGGTCACCCGGTGAAAAAAGTACTATTCACCAAAGGCCAGCTCGGGTGGGGCCCATGCCTCAATCAGGAAACACATCGAACAGATCGCACCATTGCAATCCTCTCGGAAAAACACACAGGATCGACTAATTATCCGCCAAAATAGGACTCCTGGTGCGAAAGCTGCGTTTCTCCGCAAACACCAAAACCCGTCCTCGTGGGGCCCGCACCCCGTCTTCAGTCCCAACACTCGGAAACCATCTCAAAAAGTCCTTCGTACCATCAGACTCTCAATGCCACTAATGGCACGTCATTCAGACGCTGCGGGTAGAAGTTACAACGGCCCGAAGTTGTAAAATAATAAAATAATATTATTTTATACGACGTTTCTATCTCCCGGGCTAGGATCCCAAACCTTTAAACCCTTGAACCTACACCGGAGGGTTCACCTCGTCGTCAGGGTCATGTCGCCATAAACGGCATGCGAATCCGTCTCCCGGATTGCAAGATACGGGGGTTTAAAGACCCCCATATGATAAAAAGAGGTCGGACCGGCCTCGACCGGCCGGTCCGGCGGCCCTCCGCCGCACGGCGCACAGTGCCGCCGTGCTCCCCGGTGCGTCGCCGCGCAGGGCGGCCCGCCGCGGGCTGCCCCGGTCCGCCGGTGCCAGCGCCGCCGCGCCGGCGGATCTTCTGCGGACCGCCGGGGGCACCCCGAGGGTACGTTTTACGATCCGGAGGCATCTACACGACCCTCGGGACCCGATCTACATTTCTATGGCTTCAATTTGCAGAAAAACGCAGAAAAAACAGGATCGGGGGTTAAAACTCAAATCCGCCTACCTCGCGGGCGAAACGCCGACGTTTTGCCTTAGATCCGCGCTCTAGAGCTTCCGCTGCACGCTCCTGGAACGTCCGTCGTCGAAATCTGAGCTCGTGGGCGCTTCATTTGCTCTATTTGGCGGATCGGCGGTGAAGAACGGCGAAGAACGTCGAGAGGAAAGTAAAGGGGGGGCTGATATTTATAAAAGCCGCCCGCCGACGGCAAACCCGCCACGGACCCGACGCCCAATGCGAACAAATGTAAGGTCATCCCTAGGGTAAACACGTCGTTCTGAACGCAACGGCAGACTCGGATTTTCAATCCGAGACTCCGTTCAGAAGTTATTCGAGCCGACGCTCATACACTAACTTCTCCATTTAATTACGAAAATGCCCCTGGTGGCGTTTCTCACCGCAAGCCTGCGCCACAAAGTTTACACCTCGCCTATGGTAAACGGCACGTTCCGGACGCAACCATGCACTCAGATTCCCATTATGATCTACTGTTTAGGAGATATAACACCCCCACCATGAGCATAGTATACAAATACTTAATACTTTTATAAAATTAATTCCGGGAACACCGGGCCTCGGACTCGCACGCCGTCTTCGCGCCTAGCTCTGGAATTCTTCATATAAATATTCTACAGTTTGATAGGCCCAAAAACCTGAGTCTCTACATGAAGTTTATTCCTACACATTAAAAATGACTTATGGATCGTTTTCATAAATTTTAAAAACAATCAGAAAGTGTTTCATCGAGTTTTTGTATGCCACTTGTGTTTTTTACTAAAATGTCATTTTGAACTGGAAACACGTGCTTTGAGATATAAAAGTGTAATTTTGTGTGTTTTTTATAGTATATTGATTTTTACACATCACAGATTAATTATGAATCATTTTCATAAATTATCAAGAACATCAGAACCTGTTTCCTCCTTTTTTATTGAGTGACCCTTTTTTGTATTAAAATGTCAATTTTAAACTAATAACGGACACTTTGAATCATATTTATCACATCGTGCATTGGATTGACATGTGGTTGATTCCTACACATCAAAAAGGAATTGTGGATTGTTTTAATAAAGTATCAAAACAACCTAAACTATTTTTCTCAATTATGAGTATTTGAGTTGTGTTTTTCGATAAAATTAACATCAATTTTGAAAAAAAAGACACACTTTGAGTCATATAGGTCACACCATGCATCTTATTAAGGTGTATCTAATTCCCAAACATACCAAATTTCTTATAAATAATTTTCAAAAATTATAAATAAAATATGAATGTGTTTCCTTAGTTTTGAATATGCCACTTCTGTTTTTTACTAAAATTTCATTTTAAATTGGAAACACCCACATTGAGCCATACTGGTGACATCGTGTATGGATATGACATTAGACTGATTCATACACATCATAAATGAATTATGAATCATTTTCCAAAACTATCAAGATAATATGATTTTGTTTTCATCATTTTCAGTGAGTGACAAGAAAAATTTAATGTCAATTTTAAACAATGAACAGACACTTCGAGTCATATTATGTCACACCGTGCATCGGATTGAGGTGAGGAACATTCATCCATTTCAAAAATGACATATATATCATTTTAATAAAGTACCAAAAAAACCTAAATGTTTTTTCTCATTTTTTAGTATTCTAGTTGTATTTTCACTAACATTAATGTCAATTTTGAATAAAAAGATGAACTTAGAGTCATATCGGTCACATTGTGTGTCAGATTGATGTGAGTCTATTTTTATATGCCCTAAATTACTTATGGATCATTGTAATAAATTATAAAAACAATAAAAATAAATTTCCTTGGTTTTTAGTATGCCACATGTGTTTTTACTAAAATGTCATTTTAAACTGGAAACACACACTTTTAACTATACATGTGGAATCATGTATGGGTTTGACATGAGAATGATACATACATGCCATAAATGAACTATCACTCATTCACACAAAATATTAAGATAACCCAATCATGTTTCCATGGTTTTTAGTGGGTGGCACTTTTTTCTATTAAATTGTAAATTTTAAACTGATAAGGGACACTTTGACATCGTACCTCATAGATGACCATGATATATCAATGCTAGTTTTCCTCCAATAGTTCTTCCATACACCTACTGACTTCAGCGGTTGATTACACACATATTTATTTAAAACATTGTATTGAATTATATTCCTTTTTTATGATTGGGAGTTGTATATATTCTTCTTCAATACCACTAGTGGATAAATTTACTCTTCCCAAACAAAATAATATTAAAGGTGGATTACTACCCTATATAAAATCACTTAAACAAGTGGTGAAAACATTTTATCAATAATTCACATAAACAATTGCACAATGGCTCTTATCTTATGTGAAAAGTGTTTCGTGCACTTTTAAACAATTGTTTTAAAAAAATCAGGATATTATCCTTATTCTACCACATTGCCAAACACTTTAATTTTTTTCAAGCTAGTGCTCATTATCCTCCTCTCCCTCAGTATCCACCTCGGTCTTTGCCTCCACCTGCTTCTTCACGTCGATCTCTGAACCTGACTCTACCTCTACCTTCACCTCCACCTCTGTGTCCACCTCCACCTCCGACTCTAACTCTACCTCTTCGTCCTTTGATGCAATTTCCTAACAATTTTATTATTTTCAGGTCAGCACTACTAAACAAATTGATTTCCTATATTATAATTTTCCTTGAGAAGGAGATAAAAATAATATATAATCAATATGACACTAATTATTCACACCCCAAATATATTTTTAAGGTCATAACTTGTACTAGATCACAAACATATATGTAATCACCTAAATTTTTTGTCGATATACCTTATGAAAAAAAGTATAGTGCACACTCATCCCAAAAAACACTCATATCTTCTTTTGAGTGACTTGGTTGTAGAAAAGCTTTATATTACTGAGAACATATATAAAAAAAATTATTTTTAAATATATTTAATGAAATTTCAATTACATTCAGAAATTACTTATTGGGGGATGATGTTCATTTCCTGATTTATGATTTCTCTCATATATTTACCAACATAATATCTATAATAAATTTTATTATATTTTTTCAGATACTATAGAAATATTGACCAAAATAATTAAATTGTGTTGATATGTTTTTATAGTTTAATAATTATATATATACCTAAGTATGTTTCCATTTGTATTAATTCATAGGATTTATCCCTTCAAAAACTGAATTTTTTACATGATCTTGCATCTATTTAGTGATCGTCCTATCATAAAAAAAATCTTCTTAAAACATATACTGAACATATAATTTGATTTTTATCTATAAAATTTTCATTTAATTATATTACATATTCATAATAGACATCATTTTTTTAGTATATTGCATATCCATGCAATGGATCTAGAAAATAAATATCTTTGGTGTCTATATTGATAGCTATCATCTTCTAGTGCATCCTAAAAAAACAAAAACAATTAAGTAATGAAAAAAACAAAAATATAATTTATATGATTAGAATGTAGTGTTTTACCATTTAATTTAATAAATCAAAAATGGTATTTCTTCTGATGCGTTTTTATTAAACTATTCAAGTAACCCAAAATTGTTCTTCTTATTTGTTTTCTCATTTAAAGTATGTTCTAGGATGAAAATGATAAAAGGATTATTGAATCCAAATTGGGATTAACAAAATCTTCCCTTTATATAGTTGTGATATAAACTCTTGTACAAAATATGAATAGTTATAAACTTTAATAACCTTAATAAATCACTATTTGGATAGATTCATTATGAAAATGTATCTTATGTATGCATTCACAATTGAGATGGCCAATCAATCGTTCTTGAGAGTCTCTTTTAGAGTCTCAAGACCAATTCTGTATGTCAAGGAATATATATCTATTTATTCTTCATATTCAATGTACTACATAGTTTTAGCTTAAAATTTGGTCTCTAAATGATGTTGTAATGATAAAAAATGTTTCTCTGGAAATGGTGGGGAGATGGTACTCTCGAAAGATCATTTTGTTTTCATAGTGGATTCAATAGATTTTATTGATTCTACCTTCTATTTCTCCACCACTATATCAATCTCTAATATCATACATTAATTTATACCATTTATTATCAACTGTTACTTGTTTTTTATATGAAATTTTTTTAATGGCGTACCTTATGTATCTTTACAAGATTAGATGGTCATGTTGTGAAAGCTCCACTAGTATCTTCTTTTGTTGTAATATCCAAAAAATCAAGTGGAAGAGTAAACTAATCATTAGGATCATAATATGCATAAATCCCCAATCTCATGTGATCTTTTTGGAGGTATTGAATGTGTATATGGTCTCCCAGAATATTATACATTATACTCCTCGCAACATGGTGGTTTATGGGTGTTGACCGATAAAAATCACATACAACTGTACCAAATAGAATTTTACTAATATAAAGTTATCAGAAGTTGTTTGATTAACATTTAGGATAGAGTAATATAAAAAATTCAATTCCCTGGGTAAAGTATGCAGTTGGGGGAAATGAATGGCCTCAAATCTAGGGATCATTTGGTTTGTGTGTTGATATTTTCCCCACCACTGTTTCTCTTTGATCCTTTCTTATACATTGGTCTTCCAAACCGGACCCCAATATAATATCTCATAATGAGTCTATTTTTACTACACTCATCTAACTATATTATATGTATCATAATTTTTTTTTCATTTTCTTGAAATATTTGGGAGGAGAGACTCCAAAACTTAATCATCTAACATGACCATATTGATTAGGAAGTTTCAAAGAAACTGAAAGTATATTTTCTTCTAGTATGGTCATTTCCAATTCTTTTATCTTAACCATATAAAACACTATGAACATAAATAGATATTTTTATGTAATGTTGTTATAAACAATAAAAAATAACAATTATGACATACTTACACATTCTTTTCATAATTTTTTTTTATTTTTATCTTCTAATTTACCATTCTTAATTACACGACCCTCCTTCCCTAGAAAATCATGTACGATGGAAGTGAATTAATATTATGATTCATCAATGTGAAGATAAAAAAAGAACATATGTTGTTTCATATCACATAATTAAACTTTTATTGTTGATTTAAAATACATACCAATTGTTCTATAATGAATTGTACCCCATCCTTTCTTTGTGATAAGGGTACATTGGTTTTGATGCATGTTCACTAATTTCAGCACTCTTTTATTATTTCATAAATTAAAAAAATTAAACAAGTTGAAGAAAATAAATAATTTGAAATAATATATTATCTATTGTAACGTACCTAAAATAACTTCTCATTGTGTCAATTGATTAAAATAATTCTTGTTTCCTACTTTATAGTATGTGCATAACTATGTGGTTGGCGGGGATTTATTTTCCCCTCAACTTCCTTAATATGTATCTTTATAAGAAGATTTTGGAAGCCTATATGAGATGTTCCCGCATCCATTAAGGCAAATTTCTTATAAAAATATTCTAAAATAACTAAATTAAACATGGAATAATGTAAATTAAATCAATTTTTCATTATATAATTTTATAGTTAAACAGAGAATGTATATTGTTTCATTACCTACTATCTTTCCAAATTATTTCCTTCATTATAGGTTGGATGTGGTGATAAAAATATAAATAAAGTTTAAAGTTTTCCTCATTGTGACCCCAAGATAACTAATAAACATTTAATTTTTGGGGGAAATAGGTTTGTCATGTTTATTCCAACCAGCCTCAAATTTTAGACCCTGACTTCTTTCCTTGATAAATTTATTCACCACTATGATTTTGCATCAATGTCATTTTTTTCAACAACATGTTTTTGATCCCCCTAATATTTATATAGTTTCATCATCAATAGTATATTATTCCTTAGGATTCATAATATCATTATTTGTAGAATACATTATTTTCATGTGCAGTAAAACATTTAATTTTTCTTGGATAATAACAATACAATACACTCCATGCATAAAATTCCACATTCTCATGCATCTTTCATGAAAATTGTTACTCTCTTGAATGGAGATATGATACATCAATAATCTAGTTCAACTAACCTTTAATACCTTTATTTAATCCATCCTTATACATTTATTTCCTTCCATATCATGATGATGGAATGGAATCCCTCTTTCAAAATAGTCTTCCTCCCATTATTACGATTCCAAACTTCCTTGATGACAAACCTCTCAAACAATTATTATTTCATTTTGTCGTTTGATATTTATGTCCTAGATTTTCTGGACATCCACCTATGTTTCATGAAATAATAGAACCAAAATTCTTCTTGTACAATGTACTGGTGATCATTTTGGATGATTACTACTCATAGTAGTTCAAAAATCATTGAAGATATGGGGGATGAGTCTCCAACAAAAAACATCAATAATAATTGTTTAAGAGAAGAAATTAGAGTTTCTAAAGACATTACACAATAAATCAAATGAAATTTTATTCATTGATTTTCACATATTACATAAAAAAAATGAAGGTATGGACATTCAAGTCCACATGACTTCCACTCACAATCAATTACTTCCACTCATATAGATTTATTTTTTGAAACTTCCACTAAAATTTTTTTTTTTGAAGGGATTAGAGGAAATAAAATCCTGGGGTGATATTGGTTTGAGATGGATGGGAGAGTTTGAAAATCCATCATTTATTCAATACTCCAAGATAAATTATCATGAAGATGAAGTGAAAAATAGGGTTGGAGGGCTCTAGTCATTTGGTGATGAATACCTTTGAGAGCTATATTAGCACCCATTTAAATTTATCAAGGTTGAAGAGAAAATAATCAAAAGGTTTGTTTGGAGTTTTTTTCAAAAATAAATGTGCAACATGAGTATTTTTAGAAGTTAACTCATCATATTATTATTCTCATCCACGTATACTTATTTATGGATTTCTAATAGGATTCAATGTGACCGTACTAAAAATAAAAGTAATTTTTGATGAAGTGTTGTAAAAAGTAATGGAGTGAGTCATATGAAAAAATTCATTTCAATAAACCAAAGAAATTCATTCCTTATTTTTTGATTAATTTTTCAACGTCATTTTTTTTCAAGAAGTATTAAATAAGAAGGATAAAATAGTATGAAATATTCAATTCAACATCATAATGAACATTGTTGGATAATTCTCAAACCCAAAATAAATGATTGTGTACCAATATGACCATATCCTCCTCAAAACATATTTGGGTATGACTCAGAGTTGATTATTCCCATGTCATAATTTGTTCTTTGAAAACCATTTTATTCCATTCAACCGATCAAATAAATCATTAATTTTAGGAAAATGAATGTTTTCCCTGATAGTTACTCTACATGAAGGGGATTGTATATTCTCATTGATTTCCATCTACTATAGTCTCTAATATGGATCATGTATTCCCTTATTTATTTTAAACAGGCCTTTAAGAGGCACTGGTAACTCATTTTTATTTGAGAAGTGCCTACCAAACAATGTCGTATTTCCATATAGTGAGAGTTATACGTATTCCTAAGGATATGATTTGTGCATGTGTTATCGACTATGGTGTAGCTTAGAAGGATCATTTGGGTATGGTTGAGTTTTCTTGTAATAATAGTTACCATTATACAATGATAATGAATTCTTTTGAGGCCTTGTATGGTCAGCCTTATAAATCTCAATTATGTTGGTCGCAGATTGGTGAATGTTACATGGTTAAACCAATTTATGTACAAGAGACGATAGCCAATATTTAGTTGATACTCAAGAGAATGTTGATGGTAGAGATACGATATAAGTCTTATGATGATATTCTATATAGACCTCTAGAATTTACAATTAGTGACCAGGTATTCTTGAAATTTTCACCCTGATTGGGTTATCGATAGCTTGGGATGAAAGGGAATTTTGCTCCTCATTTTGTGGGACATTTTGAGGCTGTTGAGTAGGCGGGGAAAGTTGTATAAATTTTTTCACTTCCACAATAGTTGACATCTATTCATAATGTATTCCATGTATCATATCAGAGATTTTATCTTTCTGATACATCTTATATTTGGATTTGGAGTGATCTTCAGATTGAACCTGATTTATCTTTGAATGATTTTCCAGTTAGGATAGTTGATTTTGAAAACAAGGTACTTCATGGTAGCATGATTACACTGGTTCATGTGATTTGGAACCATGGTTCTAATACTCATAAGATATGGGAAATCAATCCACTGATGAGAGAGAATTGGCCTCGTTTCTTTGGCATGGAAGCTTCATCATAGGCTTTCTGGGGATAGAAAGATTTTATGGAAGGGGGGTTATAACACACCATTACTGATATGACAGATATGTATTGAAACATTTCATGGTTTTTCTTTTTCACTAACTAGATAGGGTTGATAAGGAATTTGGATGATACCTATAATACTAAAGTTAGATATTTTTTGTACTCTCATCTTTAAACGGTCTTTTCTGTAGGCTTATAAAGGTTTTCATGTCGTGTAATTGGGTAACATGATGTATAATGGTCGCTAAGTGTTTGCAATGAATGGTTAACACTATGAAAATTATACTAAATCGTGATTAATTAAACATTGTGAGGTGACTAATGATCAGTTTTTAATTCGAAGTGATTCATTTTTTAGTGGTTTTGAAAATTAACTATTTCATGATGTGTAAAGTGCTTACACATCGTGTAATACCTCAACTGTGGTTTTTAAACTGAAAGAAATACTAATATCCTCTTTTCTCCTCTAATCCAAATTGTTTTATCTTATCCTAGATCCTTCCCCATGCAATCTTTGATCTCTCCAACCCTTATGTATCCCTTTGTTTGAAGTTTGATCTTTGTTGCACTTGTGGTGTGATCTCCAATTTAGTGTTTTCCCTTATTCATAATCTTTATCTATTTCTCCTCCTTTGGAATATCAATAGATCATCTTAAAATTGATGGACCGATTATCCATGATGTTGGATCTCATTTCTAGTTTTACTATAGAGGTCTTCTATGCCTTTGTTCTCATTGGCGGGTGTCGTTTTGAGTGTGAGTTTTGAGGCCAAGGAAGGTGGTTTCATCCCATTGGGACAAATTGTTTAACCTTGAAGGCATTGATTTGTTTTAATTGTTGATTTAAATTAAATTGCTCAAAAATTATTTCAATTTATATAATAAAACCCAATTCTTGTGAATTGGGATATTTGGAATGGTTTTTGGCATGAAAAGTTGGAAAACCCCCCAATTCCCTAGAATTTGGTTGTGTTTATGGAAATTGATTCAATTTAATTATTTAATTTATATTATATATTTGATGGAAAATATTTTGATTAAATCGATGAATTTAATTGTGGAATTGAATTGTGAAATTGATTGAATTGGTTTTGAATTGATCTCAAACATGTGAAATGGATTAAAATGTTTTCATAGAATCCTAGTGGTTTTATCCTATTTAAAAAGAATGTTTTTATTTAATACATGTTTTTTTTAAATGGAAAATTGGAATTTGAAATGGGGGAAGTGATTTAATTTTATTTTATGTAGCCTTAAAATAAATTGCCCATCACTGATTGTATAAGAGCACATGCAAGCTTTTGATAGTTTGTCAGTTTTTTGGACACACTCTATGATTATAAAATGTTATAAAATATAATTGCAGTAGGTAACATCTCTGATGGGATGATGATGAGTCACATTTGGCCAATTTCATAGGGAAATTTTTATACACATATTTTCATGATCACTTAGAGTGTGTGTAGTCCTATAGCCTGTAAATTTCTTTCCTATTTGCAATATGACCATGTTGCTTGCTTATTTTATATTTTATATATAAATGTATTCCAATGTTGTTAACATATTTACATTCCTTTAGACTTTATATAAACGTTTTTATATAAAAAACATTTAATCCATTGTTTTTTAAATATTCCATCACTGGTTAAGAATTTTCTTAGAGTATTTTCCATCATTTTAAATGTATATCGTGATTTTTTTAAATGTACTTTAAAATTACAATCCTATTTATTTTAAAATTGAAAGAACTTATTTGGATAATCTATTATTTTCATATGTTATGGAATTCATGGTGATACCCTACTAGGCTTTTTAGCTCCCACCCTACTTATTCCTTTAAGTGTTTGTAGATTATCTCCTTCTAGGTTCTAACAAGGGGAAAGGATCTCTTGGAGGTTGATATAGTTATTGATCCTTGGACTTGGTGAGTTGTGTCCTTAGGGACTTGGGGTTTTTCTTCCCTATTTTGGTACATGGGTTTTAGTACTCAGGGATTTAACACCTTTTTGACTTCTAGTACATTACTCCCATTGGAGTTTCTTTGGTATTCATATTGACTTACGTCTCTTGCTTCTTTTATGTTTTGTTGAAAATCCATTCCCACTTGTATGTTGTATGATTCCAGGTGCTAGTCGTTGTCCCATAGGGACCAGGAACCCCCTTTGGGATGTGTCAGGATTTGTGAGGTTATCAGATTACCAGGGTACCTAAGCTATTTCGTGATAGAAGGTGATGAAATAATGGCCCAAGGTGAGGGAGATTGGGTGGGGAATAAGTGAGGTAGATCGAAGTAAAATAAGATCACTCGCGTGTGCCTTCAAATCCTCTGGGAAAATTAAACACACCCAATGAAGAAGTAATAATTCTGAAATAATGAAAGATTTTGAATAAATAATCATAATTCACATACCTTGGATTATGAAAGTTTTTATCATCTTAGGAGTTTTAGTGAGAGTGGTGGTGAAGTTTTCAATTCTGTGAGAGCATGAACAGCTTGAATGATGGGGTATTAAGTTAGGGTTTTATTTAAAATATCATAACGGTTTTATGAGGGATTTTTAAAAATTTCTGATAGAGACCAATATTTATCAACGTTAAAATATAAATCACCAGAAAAACATGTATTTATCAACACTTTTTGGATAACACTAATGAATATGGGTCTTTATCAGCGCTTTCTATTTTAGTGATGAAAAAACCGATATTTGTCAATGCTATTTGGAAAGTGCTGGTAAAAACTAAATAAAATAAATTAAAAAATAATAATAAAATATATATTAAAAATTAAAAAATAAAAAAGGTGAAAATAATTAACATTATTAATGAATATATAATCTTAAATGCATGAATGTTATAAATTAGTGAAATTTGACAATTAAAAATGAATTGAATTCTAAAATAATTGAAATCTGAATGAGTTATATTAATTATATAAATTATTAAAAAAAATTAAATTTAATATATATTAAAATGAAATGAATACATAATAAATATGAACATTAAAACTATATTAAAAGCCATAATTGTTAATGAATAAATATGTATAAAAAATATTAAACATGAAGAAATTAGAAAAATAATCAACGACAAAATATTTAAACTAAATAAATATTAAAACAAACTAACAAATAAGTAACATTATTAGTGAATAAATAATAATAGATAATATTATATGAATGAATGTTAAAAAAGAGTAAATTTTAATTCTTAAAAAACCATTAGATGGGGAAATATTAATAAAATGAACAAGTGTTATTAATTATATAGATTATTAAAAAAATAAAAAAATTATATGTTAAAATAAAAATAAATAACTATTAATTGTACAAATTACATCCATATTTAAAATATTAAATGTTAATAAATAAACATGTATAAATAAAATTTTAAATTGATAATATTATGAAAATGTTCATAAATAAAAAATTGAAAATGAATAAATAACAGAAAAAAATAAAAAATTAATATTATTAATGAATAAAAAATATTGAAGATAAATAAATTTGAAAAAAAATATTAAAACATAATAAATATTATTTATTGAATAAAAATATAAAAAACCAATAAAAGTTTCCAATTAGAAACATAATATATATTCAATAGAATATGTTAATCAATATAATTCTAAAATGAATATTAAAAATTTAATAAATTACTGAAATATTATGTTTGTGTGGGATCTATATATAAATGCATTAATTTCATATATTTATGTGTGAAATTAATGTAAAACATGTTTAATATATGTTAAATTTAAATAAAACTAATAACATTTAATTAAACGTCAATTAATCGTTACAAATAGAATATATTTTCAATTAATATTAATTTTATAATTGTAAACAATTTTTTACTAAATATTTGACTTATTTAATGTAAATATACATTTTTTGTAATATATAAATCATATTTAAGTAAATATTATATATATATATATATTAAAGGTAGGAAGTCCCCCTTTATTTTTATTGAAACAAAGGTTCCCTCTTAATATTCTGAGTAGAGGTATACCATTACAAAACTATTTAACGAATAAATATTTAAAATCTATAAATTATAAAAAAAAAGTAAAAAAAGCATTTACATTATTAATGAATAAATAATATTAAATTAATGCACGTTAAAAATGAATAAAATTTAACTAAGTGATGAATAGATAGAAAAAATATTAAAAAAGATATATTAATTATATAAATATAAATAAAAATAAAAATATGTATTCGTTTAAATGAAAAGGAATATATATTAATTCTGTAAATTGAAAATTTATTAAAAACATTAAATATTATTCAATAAATAAAATTAAATATTAAAAATGAGTAAAATTAAAAAATATGTTTTAAACAAATAAAATTTAAAAATGAATAGATTACAAAAATATTTAAAAATTTATTAATTAAATAATTTTTAATAAAAAGGAATAAATTTAATATATATATATGTATATATTATAAATAGTAATAAATAGTATATATTGAATATCAATTTAGAAAATGAATAAAATTTAATCATTAAAAACACATTATATTAAATATTAAATATTTATCATTAATAAATAAAAATATAAAATGATAATATTTATATTTATTACGATTTGTGAATGATTGTCTCTATAAAATTGAATTAATTTCATATATGTGTACATGTGAAATTATTGTATGAGATATTAAGTATAACATATTTAGTCAATTTTTTAATTAATAATAAAATATTTATTATTTGTTTCATATGCCAAATTTATAAAACAAATGACATTGATAAAACAAAATGTCTTATTTAGTAAATATTTTTTAATTAATATTAAATATTATTAAATAAATTAATAAATTGATTTTTACTAAATATATGATAGTTAAATTGATATTATTTATAATATATATTTCATATAACAAAAATAATATTTGAGAAAAATATATTTATATATATACAATTTTTTATATGGCATTTTAAACTAAATATCTTATATATCAATTGAAAATGTATATTTAGTCATATATACATCATATTTAATAAAAACATGTTATGTTTTTATCAATTTATATATATACTAATATTTTAATATATAATATTAATGATATAATTTTTTTATGGAATATACCCTTTATTAGTGCTTTTAACTAGCACGGATAAAGTCTAATGTTGTTTATTGCTCGTTTTTTTGTTGGAATGTGCATGCATTGGTCATTGTCACATGACCTTAAATGGTATAATGTGTCCCATTAAGTGGCACTGAACTATGTAAATTATGATTACTTTCAGAACAATGTGTATAAATCCTTTTTCACAACCTCAATCTTCACACCACAAACATCTATCACTTAATTGGATGGTGATAAATTCCAAAGTGTCTAGCTATGTACCTTAAAACTATAGATCTCTAAAACCAGCATCATAATGTAATAACATAATAAATAGGGAGAACCTATGATACATAGAGATGATACTATCAATGGAAAACCATTGATACATATAGATGTTCACATTGATAGGATAACTCTAATACATATAAATGTTTACATCGACACTATATAAACAATCTACCACTAGCATGTGGTAACCTATTCCATACTGAGATTTGGGATGGATTCATGAAACATGGATTATATCTATAATGGATTACAAGAGTAGGAAAATTCCCCTCAAAAAGGTTTGATGACACTGACTTATCACCCTCTCGACCAATGCACAGTGTCGCTGACAAAACCACCCCTGCAACCACCTGCATTTGGAAAGAAATCCCCCAGGATGCTCATGTCCAATTTTTGCATATTAAGATTTTTGTTAGCTGTTTCCAGTTCCATGAAAATATTTCTATTGGAAATCGACTGAAATGACAATTTTCACTTTGATGTATTTTATTTGTATTAAAGACTTTCAAAGTGCGCTATCTAGAATAAAACATGTTATGGGTATTTAGTAATTTTTTTTCCAATTTGTGTTATGTGAAAATATTATAACTATATATTTAATTGGGTTACATGATACATTTTTTAGTATATAAATATTAAAATATATTATTTCTATACTTTTAAATTTATATAAAATCTAATTATAATTTTTTGAAATAATTTTTTTATTAAATTTTTAATCTTTTTTAGTTATTATATTTTATTTATTATTTCCATGCATATATGTAATGGGTTTTAAATACAAATAATTGCTTCAATATATAAGTTCCATTATAGAAAGAATATTTCAATGTGTCCCTCCAAAAAAATTCACACCAATCTCCTATTACTACATCTATTGGATAATACTCTAATTAACTATTTTATTACGATTATTAATTTATTTAGTTTTTTTAAAAGTTTTAATATATACCTTAAAACATAATTTATTATAATTTCATGTGTGTGTGCATTTAATTAGAGTGAAACCCCTATTTATATTATATATAAAAAAAATTTATTGTAATTTTTTTAAAATAAAGTGTTTATTTAAACCAATTGTATATTAGGGAAAACAAATATGAAAACTACTGAAATAAAAAAATAAATATTTGGAACAAGAATTTAAATCTGGTATATATGATTGTGTGTATGTATACATGAACATAGGATGTCGTGTAAGGTTATCATTACATTTAATGAAAAATTTCATCAACTCATGTATTTTTTTCTATATTATTTTTTTCTCTTTTTCCCAAAATTTCATATCAAAACTAAATTGATACCTAACAAAGTTAGTATAAAAAAATGAATTCCCAGCTCCCAAAATTGGTCATTAATGGGTACGGGCGACCGCCTCAAGACCACTTCTGACAATCGTAGTAAAAAGAGGCCTCAAGTGGAATTTAGACACCATAATAAGAATTAAATATTTTTTTAAATAAAGGTCACCACCATGAAACCTATGATGGATGAAATAACATCACAGAGAGGCAGCTTTAGCAGCAGTAGTGGCCTGAGGCATTGATAACAGTGTATGTAATGGGAGGTGGTATCGATGATGACATGGTGCAAGGTGAACCGGGGTGAGGAAATTTCATATGTAGAGGTAGCTATGGTGATTATAGTGGGTCTAGGAGGTAAATTCATAATGAGTTTAGGTAGATATTGTAAGGTAGTAAAGGTGAGAAGGTGAGGAGGTAGATTTGTGGTGTGGAAATAGAGGCACAACAAAGTGGAATCTTCATTTGGAATGAAAACTAGGCCATGAATACCCCCGGCTTCTCTGGATGTCCATCCAACTCTATCTTCTTCAAGGAGGCTTGCTCTCATTCGAAATTTATTGAAGTGATTTTCAATAAGGATCAATAGGACACCTTCAACCTCATTGATCTCAACTCCAAACTGGATAGATGCATCTTTTCCCTCTCTCCCTAGAGGGACATTTATTCAAGAGGTATACAGTATACTATGGATACTCATGATCATGAAAATACATGGAATGAGATACTATAGCCCAAAGGAATACCCCTTAAGCATAACTATCTCACTTAGAGGCTACGTCACAAGGATATTCCCACTGATGAGAACATCATGTGATGTGGAATTCCGAAGGCTTCAAGGATCCCCTGCTGCTAAAATCATATGAAGGAGAGTGTGGGGAATTTATTCTTTTAGGGTGACTCGGAGAGAATGGTGTGGAAATATTTAGGTGACTTTACTATTATCCATGACAACAGCATGGCTGATATGTCATTTCTGGATCGATAGTTCCATGGTGCGGGAGAGAGGGGTCCAGAGAAGATAGCTCAAACCATGGTCCTTCAGGCAGGATGATGTTCAATTTGGAAGGCGAGAAATAAGGCCAGACAAGAAGGGTCCCAATCCTCTAGATGGTCCATCATCGTTAGAACTAATAACCTCTTCCTTGATATGATCATACTTCTCAAAAATTGGTGGGAGGAACCTACCTTGAAATGGATTCAAGCTAATACTATCAATTTCCTTCCTGGTAGCAGTAGCATTAGAAGTCACTAGGTCTACTGGTCCCCATCCAACATGGGATCATACTCAATACTGATGGGTCATGCGGCATGGGGGTCCTTTATGGAGGAGTGGTGGTTCACAAATCCATAGGGTTGGTCATCATGGCCTTTTTTTCTCACCTGGGTCGTGGATCCTCCCTTCAAGTAGAGGCTAAGACGATGATTTATGGTCTCATCTTATCTCTCCAGAAAGGGATAACTTTTGAAGAGGCTAAACCTGATTCTAAAATCCATTACAATTCCCTGAATGGTATTGGCTCTAACCCTTGGTTGATTCATTATATCATTAGTAAGTGTTGGGGTATGATTAACACTAACACTAGAGTGCTCCAAGCATGGTGAGAGGGGAACCAAGTCACAGACCAACATGCCTCTCTTGATTTACAAGGACCAAATCCCATTTTATTTCATAATGTTCTCAATATGAGGACTGAGAGGGTAAACCTAGTTAGAGGGGATACCCTTGGTCTTTACTGTTTTTTTCATCCTTAGGCCTCTTGTCTGTATTTGTATGGTCTTTTACACACTTATTTTTGTCATTTTATTCCCTTAATAAAAATTTAAATGATGGTGATGACAAGAAAAAGTGTGTTAAGGAAGAAGCAACAAGAAAAGGTGAGTCAAGATAAATATTGGGTGACAATGAGACCATTGTGGTAACAATTGTGAGAAACATTATTGAGGTAACAACGAAAAGGAAGTAATGCTATTAGACAATGCCATCTTGGTGAAAAGTGGGGGCAGAGCAATGATGAGGTGATATAGACCCCAAGGCTTATCATACATAGATATTACACCATTTTCTATGACTATTAATTACATTAGACAAACATAGGCATGTGTACCATAATAATTTAGTGTCTTTAGAACCCTGGAAACAAAAAAAATAGGTTCATAGGCAAACTACATCATCTTACACTATGGTCTTCATAATTTGTACACTTCTTAGATATATCATACATAATACATTTCTTCATAACCTAAGGAAACTAAACATATGAAAGGGTGAGCTCAAATTATCCATAATGGTAAAAAAGGGAGATACCTAAGCATTACAAGAACCTAATGGTATGAAAACATGAGCATCATATCCTGCATACCAAATATCATAATCTCTAGTCATGGAATAAATATCAGATGTTCATAAGAAGTGAATCAAAAGGGAATCAAATAACATGAGGTGTGAGAGAAAAACATTGGCATATGACATATATATTTTTTATACACATAAGAATTGAAAATGATTTCCATAGTGGTCAAGGATCACTACAAAATCTATCATAGTGGAATGGGTTCACTCCCCAACCCATCATAGTAGTCATGGTTTACTCCCAAGACCATGATAATGAACAAATTCTATTAATGAACCATGTTAACTCCCCATTCCAATCCTATCTATCACATGAGATATAAATCTTTACCCAGTAAATTGGTGGGAGATATAGTTCACACCTGTCACATAATAAAAATCATATTTATCTATGTCACATTATCATAAAATATTAATTATATAATTACACATGAAATGAAGTGGGTTTCATTAAAATTTTATCATACCATGACCCATGGAAAATATATAGGTTTCATAATAATTTCATCCTTTTATCATAGCATAACCCGTGGAAAAAATAAATAGGTTTCATAAGAATATTATCATGGTATAAGTAGTGGAAGAGAAATGGGTTTCATATAAATCTTTCCATCATAAATATAATCCATTTAGAGAGAGAATAATAATTTTATCCTTGGATCATATCCTCTCTAAAACATATGTAACAACAAAGGATGTCATCTTATATGGAGAATGACCTTGAATTATTACTTGTAATGTTTCTTAAAAAGATAAATTTTCTTTGAAAATCACTATTTAACATATAAAATATTTCAATAATATTTTTAATTGAAAATAAACTTGAAAACATATAAATGAATCATTAAAAATATTTTAAAACAATTCTATAAATAAAGAAACATTACTATTTGAAAAATACTTTTTAAAACATAAAACATTTTTAAAATACTTTTCTTGAAAAATAACCTTAAAAACATGTAATTAAATATTCAAATAAAATTATTTTCATGATGATGAGAATTTCTTTTCAAGACATACATGTGAAAACAAAGATTTATTTCACATTTTTGTTAAATCCAAATGAGTATTGTTTTAAAATGATATAAATACTCCTTTCAAAACATCTTTTAAAAATTAAAACCTGGGTGAAAATGTCATTAAGAAATCATTTTCAAAATATTAAAAACATTTTGGAAAATAATTTTTAAAAAAATGATTTTGGAAGAAAAAAAATGTTTTTGGTTGAAAAAAGATGATTTTATTAAAACATTCTATTTGAAATCTTTATTACATTAACAGTTAAAAATGAATAGAAAACATTTATTATCATAACATTACTAGAGGGGAAGAAAAGTCTTGAGATTATTGAGAAATGGATTATAGGATTTTCTCCTCAGAAACATAGTCATAAACAATCCTGATAAATGATGATATTATAAAATAAAATCATTACCAATTTGGTATCTTTGAATCATAATACACATTCTAGAATAATATAAAATTATACATTAAAATATCATGAAGATAAATAAATTTTGGATATTACATGTGTTTCTGATTAAAATGCATGCATTTTTTGCCTGACGGATGATTATGGGGGGTTTGAATGTTGTAAAATAATTCATGTTGGATTTTACACTTTCAAATTTCTTCCAAGGGGTATTATTTTTGGATCTAGAAACACCCAATGTTTCCCCAATTAGATATGTTTCATGAACCTTTTTCCAAAGTCAAGTGATCAATAGGAAATGGCTCTAATGATTCTTAGGGACTCACATTAGTCGAAAGGATGAGAGGTCAGACCCATTACACCCTTTTTAGGGGGATTATTTCCAAATACAGGACTATATTAAATATTTAATACATATTTGAAATTCATTTATTAAATCCAAAATATGAAATGGGTCTCGCATGGTTCAAAATTCAATTATTATCATTTATATTGGACTTTAGAGTAAACTATATGTATCTGAGGTTCATCATCGATGGAGACATCTTTATGTATACAACTTTACCCATAGATGTTACCCTTTTGTGGAAAGATTAGATATTATTTGGTTGATTTTTATTATAATTTTGGTTTTAATACATATAGTGGGGCACTCTGTAATTTATCATAATCTGGGAGGGGGAGTTGTTTTGATGTCAGGATCAAGCCCACGAGACGGGCATCCGACTTATCCTTTGGAAAGGAATCAAAACCCATATAGTTTTTTACACTTAATAGGATACATAATACCTTTTATGTTTAATTTATGAGGACAAAACCATTTAATTTAACCTCTTGTGGAAATTAAATCTATCTGAAAGGTGTTTGGTCAATGTTTGAAATGACACTTATGTTGAGTCAAACCATGGGTCCTGGAAGCGATGTGGCCTCCCAAGATGGACATAAACCTACTATAAATTTGGGCCATATAGAATTCGGTATTACTTAGTGTTTTGGGTATAGATATCAAGGAGGCCTCATGCATATCCTATTTGGATGGGAATCAAATTAGACATTATTCGTATATTAGTTCTTATACCTATAGAGTATGCTCATTTTTTAATTTCTCTAGTATGGGATATATCCCTTTTATATGGATCATCATTTTGAGGACCCATGCCTATCGAGGCATTATGGAAGGTTTCCTCAGAAGCGATATGGCCCTTTGAGATGGATACATGTCTTTGAGGATGCACACTTATGGAGCCCCTCTGAAGTAGGTGAGAGGAAGATCCAAAAAAAGATTCTTTGTCGATACATTCATCTGATCATATAGATTCTATTATTCATAATAACCTATAATCCCACGTGATTCATGCTCGGTGTGGGAAACAATTGGAATTGTCAAATCTTACAAACCATGCAATCTCTTTCATCCATTGGTGGATGATGTCAGGTCTACATTAGAGAGAAAGGGCCTTAGTGTGCCAATATCCTCTTTTTTCATAACGTGAGGCATGATAGATATGAGGCATGTGACCTCCTACAATAATGGATAATGTATTAATCAATTATGGATTCCCTTCTCCTGGTTCTAGAGAAGACATTAGGATAAAGCACTAACCCTTGTCAAAGGAAAAGTCAGTCCCCCCCCCCATACTGTCTGAAATGGGAAGTTCCCAAATTTATAAATGAAAATGGGAGGATAAGGCACTAGCCCTCATAATCAAAACTAAGAGGTCCTTATAACTTACCCCATGGTTGGGGTCCTCATTACTGATGGGGTTCACAACTGTACAAATCCTGAGTACCCTAGCCATCGGGTAGGACAAATGTGGGACAACTCTTTCTGAAGGAATGCACAACTGAATGGGAGACATGCTTGTGTGTCTTTCTCCAAGGTCATGAAAATAAAAAGTCCTAGAGGGAAGCTTTTATTTGGAATCCCACAGACAGAAGTCCTAGTGAGAGGGGTTCCCTATCATCATTGGTTAAGGATAGGACTCAAAGGATAGCTCACATAGGTGAGGGGTGGGAGAGAAGAAGGTGACTCGTGTAGGGAAGCCCTAGTAGAGATGAGGATGCTTAATATAAGGCACACCTACATGAGATGAATATAAATTTGGGTGATGTACAACCTACGAAAAAAGACATGGGTGAGGCATTTCTCTAGGCTCTATGGTTTTCCTCGGGTGTCCCTAGAAGGGTCTCGTGCAGGTCCTGTGTTTGGGAAGAGACCTTCGAACTAGTACATTTCAACTATGGGGAGTTCATACCCTTATAGGGTTCTTATGTTTCACACACTAAAGGAACTTTAATATAACAATTAAAATTAATTCCCTCTTATCTTGGGTTTTTGAGATCTATATATGTAGTTTCTAAAACATAAATAAAGGACTGGGGTGGGTATAGCTTCAGGGTTTCCTCTAAACTTCTAGTTGTGTAAAATGAGGAGCCTAGTTGTCCTATTTGTAAGAAATATTTGGATCATGGGTGAAGCAAGCTATCAGTAGAGGTTTAGTTCCCAAGTACCATGTGCAGTTGTCATTCACAAGTGTGGATGCTCTTTCTGGGGCACAGAGGCTAGGCCTGCACGGGCCTCTTGTTGTGAATGTTGACCTAAGTGAGTTCCTTGGTTCTCTTTAGTACCCTTAACATCTTTACTTATTGAGGTATATTCATTTGAATATTCAAACCCTTATGTGAAAAAATGGTGTCAAAAAATCCCCCCATCAGGATTGGATCTGATCAAGAGAAGAGAGTATGATCCTAAGGTTGATGAAAACGGGTGTCCATAGTTCATATCAGTTGCGCAAGTTGTTTATGTAGGCAGTTCTTGCAGGTTGGCCACACAAGTTGGATGCACAGGTTGGATGAAACTATAAATATTAATAACTGTTCAATTTTATTCCTTCTATTTTCACTATTTTTAATCTATCCATGATTTTATCTCATGTTATACTTTTGAAGAATACTATCATGCAAGAACATGGTATGACTGTGAGCATGAGATAGAACCCTTATCATGGGACTAATATATGGTCACCTAGGTGAGGGACCAGCATGAGGTCACTTAGGTGAGGGACATGCATGAGGTCACTTGGGAGAGGGACCTCCGTGAGGTCACTTGCGCAAGTGACCAGTGTGAGGTCACTTGGGAGAGTGACCCACAGGAGGTAACTTGGGTGAGTGACCCATATGAGGTCACATGGGATAACAACCTGCGAAAGGTCATTCCTTTAACAAAATTTTGGAATTTTCCATAAAACAAAGATTTTAACTTTAGTGAAAATCTTGATTCTTCTGTGAAGATTCCCCATGGCTTCTCTAAGGGCTTACGATGAGAAAGCTTCTACTCATGTTATAGATATGTGTAAAATTGTTAACCCAGATTACCAAGAAATATGCAACTCCACCCTCCCTAACTTTGAAAAACTCATGAAGAAGTACCAGAAAAAGTACCCATGGAGTGATTATAAACCTTTGTATAATCACAAACTTCTAATAGATTTTCTCATCCTGAGTATTGGGAAATATTTTTCAAAGTCATAGTTCATAGAATACACTAATTTTCCCACCGAAAACATCTTTTCCATGGGTACATTTATCAACAAAAGGATAGTTCCTACTATATGCATCATGCACCACAGCTTGCGGGACCCTGACCTGAAGCCTCACAGCCTTGAATCAAAACCTCACAACTAGAAGTTGATCTTTCATACATCCAAGACAGATCAATCAAAAGGCTAGAAGGAATATCTGGACTTCCATTCCAGATGAGGATGTAGACAGTAATGGATGTGGGCACACAAGGTGTGACAAACCTATGCATAATTTATGACTAACTGGAAAACATCAGTATATATGAGTTGGTTTCGGTGGAATATAAATATTTTTATTAAAACCAAGGTATCATCCCAGAATTTTTGATCCTATGGAACCCTGAGATGAATAATTTCTATTTGATGCGTAATGAAGTCCTCATTACCTTGTGGGGTGTCTACAAGATCTTGGGGTCACCCATTCTCGAAGAGATGTAAGATGATTTCATCCCACCTAAAGCCTCCTCGGATGACGGTGAAAGGATTCTTGTTTAGGCCCATGAGCTATTGAATATGGATCAAATGGTATGGAAGGGGGACCCTAACCCAAGGGGTGATTTCCATCCCAACATATGGGTAATGGTCTTCCTAGAGTAAAAAAGAGAAAGGCCGGTATCATTGATTGGGTTATGAATATGAGTTTTACATATTTCTAACTACTAGTCTCACTATATTTCTCATGATGTGGTTGAGAACCTACCTACTATCATTCCATGAGTCTAACTGTGGTGTGAGGCTGGGGATGTTCGTTATAGGATCCAAATTAGCATAAGGGACCCACATAGGGCTAGCTTTCCCTATTCGTAAAATGATCTACTTGTGTTTACTGAAAGTGTACACCAAAAAGGCTGCATATATAATTTCAGAATCATTTGATGTATTGAGAGGATGGATTGTAGAACACCTAATCTTCTATGTTGTACTTAGTGGAGTTCAATTTCCTGAATTATGGTTTCACATATTCATTTAGGTTGTTTCTTATATCCAACCTTTATCCGTGAAGCATAGTGAATACCTAGAGAAAATGATCATACTCTGAGAGTTATAAATCTTCTAATTTAGTGAACCACCTACAAAGACATTTATTGAAAATAACCAATCCAATTACAACATGTGGTCATATATGATCACATTAAGAGACAACGTACTAGAACCCTAAATTGAAAATGAGATCATATGTGAGGCCTATGCTCCATTTCGATTTGTTCTCTCATACAAGTGTCTACAATAGAAAAATTTCTCACCCCCCCCCCCATGTTCAATTTGAGAAGCATCTGATGGAAGCCCAAATTTTTTTGATCCTCATATCCTTGGAGGTATCCTAAGATTAGATCAAGGTACCCCCATTAGGGGAATATATTATAATATATTCTGGGTATGCCAGTGATTGGATTTATTCTGACCCCCATGGGGAGTTAAAAACAAGAGTCCATCGAGTCAAGGCCATGATAAATTTTAGGTGTGGAAACTACAGTAGGAAGGTTCATTCTGAGGGTGATGATGAAAAAGATCCAAAGACATCGAAGATATATTGATCATAGGTCACAGAGCATATCGAGGATGAAAATACCCCATCTTTCGGGCTAAGGTGATATAATCGGCATCACCGAAAAGAGACCCAAACCCAGCTGGTCAATCTCTTTTTATGGAATATTGGACTCAAAGGGATTCAATGTAAAATGATTTTGGGTATTCCTCAAATATAGTTTTGGAATACTCTAATTATGTGAATCCTTTGGTAATCCTATCCTGGAAGGGTATAACCCGAGACATCAGAGATTTATGGGTGTTTCTCCAGGTTGGAATACATATCCCGAATCATGGGTATATCTGACAACCCTCTGATCATTACCCAAATAGATATTTTACTAATGTCAGAAAATAAATTCGGGAGTTTGAGATA
The DNA here is from genome assembly GCA_963277665.1 of Viscum album. Classification (NCBI taxonomy): domain Eukaryota; kingdom Viridiplantae; phylum Streptophyta; class Magnoliopsida; order Santalales; family Viscaceae; genus Viscum; species Viscum album. The sequence goes on from OY728129.1 coordinate 1,439,367,687, forward strand.
TTTATATATGCCACAAATGATCAGATCTCAGTTATAATGTGGGTAACCGATATGTTGGTCTAAGCTACTACTGGAGGGATATCTAGCAAATTTAACAAGGAATTGGATAAATTCGTCAATTTTAGTGAGGTTTCTCTCTTTTTTTAACATTTAATTTACCTAACTCATCAATCATTATTAAAGTCAGTAAGATTTATCATGATGTTGGGGGGGAGAATAAAGAGTATCAAGGGTGATTCATGAGTCACAAAAATATGGGTTGATGGACACACCCATCAGGTTGGGTGTTGAGTCTCCTGAATCCCTAGAGACATATTGGGATCAGAGGATGATGGAGGTGGAGATTTTATAATGTCCTTCTCAACTAAAACCTTATATATCTTCAAATGAGATGGAGAACATGTTCCCCTCATCCTCTCAGGGGAAGAAACTAAAGTTGGAAAATAATTTGTCTTGGTGTATGCACTGTAGTAATTATCTTCAATATCATTTAATCTGATGACTTTTTTTATGGAACCATTTGAACATGATTTCTTTTTTTAGGATTTTTTTCACTATCCTCCTTCAAGGGGTCTGACACTAGTTCATCAAGGACTAAGGTGGACATTCTGTATGAGGCACATACTTGTGCTGATGAATCCATCCCATTGGAATAAGTGTTAAGGGATGAATCTATGACCACTCCTGTTACTATATATAGGGATGAGGTTCTTGTTAATTTCATATGAAAATCATAATGTTTCATGTGATAGTCACTAAGTTTCTTTCTCACGATAGTTCATATTCGTCATATGCAATGAAGGACCCAGCAACAACCACCACCATCTTGGATTTGGTTCCCTAGAACTAAATTTAGTGTACTTTATGATAACTTGTATTCGTAGTTTTTAATATTAATAATCTTATTACCACATAATTATTATTATTCTATGTAACATAGTATGTGATAATGTCCTAAAATTGGATGTTGTGCTAAAAGGTCACAGTAGTTCCCCACATTGATGAGAACCCAGATGTGCTATGACACTATTCTTAAATATATGTTCTATAGTCAGATTTAATCATTTGAGGGACCCCACTGATATAGGATATTAGGGGTGGAGACTCATAGGACTTAATAACACCTTCTCATGGTGTACACCCTTGGTAATATCCAGTGAATGGTATTTTGATAACGAGACCCTCCAGTAGGAAATCCACATTTATATGTTTCATTGGATGATCCTATCTATGGACATGTGAATTGATCCTCGTATTTTTATGACTATTTATGAGTATTATGAGTAGTTTACTTTGAGGTATTGATGAGAACTATGTGGATAGATGTTCACAGTGAGGTAGGATACATTGGGTGCATGATGAGTAATATTGTATTAATGAATAATGCGAGAAAGGATTTTTCTATTATTTTCTTTAATGGAAGTTTAAATCTCATGCCCTTTGATGGAAAAGATATGGACTAAATAAATCCATGGCCATGGTGTTCTATAGGAAAGTTCAATTTCTAGGAAGTCAAATAAAGATACATCAATGACATAGGTTGATGGCACCAGTATGCAACCTGGTTGACTTGAGATGTCATGATAAAAGAATTATATTCCATAGTAAGCCTTTGTATGAGGTATTATGTCATTGCAGAAATAAATTATTTCTCAATGGGTGCCTTGGAATGTAACTATATGATAACCTCGGAGTTTATCCTACTTATCCTAATGCCACTAAGAAAGAGGTATGCAAGGTCACACACTAAGTGTATCCAAGATCTCAGTTAAATGATATATTATAATTTATTATTTAACAAGTTGAATAATTATTAATATTTCAAATGGTTTAATAATTATTCAAGTATGCTTGATTGCATATATTCTATCACCAGATAATCAATAGAAAATAATGTGAGTGGAATATTTAATTAGCATTTATTTTCTATTTAATGGATATAATATTTATTTATTTATTGTAGAATAGTGCAGTGATATTTATTTTAAAAAAATAGTCATTATTCAAGCCCTGATAAATATTTTTGAGGAATGACAGATCGATTTTAATGATTCGGGGATAAATAATAAACATTGAATATTATTTGATTAAATAAAATTTAATTTAATTTTCAAGTTATGAGTATGTCAAGTAATAATAATAAAAATTATTATTATTTGACATGGGGTTTTGTAGGGATTAAATAAATAATAAATGAAACTTGTGAAATTATTTTATCTTAACCCTAGTGATATATAAACCCAATTATATTATTTTATAACTAATCCAATTCAATATTTTGGTTGTGAACAACAAATTTGGATAATCCTCTCAAGCCCTAGAGAGGTCCCTTCTCCAAGAATTCCCCTAATAATGAAGAGTGATCTTTTTCCACCACCCCCTCTCAAGTAAAGAGAGATCAAGGAGAACACTTTGGAAGTTGTTCTTGAGGTGATAAAAAGAGGATGACTCAAGTGATAGGATCTATCGTGATAGAAACTAGAGATTCCTATGATGTTGATTAGAGATTTTTAGAGCACATGTGGATCACCATTAGAGGGTATCTTCTTTGACTCCTACAACACAATGACCATAAAACAAAGATCTATTTTCATATTCATCAATAAAGAAAGAATTCCAACAAGATAATTCATTTATTAACTAAGAAAAGTTTAAATAATATGGGATGACCCTTCCTCGAGTTCAAGAATGATGTAAATTTTCTATTTTCATTGATTCAATTCCTTTGACCATGGTATTTATCATCATGTAGATCTCATATTGATCATCGATCATGACAAAAGAATGTTGGGAATGCCACATAATGCGCTTCCTCTGCACCCAAAACCTACACACAAGCCCTATCGACAATCCATAAGGGGTTGGTAGGGATATTAGATTACCTGATGAAGGTGATGGTGTTGATCCTGACTCCACATGGTTCAAACGCATTGTTCATGTTGATAAGCTGAAAAACATAAACAATGGAGGATTCAATTTGGGTCTCGAGCCATGCATCTCAGATACCCTGACTACTGAGGGTGTTGTGTTATGCGAGGCCTTATATAATGAACTAATAGAACAGGAGGAATGTTTTAAAAAAATATTAACTTTATCGCCTATCTAGAGGAGTTATATGACATTGATCAAGAATTGGAAAGATGTGAGTTTTCTATTTCATGAATTTTCAAACATAGTCAACCTTTTTACATTTTATGTCTCACATTAGAGATCGACTTGTGTAGATTTTTTCACACAAAACATTGTCAAGGAAATTCATGACCAAGGCATCCAAGTCCATTCTACTCTCATTTTTGAGGGAAAAACAACTAAGTACCCTAAAGTTGGAGAGTCACAAGGGACCTTCATCCTGGTTGTTGCGAAAAAATAGGAGTATGTTCCTTTTTAAGAGGTCCTTACTAAAAGAATTGAGATCGGTTATATTAGAGAGGAATCATTCCCTTTTGTTGATCCACCGATGGGCGAGTCTTACTAAATTCTATAGGTTTTTTTGTTAATTTTCCATTTGTTAAACCTCTAATTCTAATGGGGTTCCATATACTATCTAATGTCATCAACTTCAATAACTAGGATTAAGGGAGAAGATTCCATGACAACTCATCAAATAGTAGAATAAAAGGTTGATAACAATTAAAAGGGAGTAGAGGAGGGTGACTCACTGACTACATTAATCCCAGAGTATATATTTCCATTTGACGTGGGAAAGTATTATCATGGACGTTTTTTCCACTCAATTGAATGCACATCATGAGTTGGATTATTTTCAAACTCTCCCGAACGCTTCTCCTCTAGGCGGTGAGGTTCAAGCAGTGATCTCGGCCCCTCCATACTTCGATCCTGGCTCGTTTGGAGGTCACGCCCTTATACAGATCCCAGATACATATGGTTCTCTCCCTCGTCCTTAGGTGTCCTTCTGCGAGGCCTTGTGTGGCTCATCCCGATCCCCTTTAAAGATTTTTTTACCGGACATGAGGATGTTTTTTATGGTCTCAAGGTATAGAGTTGGTGTTTCTTTGGAGGTCCCCCTGGTGGCATTTTCGGAGGTGGTAGATCATCTCCAGTGGAACTTAATAGCTCGCTTATGGATGGAGAAATCTTATTTTTTGGATTTCATGTGTTTTTTGGTCGCGTGGGGTTTTCTGGGTCAGGTGCATCTCTCTGTGATTCATCATCATTCCTTTTGTTTGGTGCTGGATTCAGAGGTAGATTTTATCTTCATGTGGTGCAAAGCTCCAAGATATTTTAGGAGATAGAGATTCAGTCTAGCTCCCTAGTCTTTAGAGGATCATAATGGGAAGGAAAGCTCTCAATCCATGGTTTGGATAGGTCTTCCAGGATTGCCTTTACCTTTCCAAAATGGTGCTTTTCTAAAGGCGATCGGTGACTCTCTCAGTGGATTCTTATGCACGGATGACTGCAACCTCTCTTGTGAAGATATAATGGTTCTTAAATTATGTGTTGAGATGGATCTGTTGTCGCTGCTTCCTGAGAAGGTAGTGTTAAAGGTCATGGAAATTGGGGACTGGGAGAAGGACCTCTCGTTCCCTGTGTTCCCTTGGTTCTGTTCTTGTGGTCTTCAAGATCATTCCCAGTAGATGTGTAAGAAACTGGAAGCAGGGTAGTTTGGATTGAAGGGCCACTACGTATGGGAAATTCACTCCTCTTATACCATGTGGTCTAGATTCTGACCCCCAAGTGAGTTTGTCATTCTTTTGGAAGTTGTACGGGCTTCATTAGTCACTTCAGTCATCGATTATTATCCTGTCCTTCCTCCAGTTATCGATGCCTCCCCTTGTCGAGACCTAGTTCCTTTAATGGTAGAGGCATATCCTTATATGATCGATGTTCTTGCAGACCAGTTTCTCTTCCAAGCCTATTTTTGTTCAGCCGAGAGGCTATGGAATAGGTTTCGGAATTCTCTATCACCTACATGGGAGCCGGGGGCATCGTGTTTGCCTTAATGGGTTGATTTTTTTGGATGCTCTTGTGGAGAACGAGGCAATGAGAATAAAGCCTCAGGTCCCACTTCTTTTTATGGCTGCAATGGTGGACAAGATTAATGTTGTTTCAGGGGGGTTTCCATAGACCATTATTTCATAGGGGTGGGTAGATTAGAACTCAACCTTTCTCTCTCCTCGAAAGATGGTGAAGGGGAGGTCCACATAGCTACCTATTCGTAGTTTTCATATAGCCTTGGTTCTCTCTATTCAGAGCCCAAGAGTGTGTACTCAGTAATAATTGATACGTATTAGGTGAATCCTCTCTCCCCATAGCATGAAGACCGATGATCCAGGGGCCAAAGCCGGGCTTCCCAGTTCTTAATGTTATCTATGTTAGTTTGGAATTCTCATGGCCTAGGCACCTGGGTGAAGTCAGTCCATATAGCCTCAAAAGTTAAGAAACATAAAGTGTGTATATTCATTGTTCTTGAGCATAAAAAAACCCAGATAATATCATGTTCTTCGGTCGTAGAGTTCATTTGTGTGGCTCCCTTCATGAAAATATAACTAATCAGCATATATGGCTCTTTTGGAACGAGGAGGTGTTGCTGTATCTAATTGAGGCGGGGGACCAATTTCTCCCCATGAAATTATCTAAGGAGGGGATGTTTCTTTGTATCATTTGTTTATGGCAACTGTGATGCTTAGGTTCAGAAAATATTATGGTAGGGGCTCAGGTTGTTTGATCTAGAGGACCTCCCGTGGTATGTCGTGGGGGATTTCAACTCCATTCTTGATCCAGAGTAGAAAAAGGGTAGTGGTGACTTCCCTCATCATGAAATATTGGACATCGCCCTCTTCATGTCATATAAGGGTCTTCTCTACATTGGCTACTCTAGAGACAGGTACATGTGGTGCAACAACCAAACAAGGGGAAGGTGTTGTTGGATCAGGATTGATCATTGCTTGGAAAATAACCATGTGATCATCTCCTATCCGGAGGCCAAGGGGAAGCATCTAGTCTGAGGTATATCTGACCATTATATTATCCCGGTGTCTCTGTTTCCCAAGAAGTATTTCTAGGAGTCCTTCAGGTTCTTTCATTATTGGTCTCAGATCCAAGATTATTAGAGGGTCGTTATGGATTTATGGGAGGCACCTACCTAGGGGCATATGTGGGTTTCTCTCCACAACAAATAGCGAATTCTTAAAAATGGGTTAAAGGATAAGTCTAAGAGGATAACTTCCTTTTATCATAACTTGGAAGCTCTTAAATAGATAATACAAAGCTTATAATCTAACATGGAGGAGGAATTGGATGCTTAGATATTTGAAGAGCCTATGGGCAACAAGATGTGTTGGGAGGAGAAACATCTTAAATAGGAGTGGATGGCTTGTGACCGCTCATAGATGAGGTGGCTGAAGGAAGGTGATAAAAACACTTCTTCTTTCCAAGAGTGCATCAGATAAAGAAGACTCATTCCCTTTCCTAACATCTTACTCAAGGATGGATCCTATACAGATAACTGTGACACGGTAGGGCATATATATAACTCTTTCTTTAAGGACCTGCTTGCTGGCTCCAACTCGAGGATGTCCAGCAGGGATCCCAGGGGTAATACAGGTTTGTGGGGGATGATCCCCTCCTTGGTGACTTATCGGGACAACGAGGTCTTGGAGGTGATTCCTATCGAGGAATAAGTCCATCCAGCCATGCAGAATCTCAACCCAAAGAGCGCACCCAAACCTGAGGGATTTCTAGGTTCCTTTTACAAGGGGGTTTGGGATGTAGTTAAGCACAACATAGACGATGCTATTCAGGACTACTTCTAAGGTGGGTGCCTCCCTCATGTGGCAGGGGAAACTAGCCTGGTGCTCATTCTTAAGATCAAGGACTCTTCTTCTCTCTCACACTATAGGTCAGTTCGTCTATGCAACTTTACTTATAAAATTATTGCGTGCGTGCTTAACTAGAGGCCGGTGAATCTTCTACCTGGGTGGATTTCAATTGAGAAGCACGACTTTGTGAGAGGTTTCACCATCTAGGGAGTTATAGCTATATATCAAAAGATGTTGAGGGAGATCAATTTAAAAACCCATGGATCCAACATTGCGATTAAATTGGATATCAATAGGGAATACGACAGGATGAAATGGAGTTTCATCAATAGAACCCTATAAGGTATTACGTTTTCGGCCAAGGTAGTGGACCTCATTTTAAATAGATTTAGTTCTTCGTGGCTGACGGTTTTGTTCAGAGGGAAGACCCATAAATTATCCAAGGAAATGAGAGGTCTCTGGTAGGGAGATCCACTCTCTCCTAGCATTTTTGTATTGGCTCAGGGCACTCTCAGTAGTCTTATCAATAGAGGAATTTCCCAAGGGTTTATTCTCTGTTTCATGAGGAAGATGAATATTCCGGTGGTGTCGTATCTAATGTTCACCAACGATACGATTATCTTTATCAACCACGATCGGGGATCGGTTTGTGGGATCAAGGATATATTGGATGAATACTTCAACTACAGAGGGCAAGTTATCTGTAACTCCAAAATAAGTATCTGCATCTCCAATAAAAGTTCTCAAAGGAGGGTATCCTCTCTGTGCAATCGTCTGGACATACAGCATGGTTCATCTCTAATGAAGTACCTATGATCTCTTATTTATTTAGGTAGACTTCGAATCAAATACTGTGATCACGTATTTAGTAGAATCACTAGCTGCATCCTTAAATTGAAAAATAAGTTTCGGTCATTCGAGGGTCGTATAGATCTGGTGAATAGTGTGGTGTCTTCCATTCCAATCCATGCACTGGCTTCTTCCAACATCCCTCAAGGTGAGATTAACAACATCGATAAGATCCTTTGTAGCTTTGTGTGGGATGTTAAATCTAAAGGTAAGAGACATTGGGCTTTATGGGGTAAGTTGGCGAGGTCCATCTAGGACGGAGAGATTAACGTAAAGAGCCTATGGAGCACGATTCATTGCATGCATGATAAGCTCGCCTAGGAAGTTCTTAAGAAGTGATCTTTATGGGGAAGCCCAAGTCATTTCTCTACGGAAAGAGTGTAGAGGACACCCATAGTTATGCATCTCCTTAGTGGGAAAATTTTTACCCCTTGTACCATACTCTTCAACTTAGCTCACGATGGATTGTTGGTATAAGGGATCTTTTCTTCTAACACAGAAACTGGGCAAGCTCTGTTTTAGATTTACCTGGTTGCCCTGCCTTACTGATTTATGATAAAGAAGTATGCCAGCATCCCAGTTTTACCAAATAAATTTTGGATGAAGACCAATAGGTCCTTCTCGAGACCATTGAGTATAATGCCAATCCAGACAAATGTTTTTTTTACTCCTACTAGTTCGAGGGCATTTTCCTATAGAGATTTCCATTGGCTATTTTCTGAGCAGGGTCTTCAGGAGGGGTGGAATGGTGTAGTGTGGTTCTATAATATTCTAGAGAAGTTCATATTTATAATATGGTGCATCAGGAACTCTGATTAGATATGGATGATAACATTAGAATGTTGGGAATAATCTTGGCCTCTAGGTGTCCTTACTGCAACAACAAGTTAGAAGAGAGTATAAACAACTTATTTTTCAATGGGGATTGGGATCATGGGGTTTGGTACTACTTAGGTGGTTCCTTATCACTTTATTATCATGATTAGAATGATGCTACATTTGTGTAGAGTTGGTTCCAAGGCATGGCTGGTTCTAAGAAGGATAAAATGGTTCGTTCTTTGATCTTCAGTGTAGGATGTTGAAGCTTGTGGAAAGCCAGGAACCAGTCAAGGTTTGGAAGATCTATTCCTTTAGTAAGTTCCATCATAGTGCAGACTCATTTCCTTATGATTGAATTGGCTTATCCCATCAACGACTAGTAGGAGGCCCCCTCTTTTAGTATTCTTCATGTCAGTATCCCTTTGGCTCTACCCGCTCGGGTTGTTCAGCAGGGGAGATGGGTGAGTTGGAAACCCCCTGGATCTGTTTTAAAGGTGAACACGGACGGTTCCTGCTTTATGGAGGTGATGAAAGGAGGGGTTGTAGTTCATGACCCTAGAGGGGAGGTGGTCATGGTGTTCACTTCCTTCATTGGAAATGGTACTTCTCTCTTGTCCATGGCCAAGGCCATGCTCACGGGGCTATCCATCTGCATGCAAGAGAAGCTAGAGCTAAACCAGGCGTAGACTGATTCCAGGATTCTCCACAACTCCATGCTTGGTTAAGGATCCCTCCTTGGTATATTGCTTACATAGTTAAGATATTTAGATCAATTATTGGATCCAATATCCATTTTTATCGCACTTGGCGTGAGGGTAATAAGTTTGCAGATCACTTGGCTTCCTTGGCGGTCCAGAGCTCCATCACCACTAGTCATCTCCCTATCAATATTTTCATACCAAATTTTGTTAATATACTTATAGGGGATTCCCTCAGATTGCACTATTTCAGACCTCCATAGATCCCGGGGTCCCCTGGGTTGTATTTCTTGTTTTTCATTGAATAAAAATTTGATTTTGATGGATGGGAAGTGCCATTTAGTTAGACTTGGAGACACAATATGACATTTTCACCACACGCTATATTATTTGAAAAGATATCTAGAAGATAATATCATAGATATCTATTTAAGATCTTACTTCATGACTTTGTTGACTTTCAACCATGTTTTCTATTTTGGTGTATGGTGAGTTTAATTACTACATAATCCATCATGTTGTGAATTCAATCATTTGAAAAAGTAAGAGGATCAAAGGCTGCAAAAAGTTAATGAACAACTAGTAGGCCAGTTTAAATATCTCATAATTTTTGTATTCTAGATGAATGTTAGCCATTCCAGGGAAGTGGAGTAGTATTATTTCCTTCATGATGATAAATCTCTCCAAATAGTACACCTTCAAGAAGAACGAAATTCCATAAAGTAATAGATTTTTCAAATCCACCATTCCTTGAAAAGGGTATTGGAATAAGGAATGGATTATATTGTTAGAAAGAAGGGTAAAATCCTCTATGATGAAGAATCCATCAATACAAAACTAGATTGGTTTGAGAAAATAGAAGATAAAGCTCATGCCAAAACCCATCAGCAGAAATCCTATATTGAGGTAAACTTGTAAAACTTGGCGGAGAGACTCCAACCTATAGAATTTTTTTCATGTTTTAAAACTTGAATGAGGAGGATATTTTTTATTCCATGATCATATTTTTCTATATTTCTGTCCATACTGTAACCATAACATAACATTGAAAATAACTCATTTGGCAGAATTGCCATTGTGTCAAGGATTAGTAATTACAATGATTAGAATGAAATTGATCTAATTATTTCCTATTTATTTATACCTAGAGAGTGTCATTAGACTATTTCTATGGTCATATGATAGAACACCTGAAATTTTTGGGTTTTGTGTAATGGACCTAATTCTTGCCTAAGTATGATATGAAGAATACTTATTGAGTGAGACTTGACTTTTTATTTTTCCTACCTTTTAAGGTTTTCAACCAAATATGTTTTATGAATATTTTTTATTGCTCAATTTGTTTCTAAACAATATGCCTAATGAGTTGAGACTTTACTTTTGATCAGGGTTCCCTTTTCCATGTTTTGAACCTTGTGAGTAATTTGTCTCTTTTCATGGGAAGTTTCAAGTATCATAATCTGGACTAATGTGACTGGTGTTTTAGGTTAAACAACATTGACCCTGATTTATGTAATGATGACCCAAGAAAACATGGTTGTATGAGTACATTCCAAAATTATTCAAATACACAAAGGGGGGGTTGAGTAATGATTTTGGGATTTATGGATCTGAATCATGACATGAGACAAATATTCGGGGAATGAACACAAACCATATTTTAAAAAAAATTTCTAGGATGATGTTGTTGGGGAAAACAGTTATAGAAGATGTCTCTCCTAAGGAGTAATGTTCCTTTGGTTGATAGTTAGTTTTGGTGTCCATCTTATGCAAAACCAAACAGCGGTGTATCAATGAATAGTAAAAATAGAGGTGTCCTTAGTAATATGAAATCCTATTATCAATGGATGGGGAGTTTATGAAGATATGGATTTATTAGGACCATGGAGGGTGGTATGAGAGGATAATTCATCTGAGAATAAAGGGTGAATATGTATTGGTACTAGCAATAAATGGGATAATTATCCTGCACAAATTTGGTTTATGTGAAAGAGGAGGTGTTTTGTTTTTATCACAAGCTTGTAAAGGATAAGTATAAAACCTCCAACTAAGATCGGGGTTGTGTTTGTGAATGGAAGAACATGCATGTTCTTTAAATTGTGTAATCAATCCCTATAATGGAGAATATAGGAATCACTATATGTCATGATGGAATGAAAATAAAGTTGTATATGGATTTTTGGGGCGATGTGGTGGATGGTCAACCTTATGAGGAAAGGATCCAACCTAAAATGGTTGAAAAATCGTGTAATTTAATGTCGTGTGATTAGGACATGGACCATGTAGTTTAATTTCTCATGCCAAGGAAAATGAAATCCTTAGTTTTAAGTTCATTTTACTTTGACCAAAATATCAATGAATTTCTATTTCATGGTAATCTATCCAAGAATGTTCCATTGTCTTTAGGTATGAAGGAGGGTGGTTATAAGCTATAATCTGGGGGTTTTGGATCCAAAGAGTGACATGGGAGAAATTTTTTGTTAGGGATTGTAGAGATATAATAGGTCTCTCCTGAGGGAGAATGTGCCTCGGGTTGATAGTCCATTTTTGTGGGTGACTTATGAAAAGATGAATGTAGTGTGTCAATGCATAGTAAAACAATGAAATCCTCTGGTTAATATGCCCTTTTGGTGGTCAAATTATGAAAATTAGAATTTTTCATATCAATTCATAGTCAAATAAAGGTTTCCTCATGAATTTGACATTCTAGAACCAATGTCTAATGAAATATTATGAAGATACAGAATTCCCTAAACACATGTTTTGGTTTAAAAGGGAAATTTATTGAATATAGAAGGATCATTTCATATCAAAATCACCAAAGAAAGAGGAGAAATGTTTCACTTCACAAGTATGAACCATATGGAGGAAATGTGTTTTTTTTTCTTTTCTAGTGTATGGTCCCAAGACATATGATCGAGGCATCACTATATATCTCACTTAGGAGAGAATCATTCCACATGTAGTTCTCGAATTTATATCATGCAAGAGATGTAGAACATGATTTTTATCATCGTCAGGTGTGGAAATTTGATGTGCCCTTTAAGGTCTTTCACCCAGGACGATGTTAACCATGACATGAACAAATATTACTTGATCATGTGGGTAATCCTTTAGAATAACTTCTAAGCCCATGTGAGCTATTCTTGGTGTGATAAACAAGGATTGGAAAGGGTATCTTCCACCACATAGAGGTGATTATAGGGAAGGGCATGGTAATTTTGATCATTTAGTGGCTAGACCAGGATGTAGGATTCATGTGTTTCTACACATCTAATGGGAATGGGAATCAAACCATATATAGTTCTATGATTTTAACACTGAATTAGAGGGGTTTTAACCATGTAGTTTAACATCTTATAATAAGGAAGACGATTAACCGATGTGAAAATGAAGGCATGATGCCCCAAAAAAATGTTATTCATACATATGGGGAATCACTATATGATAAGAATCTTGTGTTTGTGACACGAGGCTTCATAATATAGTTTCTCGGGGCATCCTATTATTATTACAAATGGTAAAACAAATTTTTAATGCCTTGTGTTGAAGATATTGTCATATAGTTTAACGTCATGTTACTATGATGGCATGGTGTCTTGATGTTTTAGGTCATATACATAGGATAATATATTAGGTAAATGAGGAGTGTTATGAGGCTTACAGGGCCTAGGATACCCAAACTTATTTTGGACATGAAGAACGAAAATGTAAACAATGGTTTTGGGGATTCTCGTATTTGGAAAAGTGTTATGGTACAAGAACACAATGAATGATTGTGGACTATGATTGAAAATTGGATTCCAACATGGTGTTTTCAGGGATTATGGAGATAGTAGAGGTCTATCCCGAGGAAGAATATTCTTCTAGCTAATAGGACATTCTGGTTGGTGACTAATGTGAAGCCAAACTAGGGTGTATCATTGTATAGTTAAAACAAAGGAGTCCTCATAAATATGGAATTATATTACTGATGGCCAATGAAATATTATGAAGATTTGAAATTTCCCATGACATGGAGTATGATTTTTTGGGGGAATATTCCTGATAAAAAAGGGAGTATTTGGACCAACATTGTCCATATATTGTAAATCCCCTTGAATTTATCCTTATTTTTAACGCAAAAGATGGATAATTTAATTTACATGATGGGATCCTGAATGAGGGAACCTGAATTCAAGTCTCCTTCATAGATCACTTTTTGTGTGTAGTAGAGGGGGAATTTTCTTTAATTTTTTTAGTCCCAATACATGGAGTATGGGCATCAATATGTATCCCATTTAAATTAGAATCAATCCACACATAGTTCTAGAATAGAGTCATGGTGGGAGACTATCACCAAATATTTTGAACCTCTCAAAAAAGGATTGAAATGTTATGTAATTTTATGTCAAACAACAAGGATGTGAACTATATATCTTTGAATCACATGGTAAGGAAGTTATCATAGATTTTTACATCTTATGAATAGTTTTTAGGCTATGTAAATTAATGTCTTATAGATCAGACTATAGTGAGTTATAATTTTAGGTCACATGATTAGGACTGTCTATTTTTTCTTTTAAGGTTGTTCATATAGGTCCAATGCTGGTACATGATGTTAAGTAATGTAGTAAAGATGAAGGGAAATAATGTTTTTTAATGTCGCATGGATTTGATGTGGGATGGTTCATGCCTTTTAAGGTCATGAAATGGGTCCCTAATTGTGTAGTTTAACATTATTTGGTAAGGATGAATAGTGTGTATTTATCACACAAAGTATTTCTTGAGAAATATTTCATTGGTAGGGTCCATAACGATCACTAAATCCATTCATATCGGGGAATAATCTTTATTAGAGTGGAATTTGTGTATGTAACAAGGTCTCTCCCACCTCGACAGATGCTTTAGAGGTCTCTTCCTTAGTATCATAAGAGTCCTAAGGACAAGTACAAGCTATCTCTGGAGGAATGAGTAGAGGTATAATCTCTTGTTAAAGTCTTTTGCTATATGACTTTAAAGGACCTCCATGTGATGCAAGGTATGAATTATTTTCTCCTCAGGTATCTCAAACTCATTCAATCATTTTTTGGATCTCTCGTCTATAGATAGTTAATCATGGATGGAAATGCGGAGTGAGGAAAATTGGAACTTAATGGGCAGGACCACTTCTATCCCTTATACAAGTGAATATTAGGTCACTCATGTGGTAGTACGGGTTGTGACATAATAGGCCCACATGGCATGAAATAGATTTTAAGTGTATGAAATTTTATCATTATCCACCATATTCTAGGGTATAGTTGATAAGGCCTTGTTGAAGGACTTCATCTATCCATTAATTCACATGTGATAGGGGGAAAATGATTATATTTTATATTATACTCCTGATATAGGTCCTCTAAATCAACATAATATATATTAGTTCCATTTTCAATCAGTGTTGTATGAGGGACACCATATCTGGTAATGATGTAAGATTTCACAAATCTAAAAATTCTTACTTTGAGGGTATTACTTTATCCTATTTGGATAAGAATTAGGTAGCAATGAAGATATATTTTAATTCCATGGTTGTGGATAGAGGATATGGTCCTACAATATCCATTCCCCATATGGATAATGTTCAAGATTATTTGGATTTTTGTAACAACTCTAGTGGTTGATGGATGATGTTTTCAAGAACTCAGAAGGAATGGAACTTCATGGTGAATTTTTTAAATTCCTATGTCATTGAATGCTAAAAGTATCCAAACATCCATATCTGATTGGAATGTGTAAACCATGATTTGTGGGAACCAGGAGATCTTGTATGTACTTCTTTCACGATAGTAGTCATCTCTACTCCATTAATACACCTAAGAAAGACTCCATCAAGTCCTTATTTATAGATGAATTTTTGGTGATTTGGGTCATCTTAAAGGGTGAAGTTGGTCACTCATCATCAGTTTTTCTCTCTTCTAGATCTGTTTGATGAGATAACTCTATTTTGGAGTTATTATATAATGGTTATCATCTAACCGATCATAGGACCATATAGTTTGGGGATGGAATTAACCTCATTGATTTCTTCTATACTGACAGGAACAAAAGGTGATACCATTCAATAGTGCACAATGCTAGTGACTTTCTCATTTCAATATGGATCTTCTAAATCCATGGATTCATTCAACAACGCATTGGTATGGGAATTATATAATCATGGGATGTGAGTCAATGTGGGTCCTAGGGTAATTCTCCCATTAATCCTCATACAGAGTCAAGTATGGGGAGTAACTCCACCTTTTGATGGCATAATCATCATTGATCTAGTTGATTATCAACACTGGTTTTCCTTTCACCTTTAAGTGTTTAACTTCACTTTGGAGTTCCTGTTCTATTAATGTGATGAGGGATTGATAATCTAACTCATTTTTGTGTTGCCTTTTGATAATAGGAAGGAGTAAGGCTAGAATTCCTTTACTGGAGAGATGATCACAACTCCCAAACCAACTTTTTTGAGTTTGGGGTCTTCCATTCTCATCTCTATTGGGATTCTGGATGCATTGTCAAATAACATATCACATATCTTGGAGACCACATGAATAAGGAAGATATCTTCTTCAGGTAACTCAATATTTTATTATTTTAAGTCAGCGGATTGATGTTCTATAAGTAATTCTTCTAAATCCAAGCCTCTTACTACTTTCTAAAGTATGAAATGAATGTCAAACAGCTGCAAGATAACCAACCACCATGCCAAATATCCAGTTAACATAGGATGGCTGAGGATTTATTTGAGTTGGTTGTTGTGAGATACCAAATGGACCTCTTGGTGTTTTAGGTCGTGCCATATCTTCTAAACCACGATGATTAATTTCAATCATCTCTTCTTGATATCTGAAAAATGAATCCCAGTTTTGGGCATGGTTCAACTAAGATAATAGAGGTTTTTTTCTTTCTTGGCATCATCTTTTTGCGGGGAAATCACCCATTGATCATTCTAGGTCTTTCACATACAAAATGAGTGTTTTTTAATCAACCAGTGACATTAACTCTAGTGGAATCAATATATATTTATGGATACTATCAGATTCTTCCTGATAGTCATCATACCACTTATATGAGACCCCCATTTTCATCAAACTAGTGATGTAAAAACACATTCCTACATGTTTTTCTATAAATATATAAATGTAAGAAAGGTGTCCCTTTAAAACTCTCAACTCTATGAGGTTTTGAGGAGGTGAAACATTCATAATATCCTTTATCTTCTCGTGATCGAATTTTATGACACAATGGCATACGATAAAGCTGATAATGTTTCCTAAGGTAACTCTAAAGTCAAATTTTAGGGTGTTAATATTAAGGAAATTTTATCATAGTTTGTTTAATATGGTATCAAGACCAACCAGGTCGTCAGAACACAATTGTATCTTAACCACCAGATCATCGATGTAGAATTTGACCAACCTTCCCAAGAAGGGTTTGAATATGTAATATATGGAATGTTGATATGTACCACCAACATTATTTAAGCCAAAGGGAATTACTAGGTAGTAGAATACTCTCTAGGGGACCAAAAGGTTGTGGATTTTCATCATCTAGGGCCATTCATATTTTATCATACCCTGAATAGACATCCATGAAGAAAAGGTCCAAATATCCATCTATAACATTGATCAATAGCTCCATGATTAGAATCATAAAATCATCTTTCATATAGTACTTTTATGTATCTCAAAATTCTATGTGGATTATAATTTTCCCATTCTTCTTTACCAAAATTATATTGTCTATCCATTTTGAATATTTTACTTTCTAAATAAAATTTCCTTTGATAAGCTCGTTAACTTCAGTCTCAATTTTGGAGTGTGAGTTTGGTTTGTCCTTCTGACTACTTTTTTTTATCCCCGATGGTTTTTTGGAAATCATAGGTGGTGAGTGGATACCTTAAGATCGAGGCCTATAATTTATTTATAATTACAGGTGAAAGATTAATGATTTTTCATCAATAAGGAGGTATATACCTATTTTTCTCCAGAATACATGGCTCCACTAATTAGTGTGGGTTGAATATCCTCTTTGGTACCCATGTTTATTTTTTCGAGTTCATCAATGGTGGTAGAGACACCCTCCTTGAATGATGGAGGTGAATCCATGAGGTCTCCCTCCTCTTCCTCTTCCTCTTTATCTTCCTCGTCTATCATACTCCTATGGGGAGTAGGTGAAAATCGAAGATTTGGATAAGAGTCGAAATTTTCACATTCAGAATATGAACAAGCTTTATCCAACCTAACTGATGATCGGAGGTTACTTTGAAGCTCCAAAAGAGAGATAAGGGATTGAGAATGATAATATTCACTCTCTCATCATTTTATGAAACTTTTTCTGATTCAGATAATGAATTAGAGATATGTTGAATCTCAGGGGATGGAATGATGGCATTTTCATCCAAGAAATTACCACTATTTGGAGAGTTAGTGACCATATCAGTGTTGTCGGCTCATTTTCCATGGTTGATATCATAAAGGTTGTTGAATATGTTCCAGAATTTGGACCCATGACATTGATTTGATTGATGGGTAGCAAATATTATTCACTGAGTTGTTTGAACGGATTTTTTGGGGTTATTTTTAGACCATTCGGGGTCGTGAATCAGGTGACATCATTAGTCATGGGTTTTTTCCATCCCTCTGGTAAAATCCTGCAACAATGTATTTTGATTCATAGGATTCAAATAGGTTTTTATCCCCATGAAAATTCCCAATTTTTCCATTAATTCATTATTTGAGGCAATGATGGTATGATGAGGGGGATTTTTCATACTGATGCAACCAAGGCCTTCCTAGTATAATGTTGAATGTTTTGTCTTACTAGTAAACTCGAAATTCTGAGTCAGATATGAGGTCCTGGGACTAATCCTTAATCTTTATTCTACTGAGAAGTTTTTTTATTATTCTATTCATAACCAGATAGTTTTAGAATAGAAGGGGATAAGTGGGTCTCACTGTAACCCAGTTGATGAAGTGTTTAGACTGGAATGAGGTTGTATCCTCATCCATTGTCAATGAAATCTCATCGGATATCGATTTCATTTATCTTTCCATACACATACAAGGGTATGTTGTGTCTATATATGATAATACCTTTGTCTTTCTCTATGAAAGAGATGATCATGTAATATTCTGGAGGATCGATCTCAACATGATAAAGTTCAATAGTGTAAACCTCAACTTCAAACTCTTGATGTCTTAGCAAAGCCTTTGTGATCACTTCCTCAACATCTTTTTATAGACTTAGGGCATCCATGGTCAAAAAATTGGTGAGCACTGGGGAAAATTTCTCCATAATTTCATACTTTAGGGATAGATATCTATGTTTCCCAACATGAGGATGTACTTTTGAAGGCACTTTTTTAATATAAGAGCTTGAAATAGTCATATCAACCCTTGGAATAGGAGTTGAATCCACTCTTTTCCCTTGTGGTTTTGGTTGACTAGGTATGTCTGCATGTAGAGGTTGATTTGGCGATGGTCCCACATCTAGCCAATTTTTCCAAGAAGATCAGGCCAGGGAAAATCTTATAATATTTAGGGGAACTTTCCTGCTCCTACTAGGCCTGCAAGAGGGATCTTCGATGAGTTTTTCAAGCATATACAGTCTGAGTGGGTATGTAGTTGGAGTATTAGTTTATGTAGTGACTGCGTATTTCCCTATATCATCGGCCCCTATGGCTTCTTCCCCTAATTCCCTTATCATATACAGGGAAGTCAGGTTCATGAACACATTCATCGTCAAATAATGGATCCATTAAGTGAATAAAATTAATGAAACTGGAGATTACTTCTTCTTATGATGAGGATTATATCTCACTGGTCAACTCTTGTGGTACTATTCGGTGGGGCAATGACCATTGTACTAATTGGAGGGGTGGTTCCTGTTCATTCAGAACTGAAGGCATAAAGTTCATGAGAATAAAATCCATATTTTTCCTTGGTATAGGTTCATATTCCTTTTTTTGTTTCTTACCCTTTCGACCATGTCATTTTTTAGTAGACTGGCCTTTAAGGAATAGTGGTGTCGTTGGAGTCAACTTTTACGTAGTGGAAGAAACTAGGGTCATAGTTGGTTGTTTCAACTATGGTTGAAGGATTTTATAAGTCTAGTTGATTCGTTTTCAATTCATCCAATCACTAAACTTCTCCACACCTTTGTTGGTAACCTCCTTCTATTCACCCTCTTCCTCTAGATTGGAGGTAAAAGCACAAGCTACTTGTGCAGATGGATTTTCTATATTTTCATACCCACAGTCAACCATTTTTTGCAGGATGTCTTTGAAAACAAAGCATTCCTAGATTGTGTACCTCAATATTTGGTGGAAGTGAAACAGTTTGGGAGATCTTAGAAACCACACTACCAAAAATCAGCACAAGGGTAGTGCCTACTTTTATTACCGCTAAACATAAAGTGCTGATAAAATTATTACCTTAATCAGCACTAGCTAAAACCGCTGAAAAAGGCAACATTTATCAGGGCTAAAAAAGCCCTCATAAAGGTGTACCCTTTATCATCGCTTTCTTAGCATTATTAAAGTTTGATCTTTATCAGTGCTATTTTTGAGCACTGATAAAAAAAATTAATAAAAAATATTGTTAATATACATAAAATTATTATATTTATATTCCAAATATAATATTTATTTATATAAATTAATTAAAATTTCATTTTCATAATTAATATATATATATATATGATATATTAATATTTTTTGAATTCAAATATATATATAATGTTTTAAAAAAATTATTTATAAAATTATAAATATATATAGTTATAAATTTCTAATAAATTTATTTAAATAATAAATATTTTTATTATATTTATAATTATATATATTTATATATTAATATATATATATATATATGATTATATAACTATATATAAATATATAATTATATATAATTATATATAATTATATACATATATATAAATATATAAAATTATATAAATATATTATTATTTTTATACATATATTTATAAAAATATTATTTTTTAAATACATATATTTAAACAATTATAAAATTATAATAAATATTTTTAAATAATATATATTTATTATATTTATTATTATATATGTGTATATATTAATAAATATATATAATTACATGCGTATATAATTATATAAGTATATATAACTATATAAATATATTTATAATTATATAAAAATATTTATTCATAATTGTTATTATAAATAAATTAATATATATTTATAAATTTGTAAAAAATTATATATATAAAATATAAAATTTATATTAGTCAAAATATTTAATATATTATTTATATACATTGATTAAAAATGTATATATAATTAAAATAAATATATGTTGACGCTCCTTTCCATCACAGTGTCTAATGAATGAAAAGGGAAATACCTTAAACATAAAGTGATTCATCCTTTGAAGAAACATCAAAAATCAACAAAGGCATGAACAGGGATTTCTTTAAGCATGGTCCGTGCAAGTTCCAAGATGGTCACGCAGGTACACCTGCACGCCACATATTGGGCGCGCAGGTGACCTGCACGCCCTATTTGATTTTTCGCTCGAGGACTTCAGCAACCTATAAATACCCCTTGTGGGGACCCTATTTCAGGGACGGAAAAATTCAAAAGTCAGATTAGAGCTCCCGGGGCCCTAGTCTCCTCTTGAAGTCTTCCGAGCACTTCTAAGGTAATTTCTTACCTAGAATGGATGATCTAAAGAGGCTGAACAAGGCCGAAGTGTTGAAATTCACCAACATTTGCGTGCCTAAGTGTTTAACCCTTAAGTGAAATGGTCACACCTACGCGCCACCTTATCAATTCAACAGAACCTACACGCCACCCTTTTGTAAGACTTTAGGGATAATATCAAGGGTTTGAGCCAAGTCTCGCCCAAGTATTACTCTATGGGTTGACCGGCGTGTAGGTACACCTGTTCCGTGTAGGTACACTTGCGCAACGAGGACCTGCACGCCGAAACAAAACCTGTGTGCCTTTTTTTGGGTGCCCCTTCTACCTATTCAGATCTTTTCTCCAAATCCACCTCTCCTCATCAAGACATAGCCTTCAAAACCCTCTTCAAAGAAATTTTTTTCTTGGTTCCTTTGTTGGATTCCTTATCTAAAAAGAATTCTGTGGAACACCTCTCAAAACCAAGTGATTTACATGTCTTCATGTCACTAAGGTGAGAGATTTCATTCATTCAGTCTCATCCTTTAAGAGGAGAATATCTTTAATGTGGGCATCCTCTTTAGGAGTAAGCCCCAAGTACCCTAACCTGGGCCTCCTTTTCAAGAGTAAGCCCCACTCTTCAAGTTCCTATAATTTTGGGCATCCTCTTTAGGAGTAAGCCCCCAAGTTCCCAAATTTAGGGACTCCTTATAAGGAGTAAGTCCCAAATTCCAAGTTCCTTAACCTGGGCCTCCTTTTCAGGTGTAAGCCTCAGTCATAAATTCTCCTTAAACTGGGCCTCCTTTTCAGGAGTAAGCCCCAGTCTTAATTTACTTTTGATTTGGGCTTCCTTCTCAGGAATAAAACCCAATCATAAGTCCCCTCTAATTTGGGCATCCTCCTCAGGATTAAGTCCTAAGTTAAGTATCCAAATCTCCATAAAGCACATATACCTTTATGGACCTTGTTCCCGGGCTTCCTCTCCGATGTAAGTCCCAATCCTCATCTATATAGGCAGGCATACATACATAAGCCCCAAATTATTTCTTATGATGACATCTTTCATGGAACAATTGTCAGGTTTTACCAATACCACTTGTTTCTCACACCGAGCATGACTCACGTGAGCTTAGAGCGTAAAAGTAATTATGAAATATTTCTTTGAGCCATCAACCATGTATAAACCTCATACTTATTTACTCGAACTACGTGGGTTGTGATTCATTTTATAAACAAGGATATGTAGGTAGCCCATCTGTGGGTATGATCCCATCTTTGAAATAATCTATGTCCTTTTTAACGACAATAAACTTCATGTGCCCCACTGAGTGGCTTTAAAACCAGTGTGGTTATCATAATGACCAAGAGATCTCTATATGAGGTATTAAAGGATACCATTGACTAATAATCTCTAACAAATAAAGATAATTCTCTATCGATGAAGAACCTCAAATACAAATAAAAGACTCTCTAAATCTCATACATATCAATCATTGATTGTCAGATCTAAAGGAAAGATCATTTTCATACTTGGTAATTTAATAAGTATTCATGAACACAACTTAAATCTATAAAGAGAGTCCCGGAGTAGACAATAATTCCCCCCCAAAAGGTGTGATGAGTCCGACCTCCCATCCTCTCGACCAATGAAAATTATTAAGCCTCATCGGTTCACAACTAATCAGCACCTACCTTTGGAAAGTAGGTCCCAATGGATATAGAATCATTGGATGTTTCCAGTTCTATGAATAAAACCCATTAGAAACTGATTGGAATGTTTGAACCTTAAACAAATGAGGTCATCCCCATTTCCAGAGGGAAACAAAAAATGGTGAACCCGACGTGAATCCTTAACCAAGTTAAAATGATGTTTTACTTATTTGTTAGGCCCCTATTTAAAATCAATGAGAGGGACAACAAAACAATAAATAACATATGTGCTCATCCAAAAGATGTAGAGGCTGAAATTATCTTGATTATTTATGTTATATCAAACAGGGACTCTTTTCCAAGATCTTCTGTGTTACAGAAATGGCTTCTCTTAAGTTCACACCTGTGAATACCTCTGCTGTGAATGCATCTGCCGCTACTCCTGCTGGATCTTTGTCCGCTCTGAGTAAGACATCACCTACTCAACATCTTCAACACTGGGTATAAAATTCACTTGTTAAGGAATACCATCAACATGGTGCCATTCCAACTCTGGAGGCTGCTCTAAAATACCTCCAAGTCAATATTTCACCCTGGTTGTCCGGACAGCGACGACCAGTGATCATAAAATAGTTGGTACCAACCACCGTCTCCAACCGTTTCAGGTCGTTATCCCTGGAACACAATCACCAATCCCTCCCATATTATGCGGAGGTGAATGAGAAGGTCACTGAAGGAATTAATTCAAGAATACATGAGTCCTTCCCGAGGGCTCCCATCAACAATCGTCGCCAGACTCGTGCGGCAGTGCACCCTCAACATGATGAGGGTATCGCCTTCAGGGGTTCGGCTCAGGTTCCTCAAACCTGAGTTTGAAAGACGAACCACCAGAGGTGAAATATGGTCAAAAGGGAGTGGGTTCTTTCTTCTTCCCCCTTCAGAGAAGTCCATCAAGCCAACGTGATGGTAAGCAACGAGCGGGCACATACACTCGTCTGTCCTGATGTTACTGCCCAGCAGATTCATCTAGTAGCAACACACCAATCCCGCCAGGAAATTCCGGTCGATAATTATAGTCAGGCATATACAACTGTTTATAACTCATCAACTAATCAGCAGGATCGTCTGACTATAATCAAAGAATCTCAACAATATAATATGGTGGCAACTAATAAACAGGAACATACACCTGTTTACAATCACCAATTCTGTCAGCAGTCTCATCCGCCTGTATTGAAGGAAAATAGTCAACCGTACATGACGAGGAATACCCAGCAGGCGCATACACCGATCAATATTCATCAATCCTTCCAACAGTCTCATTTGGTAGAATTCTAAGAAGTCAGTCGGAAAGCTCTGATGACAAATTTGGAGCAGACTCAACTCTCTGCCCCCACACATGAGTACTGTCAGAATTCACTGATAGGAAAAGGAAGACAAGAGTAGGAATATTCACCTACTCTAAGCACGGAATGGATATATATTCCCGTTCCGGTATCTGAAGTCACCAAGCACATTTTGACAATGGTTAAAGAGTAGAAGCAAAGCCCGGCTCATATTCAGGATGCCTGTCAGAATATTATAACAGCTTCAGCAACATCACATGGAAAGAAATGAAAATTTGTCCCTACCAGTGGAGTGACACATCAACATATCACTCCGGAATAAATACACACCTTTGTTCCAGTCCAAGAGGGTTGTGTGTCATACTCCCCCATGTCATACGGACAACCAAGTCAGGCACACACACTTGATTTGAGTGGAGATAATTAGCCTAACCTGACTATTTCTCTTGAGCAGGCACATACACATGCCCATAATAACCACTTTTGTCAACAAGTGGTTCCCAAAGTGAGTAAGATGGCATCTAAAAAGAAGACTCATCCAGCACAGTCAAGAAATCAAGAGCCGATCAGTAATAAGGCCTTGCTCGATGCTAGAGTTCTTGAGGCACTCAGACAATTATCTGTTGTAACTCAAGATTATAATTTCTCATTTCCCAATAGTGGGAACATTTATTCTAAAGGTCTTCATCAGAAACTTCCTCGTGAAGGCTTTCTTCATGACGGTTCGGTCGATCTCGAAGTATCAACTTTAGATGAGTGCCACAAGAACCCTCTATGTGTCCTGAAGATCGAGGAGCAAAAGGTTTCATCCTTTGCTGTAACCCACCATGGTGGTCCTCCCCATGATGATGAATTTAGATACGAAATCTTTCTCTGCAGTAGTAATTCACATTGCCTGGAAAATGATCCAATGAAAAATGTAGTGACGAGAAAGCCCTCTTATCTTGAGGCACTTACAAATGTGAGTCCAATCATGTCTGATACTTTACCTCTAGCAGGTGAAATACTTTCTCAGTCAGAATATAACCTGGGGTGTAGGTCATTCCCCAAACCACCCCTGGGTCATTCATCTTCTAGTCTGATAAGTGAATTCTCTACCAATCTTGTTGAATCTAATTAAGCCATAATGAAGCACCAGCTCTGGTCTAATCAGGTAGAATAATCTTCATTGAATGATAAAGAGGAAGTGATGAATATGAGAAAACAACTGGAGAAAGGTGAAGTGCCAGTCATGTTTTGGCCTTTGGCTTACACTCATTATGAAATTCCAAATATGTTGACCGAATATTGTATTCACGATATTCGTCTGAACATGTTGATAACTCTTTGTCAATTGAAAAATAAAATATTATCTTATGATGAATATTAAAATCATGTCAAGATAATATAAGGGTTACAATGCCAATTTGATTTGGCCTCTCTCTCAGTTTCCTAGTCTCCAAAGGCTGAAAAGAAGTAGAGATCCCTTCAGCGTTCATGCCTTGACGCACTAAAAAGATTGCGCCAGTTAATTTCCAATTCCCCATCTGGTATTCCTATCAGAGGATGGGGTGTTCATGGAGCATTGAATATCACTGTACTCTCCAGTCAACAAATCCCTCTGAAAATGGTCTCATGAAATTTTATTTCCCATGGACGGCTACAACCAATTGGTTTTGTTTGTAATCAAATTCTTGCTCAGGAACATGCCTCAACTAGTTCCTCCCAAAGTCAGGAATACAAAGAAAAAGTTGTCGAATTATTTTTGCATCAGGAAAATGAGAATATTGAATAGGCTTATTTTTTAGAGCGGGCTCATCATCAGGTGACAGATGTGTCAGAAATCATCCAGCGTTCATTTGAGCCAGGTTATTTGAGTGGATGTAGATTGATACATCCAGCCAATTTCCGGACTAAAGTTTGCAAGATCAGGAGAGATTCTAAGAATGTCTCAGATTTAGTAGCTCAAGAACCACCCCAGCTTGCCAGAATGGGGACTCTTTTAACCCAACCCTCGAAATCAACAAATAGGATTCGAGGAGTTGAGCAGAAATAGCAGGAAAAACCCCAGTCCACCGCACAGGGGACTTTTTCAAATCCTTAATATCTTCCTCATAGAAAGTCAGTATTATCTCCATTAGGGAAGAAGACACAAGAGGAATGCAGATTCGAATTATCTAGATATTCCCTCCAAGTTACAGTTCATTAAGAAGTTCTTGAGGGATCAAATAAACAAAAGGTAATGTCTCATCAAGGAGATGGAAGAAGACAATATCGCATAAATTCTGATAGAAGGGATGCAATGTGTTATGCATCAATTAATGTCATCAATGCCGTTGTTGTTGATCCCCCAGATGAGGTTCATTCAGAGGGATCATATGAAGAAGTTCCTGCTCAAGATGTTGTACACAAAGACACAAATGAAGAAGGTGTGCGTACATGAAACCAAAGGCTTACCCAGAATCTAGGTATTCCTTCAAATAACCAACTTCCCCCTCTTCAAAAGGCATCCAAAAAGGGGAAAGTAAAGAATCAGGTTACATAACCTTCCTCTAAAGAAGTCCAATAACTCTCACTAGGGAAAATATTTTCCCAACATGAGGAAGAAATGAAGGAATTAAGGAGGTTGAATGCAGAACTACTTCAAGGAAGTCTTCCTCCTAAGCGTGCTGGAGTCAGTCGGTCAAGGGAATTTTTTACAGCTACTGAGATGGATCAAGAATATCATACTTTATCAGTACACCTTCATAGGTATAATCCTATGGATCAGGTACAACAACAACTGGTGGTGTTATCCTCAGTTGTAGTATAAGCCACTACATCTGTCCAAACTCCAGTTATTGCACCTGCCCAGGTCCAAGATCAGCTGGATGTTTCTCAAATTTTAATCACTACTATTGAGTCATTAATCACTCGGTTGTAAGCTATGGAGGGAAAATGTTCTAAAATTCAACCATAAAAGAGAGCTTACCCTGAATGGGTTGATGCAATTCCTCCCCCATTAAATTTTGAAAGTACAACATTCAAAATCGTTAATGGTTCGGAAGACCCAAAGCAACACTTAACACATTTTGTTTCTCGTTGTGATCCTATGATGGGAACCCTTCAGCAACAGGAAGCAGTTAAGCTCAGGTGTTTTGTACAGTCATTACAAGGGCATGATTTTTTCTGGTATACAGGCTTGCAATCCCGGTCAATTACCATATGGGAGGATCTCCGCCAAAGTTTCCTTAAATTCAGCTCAACGTTGCCAAAGAAAATAGTTTTTTATCTTACAAATTGTAAGCAAAGGGAGAATAAAATGGTTTCATATTTCATTTCTCGCTGGAATGGATTAACATATTCCCTAAGCTTAGCACTCCCTCAAGAAGAGTTGTTGCCAATCTGTGTGGCAATTTTGCATGATGATTTGTGCACACCGTTGATCCTTATGAAATACACATGAGGGTTTAAAGACCTTACTTCAATCTCTCAGTAGATCAATGACTCTCTTATAAAGACTAACGATAAAACTCTTGTAATTCCATCAGCTCCAGGAAGGAGAATGGGTAAAGAAGAGACTGCTACAGTTACGCTTAAACAAGCACATGTACCTGCTTCTACTTCAAAACCACCATCTTATAGAAGGGCTCCACCTCTTGAGCGTCAAAAACTGAGCTCGTTTCGTCAAGATGATCAAAGATATCAAAGACAGAAACAATTTGAGGAGTTAAAGAGCAAAGTTTATTCTTTTCGAAATGAAAAAGTTCCTGGTAACTTCATTTTGGTTTTGAAAAATAATTTGGTTCAGTTCCCAAGGCCCAAAATGCCGAACAAGGAAGGAGATAAAGACTGTCGCAACTATTTCCCATTTCATTAGAAGTTGGGGCATCTCATTAAAGAGTGTTTTGTATTCAAAGACCTCCTACAAAAAATGTTGCACTCGGGAAAAGTCAAATTAAAAGGTTCTTCAGCTCAGGTAGCATGTGTTACTGCTACAGATCCAGAGGAATAAGGCGAGTGGAAAAAAGTCAAAAACAAAAATGCATAGAAATATGATGATTGGATGGTCAGGAAAATGATCAACATAACTCATGCCATTTTACGAAAACAGTTGAAGAAACCAATTGTGTATTCTGCTATGAATGAAAAAACAAAAACCTCCTTCATCAAAAGAAAAATTCGCAAAGATGAGGCATAATTCCAAGAAAGAGGAACAGTTAGGAGAATATGAGCTCGTGTCAAAGCCCAAGTTGCCTTTGACTCTGGAAGATTTTATCCCATCTACTTCAAATCCACGGGCACCGTCCCACCAAACGGCAGAGCCTAAATTGGCTAATCAGGCAGAGTCTTCATCAAGTGAAGAGCTGATATTTGGTTCTGTTAATATGATTCACTTAACAGATCCTTATGCCAGTCACAGTTTCAATCTTGATGAGCCTGAGTTCCCTGTATCAAACAGAGGAATTAGAGGGAGTTCCAGAGGTCTGGGATACAGAGGAAGACGTGGATATCCCAGAGGCCACTATTCTAATTCTACCCTGGTTAGAACTCTATATGCAGCAGAAACTCGTGGCAGAGCCCTTCAGCGGGCTCAAGAAGAACAAACAAGTTCTTCCACACATGGAAGATTCAGTCCTGGCACAATTATTCTGGAGGATCGGTTAAAGTTTACACCTTATTCCTATTAGAAAGTAAATTGACCTATTCAGTCTAATTTTCCAAAGCCAGGATTATTTCCAACTCCTACCCTAATACAAGAAGCATCTACTTACAATGCATCAAATTCTAAGGCGCATGCGAAACCACATGTTCATGTTGGGAAACGTAGACTTTGGATCAAAAATATGATGTCTTGAAACATTTGGCCCAAGTACCGTCCATGTTATCAATTTTGTATGCCTTGAATCTATCAAAGGATATTTAGGAGGCACTCATCGAGGCTTTGTCAAGTCCTCATAAATTCAAAACTAAAATTTTTGCGGCTGAGGTCTACCATGTAGAGAATAATCCTATAGAATTCCATGTAGTGATATCTTTTACAGATGAAGATGAAGATGTTTTTGTGCATGGACATATTGGACCTTTGTACTTATTTGGCAAGGTCAATGATTTAGACATCCGAAGAGATTTCATTGATAATGTTTCAGGAGTTAACCTCATCCCCATTCGTACACTTCGTCGATTGGGCCTCACTGAATCTGATTTATCTCCTTCTACTTTGATGTTTCAAGGATGTGATAAAAATGAACAAGAACCTCTTGGCGAGATCACACTCAGAACTTAGTTTAGAGGTCTTGTATCGAATTCAGATTTCAAAGTTGTTCAACATGACACAGACTTCAATATTTTTCTTGGAAGACCTTAGCTACATCAACATGCGGCTATCCCTTCATCATACCATCAATGTCTCAAATATTGTTTCAATGGTAATATTGGGACATTTTATGGTGATAAAGATCCATTAAAAACATGTTAATATCAATATATTGAGGCAGAATTCTATCACATGGAGGGTAAGAAGAAATCCACAACAAGGGAGGTTACCAAAGTTAATGCTCCATATGGTTTGGAAAAGATTACAGTAAACCCATTCATACATGTGAGTACAGATTATGTGTTTCCTATCAGTCAAATTGACAGGACAGACCCAAATCCAAATACTCTTATGGAAACTGCCACAATTTCAATTATGGCAATCAATCTAGATAGTATGGGAGAAATTGGTGATTCACTGAGAAATAATGAAATCTCAAACGGAGATGTATTCATTTCATCCGCTGAAATCCAGCAATTCTATACTTTATCAACCAGGCCGGAAGAAGTTGTAGCAATTTCATAAATGAATGATGATGTCGATTCCCAATCCATCATCTCCTCTTTATCACCTAAGGAATACCCTTCATCATTAATAGGGTCAGAAATGGAAACTTCTTCTTCAAGATGTTCAAATTTTAACATCTCTCTTGATCATGGAAATTCTGCTTCTTCATCTACTATGCAATTAGAAACAGAAGAAATAATACATGTTGAAGAAGAAGAGGAAGATCTCAGGGATGATCCTCTAGCATTTGAAGAGGGTATCTCTACCACTATGGATGAACATAGAGAAATAAATCTGGGTACAAAAGAAGATCCACGCCCCACTTTAATTAGTGCGGCCATGACTCCTAAAGAGAAATAAATGTATATATAATTTTTAAAGAAAAATAGATATATATTTGCTTGGAACTATACATAGATTCTAGGCCTTGATCCTAATGTTGCTACTCATCATTTGAGTTTTTCAGAAGAACATCGAGGATTCAAGAAAGCCGCAAGAAGAACACACCCAACTTATGCTTCCAAAATTGAAGCTGAAGTAGATAATCTTATCAAAGATAACTTCAGGAGAGATGTTCAATATCTTAAATGGTTGGCTAATATTTCCCCTGGGAAAAATAAGAACGGAAAAATTAAATTTTTCATTGTTTTCATAGATCTTAATCAGCATTTTCCAAAGGATGATTTTCCAGTTCTGATCACAGAACTCTTAATTAATGCAATTGCTGGCTATAAAGCACATTCATTCATGGATGGATATTACAGGTATAATAAAATCCAAATGTCTTCGGAAAATAAATAATCTATAGCCTTTAGATCCCCTTGGGGTGTGTTTTGATATTGGTTAATTCCCTTTGGCCTGAAGAATGCAAGCGCAACATATTAGCATGCCATGCATCATATCTTCAAACCATTTTTAGGGAATTTTGTTGAATGTTATGTGGACGATTTGGTGGTTAAATCTAGACAACGTTCTAATCACTTGGATGATTTTGAAATCATATTCCACAAAATTCGTCAACACAATATGAAGATGAACCCCTTGAAATGTGCTTTTGGGGTAACCTCAAGAAAATTTCTCAGCTTTGTTGTACGCCATCGTGGTATCGAAGTCGATCCTGAGAAGGAAAAGTCAATCCTTGGTATGTCACCTCCCCAAAATTTGAAGGAATTTAGAGGACTTCAAGGACCCTTAGCCTATATTCGGCATTTCATCGCCAATTTGGTAGGAAAAAGTTTACCCTTCACCAAATTGATGAATAACGGAGTCACTTACCAGTGTACTGAGGAATTTCAAGAATAATTAAATATTCTAAGGAAGTATCTATTGAGTCCACCAGGATTAATTCAACCTGTTGAAGGAAGGACACTTATTCTTTATGTGACAGCTTTAGAGCGATCATTGGGTGCCTTCCTTTCCCAGAAGAATGATGTTGGGAATGAAAACATCCTCTACTATCTTAGTCGGACTATGCTTGAAGCAAAAACCCGATTTTTCAAGTATTGAAAAGTGCTTCCTAGCATTAATAATTACAATTCAGAAGTTGAGACACTACCTTCAACATCACGAGGTCCAATTGGTATCTCGCAATAACCCTCTTAAATTTATCCTTAGCCATCCAATTCTTACAGGATGTCTGGCAAGGTGGGAAGTTATTTTTCAGCAATTCGATATCCAGTATGTGTCTCAAAAGGCAATAAAGGGCCAAGATCTGGATGATTTCCTAGCTGAACACCCTTCAGTAGAAGATACATCTTTAGATATTGAACTTCTTGATGAAGAATTATTTTTTATTCAAGATAATCTTCAAACATGGGAAATGTAATTTGATGGTGCTTCCAGAAAGTCCAACAGGGAAGAAAATGGAAGATCCTAAATTCAAAAAGTTGGGTTAGGAATTGTACTTATTTCCCCAGAAAAGGAAGTGCTACCCTTTTATTTTTTATTGCGGGAAGGCAGTATAAATAATGAAGTAGAATACCAAGCTCTCATCGCAGGATTGGAGTTGGCGCTTCAGGCACAGGTGAATCACTTAAAGTTGAAAGGGGATTCAGACCTAGTAATCAAACAAGTCAATAGGGATTATGCTATTAGAAAAGAACAGTTAATCCCTTTGTATGATTACGTCAGATATTTAATGGCGGTATTTCCTTCAGAAATGACATTTTTTTATGTCTCGCGATCACAAAATTCTCAAGCTGATGCACTGGCTAATATAGCCACAACTCGGGAAGATCCAAATCGGGATGAGACAGTCATTAGTATTGCCCACCGTTGTACAATTTCACCTTATGTTCAAATCAGAATAGAAGAAATTAATGAAATTAGTCCCATTCCTGAACCATATGGTCATACTACAGGATGGATGACACCTAATAGGGAATACCTTCAAAATGGAACACTCCCACCTGATAGAGCCAGGAAAGAACAAGTCCGGTGACATGTGGTCAATTTTACTCTTTATGATATCCCTGATCACCTAGAAAAAATTCTCTACAATAGAGGTTTTGATCGAGTTCTCTTCAGATGCATTGATGGTGAAGAGATAATGGCTATGATGAAATAAGTGCATGCAGGAGTCTGTGGTGCCCATCAGTCTGGACATAGACTATATGGTCAAATTTGAATACTTGGATACTTTTGTAAGTCAATGATACAAGATTGTGTTGATTTCACGAATAAATTTCCTTCATGCCAAGTATGTTCCAACTTTATTTATCAACCCCCAGATTTGCTTCATACAGCTAAATACTCGTGGCCATTTTCCACATAGGGAATGGATGTAGTGGGACCTTACCCTTTATCTACATCTAAGAAATTTAAGTATATTCTTACCACTAATGACTTTTTTTTCCAAATGGTCAGAGGCAATACCTCTCAAAGAAGTTAGTTCTAAAAGCATTGTTAGCTTCATCAAGTCTAACATCATTACCAGATTTGGTGTCCCTCATACCATATTGATGGACAATGGAACAAACTTATGTTCATTCGAGGTAAGGAATTTGTATCAAGAATACAACATCATATCCAATCATTCATCTCGGTATCATGCAGTGGCCAATGGCCAAATAGAAGCCTTCAAGAAGTCTCTTTCACACATACTGCAAAAGATGGTGGATAAAGATAAGAAATCATGGCCTGATAAACTCTTTCATGCTTTATGGGCTTATTTGACCACCACCCGCACTGCAACATGGTCAACTCCATATTCGTTGGTATATGGAACAGAAGAAGTCTTTCCCATTGAAGTTCACTTACCATCGATCAGAGTATCCATTTTTGACCAGTCATCTATAGATGAACAATCTCAAAAGTGATTGGATGAATTGGAATGATTAGATGAAAAAATATTGTGCACCCTACACCATTTGGAATTCTATCAGAATCGAATAGCACGATATTTCAACAAAAAAGTTTGTCTTCGTTCATTCATTCAGGGAGAATTGGTATTGGTTCTTAGAACTCTAATGATACCAGGAAAGAAACTTCCAAAGATTAAGCCAAAATGGGAAGGTACTTACTCAATACCTAAGGTCTACTCCAATGGAGCTTAATGTTTAATCTCAATGGATGGAGAACTCATCACTACTCTAACCAGTGCCATATTTATGAGGAAGTATTTTGTATAACACAAATACATCATTCCGGTCTATGCATATGACCTTAAACTATTCTCACCATCGTCCAACATGATGTTAAACTGTATTATTTCCTCTTATGTCCTAGCTACATGATGCTAAACTGTACAGCACCCCAACGTCAAACATGACATTAAACTATGTCATCCAAGCCATACGACGTTAAACAATTCACCTATTTGTCCCACATGATGTTAAATTGTGAAAAAAGTCCCTAATACGTCCATCGTGATGTTAAACTGTGTCCCCATTGTCCTCACTATAAGACATTAAACTATATAGCCATATGTCCTAGCTACATGACGCTAAACTATACATCACCCATCCTTTCTATATGACGTAAACTATACATCCCTTCTTTTTGTCCTTACTGCATGACATTAAACTACACACTCCCTTCTTATTGTCCAACATGACATTAAACTATGCATCGTTAGGGTTGTTGCAACCTCTTGTTTCTCACACCGAGTATGACTCACGTGAGCTTAGATTAAACTTCAACCATAACACCCTATTTGGGCCGCTAGCCATTCATAAGTCCCAACACCATTTTTTTGGTCGTTGTTCTCAAAAACAACTTGATCACCAATTCATTCTTCAATTGAACTATGCGGACTTTGATCCTTTCCTTCTAGGCCGGGTACATAGGCAACCTTTCGAGGTTCAATCCCAAAGCCAATCTCTTCACATTGTTTCACCTCCATCTCATATGATGTTGATTCGTGAAGTCGCCCCCAGAATCAATATCTTCACATTGGTTCACCTTTTTCCTTACTATATGACGTTAAAATGTACATCACTTTTTTCCTGTATGACAATAAACTATGACATTCTTTGACACCCTCACCTGAGAGGGAATCATTATTTACATTGATCTACAATCATGTTATATTCTAAAGACTACGTGCATACAAGGAAATTCCTGAACCTTTAATCTTGGGTCAAACCATCATTGCACTAAAGTCCCCTTTCACCCGTCATATGTATGAAATAAATATGTACATAGGGTCTTTAAAGAACTATGTGCGGCTTGATTCCCATCCTTATGGGATACGTAGGAACGTTCGATCATCCCTCAAATCCAGCCCCAAGTCTTTGGGCCTAACCCCAAATCCCACTTTCGGTCCCTTGGATGAAAAGTCCCCTTATGAAAAAATGAATGTGGTATGAAAACCATGTTCTTCATTCACATCAGGTTTATAACAAACACACACTGTGTATTCATTATTATGGTCTGAGCTCTATGACCCTAAACTAAGATTTCCTATACTCTCGTCCCACATGACGTTAAACTGTATTTCAAGAACTACATTTGGCTTGATTCTCATTCTAATGAGATATGTATTGAAGTCCAACATCTCAATTCAAGACTCATCCACAACATAAATATGGTTAGCATTGGTCTGTGTATCTCCTTCATGCATTGGACAATACTCATTTTCATGTTTCATACTCCTAACCTTAAATACTTCTAGATCACCATAACCATTTTCTTGAATTCTGGTCACAAAATGTCTGATACCTGAGAGTTATTTTCCCTGATTATACAGCACATGCCCATAGGCGGCCTATCACAAACAGTCAGCATAACGGACTTGTCAACCAAAAGATGCTATTATTTTACTATGCAGCCAATGCCCTTAGGTGGCCCTGGATAATTCAACCCCCTAACGGGTTTTTCAAATATTGGTAACATCATTCTTGGGAGAAAAACCTCTTTTTCCCCTTATTCATCTTAATGGAAATATGTAGGAATCTGAAAAAATAGCCATCCTTAACATATTTGTCCCATACTATTTTTCATGATCTGAATATATTCAAGTCTATGGTTTATATTTCCCTTCCCTGCATTTGGGTCAGACCTTCGCAGGAGTGACATTCATCCAATTATTTGATAATCCTGATTGGAAATATCCTCTCCATATTCAAGTACCTCTCTCCATACAGCAGACTCTGTGCTTTGTAAAATTTGAATCTCCATAAACTTTCACTGGCTTTTTAGCAATAGAAAAGTAAAATTTTTGAGAGTTATTTTTCCAGACTATGCAGCATTTTCCCTTAGGCGGCCTTGCATAAGTAGTTTACATAATGGACCTGTCAGCCAAAAGATGCTATTATTTGACTATGCATCCAATTCCCTTAAGTGGCCCTACATAATTCAACCCCCTAACGGGTTTGTTAAATAGTGGTAACTTCATTATTGGGAAATACTTTCTCTAATGCCTTTTATCCCTTTTGTATCATTCCTTAGATTCAAAATTTCTTATGTCAGAGTTTACATGTTTTCCCCCATACTTGAATATGGTAATATGATTTCAGATAAATTATCAAGGAATTGAGTCAATTTTAATCCATTCATTCAAATCTATTTCAACCTTAAACATTACCCCTTTTTATATCCGACGTGCATGACTTTAAGCTTCCCACAAAAGACAAGTGAAATATAAACAAAAGTCAAGTCCCATCTCGCTAAACATACATTTCGTATGATTTAGGTAATATTGAGAAATTAAAAGATTGAAAGTTTTTTGGTTATTTTTATAATCATATTAAAATAAAAACTATGCTTACTAGGCCCATTGGATTAGGTAAAAATTTAAAGCAGGTAGCAAGAAAGTATAGGCACAAATGATTGAAGATGATAGTATTCTTCATTGATGCACAAAAGTTAAAAGGAAATCCACATACTGGAGCCTATTCTCTTTTCTGAGAATTACAAAAGGTTTTCAACAGAACTCTTCACTTGATTCATGGCATCCCAAGATTCATCAGCAGCCACCTTGAATTCATTCATTCAACTAGATACAATAAGAAATGCAGTGATACCATCTCTTCTTGGAACAATTGTAAAAAATGTTCTTCAGGGCAGTTTGAGAAAATTTTCTGCTGATCAAACAGTGACTATGTTTCTATTCAAGAGATTTGGAAGATGGATACATGGATTTGAGAATGAATCATTGGAAGTAAAGATACATTTAGACAAAATACTCTTTTCATAAATTGTTCTAATGTCATGATAATCTTCTCTCCACCAACTATCAGCGGAAAACATATCATCCCATGGGTTTGCCATTTTCATATCTGCAAAGAAATTTCATGGAGAAAAAAATTTGAAATTTCACACCATTGTTGTTTCTCTTAATGCACAGCATAACCGAAATAGAGGAGTAGCAGTGTGGTTGAATCTTGGGCATATAATTCTTTTCATCTGGAACATTGACTCCTTGCAGATGACCATGACCATATAGAGGTAGGTGAAGGCTATGTGGGAAATTAACATGATATTTCTTCAAGTACTGGGCCAAATCTGGGAGAGTGTTGTCGCAGATATCATAGTAATCATGGCCAACAACGTTCATCAAGTAATCAATTCGCATGCTAGTCAGTTCATCAGCTGTTCCAATTCTTCTAGAAGCCATTGAATTTGCACAAAGGTCGAACAATTAACTCTTAAGTGAGTTGATTTTTCAAAAAAAATTGTGAAGAAAAGTGAAAAAAATGCTAAGGAATTAAGGTACGCAAGTCCAATGTTTCCGTGCAAGTGTAATTGTGTCGTGCAGGTTTTGGCGCGCATGTATCACCGCACAGGTCAAAATACCTCTACAGAAGCGCAACACGAACAGAAGCAATGAAACCGCGGGAAATCAGTAACCTACATTATGAGAGCAACCTGCACTGCGAGAGCTCATAAGCGTTCAATGTCGGGTGCTTTGAGCGAGAATGGCATGCATATTTATAGTCAAGGCCACATCCCTGCGTGCTGAGGCCTCCGCGGCTCGAACCTGAGCACTGATACCTACGCGCTCTGACTTGCGCGCCGTTCTTCTATGGTTTTTCCTTTACCTCAGAGTCAAATCCTCATTATTTTCAGATCCAACTCTGAGCGGGGAATTTTGTTGACGCTCCTTTCCCTCACAGAGTCTAACAAATGAAAAGGGAAATACCTTAAACACAAAGTGATTCATCCTTTGAAGAAACATCAAAAATCAACAAAGGCATGAACAAGGATTTCGTTAAGCATGGGCCGTGCAAGTTCCAAGATGGTCACACATGTATACCTGCAAGCCACATATTGGGCGCGCAGGTGACCTGAGTTCCCTATTTGATTTTTCTCCAAAGGTCTTCAGCAGCCTATAAATACCCCTTGTGGGCCCCCCCATTTCAGGGACGGAAAAATTCCAAAATTCAAATTTGAGCTCCCGGTTCTCTAGTCTCTTCTTGAAGTCTTCCGAGCACTTATAAGGTAATTTCTTACCTAGAATAGAAGATCTAAAGGGGGGAACAAGGCCTAAGTGTTGAAATTCACCCACACTTGCGCGCCTAAGTGTCGAACCCTTAAGGGAAATGGTCACACCTATGCGCCACCTTATCCATTAAACAGAACCTACGCGCCACTATTTTGTAAGCCTTTAGGGATAATACTAAGGGTTTGAGCCAAGTCTCGCCCAAGTATTACCCTATGGGTTGACCATCACGTAGGTACACATGTTCTGCGTAGGTACACTTACGCGACCAGGACCTGCGCGCCCAAACAAAACCTGTGTGCATGCCTCTTTTTGGGTGCCCTTCCTTCCTATTCAGCTCTTTTCTCCAAATCCACCTATCCTCTTCAATACTTAGCCTTCAAATCCCTCTTCAAAGCCATTTTTTGCATGGTTCCTTTATAGGATTACTTATCTGAAAGGAATTCTGTGGAACACCTCTCAAAACCTAGTGATTTACATGTCTTCATGTCACTAAGGTGAGAGATTTCATTCATTCAACCTCATCCTTTAAGATGAGAAGATCTTTAATTTGGGAATCCTCCTTAGTATTAAGCCCCAAGTCCCCTAACCTAGGCCTCGTTTTTAGAAGTAATCTCCAGTCTTCAAGTTCCCTTAATTTTGGGCATCCTCCTTTGGAGTAAGCCCCAAGTTCCCAAATTTAGGGCCTCCTTCTCAAGTGTAAGTCCCAAATTCCAAGTTCTTTAACCTGGGCCTCCTTTTCAGGAGTAATCCCCAGTCATAAATTCCCCTTAACCTGGGCCTCCTTTTCAGGAGTAAGCCCCAGTCTTAATTTACTTTTGATTTGGGATTCCTTCTCAGGAATAAAACCCAATCGTAAGTACCCTCTAATTTGTGCATCCTCCTCGGGATTAAGTCCAAAGTTAAGTATCCAAATCTCCATAAATCACATATAACTTTATGGACCTTATTCCTGGGCTTCTTCTCCAAAGTAATTCCCAATCCTAATCTATCTGGGCAGTCATACATACATAAGCCCCACATTATTTCTTATGATTGCATCTTTCATGGCACAATTGTCAGGTTTTACCAGTACCACTTGTTTCTCACACTGAGCATGACTCACGTGAGCATAGAGCGTAAAAGTAATTATGACATCTTTCTTTGAGTCATCAACCATGCATAAAACTCATACTTATTTACTCGAACTACATGGGTTCTAATTCCTTTTCTAAATAGGGATACATAGGTAGCCCATCTGCAGGTACGATCCCAACTTTGAAATAATCTATGTCCTTCTAAACGACAATAAACTTCAAGTGCCCCACTGAGTGTCTTTAAAACCAGTATAGTTATCATAATGACCAAGAGATCTCTACACAATGTGTTGAAGGATACCATTGACTAAGAATATATAACAAATACAGATGAATCTCTATCGATGAAGAACCTCAAATACATATAAAAGACTCTCTAAATCTCATACATATCAATCACTGATTTTCAGATCTAAAGGAAAGCTCATTTTCAAACATGGTAATTTAATAAGGATTCACGAACATAACATAAATCTATAAAGAGAGTCCCGGAGTAGACAATAATTCCCGCAAAAAAGGTGTGATGAGTCCAACCTCTCATCCTCTCGACCAATGAAAATTCTTAAGCCTCATCGGTTCACAACTAATGATCACCTACCTTTGGAAAGTAGGTCCAAATGGATATAGAATCATTGGATGTTTCTGGTTCTATGAACAAACCCGTTAGAAACCGATTAGAATGTTTGAACCTTAAACAAACGAGGTCATACCCATTTCCAGAGGGAAAGAATATAATATAATAATATTTCATTTAAACAATTATATAATATATAAATGAATATATTTCTTTTAAAAAACAATATATTTATTTAGAGATTATTTTATATTGATATTAAATAATTTAAAATATATGTAACTATATAACTGCACGTAGATATGTGTATGTGTTTATATATGTGTGTGTGTGTGTGTGTGTGTGTGTACATATGGATGTTTATAATTCAAGTAAATGTTACGAATTCACTTTTTAATATTTCTATAATTTATTTAATTCAATTTATCTATTTATTATTATATATATTCATTAATAATGTTAAAATTATATTTAACCATTTTTTAATATTTATTTATACATATATTTATTTATTATATATGAAATATTTTCAGTATGTTTGTACTTTTTATGAATAATATTTATTCTTTTTTATTTATTATGTTTTAATACTTAAAATATGTTTGAAATTTATATGATTAACCAATTTAAATGATTTTTTTAATAAATTAGAAATATAAATATTTAATTATACAATTATATATATATAATTTTAAAAAAATGTATTTATGAAATTATAAAATAACAAATTAAAATTTAAATAATTATAAAATTATAATTAATTTATTTAAATAATAAATTTAATTATTTTATTTATAATTTTATATTAATAAATATATATATATTTATATAAATATATTTATAATTATATATAAATATATTTATTTACAATTACAATTATTTATAAATAAATAAATGTTTAAATAATTATAAAATGATAATAAATATATTAAAATATTAAATAGATTTATGTTAGAACTCTTGTTTTAATGATCACCAAATCATGTTTCTTATTATATTAATGATTTTTATGTTTTATTGTAGCAGTTTATCATATAAGGTATATTCAAAAAAACTTGCTGTGTTTTGGAAAGACCCAACGCCAAACATGACTGGATGTTTTGGATGATAAATTTGGATAAGTGTTGAAAAAACCTATCATAAAAGGTGATCCATGTAGACTTGAATAAGGGTTGGGAACACTCACCGCTAGAAATGACTCTCTATTGAGGATAAGAAATTTGGCTAAGTGTTCTAAACACCTACCATCAGAGACGACCTATAAAAATTTGAAAATGTATAGAAAAGACCAATCGTCTGCGATGAGTCACTGCTAGGATGCAAAATTGGCTAAGTATGGAGATGAACTACCACCTGAGGATAACTAATGGTAAGACTACATTCTATCAGAATAAATATTTGACAAAGTGATGGAATGATGTACTGCCAGAGATGAGTCATCGTTGAGTCTATCTCACTGCAAGGTCAAGTCACTACCAATGTTATGTCACCGTTCAAAGGAGTCACCATCACTATTTCTTTTTTATTTTGATTTAAATATTTCTAATAGATATATTATCATATTTAATTCTAAGAGTTATTTTCATGATTTATGTTAAACTATTTCATAGATTCATTAAAGTATGTTTTAGTCTTCTAGTACATGGGGCATAAGATCCGAATGCATCTTCTTACATGTTGCTATTAAAAAAATTAGTAGACTTCCACTTGCAGATACACAAAAACAAAATAAGAGTTAGTGCGAGAGATACACGTACACGTGAAGCGATATGAAAGAATATTTCAATAACCTAAGTAAATCCACTTGTTGAGAGCATACATGTTGCATCTTTCTTACATATAATATAAGAAGAGTGGAGTCTATATAACATATTTTTTCCCATGGTTAGAACAAAATATTTCATGACACTTTATTCTATGAATATTTTCCAAAACCCGACTTGAGATTCATTTCAATCTAGATTTAAGGATTCACAAGCTATTAGCATATCATACAGAGCAACACAATCTCTCTACATATTTTTATTTTCACTTTATGTCTATTTCCATTAAATTGCAATCAGTGTGTGTTTACTCTGTATTTTGAAAACACACACATGGTCTCCTATGATATAATTCGAAGATATTAGATATATTCTCAAACTCACTTAACTTTTTTTTCCCAAATTTTTTGGAAGAGGACACTATGTGGCTTGTGATTTGTTTTATTCCCATAGGTATTGTGTAATAGGTCCCTATTTCACTTCGTCGACTTTTTTTTGTATACTTGATCCATTTTGTGGATAAAATATTATTTTATATAATTTACTTAGTAGTAAGTGATTTCCAAGATGAGAGTATTATGTCTCAACTTAATACTAAACCTCTTATATTTATTCTGTTGTGTGTTTTATTTTGTCTTATTTATAAGATTTAATATAAAAATTTTTTAACTATAAACAAAACCACTACTTTGAAAGTTATTATTAATTAGTGTTTATATATCGTTCTGATTAAGTAAATTGATTTCAAAAGATAATTGAGTTTTAAAAATTATTTTGACTTATATTTTATCAATCTTTGAGAAATATTTTAAAAGATCATAACTTATATCTGTCTTCTGTTTTGATTAACTAGGATGTTTAAAATTAGTAGGGGAGATTTTATTTAAACATGTTTTAGAAAGAATTTTTTTCGGTGCTCAATTCACAACCCCTCTTAATATACTCACTCGAAACATCATTTTATATTAGAAGTTTTCAAGACTTTTCAATTTTTATTTTATTTGTGTGTTAAAGATCTTAAATGTTTTCAATACTAAATTTAATTTTTTTAAATGGATAATAGAAAAGAAGGCTATGCATCCAACATACCTCTCTTTTTTAATGATAATAACTATGATTAGTGGAATATAAAGATGAAAATGCATATGGAGAGTATGGGTTTTGAAATTTGGTTTCCCATTGAGGATAAGTATGAATTACCTAAGACTATTATTAATACTTGGGATGATGAAACCAACACTTAATTATAACCACAATTGTCATGCTATGAATGATCTATAATTTTCTTTTTGAGGTTAAGGATTCAATAGAATATCTACTAAAAAACTACCTATGACATTTGGGATACATTTTCCATTTCTCATGAAGGAACTACAAATGTTAAAGAAATGAGATTGAACACTTATAAAATTAAATATGTTAATTTTAAAATGAAACCCGACGAGCTAATTTATGATATGTATATCATGTTCAATGTAATAGTCAATACAATGAGCTCCTTAGAGAATCCAACGTTAGATGAAGACCAAATCATGAGACTTATAAGATGTATTATTGAGGGATAGAGAAAGACATATATGTTTATAAGGGAATCCTACGATAGTAGTAAACTTCATGCCAAGGAATTGATTGGGAAGTTGATGGTGTATGAAGAATACCTCGAAGTCTAGGATGATGAACCTATGAGAAAATATGTTACCTTCAAGTCTACTACCCAAAAATAAAAATACAAGTAAAAAATATCAACATAAAAGGTCCAGTGATGAGGAATCACTACTAGATAGTGATGAAAAAATGGCCCATTTTCTATAAGATTTAATAAATTCTATAAGAAGAAGAAATTATTCAGAAATATGAGTTACAAAGGAAAGAATGATGATAGAGGAACTTGGAAAAAGGACTGGAAAAGTGATAAAAACTCAAATGATATTACCTATTATGACTGTAATAGAAGTACATGTTATGTTTTACTTTCTTAAGTTGAAATACTTGAAGAAGTTTGAAGATATTGAAATAAAGTATAATAAAATATATAAAATCAACATGGAGTTCCTTCTAGGATAGCTCTAGTGACTCTAAATCAACTCATGAAGATTAATCTGATAGATGTAACATGTGTTTCATGAAAAACATGTCTGAGGTACCTAATATATCTCCTATACTTAATTAAAAACACTCTAAAAATGAAAATGAAGATGAAATTTCAAAATTAGAAATGTTTGAGTACTAAAATATGATTGAGGATACATTTAATGAGCTTAAATATAAATATAAATTTCGGAAGAAACATCTTGTTTTATCTATTAATTTTAGAACTGATATCACTATAGAAAAAAAAATAATGCTCAATTTTTAAAATAAAATACTAAACTAAAATTTTCAAATGAAAAAACTGAAGAAAGATCTAGAAATATTCTCAAATGGGTGAGAAACACCCACCCAAATATTAAGGAAGAAAATTGATCCTAAATATAATATTGATGTAGGTTACAACCTCAGA
Source organism: Viscum album (assembly GCA_963277665.1). Lineage (NCBI taxonomy): Eukaryota > Viridiplantae > Streptophyta > Magnoliopsida > Santalales > Viscaceae > Viscum > Viscum album. Next base: position 1,439,411,076 of record OY728129.1, read on the forward strand.
CAAAGAAGAATTGTTAAAATCACATTTTTTTGTAAATACACTTCTAGAAAATCTACAAGTATTTTGTTAGGTCCACTAGGTTAGATACACTAAGAGGGGGGGTGAATCAGGGTATGACAGATTAAAACAAATTCCCCTATTGATCGTGTTTCACTATTAATAAAAATGCTCTTATCTCTTTCCTAGATAAAAGTATAAACAGAAATTAAATCTTGCATAGGACACTTCAATTTTTACTTGGTTCACCCTCATTAGGCTACGTCCAAGGAGCCTACACTGGCAATGTTTCGATGAACCAAATCTACTAAAAGTGCACAGTTGTTTACAATATTCGGAGCGGACTCACTATCCCTCCTGGTTTACAACCACTCACAATATGAATTCTAATTTCTCGCACAAATGAAGTGTTCCCGCTACTTCTTTAGAAGATCCACTCACAGTTTAAAGATTTGTGGGTCCCTTCATTATCACTAATGAATGCATCCTTCGCTATATATTTATCCTCTATTGATGGACCACTTTCATCCACTGATGAATGCGACTTTACCACAATACTACTAGGTAACTCCAAATCTTTCGTGCAACCCTTACTGTGTCTTGTGCGCAACTTTAATGCCTTGCACCCAAGATTTCACTTTTTTCATGAAACACCCCTTGCGCACAACTTCCATATTATGTGAAACTCAAATGTTACATGCAACTTTCTTATCTTGCACGCAACAAAAAATCTTTCGCGCAACTCCCATTTCATCAAATTCTTACGTGATCTGGAACTTGGATTATCTCTATGTTTTGAGAAACCTCAAATTAGGGGGGTTACCTCTTATTTATAGGCTTTGAAGACCCTTGTCTAGAAGATTTACCATGTCACTCAAGATTCTCTTCGAGCGCACAAAATATTTCGTGCAACTCCCATTTCTTTAAATTCTTACGTGATCCAGAACTTGGATTATCTCTAAGTTTTGAGAAAACTCAAATTAGGGGGGTTAACTCTTATTTATAGGCTTTGAAAACCCTTGTGCGGAAGATTTACCATGTCACTCAAGATTCTCTTCGAGCGCACAAAACCTTATTTGATGTCTCATTGGTCGTGCAAGTTTCTTTCATGCAACCTCATCTTTTGCGCACATTAACAAATATTTCACGCACATCAGGACTTTCCATTTTTCGATGTTATGATCATTAAACATGTATTTTTATCAATTTTCTAAACCACCTTAGATCATGTGTACAAATTTCTTTTCCAAAAACATGTTTCCCCATTTTTCGATTTTGAGGCCCAAAAATTTGGAAAACACTAGAAAATGATGTCACCTTAGATTTGTTCTTTTTGTTCTACCTCTAGATCATCAATTTCTTTTTCATCATTCATTGTTAACATATAATGTCAAAAATATATCTAGTACATGACAACTCACCATGGAAACCCTTATTTTTAACAAATAAAGCATCTTTGTCAACTAACACAAACACCTCAAAAATTGTTCAATGTTATCTTGAGGGATTTTTTCCAAAAATAGTTATTTTTCAAAGGAACCAAATAATTTTTTTTTAATGTTTAAAATATTATTATAGGAAACATATTAATGAAATATGGGTTCCAAAATCCCAAATTTATAACATATCTGGAGCGAATAAAATTTGGGTACCAAAATAATTTTTGGTATAAACATTGTTTTGTAGGAAAACTTATTAAAGAGATCCTACATAAATATGTGGTACTTGGATAGTGGATATTCCATGATTATGAAATGATATTATTCATGTTTTGAGAACCTCATAATGGTTAATGGTTGTCATGTCACCTTTGGTGACAATGCTAAAAGAAATATCATTGGCCTTGGATAAATTGGTAGCACCAACTCAGTTTTAATTTCTAAATAAGTTTTTGTATCTAGTTTAAAATATAATCTGATTAGTATCACACAATTATGGGATGAATGTTTTCATGTTAAATTGTAAAACAATCCATGAAATTTTTTAGTTCCAAAAATTCTTTTGTATTTACTACTTCAAGAAATGATAATGTATATGATGTTAATCTTGATTCGTTAATTTCTCAAAATGATTCCTTCTTAAGTGCCTTTAATATAGAATATTGTCTTTGGAATAGGATACTAGGTTTCACAAACCGAACCAACATATGGAATGAGCTATAACTACCCCACACCAACCATTATAGGCCAGGGCTGGCGACAAGCACTAAAGGCCTAACTAACATAGACATGCATTTGGTTAAGTACCTTTACACACACACATCCATATTGATGAAAAAGTTTCAAGGGAAAGAGTAAAATATACAACAGAACTATAAAGTAAACCAAGAATGAATAACATCTAGATAGTATATGAGTATATATGTTTAAACTAAAAAGGAAAGGGGAAAAATACACACCCAACAAGAAATATGTCCCAACCTCATAGAACTATAAAATTAAACTATCAAGAGATCTCTTCCCCTAAATTACAAGTTTTGACCATAGTACATTGTCATAAGTACCTGATATCCCTAATCCCATCTGAATTAATGGTCAAAATGTCTATATTCTTCATATGACATGACTTTCGTGGGAAAACCCCTTATAGGCATGACTATATAAAGACCAAGTAGGACACCCTGAAAGCTGATGGGGGAGCAGTAAGAGACACTACAAGAAATAAATAATGTAGATAGGAAAAGGTATAGTGAATGAGAGTTTCTCAATCCAAACCAAGATTCAAGGTAAGATCATCCAAGCACAAGGGTCTAAACGCAATGAGTAGATGAACTACCCAATGAGTCGTCTCCACCTATAATATGAGAGTAGACTCATCCAACCATGAGAAGCTATGCATGGAAAGCATGTGGCATACCCCGCTTGTATTCCCCTCTCATAGAAGGTGGGTAACCAAAAACAAGGTTTAGATATATATAAGGCTATATATATGTATATAAATTTACATGTAAAATATTCCCAAATGAGAGAGTAAGGGGGTCACCATCTCACATCTCATCTCCGGAAGAATACTAGACATCATTTCCAAAATCCTATCAATGATTCCTAACATCTCATGCATTTACCCATATATAATCATCCAAGATAATCCATGCCTCATCATTGTGTCTCATTGTCAAGGGAGAAGCAACTAAAAGTGGAGGACCCACTCCCTATTACATTAGGGGGTTCCACTATGAATTATCTGTAGAGTACTCACTCTCATCCTGATATGGGTTGGGGGGTTCCAAACTAGTGTCAGAAGAACTCACACCCTATGCTGATAGGGGGTCCCACTTAGTAAGGTTGAGGACCCAATTCCATAATAATTGTGGTCTCCACTCTATAAGTTGAGGACCCATGCCCTGCTGGGATATGGGGTTCCACTCTATTCATCAAGGGCTTGCACCATAATACATCAAGGGGTTCCACTCATAAGGTATTTGTAGAGGAAACATGACCATATGAAGGGGGGTCCACTCTTTTCATCAGGAACCCACACCCCAGTGTGATAGGGGGTTCCACTCTAGTCCTTGAGGACCCATGCCCATACTGATGGGGGGTTCCACTCGAAAGGTGTCAAGGAACCCACTGACTACCATTGCTGGAGAGTCTACCTGCTTTCTTTTGGTGATTATGTAGACCCTCTACCATCATCAAGAATATCATAACCAAGTTTTGTTCCTTGAACATTTCACATCATATTTTGAAGTCCGCAACCAAGGGAATCATCACATTCTACATGGGAAAACCATCTAAATAGGATACTCAAAGGCCAAAATATGAGTTTAAATGAATGAGATATGGATCCATGATGTTTCATCAAATGAGGTCAAGGGGTACACAGTGTGTGAGGGGACACACAACGCATGTGGTACCTCTCCACCACCTGTCCATGTCCATCATTAGAACATGACTTCCATACCATGTAGTAGTAAACGCCGTGTTGGTGGACTTCATGTCATGTTCAATATAACAGGGATTGGGGCCTATTCTTTTTGACCATGTCCATGTACTGGACCCTGTGTCCCTATACCAGACCCTGTGTCCATGTTCAAAACCACATGCCTATGTAACATACCCCATGGTTGTGTATTTTGGTACATGGATGTGCATTTTGTACATAGTTGTGTACCTGGACATATAATTCCACAAGGATTCCCTATCTGTGTGATCCATCACACTAGTTCTCATATAGGAAAAGTGTACACATCATTTTGGAGAGCTTACACATAATTATATTATTATGTTTTCCCAAAACCCCAACCACAAAGCTTAAGGGGCCACACGATGTGTTTTCATCCCTGTACCTAGCGTGTAGTCGGGTTTTCACCATAAATTATAGATCCAATTTATGTGCCTATATCTGTTCATCCAACATTGATATCAGCCCTATCTATAGTGACATAATATTAACATACAAGGATATTACATCATTTTAGAATAATATTCTATACATTTCAAAAATTCATGCCTATGGGCTACAATAGTTTAGTGTCTTTAGAAACTTGAAAACAAAATCTTCTATCCTGGGGAATGATCTTCAAAATCAACCAAAAATGTCTCCACCTTTAGTAATTATACCAAACAACATTCTTCATAACATGGAGAACGGAGACATAAGAAAGGAATGAGCTCAGATGCTCGGTAAGGGTAAATAAAGTAAATGTGTAAGCATAATGTGAACAATAGGGTATGGAAATTAAGCATAACATTTGAAAATCACACCTTGTATGTTAGATATCATAATAAATATTAACAGTTCATAAGACATGAATCATAAAGAATGTAAGCCATGAAATCATAACATATGAATAAAACATGGAATTGTGGTAGACTCATAAGAATATATAATGATTTTCATAGTAGTCAAGACATTGTTTCTGAGACCATCTTGGTAGAAAACTTACTTTACTAAACTAGGTTCACACACTATTCCATTCCTATATTACTATACCTATTTTACCCCTCATTTGAGCCCTATATTACTGAATTGGGTTAATTTCCCATTCCATCCCTGTAATACTAAACCAGGTTCTTTTCTCATTTCATCCATGTAATACTAAACTATGTTCATTTATCATTTCATCCATGTCTATCTCGTGAGATATAAATATTTACCCAATTCATTGGAGGGAGATATAGGTCACACCCATCTCATAGTGAAATCATACATACATGTTCAAAAAAATCATAAACAGTCATATCATAACCTATGCAATGAAATGGGTATCATGAACTTTTAAACATGTCCAAACATGTGGAAAAGATTTAGGTTTCATAATCATTTCATCAAAATCATAACATGTGAACGAGAAATGGATTTCATAAACATATAACCCATGAAATAGAAACATATTCAAAAACATATAACCCATGGAAGAAAAATGGGTTTCATAAAGACCATGACAATAAGAATAACCCATTCAGATAAAGAATATGAATTAATCCTTTAGATAATTTCTTATAAGGGAATGAGTAACATCAAAAGTTTTTATATTAGATGGAAAATAATTTCGAAATATCTTTTAAAAAAATTTATTGAGGAAAATATCCTTTACTATTTAAAAAATTCTTTTTCATACAAAAAAACCATTTGAAAATTATTTTCTTAGAAAATACCTTCAAACATATAATGATCACTTTAAATCATTTTTAAAACCTTTTTCCTTGAAAACTAATAAGATAAGCATCAAAATATTTTAAAACCCTTGTTCTTTGAAAAAACATTGAAAACTTATAATAAAATGTTGAAAATGTTTTGAAAACAATTTCTTTAAAAATAATTTCTAAACTTATAAATAAGGCTTGAAAACATTTTGAAAATAATTTTCCTTGAAAATAACATTTTAAAAACAATTTCTCAAAAATTAACCTTTTTAAAATTTAGTGTAATCTTCAAATAAGTGATGGCAGGTAAATCCATATATGTCATACGAGGTACAAAGAAGATGTCTTTTTCATGGTAAAAGGTTAGAAACATGCCTGTTTTGAAAATCGGTAAGAAGATTTAATTTCATAGATTGGTGAAATAAAAAAAGGGTAAATATTTATTTTAAATATTATAGGATAATGGTACAATATTCTTAGAAACCCTTTTTAGAAAACACGAGTTTGAAGGAACATAGATTTCTGACTAAAAAGAGGGTAAATTCATGCTTTTTAAAAAACATTTCTTAACTCTCTTAAGTACCAAAGAGTTATAGAATTGGTACTGATTTATGAATAAATTATTAATACCTAGAGTAGAATAAAATACAGGAATTTTCTTGAGATATGGATCATAATATTTAATCAAAGGAGGTATAAACAAAAAAAATCTTTAATAATGATGAGATTGTCTCAATGAACTATTTTATCTTGGTAAATTGGAATCATACTCTCCATGTAAGAAAAGGAAATTACATGAAGCTTAAAATATCATAAAAGAAATAAAATTCATGATATAACATGTAAAATATAATTATATACACCTCAAAAGAAAATTTATGTCCATAACAAAATATCTATCTCAATGAAGGAAAATTGAGACAAAACTATTTAACCAATTTGGTAACTTTTGAAACTTAAACCCCCATGAAAGAAAGATCATAGAATGGATAAGTGAATACCCATAAATTTAATTATAATATAACTATAATATAGGCATGGGTAGTATATACACCACAAAAAATGAATGAGTGGGGAAGATAGTATGCATCTCACATAAATAAAAAAGTGAGATGAAATCCTCTTACCTTGTGTATTGACTCTCATCGTACTCATGAAAACCACCTATACAATAAATATAAATTTATTATTCATATTTTACATAACCATATTACTAAATATAATTCCATATATGGTTTTATTACTACCTTATATTACCTGCTTGTTAATCATCATTTGTTAAGGTTACACTTTGGGTAATATTTTCATTATTCTTCACAAGTATCTTAATTTGTTATATATTTGGTCCCTATACTTATATCATGATTTCCAGATTTTAAACCATGATACAAATATCATTTATATGTATTATATTTTTATTATAATAATCTATATAATATAAAATTATGAAATGGAATACACCATTCATGGAGACAGTAGTTTGTCTATACACATGAACTTTATTCCCATTTAATTGTCTTGTTGAAAGAAAAAAACGTAAAAGACATATATATATATATATATCATTATTAAAGGTGATTTATTATATAATATATATATTATATATTCACTAAAACCATCCTTAATAAAATCCATGTAGTGTATGAAGGAATCATATCGCTTTGATGGGGGCAGTTCACACTTCCTCAAATAAAATTATCATATTAACACAAAATGGAAAGAAAAAATGATATGTGTTGTAAAGAGGAATACAGAAGATTATATACATAATAAATATAATATATGAATTATATAAATATAGTGTACATCATAATTTCCACCATGATAAGTGGTAATTAAAAATTGAACAATCATCGTTTTGTGAGACGGTAGTTCACTGTACACATAAATGGTATGTTTGTTACCCATTATATGGAGGTATGTGTAAGTGTAGGTTGGATAACTAGAATAAAAAAATCATAGTATAATGTTGATACTGGTGTTTTTATGCAAAAATGTAATGAATAGAGTGTAAGGGGTGGAGAAGAAAAATAAAAAAAGGAGCTTGAGAGAATGTGTAACCTCTTAATTAGGTAACTCCATTTGGTTTGTGTGAAAGGGATTCCTTGGAAGACTTTCTACCTAAAGGGATGATTCAAGGATTAAGGGATGGATTTTGGGATTTATATTGGGTAGAGATTTTCCAAACCTAAGAGGTTTGAGAGGTGTGAAGAATAGGGAGAGGTGGTGTCCTTTTATAGAGAAGGAAAAGGACTCACTTGGAATTATTGAAAACAAGTTAGGTGTACACATGTTATTACCTATAAAAAGTCATAAAAACACCGCCTAAATTAATAATTAAAGTTTTATGGAATAAATATGTCCATAAAATCGGGTTTGGACAAGTTTCTAGGTCATTTGGGCCCCTAAGATTAAGTTTTAGTCCCTAATTAAGCTTAATTTGACCTTAATCGTTTTGATTAATTTAAATCACTTTTACTAATGTTTATGGACAAAGATTGAGTTGATATTATTATTATTTAAGTAATATACTGATTAAAATGGTTTATTTCAGTTTTTCAAAATTCAAATCATATAAGTGGAAAAATTAAGATTAATCCAAATCCTGCATAAGGGACGAAATTATGTGTCTTTAAAGTAGAAAGAAGATAAAAAGTTTATTTAGTTTTTATATTCAATTTCAACATGAAATTGATTATAATTACCTAAATTTTAATATTATATTTATAGTTTAATTAATTTTTCATTAAAATAAATTTAAAATGTAATTTATCATTAATAATTATTTAAAATAAAAGGCATTTTTTAACCTAAAAGTTGTATTTTCACTATTTATCAAAAAATGAAGTTTCTCAGAAAAATCTAAAAAAGTCCACATAAACTAATTTATAGATTATAAATTATAAAATGGAGTTTATTTTATTAAATTAAATATATAAATTTTTCAAAAATTAATTTTATTGTTAAAAGTTACTTTATTTGAGAAAACATTATTTTTAAATATAAATGAACTTTACCAAAAATCATATTATTCATTATCAAGATTTTTTATCTATATAAAAAAATTAAAAATATTATTTTAAAATTAGTTATTACTATTCATATAACAAAGTTTAATGGATAGTTTATAATTATATCATTTGAATAATTATAACAGTAAAATAATATTTATAGAAACATCTGTGTTTTGTGTAACGTATTCCAAGTTAGTGTCGCAGGTAGTGTAGGACATGTCGGTATTGTATGTAGTTCAAGACAAGGTGATATTTTGTGTAGCTCAAGCAGCGTCAGTTCTGTGTGAATGGAATGTTTGACTTACTATTTTAATATAAATATATATATATAGAACAATTTTCAGTGTCACGTGAAATGAAAAATACCAAAAAGACCAATTTGAAAAAAAAATCACAGAATATCAGGTTTTTACACTATCTCTACCCGAAAATGGTGTATCTATATGAAAAAAAAGGTTTTCGGTTGTCGTTCGCCAAGAAATAGACTTCATTCATCCATGGGAGTTTTGAGGAACATTTAGTTCATCACAGCTCCTTCTATCGTCGAGTAAACAAGCTATGATCATCCAAACTATATCACATACCTCGCCAACATACCAGATCTATCCATACTTCATCAATTCATTTTTTATTTCTCTATTTTGCATGGTTTCGGGGGTTCGGTTGGGCATGGTACCACCCAGAAATGTCGAACCGGGAACACATGTTCCTATCAGTGATGAATGTGAAGAATATTTTGGAGAAAATGATCATAATAAAGGTTTGAATGATCATTTTGGAAGAGTTCTTGGATAAAAATAAAGAACGGAGATTTTTGGTTAGAAACCAATTAAATTATTTAATATTTCAATACTTGGTAACATTCAGTTTGCCACAATTGGCGATGATCCAAGAACGAGGATGGATATACTCAATAAATTTAATCAAAGGGAATATATCACCAATTGATGAGTCCAAACTATTTTTTTAATTAATCATTAATTATGAACATGCTCACTAATGATCAAGAGAAGTCGGTGTGTTCTCCATATCCTAGTCAGATTTGATCTGGAATTTCGTCGTTGTCTAATGACATCTGCTGATGGATGGATCAATGAGAGTATCATTGGAAATTTGGGGATTATGAGGCTAACCCTATAACTTTTTCCATAACGATACATTTATAGAATTAATTTATGGTTTACATGAATGGGTTGATTAATTTTAAAATTAATTATATCACATTATGTACCACCAATGAGAGAAGAATTTGAATGCCCCCCGTCGACTCCTTTTATATTGCACATATAGTAACACCGTTATTTGGGATCAACCATGGTATCAAATTTATGATGTGGTATTATATTTAAGAGTTACTCTATTTTATTTAAGAAGTTACATGTGTGAAATATTAAATATTTTTAATATTTTTATAAAATTAATTCCCGGCACACCAGACCTTGGACTCTCACATTTTCTTAGTACCTAAGTCTGGAAATATATATATAAATATTTCAAATAATTACAAGAAAAAAATAGGGTCTCTACATCATTCTCTCCTTTATGATTTTCATCACTGAAAATATAAATAAAAAAATAGGAACACGAGGCCAACACATGGATCTCCCACTCCCAGAAACTCTCTTACACTTTCCTATTCTTACACAACACATGGATCAAGGGGGTCATCCATCCATGTAGTGTCCTCTCCTGTCGATCCTTGATCCCCACCGAATACTTCGCAATGGTGGCTCCATCCTCAATTTCTAGATCTACATAATCGATAACATGCATGGGTTGATTTATATATCCCCTCATCTATGACATGTGTAAGATGTTGTGCACCCACTCCGAGTGGGGGTAGGGTGAGGCGGTAGGAAACCTTGGAAACCCTCTGCACAATAATGAATGGCCTGATAATCCTTGTGGATAACTTGAATCCCTGGCCGAACATCATCAATCCACATCATGGGAATACTCTTAGGAAAAGAAGGTCTCTTTGATCAAAATTCAAGGACCTACGATGGTGATCTGTATAGGATTTATGTATGCTCTGGTTTTCCCTCTTCTGCTCATAGATGACTGATACTTTCTCTATCATCAACTACACCATATATGGGACTACTAAAGATGTATCATTGACCTTTATCCATCATAAGGGTGACCTACAGGATCCCTAATACATGTCCTCAAAAGGTTTCATGTTGATGGTTGAGTGGTGGTTTTTTTATATGGAAACTCTACCAAGGGCATATCATCCTCCGAACTTTGTCTGAAGTCTAACACGCAGGCCCTTAGTATATCCTCCAACACCTGGATAGTGATCTCAGTATTCCCATCATTCAAAAGGTGAAAGAATATACTCATCCTCAGTTCTGTCCTGAATGCATCCTTCTAGTATCTTCAAAATCGTGAAGTAAACTGTGTGTCATGATCAGAGACAACTGTAGAGGGAACCCCCTGAAGGAGAATGATCTCCCATATATACAACTGCCCCAAACTTTCCCCTAAACACTGCTCCCTAATCTCAAGGAAGTGTGACAACATCATGAGTCATACAAATATCACCCAAATAGAATTATGGACCTTCTTTGTGCATGGAATCCCTGTGATAATGTCCATGGATATGTCATCTGATTTCCACTACGGGATCTCAAGGGGCTGCAACAATCATCCTTCACCTGCTGACAGGTGAGGCACTGAGAGACAAACCTAATGTTTCTATGTCTCATGGAGGGCCACCAAAACTACAAATAAAGGTCTTGGTATATCTTTCTAACAATAGTATGTATAGCTGGGTAATAATTGTCAAACTCTCACATCATCTCCTCCCGCATCATGATTGTATCCACTATTCGCATCTGGAACAAGATGATGTTATTAACTCCTTTGGAATATCCATATAGTGAGTCACCTATGGATATTTGATAACATAAGACTATACAATCGATGTATCCCTGTTGGGACTCTCTCACACCCTTTAGAAGTGGAGGAGTCAACACCATCGACTGATGAAAAGTTGTAACCTACTACTCCACCACTGTCGGCTGCAAGGAGGCAAAATGTTCCAAATCCTCCTACACTAAGAGATACTATAACTTACTACTAAGGGAGTAAACTACAACATTTTTATTAAATAGAGTATAGACTATACTGAATTCATAGTCCTACAGAAACTCCAACCAGTGTTGTTGTCTTAGGTTTAGGTCTCTTTGCATCAAAACATACCTGAGACTATGATGGTCCAAGTAAACCACAAAATTATCTCCCAAAATTTAGTGTGTCCACATCCTTAGAGAGAATACTACCTCTTCCAGCTCTAGGTCATGAGTTGTATAGTTCTTCTTGTGGGGTCTCAACTACCTCATCCCGTAAGTGATAACTGCCTATCACTGTACCAACACACAACCAAGACCAACTCCTATGGTATCATAATACACTATGAACTATAGGACTTTTTTGGGTAGTATGAACACTTGATCACTATCCATCCTAAGCCTAAACTCCTAAGAGGCCCTCTGGCACTGCTTTGACCATGTAAGCGACTTCAATTTCCATATTAGGGTGGTCAGAGGTTCTGTGATCCTAGAGAATTCTACCACAAACCTCCTATAGTAACTCACTAATGCAAGAAATCACATTAACTATGACACATTGTTAGGTGGATCATAATCAAGAAAAACGTTAATCTGTTTGGGTATATGGATAAACCAATCTTAGAAATAAAATTCCCTTGATAGTGAACCTCATGAATCAGGAACTGGCACTTAGATATCTTCCCATAAATCTAGTTATCTTGATGAAAAACTAGAACCGTCCTCAACTTCTCTGCATGATCCTCTTAATATTTAGTTTATACTCAATGAAGACAAGAAAAAAATGGTCCAAGAATTTTTTGAAAACCTGCTTCATCAAATCAATAAACACTGTGTTAGAATTCATCACGAAAAATTTCATCAATAGAAAATAATACTGTCTATAGTGAAAATGGAATGATAACTTTGGAATATCGGACTCAAAAACCCTCAAATGGTGGTAGTAACACCTAAGATAAATATTCAAGAACCATATTTTTCCTTAAAACTAGTCAAATATGACACCAATCCTTGAAAAGGGGTACTTGTTCTTTATCATTTCCTGGTTTAGGAAATTATAATCTAGGTAAAGTCATTAGTTATCATCCACCATTTTCACCAACAACATCGGATATTCCAAGGGGAAACACAGGGCCTGATAAAACCCTTATCTCAAAGGTACTACAACTACAATTCTAGCTCCCATAGCTTGGTAGGTTTCATCCAATATGCTACATAAGATGTCGTAGTGGTGTTAGAAAGAAACTGAATACAAAAAATTCATCTCTCACATCAAAGTTAGTCCCATATCATCTTCAGGGAATACATCCATGTAGTCCCCCATAACTAAAGGAACCCCGATGCATGAAGATACTACTTCACAAAGGGATAAACTTTCCAACAGATGGGTGATGGGTTGAATCCTCCCACCCATACACCCCACCCATTATTCCATAATATCTCTCTTCACATAAAAGGATAATCTCATCTCATTAGTTCATAGGGATCTGACTTATCTTTGGTGACATTCAATCTGGGATCATACCATAGACTACCAATCCAGACACAAGATGATGTCATAGGGTTCCATCGTGATGAAAAAAGTCCCATGTGAACCTCTCTCTCCCATGTGATATCTTACACTGTCGATATATAAAAGATACATTACAATCATTCCCTATAATAACCTTAATACTAAGACATTGGGCTACATCCTTAACTGGGAGCTCCAACACTCACACTAGGAGTATAGAGATAAATAAATGACTAGATTTTGGGTCTAATAATAATTAATAAAGATTATAAAACACATATATCATACCTCTAATCATATCATGCGTTTGGGATCATGAAACTCTAGAGTCTAAAGTTGTTTGTGGCCCTAGAATCCATCTCCCTCAGTCTGATGTGGTTCACCTGGTGGTAGTGGTTGAACGATATCATAACATTGTCCTCCACTCATAGATCCTCCTACTCCTCATGAGCTCTGCCTCCCTAGGGACTACCATGTCCTCTCCTGGGAGATCCCTGATCACAGCACTACCTCTACCGTGGTGGTCCATCATCTTTCTACCTATATTTCTCAGTATATCTAGTTGGGTAGTCTCATAGCATGTGACTTCACATGTAATAAGTAAATAATTTCCCCTCTCTTGCCTACCTTGGATCTTTAAACAACCTATGACCACATTCTGGAGTCTGGTCATGGGGAGGTGTCTTGTACGAGATCCTAGCAATTAGAATATACTAGTTACTCCAGATGAATCAACTCTGTGGTGCCCACTACCAGCTCTAACTACCTTGTGTCCCTCTAACAGAAATATATTTGTCACTAGTGCTCGATCAAACACCCTATTGTAGGTGGGGATGAACAATGGCACAATGCAAGATCAGATCTCTCTATAGAGTCCCTACTCAAACTTCTGTGATTGGAACTAGCCATCCCTGATCATGTTAAGGGAGTACTGCCTAAGGTCGGTGAACCTTGCAGCATAATCATCCACCATTATCTCTCCCCGTTGCAGCTCTAGAAGCTCCTAAATTTAAACTGATCACAAACCTTATGGGAAGTAATCCTCATCGAACAACTGTTGGAAGTTAGTCCATGAGAGTATTGACTCATCGTGCATCTTCGTAACAAGGATCCACTAGTTTCCAACTACTCTATGTAAGAGGATAAATACCAATGAAACCACCTAATCTATTAGTGTTCTAATGATCCTAAATACACATACAACTATATCTATCCAATCCATTATTACCTGAGGACCGGGCTCACCGTGGAACCTCAGTGGCCTCTGGTGTAAGAACCCGCAGAGCATGCTAATCCTACGCACATTCTCATCATGATCTACTAGAATGAACTTCTACCCAACAAGTGTAGGTACTTCTACTTGACCACCTAGATGGATGGGTAAAGGGACAGACTTTGAACTAACACCTCATTAATCCTCGAATCTTCATCATGATCTTGAGCTGGTATCTTGGATGGTTGTCGTAACATAGGCATCTTGAGATTTATCAAGATGTACAAAGGTCAGATGAGCATATATATAAATATAATAACAAAATGGGGAGATTAATCAATAAGTAAAATCTAATACTCAATCCTATATGATGAATGAACCATTGATCCCTAAAAAATATCTCAACATTAAGATTTGATTAGAAGGTAGTTAGAGTCCAAGTGAATGGATACGTTGGTCGCCCATACAGCCACTGGACTCCCTGACCTGATAGCTGCACTCAAGACACTCTGTCATTATTACCCTAAACCCAACAAAAATCTTTGTAAGAGGACTAGTCCAATAAATTTCACAAGGATCAAACCACCTCTCATAACAATCTGTCACAACCCGACCCAAGTCGGGGCTTGATCCACAACTAACCCAAGCCCGCCTACATAGGCTAGGGAAGGGGACCAACTCTAGTGGAATAACTGACATGGGGAGGCCTTTTCCTAAGTACTTGTATGCACACACATAGTTATCTCAATTAAAAAAGTTCATAGGTAAAGGGTAAAATATTCAACACATCTAGAAAGTAAACCAAGCATGCATAACCTCTAGATGGTACAAGAGTATGGTAGTTTAAACTGAAAAGGAAAGGATAAAAATACATGAACAACCAAAAATATGGCCCAACCTAATATAATAGGGAAATTAAATTTCTAAGAGATCCTAGATCCTGAATCCAACGTTGTGACCACCGTACGTGGTCGAAAGTACCATGTATCCCTAATTTCCTCTGATGTTTTAGTCAAACTATATGTCATCTTCATAAAAAATGACATGTGAAAGAAAATATCGTTTAGTGGTATGTATATTCATACTCAGTAGGACACCCTGAAAGAATATGGTGAGATGTAATAGATACTATATGAATGAAATGCATTAGATAGTAGAAGGTACAGTAAAAGAGAACAGCTCAACCCAACCCAAGAGTTAATGTAATCTCATCAAAACATAAGGGGATATACATGGTGAGTATATGAACTACCCATCGAGTCTTTACCATGTATACCAAAAGAGTACACTCATCCAACAACAAGAATCTAAACATGGAAAGCACGTGGCATACCCTGAGTGTCTTCACCTCTCTAGGAAAGAGAATAACCAAATAAAAGGTATGGATACATTAGGATATATATATATATATATATATATATATATTATCAGGTAAAATAATCCAAAATGATAGAGTAAGGGGATTGTCATCTCATATCTCATCCCATGAATAAAAGTATCTAATGGATCAAAAATCCCATCAATGATGCTCATCATCTCACGAGTCTGACTAGAAGTAATCATCCCAGCCAAGCCACGCCACTTCACTATACCACATAGTCAAGGGGGAACCAACTTGAAGTTGAGGATCTGTTCCCTATAATGTTAGTGGGTTCTACTATGAAGTATCCATAGAGTACCAACACCAATGCAGATGGGGGTTCCACTCTAGTGCCACAAGGACTCGAACTCTATACAGAGAGGGGGTTCCACTCAGTAAAGTAGAAGTCCTCCACCCATATTTATGGGGGGTTCCCTCTATAGTTTTAGAAACTGCATCTTGGTGTGATATGGGGTTCTAATCAAATCATCAAGGTTCCACACCCTAATACACAAAGGGTTTCCACTCGGAAGGTAGTTGTAGATGGCCTAGGCCCATGTTAATGGGGGGTTCCACTCTATTCATCAAGGACCTATGCCTTGATGCGATAGGGGTCCAATATGATCATCAGGGACTTGTACCCATACTAATGGTGGTCTCCACTAGAAAGGTGTTGAGGACCCCACTTCCTAGCCCTACTTGAGTGTCTACTCGATTTCCTTTGGTTATCCTACATGATCACTAACATCAATGAGCATCGCCTAACAAAGTTCCACACCCAGAATATTTCACATTATATCTCAGAATCCAAAACTTGGGGAACCATCATGTTCTGCATGGAAAAACTCACTGGATATGCTAATCATATGCCAAAATATAAGTTCAAATGAAGGAGATACATAAACATGATGTTTCTTCAAAGGAGTTAAAGGGGTACACGATGTGTGAGGGGACCCACACGGTGGGTGGTACTACACCACCACCTAGTCGTTTCCCTAGTTGGAAACTAGATTCTATCCCATACATCAGTACAAACGTGTAGGTGGAATACATGGTGTGTACAAGCTTGCTTGGATAGGGTTCATGTCCTGTTGGCCGTGTTTCTGTATCGAACCCCGTGTCTGTGTATCAAACCATGTGTCAATGTATTCTAGTACACAACTGTGTACCTGGACATGTACTTTCACATAGGTTCCCCATCCATGTGATCCATCACATAGGTTCTCATCTGGGGAATGGGTAATAGTGTGTTAGAGATCTTACACACCGTGTCATCCTTAATAGTTCTCTAAAACATAGCTATCACACTTAAGGGGATAGATGTTCTTTGTTCATCCTTGTACATGGTACATAGTTGGGTTTTCACCAAAAATTCTAGATCAGATTTATGTGACTGAATATGTTCATCTGGAATTTAATTCAGCCAAATCTCCAACCCAAAATGGTGGATCGAGCCGAAAAACAACGTTTTTTGAATCCGTTCACTAGGAATCAGCCTTTGTTATTCCACTAGGGTTTCATCACATGTTCAGTTCATCATGGATCTTTAGGATGTTGACTAAACAAGCTATAGTCATCAAAATGATTTTCCATGCCTTGTTAATATCCCGGATATAGCCATACTTCATCAATTTGTTATTTATTTATCGATTAGTTGTGATTTCGAGGGTATGATTGGGCTTGGTACTGCTCGATAATTTTGAACCAGGACCAAAGGATCCTACTCATAATTAAAGTGAACAATATTTGGAAAAAATCACCTCAAAAAAAGGAATATATGATCATTGGCCAAGTGTTCTTAGCCAACGATCAATAATGAAGATATGAGGTTAGAAACCAATGAAATAATTTAATATTTCAATACTTTCACACATGAAAATTGGACACAATTGGAGAAAATATAATAACAAGGATGGATATACTAAATAAATTTAATAAAAGGTTGTAAATAACCAATTGATGAGTCCTACATGGTTTTTGGATTGATTGTTGATGATGAACGTTCCCACCAATGATCGAGAGAAGTTGTTTCATTCACTACATGTTGATCTAATTGATCCAATATTTTATCATCATCTGATGAGATCCACCAATTAAAAGAGCAAGAAGATCGTTGTTGATGATTCTAGGATTATGAGGATAAACCTAAAAAAATTCCATGATTGTACATTTATAGAATTAATTTAGGGTTTAAATGAATGAATTAATTTAATAGTTAACTATTTCACTAAATGTACCACCAATGAGCGAGGAGTCCAAATTCCCCATGCTGACTCATTTAATTTTGTGCCTATGTTAAACAGTACCTTACAAACTCAACCGTGGTCTTGTATTTATAATACAAGAATCCATTTAATATTTATCTCATTTTTATAAATATGTTATGAGCATGCAGTTAAAATATATTAAATATTTCAATAAAATTAATTCTGGGCACATAGGGCCTTGGAATCGCATGCTACCTTAACACCTAGCCCTATAAATAAATATATAAATATGTTAAAGACTTACATGTAAGAAATCGGGTCTCTACAATATGCCACTATAACATTCACTCACATAGAATGCTTTCTAGGAAATGGTTAGTCATGGATTTACCCAAACATGAATTCCTTAATGTTTAAGTCTGTAACCCCTATCAAAAATGGAAATAACACAATATTTATTTTAAATTAAAGATTTAAATTTCAACTTCTCAATATCTTGATTTAGTTTACAAAGACCTACTTGAACCATCTAGAGTTTTTATTTTAAATAGTAAGAAATATGTCTATGTACTTGTATTTTTCTTACCTAGGTGTTCATGGAAATTCATTTTTAGATCACAAAAGTAAATAACGTTCTTGTTTTTACAAAGTATGATAAATTTTTAGATGACCTAAATGGACTTAAAATTAAGACCTTATGACATAACCATGGTCATGAGTCTTAAAATCAAGACTTTGAATCCTTTTCTCACAAAATGGCTATATTCATAACTTCTATGCTCTTAGGACCCCTAAGTAGAATGGAGTTTTAGAAACAAAAAATAGAACACTACAAGTGATATCCTAGAATATGCTTAATGACTATGACTTCCCTTTCTACTTTTGGGTAGAGGCTATAAATACATCCTACCATATAATAAATTGAGTTTTAATTAAATTTAACTCAAAGAAAACCCATTAAGATATTTGGAATAGAAGAAACCTTAAGGATAATGAATTTAGAGTTTTTGGTTGAAATTTATTTATTCATAATACTAAGGATGATCTTGACAAGCTTGCCTCCAAAAGAGATGGAGGAATTTTCCTTGGTTATTAAACTTCAAGTAAATCCTATAGAGTCTTTAAAAACAGAACCAAGACCATACAAGAGTTTTTTCATGTTAATATTAATGAGAAAAATCCACATGAATCAATTAATACTTTAGAAAACATTGAGTATGATTTATGCACTATAAACATAAATTCCAAAACTTTTGGTTCTTCTGTAAAGCATACCGAAAATTGTTCATTTCTGAGGAACATCGAGATCCGAAACCTAAACCTATATGGGACCCTGAGGTGACCAACTCTTCTTTTTATAAGTCTTTTATGACTCTTAAATACCATCCATTAGATTATATTGTTGAATAATTAGATAGAAGTACACAAACTATAGCTTATATGAAACCAGGTTGAACACCAAGCATTATTGTCACATCTTGATCTTAAGAAGATCAATGATGATATAAATGATTAATTCTAGGTAATGGATATTCACGAAAAACGTAATAAATTTTAATGAAATACTTTTTGGGAACTTTTTGATATACACAAATACACCTTGGCAATAGGCACAAAATGGGTGTTTAGAAACAAGGTTGGTGAATCTCACATAATTGTAAAGAATAAGGATAGACTAGTTTGACAAGGGTATAGTCATGAAGAGGATTAGACTATAAAGAGACATTTACACCTATATCCAGACTCAAATCCATAAGAATACTTCTATAATATGAATCACATCTAGATTTCAAACTATATCAAATAGACCTAAAAAGTGAATTATTAAATGGATATATAGTTGAGGATGTTTTTGTTGAAAAAAATCTTGGATTTCAAAATCATCACTATCCAAATCATGTCTTAAAGTTAAAAAAAGATATATATGGTTTGAAAAAATCTCTTTGAACTTGGTATGTTAGGCTCGACTCTTTTCTTATTTCAGAAGTATTTTCAAAAGGTATAAATAACCATATACTATTTAAAAAAATAATTAAGAAATATGTTTTAATTATAAAAATTTATATATATGATATTATTTTTTTATCATTAAAAAAAATTATGTAATGATTTTTCAATAATAATGAAAAATGAATTTGAAATGAGTTTAGTGGGTGAAATGAAATTATTTCTTGGTTTTCAGATTATTAAAAATAAATAAGGAATTATTTTAAATAAACTAAATTTATTAAAGAAATTTTAAAAATTATTAATTTGGATATCACAATGGGTTGTGATACTCCTATGGGTGCCACCTATAAGTTGAAACATGATGTAGCTGGGAAATCAGTTGATCAAACCAGCTATAGAGGTATGAATGGAAGTCTTCTATACATAACTACTAGTTGACCAACCAATATATTTAGTGTGTGTTTGTGTTCTTATTTTAATGAAAACCCGAAAGAGTCACACTTGGTTTCTATAAAAATAATTTCCAAATACCTCAAGTATATTTCCAATTTAGGATTTTTTTACCCCAAAGGACAAGCATTTGACTTAGTCAGTTATTTAGATTTGGATTTGGGTGGTATCATGTTAGATACAAAAATAACCTCTGGAACATTTCGTCTTTTAGGAATGTCTCTACATTCTTGGGGTAGTAATAAACAAAATTCGGTTTCATTATCTACTTCTAAAGCTGAATAAACAGCTACAAGTAGCTGATGTGCTTAAAGTTTGTGGATGAAACACACATTAATAGACTATGGATATCAATTATGACATGTCCTTATAAATTCTGACAATAAAAGTGTTATAAACATTTATAAGAACCTTGTATCTCAATATAGAACAAAACATATTGATATAATACATCACTTTTTGAGAGACCATATTCAAATGGGTGATATAACTCTTGAATACATTGGTACAGAACATCAGCTTGCTTATATTTTCAATAAGACATTAAATTCATAGAGAATGAACTACATAAAACATTAATTATGCATGATTAATTTTTGTTAAGCCTAATCTTTTGGGACTCACTGTTGAGTTTTTCCCTCCATTGAGTTTTACCCACCATTGAGTTTTACTCACCATTAATTTTTACTCACCATTGGAGTTTTACCCACCATTGTATTTTTTTCTCACCATTGTGTTTTACTCACTGTTAAGTTTACCAATATTTCCTATTTGATTTAATTTGTAAATTTCCTTCCCTTTCAATTTAATCAATTATTTATAATTTATTTATATGAGTTATTTTATTATTTATTTGATTCAAATGATTTTTTTTTAATTTTAAAAATCACTAAAATCACAAATTGATATAAATTAAACGTTTGTCTACTTCCAATTCCATCTACATTGCACCTTTTCTCTTGAGTCATGTTGTAACCATTTCTCTTCTGACCATCTACCTTGCCTCACATTCAACCGAGCCATCCAAGAATATCTCTATGGTTAGGATGATGTGAGCTTCTTGAATCTTCTTTGGATGAGTCCAATCCTTAAAATATGTAGAAGGGTGAGATGATTCACCCTACTGTAGTTGAGCCAGTGAATCCAGATCTTGCTAAGTGAGTAATGTTACTTGCAAAAGAAGCGCATGATGAGTGGTTACTTTTGAGAATGTCTTTATTTATCAATGTTCTACATGAACAAGGATCGATGGAATGATTTTCTTCTAATGATATACATTTCTATCATAGGTTGATACATTGGTTTTACTAATTTTTTAAGTTTATCTCTAATGAAAATGAAGACTGTGAGAGAACTAGAATAAATGTCTGTAATTTAGTTTTCTCTTCACTTTAGTGGGCAATTTTTTTAATAGATCCTCATGAAGTAGATAAAAGCGATTATCAAGGAACTATTCCATATAGAAGTGATACATTTGTTTATGAAGATGCTTTAGAAAAGTTTATTGGTGATGGGATTCTAAGAATAATACTTACTACAAAACTTTATGGAGAATGTCTCTTTATTTTCATGTTTATTAAGAATCTATTATTCCCTAGGAAAGGTGACTTTTCTATGATGACGTATTCAGGTGTTTATCTTTTATTTCTTATCAAAAGAGGATAAAATATTAATCTATGAAAATATATGGTGCTTCACATGATGAAT
Source organism: Viscum album (assembly GCA_963277665.1). Taxonomy (NCBI): domain Eukaryota; kingdom Viridiplantae; phylum Streptophyta; class Magnoliopsida; order Santalales; family Viscaceae; genus Viscum; species Viscum album. The sequence continues at coordinate 1,439,433,149 of OY728129.1, forward strand.
ATTTCCAAACCATCTTCAAGATAAAATTCCATAATATATTCATCCATATTGGATGCCAAATGGAATGTTGATAAAATTAATGAATCTTTATTAAAGTGAGAATGTTTTTCCATTTCTAGAGTTATTTGATAAATTATGAAGATTAGTTGGAAACTGTGGAAGAATCAGTGGATTCATGATAGTGAAAGGATTTTTTATGACTTCAATATAGTTTGATCATCTATCTAGACTAAAGAACCCTATGGATCCTAGATTGGAGTTAGATGAGTTAGTTGAGTATTATGATGAAGAGTAAGAGGAGGTCACTTCTTCTAGTGATAAGGAAAATGAATTATCATTGGATTAAGGTAGTGACATAGATTTACCTCAGAGCTCCCCATCTATATATTTTGGTGATCCTAGTTCTCTTTGGTCTTTATTTACTAGATAAATTATATTAAAATAAGTATGTGAGGAAGAGGAATGTGATGTTTCTGATAAAGATCGGTTTAAGAGTTCTTCTAAATCCTCTGAAGGAAATGTAAATGATGAAAATGGTAAGAATGATGATGAAGATGAAGAATATGATGATGATGATGAAAATGGATATGTAGATGGAAATTATAGTGATGGAGGTTCTAATGATCCTAGTGGATACATTAAATCTAAGGATGTAGAGTTTCCTCAGGAACTTATCTCTTCTCCACATTTATCTGGTTCCATATTTGAAGAGGGACCTAACCTTTGTGAATATGATGATAGATCATCTAGATAAGAGAAGGAACAGTGAATTGAGGAGGATAAATCCAAAATTATGGATAGTTACCCTGTTGTTGCTGATCTTGTTGATCCTATTATTTATACATAGAAGGATGTTGAGCATATAGTATTTGTTTAGTATATTTCTAAGAAGATGGAAGTTAATCCAGTTATTGTTGAGAAAATAGTTGTTTTAAAGAGTTTTGTTGTGCAGATGAGTGTTTTAACTTCTTTTATTGTGTCTAAATTTTCTAGTTCTCAAGGTGTATAGTCTCATAGCATGTATTTTTTATGTTGGATGGACCCATTTCTTAAGGAATGGGATGAGTTTCCTAGCATTCCATCAAATCATTGTGGTCTTTCTAGTCAAGATATGAGGGATCCTAAGGGATTAATGAAATATATTATTGATGATTATGGTGAGTTACAGAGGTTTGATTCTAAGATATTGGTTTTACCTACCGTTCCACAATTTCTAGTAGATGTTGTCATAAAAAGTGTCTTATATTATTTCTGAGAAAATATTCTCTCGGTTTTTGGTTTGTTTTAAAGGATCAACCTCCCTTGTTTACCAAGATAAGAGATAAAGATGAAAGGAATTTTCTAGGCCTTGTCCCTCAGCATATTCAACCCAAGATGATGCTTCACATTCATGAAGTGGTGGCGGAAAAAAATTTTACAAGTGAGATGGATGCTCTGAAATCTAGAATGGAGGAAATTAAGTCATCATTTTTAGACTCCATGGAAGCTTTTATAGAGATGATATAAGATCTTACTTCCATAAATTCTTCATAAAGTGATCCTCCTACACCTTTTTATGTCAAGGTGATTAGGTCATTAAAAAAAGAAGATCTTCATGTTGTCTCATGTGATATACCAATTATTCCGTAATAAAAAATGAAGAAAAGGCCTAATAGTGAGAATTTTCATAGGATGGTTAGGGAGTATATGAAAGATATGAAATCTAATAGAGATTCCATCACAAAATGGATAATGTATTATATTTCTCATATTTACACTATGAATGATTTGAATTCTAATTTTATGTTTCTTACTAAAAATAGATAGATTTATATTGTTACTCAAGCATTTAATGTTCAAGTGAATCTGTTAAAAGTCATGAATACAGTGCTGAAGTTTTTCATGCAAGAGAAGAATAATTATTTAGTGATATGGAAAGGTATAGAAACATAGTTATAGATTTTATAAATATTATAAAACCCTTTTTGTATGTTTTTGTAATTTTTTGGTGGCTTGATATGCCATTCTTATTATAGCCCATCTCACCCCTCCAGTTTCTGCTCCAGATTAGTTTAAACCTAGTGTAACTAAACACCCAAATGTTCTCTTTCCATATCATTTCCATCCTTTCATCATGAATCCTAGAGAAGCAGTTCAAAATCTCAGGCCAATAATTATCTGATAGTCTTTTTCTATCATTGGTGTTCCTAAATCCATTCATACACTTACTTTAGGTTCTGATGTTGAGCCTTCTACTTCAAAAAAAGGGAAGGTAAAAACACCATTGGTTCCTTTAATCTAGCCTGAAAAAGGGGGATTATTAGTCTTTTTAAATTTTATGGGTATGTTTTTTTGTTGAACTTTTTATTGTAACTTTTAGGATGTCCTTCAATTGATTTTTTAATGGTAATTCCCTTATTTATATTTTGGTCTTTTGAATTTCCTATTTTTTCACTTTTTGATAATCCAAAAGGGAAGATAAGACTCTATGGATTTTATTTAAATATTATTATTCCTTTGATACCATATTTATATTATTTTATATATATCTATAAATACCTTCTTTTGATACTATATTTTCTTTGATACTTCTTACTATATAATTACTTTTAATACTATGTATCCTTTATTTAACTTTGATACCATATTTATAAAATTCTATGATTTGTGGCCATCAAAAAGGGGTAGATTTTTGGCACCCTTGTTTTAATGACCACCAAATAATATTACTTATGCTATTAATGAATTTTATGTTTTATTTTAGTATTCTATAATATTAGGAAGATTGGAGAAAAATGGGATAAGTGTTGGAAAGACCCACCTCCAAACACGACTCGCTGTTGAGGATGAGAAATTTGGCTAAGTGTTGAAAACCCCTACCATTAGAGGTGATCCATATAGATTTGAAAAGTGTTGGAAACAATCACCTCCAAACATGAATTGCTATAGAAGATGAGAAATTTTGATAAGTGTTGAAAACACCTACCATCAGAGATGAACTATGGAAATTTGACAAAGTATGAAAAAGGCCTACTGTTATCAATGAATGAGCACTGGGATGAAAAATTGGATAAGAATGGAGATGACTTACCACCAAAGGATAACTCGCTATTAGACTACCTTTAGTCCCAATATATATTTGAAAAGGTGTTGTAATGACCTACTGCCATAGATGAGTCACCATTGATCTTGATTCACCGCCAACTCAAGTCACTGCCAATGTTGTCTCACCATTCAATGGAGTCACCATCACAGTTTATGTTTATTTTGAATTAATTATTTATAACATCTATATTATTGAATTTAATTTTGAGGGTTATTTTAAGGATTGTTATTAAAATATTAAAGAGATTAATTAAATTCTGAATTATTCATTCATTACGAGGAGCAGAGTATCCAGATGATTCTTCCTACATGTTGTTGTTAAAATATGTAGTAGAATACCTCAAGCAGATATGTAGAAAAAAACACATGAAGAGATAGACTGAGATATACATGTACATGTGAAGTGATATGAAGGAATATTTCAATAACCAGAAGAAATCCACTTACTGAGATCTTACATGTTTCATCTTTCTTAAATATACCAAAGGAAGAGTAGATCCTACAAAACATCTATTTCTTTTACACAATCAGAACGAAAGAGTTCACTACACTCTATTCAAATTATATTTCTAGAAACCTGACTCAAGTTTCATTTCCAGCTACATTCAAGGAGCCACATAACATATTGGATAGATCAACAAAATATTTCTACATGTTTTTATTTTCTCTTCTTATCTATTTAATTGACATTACAACTTGTGTGTGTTTAATCTGTATTTTGAACACACACACTGCCACATGTTCTATAAATAGAAGATACTATATATCTTCTGAAACTTTCTCCACTCTTGTTTTTTCATGTGTTGTGGAAGATTTAACTACATGGCCTGTGATTTTTTTTATTCTCATGGGTATTGTGGAAGAGGACCTGGTGTGTCTTGGACAGTTTTGATGTTGTATACATGATCTTGGTTGTAAATAAATGACTATTTTACATAATATACTTTGAAGTTGGTGATTTCTAAGTGGATAGTATTAAATATCAGCTTGAGACTGAACATCTTGCATTTATTCCGTTGTGTGTTTTGTTTTATTTTGTTTGTAATATTTAATCTGAATTTGTTTTAAACTATAAAAAAACTACTACTTTTAAAGTTAGTCTTAACTAGTGTTTATATAAGGTTTCGATAAAGTAAATTTATTTCAAAAGGTAATGGAGTTTTCAAAATTGTTTTAACTAAGATTTAGTCAATCTTTGAGAAATATTTTAAAAGATCAGAACTTATATTGATCTACTATTTTGACTAATTGAGTTATTTTACATTAATTTGGGGGATCTTATTTAAACATATTTTAGAAAGAAATTTTTATTAGGTGCTCAACTCACCCCTACCCTCTTGACATACTCCCTTCAACCAAAAATTTATTATAATTATAATTAAATATTTATAATTATATGTAAATATTCTTTAAATATATTTATTTATAATTATAATTATAAATAAATAATTATATGTTTAAATAATTATAAAATTAGAATAAATATATTTAAATAATAAATATAATTATTATAATTATAATAATATATATTAGTATATTGATATAAATATTTATAATTATATAAATATATCAAAGCGGTGCCGACCATGAGGTATAATTATATAAATATATATAATTATGTAAATATATTTATAATTATAAAAATATATCTATAATTATATAGAAATATTTTAAATATATTTATTTATAATTATAATTATAATTATATATATATTAAAATAATTATAAAATTATAATAAATATATTTATTATAATTTTATAAATATATATATTTATATATTACTTAATATATATATAATTATATAAAAATTTAAAAAAAATTATAATTATATAAAAATATTTATTAATATATTTATTAATAATTATAATTATAAATATATATATATAATAATATTATAATAAATATATATATTATATTTATAATTTTATAAATATATATAATTATAAATATATATTATAAATATATAAAAATATTTATAAAAAATATTTATTTATAATATATATAATTTTATAAATTTATATAAAAATATAAACAAATTATTAAGATTATATTTTTATCATCTCTTTTTTAGAACTGAAAAACGATACCCCTTTATGAGAGCAAGAATTTTAATGTTCATAAAGAAAAGTTTTATGAGTGATTTTTTAGCGCTAAAATAGTGGTATCTTTGTCAACACTATAAGGGCACTGATAATGAGTTGTTTTATCATGGATTACTTTTTTAGAGCTAGTAAAACTACTCTTTATCAGTGCTTTTTAGAAAGCATTGATAAAATAATTACAGGTTCCTATAAAATGAACCATAATAGAGTGGTTCTGCCACTCGTGATTTTAAGCTTTCGGGGAACCAAAGCCTTGCTGCTGCTACAAACACTGTCACTGGAACCTACTATTGCCACTAATTGACATTCTCAAAGAATTTATCTCTCCAAATCTAAGGCATGTCACCTTCAATCATGCTATTTCTATAGTCTCACCTTTCCAAACCCTACTGCACATGTCTTCACTTCTTCTCATCAAACTGAACAAATGGCCCAAAAAACAACCATCCCTATTGTATTTGGTCTGAGTAGGAGTCTCCTATCTTCATCCTTCTTCATCGTCTCCTTCTCTTGTCTTCCTCTTTCTATACACTCTATAGTCCAAAATTTAGGGTATAGGGATAATCAATTTTCAATTTTTTTCATGGGACTAGCATGTGTGATATCTCTTCTGGGTTTATTGGACTCATTTGGACTAGATTCGGGATTCCCTTAAAGAATGTAGTGAGATATAACAAGGTTTGACCCACACATGTCTCTTTAATTTCAGATTTGTTGGTTTCTTTGTCTTTTAATTCATGTTTTAGACTTCTAATAAAAGTATTAATATAAGGACTCAGCCTTAAACATTACATAATCTAGTTAATTCAAACAGAAAACACTTTTTATATTCCCAAAGATCTTTTCAACTTTGAGTTTTAAAAAATTAGTTCATAACTCATAAATGAAAACCCACAAGCATAAAAAGTGGATACTATTAAAATAGTATCGATTCTTTCATAATAGAAATGTTTTTAATGTAACACAAATTCTTATCATGAAAAATATTCACAACATTCAGCTTCGCTTCTTCACTCTTATCCATACTTAAAACCCTTTGGAAAAACATTTTAAAATGTTGGATGAGCATAAAAAACTCAGTAAGGGGTGTAAAAATAAGGAAAGAAACCATTACTCCTTGAATTCTTATAAAACTATTAAATAATTTTCACAAATTTATACTTCTCACCATTAAATTAACGTATACTTACTTTTTTGAAAACATTATATTTCCATAAAATATAGAAAAAATAAATAAACCATTTAGGTAACATGGGGCATTACATAATTAAGATTGCAACCCTTATAGGTATCATATGATTTGTAACCCTCACGGATACCTTGCAATGTAACCCTCATGGATACCTTTTGATGTAACCCTCATGGCTACCTTATGGTGTAACCATCATAATTACACTTCAAATAACCATTATAGTCAACTTCCAATATAAACATACCCAATCCATCAGATGGCTATCACAAAAACATTCATCATCATGAACAATGTCTAAGAACCAAAATATAATCATAAAAAATGAATACTTAAATCATAAAAAATAATTTTTATTTTTTTAAATAGAAATCTAAAAGAGGATTTTTAAAGAAAAGTCTCTTGCCTCAAGTTCAACTTCCTTTAAATGTGTTCAAAGCGTATATCTAATGGTTTAAATAGTGTTATTAATTTATTAAAGAACTATATTAATATTTATAATTCATTATATGATCTTATTATAATATCTTTCCACCTAATTATTAATATTATTTCATTATTTTCATTGTTTAGGTGAATTTATTTCATTATTTTCATGGTTGGTTCATTATAGACTTTCTAGTCGAGTGGTAGAAAAACTCCAAAAGTACAAATAAATTGTATTAATATTTTTCCAAAATTTTATAAGAAACTATATATCATTTTTTTTCTGATATGAGGATGATTCATTAGATAAAACATTAATGAAAATTATTTAATTTATTCTGGATGGTTTTTTCTGACCATCATGAAATTATATCATTTTATTTAATATCATGAATATATATTCATTATAGAACAATATATCACTAATAATATGTATAAAAAAATCATATTTAACCATAATAATGGTTTTATGCCCAGCCTTGAAGGTGGTAAAGGAAAATGAAAACACATCATCCACGATGACAGTAAATCGACAAATCAAATATTCTATTAACATAAAAAAATCCAGTATATATAAGTTACTAGAGTTATCATGTCACTTGGATGATAGGAGGTTATGACAGAATAAAAAAATAAAATAAATTGAAAATAATATAAGAGAAAATGAAAGAGGATTTTACCTTTTAAAATTTTCTCCTTGAGAACCTCTTTAAAGAACTTTGATTTGGCCTTCTGGTGAGACGAACAGGTCTTGAATATGGGGAAGAGTCTTGGAACGGAATTCTGTAGAAATTAAACAATCTACAAGGATTTATTGTGTGAGGAGAAGAGGCGGTGAGGGGTGGTATTTATAGTGGAGTATAGGGGTGTTTTTTGAATATTTTATTTATTAGTTTATTATTTTCACTCAATACTGTGTGTAGTTTGAGAATTATCACTCAATATATTAATATAATGAAGGTTATTTCCAGATTATGGTGATAACATTAGTAATTACTCATGTAATGGTGTATTTAACTTATATTGTATATATACCATAAACTACTATATTTAACTCTTCACTAAAAACTCAACTATTTTTGAAAAATACAAAAAAATTACCCCAACCCTTTTTCATAGTGTAGAATTCCAAAATAAACTCTATTTTATGAAAATAATTTTCTAAATATGAGAAATTTAATTTTAAATTAAAACCATCATTTATTTGAAGAATACCAATTTTAAAATTATAACTTGATTTATAACTAATTTAAAAATTAATTAAGGTCTCATAAAATAATATTATAATCATAAGACAAAAAATTTTAATTTATGAATCTATTTTATGAAGATAAATTTTATTTTAAATCATTATATTAATTATAAAATTGTAAATAATTTTTTTTTACAAAAATATCAACACTTAATTTTTCATTATCAAAACATTTATTTACTTATTCTCTGATATAAATATACCATATTTTCACTTATAAGATACATAATATTATTTATACTCTCATAGTTTAGGTTATTATTCTATTATAATAGATTCCTTAATTTTTATAAATACCACTTATTTCATTATACATTCATAATGAATTTAAATATCTAATTATATAATGAAAACAAATTATTTTATATGTACCTGGTTTGTTACATTATCACCACCTTTTGGAAATTTTGTCCTCACAATTTTTATTTGATTATTAAATAAGTGAGGATTCCTCTCCCTTGTAGAATTTTCTAATTCCCATGTTTCTTCTTTAACACTGTGGTTTCTCCACAAATCCTTAACCTCGTGAATTACCTTATTCCAAAATACTTTATCTCTATAATAAATAATCTGAATAGACTTGTCTTCATAAAATAGGTTCTCATCCTATTGAACTACTTCTGGGATCAAAATATGAGATGAATCTAGAACGTACTTTCTTAACATTGAAATATGAAAAATATTGTGTACCTGTGACAAACTCGGATGTAAGGCTACTCAATAGGAAAATGGTCAAAAATTATCTAGGATTTTAAAATATATAATGAATCGGGGACTTATATTTAGTTTCTTACCAAAATGCATAACAATTTTCTATAGAAGTATTTTAAAGAAAAAATGATCACTTGACTCGAAAGAAAAGTATTTTCTCCTATTATCTGTATAACTCTTCAGCATTCTCTAAGCTATCCTCATGTGTTGTTGGATCATCTTCACTTTTTCAACTACTTATTCTACCAATTATTGTACTATAAATATCATTTCTCTAACATCGTCCCAAAATTATGTAGTGTGACAGCGATTTTCGTATAATGCCTCAAAAGTTTCCATCTGTATACTCGAATGAAAACTGTTATTATAAAAAAACTCAACTAAAGAAAGATGTTGATCCCAAATTCTATGATATTCCATTGAACAAGATGGAATAATATCCTCTAATATATAAACTAATCAATCGGTGTATCTATCATATTGAGGATGACAAGAATTTCCTAAATGTAATTCAGTTACCAATGACTTCTGAAGGCCTTCATGAAAGTTACTAATGAGCTTGGGATCATCGTTAGATAAAATAGCGAGAATAAATCCATGTACCCTAACTATATCATTGATGTACAATAGATAAAATTGATCTGATGACATAGTGTCTTGAATAGATTGTGTAGATTTATTCTGTTAATCAATAATAACCCAAATCTCATTGTTTCATCGATATTTCATTAGTAGTTCCACCACGAAGTCCATGGATATATTTTCTCATTTTCTCTTTGGTACTAGAAAAGGATTAATCATCCCTTTTGGTAGATTTCACTCTTCATTAACCTATTGAAAAGTCAAAAATTTCAAGGTAAAATTAGTCATATCTCTTTTAATTCCATCCCAACAGTAATACTCCTGAAGGTCTTTGTATATCTTAGTGCTGCCAGGATGAACTAAAAATGGAAAACTATGAGTTTTGCATAATAATCATTTCTCCAGTTGGAAGATAGAAGGTAGACATAATCTCTTCCTAAATCTAAAAACATAATTTTTATCATTGTAAAATTATAGAAACATACCCATTTCATCCAATTATACCTTTTTCTATAACTTTTTTGCATCCTTATTCGCTTTCATAATTATTTCTGATAGATATGATTGCAATGACACCTCAAACAAAAAAAATCAATTTCTTACAACAACAAATTCTAGGCCTAAATTAATCAAATCATTAATCAAGGGGTCATATTCCAATCATAAAATGTTTAATGTGGATTGATGTTTTAGACTCAAGAAATCCTATGCTTTGTTTTCTTTTCGGTGATGGTAAATGATCATGGAATCATAATACTTTATCAGTTTGAGACATATTCTCTTCCTCATGTTAAATTCCTTCTGAGAAAATATATACTTTAAATTTTTATGGGCAATATTTATTTCATATTTTTTTCAATATAAATGAATCCTCTAAATTTTTTAAGTGAAAAATGGAGCTGTTAATTCTAAATAATTCATTGGATAATTGAACTCATTAGGATTTAGTTGTCTTGAAGAATAAGAAATTAACTGGTCATTCTTCATCAGAACACAACCAATTCCTTTTAAATAACCATCTTTGTAGATGAAAAAATCACCATATTTGGCAGTTAGTGCCAAAACTGGAGGATTCGCCATTCTTCTTTTCAATTCCTAAAAAAACATCACAGTCATTTTTCCAAAAAAAAATTAACCCATTTTATTGTTAACTTAGTTAGAGGGATAGATATTCATGAAATGTTTTTAAAAACCCATTGTTAATAGCCTACTAATCTATGAAAACTATGAATCTCAATTTCATTTGTAGTTCTGGGCCATTTATCAACGACTTTTGTTTTGGTGGGAACAATTTTTATTCCATACTTATTTACGATGTGCCCAAGAAAAGAAATTTATTGAAACCAAAAATAAAATATAATAAATTTTCCATATAACTACTTTTTGTTGAGAGTTTACAGAATAATATTTAATTTTTTTTCATGATATTTATAACTTTTTTAAAACACCAAAATATTATCAATAAAAATAAAAACTTATCTAAATAATAATGTAAGATTCTATTCAAAATATTCATAAATACAATAGGGGAATTTGTAAAAATAAAAGGAATACACACAAAGTCATAATTCTCATATCGATTATGAAAAAAATCAGTATTTCATCCTCCTTTACCATCATCTGATAGTACACAGATCTAAATAAAATTTTATAAAAATATTGAGCACCCTATAATTGATCAAAAAATTCATCTATTTGAGTCATTGGATAATTATTCTTAATAGTAATGTTATTAAAATATTGATAATCTATGAAAATTATCATGGAACTATCTTTCTTTTTAATGAAAAAAATAGGAGCACACTATGGTGAAGTTATAGGATGAATGAAACCTTTATCAAGACACTCTTGCAACTTATTTTCCAATTCGTGAAGGTCCACTTGATCCATTCGATAAGGGGGTTTTGAGATTGGATTAGCATTAAGAACTAAGTTAATAGTTGAAAAAACTTCCTGATTGAGTATAAAATGGGAAATCATTAAGAAAAACAAATAGGTATTCATTTACCACTGGCAGATCATCAATATTTATAGTTTCCTTATTTTCAACAGTATGTGAAAATAACTTTTATTTCCTTATTTTAATAGTTTCTCCGCTTCCTGATATATTATCAATGGTATGGTTTTATTCTTATATACAAATTAAAACTCTTTATAAAAAAACATCATTGGATCTATAATCAATCTTATAATGATAAAAATAAATCCATTCTATACCCATAATGACATAAAACTTTACTCAAGGAAAAACAAAAAGGTTTCTAGGTAATGTATTTACACAGAAAACTACAAGAAGATTCATATAATTCTTTTTTTCATTAATATTTCCCCATTTTGTTTTGAACATAAGTCCTGATTTCATTTCTTGAGGATAAATTACCAATTTACCATAAAATTTCTCTTCAATAAAGGAATGTGTAGACCCCATATCAAAAAAGAAATTAAAAACATCTTATTAAACAAACAAAGTACCTAATACCACTACATTGGATGTCCCAACAACTGCTAAAGTATTCACAATGGAATTCACTGCACCTTTATTATTATAATCTGGTTGTTTTCCATCATTCATGTCTTTCTCTAGGATGGTATTTTCTTACTAATCCATCTCACTACATTGGAAACACTTTATAGTCTTCCTATCATAATTAATCATACCAATATTAAGATATTTTTCATTATAATCTTGGGCAATGTGTCCAAACATATAAAATCTAAAACATTTACAAGATTTTTTAATGCATTCCCCAGGGTAATTTTTACCAACCTTACCACAAACAGAAAACTGGAATTTATTACCTTCAGATTTATTGGATTGATTCTTACTCAATGCTTTCCATATATACCTTTTATTGTCCTTATTTTCAAGGTACACGTGATAAAAAAACTCCATTTCTACCCCTCAGAACATGGAATAAGTTTATCATATCTTTTTTAATTCATGGAAATCCAATATCCTTCAATATCTTGGCTTCAATCCTAAGTGAAAATGATTGATTTTACTATCATGGTCTCGAATAAAATGTGGAGCATACATTTCAAATCGTGATAATTTTTCATCATACATATCCACTGAATCTTCCTCATTTTGATTCAATTTAATTAATCTTTTTCCATCCTAAGTAAAAACACCATTGGAAAATATTTTTCATGGAAAATATTCATAAATTCACCCCATTCCAAGGTATCAATCTCCTTGATATCCTTGATATTCTTGACCATTAACCACCCTAGTCTCTTTCACCTTCAAAATCTTACATAGAAAGACTAAAATTTTGATTATCTAAACACCCCATAACATCAAATATATTTTCAAGGGATTTAATCCACCCTTTATCCACCACTAGGTCAGAATATCCATTGAATATAGTAGGTTGTTCACTCATAAAATGTGCCACTATCATCATGTTCCTCTATAGTAGCTATGGATGTTCTCTTGCATAGATTCCACCACCATTTATAGTCTATGTAAATTCATCCATTACTATCACAAAATACTTGGTTCCAATTCACACCATTCTAGGTTGTGGATTGGGAAAGATACCATACTCTTGGTGCCTTCCAACTTCAATTTCCTTGTTTCTTATGCGGAAAACCATTCTGAATGAAAATATCTTACATTACATAACATGGTAATATTTAAATGTTATATCATTTCAATGTAACCATAAGGTAAAAAAATTGTGGTATTCTATTAACATCATCCAAATCCCTAAGGTTATATAAACCATGATCTTATAACAACTATAAGGATTCGGCCTTAAACATTACATAATCAAGTTAATTCAACATGAATACATTTATTACATTCCCAGAGATATTTTTGACTTATATTTTTAGATAATTTGGTCATAACTCATACATGATAAAACAAAATCATACAAAGTGGATACTACTAAAATATTATCCTTTTTTCAAAACAGAAAATTTTAAATATAACATGAATTCTTCTCATGAAAAATCTTCACAACATTCAGATCATCTTCTTTTCTATTATCCATCCATAAAACCATGTGAAATTTTTTTTTAAACATGGGATGAGAATAAATTTATCATCAAGTGGCATAAAAAATAAACAAATAAATCTTTAGTCATTGAGTACTTATAAACATATGAAATAATTTGCAAAAATATATACTTCTCACACTTAAAGTTTCATGTACTTACTTTATGAAAACATGATATTTCTATAAAACATAAAAAACATAATAACCCATTTTATAAACTTGGGGAATTTCTTAATTAAGATTGTAACCCCAAAAAATTCCATATGATTTGTAACACTCACAAATACCTTACAATGTAACCCTAATGTGTAACGACCCAAACTTTCATTAATGCAAATCCTTATTAATCTAATTAAATGTCTCTTTATGTAAAATTTTTATATAAAATGTCAACTTATTTGGTTTTATTTTAATAATTATTACCATTTGTAATATAGACATTAAACAGTGATCACATGATTAGTATAAATATAGGGTTTTAAGAAATCCAAATTTACTCAGACAAAGGAAGCGATGGCCTCATCCTGTAGACGTGCCCCATACAAAGCCCATTTTTCAGAGCTCGAAAAGGTGGTTGCATCTTTGGGCTTTACTCTTGACCAATTCCAAGATGATCTCGAATATGTTAGGCTCGAGCGGGATCGCCTACAAGATAAGTCGAAGTTGATATAGATCACCACCCAAGCAATGTTATCTGAGCCACCCTAAGAATCGATCACCATCGCACACCTTACTCTTCGGTCTTATGTGGGTGTTATAAGGGGTTATGTAACAAGACCGTAGTACTATGGTTTTGTATATTATTTTTCAATATAACAATGAATATACTTTCATTTTATTATTGTTACCTTGTAAATAGTTTTTAAAGCACAATTAGTATTTTTAGTTAATGTTCAACTAAGAAATCTATTTTGAAGAATTAATGGATTTTTTAATTAAATAATATTTTAATAAAAAATTATTATTATTATTAAATTAATTTTTATTAAATATAAATTATTATATAATTTTATTAATGCAATTGTAATTTTTATTAAGGTTTGAAAGCCATTTTTTTCAAAACCTGTGAATTTTTGATAAATGTCAGTTTTTATTTTAAAAGTGAAAATTAAAATATTTAGAAAATTATTTAGATAAAATAAATATTATTTCTGGAATCTGGAGATCGAAATTATGCAACAATGAATTTTTCATAATTTTCTGAGACAGTCAAATTTTTGGTTAAAAATTAAATACCGTTTAAATATATAATGTGTTTTATGACATCAGAATGACCGAATAGTGATGTAATAAAATACTATAAGCTTTATGTTCTTCCAATATATGTTTTACCATTAAAATAATTTAATTTTGGGTTTTTTTGACTTATTTTACAAATCATTAATGGAACCTTCAAGACTTATTAAACATCTTGTCTTTTAAAATTGTTTTCCTTGGAAATGTGACTCACCTACACATAAGAAACCCCATTATTTTAAGAATTTCGGGCTTTGTAATTATAAAATATTATTTCCCACTTCCTTTTTCCAAAAACTATGGGCCAAAACCATGGTATGGTTTGTGGTTTGGATTAGTTTAATGTGAGGTGTCTCAAACCTAAATAATAAATAATTCCCTCACCTTTCCTATATAAACCCACCCAAGATCCCACTTCCTCCTCACTCAATGCCTTTTAACTTCTTCCAACCTCTTACTTTCTCTCTCTATAATCCTCCCAAGGTGCTCGAAGCTCCCAAGAATCCTCTCTCAGGCCTCTCTCATCCCTTTGGAAGCACACTTCCCAGTAAGGGTTTTTCGTCCTTCCCCATTTTTGTCAAATTTTCTTATTGTTGTTATGCCCTTTTAATTTCAATTATAAATATTGGGGTATGGTTTTTCACCTCCCCCTTACTACCCTATTTATGTTTTAATGATGGGATACCCATTTCTCTCTCATTAAATGCCTCCCATGTACACCTATTATTATGCCAAAATTTTGAAAGGAATTTCTCTCTCTTCATTTACATTCAAGAAATTATTTTGTATCATGAAACTAAATTCTATTAAAATTGTTGGGACATGTATTTATTTGACCCACTTACTATCCATTTCATTTACATATTATGTGAATCCCATTTCTCTCTCATCAACCATTTTTATGAATTCTTATGTCATGTTGTTACGTTACCGACATTGCACTGATTTTCCAAGCCAATGTCATTGTGTAGTGAATACCATGCCCATTTATCTATCAAGGGTATTAAAAATTATGCAAATTTACTTATTGATTACAAATATTCATATATTAATTACACATTCCTTTATTATGGAATAAATGATGATGTTTTATGAATCAATGATATATAATCCATGTTGTACACTTATGCATGAAGTGAAATGTTTAAGAAGGGTGTGCCCTTACAGCGCTCCAATGCATTGGGTAAAGTATCATATCATGATACATCATGTTCAATGGGTGTTTAATCATTCTAATTCAACTGCAATGAGGTTTTACTCATGCTTCATGTGCAATGAGGATTTACTCATGCTCCATGTGCAATGAGCCTTGGCTCATGCTAATTCCATGTTAAGTGTTGTTGCCACATCTCCATGTTATGATTATCATGATTTATCATGCCTTTATTTTTATGCTTCTCTTGTTTTCTATTCATATTCCTATTTTCAAACATGTATTGTATTCGTCATGTTATTCCATGATTATTCCCTTAGTGGGCTTTATATCTCACCCTTTTCTTATGCATGTCCTTAGGTTATCCCATGCAATGCTAAGTACGAGTAAATGTAGTGGTCATGTAAAGGAAATTTTCAAAAAAGATGTTGTATTTCATGTTTTACGTTGTTATGTAATAATCCTAATCCCCAAATACACTAGAACTATCGATCTTCTATATTGTATCATGTGAAGTTTATGTATTAAATTATGTTTAATTGTGAAATAAAAGATCAAGTTTGCCATAGTTGGTATCAGAGGATAGGTTTAGTTATTTTTGGGATTAGGATTATCAAACCCTAGTAAAGCCTTAGAGATAAGACTAAGTATAATAAAAACATCCCTATGTTTTGGTGAATATTGAGTATGTGGTTTATCAAGAAAATAAAAACCTTTCTGGATACGAGCAGGTAGAGGTGACTCTGGAACAGATGTATCCTAGGGGTAAAAACCCAAAACACCACTTGGATGTAGACTCGAACGGGAAATGTTGCACGAAAATGGGCCTTGATGCACTCTTGGTTAGGACACTCCCAGGAGATATGATTTGGTAAATTCACAAGCTTATTATGAACCATTATTATGGGACAAAGAAATACCCTATGAATATATGTTAGAAACTAGATCATGGATAATATATACTAAATCCTATAGATTCATAAGCTAAGGAAATAAAATTAATGTATATGTCCTCCATTTTGTCTTTGTATTACCCTTTATGTGTTACCCCTAACTTTCCTTTTATTGCATCCAATGGCCGGTAATAGGAGGAATCGGGCTAACAACTGATGTGAAGATCAATGTGATGATTGTACTAATGAGATACCCAATCCAATGGGAGCGGGAATCATGATCATTTTCATGTTTCTCTCTCAGTTAACTCAAGATTTGAATAGAAACATGGGTCAAGAGGAACGTTCACCCCCCCCCCCAAGAAAGAACAATTCTCTATCGAGAGCTTCATGCGACAAACGCCTCCTACTTTAAATGGATCATCTGATCCCTCAATCGTGGAACAATGGATCAACTACATTGAAAAGATATTCTCCATACTTCAATGTTCTAAACAAGAGAAGGTTCTCCTGGCTGCTTATCATATGGAGGGTGAAGCTGATCAGTGGGGACGTTGATCAAAAATATGAATCTTGAGGAGGAGATCGAGGCTTTGGAATGGAAGGATTTCCATAACATGTTTTTAGATAAATATTTTCCGTCCACTCTCCAGCTTAAGATGGAAAGGGACTTCCTTTACCTAATGAAAATAGGCAATGAATCTATTGGAGAGTACAAGTAAAACTTCAAAAGTCTTGCATGATACGCTTTGGGCTTTATCGTTACCCCCAAATACATGGTTGACTGCTTCTTTGGTGGGCTTAAACCTAGACTTCAGAAAGCGCTGGCGATCCCTGACTTTGACAACTATGAGTAAATTGTCCGATGATCCCTCAAGGTCGAAATGGAGATCGGATAATCTCAAGGGTATTATGGGGATAAGAGTCATAAGGTGGACTTTAATGCTGGTGGTCTGATGGATAAATCAAACGGTGCTAAGAAGATCCATCACCATACTTTCCAAAGGTGCGGAAAGAAGAACCATGGAAATTATCTGAAGGGGACAAGGAAATTCTTTATGTGTAGAAGAGATGGGAACCTAGTTGTTAACTGTCGGAAATAAAAACCTGCGGCTGCAAAAGAGGAGAGGAATGCTCTGTTCGAACCTCAACGCGTTGTTCATTGCTACAACTTCAAAGAACCAGGGCATCTGGAAAATCAGTGCCCTATGCCAAGGGTTTTCAGAGGCAACCATCAACCTCCAAGGCAACAAGGGTGAGATTTTTCCATCACTACTGCCGAAATGAACCCCGACAACAAAGTGGTGACAGGTACGCTAGTTATTCATTCAATAATAGAAAACGTACTTTTTGATTCAGGTTCTACGCATTCTTTTATATCTCAAATTTTTAGTTGAACAATCCTAGCACCACCACAAATCATGGAAGTGAAGATGTCGGTGAGTACGGAAAATTGGACAATCATTGCATCCCATGAATATAACTCCTCCCCTATCATAATCTGTGGATTAAGCTTCCCAGTGAACCTTGTCATACTCCCTTTGGTAGAATTTGATGCAATTCTTGGAATGGATTGTCTTTCCTTGCATATAGCCAACATAAATTGCCGTGAGAGGGAAATCACTCTCTATATTGAGAATCAACCCCCTATTCATTACAAGTGCAAGGAGGAAGATGAATCTTATTTAGCTCCATCATCTCAAAAGTAGATATTACTACCCTATGAGAATACATATCTGGATCATATGATTGAGTCCAAGGAAGCAACCATCCTTGAAGATATTCCTATTGTGAGGGAATTCTCTAAAGTGTTTCTTGAGGAATTTCTTGGTCTTCCTCCAAGAAGAGATGTTGAATTATCAATTGATCTTATACCTTGGGAGTTGCCAATATCCATGAATCCGTATAAAATGGTTGTTGTGGAGCTTGAGGAGCTGAAGAAACAATTACAGCAGAATCTGGATAAAGGGTTTATACGCCCAAGTGCTTCACCATGGGGTGCACTAGTCCACTTCGTCAAGAAGAATGATGGGTCAATGCACCTTTGCATCGATTATCGTGAGCTTAATAAAATCACAATAAATAACAAGTATCCTCTCCCATGAATTGATGACTTGTTAGATCAACTACATTGAGCACAATACTTCTCCAAGGTGGATTTGTAGTCGGGATATTATCAAGTAAGGGTGAAGAAGGATGATATACCCAAGACTACTTTTCATGGAAGATACGAGAAATATGAATTCATAGTAATGCCTTTCAGACTCACCAATGCTCCAGAAATCTTCATGGACTTGATGAATAGATTCTTTAGAGATTTCCTAGAAAACTTTGTGGTAGTCATTATAGATGATATTCTAATATACTCCAAAACCAAGGAGGATCATGAGGAGCATTTAAGAACTGTACTAGAGACCTTGAGGAAGGATAAGCTCTATGAAAAGTACATTAAGTGTGAGTTCTGGTTGAAGGAGGTATCATTCATAGGTCATATCATCACAAGCAATGGGATATCTATGGATCCCTCCAAAAAAGATGCAATTAAGGGATATATGAGGCCAACATCGGTAATGGATATCCATTGCTTCTTGGGGTTAGTGGGATATTATCGATGATTTGTTGTAAATTTCTCATGATTTTCCAACCATCTTACCAGGCTAACGCGGAGGGAGTAATGTTTGCTTGGAGTGATGAATGTGAATAAAGCTTTATGGAGTTGAAAAGGAGGCTTATCACTGTGCTCGTTCTCATTTTACCCACAAGTGGAGAACTTTTTGTGGTATTTAGTGACACTTCGAAGAAGGGCCTGGGATGTGTGTTGATTCAAAATGACAAAGTCATTGCCTATACTTCAAGGCAATTGAAAGTTCATGAACAGAACTATCCAACACATGATCTCGAGTTGGCTGTAGTGATCTTCGCTTCGAAAATTTAGGTGGCATTATCTCTTTAGGAATAAGTTTGAAATATATATAGACCACAAAAGCCTCAAGTATATATTCACACATAAATAATTGAACATGATCCAATGAAGATTTTTAGAGCTGATCCATGACTATGACTGCTCAATCCATTACCACCCTGGGAAAGAGAACAAGGTGTAGGATGCCCTAAGTAGAAAGGACCCAGCTATTTTATCATTGATGAGAATTGAAAAGGATCCAATCTTCTTAGATTTTTATGAAGATGGACATGGGAATCATAAAGAAGGGAACATCATCAATCATTTCACAAATGATTTCTCAACCTTCGCATTTGGAATGGTTATAGGATGCTCAAAAGGATGACGTGGGAATTCTGGAAAAAGTGGAAGCTGTCGGAAAAGGGAAATCCTCAGAGTTTAATGTTAATGAAGAACGAATTGTGAGATTTAGGAAAAGACATTGTGTTCCATCAAGTCTAGAGCTGAAGAAGTAACATTTGGATGATTCACATACATCAAATTTCTCTATTCACCCAGGAAACACAAAGATGTATCGAGATCTCCAAGGGCATTATTGGTGGGATAGTATGAAGAATGATATTGCTAAATATACATCAAAGTGCCTGGTGTGTCAGCAAATAAAGGCAGAGAGGTAGAAGTCTAAGGGGATGATTCAACCATTTCCCATACCAGAATAAAAAAGGGAGAACATCGCCATGGACTTTGTCACCGGTCTTCTGAAGACATCCAAAGGCAACAATGCAGTGTGGGTTGTTGTGGATCATCTTATAAAGGCTGCACACTTAATTACTATTCGGAAGGATTTATCATTGGATCAACTGGCACAGATATATATCAATGAAGTGGTAAGACTTCATGGAGTACCACTATCTATTGTGTTCGAACGAGATCCAAGATTTACCTCCAAGTTTTGGAAGAGTCTTCAACATGTTCTGAATACTGAACTGAACTTCTGTACGGCCTATCATCCTCAAACTGATGTCCAATCTGAGCAGACTATCCAAACACTTGTGGACATGTTGAGAGCGTGCTTAATAGACTTTAAAGGAGTGTGGGATCAACATCTTCCTCTATTTGAGTTTTATTATAATAAAATTTTTCACTCGAGCATCCAAATGGAACCATATGAATCCCTTTATGGGAAAAGTTGTAGAACACCAGTGTGTTGGGATGAGGTCTGTGTGTGTAAGCTGCTTGGACCATAAATGGTTGAAGAAATGGTGGAGAAGATGAAAACCATTCAACAACATATCAAGGAATCCTAGAGTCGATAGAAGAGTTATGTTGACAACCATTGACGAGACCTTGAGTTTAAAGTTGGAGACATGGTATTTCTATGCATATCTCCACGGAATAAGGTCATGAGCTTTGGAAAGAAAGTGAAGTTAAGTCCAAGGTACATCGGCCCCTTCGAGATTCTTGATCGTATCAGGGTTGTGGTTTATATTCTCTATAATTTTGTGTTAAATTCTATGGGGATGAGTCTTAGGAAACAAAATGAAATAATAACTATCATCCTAATCATCTTGATCTCCCAAATAGTTATTATTTCATTTTGTCTCCTGATACTCATCCCCCATCTCTTATAGGCATGAAACTTTGTTTCTTGAACTACTCTAATTAGTAGTAATCCCATAATAGGTATCATTGAACATTGGCGATGAATTCATAGGAAGACGCCTACCACCAGTGGAGAAATTATTTTGTTAAATTCAATTACCCATTTCCTTTAAATCATGATAAAATTATTTGAGACATTAAAATGTTGGGTTCCCCTTATTTTAAATGACCGTTTTTTGTATTTATTTATTTATTTAAATATTAATATTACCAAATAAAATAGGATGGATATGAATATAAAATGGATGGATACCAATCATATAACAAAAGTGTATGAAGATGGGGTAAAAGAGTTCAACAATTTTGCAAAAGACCATGCATATGAACCTTCACAAATGATTTGTCTATGTTTATAGTGTTGTTAATAAAGACTCATTAGTATATAAGAGTTAGAATAACACTTGATCTATAAAATAATAGATCTATTTTATAAATATTGGAACAAACACAGGGAAAAAATGAATATAGATAGTGATTGGAATAAAACTACATTTTTTGGATCATCTAATATGATTATAGGTGTGGAAAATAAAGAAGACTGTGTCGAGTATGTGATTACAAGTGTGAATTATGATGAAGATCATATTAAGGAAATGTCAATGATAGTTGAATATAAACTAAGTGATTGTACAAAATTGTTTGAGAAGATAATGAGATGTGAAAAAATAACACAATATGCTGGTTTGACTAAATATATATCATTATCAACCGTACTAAAGCTATACAAATTAAAACATGGAAATAGATGGAGTGATGCCAATTTTAGGGAACTACTTACTCTCTTGAATAATATGATCCTAGATGATAATGGGATTCCTATATGAACATACGATGTTAAACAAATTCTATATTTTATGGGTATAATCATTGAAAGAATACATGTCTATCCAAATGACTCTATACTATTTCCCATTGACCAAAAATAACTTAAAGAATTTTAATAGTGTGGTTCTTCTCGATACAAGAAAGGTGAATCAAGTCCCATAAAAATTTTGTGGAACTTTACAATCATTCCATGGTTTAGGCGGCCATATAGAAGTGAGGATACTACAACACAATTAACATGGAATGCATATACAATAAATAAATATGGGAAAATTCGTCACCTAGAAGACACTCCTTAGTGGATGACAATTGATAATGAGAATCCTAAATTTGGAAAAGAGCTAGGAAACCTTCTTCTTATGCTATCTATAAATGGAGTGAATACTTTTTATTTTAAAAGAAGAACTCACAGTACATGGTCAGTTATATTGGTAAATTATTACTCCCCATTGTTGTTATATATGAAATGAAAATACATTATGCTATCTATGCTTACATTTGGACCAAAATAATCAGGTGGTTTTATTAATGTTTATTTGGATCCACTGATCGAATATTTGAAATTATTGTGGGATTCAGGTGTTACATTGTACGATACCTACACTAATGAATAATTCACATTGAGATCCATGTTGTAAGGGATAATAAATGACTTTTATACTTATAGAAATTTTTCGGGATATAGAATTAAAGTAACTCAAGGGTGTCCCATTTCTAAAAAATGTACACAACCAATTAGGCTGAAACACAAATCGAATATTTTTTTTCAAACACGTCGTAAATTTCTACCACAATTGAATAAGTAACAATCTTGGATGGCATCATTCTGTGGGAGTTTAAAAGAATGAAGTGTATTGTGTCTACTAACATGTGATCCACAATTTAAGATATTAAAAGATATAAACACTACTTTTGGTAAACATTTTTCGAAAAACCTTATGAAAACATGATAGAAAAGGGGATTAATTTTTTTTAATGACCATACTGGAATTGTTTGCATGATAGAAATTTTATTGATGTTATGCATGTTGTAAAACATTTATGTGATAGTGTAATTGGCACGTTACAAAATGCACCTGGAAAAAAAATAATGGAATTAAGGCTAGGTTGGACAATATTGACATTGGAATATGGGAAGAGTTGGGGCTAGTGAAGGGTTAAAAACAAACTTTTTTCCTCCAGGTACTTACACTCTAATGTGGACTAAATCACAAGTTTTCCGCATCTTTTATTTATGTTTTTAATCATTTAATTAATTATTTATGTTGTTTTTGTTAAATAATTTAAACGTTGTAATTTAATAATTACATTTATTAATTGATAATTTTTTATATTTAATTTTGTATTATTGACTTTTAAAATGATTAATTGTGTTTTCTATTTATTTTTATAATCACTTTTCAAATTTTAATTTTTCATGACTTTTAAATTTTTGTCATGTGGGTTTTTATTAATTAAACATTTACTCATTGTGTCTTCATTTAATGAACATAATTTTTAATTTCACTTGAGTCTTGAATTATTATTATTATTTAACTTTAATTATCAATTTTATTATTTAATTGGATTACATTATTTTATTTGAATAATTTAAAGTTAATGTTTCGTTACAATTTACAAATCTAGTATCAATTTTTTTAATTGTTCGACTTTTTAACTTTATTAAAATTTTAATTTAAGTTTAGTTTTAAAATTATCGTATTATGTTTTTGTTTTTAATTAATTCATTTTTTATGTTTTTATTAATTCAATTCATAATTAGAATAACTTTTAAATAATTTATCACTTCTATTTTTATTATATTTTTTTCTTTTTGTGATAAATTTTTAATAATTATACCTAATTTTTATTAAATTTCTACTTTAATTTCAGTTTTCTAACCGCTAGACATGTGACACCGTCAGGAACCCAACGATGAATCATTTTTTCCTTTACCAATTTTCCACCACCCACCATTTTAAATTTTTTAATGGTGAGTCAATACCTTCCTTTTCCAAATTTCATTAACATGTTATTGGGAAGAACCGAATAGTGATTCATTGTCTCACCATTACTATACAACCAATTGTGAGTATTTTCTCACCGCCAATGCCTCTTCTATTCACCACCACCGAGTCTTCTCACCATCACATTCTCACTACTAGGAGGACAACCTATGTGACACCACCACTACAGAACAGAACACAAGTCACTATTGTGCTTCAAGATCCTCTACCGCCATTGACAAATTTCTCACCACTGCAGCTTCTCACCACCACTGTGCAACAAAACTACATGGGTGTATCCTCACACCGCTAGCTTTAAGAACCCCCCTCACCTAATACTGCTGGTCTGCAATGGGAGCTGCGGTCATGGGAGACGCCGATGCCTTAGAAACCCGAATCCCCTTCTACAATCTCCCTGGTCACCACTTTGGAAGGTGTCTGGATCGAACCAATCCTCCCTCTCCGTCACCATTTTTGCAACCCGACACCGTTATCCAACAAGAATCTCCCTGGTAATTTTATTTTCCCTTAAAATAACATGTTTTTCTATGTCTTTTATTTAATTTCTTAGTCATTTAATTAAATATTTATGGTGTTTTTGTTAAATAAATGAACTGTTGTAATTTTATAATTAAATTTGTTAATTAATCATTTTTTATATTTAATTTTGAATTATTGAATTGAAAAATACTAATTATTTTTTCTTATTATTTTCCTAATTACTTTTTAAATTTTAATTTTTCTCGACTTTATAATTTTCGGTCATTTTTGTTTTTATTAACTAAACATTCATTCATTATGTATTCATTTAATTAACTAATTTTTTAATTTCATTTGAGGATTGAATTACTTTAATTTAACTTTATTTGTTTAACATGATTTCATTATTCCATTTAAATATTTTATTTCAGTTTCTAAATCTACTATAAATTTATTTAATTGTTCCTCTTTTTTAATTGCAATCAATATTTAATTTGAGTTTAGTTTTAAAAATATTTTATTATATTTTTATTTTCAATTAATTCATTTTTTATTTTTTTAATAATTCAATTCTCAATTAGAATAACATTTAAATAATGTATTATTTATATTTATATTATAATAATTTTTTTTGTTTCATTGTAATAAATGTTTAATAATTATATCGTTTTTATTAACTTTATGTTTTATTTTCATTTTTCTCACCGCCACACAAGTGACACCGTCGGGAACCCAACGTTGACTCATTTTTCCTATTTCCAATTTTACACCACCAAATTTCATTCACTCAACATTAGGCAGAACCTAACGGTGAATACAACCAATGATGAGTCATTTTGTGACGGACCAGTCGTTGACATTTTTTGTTTCTTGAAGCCAAAGAACAGTTTATGTTCTCTCATCGATTGAAGGCTCACACCGCTAATCACCTCCAGGAGATGCCACTATGGTAGAAGTCGATGCCTTATAAACTCGAAGCCCCTTCTGCAATCGCCCTGGTCGCTGCTGTGGAGGATGCCTCTGCAGAACCATCCTGCCCTTTCCGATCACCATTTGCGCAACCCAATACCACTGGCATCCAAGCATGCCACCACGAACTAAGCCTCCAAGATTAACCCAAATTCGATGTCGCTCTATGACCAAATCTGAATCCACCCTCCAAGGAGCCACCACTATCGCTTGGATGAAGTCGTTGTGGAAGAAGGATGTGTCGTAGAAGAGATATAGGCTCGACCGACCCTTCTAGGGAAAAGAGAGAGAAATGAAAATCAGTAAAATAAACACAAAACTAATTATTAAATAAAATAATAAAATAATAAACTATAATAAAAAAATAAAAGAAAATAAAAACTAAAATAATTAATATTATGAATAATTTAAAGATAATAATAATTTAAATTAATCAAATTATTCATTTGTAAATAATTCTAATAATAATATTAAATAAAATAAATAATTATAAATGTATTAACTTAATAAAATAATAACATTTAATAATCTTTAAAAACTAATTAAATTGAATATATTTTATAAAGATATTAAAATATTAGTAATAATAATAATAAAATAATTTAATTAATAATTATTATTATTAATAAAAGTTTTAAATAAAATTAAATAATCAAAATAATAATTAATATTAATTATATTAACAAATAATTATTAAAAACTATAAATTAATTAACATAATAATTTAATATTTACGTTAAACTAATTTTAATTAATTAATTCAATAATTATTTATTTTTAAAAGTTAAATTATTTTAATAAACGTTAAATAATATATTAATTATTTGTTTTTGATATGGAGAACCCATATGAAGTAGAAAACTCCCAATACCACACCTGATTTACCATTTCAGTACAGATCGACCCACTCCTCAGATCTACAGAAAACACCAACTTCTTCCAGATAAGATGACCAAAACTGCGATGTCGTACTACGTCGTGTCATTCTCTAAAATTTGACATGAGAGATTAAAGGAGGTAGCTGCTTTCGGAAGCACAGTCGAAGCACACCAACCCGACGTTGTCGAGCTGAGCCGAGATCCATTTCCAACTGATGAACCCTTCGACAGTACTAAACAAACTGATGTGTCCCTCATCATTTAACTCTACCATAATAAATAGAAGATCCAACCAGGATCTCCACTGTTCGAGCAAGAAGGGATGGAAGCCAAGCCTGCCTTCGGCGGGGAAGACCCCCCCCCACCACAGGGCAGTGGTGTTGGATAAGAGAAAAAAACCATTAATAATAATAATAATAATAACAACTAAATTAGTAATTATAATTAAATAATAATAATAATGAATATAGATAATAAATATAAATAAATTATATAGTTATAATAAAATGATTTAAATGAATATAAATAAATAATATTTATAATAATTTTTTTACATATTAAATACTTAAATTAATAATAACAATTAGTAAATAAATAAACTAAAATAATATAGTTAAAATAATAATTAATGAATTAATATTATTTAAAAATAATTATGAATTAATTAATTGACATAATTATTTAATAATTACATCAATCTAATAATTTTAATAATAAGTAATTAGAAAATTATTTATTTATTTATAAAAGTTAAAACTTTATAATTAAGTTAAATAATATATTTATTGTAAAGACCCGGAAATTTCAAGGAAATTTTTTTCTTAATTTTCTTTGGAATTTTACAAGAATGCAGTTTCTGACGGTGCCTGATTCCGAGGCCCGTTGTGCCTGGAATTAATTTCCGAAGTTTGGCTCAGGTACGTTCAGTGAACGAGCAAGCGGGAATTTCTATCTTTTGAACCGGTGCCCGGAATCGAATTCCGATGGCACCGATGGAACCGCAACGCCGGTAATTGCTTAGGAACTCATGTTCCGGAGTTGCGTTTACACGAGTGTTGATAATAAAAAATTGTGAAAGTTTATTTTATAACTACACTACAATTTTTATTAACTTACTCTAAGTGTTAGCTCATGGTGGAAGTTGGGTAACCACCCAACCTCCCTTGGGAGGTTATGAGGGTGGTGGGGCCCACACGAACCCCACCTCTTCATATCCTCTAAAACCCCTCAACTCCCACTTAATGATTTTAACTTAGTTATAACTTATGTCTTAAATGACTTGATTTTAATGTGGTGAGTTGTGTGAGTCTTTTGAATTTCAAACACTTGAATTTCAAAAGCCATGTGAAGTTAATTAAATAAGTGGAGAACTTATTTCATTTGGTTGGGTTGTGTTGTTTGAGAGCTTTTGGAAAGAAGGCTTAGAAGTCTTGAAGTTTCTTCATCCTCTTGACAAAGAACGCGAAGAACAATCGGACATCGACGAAGAACGCCACGGTCTCGGGAACCGTCTTCCGCGACGCCATACCCGCAATACCGACGACGTCTTCTTCCGCGACATCTCTTTTCGCGACGCCGAATCTCGTCACCTCTTAAATCAAGGTAGGGGTTTTAACTTTTTAAAGTTATGTGGATCTCCCCTTCGAACTTGAAGGTTTATATTTGTCGGGCCTTGATTCCAAATCTTTTTATTTAATTTAAAAGATTGTGAAAGTTTATCATTCATTAAAGGCCGATTGTTAGCAAATAACGCGAGGGGGCCGGACCGCACGAACACGGCCGGCCCTCATCATTTTTCATGTTGATTCTGTTATGGATTGAAAAGGGTGTGGCGCGGTGCCGTCGCACCGCGCAGGATCATACGACAAAAAACGCGCGACGCGTCGTAAAATAATGCAAGGACGCGAAGCCGTCGCGCCGCGTCGAAGAAAGTCGGAGACACCGCAGCCAGAGTGAGGCCAAGGCGGAAGGGCGCGACGCCGTCGCGCCGTGCCGGACAACGAATGCCGCGGCCGATTCCGGGCCGCGGCGGAACGAGAAGACCGGCGGCCAGCCGGGCCGCCGGTGACGGAAGCCGGAAGGGGACCGGCCTTTGCCGGTCCCGTTGAGGAAGAACCGGCCGGCCAGGTCGGGCCGGCCGGAAGGGAGAAAACCGGGGGAAATAATTTCCCCCGGCCAGCCTTAATGGCCCCCCCATTAGGGGGGGGGTTTCACAAAGGGGGGGCAGGCGGCCCCCCGTTTTCTCGAAGGCAGGCCCCCACTTGAGGGGGGCCGTTTTTCTTTAGGCGCGGCAGGTTGCCGCGCTGCCAACAGAGGAA
This sequence comes from Viscum album, assembly GCA_963277665.1. Taxonomy (NCBI): domain Eukaryota; kingdom Viridiplantae; phylum Streptophyta; class Magnoliopsida; order Santalales; family Viscaceae; genus Viscum; species Viscum album. The sequence continues at coordinate 1,439,461,804 of OY728129.1, forward strand.
AGGCGGGGGCTTTGCCCCCCACGCGCGGCACACGAACGGCGCCCAGGCCGCGCCGCCGTGCCGGCCCACGCCGCCACGCCGGACCGCGCCGCCGCGCCAGACCGCGCCGCCTCACCGGCCCGCACCACCGGCCGGGCAGGGTTTTCCGAGCCGGGCCGGGTCGTCGGCCCGGGTCACCGCCCGGGGCGGGTCGACCCGGTTCGGCCCACCCAAGGGGGTCGGGCCGGGTCGGCCCGGGCCCAGACCCCCCAGTTTCAGACCACTTTCGGTCAAATGCCCGTATCTTGGGCTACGGGCCTCCAAACGACTCGCCGTCAGCGGCAACACAATCCATGGATCGAGACGGTCGTTTCGGTATACTATACTCAAGGTGCACCTTCCTTTTCGGGAGCCTACGTGGTTAAAACTCCATAGTTAAGCGTGCTTGGCCTAGAGTAATGATCAGGATGGGTGCCCTCCTGGGAAGTTTTCCAGGGTGGGTGTGAGACGGAAAGACCAATAACAACAGACCGGGCTTCCGATTGACGCGCTGTCTGTTTCGTTGAATTCCTCTTAGAGAGACGGATCTTTTGGCATACTCCGCCCGAGGTTTGGATGTAAGTGGAGTACGGTCGGGTTGGTTTTTCCTTAAAAACCAACCGGGCCCCTGGAACAAAAAAAGCCAATAACTCTCAGACCGGGCGTCCGATTGATGCGCCGTCTGTTGAGTTGAGTTCCTATTGACGATACGGAACTTTTGGCATCCTCCGCCCGAGATTTGGATGCAGATGGATAGTGGCCGGGTTGGATCGCACCGAAATCTAACCGGGCCCCTGGAACGGAAAGACTGATACTTTTCGGACAGAACGTCCGTTTGACGAATCGTCAACGGCGTTGGTGATCTCGTTGGGAAACGGTCCCTATGAGTATACCCTACGAGAGTTCGGCGTACAGTTGAGATACAGCCGGGTTTGGTTCGCTCACGAAACCAACCAGGCCCCTAGGACGAAAAGGCTAATAACTCACAGATCGGGTGTCCGATTGACGCGTCGTCTGTTGTGTTGAGACCCCTATGACGAGGCGGTCCTTTGAGATACTTCTTCGTGGGACTTTGAGATACTTGGAGTATCGACCTGTAGCTCGTGGAGCAGACCCTCCCAGTGACGAGCGTGCGGAGTACAGAGACCGTGTAACTGGCTGAGACCTGACGACTGCTTGACTGACTCGACTTGGAGTGAGTCGACTAGCCCAGTGGACGGAGCACTACTTTCTGAGGTGCAGACCCATGGCGGATGGAGCACTACCTGTGTGACAGTGCAGACCCGCGGTACTTGTCCGGAGAGTACCTCAGCAGGCTACTAGGTGGTGTGCACTACTGTGTTTGGGTGACATACCTCGGCGGGAAGCACTACTGTGTCTGGGTGGCTGACCCGCGGTACTCGACAGGAGGAGTACTTCAGCAGTCTTAGGTTAGTAAGCAGTACCTCGGAGTCGTGACAGGACCACTGTACACTCCAGAGACGGAGCTCTTCAGCAGTTACAGTTTCGATAATGAAAATCCTGGTTTGAGCAGAGACTTTTGACCTTTGTGTTTACCTCATGATTGAGATGGGTCACTTGATAACTTAGGTATATGTATGGGCATATACCTGGGTAGTAGTTATCCGTTGATTTCACAATCCTTGTGTTTCCTCATGATTGAGATGGGTTACTTGATAACTTAGGTATATGTATGGGCATATACCTAAGTAGAGGTTATCTGTTGAGATCTTCTATGTGGTTATCCTTGTTGGTTTTAGTGAGACCTTGAGGGTCTCGGGGTCCCTACCGAGTATCGTTATACTCACCCCTGCACGGGCTATGCCCGCACCTCGTTGTGTTGGTTGCAGACAACGGGCAGTGCTGACAGAGGCCGAGTGTTCGAGGACTGGACGGTACCTGGAGGTGGACTATACGGCGAGACGGTACCTAGAGGTGGACGTGATGACGAGGCAGTACCCAGAGGTGGACCACTGGGCGGGACATACTCGGAGCGGACGGCGGGACCCGAGGAGCAGAGGAGCTATCTGTACCCACCCTTCAGGTGGAATTTCCAGTGGACAGCTTGGCCTAGCAGCTTTACTTTTCAGTTGTTGTTTTCCCTTTCGAGTTGTACTTTACAGTTGGGCTTGTATTTCCGGCCCCTTTATACTTTCCGCACTTACTGTTGTACTCAGTTTTTACTTAGTATTTACCTCTTCCGCTTTTACTCTGTGTGATTTTTTACTTTACAAAGGCAATGCCTTCCCTTTTTACTGGGATTTACGCCTTGGTGCTAGTTGCCAGCCCCTGGCCTATGGAAGGCGGGCTTGGGGTAGTCACGGCACGGGCCCCGAGGACGGGTCGTGACAAATTGGTATCAGAGGAGTTCAGTTCTACCGCAGAACTTATGACTCTGTCATTTTCTTTCTGTGAAGCAATAGTGTTAAGAGTACCAAGTGTGGGTTTCAGTTCAAGGAGTCCAGTGTTGGTGCGGGCGGCCGACGTATCCATGCACCAGGACCCTGACAACTGATTTCCGACTTTGTGCACGAAAACACTGATTGCGTGTGTGTTTTCAAAGGTTTTCCCTTAAAACAGCTCAAACCAGGTCAGCTCACCAGGTATAAATGTTTGACAGTGTCACAATGTTTCTTTCAGGATGCCTTTTCATGGACGACCAGCTAGAGCCCAGAGGGATGTGCGTGCTGATAGCCTGTCGAGCGACGAGGCTTCGGTACAGGTCCCTCTTGCAGTGGAGGCACCAGCGGTACTACTATCCGTTGGGCCACCGATGCCACCAGCCCCAGCAGTAGAAGATGCACGATGCTTGAGCGCGCTGCACGAGTTCCAGCACTAGAGGCCACCCAGGTTCCAGGGAGAGACGGACCCGCAGGCGGCTGAGGTTTGGCTGGAGGCTGTGGTGAGAGTCTTCAGGCTAGTGGGGACGCCGGCAGACTTCATGGTGATCTTTGCTACCAGCCTCCTTCAGGCAGCAACAGGCAGGTGGTGGAGCCACTTGTTCTAGTTTTGCGATGAGATGAACTTCGCATGGGAAGAATTCGAGACCTTCTTCAGGGTGGAGTTTGTGCCAGTAGCTCTACACCCCGGGCGTGTACGGGAGCTTCTGCCTTTGCCGCGTGCTTTTCGATTAGTAGCCGAGTCATCTGTGGGCAGTAGACAGATGATGCAGAGGTCCAGGAGGACCCGACTAGCAGTTAGACGATCTCGGGTTTTAGGACCGGTGGTGCGGGACACCCGAGGTGGGGTCAGAGCCAGGCGTGCCAGAAACGGACAATGTTACTCATGCGGCGGAAAGGGTCACCTGGCACGTGACTGTCCGAATCCTCGTACGGTTGATCAGCGGGTGTTGGAGGATCCACCGAGACAGAAGCAGCGACTAGTGCTTGAGCAACAGCCGAGCAGTGGACAAGGCAGTAGAGCTCCAAGAGCAGGTGGGCAGGAGAGGAACTAGTGGATATGTCCTTTTTACTTCTAGTTCCATGTTGCTTTTGTATTTGTGTCTTTGTACTATGAGCTGCAATAATAAAAAGACACTTATCAATGTTTTCTTTCCTGTCCTTTTGTTTGGTTGATACTGAGTGGTCCCGGTTAAACTATTGACTTGACCCTCACTTTCGAGATTTCTACTGGAGGGGACCCAGTGACCTCACACTGATGCCGATAGTGTGACTCGACCCTTGGAGGAAAGAGTGACAGTTGGATCTTTTAGTAGATACGTCGAGGCCTTACGACGTCATCCATGGCGTGAATGCATCATTCATGTCAGGATTTACTATATTAGGCAACGAATGTGGTTCATCCAGGGGATGAGACCGGGTTTCTCTTATCGACAAATAAGAAATCATAGCAGCTCTTGTGAGACTAAAGGAGGTCCAGGACATCCAAGAGAGGATGAAGACTGCACAGTGCAGTAAGAAACAGGAAACCGGTGCCAGTCTTAGAGACTCGGGCGTGTTAAAGAAGAGGAAGATTAAAGGAGAGATAAGTCTACGAAGCAGAAGATGTGGAGGCAGAGCTAGGAGAGCATCATGATGTGGTGTACATCCTAACAATTTACAACCACCCGCCTTAGTTATTCCTGCCAGGCTCAGGGAGCTGGAGGGCGGAGGAAGAGTGCGGCTGCATGCGATCAAGGAGTGTGACCCAATGGCTCTAGAAATGATTCAAGGGACAGTCTGTGTCCACTACTAGCTATTGTAGTAACAGACGTCGATGTGAATCATTTCTTGCTTTCACAAATCTTGTTCCAGACCTAGAGTTTCCGGTAAGCCGTGGACTTGACCCTCACGTCTGGAGATACCTTAGGAGGAGACTCGATAATCACACTTACGTCGACGGTGTGGTCAGACCCTCGAGGCGAGAGTTTCGGTTGGAATCTCTTGGTGAGAGCGTCGAGGCCTTACGACATTAGTTTGAGTATGGAATGGGCAATAACTGTTCATACTCAAATTGACGGTTTTAGGAAAACGTCGGGATGGGTTTTCCTTGGTCGGCGAAAAGGAAACCCCAGGCAGCACGGGATAAACTCTTTCACGGGAGGGTGCGACCGATCACTCTTGAATCGGCCAACCTTACCCTCGTGGCAGCAGTCGTTTGAGTTCCAGTTCTAACAGGAATTGGAAACCTCTGGAGTTTGAGGATGACGACCACGTTCTTATACGGGTCTCACCTCGACGAGGTTTACGGAGATGTGGCCAAGGTGGCAAGTTATCTCCAAGGTTCAGCAGACCTTCTTAGGTCCCCAGCTGGGTAGGCGAGGTGGTTTACCACTTGACCCATTCACCGCAGTTGCACCAGGTGCACGACGACTTCCACGTATCTCAACTGAGGAGATACGTGCTCGACCCTTCGCATACCATCGACCATGAGGAGCTGGACGATGTCGATGGGGTGTCTTTAACGGAGGTTCCAGTGGGGATCGAGGATCGATATGAGCAGATCCTACGAGGACGATCGATTCCTCGGGTGCACTTTCTTTGGCAGTACGGAACCTCCAGGTAAGAAAATGGGAGCGGAAGGCTCAGATGCGTGCTCTGTACCGCTTTTGTGACCCTAGTTTGTGTTGAAGCTTTACGGGGACATAAAGCCCTGAGGTGGGAGTAATGTAAAGACCTGGAAATTTCGAGGAAATTTTTTTCTTAATTTTCTTTGGAATTTTACAAGAATGCAGTTTCTGACGGCGCCTGATTCCGAGGCCCGTTGTGCCCGGAATTAATTTCCGAAGTTTGGCTCGGGTATGTTCAGTGAACGAGCAAGCGGAAATTTATATCTTTTGAACCGGTGCCCGGAATCGAATTCCGAGGGCACCGATGGAACCGCAGCGCTGGTAATTGCTTAGGAACTCCTGTTCCGGAGTTGCGTTTACACGAGTGTTGATAATAAAAAATTGTGGAAGTTTATTTTATAACTACACTACAATTTTTATTAACTTACTCTAAGTGTTAGCTCATGGTGGAAGTTGGGTAACCACCCAACCTCCCTTGGGAGGTTATGAGGGTGGTGGGGCCCACACGAACCCCACCTCTTCATATCCTCTAAAACCCCTCCACTCCCACTTAAATGATTTTAACTTAGTTATAACTTATGTCTTAAATGAGTTGATTTTAATGTGGTGAGTTGTGTGAGTCTTTTGAATTTCAAACACTTGAATTTCAAAAGCCATGTGAAGTTAATTAAATAAGTGGAGAACTTATTTCATTTGGTTGGGTTGTGTTGTTTGAGAGCTTTTGGAAAGAAGGCTTAGAAGTCTTGAAGTTTCTTCATCCTCTTGACAAAGAACACGAAGAACAATCGGACATCGACGAAGAACGCCACGTTCTCGGGAACCGTCTTCCGCGACGCCATACCCGCAATACCGACGACGTCTTCTTCCACGACATCTATTTTCACGACGCCGAATATCGTCACCTCTTAAATCAAGGTAGGGGTTTTAACTTTTTAAAGTTATGTGGATCTCTCCTTCGAACTTGAAGGTTTATATTTGTCGGGCCTTGATTCCAAATCTTTTTATTTAATTTAAAAGATTGTGAAAGTTTATCATTCATTAAAGGCCGATTGTTAGCAAATAACGCGAGGGGGCCGGACCGCATGAACACGGCCGACCCTCCTCATTTTTCATGTTGATTCTGTTATGGATTGAAACGGGTGTGGCACGGTGCCGTCGCACCGCGCAGGATCATACGGCAAGAAACGCGCGGCGTCGTCGCGCCGCGTCGTAAAATAATGCAAGGACGTGACGCCGTCGCGCCGCATCAAAGAAAGTCGGAGACACCGCGACCGGAGCGGGGCCGTGGCGGAAGGGCGCGACGCCATCACGCCGTGCCGGACAACGAAGGTCGCGGCCGATTCCGGGCCGCGGTGGAACGAGAAGACCGGCGGCCAGCCGGGCCGCCGGTGACGGAAGCCGGAAGGGGACCGGCCTTTGCCGGTCCCGTTGAGGAAGAACCGGCCGGCCAGGTCGGGCCGGCCAGAAGGGAGAAAACCGGGGGAAATAATTTCCCCCGGCCAGCCTTAATGGCCCCCCCATTATGGGGGGGGGGGGTTTCACAAAGGGGGGGCAGGCGGCCCCCCGTTTTCTCGAAGGCAGGCCCCCACGTGAGGGGGGCCGTTTTTCTTTAGGCGCGACAGGTTGCCGCGCCGCCAGCTGAGGAAAGGCGGGGGCTTTGCCCCCCGCGCGCGACACACGAACGGCGCCCAGCCCGCCCCGCCGCGCCGGTCCGCGCCGCCTCACCGGCCCGCGCCACCGGCCGGGCCGGGTTTTCCGAGCCGGGCCGGGTCGTCGGGCCGGTTCGCCGCCCGGGGCGGGTCGACCCGGTTCGGCCGACCCAGGGGGGGTCGGCCCGGGTCGGCCCGGGCCCAGACCCCCACTTTCGGACCACTTTCGGTCAAATGCTCGTATCTTTGGCTACGGGCCTCCAAACGACTCGCCGTCAGCGGCAACACGATCCATGGATCGAGACGGTCGTTTCGGTATACTATACTCAAGGTGCACCTTCCTTTTCGGGAGCCTACGTGGTTAAAACTCCATAGTTAAGCGTGCTTTGCCTAGAGTAGTGATCAGGATGGGTGACCACCTGGGAAGTTTTCCAGGGTGGGTGTGAGACGGAAAGGCCAATAACTAATAGACCGGGCGTCCGATTGATGCGCCGTCTGTTTAGTTGAATTCCTCTTAGAGAGACGGATCTTTTGGCATACTCTGCCCGAGGTTTGGATGCAGGTGGAGTACGGTCAGGTTGGTTTTTCCTTAAAAACCAACCGGGCCCCTGGAACAAAAAAAAGCCAATAACTCTCAAACCGGGCGTCTGATTGATGCGTCGTCTGTTGCGTTGAGTTCCTGTTGACGATACAGAACTTTTGGCATCCTTCGCCCGAGATTTGGATGCAGATGGATAGTGGCCGGGTTGGATCGCACCGAAATCCAACCGGGCCCCTGGAACAGAAAGGCTGATACTTTTCTGACAGAACGTCCGTTTGACGAATCGTCAACGGTGTTGGTGATCTCGTTGAGAAACGATCCTTATGAGTATACCCTACGAGAGTTCGGGGTACAGTTGAGATACAGCCAGGTTTGGTTCGCTCACGAAACCAACCGGGCCCCTGGGACGAAAAGGCTAATAACTCACAGATCGGGCGTCCAATTGACGCGTCGTCTGTTGTGTTGAGACCCCTATGACGAGGCGGTCCTTTGAGATACTTCTTCGTGGGACTTTGAGATACTTGGAGTATCGACCTGTAGCTCGTGGAGCGGACCCTCCCAGTGATGAGCGTGCGGAGTACGGAGACCGTGTAACTGGCTGAGACCCGACGACTGCTTGATCGACTCGACTTGGAGTGAGTCGACTAGCCCAGTGGACGGAGCACTACTTTCTAAGGTGCAGACCCATGGCGGACGGAGCACTACCTGTGTGACAGTGCAGACCCGCGGTACTCGTCCGGAGAGTACCTCAGCAGGCTACTAGGGGGTGTGCACTACTATGTTTGGGTGACATACCTCAGCGGGAAGCACTACTGTATCTGGGTGGATGACCCGCGGTACTCGACAGGAGGAGTACTTCAGCAATCTTAGGTTAGTGAGCAGTACCTCGGAGTCGTGACAGGACCACTGTACACTCCAGAGACAGAGCTCTTCAGCAGTTACGGTTTCGATAATGAAAATCCTGGTTTGAGCTGAGACTTTTGACCTTTGTGTTTACCTCATGATTGAGATGGGTCACTTGATAACTAAGGTATATGTATGGGCATATACCTGGGTAGTAGTTATCCATTGATTTCACAATCCTTGTGTTTCCTCATGATTGAGATGGGTTACTTGATAACTTAGGTATATGTATGGGCATATACCTAAGTAGAGGTTATCTGTTGAGATCTTCTATGTGGTTATCCTTGTTGGTTTTAGTGAGACCTTGAGGGTCTCGGGGTCCCTACGGAGTATCGTTATACTCACCCCTGCACGGGCTATGCCCGCACCTCGTTGTGTTGGTTGCAGACGACGGGCAGTGCTGACAGAGGCCGAGTGTTCGAGGACTCGACGGTACCTGGAGGTGGACTATACGGTGAGACGGTACCCAGAGGTGGACGTGACGACAAGGCAGTACCCGGAGGTGGAACACTGGGCGGGACATACTCAGAGAGAATGGCGGGACCCGAGGAGCAGAGGAGCTATCTGTACCCACCCTTCAGGTGGAATTTCCAGTGGACAGCTCGGCCTAGCAGCTTTACTTTTCAGTTGCTGTTTTCCCTTTCGAGTTGTACTTTACAGTTGGGCTTGTATTTCCGGACCCTTTATACTTTCCGCACTTACTGTTGTACTCAGTTTTTACTTAGTATTTACTTCTTCCGCTTTTACTCTGTGTGATTGTTTACTTTACAAAGGCAATGCCTTCCCTTTTTACCGGGATTTACGCCTTGGTGCTAGTCGCCAGCCCTTGGCCTATGGAAGGCAGGCTTGGGGTAGTCACGGCACGGGCCCCGAGGACGGGTCGTGACATTTATTATATTTTGTTTACATTTTGCAGAACCCAACTAATTCACATCCATGTTCTTCTCAAATAGAGTTCTGTTGAGTTGTTTAAAAGAGAGTTACTAGAGTGACAAGGTTGGAAGTACAAGAAGCCCCAAGTTTGGTGACTTATAGGAAGATAGAGACGATTCAGTGTTTGTTGTGGGTGACAGACATAGTATAATGGATGATTTACAAAATGGAGGAAGAGATCAGAATATAAATCCTTTATTCTATTGTACAGATTCAACTTCCTGGAGACCGAGAGAGATAGAGACTCGAAGACAGACCCATACCAACAGGAAGCAGAGTAACACTTTGTCATTTTCTCTCGAGGTATATTTCATCTCCTTTTCATTTTTCTTTCATATTTTTTATACTGTAACAATTTCATTTAAATGAGTATGATTTTTGGGTAGAAATCTTTGTTCGGGGATTTTGAATTCTATGGGTTAATTCTTTAATTTCTTCACAACATCATTACAACGAATTCAAAATTGATCGGTGAGAACAATTTTGAATTTACTAAAACTGTTTCACATTGTAGTACCCCCGATTTCTGGTATGTAACCCTTACTTGATGTTTTTAATGGTTATAAAATTAAGGGTGATGAATGAGAGATTCTGGAGAACTTGGAATGTTATTTTGAGGCAAAGGGGAAGTCGCACGGGTGGTGCACGATATGTCTAACCGTGTAGCCAAACCATGTGTAGTTGACACTTTTGAGGTAGAGTATTTTGCGTGGTTGGAGCACGGTTCAGAAGACCGTGTGAGGAGGCCGTGTGAGGTTCTGCCGAGGCAGTGGCTAATGCACGGTTAGCACACGGTTTCTTAAACCATACGAACTAACCTTGCGGGCACTTAAATGAGATCCTAAAAAAGGGGATCTCACACATTTTGACTCTAAATGGATCATTTTTTCTCATAAGCAGCCATAAATCGAGATCACTCTCCCTTTATGGTAGGAGGACCTCTCCCAAGGGATTTTAATTCAACCCTAAGGCTTTCCATGGCGAATTAAAGCTGGATTCATGAGGTATGTGATCGTTCGGCATCATTCATGATCGGTTTATTAGATCCTCTTCTCTTTTTCTCTTGGATTCTTATATCTACACCCATTATGGGTATATATAAGTGCGTGGATTACAAATCTGATGATATTTGGTCTTGGTCTTTCTAGGAAAAGAGTTCTAAGATGGGTTCTTGAAGAATCAACCCAGTTTTCTTGTGCGTTCTTCGTTCGTTGTGGTTTTCGTCAAAACCTTTGAGGTAGGTGGCTTCATTCTTGACTCCACTAAGAAGAAATTAATTTCATACTTGAAAATTGAATGTGTGGTTTTTAATTTATTGTGATTTGGTTTTTGAAAACTTGTTGGAAACTTTCTTGAGTGATGGTTGTGAAATCTGGAAAATTGGGGATTTAGAATGTGTGATTTGGTTCATAATTTTAAAATAGAGATTTTAAAATGGGGGTTTTTGGGAATTGTGACACATAGTCTGGATTAGATGTTTTCAATAAATGGGAATGTTTTATTGAAGAGAAATGACTATTTTGAAATTGGTTTATTCTTTGGTTTTCAATAAAGGTACAGATTTATTGAAATGGTTTGAATTGGATGAACACACTTGGTTTTTGAGATGATGGTTGTGTGGGTTCACTGGCGTGTGGGACATAAAAGGGTTAGGGGTCTCCCCCATCATTAATGGTATGGATAAGGGTTAGGGATCTCCCCCGTCAAAGGGTGCATGTGGGACGGATAAGGTTTAGGGGTCTCCCCCATCATTAACGGGATGGATAAGGGTTAGGGATCTCCCCCATCAATTGGTTCACTAAGGGCGACTTAGTGAAAGGATGACTCACCACTCGCGAGTATAGGGAGATCCAGGTTACATACAGGGTTGGTTGTGTGGATGTATGGAATGAATTGGGAATTTCAAAGTAATATTTATAAATGGTTTTAAAGCTTGTTTAGTTATTTTTTTTTGAAAAAATAACTTGTTGGAAAAATTGGTTTCAATTGAACTTGTTTGATTTTGGTTATAAATGGTTTTGGAAATATGTTTATATTTGGTTATAAACTGTTTTTTTAAATTGTTTTATATAAAATGTTTTATATAAATGTGACTAAATTTTCTATCCTAGTGGCATGAGTAGGGAAGTCATTGGGGAAAACCTACTTTGTTTTATACTCACCCATCCTTTGGCACTTTGGTGCTTTTGTAGATTTCGTATTCTAGGATACAGGTAAAGGTAAAACATATCATTTCTAGTGGTTCATGGTGATTCTTGGGATATGTGGTGTTTCGTGGAACATAGAGATTGGTGTGGAGCCGCGAAGTGTGTCTTGGCTTATTTTGGGTCTTTTGTTTAGTCTTCTGCATAGTACTCTGATATTGTGTTGGTTGTATCGGTTTGTGGGTTGTATTGAGGAATAGTGTTGTTCCCTTTTGGTAATGTATGAGATGATTGTTTTTTTGACATGAATCATGTAGTTTTTTTATAGTGGATCATTTGGTTGGTTGGTTTTGTCTCAAGGAAAAATAATACCCAATTATTTATCGAAGCCCTCAGCATTTATTACCACCCTTTGGCACCTTAGGAATGTCGCTTAAGGCCCTGTAATGACTTGTTGTACTCTCAAGCCAATGAGAATTGGCAGGTCATTACACGAATCCCTTAAGTATTAACTCAAAATTTAAGATCAATCAACAAGATTAATCTATAACACTTTTCTTGGAGATTTAATTTTAAAAGATTGGTTTATTACGGTTGGTGTTATTTTGATGAATTATTTTCCATTACTATTACAGTTTAATGATTTTTGGGGTGGTGAACTCCAATATTTCATCTTTATGTGTATTGATCTTCTAGAGAGGGAGATTGATCCAAAACATTTTGGGGTTTATGAAATAAATAAAATTTATGAAAAGAAAATATAAATTGCAACCAGTAGTGTTAGAATTCTCGAGAATATTCTTTAATTGGTTTTCCTTAGTCATTATTCCTTTTTTTCATACACTATTTTCCCTATATGTTCACTATAGCTCCAATTACAACCTAATTCCTTAGAAAAATAAATGTCTTATTATTAATGTTTTACATAAAATTATAAAAAAGGTAAAAAGTAAAAAAAACTATCATAACCCACTGTTTATATTTAATTTGTTTTGAAATCTTGGTCACCAAAATTCCCTTGGGTTTGAACCTAGAAAAATATTTATTGAAGTTATAGTATGAGTTTTTAAATAATTAAAATTTGGAACGTTTATATGATAAGCGTGTCACACTATTTCCAAGAAGGAGAGAAATTAGTTTTAAAGTATCTTAAATGATGTAATGGTTCTATAGGGGTATTCATAGAATATCAAGAATATCGTGTCAATGACTGATGTAAATATAAATGTTCTGAAATCACATAACTGACATGTTTTGTTGCAAGATCAATTCATGTAGAATTAGAAAGAATTTTTTCCAAAAATATTTTTCATGCATTAACCATGATTTGTTTCTTTTTCAAAGATATATCTAGTAAAGTTAAAGACCTAGCTAAATTTTCATATTTAGAAAATGAAATGGTCACCTTATTATGTGAATTAGAAATGTTCTTCCCACAATCATTCTTGGATATGATGGTTCACTTGATGATTCACTTGGTGAGATAGATTCAACTACGTGGTCCTATAAATTCTAGATAGATGTACCCCATTAAATTGTATGTTAATATTTTGAAAGGTTATGTCAAAAATATAAGTCATCCAGAGGGTTTTATTGTAGAGAAATATATATTTAAAGAAGCTTTTAAATTCTTTACTCACTACTTTAACAATGTATAAATCATTGCTCTATTATAATCTCATCACACTTGGTGGATTTTAGGTGAAAGTATTTATGGAATAGATATTGTCACAATCAATATTATAGATCAGGAGTAGGACCACCTTTACATTTTCAATAATAGTTTAGAGGTCTCACCATATGTTGAAACCCACAATGAAATTCATAGACATTTGAATCTGTCAAGGTATTAAATCTGGATATAAAATACAAATAATCCATAGTTTATTGGATTGTTTTGAGACCCTATATTTAAAAAGTTAGATGAAAATTGGGATTCAATTTCAAAAAAAAAAATTAATGGATAGCTAGAGGACCAAGTACGTATGTATTATCTTATAATTGTTATGTAATTAATTTCTATACATTATACACAAATGAAAATGATGAATGTAGTACCATTCAAAATCAAGGAGTTACACTTGTGGCCGAAGTCATTCATATATCTGGTACCAAGAATAGAAATCCAATTTATGTGAATATTTCATAATTTTCCATTATCAAATAAATATGGGAGTTGTATTATACAACATTTAAAGTGTTTCTTTTTTAATGCAAGTGGGTTGATAAAAAGAGATTCGTTATAATAGATTAATGGGGAATCATGAATGTATATTTTATTGAGGAGCAGTAAAAATATGAACCATTAATAATGGCATTATAGGAAGTAAAATTATTTTACATTCTAGATATCAGAAACCAAAATTGTTAAATTGGTCTCTTATTGAACAAAACCACTAAAGGTCCTAATAAAATTTCAACTGATAATAATCCTTTTATTATGGAGTCACAATCATTTTATAGTGTTCTTGATGTTGATGGGGTCTTGTATGTCATATGATATCAAAATGAAAGGATTTGGATACTCAATAGAGAGGTCAAATCCATTCAACCTTTTAAAAAAGAGAGTTCAATAATCAGGTTTTTGTAATATGAATTTACTTACCTCATGTTATTATTTTTTCACTACTTCAATTACATAATTAGAATTAAATTTTGAGCCACTTATACAGATAATGACTTCTACACATGTTGATGCTCCCAATCTCGATGAACCAAATGTTTCTCAATATTCCACTACTCCCAGTGCATAGGAACTATAACCTTCAGCACATGCCAATGATAGTAATCCATAGGAACAACACATTGATAATGTTGAACCTGGGTAAATGTATATGAAGAATAAATAAATCCTGAAAAAATAAGATCATCGTATCGTAATGGTGCAGAAAAAAATATTAATATGAAAAGAAAATTTATCAAATTTGTTAGGTGCACTTGATTAAATACCCAGAGAGGAGGTGAAATAGGGTATAAAAAATTAAAACTATTATTCCTTTAGACCTTGTTTTATCATTAAACAAAAAATTCTTATCTATTTCTCTCATAGAAATATATGAATAGAAATTAAATAATACACATTTCACAAAAAAACTTTAATTGGTTCACCCTCACAAGGATACATCAAAGAATCATAAAATGATGATGTACCACCTTACCAAATAAACTAATAGTGAAATGTTGTTTTCAAGGTTCGGGATAGACCAATTTTATTCCCAGGATCACTATCTTTACATGGTTTAGGGTCAGCTCACTACTTTCCCAAGGGTCACTCCCTATATCTCTTTCTATGGCTCACTACCAATGGAAAGGATCATCATCTTCCTCTTCCTTTTCTCACTGCTCTTGGAAGGGATTAACTCACAATTTAATGACCTATAGTTCAATTCATTATCACTAATAAATTCATCCTCCACTATATGTAGATGCTCTGTTGAAGTCCTAGTTTCATCTACTGATGAATACTGCTTAACCGTAGATGTACTTGGAAACTTCAATCTTTTGTGTATCATAGGGTTGACTTGCACATAACTCTAATGCATGGTGCACATGTTTCAGATTTTTTATGGAAACCCAACTTGTGTGCTACTCTAAACTCATTCAACACACCCTTTTTATGCCCAAATCACTATTGGTGCACAACTCCCTTCTGGCAGGCAACTTATACACAACTCTCTATTTGTGAGCCTCTTTCTACCACTTGCATGACCAGAGCTGTGATTTTCTCTAAGTTTTTAACTTCATATTGATTGAGGGGGTATCCTCCTATTTATAGAAATTTTTGTGACCTTTCCTGCATGGCGTGGAACATCTCCCAGAATGCGTAAGTCTCATGTTCGTGCAACCTCACCTTTAATGAAAATCTTTAACGTGTGCGCTCTCCCTTCTATTGAATTTTTTTGTTGTATAGATCTTGAAAAATGAATGGAGTGAAACTTTCAAAACCTCCTCTTCACAACGAAATGGTGCCACCCTATATATGATCTTTTTGTACCACCTCCAGAGTATCAATTACTTTTCCATGGTGATTTTTCATAATATTTTTTCAAAAATGTATATGGAACTCCACAACTAACCATGGAAACCTACTTTTACAAAAAACACAATCATCCTTAAAATGCATCAATGTTTCCTTGAGGAATTTTTCCCAACAAAATTCATGGTAATATGAAATGTGTGCGGGAAACCTATTAACACCAACAAGGCCATGTTAAATGGTTTAATTAGGCTCATCACTCCTCATCATGTGCTGATTGATGTACATTTGTGTCACTGTGATTTTTCCATTCATGAGACACTAATTTGGGATAACATTATGGTAATATTATGATTTCCTCTCTTTATTTTAATAATAAATAAAATATTGAAGCATTGAATTATTCTTTAATATCCCTTATTGAGTTCATTTATAGTATAATAATCCCAAAATAAGTTTTAATTAATTATTATAGGAATGACTCATGGAGGCTTTCTCACAATTCTAATTAAATTTCATCTCAAAGATATTGAATGGAAAATAAACATGCATCCACTACATATGTATGCACACCTGATAAGCTAAGAAGCATGAGATGTGTTTACTAGCCATCGTGAGGAGATATCATTTATGTAATTTTTTTTGGTAATACATTGTTTTAAAATACAGGTATTAATCACATTTATTAAGAATTTTTAATTTATGAAATAACAACTTATTACCAAAAATAAGAAACGGGCCTCAAAACCAATGTACCCCTACCATAAAACAAGGATGAAGTACCTTTCACTTGAAAAACATTGTTGCATATTTTAAATATACCATTATACTTTTATGTGAAATTAAGAAAAAAATTAATTATGTTACTCTATTTATATGAAGATTGATGAAACCAAATCTAAATCCCCTTCCATCCCATGTCATGTGCTATGGAAGGAGGCACTTGTAAATAATGATGGGATACTAACAGATGAAAATACAAAAAAAATTTGGGAATCATGTATAAGTATGACATAGTAAAAAAATCTTGAAATAGCTATTACATAATAATTATTACTTATTTTACCATATTTGTAATATGACTTAGACACTGGAATCATACAAGGATGTATCAAATGAAGACCTACTATAAGTGGCCTTGAAGTGACCAAAATGGTATGGGTGCATTAGAGGTGTTGGTTTTGGGGTGACACCCATAACATATTTTGATGAAAGAAAATAATAATGGATAAATATAAACAAATAGAAGAGATACTGGAATTATTAGCTTCCCATGAATAGAAATTTCACTAGAAGTCTGAGTTGGTATAAAATTTAGTGGGGGTAATCAAATAAAAGAAAAAACTTAAGAACAACCACTGTGTGAATATCCCCACCCCACTATCTTTGAGGTGAGGCATTCCACTCAGAGAGATGTCTTAGATGCGATAATCAATATTCTCTTAATTGTTTCTATGAAATATGAATCAGAATACACTGATACCTTTTCTATACTTATATTATATAGAGTGAAATTGATAGTTTTTTATATCTATTAACACCCACCCATCAACTTGTTGTGAGGGATATCGTGTTAAATATCCAAGAATAAGCTATACACAATTGAAAACTTCCAACAGGTCATGTGAGAGTAGTAATTAGCATAGCTCATGAACCGAGCACTGAGATACATCTTCAACTTGATCATGTAGATATTTATATAGTTGAGCAAGCTATTAGAACATTTGTATAATAGCCATAAAATATTGTAAAAAATTTCCAAAAGGAGGTATTAATTTACTATTTATTTTTCATGCTAAACCTTTAATAATTAATGAAAAACGGGATTGAAATGATGGATCTTATTATAGATGGTTGAAGGTAAAGGGGTTAAATGAAAGGTTGAATCAACACGATCTAAAGGATAAACATACCAATCAAAAATATTTTCAAAATTAACATTTAACCCCACCCATTGAATATCTGCATTTACAAACATTAAAGCTTCATATGAGGAAAAGGATACGAAGAGGAAGTAATCACATATTATATTTTGAAGAACAAATTTATATAAAGGATATTTGAGGATTAATTTCTATTGATAATGTAAATCAAATCATCAAGTATGAATGGCTAACACTCTCAGTTTTAATCTATCTCCAATAAGCCAGAAAATACAGAATATGTTCTTTTATAATGAAAGATGAAACCCCACGCTCCATAAAATGTGAAGTTTTTTATCGATCATGAGGTTTCTATTCAATAATAAAGGAACATGTTCTATCTTTTATGTCATTTTTTCTGATACTTGAAAGAAAAACACATATCACATACTCAATCAGTTGCACCTCAATCTAATACACAGTGTTATTAGTATGATTCATGCTGTATATTTTTGGTTTATAATATAAATTTTAGTTAAAAACACATATTGCATACTCAAAACCAAAAAAACACATTAATATTGTTTTGATAATTTAAGAAATCAATCCATTATTCTTTTTTGATGTGTAGTAATTAGCCACAACTTAATCTGATATATGGTGTGGCTGATGTGACTCCATGTATTACTTTAAATTTTAATTGACATTAATTTTAGTAAAAGAAAGATGTGATGTACTAAAAAATAATAAAACACATTCAAATTGTTTAGATAATTTAGGAAAAAAATCCATAAGTCATTTTTGATGTGTAGGAATCAACCTCACCTCAATTTGACATAGAGTATGACCTATATGACTCTATGTATGTCTTCTTATTTAAAATTGAAATTAATTTTATTAAAAAGAAAAAGTTACATGATGAAAACCAGTAAAACAAATTTTTTATGCTTTAGGAAAATAATATATAAGTAATTTTTTATGTGTAAGAATAAACTACACCACCATATGACACACAGTTTGATCGGTATGAATCAATGGGTCCATTATCAATTTAAAATTGACATTTTAGTTCAAAATGTGTGTCAATCATCGAATAAAAAGAAAATGTTCTCTTATTTTCATGAAAATTTATTTCAATGATCCATAACTCATTTTTGATGTGTATTAATCTGTCTCACATTAAACCATTATATGATGTTACTGGTATGACTTAAGGTGCCTGTTTCTAGTTTGAAATGACATTTTAGTAAAATACACATGTGACATACTAAAAACCAAGTAAAAACATTTTTATTGTTTTGATACTTTAGGAAAACAATCCATAAGTTATTATGACATGTAGTAATCAATATCACCTAAATATAATGCTCGGTGTGACCGATATGACTCCAATTGTGTTTTTATTTAAAATTGACATTAATTTTAGTAAAAACAAAATATGACACAATAAAATATAGAAAAATGAATTCTGTTAGTTTTGATACTTTATGAAAATTATTCATAAGTCATTTTCAATGTTTATGAATCAATCTAACCTTAACATAACACATGGTGTTATCGGTATAATTCCAAGTGTATCTTTTTATTTAAAATTGACATTAATTTTAATAAAAAAAACAAGTAAAATATTGATAGTTGATAAAACACCTTCAAATTGTTTTGATACTTTAGTAAAATTATATAAAATTAATTTTGATATGTAGGAATAAAACACACCATAATACAAAGCACAATGCGACCACTATAACTCCAAGTGTATCTTGTTATTTAAAATTCAAATTAATTTTTTGTAAAAAGTACAAGTGACATACTGAAAAATGAGAAAAAGAATTAGTATTGTTTTGATATTTTATGAAGATGATTTATAAGTCATTTTTGATATGTAGGAATCAACCAATCGCCAATCAGAGGTCTGTTGTGACAGATATAATTCAAAGTTTCCATTATTGGTTTAAAATTTACATTATAGTTCAAAACATGTGTCAATCATTTAAAACCAAGAAAAAACACTTTGAATATCTTGATAATTTATTAAAAAATTCATAATTAGTTTTTGATGTGTAAAAAGTAGTCTCAAGTCAAACCAACACACAATGTGACGGGTATGAATCAAATCATGTGTTTCCAGTTTGAAATGATATTTTAGTAAAAAAACTAGTGGCATACTCAAAACCAAGTAAAATCATTTATATTATCTTAATACTTTAGTAAAATGCTCTCTAAGTCATTTTTGATATGTAGGAATCATCCCCACCCCAATCTGATGCATGATATGACCGATATAAATCCAAGTGTGTCTTTTTATTTAAAATTAACTAATTTTTGTAAAAATAAAAAGTGACATACTAAAAACCAATAAAACACATTAATATTGTATTGATACATTATTAAAATGATCAATAAGAAATTATTTATGTGTAGGAATCCACCAAACTTCAATGAGACGTACGATGTGACCAGTATGACTTAAAGTGTTCGTTATTGGTTTAAAACTAACAATTTAGTTCAAAAACATGTGTCACTCATAGAAAAAATAAAAAAAACAGACTCTGATAGTCTTCATAATTTATAAAAAAATTTCATAAATCATTTTTGATGTGTTTGAGGAATTCTTACATCAAACTGACACATGATGTGACCATTATGACAAAAAGTTCTTGTTTCGGGTTTGAAATTAATTTTTAAAAAAAAAAACAGGTGACATACTCAAAACTAAGCAAACACATTCTTATTATTTTGAAATTTTAGGAAAATAATTCATAAGTCATTTTCAATGTTTATGAATCAGATGCACCTCAATCAGATTCATGGTGTGACTGGTATGAATCTAAGTGTGTATTTTTATTTAAAATTGAAATTATTTTTAGTAAAAAAAATAAGTGACATACTCAAAACTCAGAAAACAAATTTTCATTGTTTTTATAATTTACAAAAATGATCCATAAGTAATTCATGTTTTTTTGGAATCAACCTACCTCAATATAATTCAGAGTATGACCGGTATAACTGTAAGTGTGTCTTTTTATTTAAAATTTATATTAATTGTAGTAAAAAGAACAAGTGACATTCTGAAAATTGATAAAAACACATTCATATTCTTTCATAATATAAAAAATGATCCATATTTAATTTTTTATGTTTAGGAATCAAATTATTTTTAATATGATGGATTTTGTGAGAGATATGACACCAAGTGTGTCTTTTTATATAAAATTGACATTAATTTTAGTAAAAAGAACATGTAACATACTAAAAAATGAGAAAACACATTCACATTGTTTTGATACTTTAGGAAAATGATCCATAAGTCATTTGTGATGTGTTGGAATCAACCTCACCACAATCTATTTCATGATGTGATCTGATGCACAGTGTGACCGGTATGACTCAAAGTGTCCATTATTAGTTTTAAATTGACATTTTAGATCAAAATGTGTGTCACTCATTGAAAAATAGGCAAACATGCTATGATTTTCTAGATAATTTAGAAAAATTATTCCTATGTGATTTTTGATATGTAGGAAGTAGTATCACGTCAAACTAACACACTATGTGACCAGTATGACTCAAAGTTCAGGTTTCCAGTTTTAAATGACATTTTTGTAAAAAACACAAGTGAAGTACTCATAAACTATATAACTCAATTGGATTGTTTTGATACTTTAGGAAAATGAGCCATAATTCATTTTTGATATGTAGGAATTAGATGATCCTCAATCTGATTCACAGTGGGACCGATATGATTCGAAGTGTGTCTTTTTTTTTTAATGATGATAATTTTAGTAAAAATAACAAGAGACATACATAAAACTGAGAAAAAAATTCATATTGACTTGAAACTTTATGAAAATGATCCATATGTCATATTTGATGTGTACAAATCAACATAACCTCATGATGATGTATGGTGTGATCAGTATGACTCTAAGTGTTTCCTTTTATTTAAAATTGACATTTTATTAATGTAATCTATCATTTTTATGTTTATTTTATTTCTATATGGTATTAATAATGTAATATTTGTTTCTTATATAGGTGGATTCTTTTTATTGGGATGGGTGGTTTGTTCAGCAACTGATACCATGACCGGGCTTTTTGGATATGGGGTTATCGGTGCCAAAGATGATTAAACATTAATGTTTTGAAATTTTTATGGATAGTAATTGTAAATGTAATTATACAAAACATTTTTTAAAATTTATATAGAAATGTCTTTTTTTTATTTGTGGTGTAAGATTCATTTCAATTAAATTATGTATTTTCATATAGGTGTATTTGAATATAGGTTATAGGTGTATTTTAATATAGGTTATATGTGTATTTTTTAGTTTATTGTTAATCAAACAATGAACTGTAGTAGGTTATCCATTATCATTACTATTTCTAGTTCTGATAAATTCCCCCTTTATTGGTTCTATTGAAAGCACTGATAAAGGGGACCCACTTTAATGGTGCTGACGACAACAATGCTTTTTTATAATTTTTAAATCCTTTTTTTATGTTGTTAAAGGGATGATATATATTAGTTCTATCCTAATAAAGCCTCTTGGTATTTGGAAACTTGAGAAAGTGGTTCTCCAAAGACGCGATTAAGTGTCCTAGGACTTGGTTATCTTAGAACGAATAAATTAATTTTGGTTCCTCAAACTATTTTCTTCTAGGATCTCAATTCTCATTTTGATAAGGTAGATGTTGTTGATGATTCTCAAGAAAGGATTCCGCATGATATGGTGTGAGATTTTCATTTGAAGCTACTGTAGGGGATAAAATAAGTGTGACAATATCAACCTCTTATTTCCCTATTCTTTTCACTTGAGCTGATGGAATTTCTTAGGAAATTGGCTTCATTCACTAGAGAGAATCTTCCAACCTTTCAACAATTGTGGTAAAATCCTAAAACCCTCCTATATTTTTCATAAGGATGAGTGGATTAAAAAATTCATCATGAATATTATATATACATATGGATATCAAATCTTATTGGGAAAGTTGTACGTTTAGGGAGTAAGTCAACCCCTTCCACCGAGTAATGAAATCGAATACCCTCTTATCATTCTACTATTTTCATTTTTATATGTTAAGGAATATCATTTTATATAGAGATGAGTTTAATTTAAATATAAACTATCAATAAAGATAGTTCCATCCCATGATTGACCAAGACGGTAAACTGGTATACCACACGAAGGCTATCCCTTATAGTGTTTTCAAAAATCACCTGAGTTTCATAGCTTCTTATTATGCAGGTGACCCCATAATGGGATAACATTGAGACACAAAATGTATCAAATAATTCTATAGATCCCCCAAATCCATTAAAAATTAAAAACTTTGGGTTCCCAAAATTTGGTAGTGGAGAGGTCAGATCTACCCATTCAAGGTAAGGCTTCATTTCCAGCTATACTGATGCATTGTTTTCTTCCATATATTTTAGTTAAGCTATTAGTGTCTCAATGGTATTGATAATCCATTGAGGGATATTTGGTTGAAGAGAATCTTGATAAGGGGAAACAATAGGTGATTGTATCAGTGGTTGGTCTATTTGAATCCATCGTGGGTAGCCAACAGGTATTGGTCTATGATGACGTGTTTGAGATAGCCTTGGTTGTGTGCTAAATAGTGTGAAAACCTAATATTATGATACCATGGTGTCTAATTATATTGGTTATTGGTACCCGAGAATGGGATGATTTTCTGTCTCCATTTTATTTTTTGAGAAAAACCCATTTTTAGGTGCATCAATTGAGAGAGTGAGTTGAGGATCTTCTTATAGAACATATACAATAAGGATGTTACCTCATAGTAGGTCTGCATTGAGTTTTATCAACTCCTTCATTTATTCTTCCTAATGATAAAATCATTCCTCATTTTTGATGAGTTCAAACTATTTGGGAGGTAGGTTGTGTGTATACTTACCTTTACCTTTTCCTTGGAAGATGCCCACTGAGGAGGAAGTAGTGGCATAGTTAAGGGAATCCCCAATTTCATAGCAATACTCTGGTTTTGAGTATTCATGCCTATTTTACTCAATTTGGTGTAGACTATATTAAAAATAAAAACATCCTCCTCCTATTCTTATTTATCATCCTCATTATCTATAGCATCTTTAGGGGTGGTGTTAATAATTTCCACCAATCCATTATGCATTGCGAGAATTTCAGCAGTTTCTTTGAGAGACTATTTTTGTCTGCTCCCACTAGTAGGCCTATTAACCTCCTCCACTGGTCCTCCTAGGATCATTTGATGAATGGTTATCCAAAGGGAATTCCCAGAAAATTTCATCATGCACCTTCCAAGTGAGGACACCGGGTCCTGGGATAGGACATGTTGGGAAGATCTAATTTACAGTGTTCCCCCTAATATGTAGAAGATTTAGTTTCATTGAGAAATGGGAGGTTGGGGTAAAAAATTCCACTTCCCTATCCTATGAGTTATTCCTCTTCCCTTTCCACAACCTTTCGAGCCTATTTTTCCAACCTCAAAGGTTGTGTTAAATATTTCTAGGGTTTATCCAAGATTTTTAGGGATACTACTCTCATGGACGATTTCTTGATTTTATTGAGCCTTATTCAAATATAGTTTGAGGGAATTATATGATTTACACTTGCACCACCTTCTTCCAAATATATTGGTGATGCTGGATGATTGGCCTCCCTTAAGAGGGTGGCTTTCTCAATATTTTTCAATTCTTTTCTTAAGAGTTTTTCAATGGATATATCTCTTCTATATCATTGTTTTTAAGAGTTGTATAGGGATGATCTTTGATAATCCTACCATACATTGTGAATGGATCATGTTTCTTGAGGCTGACCTAAGGTTATGACCTTTCATGATTTTAACTATGGTGGGATTTTTTTAGTATGAGCAAGGTGAAATACAACACCCCATGTTCCCCCATCTTGTAATGTGAACACCAGATGAGGCTTCAATGATCAGCTCACACAAATACTTTAACGCACCAGGACATGTGCATTGAAGGGATCCTCATTGTTTTCCTAATTTCTAGTTTCATACGGTTAGGGTATCCACCAAGTCGATTTGATGATGTATCCCTTTAATTACCTTTTGTGTGTTAGGTAATCATTTTAATATAATACATTTTTCTTTAAGTGACAAAGAGTGGTTCATATATTGAAGTGAAAGTTGTACACACAATATTCTGAAAAAACCTCCAGAATGTTGTGTTGGGGTGTGGCTAAAGTCTATAACATGACTGTTATTTTTTATTTGACCAACTATCACCTCATTCTCAACATGTTTACTTCATCAATCATAGGAGGATCTTTAACTCGATACGACCAAAGTGGACTTTTCCCTACTACTTTATTGTATACAGCAGGATCGGTGGAGATTTCCTCTATCATATTGGATGTAGGTGATCCAAGGGTGGTTCATATAATGATGATTTACATGGGTTTTCTTCTAGTTGAGAAAGGATTTCACTTTTCAATTATGAGTTATCAGGAATGACTGGCCTCATTTTCCCAATTTCCTCACAGTAGGAGGGCTTTATCATAATTAAATCCAATTGGGGAGGACCACCTTGATGAAGTGATGTGCTATCATGGGGAGGAATACCATCAGAGATTTACGTCAGACTACAAAGAGAATTACTATAGCCTATACCCTAGAGAGGAACTTTTTGTTAGATGATGGAAATGGGGGGACCTTTTTTATTTGATCTTATGGCCATACAGAGGGTTGTAATGGTTCTCAATGGGATATAGCCTCTCACGATTGATCAGATTTTGGACTTGAAGAAATCCTTCATGGTACGATGTTTTGGGAGGACATCTAAAACTATTGCTACTATTTCAATAATTTGGTAATGGAAGAGTAGGATCTCAATCCTCCATAGATAAACATCATAGGACTTTAATAACTCCAACATTAGGTAGAGCGCCATTTTAGACCATCTCTTCAATTCCCAATCACCTTTAGTGATGCTTATTTTTTCATGCCTTTTTATAGGTGACTAGGGATTTTCTCTAGGGATAACTACTTTTATACATGGAAACTTTTTTTATTAGATCTAGTCTCCATTCTAAAAATTTTTAACAAGATTTTAGATCTTTTTCTAGGGTTTGTTTCTGACTTGGAATAGCTGCTAGAGTTGGCCGATGACCCCTATATGGAACGAGGGTATATAATCTATATGGTTTTTTATATATCATGGGGATATTTTTCCCATGACCCTCATGGATGGTAGAAGATATGTTTTTTCCTCAAAAATGACCCTCTCTTTGTATTGGTGAGTCACCCTAGTTGTGGAGATTAATTTGTGTGCCCACATTTCTACCACTACCATTTCTATTATTATATCCTAACTAGTTTGTAGGATGTAATAAAAAATTTGGTTCTACCCTTTCCCCATTTTTAGGATGTGTTGGTTAACTTCAGTGAATGAAACATGGACATATTCCCAGATTGTGGCTACGATAGGGGTGTGTACCTTCTCATGTCCTCCATTATCTATCGGTATATACTGATAGTACATAGGTGTGGGAGAAAAGATATGGCACTACCTCTATTTGTCATCTGGATTTTATAGTCAATTTCTTGAAATGTTTTCAAACTGTGTGAATATTCTTGATATATATAGGAAGGTGTGTGTGCCAACTCATGGTTTTCATCATATTAGATTGAAAAGATTTATGGATGCAGGTAAGTGTTTTAAATGCTTGCGATTTTTTGTTGTATTTGACTAGTGGGCTTCTCTGGATGCAACCAAACGTTGCCGGTAGTCCTGATTGGTGTGGGTGGGTCATTATGTCTTCTCATTGGTTTACACTGAATTTGACTGGTGTATTTCTTTGGAGGGAATGGAGGGATGTCCATGTTCCCCATTGTTTGGTTACTTCCCTCAGTGGACCATCTTTCATTCCAATGTATTAGTGACCTCGACTAGACTCCCAAGGGAAACACCCACATCCTGATGAGGGTTTTTTATTGTGTTACATTAGTACTGGATTATACTTGTATGATCCATTTTCTAGGACCCCTGTGATGTCTAGATGAGTCCATCTTGCCCTCTTGATCTTCCTCTCTAAGGTACAGTAGGATCCTCTTGCTGCATCCTAAGGATAGGCTCCAAAAACAATTTGATATGGAAACTGGTGTCATTTGCTTCTTGTCCACCATCCATCATAGAGTGGAAAGTTAGTGAGGCATCTTGAACCAGAAGGATTTTTGAGCTACCTCTAGGGTTAGGACAATACCATTTAGGTGGTACTCCCAAAGCAATGTGTTTGAAACCCATCACTGGAGGCACTGGTTTGATGATGGTTCCCTATGTTTAGTTGAGGACCTGGATTTTGTAGTCGCTAATTCATATGTTTTCTGGAACCGGTACAATGGTGTTTGGATCGAAGAGAGATCTGGTTAATAAATCCAAAAATATACGTGACAAACACCAACATGAAAACCCCATAAAAGATGTATCTCAATAAATTATAATATGTATAATTTATTTATTTTTGATCCATACTTGGTCCTATTTAATTTTGGGAGTGAAAGGGGCCTGGAATGTGAGGGACATATTCATCTTGGTTAAGGATTCATGTCGGCTTCACCGTTTTTTCTGATGAAAATGCATGTTGTTTTCACTCGATTGTTTATTATGGGGGTTTGAATGTAACACAATCATTCAAATCAGATTTTCCATTTTTTGTACACCTTCCAATGGGTTTTATTCCTTGATTTGAAGACATCCAATGATTCTCTTAGTTATGTTGTTTGATAAAATTTCTTTCCAAAGGTAGGTTATTATCTTGAAATGGATCCAATGATGCTTAGGGAATCACATTGGTCGATGGGATGGGAGGTAGGGATCATCACAACTTTTTTAGAAGAATTATTGCCTACTCCAGGACTCTCTTAAATATTTAATATGTATTCACGAATCCTTTATTAAATCCAAAAAATCACACGGGTCACCCTTGGATAAACAATCAATTATTAGCATGTATGATGTAATTTAGAATCATTTGTATGTATTTCAGTTTCTTCATTGACAGAGACATCTGTATGTATATGAGGTTCTCCTTTGTCGGAACACTTTCGTAGAGGGATTATAGATTCTTGGTTTTTTTATTATTATGATTCTTGTTTTAATCCACACAGTGGGGTGATCTAGATTTTATCATCATCCAAGGAGATGTGATTTTTTTTTTAATTTCGGTATCAGGCACATGAGATGGGGTTCCTATGCATCCTTGTGAAAGGAAATAGAAACCAAGTCATTAGGTTCCCCTTAATGGGACACATAATACCATTTAAGGTCATGTGAAGGGGACCAAACTGTAAAATTTAATGTAATGTGGTAGGATATCTAGGAAAAAGGTTTCTAGTCATAGTTTGGTATGAGACTTACACTGAAGTGGCCCATGGGACCTGGAAGGGATTTGGCCTCCCCTGTTAGACATGAACCTACTAGGAATGTGTCCTAGAGATAATTAGGGTTAACATGGGGTAATGGGTTTGGAACTCAAGGAGGCTTCTTACATATCTAATTTAGATGGGAATCAAAGCCCAACGTAGTTCCGATGTTGGGTATCACACTTATGGAGGAGGCACTCTTTTAGAATCATCTCAAAGGGGGTATGGACTGTTGAGATGGATCAATTTTTTTAGGACCCATGCCTATAGAGACTATCTTGAGGGTTTTATCATAGTGTACATGACCCATTGATATGGATACATTTATTTGAGGACCCATGCCTATGGACACCCTCCGAAAGAGGGTGAGAGTAAGATCCAAAAATGGATTATCTGCCAAGACATGAATCTAGTCATGTGGATGTCATGATCATCCTTAAACTCTAATCCCACACGAGTAATGGTCGACATGACAAAAAATAGGAAGTAGAAGATCTAAAAAAACAAAAAAATTCCTTCATTTTCTAGTGGATGAGATTGGGGTTATGGGTGATTTAAAGGGCCTTGGATTTCCCATCTCCTATTTTTTTTTAACCCAAGGTGTTGAAGAGAGGAGGGTGTGGCCTCCTACAAGAAAGTCTAGGGGATCAATCTAGGAGTGATTACCTTCTCCTAGTTCTAGATAAGTGATGAAGATAAGAAACTAACCCGCATAAAAGGGAAAGGAAAGTGTCCCCACCTCCCTCACCTTATGAAATTGAAAGGACCCAAATTCATTGAAAACAAGGGCATGCCAAGACACAATCCCTCATCATATGAACTTGTAATTCCCTAGCACTTCCCAAAGTATTGGAGTCCTCATTAATGAAGGGATACAAAACTTTACATACCCTGAGGACCCTACCCATCAACATGGACAAGAGAGGGTTAAATCTTACCAAAGGAATGTAAAACTGAATGTCAGACATTCTGGTGTGTCTTTCTCTATGGACGTGAAAATATTGAGGCCTCAATAACGGTTTTTATTTGGTCTCCCATATATGGTAGTCCAAGGGATAAGCGTTCCGTACTATTAGTAGTGAAGTAGAAGGGAAAAAAGTTGGATCATGTAGGTAATGGTAGAGAGAACATAAGGTGGATCACGTTGGGTAGTCCTAGGATAAATGAGGATGATTTATGTAGGGTAGGCCTATGAGAGATGAAGATTCCTTTGGGTGATGGACATCCTGGGAAACAAAACTTGGTAGATTCCTTACTCAAGAATCCAAGGGTTTCCTCATGTGTACCTCAAAGGGACTCATGTAGTTCCTTAGATTGGGAGGATATCTTCATGGTAGTACTTTTAAACATGGGGGGATTAGCTTCTATCACATGTTTCTTGTGTTTCACACATGGTAGGAACATTAGTCCCACAATTCCTCTCAATTACCTCTTATCTCATATTTTAGAGAGATACCTCAGTTGTTTTGAGGTCCCGAGTGATGTAATAGGGTTATTACAGGTTTAGGTATTCTTCTTAACTTTTAGTTTTGTAAAATGGGGATCCCCAAGCTCTTATTTATAGGTAATCTCAGTGATCAGTATTGATGTGTGTGGGTAGACCTGGGCAACTTATTTGGTTCTCCTTGGTTCCCATCACCTATTTATTTATTGAGGTATTTTAATTCAATGATTATAAAACTTATGTTAAAAAATAGGTGTAAAAAACATGTCCAACGGTCTATATATACACCTTGTGAAGGAATATATGTTCATAACATAACGTACGTTTCAAAGAATTAAAATTGAGGCAAAAATCTGTAACTTTATGTCTTGAATTTCATCGTACATGTTCAAAACACCTGTATACAAAATATAAGTTTATTATAAAACTATTATGAATATATATATATATATATTATACTAAATATTATTTTCTTATGACCTTTTATTACACTTTTATTAATAATTCCTTGTCAAAGATATGTTTCGAGTAATAACCGCTTTTTCTTTCGTATATGTTTTGATTTGTTATTTTTATCCAATTAATTTGACCATGATTTAATAATATCCAAAATAATAAACATTATATAAATATCATATATATTAATTATATATTTATTTATAGTAAACTACAAAATTTAGTGATAGAAAATGAAATACACCATTCATGGAGACGGTTGGTCATACGTACTCATGAACGATGCTTTCATTTACTTTTCATATTGAACGAAACAAACATAAATGATATATTATAATTATAGGTACATTTTTATGTCATATATATCACATGAGTTCATTAAACCCAACCTTATTACCTTCTATGTAAAGCGTGAATAAACACTACGACAGAAAAGGCATTTAGCGGCGGTTTTTTTTCGTTTCGCGGTGGCCTAAACCGCCGCTCAATCGATTGGCGGCGGTTTTGAAAAACCGCCGCGAAATCGTGCGTCGGGAAACTATTCGCAGTGGTTTTCAAAACCGTCGCCGAACGTTTCGCGGTGGTTTTTTTATTTTTTTTATATTTTTATTTATAATATTATATATTTATTTATTTATTTATTTTTCGTATTTATTTATTTATTTTTTTTATTTTATTTTTTTTATTTTAGTTATTTTTTTTATTTTATTTTTTTTATTTATTTTTCATATTTATTTATTTATTTATTTATTTTTCATATTTATTTATTTATTTTTCGTATTTATATATTTATTTATATATTTATTTATTAATTTATTTTTCGTATTTATTTATTTATTTTATTTATTTTTCATATTTATTTATTTATTTATTTATTTATTTATTTATTTTCCGTATTTATTTATTTTATTTATTTTATTTTCGTATTTATTTATTTATTTTATTTCGTATTTATTTTATTTATTTATTTATTTATTTATTTCGTATTATTTTATTTACATTATTTATCCATGCATGCACATCCCATGCACATGCACATGCACATGAATGCCCATGCAATGTAAATAAATTCTGCGTTTGGTGAGATTTAAACCCCTAACCTCTTGCATATTTTCCAAAGACTTTACCACTCCACTAATCTCGCCATGTGGTTAATAAACAGAAATTATTATACTTATATATATTAATTGAAAAAACAAATAATACATAAATAATAGATATAAGCTCAATAATAATAAATAATATATAATATTTAAATAAGAAATAAGAAATAAGAAATAATAACTAATAAATAATAAATAATAAATAATAAATAATAAATAATAAATAATAAATAATAAATAATAAATAATAAATAAGGAATAATAAATAATAAATGTTTCGGTGCGGATGTGCGTCGGGTTACGCTGTTCCGCCA
Source organism: Viscum album (assembly GCA_963277665.1). NCBI lineage: Eukaryota > Viridiplantae > Streptophyta > Magnoliopsida > Santalales > Viscaceae > Viscum > Viscum album. The sequence goes on from OY728129.1 coordinate 1,439,492,532, forward strand.
GGACGCGTTCGCGCGTGCACCCGTCAACCCGAGGGGATGGGCGCGCGGCTTGTGGTCCCGCAGTCCCGCTTTCCAAAGGCGGGCGGCATCCGTCCCTTATTCAGGGGCGTCTGCTCCTTGATCGAAACCGGGATGATGGGACGTCGGCTCCTCCTTCCGTGGACGTCTCCTCGGAACTCGTCGCCTAATTCGGGTCTCCCTCATAGATTTAAGAATGTTCGTGAATCTCGTTCCCGGCGCCATATCTTCATGGACACCGGTTAATTACGCTGCTTCCGCCCAGACGCTCCAAGGAGTCTGGTCGGGGTAGCAACCTGCGGTGAGGAGACCGGGTGGCTCTGGGTGTCGGGGGCGTGTCGTAACACTGCGCCTCTGCATGTCTGCCTTCCGTCCCTAATAGGGCTTCTCGAAGGCGTGATGGCCTGAGGCATCCCACACTGGGTGCGGGGAACTGTGTTACCTGAGGTTTTCCTCAGCTTCCCATGTTTAACACGGGGTATGCCGCGAGTTTAACGTCCAGCGGGGACGGCATCAGACTGATCAACACGAGGAGTGGACCAGATGACAGAACCCCTTGCGGGGAACCTCCGACGCTGGGGCCAGCACATGGGCGGCTTCCCGAGTGAAGTGGAGTGGAATGGAATGGCATGACCCCACCGGGATGTGGCGGCCCGGGTAAGGATCAGGGTGGATGATGGAGTGAGGAGCTTGGACCCCGTAGGGGCTTCCTACGTACCGCGCGTTAGCGCGGATCAAAGTCAGCGTAGTTCGGACATACAGTTTAACGTCATGCTGGACATCGGCAAGCCGACTCACGAAGAGATCGAGGCCACCGGGCGGAGGATTGAACCGAACCACCTCGCACAGAGGGGGATGGAACGGCCGGGTGAACCACAGTTTTACGTCATGCTGGACGTTGGCAAGCCGACTCACAAGGAGATCGAGGCTGCCTGGAGAAGGATTGAACCGAACCACCTCGCACAGAGGGGGATGGAACGGCCGGGTGAATCACAGTTTCACGTCATGCTGGACGATAAAAGGAGAAATAGAAAAAAGGGGCAGTGGGGAAGCACAATGGAGATACACACGTGCAGTCTCCCATAGGGGCGGATTCATAGGTGAATCGACGCGAATGTGAGCCCGGGAGGGGCCCACGGATGGACGAACCGACGTGAATACGACCGGGACGACCAGGTGGTGGGCTTTAACCTCGGAGAGGCTTCCTACGTACCCTGTTTAGAAGACAGGGATCAAATTCCACGTAGTTCGTTTTGTTTGCAACACTCTACCCCCGTGGGCGAAGGCCACTCCAATCCCGACATCCCTGCAGAGACGAGCGGGTGGGGGCCACATCCAAACCGGGGGGATCCTGCGTGCGAGACACGAGATCAGGTGATGCGGACGGTTTAACGTCTTGCCGGACGAAGTACAGTTTAACGTCGTGTGTTGAGGACGAAGCGGACGGTTTAACGTCTCGTCGGACGAAGTACAGTTTAACGTCGTGTGTTGAGGACGAAGATGCTTGGCAGTTTAACGTCTTGCAGCGCGGACAATGGTGCAGTTTAACATCGTGCGGGACGTAAACGCCTGGCAGTTTAACGTCTTGCAGCGCGGACATGGCACAGTTTAACGTCATGTTGGACGTATGCAGTTTAACGTCGTGCAGGACGTTGAAGCCGCCGATAGGTCCGTGTCACTTCGCGCAAGCCTGGAGGGCCGCACGGAAAGACAACGCACAGTGCGGGCACCCGGGATGAGGGTCATCGGGCGCCACGCAGGCGGGTACCCAAAGGGGGTCAAAGGGGGCGACCCTGGCGGCTTGCGCGCAAAAGAGGAGCTTTGCGCGTAATACCGCGGGTCGGCGCGCAAATGGACGGGCTGGCGCGCAATTGGGCCAGCACTTTGCGAGCGAATGATAGAGACTGCGCGCACCGGGCTTCGGATAGCGCGCGGGGGCAACGGCTCATTCTTTAATCGAATGGCCACTTTGAAAATGGGGGGTGCGCGCAATCGGGTTGGATTGCGCGCACCTGGGGGCAATTGCGCGCAAGAGGCTTCTTTTGCGTGCAAATGCCTTTGGGAGAATATTTATTCAAAGGAAAGGAGCCCAAGGGATTGCGCGCGAAGGCGAACCCCAAGGCTTTCTTGCGCGAAAGAAAAGAGGTTACCTGAAGATCGGCATTGCGCGCGGAAGGAGTTGGATTGCGCGCACGAGAGACCTTTCGAATTCTGACAACCTCCAAAACGTCGGAAGTCGCCTTATATTTATAGGCAACCCCGGGCGTGGAATCCGGTTCGCGGGCGCGGAATTCCCTTCGCGGGCGCGGAATCGGGCCCGGCGCGCAAGGGAGTCGCGCGGGCCCCGGGCGCGCAAAATTGCGCGCCGGCCCAGCACATTGCGCGCATCCCGGGAGGTTTGCGCGTGGCTCATCAACTTTGCGCACAGGTCTCCAAAATTCCGCGCAAGGCCTCCGGGCCCTCCGAAACATGCTTCCGACTCCAAATATGACCTCGCTTTCCGCATCCGGAGCTTCGTTTGGGAACAACGGACTTTTTCGGCGTCTACAAAAGCCCCCCCTCGGAATCTGATCGGCGAGAGGTCGCAACGATCGGGTTCCGAGGGAGACGCCGGAATGCCGAAGTCCTGGGTGGCACGGGACTGTGGCGCGCAAAACGGGGCCTCGGGCGCAAAATTCGCCGCTGCGGTCGCGCAAAGCGCTTTCCGCGCCTCGCGGACCCCGGCCTCTCCTATAAATAGGGGCCCTGGGTCCCCCTCACCGTACACTGGCCTTCCGCGCGATAAGCCTCTAAGCTCTCGTGCGCGAAATTGCCTTTTCCGGCGCGGAATTCGCCCGCTCGTCGCGCAAACCTGTCCAGAATTCTGCCTGCTTTTGCGCGAACACTCGGGGTTTACGCGACGGACTTCCCGATTGCGCGCCGTCCACTAGGATTGCGCGCCAACTCTCAAACTTCTCTACCAGCCTCGTCCGCTCCCGCACGCTTCATACCTTTACCCGCACGACTCCCGAAGCTTCTGAGATGGCCGCGAATCAAGGAAATGAGGGGGATGCCGCCACTCGCAGAGCTGAGATGGCGACGAACGAGGAGGTCTACGGAGCCAAGGAGATTTTTTCGAACAATCAATCCTTGTTCGACTTGCTGACGCCGGCCCAGAAGACATATCCACTGTCGGACAACCTGCCGCTCTGGAACTTCGGCATCCTAGATGAGGTTCCGGTGCCAGGGTTCGAGGTTGATGCGCCACAGACCTGGGTGACTCGGGAGGACGAGCTTCCCCGCTATAACATCACCAACAATGGGCATCCTGCCAGGGAGACCAGACACTTAGATGTCTATGTCTTGAACCCGAGGACGCGAACCATCGTCAGAAGTGAGCCTACTGCGGAGAACTCTCCAGCCCTCTACTCGAGCATATATCGCCAGAGTGTCACCGACGACACCAAGGGCTGGCTGAAGGACTGGGACTTGCGATCTGGGGGCAATTTCACCAGTGAGTGGGCCTGGGCGTTCTGGGTACGCCACACTTGCGATCACTTCGCGGAGGAGCTGCGGTACATCGGCCTGTTTGAGGCGGTGTGGACGTCGCAGTTCCACTTCTACCAGCAGTCCGAGCTCGGGCCGGAGCTGTTCACCCGCTGGTCCCCGGATACCAACACCTTCCATCTTCACCATGGGGAGGTCGACATCGGTCTCTGGGACATCCACTGCATCGGAGGTATCCCGCTGGAGGGTTACCAGTACGATGAGTTCCTGCCTCCGAAGAACACCTGGGAAGACAGGTCACGGACTCCCATTCTGACCTGGCATCTGCTTGACCTGGCTACGCAGTGGCTCGGGATCAAGGACTTCCAGAAGGACATAGCCTACAAGGAGTGGTTCGGCCAGTTCTTGGAGCATGAACCGGCGGTTAAGATGCCAGGCAGGGGGAAGCGGTGCCCGACCGCGGCTCAGAGGAGCCGGAACGGGTCGTACTGGCGGGTCCTGGAGACAGGCGACTACCGCTCATGGGGGTACCGCGTCATCGAGGCCCGGGACCCAAATGTCCGGTACGCGGCGTTCCTGGCCGCCTTTCTGAGTGGGTGGCTCCTGCCAGTGCGGGACGCGAGAATGGGCGTCCGCCCGGCGACACTGGCGATGGCGGGCGCTATGGCCGCCAACAAAAGATACAACCTCGGGGTCCCAGTACCGGTGAAGCTGTATGCCATCCTGGGACGCATCTCACGAGGGGGGTCGCCACGAAGGATCTGTGGGCCCTTCCAATTCTTCCATGGCTGGGTGGCTGCTCACCTTGGTGGATACACGTTTCCAAACGCCATCATTCCTCCGGGCAACGGCCTGCGACCCTCCCTGCTGAACATTGCGGGGGTCGCTCCGATGACCCTAAGTGAGGATGGCGTGAGGATTCGGATTGGCAATCACGCCAATTTCAACTTCAGCCCGTTCCCCACTCCCGTCGGCCAGATGATCAACAATGGGCAGGGTCCGCTGGAGCAGCATGAATACTTCCTGAACATGCGGGGCGGGGTGCTCGTGGCTCGGATCGACGGGAAGGTGATCTGCGAGCCTTACGTGCCAAACCGGTTCGCCAGGCAGTTCGGGTGCCTTCAACGGATGCCGAAGAGGGTATTCACTGCTGTTCGGGAGGAGACGAACCCCAGCGTCCTTCGCCAGATGTGGCTGATGTTCGTCGCCTTTGGCTCTGGCGACGTCATCACTCTCCCTCCTACCGGGGTCGACGCAGGCTTGGCAACCGAGTACGCCGAACACTGGGCCATCGCATACCCCGAGGGGCTTCTACGGAAGCCAGTTCGGCGGCTCGAGGTCACCCGTGCGGAGACCGGGCGTCAAGGAAGGAGGCGAGGCGCCGTTACACGGGGGAGAACGGAGGCGCGCCAAGCAGCGGAGCCGGCGCGAGCAGGGACTTCGGCGGCGGGCACATCGCAGGCTGCCGCTACGACATCGGCGCCCAGAGAGGGGGCACGTGCGGTGGTCGAAGAGCGGCCCGGGAAGCAGGTAAGGCGTCTGCTCGAACCCTCCCACGATTCAGTCTTCCCGGCGCTGTGGTCGGCCTGGATGACCCTGCAGCAGTCACTGGGGACCGATGCCATCTGGCGAAAGATACTCAGAGAAGGAATCCATCTGCCAGAGGTCGGGCGCCTCCATATCGCCGACAGGGTGGACTTCAACCGGCAGTATGCGTATCTGACGGCCATGGACGAGTACGCGCGCCAACGTGGTCAGCGTGCGGAGCCATCCCTTCTGGTGAAGGTGATGCTCGGTCTAGAACCCGCTCCAGAACAGATGCCGCCGGCGGAAGATAACAGTAGCAATGACTCCGAGGAAGAGGAGGAGATGGGGGAGGATGAAGGCTCCGAGGGAAGATCCCATCAGGGGAGCCCGCGGGAGAGCGGCGAGGTGGCCGGCTCTGACAATGTTGATGTCACTGAGCTCCTCGAGGTCCGCTTCTATCCCTACTCAACCTGCTTCATCCATTCTCTTATGCAGCTTCTAACCCATTTCTCCACCTTTCTCAGGAGCGCACGGATGTTGGCCAGGCGTCCTCAGCGGGAGTAGGAGAGGCTCCAGCAGGACAAGGCGGGGGCCAGGCACCCATTATCGAATTGACAAGCGCGGAAGGGTCCCCTGCTGCAACTGTTCCTGCGGCGGCCGGGATAGCGGAATATGACGCTCTGAACTCCCGTAAGTCTCCTTACTTTACTGCTGGTGCTTTCCGTTGACGATCCGTGACTAACCACGGCATGCCTTGCGCAGTGATCTCAGGACTGGAGGCCCGTCGGGCTACCGAACCCGGGCCATCTACAAGTGGACCAGTGGAAGACATGCCGCCTGCCCTGGAACAGACTTCCCACACCGAGCCGGCCCCACCAACTGCTGATCAAGGGGCTGCGGACGCCGGTGGTGCTGACATCGGAGAGAGGTCGGGGGCTGACGAGGGTGTCAACGCCGCTGGGGAGAGAGAAGAAGGTCGCCCAGATGTTGGGGAACCTATCCCCCATGAGGACATCCCAGGGGCGGACCCTACAGCAGACCTGCTGGCTGCCTTCCCTGCCTACCGGCCTGCCGACCCCGAGGAGATGGACGACTCAGATGCGGAGGCGGTCGAGGAGAGCCGGATAACGCGCCGCAGGGGGTGGAAGTGCATCCAGCGCTTCCTCAAGCGAGACCCATCGGAGTGGCTGGGGCGCATGGGATCACTCCAAACCTGGCTGCGCTTCCTGTGTGCTGGGGGAGCTGATGCTCAACGCCTCCATCTGACGGTCCGTGATTTCATGGCCGAAAAGATGCGCGAGAGCTGCCGGCGTGCCGACGTCGCACAAAGTCGGGACATGTCGGAGAGCACGTGGGCGCTCCTCGCGGCGGAGCAGGAAGTCCGGCGTCTCGAAGGGCAGGCGGCAGAGAAGGAGGCCTTCGTCGCAGCGTGTACTGAGCTTGTGGAGCAACTATCGGCCCAACTGATCGACGCCCAGGTACAGCTGACGGAGGCGGGCCAACAGATGGTCACACTCCAAGTCGAGCGGGAGCGTGCACAGGCCAGGATCGACGAACTGCGTGCTGCGACCGCCGACGAGGAGAGGGCACGCAGAGAGCGAGAAGCAGCTCTGGAGGCCGTCAGCCAAAGGGTAGCGGCGTTAGAAAGACTTATCCAGCACGCTAATCCCTAGGGGCTTTGTTTTTTGCCATTCCCAGAATATTTTGCTTCCGCTACTCAATATTTCGATCCATTTTGTATGAACCAATATATTTATCTGCACCTTTTGGCTTAACATGCTCGACCACAATTCATTGTCTTGCGGGAGCGTTAACCAAGCTTCAGGCATCCACAATTGGGCCTGGATTTCTAGAGAAAAGAGGGAGATCATTCCTAGGAAAGGAGACCTCAAGCCTAATCAATGTATCATCCCCCCAACTTGTTCCGAAACACGAGCGGGACAATGCTAGGGGCGTTGAGATTTTATCCGAACATAGGGAAATGAGAATGGGTGAATCGCATGTCCCGGATTCAGAAATCCACAACGGTTGGCCTTCCAGGACATGCCCAAGACGGCAAGCGGACAATGGATCGATCGACCATACTACTGCGATAGACGGACCGAAGGTCATCATCCATATGGCAGGAGGCGGATCACATGTCATCATCAATGCCGCTTTGGGGGTTCCTTCAGGCACAAGGGTGGAAATCCATATCAACAGGGCATGCGAAGCGTGGGGCGAAGTGACGATTTGTTCGGATAGAATCCAACGCTCTCAAAATTGCGCCACCGTGGGGAAAGCGTATTAGGCGGATGCATTAATCTGGCCGTGAATCACCCCAATTCTCAGACAGAACCTCTTTGACGAGGAAACCATCGCTTCCCATCATTGCGATGGGGCATCCCGAGCTGAATCGGGGAGAATATCACAACTGCACCACTCTACCCGAAGTCAGGCCAGACGGCCGACGACGAGGAGGGGCGGGACTTGGCGATCCCTGAGGCTGGACCCGAGTCGAAATGCCCGGGCGTTCCTACGTACTCCATCAGGCTGGAGATCAAGCCATACGTAGTTCTGCGAGTGCAGTTTAACGTCATGCAGGACGCAGAATCCCGTTTGGGGAGATCTTAGTTTAGGGTCGTAGAGCTCGGACCATAGGGGTAGATCTTAGTTTAAGGTCTTAGAGCTCGGACCATACGGGTAGATCTTAGTTTAAGGTCTTAGAGCTCGGACCATAAGGGTAGATCTTAGTTTAAGGTCTTAGAGCTCAGACCATAAGGGTAGATCTTAGTTTAAGGCCTTAGAGCTCGGACCATAAGGGTAGATCTTAGTTTAAGGTCTTAGAGCTCGGACCATAAGAACCTAAAAGTACGCCGCATCGTGGTCCTATCCCCTGGATATGTGAAGATGCACTGAGGGATAGTGTCAAGAGTGTCGAGATTTTTCCTGGTCAGAATGGGAGGTGGAAAACGTAATGTGAATCATGCGGCCATTCACTCAAGGACTGGGGGCACCGGTGTGACGATATGGGAGTACTGCCGACCGTGGCGGAAAAGCAGCATCAATATCGCACTAACCGTTGATGGAATGAGGCAACAAACGAGCATCGACCGCTCAATCGCAGGATTCATATCGATTTGCTGCCCGAGGCCATTGGGGGCACCAGCCCGAGTCGGTGGGAGAGCACTGAGGAATTGTGTCCAAACCGTTCACGGGGGCTCCACCCAGGGCGTAGGCGATGGGTCCGAATGAAAGGGAGCACGAAGCCTGAAAATGGAAGGAACCTGACCAAGCTAAACCTGACCCTCCTGGAAATAAACCAGAGTACTCTTGACACCAGTGGACCACTGCAAGGGGTCGAGGGACACGCCTTGAGGGTGGCCTGAAGGCGGCGGACTCCCCAGAGAAGGGGGGAATCTTTAAGAGGTGGGGACTGGACCCGAAGTTTCAAACATCCGGGCGTTCCTACGTATCCCATGAGGATGGGAATCAAGCCACACGTAGTTCTTGAAGCGCGGCGCAACACAATCGGGCACCAGCGCGGGGAAGGGTGCGGGTCTGACCCTCGCACACAGAAGAAGCGGTATTTGATATTTCTTGTTTGTCCTTAGAGATGGATGGTTTTTCGTGCAGCGACATGCCTGTGATTAAGGAATCCCTGGCGTCTCCACAATAATCAAGCCATGAAAGGCATTGATGAATGGCGTGGTTATTAACCAGCGCCCAACGTGAGTGTCCCCTGAGGAGAACATCACGATGCAGTGCCGTTTCTCGTCGGGCGGCCAAGACGATCACAGTTTACGGTTGTGTGGTAGGACCAGACAACACAGTTTAAGGTCGTGTGGTTAGGACCATGGAGGAATCCGCTTATCGCGATACGGCGGACTCAGCGGAGGTGGTAACATACCCCGCCCTGCGGTCACGCACGATTCCAGGAGAACGATCCTGGGATAGGGGCCTGCGTATGTCCAGCACCCGAGGGGTAGAGATGCTAGCCTCCAGATATACTGGGCCCAAAACGCGATTGTTCGGGCGACTCCTTCCTCCTTATGGGGACGAGGGTCCAGCTATACACGGCCCTTAGGGAGGACATCAGCATATACCCTTGGTGCTCAGATCGTGGGAGCCTCGACAGACACCATTATCCTGGTTGGTCTGCCTAACGTGTAAAGGTGTACTGAAGGTCAGTATGAAGAGAGTGTCGAGATTCCACTACAACGCACAAAGGCGGAGTGTGATGAGGACCGTGCGACCAATGTTCGGAGCCTAAAAGAGCCGACATGGCGATCAAGGATGTCGCTGACCATATTCGCAACACAACATCCGATCGCGTCAGCCCAGAACTGGGCAAGCAAACGAGCATCAACCGCTCAATCGCAGGATTCATATCGATTTGCGGCCCAGGACCCGCCGGTAAATCGACCCGGAGCGGTAGGAGAGCACTGAGGCATTGTGTCCAAACCGCTAACGAGGATCCCTTTGAGTGAAGGCTCGAACAAGAGGAAGCGCGCGGCCCGACAAGCAACACGGGACTTGCCGGGATTGCATCCGACACTACGGGTCATAGACCAAAGTACCCAAAACATGTTAACAGATCACCGTAAAGGGTCGGAGGACTCACCCTGAGAGCAACCAAAAGACGGTAGATCCCCGTGATCAACCAAGAGACGGGGCTGGACCTGAGACACAAGCGTCCAGGCGGTCCTACGTATCCCATAAGGATGGGAATCAAGCCGTACGTAGTTCTTGAGAGGCAGTTTAACGTCATGCAGGATGATGAGGGGTGTGAGGTAGTCGCACACACGGGGGAGGCGTACGGCGCGGCCAGTAGACCAACGTAAATGAGGACATAATCCCCGCTCACGCCACACGCCTCGCACAAAAAAGAGGGGAACTGGGGCCAGAGGCCCAACGCGGGATAGAGATTCCCGGGAAATGGGGTTGGGCCTGAAACATGAATGTTCAGGTGGTCCTACATATCCCATAAGGATGGGAATCAAGCCGCACGTAGTTCTTGAGGGGCAGTTTAACGTCATGCAGGACGATGAGAGAAAAAAGGGGAGAGCAGAAGGCATCCCCAAACGTGGGGGGGGGGGGGGGGGGCGTACAGCGTGACGAGCAAACCGACGTGAATGAGGGCATAGCCTCGCGCTCACACCATACGCCGCACACCCCGGGGGAAACTGGGCCAAGGGCCCGAGATGGGATGGAAATTCCCGAAGGATGGGGCTGGGCCTGAAACATGAATGTTCAGGCGGTCCTACGTATCCCATAAGGATGGGAATCAAGCCGCACGTAGTTCTTGAGAGGCAGTTTAACGTCATGCAGGACGAACGCTGAACAGTTTAACGTCTTGTAGCTCGGACGTAGTACAGTTTAACATCGTGTTGGACGAATGCTAAAGAGTTTAACGTCTTGTAGCTTGGACGAGGTACAGTTTAACGTCATGTTGGACGAAACACTTGGCAGTTTAACGTCTTGCAGCGCAGACGATATGCTAGGCAGTTTGACGTCGTGCAGCTTGGACGTATGCAGTTTAACGTCGTGCAGGACGTAGTACACTCAGACGAAGTACTGCTTGAGGAACCTAGCGTTGGTGGGAGGAGTGACACGCTCACCATCCATAGTCGCTAGGGAGTACGCGCCATTGGGATAAACTTTGTGGACGACAAGAGGTCCCTCCCACTTGGGCTCCAACTTGGGTGGCTTCCTGCCGGGGATCATTGGCGCTCTTAAGGCTAGCACTAGGTCACCCTGCAGGAAGGAGCGGAGGAGAACCTTCTTATTGAAAGCTCGAGCCATTCTGCTTTGATGCCTCTCCAAGTTGTGCAAGGCGCGAAGTCTATTCTCATCCAGTGCTTCCAACTCGACTAGACGGGCTTCAACAGCTCTGTCCGGCACTTGCTGGTCGTAGACCGCAGTGCACAAGGACGGTAACTGGATCTCAATGGGCAGGACGGCCTCAGCTCCATACACCAGGGAATAAGGGGTCATCTGGGTGGAATTGCGAGTCGTCGTCCGATAAGCCCAGAGGGCGTTGGGGAGCTTGTCCAGCCAACTCTTCTTGTTCTGACCAACCATTTTTTGCAGAATGTTAGAGAGGGTTTTGTTAAACGCCTCGATCTGTCCATTCGCCTGCGCATGATAGCGAGATGTATGGTTCGAGCGAATGTTGTATTTGGCGTACAACTTCTTCAACTCGGTTGCTCGGAAATTGGCTCTGTTATCCGTCAGGATAGCGTGAGGCACTCCAAATCGATGAATGATGTTGGAGGTCACGAAGTCAGCGATCGAACAGGATTTGACCTCTCTGAGCGGAATCGCCTCTGCCCATTTGGAGAAGAAGTCCGTGGCAGTCAGAATGAACCGGCACTGGCGAGCCGTCGCCGGCGGGTAAGGTCCCACAACGTCCATCCCCCAGACTGCAAAGGGCCAAGAATACCTGGTGGTATGGAGAGGCTCCGGCGGCCGATGCACAAAGTTCGCATGAACCTGGAACGCATGGCACCTCCTGGCATATTCGATGCAGTCATGGATCATGGAGGGCCAGAAGTATCCCAACCTCCGAATCTGGTGGGACAGCTTCGGCCCAGTTTGATGGGCACTGCATGAACCAGCATGAACCTCTTGCATGACTCGTGGGATCTCAACTCCCTGAAGGCAACGGAGGAGAACACCATCAAATCCGCGTCTGTAGAGGATCTGCTCCAGGCCGGGACTGCTCTGTAGGACAAACTGCGATGCGCGGCGTCGAACTCGCTCGCGCTCGGCTCGATCCGGAGGGAGAATGCCATGTTGGAGGTACTCAACCAAAGGCGTCCTCCAATCAGGGGCTGGTTCGACTGCCATATCTGGGGTAATCGGGGCTCCGGGCGTAGGGGCAACCGCGGTGAGATTACTTACCGACGGGCCGCGATCTCCCTCCGGGATAACGGGAGCGATGAGCCTGCGGCGCGTCACGCGGACGATCAGGTTGTCCTGTTCAGGCTCTGCAAGTGACGCAGCAAGGCTGGCCAAGGCATCTGCTCGACCGTTCTGCGACCGGGGAATATGGACAATTTCTGGCCGAGAAGGGAACCGGGCCATCAGAAGGAGGGTGCACTCCAGTAATTGCACAAGCTCCGGCTTCCTGACAACATAGTCGCCATTGATCTGCTTAACAACCAGCTCGGAGTCCCCTTTCACACACAGATGGGGCACGTCGATCTCGAGAGCTAACTCGAGGCCGGTGATGAGGGCATGGTATTCCGCCTCATTGTTGGTACAGCCCTCTGACAACAGGAAAGAGTATGGCAGCACGGCTTGCTCCGGGGTAATGAAGACGATACCCAAACCCACTCTGTTGAGCTTAGGATTATCAAGTCTTCTACCGGTGGGGCTCCGGGAGGCACCGTCAAAGTGCATCTGCCAGCATGGACCGGCATGATCGACCGAGAGAATGGCCTCATCAGGAAATCCTAGATCCAGCGGCTGATCCGCGGAGGTTGGGTGAGCAGCCAGAAAGTCTGCCAATGCTTGCCCTTTTATGGCCTTCTGAGACACGTACCCGATGTCGAACTGCTGGAGAATCACAGCCCACTGCGCCAGACGGCCAGTCAACATGGGCCGGCTCAGGATATATTTCAACGGGTCTACCCGAGAAACCAACTGTACCTCATGGTGCTGCAAGTAGTGCCGTAATTTCTGTACGGAAAATAAGAGCGCCAGGAAGCTCTTCTCGATGGGGGAATACCTAACTTCCGCATCGAGGAGCATGCGACTGAGGTAATAGAGGCTATTCTCTGTTCCCTCGTTGTTCTTCTGGGCGAGAAGGGCACCCAGGGACCGTTCCAGGGCGGTCACATAGAGGACCAGCGGCTTCCCGGATACGGGCGGCATCAGAACCGGAGGTTGCAGCAGGTACTGCTTGATTTCCTCGAAAGCGGTCTGACACTCTTTATCCCATACATAGGTGGCACCTTTCTTCATGAGCCGAGAAAAGGGCTTACACTTGCCGGCCAGATTCGCGATGAATCGGCGTATATAGGCTAAGTGGCCTTGGAACCCTTGCAGTTCCCGGATGTTACCTGGGGGAGGCATCTGGCTAATCGCCCTGATCTTCTCTGGGTCGATCTCAATACCCCGGTATCTTACCACAAATCCAAGGAACTTTCCGGAGGTGACCCCGAAGGCACACTTCAACGGGTTCATCTTCAGGCAGCGAGACCGGAGGAAGCCGAACACTTTCTCAAGATCTTTGAGATGGTCCTGACGCTGGCGCGATTTGACTACCAAGTCGTCGGCGTAGCATTCCACCAGTGTGCCGAGGATTGGCTTGAATATGCGGTGCATCGCCCGTTGATAGGTGGCACCTGCATTCTTCAGGCCGAAAGGCATGACCCGGTAACAGAAGGTACCTTGGGGGGCCCTGAAGGCGGTGAACTCCTCATCCTCAGGGGCCATCCGAATTTGGTTATATCTGGAGTATCCATCCATGAAGGAGAGGGCTTGGAACCCTGCCGTGGCATCAATCAACAGCTCTGTCACTGGAAGGGGAAAATCATCCTTCGGACAGTGGCGGTTGAGATCGCGGAAGTCGATGCAGACTCTGATCTGCCCGTTCTTCTTCCTAACCGGCACAATGTTGGCCAGCCATTTGGGGTACTGAACTTCCCTCACGAAGTTGGCTTTGATAAGCTTGTCAACTTCGGCCTCAACCATGGCACCGTGGAATGGGTGCATCTTCCTGGGAGGCTGCTTGAACCCGCGATGGTTCGTCGGGAGACCAAGGCGGTGGACGGCTACCTGAGGATCTAGCCCCGGCATCTCGTCATAGCCCCAAGCGAACACATCGCGGTGCTACCTGAGAAAGTCCACGTACTGCTGCCGCTCCTCAGAGGGCATGGCGGCACTGACCAATGTGGGTCTCGGATCTGCTTCGGTTCCAAGGTTCACTTGTACTAACTCATCGACCGTGGCGGAGACGCCCTCCTCAAAGGCTGGGGGTGCATCTTCCACGTCCTCTCCACTCGGGGAGGGATCGTCCACGGGAGAGGCTGCGTTGGCAACTGCATTGGGGCTACCAGATCCTGCTGGGCCGCTGGTGCTGGCATGGGCGGTCGCGGTCATCTCATCAGGAGACTCACAAGCCGTCGAGACCATGGCTACGTCCAACCGTTGAATCGGGAGGACATAAGCGTCATCCAAACTTGCCCAGGGATCACTTGCAATAGCGACAGGCTCGACCTCACCTGCCAGGATCTGCTTATCCTTGCTCTTGTAATAGTCCGCGTCCAGATAGCGGGCTTCACATGAGGCAAAAGGAGAGGCATCTCCCTGAAGCACGCCTACTCGACCATTAAGGGAGTATTTGAGGCATTAGTAGTATGACGAGGGAACCGCTGCATGAAGGTGGAGCCAGGGCCTGCCCATCAATGCGTTGTACGCAGTGTCTTGAGAGACTACCATGAATTCGGTGTTGGCAACCAAATCACCGAACTGGGTCTTCAAACGTATCTTGCCGACCGGGGTTTGCTCGGTGCGGTCGTACCCCTGGATCCTGAGGTCGGAGGGAATCAAGTCATCCTCAGACAACCCCAATCTCCGGAGCGTCCGAGTGGGAATCAGGTTAATCCCGGACCCCGTGTCGACAAGACAGCGCTGGACTTCAAGGCCATTGAACTGGCCGGTAACATACAGCGGACGAATGTGCCCCTGTATAGGAGGGTCTTCATCCTTACCAGAAAACGAGATAACTGCCTGGCATTCGGCGTCCTCAATCGTTTCGGCGTGAAAGGCCTCTGCAGCCGCAACCTCTGTCTCAAACTGGAGGGGGCTCTTCAGGGCTTCAGTGAGTGCCTCGCGCATCTCAGATGACATGCGCAGAGCCTCAAGGATGGAGAGTCTCGCTGGGATGTCGGCCAAGTGCTTCAGGACATCATACTTTTTGGCCAAGCGCGAGCCTCTGGTTGCAGGAGGTTGCTCTGCGGTTGGAAGCATGACGGGCCTTGCCGGTTGGGCCGGCGGCCGACTGGTGCTTGGCGCATCTCGTTGTTCATTGGTTGAAGCCCGGGAAATGGTCACCGTACTGGGGTCAGGAGGCCGGGATGGACTCGTGGCAGGGCGGAGCTGATCGCGACGCGGCTGAGGCGGTTCTGCCTGATCCCATACCACAAACAGTGGCGGAGGCGAATCCGTCATCCCCGGATGGGGGGGCCGCGCACGCTGAGCTCGGTTTTGGGCCTGCTGCCTGGTCTCAGTGGCGTGCACGGCCTGGCTGGAGGTACCAACTGCTGTGCCCCGGCGACTCCTGTTGTTGCGGCTCCTCCGACGGTGGCGACGACCGGGGACACTAGGGAGGTCCACCTGGTGTTCTTCAACGTCGGGAACCGAAAAGGGATTTACCAGCTCGACGGTATTAACCGAAGCGTACCCAATACTGTCACCGGACGAATCATCCATCACCGGGCGGATCCAAGGAGGGATCCTCATCTCCGGGGGCATGAAATCGCCGAGAGTGCGGGATAGTGGCGGAACTGGCGGGGCGCGCTCTTCCTTCTTGCGCCGCCGCCGTTTGCTCTTCTCGGAAGAGGCAGGCTGGGATGACGATGCCGAAGCAGCACCCGCAGATTCTGAAGGCTCAGGCTGATTCAAGCGTGCACGGATGATTCCATGGGCGCGAATGATCGTCTTGCGGGCCATCCAGTTCTTATACTTCTGGGACCCGCGGTCGGAGACCAGCTGCCATTCGTCCTCATTGCCGCTATCGTCATCTGATCCCACGAACACGCCCGCCACTTGTGCTGGAGCTGGGCCCAACCTGATCACATTGTTGTTAATCTGGTCTTGGAGCCAATCCTTAAACACATAGCACCGCTGGATGGTGTGCCCCAGGGCCCGATGGTAGGGGCAGTAGCGGGGGTTATCCGTGAGATGTGCCTCCTCCGGCCTCCAACACTCAGGCAGCCGCACAATCCTCTGCTCCAGGGCGCTCCGGAAATAACCGGGGACCTGATCCTCGTGAAATGAGTAGGCCAGGTATCGCGGGCCCCTGGGAGCGTGGTCTTGACGAGGGGCTGGAGGGGCCTGCCGAGGAGGTGGACCCTGATTATCTCGCCTGGGTTGTGGCGGTACATTACGCGGAGGGGCCGGCCGGTTCTGAGGCTGCCGCTGCTGGGCCGAGAACTGAGCCCGTGGAGGCGGATTCCTGTGAGGCTGTGGAGCTGGTCTCACCGGCAGCAGCTCCAACGGCCTGGGAGCCTCTATCTGGGCGACAGCAGCGGGCTCAGCCCTACTGGCTCTCCTTGCAGGAATCATAGGAGGCAGCGGGTGTGCCTGGCTAGCCTGTTGCAGGGCTTCCTCAAGACGTTGAGCTTTGTCTGAGAAGTCCCTGAACCCTCCGGGGTAATTCTGAGTGATCAAGGAAGGGACCAGCTCGGTCTTGACGTTCCCGACGCACATTGTCAGCAACTGCTCCTGAGTCAATGGCATGTCAAGGGAATACGTGAGACCCTTCCATCGGGCGAAGTCCGCGACTCGCTCGTCAGGCCTCTGCTTGCACTTGAAGAGGTCTGCGATACTCGTCTTCCGGGTCGTGGAACTGAACTGGTAGAGGAATTGTCTACGAAGGTCCTACCAGCTAGTTATCGACCCGACGGGGAGCTGGCTGTACCAGACAAATGCTGGCCCTTCCAGTGTCTGGACAAAGCAGCGAAGCTTAGCGGCCTCTTGCTGCGCCGGAGTCCCCAACATAGGCCCGCACCTCGAGTTGAAATGGGACAAATGCTGCGGCGGATCTCCAGTCCCGTTGAAGGGGGAAAAAGTGGGATTCCCGAATCCCGGAGGCGCCGGCATGTCATCCACCCATGCTGGGTATGGCTTGCCGTCCGGTGGGATTGCCACTTGCCGAGTCTCCAAGGCTTCCAAGCGGGCGATGAGTGCCGCCATCGGATCGTCCGGACATGGGTTCCAGTCCTGGCGAGGATCTCTAACCACGAGCGCATTGCATGGCCCTTCAATCGGGTCGTCGACCGGGTCGTCGAACTCGGCAGCTCGTGGGATGGCGGGCGGAGCGGCCCTTGGGGCAGCGGGAGGAATCCGAGCGGGGTCTCTCAGGTAGTCACGCCGCTCGGGAGGGTGTGGTGAAACATACCGCGCCCTCTTGCCATAGGCGATGGCCTCTCTCCTGTCGGCGAACACGGCATAATCACGGTTGCCCGGGAGAGCCTCATCGAGGGGTGGTTGTTCCTGTCCCTGCTGTCCTGGCCTAGGATCACCGTAGTCAGGCCGCTGTTCTGCAGCGCGCTCGGCGAGGAGCTGGTCAACCAGCTTCTTCTGCTCGGCGAGCTGTTGACGTAGCATAGCCTTCTCGGGATCCTCATCCGCCCTCTGCGTGGAGGCGGATGGGTCGGCGGGCTTTATAGCCTCGCTGTGCTCTTTACCTTTGCTGACGTTTCGGCTCAACATCAGTGCTTCAGTGGGTGCGGGGAGTCCCAGGAGGTTCCTCTGGTGACGAGTAACTCTCACTGATGGATCCAACGACGGCTTGTCTTCGGGGGGAGAGCCCCCGTCGAGAAGTTCCAAACCGTTCCCCTTCCCCGAAAGGTCAGCCATATTGACTTTTTCCGTCCCTGGGGATGTACCCTCAGGGCCACCCAGTGAATCGGGCTGTCGGCGAATCGCACTGAAGCGTAGGGCAGCGTACTGCCCCCATCCATGGATATACACGTGGGGAGTGGCTTCCTCGATAACCTTGCGGAGTACTTGAAAACACTCAACGCATCGTTGCTGGAGGGCCTCGTGGTGCCCAAATGACCCGGGGTGCCGAACCGCGGGGAGCGTGGCCAGGTCAATTTGACGGCACTGCTCACCAATATCCTCCAGGTGCACTTGACTCCCGGGATATGGCATTTGTAGGCGGTGAAGACGGGAGTGAGTCTCCCGGAGAGTTCGGCGGAAGCATTCGAACTCATCCGGGGTGAGCGATTCGGGTGCATCAAAGTCCGGTCCTGCGACTGGCCAAAACTTCTCAGGGAAGTGGCCCTCTGCAAGGACGGTCCAGAAGCTCCACGACTCAAACTCGGGACCCAGGTCTCCTTGGTCCTCTTCAACGACTGGGAATGGACGGGGAACCGGCAGTGGTGCCGAGGCGGGCCGCCGGGCCGACGGGCTGGCCGGCGGTGAATACGGCGAGCAGGCCGATTGGCCTCCATATCCCAGGCCGCCCTCTGAGGGTGGCGGTGCCCTGGCTACCACATCACGATAGGACGGGCCGGCGAGCGAACATCCTGCCGTAGCGTCGGTGCTCGCCGAGGGTGCACTAGATCGTGGTTCGACCGTCGATCCCCAGAAAAGGTCTCCGACTTCTCCGATCGAGGCAGAAGGCGCTTCCAGAGGGGCCGGTACCAACCGCAAGCTTGATCCTTGGGGGTCTACCAGGCCCTCGCTACTCCGGATATACCTTCGGAGAGAAGCGGGGATCATATCGATCTCGCTCTCGGGAAGTACGAGGCTGACGTGCCGCACTCCTACCCCTGCCCCTGATAGGTGGGATTGGGCGGAGGGCTCTGTCGCCGAATCATACTCCGCCTCTATATCAGAGAAACGAACCGGTCGGATCTCTGTCCGGAATTCCGTAACATTCTTCCCTCGGCGTCGACGCCTCGCCCTCCTGCCCCTGGGTGGTTCTTCGGGGCATGGCTGATCTCTATCCTGGCGTCCTCCGGCCGCACTGGTGCTGGGGCCAAGAGGACTGGAAACCAAGGTGCGAGGGGCACCGGGACAGATATCAAAGGGGACGCGGGGAGAGATGATTTCGGGCAGGCCTCCGGGCCGGGATCGGAAGGTGGGATGACCCATGCCTCCTGGATCGGCCACACGGAGTAGACCCTGTTGGTGAATAGCGCTACCGCGAGGTGGTCCGCGGTGGCTATTGTCTGTACCAGCAACCGGGAGAGTCAACCGAACCTGCCTTTGGGGCGGTCGGGGCCTCGATCCGGGTCGGGCATAGAAGTGCCCCTGCTCAGGATGCGCAGGGGCCTGGCGACTGGAGCCAGCAGTGGCTTGAGCCAACGCGGGCCGCTGTTGCTAGGGCCCCAAGGTGGGCATCCTCTTCCGCTCGAGCCCGACGTTGGCGTCGAGACAGACGAGTCGGGATGAGCGGCGCGGGCAGGTGGAGAGCCTATTCCTCGACTTGAGAGGCCTGGCGGCGATGTCGCCGTGGCCTGACAGGAGCCCTCATCGCGGATCCCTGGAGCGAATCCCGGATAGGGTGGTCCCGGGCATCTTCCACCTCATCCGCATAGGGGAAGGAACTGTCGGAGCGTTCCGGGGATAAACTCCCGAAACGGTTGGACGTCGAGGTAGGCAGCGGTGCCTCCCTGCGCGGCCCTTGGGGGCGGCGTTGGTGGCGAGGTGCAGCTCCCTCGAGGTCTAGGCGAGCCATGTCCCTGGTGGGGATGACTCCCTCTTCCTCGTATCTCCGCACCAAGTTGTTGATCACCCATCTTTGGATGACCTCCGAGGGGGAGAGAGGGCGTGGTTGCCCCGCAGCTGCGGCTGCTGGCACGGCTGTGGAACGGGCGGGACCGCGCGGAGTAGCCGCGTCGGTGTTTCCCCTACCCCTGCGCCAGTGGGCGGGTGGCGATCGGGCACTGGATTGGGCGACCTGATTTCTAAAAGCAGGGAGAAGAACCCATTAACACTGATAGGAAAATGAATCGACAACCAACCATTAGTGCCACGACGCCTTCCGTGGGGGGGACCCAGGCCCTCGACGTCGCGAGACGGAGTGCCCGAGTTCCCTTCCTCAGCCCCTGGCGGGTAAAACTGAATGCTCGGTCGAGCAGCATGCTGGTCTTCCAACACCTCTGAAAGTCATCGATCTTCGTATTGAGGAGAAGACATTCACGTCGGGTTCACCATTTTTCTGTTTCGGTGCGGATGTGCGTCGGGTTACGCTGTTCCGCCAGGACGCGTTCGCGCGTGCACCCGTCAACCCGAGGGGATGGGCGCGCGGCTTGTGGTCCCGCAGTCCTGCTTTCCAAAGGCGGGCGGCATCCGTCCCTTATTCAGGGGCGTCTTCTCCTTGATCGAAACCGGGATGATGGGACGTCGGCTCCTCCTTCCGTGGACGTCTCCTCGGAACTCGTCGCCTAATCCGGGTCTCCCTCATAGATTTAAGAATGTTCGTGAATCTCGTTCCCGGCGCCATATCTTCATGGACACTGGTTAATTACGCTGCTTCCGCCCAGACGCTCCAAGGAGTCTGGTCGGGGCAGCAACCTGCGGTGAGGAGACCGGGTGGCTCTGGGTGTCGGGGGCGTGTCGTAACACTGCGCCTCTGCATGTCTGCCTTCCGTCCCTAATAGGGCTTCTCGAAGGCGTGATGGCCTGAGGCATCCCGCACTGGGTGCGGGGAACTGTGTTACCTGAGGTTTTCCTCAGCTTCCCATGTTTAACACGGGGTATGCCGCGAGTTTAACGTCCAGCGGGGATGACATCGGACTGATCAACACGAGGAGTGGACCAGATGACAGAACCCCTTGCGGGGAACCTCCGATGCTGGGGCCAGCACATGGGCGGCTTCCCGAGTGAAGTGGAGTGGAATGGAATGGCATGACCCCACCGGGATGTGGCGGCCCGGGTAAGGATCAGGGTGGATGATGGAGTGAGGAGCTTGGACCCCGTAGGGGCTTCCTACGTACCGCGCGTTAGCGCGGATCAAAGTCAGCGTAGTTCGGACATACAGTTTAACGTCATGCTGGACATCGGCAAGCCGACTCACGAAGAGATCGAGGCCGCCGGGCGGAGGATTGAACCGAACCACCTCGCACAGAGGGGGATGGAACGGCCGGGTGAACCACAGTTTTACGTCATGCTGGACGTTGGCAAGCCGACTCACAAGGAGATCGAGGCTGCCTGGAGAAGGATTGAACCGAACCACCTCGCACAGAGGAGGATGGAACGGCCGGGTGAATCACAGTTTCACGTCATGCTGGACGATAAAAGGAGAAATAGAAAAAAGGTGCAGTGGGGAAGCACAATGGAGATACACACGTGCAGTCTCCCACAGGGGCGGATTCATAGGTGAATCGACGCGAATGTGAGCCCGGGAGGGGCCCACGGATGGACGAACCGACGTGAATACGACCGGGACGACCAGGTGGTGGGCTTGAACCTCAGAGAGGCTTCCTACGTACCCTGTTTAGAAGACAGGGATCAAAGTCCACGTAGTTCGTTTTGTTTGCAACACTCTACCCCCGTGGGCGAAGGCCACTCCAATCCCGACATCCCTGCAGAGACGAGCGGGTGGGGGCCACATCCAAACCGGGGGGATCCTGCGTGCGAGACACGAGATCAGGTGATGCGGACGGTTTAACGTCTTGCCGGACGAAGTACAGTTTAACGTCGTGTGTTGAGGACGAAGCGGACGGTTTAACGTCTCTCCGGACGAAGTACAGTTTAACGTCGTGTGTTGAGGACGAAGATGCTTGGCAGTTTAACGTCTTGCAGCGCGGACGATGGTACAGTTTAACGTCGTGCGGGACGTAAACGCCTGGCATTTTAACGTCTTGCAGCGCGGACGTGGCACAGTTTAACGTCATGTTGGACGTATGCAGTTTAACGTCGTGCAGGACGTTGAAGCCGCCGATAGGTCCGTGTCACTTCGCGCAAGCCTGGAGGGCCGCACGGAAAGACAACGCACAGTGCGGGCACCCGGGATGAGGGTCATCGGGCGCCACGCAGGCGGGTACCCAAAGGGGGTCAAAGGGGGCGACCCTGGCGGCTTGCGCGCAAAAGAGGAGCTTTGCGCGCAATACCGCGGGTCGGCGCGCAAATGGACGGGCTGACGCGCAATTGGGCCAGCACTTTGCGCGCGAATGATAGAGATTGCGCGCACCGGGCTTCGGATAGCGCGCGGGGGCAACGACTCATTCTTTAATCGAATGGCCACTTTGAAAATGGGGGGGTGCGCGCAATCGGGTTGGATTGCGCGCACCCGGGGGCAATTGCGCGCAAGAGGCTTCTTTTGCGCGCAAATGCCTTTGGGAGAATATTTATTCAAAGGAAAGGAGCCAAAGGGATTGCGCGCGAAGGCGAACCCCAAGGCTTTCTTGCGCGAAAGAAAAGATGTTACCTGAAGATCGGCATTGCGCGCAGAAGGAGTTGGATTGCGCGCACGAGAGACCTTTCGAATTCTGGCAACCTCCAAAACGTCGGGGGTCGCCTTATATTTATAGGCAACCCCGGGCGCGGAATCCGGTTCGCGGGCGCGGAATTCCCTTCGCGGGCGCGGAATCGGGCCCGGCGCGCAAGGGAGTCGCGCGGGCCCCGGGCGCGCAAAATTGCGCGCCGGCCAGCGCATTGCGCGCATCCCGGGAGGTTTGCGCGCGGCTCATCAACTTTGCGCGCAGGTCTCCAAAATTCCGCGCAAGGCCTCCGGGCCCTCCGAAACATGCTTCCGACTCCAAATATGACCTCGCTTTCCGCATCCGGAGCTTCGTTTGGGAACAACGGACTTTTCCGGAGTCTACAATAAATAATAAATAATAAATAATAAATAATAAATAATAAATAATAAATAATAAATAATAAATAATAATTAATAAATAATAAATAAGAAATAAGAAATAAGAAATAAGAAATAAGAAATAAGAAATAATAAATAATAAATAATAAATAATAAATAATAAATAAGAAATAAGAAATAAGAAATAAGAAATAAGAAATAATAAATAAATATAAATAATAAATAATAAATAAATATAAATAATAAATAATAAATATAAATAAATAATAAATAAATAAATATAAATAATAAATAATAAATAATAAATAATAAATAATAAATAATAAATAAAAAATAATAAATAAAAAATAATGAATAATAAATAATAAATTATAAATAATAAATTATAAATAAATATAAATAATAAATAATAAATAATAAATAATAAATAATAAATAATAAATAATAAATAATAAATAATAAATAAATATAAATAATAAATAATAAATAAATATAAATAATATAAATAATAAATAATAAATAAATATGAATAATAAATAAATAAATAGAAATAATAAATAATAAATAATAAATAAATATAAATATAAATAATATAAATAATAAATAATAAATAAATATAAATAATAAATAAATAAATATAAATAATAAATAATAAATAATAAATATAAATAAATAATAAATATAAATAATAAATAAATATAAATAATAAATAAATATAAATAATAAATAAATATAAATAATAAATAATAAATACACAATAGATATAAATAATAAATAATAAATAATAAATAATAGATATAAATAATAAATAATAAATAATAAATAATAAATAATAAATAATAAATAATAAATATTGAATAATAAATATTAAATAATAAATAATAAATAATAAATAATAAATAATAAATAAATAAATATAAATAAAAAATAAAAAATAAAAAATAAAAAATAAAAAATAAAAAATAAAAAATAAAAAATAAAATAAATAAATAAATATAAATAATAAATAAATATAAATAATAAATAAATATAAATAATAAATAATAAATAAATATAAATAATAAATAATAAATAAATATAAATAATAAATAATAATAAATAATAAATAATAAATAATAAATAATAAATAATAAATAATAAATAATAAATAATAAATAATAAATAATAAATAATAAATATTAAATAATAAATAATAAATAAATATAAATAATAAATAATAAATAATAAATAATAAATAATAACTAATAGATAATAACTAATAAATAAATATAAATAATAAATAAAAAATAAAAAATAAAAAATAATAAATAAATATCAATAATAAATAATAAATAATAAATAATAAATAATAAATAATAAATAAATATAAATCATAAATAATAAATAAATATAAATAATAACTAATAAATAAATATAAATAATAAATAATAAATAATAAATAAATATAAATAATAAATATAAATAATAAATATAAATAATAAATAATAAATAATAAATAATAAATAATAAATAACAACTAATAAATAATAGCTAATAAATAATAACTAATAAATAAATATAAATAATAAATAAAAAATAAAAAATAAAAAATAATAAATTAATATAAATAATAAATAAATATAAATAATAAAATAATAAATAAATATAAATAATAAATAATAACTAATAACTAATAAATAATAACTAATAAATAAATTAAAGCATATTATAAATAATAAATAATAAATAATAAATAATAAAGGAAACACATGAAAAAGTATGAAAAGACGTGATAAGGGATGAAAAATCATGAAAACGCATGAAAAAGGATGGAGAAGCATATGAAGAATGAGATATTAAAAAGAATGAGAACGCATGAAAACTCGTGACAACTCTGGAAAACTCCTTAATAATTCAAAATAATCATCATAATAACCCATAAAAAACCATTGATAAAGATAACAAGTCATGGAAACCCAAAAAAAAAACAGTAATAAATGGAGCTACCATTAAAACCCGTCAAAACAGTCTTCAAGAGACAAAAACATTGGACTCACATTAACGGAGATAACTTATGATCCGAGAGTCCGTTTTAGATCCGCGACCTGTCAAATCAAAGATTCTGAAACGATCTTCGACCTGAAAGGTGAAAGAGTCTGAATGGATAGGCGGATCGGAAGTTATGACCATTTAAAAAAAAAGCTGACGGGGAACGGGTGCTAGAAACGAGGCATTGAAAAACATAACAAACCCGATACCCACTAAAAAGGCCATAACATAT
Source organism: Viscum album (assembly GCA_963277665.1). NCBI lineage: Eukaryota > Viridiplantae > Streptophyta > Magnoliopsida > Santalales > Viscaceae > Viscum > Viscum album. The sequence goes on from OY728129.1 coordinate 1,439,517,314, forward strand.
GATCTAGGAGGGCATGTGGGCGCCGCGACCAGTCAAACTGAAGCTCCTGGAATGAGCTATGATCTGGAAGGTGGAGGAGGCTGAACTGACACGCGGATTGAAAGTTAGATCTGTTTGAAGACAAGTTCGGCGGGACACCGGTGACGGAAACAGGGTTTTGGAGGCCTTCGGAGGGGTTTTTGGGGTTGAAAAACGCGACAAAATCTAGCTTGTGTCAATCATCTGCGTAGCTGTCTTCGCTGGCTTCGATTTGATATGTGGTAGAGCCCAAACGGACACCCGGAGCGAAAGTTATGGCCGTTTGAAGTTGGAGAACTTTTTTCAACTTTCTTATAACTCTAATATCTTCCACACCTTATACCGGATCACAGATTTGATTATATGTGCCTCTAGATCTTCTCATGAGCTTCGATTTGACTGGTCGTGGCGCTTCAACGGATGCCCGGATCAAACGTTATGGTCGTTTTAGTGATTTCGGGGTTTCTCGTGTTTTTTTTTATTTTTTTCATTTCATTTCGCGGTGGTTTTAGTGGTGATTTTTTAAAAAACCGCTGCTAATCCTCGAATAAAATTAAAAAAAATTAAAAAAAAATTAATTTTTTTTTTGCCGTTTAGCGGCGGTTTTCTTGTAGTGAAATCACATCGCTTTACTAGGTGGCAGTCCGCCAAACACACGAGCAACGATAACATATTACAAAAAATATTGAGTGTATGAAGGTTTGTGTGATATAATAATTACACAAGTATAATAATATAAAAAATATCATATATAAATAATTAATCAATAATTATTTCTTGACTTGATATGTGTTAATGGAAAAACGAATGACATATGATCGCGTGACAGTAGTTCGTTGTACACACGAATGATGATTTCGTAACCCATTTGATGGAAGTGGATATGGTTCTAGGTAATGATTATATAATAACAATATCTAATTTTATTGAAGATACTTAGGTTATTATATCATCATGGTATAATAATAAATTAATTAGGTGTAGTAATATGTAAAACAAAAATGCTTGTTGATGAATGTTGCCTCTTCTTCGGGTATCCTCCCTGGGTTTGCACCAAAAGACATTATAAGTTAAATTTATGGTTAAAATATAGATTCTAGGATTATAATAGGAAATTTGGGAAGTTAATTTTTTAGTAATTTTCAAAACAGAAAATGTATGAATATGTGAAGATGAGATGAGAGGGGGTATCCTTTTTCAAGCGAGGTGAGTGGCACACTTGGTATTTTTTAAAAATAAAAAGGTGTACCCACGTTTCTATAAAGAAAATAGATTCCAAATTGGAATATTATCAATAATATAATATATAGGGTCTAAATAGTACCATCTAATTGGTGTTGGACAAGTTTTTGGTTATTTTTAATCCATACTTTTTTAGTTTAATCCCTTGGTAAACTCATTTTTACCTTAATCGCAGTAAATAATTTTTATCAATTTTTCTATTCATTTTGGTAAAATATTAAGTAAATTTTATTAGATATTATAAAATATTCTAATTAAAAATATGGAAACAATTTTCCGACTACCATTTATAGAAGTATAAATTTTTTATTTAAAATTAATCCTGCATACGTAATGAGAAAGAGGGTTTTTAAAGAGAAATGTTCAGACATTTACAATGTTTTCATATCCATTTTCAATATAAAATTTATTTAAATGAACTAAATTGTATTAATAAATATATAATCGAATAAATTTAATTTTAAAACCAATTTAAAATATAATTTAACCCTATAAATAACTTAACAAAAATGCAGTATCCAATTAAAATTATGTATTTTTCACTATTCATCACAAAATGGAACTTTTCAAAAAAAATCAAAAATATTCACCGTAAGATAATTTTGACATGATGAATTAAAAATAAAGTTTATTTTATCAAATTATTTTTTTAAAAGTGTGAAAATTTTAATTTATTAATGCTCACAAAAATAAATAAAAAACATTTCTTGATAATATAGTATATTTAAAACATATAAATACATGAACAATAATTTAGTAATTCTTTTATCAAGATGTTTCCTTTATATAAAACCATTCACTATTAATATTTAAAAATTATTTATTACTATTCGTATCACTTAGTTTAAAGACTAGTTTATAATGGCCACGTTAACATAACTATATTAATAAAATATCGTGGTTTTGTTAAAACTAAATTTCGTGCGTAACTCAAGATAATAAGGTGTTACATATAGTGAAATCTTAAAATTGTGTTGCATGTAATTAAATATTGACATGGTTTTTAATTTAATGAAATATTTACTTCGAGTTTTAGGTAACAAAAGCTTTCAACGAAAATTAATTTAATCAGAATAATAATAATTCAAAAAAAACTTGAGGTGTTATATTCTACCCTCTTAAAATGAATTTAAACCTGAATATTTATCCTTGTGATAAATAAATGAGCATAATTCTTCCTAATAACATTATTATGTTCCTAAGTAGCTTCTTTAAACTTCTGGTTACTCTAGAAAACATTGACCGGGTGAGTGGTGATGTTTCACAGAACATTATCTGTACGATCCAAAATCACCACCAGTTGTTCCTGATAAGAAAGATATTTCTCTAGTGGGATGAAATTATAGTTCATTACATATGAAGTGAAAATTATATAATTACCCATAAGATATACATGGAACACATTTTGCACTTGAGAGATGTCTAGTGGAAGTTCCAAGAAATATGCTACTATCCGGATATGATAAAGATTCCCAAAGGGACCGATATACCTTGGTCTTAGTTTCCCTCTCTTCCTGAATATCATAACCTTATTCCATAGATAAATTTTTAGAAACACCTTATAAACAACTTCAATTTCTATTTCACTCTGATGATTATCAACATATCATTTCTTCCAAATATAATCTTCGTTTTTGTGTCACTTGATGGATTTAATATTACCTACCATTTCTTCAGCTATCAATGGTACCAATAAATTTCATTCATATAGGTCTTACTATAGATCCATATGAATATTTCATCAAAATCTATTTTTGTAATAAAACTCAAATATAGTAAGGTTTTAATCTCAACCACCTTTCAAATCCAAAGAAAAAGATCTCAACATATCCTCAGGGGTTTGAATTTTTCTCTGAAACTGACCATTATTTGAGGATGATACGTAGTACTAAAATACAATTATATATCAAGATCTTGTTGAATACTTTGATAAATATTTTTGGTAAACCTCAGATCTCAACTAGATAGAGTGTAATGTGTTAATCCATGAAACCTTACAACTTCCTTGATATATATTCTGGAAATATGCTCTAGAGGTAATTTTTCTATAAGATGGATGAAATGTGTTGACTTAGTCATGTGATTGACTACTACCCATATAACATTATTTCCTTTATATGTTTTAGGGATTCCAAATATAGAATCCATGGTGATGTTTTTCCATTTCTATTCTAGTAGAGGTAATGGATGTAACATCCCCTTGTACTTTTTCCTTTTAGTCTTAAGTTGATGACATACCAAGCACTAACATACTACCTTTGTAATATCTCTCTTCATTCCATCCCACCAAAAATACTCTTTGAAATCTCTATACATCTTCATACTTCTTAGGAAAATAGATAATGAAGAACTATGAGATTATTCTAACAACTCCTTCAAATCTAATATAGAAGAAACATATACATGATTCCAAAACATTATCATTCCATCATGATCACTATTAATCTAATGAACGTTTATAACCTTCTTTTATAGCTCTATATCTTCATTCTGATCCACTTTAATCATTACATGGATAGATGGTTGAACATTAAATTAATCAAGATAAGATTTCTCCTCTTCATTCAATATTTCCAGATCCATCCTTTATAAATATAGAAATATTGGATCTTTTTTTGTCCTCATCATGGATAATATTGCACGATCCTTTTGACTCAAGGCATTTTTTACCTTGTTCACTTTCCATGTGAGGTAATGTATTGAGTTTTCATAATATTTAATCATCTCTGACCATCTTAATTAGTGCATATTCAACTCCTTCTATGTAAATATATACTTTAATCTTTTATGATCGGTATATATAACACACTTTTCTCCATAAATATAATTCCTCCATATCTTTAATTTAAAAATTACCTCATCTGAATCCAAATCATGAGTCGAGTAATTCTTCTCATGAATATTCAATTTTAATGAGGCATAATCTATAGCCCTGTCATTATAAATAAGAAAATATCATATTCCCTCAGGGATTCATCATTACAAATTACAACCCCAACTCCAAAATAGGGTAATGGATACACAGATGCACTAACTAATCCTCCCTTAAGTTCCTTGAAATTTTCCTTAAATTCATCTACCTAGAATAACTTGGCTCCCTTCTGAGTTAAATTCTTTAGAAGATTAGATAATCCTGAGAAATTCTACACAAACCATCAATAATATTTATCTAAAATAATAAAAATATAGATCTTATTCATCATGGTTGGTCTGGGAAAACATTCAATATCCTCCATCTTTGATGGATCTACTGATATATCCTCTATTGAGATCATATGATCAAAAAATGAATTATTTTATAGACAAAATTAATAATTTTATTTTTTTCATATAGTTTTCCTTCGTTAGGGTCTTTAGTACAATACTAAATTTATCTCCACTCTCATCCTTACTCTTTGAATATATAAGAATATATTATCTAAAGGATACCAAAAACTGATCAAGGAAATCTCTAAATAAACTATTCATAAAATCAGTGAAGATAGAAGGGGAATTAGTAAGATCAAATGGAATCACTGTATATTCATAGTTTCCATACCTTGTATGGAATGCTATCTTGGTTATATCCTCTTTCTTGACCCCCAATTGATGATATCTAGAATGAAGGTCAATATTGGAAATGTATTTACCTATATATAGTTGATAAAACAAGTTATCAATAACGGGAAGAGGATACTTGTCCTTAAATGTAATCTTTTTTAGCTCCTGATAATCAATGCAGAGTCACATTGATCCATATTTATTTAAAAAAAGAACAGGTGCACTATAATGTGACACATATGGCCGAATGAATCCCTTATCTTTTTTTCCTTGATTTATCTCTTCAATTCTTGGAATTCAATTAGGTCCATTATTTGGGGAGTCCTTGAAATAGGTATGTAATCAGGTATGGGTTCAATTGAGAACTCAACATCGTGTTTTAGTGGACAGTTAGGAAACTATTCTAGAAAGACATCAAAAATTTTCCATAAAATAACCATATCATTGATGTGGAGTTTCTCCCCAACCATTTGAGATAAACACACCTTTTAAATTGAAATTAAGACCCATAAATTGAATGTGATCATCATCAGAATATCATACATATCATCTCACTGATAGAAGATCATAGGTTGGTTTGGAATACTAAATATCACTTCCCATCCTTGACAATAGATTTGGGATTTATATATAAAAATCCAATACATTCCATGATAACATCAAATTCAACTATAGGAAGAATAAAAATATTTAAATCAAGCACATTCCCACCAACATCAATCATAGTGCAATCATAGACATTACATGAGATCATCATATTATTAGGGGTTTTCATTTCTAATTATACATCTAATAATTTGGGTGGAATCATGATACCCTTATAAAATTACTCATATATAATATAATAGATATATCTATAGTCAAATAATACATTAGTAGTTATAGAGTGGATAGTAAGTGTACCTTTCACCACATCATTTGTTCACCCCTCATTAGAAAGAGTGATCACATGAGATTTCACTTTTTCTGTCAGCCTAATAGGTTGTTAACATTGATCATCATCATTAACCTTTCTATTTGGTCATTGGTTATCATAGTGTCCATACTCCTTGTTTATGAAACAATAGAGTGTGGGTTGTTCTTTTTGTTCATCTTTACTTCTATTTTTATCATTAGCCGACTTCTTCCCACCACTTAGATAATCAATTACCTCATCAACATACCTTACACACTTAAAACATTTTCTATTCCACTTAAGGAAATTTTCTCTGTACTTCTTACCACACATTGAGCTTAAAGAAAATACCAACTTCTCGTCCCCATGGTTCTTATATTTTACTTTGAATTCCGTTTTCTCTTCTTAATAAAACAGAGATATTGATATGTAACTCTAACCTCCATTTCCACCTTGGTAGAACATCAAACAATATATTCATAGCTACTAAAGTGTATTTTGGATAATTCCCTTTGGAGACATAGTTTTAATCCATAGAATAATCAATCAAAATAATCATAGGTTGGATGAAAATACTAGAAGCATGCCTCGCATGTCTTGTAAATATTTTTCCCTAGGTACTAATAAATTCATTATCTTTTTTCTTTATCTCAAGGAACCCCTTATCCTTCTTCTTATAAAGAATACAAGGAAATTAAATATTAAAAAATATGTCATTTAACACATCCTGATCCATGGATTCAATTTTATCTTGTTGATTCGTATTCTTGATCAGAGTCCACCAATGATCCACTTCACCTTCCAAATAGTATACATCCAAAATGACCTTTTCAAGTTCCAAACACTGGATAATGGAAAATATATTTTAGGGGTGTTGATCCATTGTTCATAAAATATTATATCATAAGACCCATTGAAATAAGGTTTATATCTCCTCATGAAGAAACTAATTGAATATTATTCCCTCATTGGTTCATTTAAAAGTCCAAAATAGTTCTTATCTTGATAAATTTGTGTCTGCATAGCAATGAGATTTTGAATTCTAGATCTTATAATGTTTGGAATCTCAGGAAGAAAATCATTTTATTTTTTTTCACCCTCATTATTAACATGGTTCCTTTTGATTTCATCTATTGACTAAAACAAAAAATAAAATTGTAAGAAATAATAATCATGATGGGGAACCACATTATCTTGAAAAATAAATTATAGGGTGTCTAAATCATGAAACCTTCTTTAATATATGACACCTTATTTAATATATGAAACATTATGTTTATTCTAAGTCATTCAAAGTCATCATCTATTTGAATCTTTCATGAGGGTTGATAAAGAGTTTGTGGATGTCAAAAGTGTATCCCATAGGAGTGTCAAACCAGGTGTGTAGAAACCCCTATTACCATGAACTAGGAGACGACCGAGTCCAACTCAATGCTCCCTTTTTAAATCCATTACACCTTTTCACCTCTAATCTAGATCCACATCCACTTATAGTATCCAAATAGGGATGTAATTTCTTGGAAACCACTCACTCTATCCTTTACCAAAACTCCATAACATTTCCCTATAATTTGAATCGTCCTTAGAATTATCTTTAGACATGTCCTTAGGAATATTGCTACGTTTTTCTCATCTTAGTGTTCAAATGATGACTAAATCTATCCTCTGATACCATCTATAGTTACCTAGAGTTATCATACATATGTATTACATCATTTTTTATGATTATTTATTGCATTACAAAAACATAGGTCTGATTAACCTAATAGATTAGTGTATTTCGAAACATGGAAACACAAACAACTAGCCAATAGGTAAACTAAATAATCTTCCTCTATGATTTCATAACTATCTCCCTTCTTCGGCATATCATATGTAACACATTTCATCATATCATGGGAAAAGGAAACATAGTAAAAGGTGATCTCAGATGATCAAAAGTGTAAACAAGGGAGATACAAAATCATAATATGAATATAGTGGCAAAATAACATGAGAAATCATTTTAAAAGCATACCCTACATATAAAATATCATAATCCTAAATCATGGAATAATGATTGGCAGTTCATAAGATATAAATCATAAGTGAATCAAAGAACATGATCCATGAGAGAGAAAAATTAGTATAATACATATATTTTTGGTATACACATAAGAATTAAAAATCATTTCATTATTAGTAATGTATTACTAATAAGTCTATATTAGTGAAATGGTTTCACTCCCCATACCGTCATAGTAGTAATGGTTAACTCCCAAGACCATCATAACAGACAAATTTCGTTACTGAAGAGGGTAAACTCCTGGTTCCAAGACATTATATCTCATAATATATAAATCTTTACTGAATGAATTTAAGGAGGATATAAGTAACAAACATAAAATAATAAAAATAATATGTATGTGATCCACATGGTCATAAAATATTCATCATATCATTACCCATGAAAGAAAATGGGTTTCATAAACATTTCATCATACCATAACCTGTAGAAAAGATACATGTTTCATAATCATTTCATCATTTAATCATAGAATAGCCCATAGGAAAACAAATGGGTTTCATAAGAATATTATCATGGTATAACTCATGGAAGAGAAGCGGGTTTCATAAATAAAATTTCATTATAAACATAAACCATTCAGAGAAATAATAATAATAATGGTATCCTTGGATCATATCCCTAGTAAAGCATATGTAACCTAAAATGATGTAATATTATATGGGTAATAATTCTGAATGACTACTTGGAATGTTATTAAGGAAGATAAGTTTTCTTTTAAAATTAATTTAAAACACATAAAACCTTTTGGAAATCCTTTTCTTTGAAAATAAACTTGAAAAATTATAATGGAAAATTTAAAAATATTTAAAAATATTTCTTGAGGAAAACAAACTCTCCTATTTGAAAAAAAACTTTTTAAAAGATAAAAAAATTTAGAATAATTTTCTTTTGAAATAACCTTGAAATCTTATAAGGTAAAATTAAAATTAAAATAATGGTCATGATGGTGGAAAATTCCGTTCTTTTCGTACTTGTCAATGTAATGATACCTTTCACATTTTTGGTAAAATAAAAAGACAAATTATTTGAAAAAAAAATGAAGATTCCTTTAAAAAATTTAAATAAAATTCTACACTAGTAAAAATTTCTATAATAAATACACTTTAAAAGGATAAAAAAAATTTTGAAAACATTTTTAGAAAATGCGGTTTTGGAAGAAAAAGGTTTTTCGATCGAAAAAGATTATTTTTCTTAAAAACATTCATTTTAAACAATTTAGTAAATTAAGAGAGGAAAATGAAGGGAAAATATATATTATCATGACAAAATAATAGGAGGATAAAATTTATGAGTTTCTTTATAGATGAATCATAGGATTTGATCTTCATAAACAAAGTCAAATAGAATCCTAATAAACAATGAGATTGTAACAAAAAATCATTACCACTTTGGTAACTTTAAATCAAAATCCCCGTGAAAGAATAACATAAAATTTAATTTAAAATGTAATAAGGAGAAATAAATTCATTATATTACATGTAACATGGTATATATATACACTAGATGAAAGAATATCAGTGCATAACAAAATGTACATCTCAAGGAAGGAAAATTGCGAAAAGAAATCCCTTACCATAAGTGTTGACTTTCGTCATACACATTCAAACATCATGTATACTAAATATAAGTTTATTATAAAACTATTATAGAAAATAATTTTTGTATAACATAACATATATGAATTTATTATTACCTTTCAGTACCTATTTAATAACAATTCCATGTCAAAGTTAAATTTTGGGTAATAAATGATTTGTTTTTGGTATATATATTAATTTTTTATTTCTAATGTCAGGGTCAGGCCCATGTGAAGGTCTTTCGACTTATCCTTTTGAAAGGAATCAAAACCCATATAGTTTTTTGACACTTAATAGGATACATAATACCTTTTATGTTTAATTTATGAGGACAAAACCATTCAATTTAACCTCTTGTGGAAATTAAATCTATGTGAAAAGTGTTTGGTCAATGTTTGAAATGACACTTACATTGAATCAGACCATGGGTCCTAGAAGGGATGTGGCCTACCAGGATGGACATGAACCGACTATAAATTTGGGACATATAGAATTCGGTTTTACTTGGTGTTTTGGGTTTATACCTCAAGGAGGCCTCCTGCATATCCTATTTGGATGGGAATCAAAGCAGATATTATTCGCATATTTGTTCTTATACCTATAGAGTATGCTCATTTTTGAATTTTTCTAGTAGGGGATATATCCCTTTTATATGGATCATTTTTTTGAGGACCCACGCCTATAGAGGCATTATAGAAGGTTGTCTCACCAGATATATGGATCTTTGAGATGGATACATGTCTTTGAGGATGCACACTTATGGAGCCCCTCTGAAAGAGGTGAGAGGAAGATCCAAAAAAAGATTCTCTGTCGAGACATTCATCAGATCGTATATATTCTATGATCCATAATAAAATCTAATCCCACGTGATTCATGCTCGATGTGAGAAACAAGTTGAATTGGAAAATCTTACAAACCATGCAAACACCTTCATCCATTGGTGGATGATGTCAGGTCTACATTAGAGATAAAGGGCCTTAGTGTTCCAATATCCTCTTTTGTTTTCGTAACTTGAGGCATAAAATATAGGAGGTATGTGGAATCCTACAATAATGGATAAGGGATTACTCAATTAGGGATTCCCTTCTCCTGGTTCTAGAGAATACATTAGGATAAAGAACTAACCCCTGTCAAAGGCAAAGTCACCCCCCCCTCATACTGTCTGAAAAGGGAAGTTCCCAAATTTAGAGATGAGAAGGGGAGGATGAGGCACTATACCTCATCATATAAACTAAGAGGTCCTTAAAACATACCCCATGTTTGGGGTCCTCATTACTGAATGGGTTCACAACTGTACAAATCCTGAGTACCCTACCCATTGGGTAAGACAAATGTGGGAAAACTCTTTCTGAAGGAATGTACAACTGAATGGGAGACATTCTTGTGTGTCTTCCTCCATGGTCATGAAAATACAAAGGCCTAGAGGGAGGTTTTTATTTGGTATCCCATAGACAGAAGTCCAAGTGAGAGGGGTTCCCTATCATCATTGTTGAAGGATATGGCTCAAAGGATGGCTCACGTAGGTGATGGGTGGGTGAGAAGAAGGTGACTCATGTAGGGCAGCTCTAGGAGAGCCAAGGATGCTTCATATAAGGCATTCCTACATGAGATGAATATACATTTGGGTGATGTACAACCTAAGAAACAAAACTTGGGTGAGGCATTTCTCTAGGCTCTATGGTTTTCCTCGGGTGTCCCTGGAAGGGGCTCGTGCAGGTCCTGTGTTTGGGAAGAGACCTTCGAACTAGTACTTTTAAACTATGGGGAGTTATTTCTCTTATAGGTGCCTTATGTTTCACACACTAAAGGAACTTTAATCTGAAAATTTAAATTAATTCCCTCTTCTATTGGGTTTTAGAGAGCTATATATGTAGTTTCTAAATCCTTTATAAAGGACTGGGGTGAGTATAGCTTCAGGGTTCCCTCTGAACTTCTAGTTGTGTAAAATGAGGAGCCTCATTGTCCTATTTTTAATAAATATTTGGATCCAGGGTGAAGACAGCTATCAGTAGAGGTTTATTTCCCATGTACCATGTGCAGCTGTCATTCACAGGCGTGGATGCTCTTTCTAGGACACACAGGATAGGCCTGCACGGGCCTCTTGGTGTGCATGTCGACCTAAGTGAGTTCCTTGGTTCTCTTTAGTACCCTTAACATCTTTACTTCTAGAGGTATATTCATTTTAATCTTTACACCCTTATGTGAAAAAATGGTTTCAAAAAAATCCCCCCATCAGGATTGGATCTGATCAAGAGAAGAGAGTATGATCCTAAGGTAGATGAAAACAGATTTTTATAGCTCAGATCAGTTGTGAAAGTGGTTCATATAGGCAGTTCTTGTAGGTTGGCCACACAAGTTGGATGCACATGTTGGATGAAAAAATAAATATTACTAAATGTTCATTTTTATTCCTTCTATTTTCACTATTTTTTATCTATCCATAAATTTCTCTCATGTTATACTTCTGAAGAATACTATCATGCAACAACTTGGTATGACTATTAGCATGAGATAAAACCCTTATCATAGGACCAATGCTTGGTCACTTAGGTGAGGGACCGACATGTGGTCACTTAGGTGAGTGTTATGCATGAGGTCACTTGAGAGAGGGACTTATGTGAGGTCACTTACGCAAGTGGCCAATGTGAGGTCACTTGGGAGAGTGACCGACATGAGGTTACTTGGGTGAGTGACCAATAATAGGTCACTTGGGATAGCAACCTGTGAAAGGTCATTCCTTTACCAAAATTTTGGAATTTTCCAAAAAACCAAGATTTTAACTTTAATGAAAATCTCTATTCTTCTTTGTAGATTCCTCATGGATGCCTTAATGGATTACGATGAACAAGATTCTACTCATGTTATAAATATGTTTAAAATCGTTCACCCAGATTACCATGAAATATGTAACACCACCCTCCATAACTTAGAAAAACTCATGAATAAGTACCAGAAAAATTACCCATGGAGTGATTATATACCTTTTTATAATCACAAAATTATAAGAGATTTTATCATCCTGAGTATTGGGAAATATTTTTCAAAGTCCTAGTTCATAGAATGCACTAATTTTCCCACCGAAAACATCTTTTCTAGGCGTACATTTATCAACAATGGGATAGTTCCTACTATGTGCATCATGCACCACAGCTTGTGTGCCCCGGACTTGAAGCCTCACACCATTGAATCAAAACCTCACAACTAGAAGTTGATCTTTCATACATCCAAGATAGATCAATCACAAGGCTGGAAAGAAGATTGGGACTTCCATTCCAGATGAGGATGCAGACTGAAATGGATGTGGGCACACAAGGTGTGACAAACCTATGCAAAATTTATGACTAACCGGAAAACATCAGTATATATGAGTTGGTTTTGGTGGAATATAGATATTTTTATTAAAACCAAGGCATCATCCCAGAATTTGTGATCCTATAGAACCCTGAGATGAATAATTTCTATTTTAAGCATAATGAGGTCATCATTACCATGTGGGGTGTCTACAAGATCTTGGGTTTACCCATTCTCGAAGAGATGTAAGATTAGTTCATCCCACCTAAAGCCTCCTAGTATGATGGTGAAAGGATTCTTCTTTAGGACCATGAGCTATTGAATATGGATCAAATGGTAATGAAGGGATACCCACACCCAAGGGGTGATTTCCATCACAACATATGGGTAAAGGTCTTCCTCGAGTAAAAAAATAAAAAGGCCGGTATCATTGATGGGGTTATAAATATGAGTTTTACATATTTCCAACTACTAGTCTCACCATATTTCTCATGATGTGGTTGAGAGCCTACCTATTGTTAGTCCATGAGTCTAACTATGGCGTGAGGCTAGGGATGTTCGTTATAAGATCCAAATTAGCATAAGGGACCCAAATAGGGATAGCTTCCCTATTCGGAAAATTATCTACAGGTGTTTACTGCAAGTGTACACCAAAAAGGCGGCATATATAATTTCAGGGTCATTTGATGTATTGCGAGGATGGATTGTATACCACTTAATCTTTTATGTTGTACTTAGTGGAGTTCAAGTTACTGAATTATGGTTTCATGTATTCATTTAGGTTGTTTCTTGTATCCAACATTTATCCCTGATGCATAGTCAATCCCTAATGAATATGATCATACTCTGAGAGTTATAATTCTTCCAATTTAGTGAACCACCTACAAAGACATTTATTGAAAATAACCCATCCAATTACGACATGTGGTCATATATGATCACATTCAGAGACAACATACTGGAACCCTAAATTGAAAATGAGATCATATGTGAGGCATATGCTCCATATCGATTTGTTCACTCGTACGCGTGTCTACAAAAGAAAAATTTATCACCCCCCAATGTTCAATTTGTGAAGCATCTGATGGTATCCCCAAATTTATTTATCCTCATATCCTTGTAGGTATCCTAATATTCGATCAAGCAACCCCCATTAGGGGCATCTATTATAATAAATTCTGGGTATTCCAGTGATTGGATTTATTCTAACCCCCATGGGGTGTTAAAAACAAGATTCCATCGAGTCAAGGACACGATAAATTTTAGGTGTGGAAACTACAACAGGAAGGTTAATTCTGAGGGTGACCAAGAAAAAGATCCAAAGGCATCAAAGAGATATTGAGAATAGGTCACAGAGCATGTCAATGAGGAAAATACCCCATCTTTCATGCTAATGCAATATAGTCTTCACCACCGGAAAGAGACTTAAACCTAGATGCTCAATATCTTTTTAAGAAATATTGGTCTCAAAGGGATTCAATATACAATGATGTTGGGTATTCCTCAAATCCAATTGTGGATGACTCCGATTTTGTGAAACCTTTGGTAATCCAATCCTAGAAGGGTGTAACCCGGGACATCACAGATTTATGGGTGTTTCTCCAGGTTGGAATACATATCCCGAATCATGGGTATATATGACAACCCTCTGATCATTACCCAAATAGATATTTTACAAATGTAGGAAAATATATTTGGGAAACTGAGATATTTATATATTCCACTAATGATCAGATCTCAGTTATAATGTGGGTAACTTATATGTTGGTCTGATCTACTACTGATGGGATATCTGGAAGATTTAACAAGGAATTGGATAAATTCATCAATTTTAGCGAGGTTTCTCTCTTTTTTTACCTTTTAATTTACCTACCTCATCAATCATTATTAAAGTCGATAGGATTTATCATGATGTTGGGGGAGAATAAAGAGTACCAAGGGTGATGCATGAGTCACCAACATATGGGCCGATGGACACACCCATCAGAGTGGGTGTTGAGTCTCTCGAGTACTTAGAGACATATTGGGATCATAGGATGATGGAGGAAGAGATTTTATGGTGGCCTTCTCAACTTACACCTCAGATATCTACAAATTAGATGGAGAACACGTGCCCCTCATTCTCTGAGGGGAAGAAACTAAAGTTGGAAAATAAGTTGTCTTAGTGTATGCACTGTAGTAATTCTCTTCAATATCATTAAATCTGATGACTTTTTTGATGGATACATTTGAACATGATTTATTTATTTAGGATTTTATTCACCCTCCTCCCTCAAGGGGTCTGACACTAGTTCATCGAGGACTAAGGTGGACATTCTGTATGAGGCACATACTTGTGCTGGTGAATCCATCCCTTTGGAATAAGTGTTAAGGGATGAATCTATGACCTATACCATTACAATAGATAGGGATGAGGGTCTTGTTAATTTCATATGCACATCATAAGGTTTCATGTGATATTCACTAACTTTCTTTCTCATGATAGTTCAGATTCGTCGTATGCACTGAAGGAACCGACAACAACCACCACCATGTTCGAGTCGGTTCCATAGAAACAAATTCAGTGTACTTCATGATAACATGTATTCATAGTTTTTAATATTAATAAACTTATTGCCACATAATTTTTATTATTCTACGTAACATAGTATGTGATAATGTCCTAAAATTGGATGTTGTGCTAAAAGGTCACAGTAGTTCCCCACTATGATGAGAACCTAGATGTGCAATGACACTATTCTTAAATATATGTTCTATAGTTAGATGATATCATTTGAGGGACCCCACTGATATAGGATATTAGGGGTGGAGACTCATAGGACTTAATAACACCTTCTCATGGTGTACGCCCTTGGTAATATCCAGTGTATGGTATTTTGAGAACGAGACCCTCCAGTAGGAAATCCACATTTATATGTTTCGTTGGATGATCCTATCTATGGAAAATTGAATTGGTCCTCATATTTTTATGATTATTTATGAGTATTATAAGTAGTTTACTTTGATGTATTGATGAAAACTGTGCGAATAGATGTTCACAATGAGGTAGGATACATTGGGTGCATCATGAGTAATATTGTATTCAGGAATAATGCGAGAAAGGATTTTTCTATTATTTTCTTTAATGGAAGTTTAAATCTCATTCCCTTTGATGGAATAGATATAGCCTAAATAAATCCATGGACAAGGTGTTCTATAGGAAATTTCAATTTCTGGGAAGTCAAAGAAAGATACATCAAGAACATAGGTTGACCGCACCAGTATGCAACCTGCTTGACTTGAGATGTCATGATAAAAGAATTATATTCCATAGTAAGCATCTATATGAGGTATTATGTCATTACTGAATTAAATTATTTCTCAATGGGTTCCTTGGCATGTTACTATATGATAACCTCAGAGTTTATCCTACTTCTCCTAATGCCACTAAGAAAGGGGCATATAATGCCACACACTAAGTGTATCCAAGATCTCAGTTAAATGATATATTATTATTTATTATTTAACAAGTTGAATAATTATTAATCTTGCAAATGGTTTAATAATTATTCATGTATGCTTGATTGCATATATTATATCACCAGTTATTCAATAGAATATAATGTTAGTGGAATATTTAATTAACATTTGTTTTCTATTTAATGGATATAATATTTATTTATTTATTAGAGAATAGTGCACTGATATTTATTTTATAAAAATAGTCATTATTCAAGCCCTGATAAATATTTTTGAGGAATGGAAGATCGATTTTATTTATTCGGTGATAAATAATAAACATTGAATATTATTTTATTAAATAAAATTTAATTTAATTTGCAAGTTATGTGTATGTTGAGTAATAATAATAAAAATTATTATTATTTGACATAGGGTTTTGAAGGGATTAATTAAATAATAAATGGAACTTGTGAAATTATTTTATCTTAAACCTAGTGATATATAAACCCAATTATATTGTTTTATAACTAATCCAGTTCATTTTTTTGGTTGTGAACAACAAATTTAGATAATCCTCTCAATCCCTAGGGAGGTCCCTTCTCTAGGAATTCTCCCAATAATGAAGAGTGATATTCCTCCACCACCCACTCTCAAGTAAAGAAAGATCAAGGAGAACACTTTGGAAGTTGTTCTTGTGGTGACAAAAAGTGGATGACGCAAGAGATTGGATCTATCGTGATAGAAACTAGAGATTCCTACGATGATGTTTAGATATTTTTAGAGCCCATGTGGATCACCATTAGTGGGTATCTTCTTTGATTCCTAAAACAAAACGACCATAAAACATAGATCTGTTTTCATATTCATAAATAAAGAAATAATTCCAACAAGATAATTCATTAATTAACTAATAAAATTTTAAATAAAATGGGATGATCCTTCCTTGAGTTCTATAATGATTTAAATTTTCTATTTTCATTGATTCAATTCCTTTGAACATGGTATTTATCATCATGTAGATCTCATATTGATCATCGATCATGACAAAAGAATGTTGGGAATGCCCCATCATACGCTTCCTCTACGCCCAAAACCTACACACCAACCCTATCGACAATCCATAAGGGGTTGGTAGAGATATTAGATGACCTGATGAAGGTGATGGTGTTGATCCTGACTCCACATGGTTCAAAGGCAGTGTTCATGTTGATAAGCTGACAGACATAAACAATGGATGATTCAATTTGGGTATCGAGACATGCATCTCAGATACCCTGACTACTGAGGGTGTTGTGCAATGTGAGGCCTTATATAATGAACTAATAGAACTAGATGATAGTTTTAAAAAAATAATAACTTTATCACCTATATAGAGGAGTTATAGGACATTGATCAAGAATAGGAAAGATGTGAGTTTTCTCTTTCATGAATTTTCAAGCACAATCTACCAATTTACATTTGATGTCTCACATCAGAGATCGACTTGTGTAGATTTTTTCACATAAAACATTTTCAAGGAAATTCATGACCAAGGCATCCAAATACATTCTACTCTCATTGCTAAGGGAACAAAAAATAGGGACCCTAAAGTTGGAGAGTCACAAGGGAACTCCATCCTGGTTGTTGCGAAAAAATACTTGGATGTTTCTTATCAGGAGGTCCTTACTCTAAGAATTGAGACTAGTTATGTTAGAGAGGAATCAATCCCTTTTGTTGATCCACCGATGGGTGAGTCTTACTAACTTCTATAGGTTTTTCTAAATTTTCCATTTTTTTAACTTACTAATTATAATGGGGGTTCCATCTACCATCTAATGTCATCAAATTCAACAACTATGATTAAGGGAGAAGCTTCCATGACAACTCATCAAACAGTAGAATAAAAGTTTGATACCAATTAAAAGGGAGTGGAGGAGGGTGACCCAATGACTGCATTAATCCCAGATTATATCTATCCATTTTAAGTGGGAAATAATTATCATGGATGTTTCTTCCACTCAATTGAATTTGCCTCATGAGATGGATTATTTCAAACTCTCTCGAGCGTTGCTCCTCTAGGTGGTGAGGTTCAGGAGGTGATCTCGGCTCCTCCATCCTTCGATCCTGGATCGTTTGGAGGTCACTCCCTTGTACAAAATCCTGATTCCTCAAGTTCTCTCCCTCGTCATTAGGTGTCCTTCTATGAGGCCTTGTGTGGATCATCCCGAGACCCTTTGAAGATTTGATTACCAGACGTGTGCCAGTTTGTTTTGTGGTCTCGAGGTATAGCATCAGTGTTTCTATGGAGGTCCCCCCGACGGAATTTTCGGAGGTGGTAGATCATCTCCAGTGGAACTTAATAGCTCACTTTAGGGAGGAGAAACATTCTTTGTTTCCTTTCATGTGTTTTTTGGGATCGTGGGGTTTTCTGGGTCAGGTTAATCTCTCTATGATTCATCATCATTCCTTTTTTTTGGTGCTGGAGTCAGAGGTAGATTTTATCTTCAGGTGGTGTAAATCTCCAAGATCTTTTAGGAGATAGAGAATCAGTCTAGCTCCCTAGTCTTTAGAGGATCACAATGGGAAGGAAATATCTCAAGCCATGGTTTGGATATGTCTCCCAGGCTTGCCTTTACCTTTCCAAAATGGTGTTTATCTAAAGGTGATTGGTGACTCTCTCGGTGGTTTCTTATGCACGGATGACTGCAACCTCTCTTGTGAAGACATACTAGTCCTTAAATTATGTGTTGAGATGGATCTGTTTTTGTTGCTTCCACAGAAGGTAGTGTTAAAGGTCATGGAAATTTTGGACTGAGAGAAGGAACTCTCCGTCCCTGTTTTCCCTAGGTTCTATTATTGTGTTGTTCAAGGTAATTCCCATTAGACGTGTAAGAAACCGGAAGCAGGGTAGTTTGGATTTAAGGGCCACTACATAGGGGAAATTCACTTCTCTTAGACTAGGTTGTCCAGATTATGACCCCCCAAGTGAGGCTCTCATTCTTCCGGTAGTTGTATGAGCTTCATCAGTCACTTCAGTCATCGATTATCGGCCTTTTTATTCTTTCAGTTATTGATGCCTCCCCTTGTCGGGACCTGGTTCCTTTAATTTTTGAGGCATATCCTTCTATGATTATTGTTCTTTAGAACCATTTTCTCTTCCAATTCTATTTTTTTTTCAGCCGAGTGGCTATGGAATAGGTTTTGGAATTCTATATCACCTACATGGGAGTTGGGGGCATCGTGTTTGCCTCCACGAGTTGATTTTTTGGATGCTTCTATGGAGAATGAGGCCATGGGAAGAAAGCCTCATGCCCCCTTATTTTTGAGGCCAGAATGGTGAACAATCTTAATGTTGTTTCAGGGGGTTTTCCATAGACCACTATTTTAGAGGGGTGGGTAGATCGGAACTCAAAATTCCTCTCCCCTCGAAATATAGTGAAGGGGAGGTCCACAGTGCTATATGTTCCTATTTTTCATATAGCCTTGGTTCCCTCTGTTCAATGCCCAGGAGTGTGTACTCACTCATAGTTGATACATATTAAGTGAAGCCTCTCTCCCCATAGCATCAAGACCGATGATCCAGGGGCCAAAGCCAGGCTTCCCAGTTCTTAATGTTATCTATGTTAGTTTGGAATTCTCGTGGCCTAGGCACTGGGGTAAAGTCAGTCCATATAGCCTCAGAAGTTTAGAAACATAAAGCGTGTATATTAATTGTTCTTGAGAATAAAAAAACCCATAGAAGATCATTTCCTTCGGTCGCAGAGTTTATTTGTGTGGATCAATTCATTAAAATATAACTAACTAGAATATATGGATCTTTTAGAACGAGGAGGTGTCGTTGCATCTAATCGAGGCAGGGGACCAATTTCTCCCCACAAAATTATCGAAGGGGGGGATGTTTCTTTGTATCATTTTTTATGGAAGTTGTGATGCTTAGGATCAGAAAATATTGTGGTAGGGGCTAGGGTTGTTTGATCTAGAGGACCTCTCGTGGTATGTCATGGGGGATTTCAACTCCATTCTTGATCCGGAGTAGAAGAATGGTAGTGGTGACTTCCCTCACTAGGACAACTTGGACTTCACCCTCTTCATGGAAGATAAGGGTCTTCTTGAAATTGGCTACTCTGGAGATAGGTACACATGGTGTAACAACCAAATGAGAGGAAGGTGATGTTGGATATGGATTGATCATTGCTTGGAAAATAACCATGCAATCATCTCCTATCCGGAGGCCAAGGTGAAGCATCTAGTCTGAGGTATATATGACTATTATTTTATACTGGTGTCTCTGTTTCCCAAAAAGGATTTATAGGATTACTTCAGGTTCTTTTAATATTGGTCTCGGATCCAAGATTATCAGAGGATATTTATGGATTAATGGGAGGCTTCTGACCAGGGGCATACATGGGTTGCTCTCCACAACAAACAGTGAAGGATGAAACAAGGGTTAAAGGATTAGTCCAAGAGGATACCTTCCTTTGATCATAAAATTCAAGCTCTTAAATAGAGAATACAAAACTTAGAATCTAACCTGGAGGAGGAATGTAATGATTAAATGTTTGAAGAGCCTGTGGGCAGCAAATTGTGTTGGGAGGAGAAACTTCTTAAATAGGAGTGCATGGCTTGTGACCGCTCCCAGGTGAGGTGGATAAAGTAAGGAGATAAAAACACTTCTTATTTAAAAGCGTGCATCAGAGAAAGATGACTCAATCCCTTTCCTAACATCTTACTAAAGGATGGATCCTATACAGATAACTTTGACACGGTGGGGGGTATATAGCACAATTTCTTCAAGGACCTACTTGCTGGCTCCAACCCGAGGATGTCCAGCAGGGATCCCAGAGGTAATACAGGTTTGTGGGGGATGATCCTCTCTATGGTGAATAATTGGGACAACGAGGACTTAGAGGTGATTTAGAGAGAGGAAGAAGTCCATGAATCCATGCAGAAGTGCAACCCAAAGAGAGCACCCAAACTTGAGGGATTTCTAGGTTTCTTTTACAAGGGGGTTTGGGATTTAGTTAAGCACGACATCAACGATGCTATTCAGGACTACTTCTAAGGTGGGTGCCTCCCTCATGTGGTAGTGGAAACTACCCTGGTTCTCATTCTTAAGATCAAGGACTCTTCTTCTCTCTCGCACTATAGGTCCGTTAGTCTATTCAACTTTCCTCGTAAAATTATTGTGTGCGTGCTTAACTAGAGGCCGGTGAATTTTCTACCTGGGTGGATTTTAGTTGAGAAGCACGACTTTTTGAGAGGTTGATCCATCCAGGGAGTTATAGTTATGGATCAAAATATGTTGAGGGAGATCAATTTAAAAACCCATGGATCCAACATTGCGATTAAATTAGATATCAATAGGGAATACAACATGATGAAATGGAGTTTCATCATTAGAGCCCTATAAGGTATTGGGTTTTCGGCCAAGGTAGTGGACCTCATTTTGAAGAGATTTAGTTCTTCGTGGCTGACAGTTTCATTCAGAGGGAAGAACCATAAATTATCCATGGAAATGAGAGGTCTCTAGCAGAGATACCCACTCTCTCCTAGCATTTTTTTCTTGGCTTAGGGAACTCTCAGCAGGCCTATCAACAGAGGAATTTTCCAAGTGGTTATTATCCCTGTCATGAGGAAGATGAATATTCTGGTGGTCTCAAATCTAATGTTCACCGACGATAAAATTATCTTTATCAACCATTGTCGGGTCTCAGTTTTTGGTATCGTGGATATGTTGGATGAATATTGCAACTAGAGCGGGCAAGTTATCAGTAACTCCAAAATAAGTATCTGCATCTCCAATAAAAGCTGTCAAAGGAGGGTGTCCTCTCCATATAATCATCTGGACATGCATCATGGTTCTTATCTAATGAAGTACCTAGGATCTCTTATTTATTCAGGTATACTTCGAATCAAATATTGTGATCACGTAGTTAGTATAATCACTAGCCGCATCCTTAACTGGAAAAATATGTTTCGGTCATTCGAGGGTCGTATAGCTCTGGTGAATAGTGTGTTGTCTACCATTCCAATCCATGCATTGGCTTCTTCCAACATCCCTCAAGGTGAGATTAACAACATCGATAAGATCCTTTGTAGCTTTGTGTGGGATGTTAAATCGAAAGGTAAGAGACATTGGGCTTCATGGGGTAAGTTGGTGAGGCCCATCCAGGACGGAGAGATTAACATAAAGAGCCTACAGAGCATGATTCATTGCATGCATGACAAGCTCGCCTGGGAAGATCTTAAGAAGCGATCTTTATGGGAAAGCCCATGTCATTTCTCTAAGGAAAGAGTGCAGAGGCCACCCAAAGTTATGTATCTCCTCAGTGTGATATATTTTACCCCTTTTACCATACTCTTCATCTTAGCTCATGATGGATTATTGGTATATGAGATCTTATCTTCTGACACAGAAACTAGGCAAGCTATGTTTTATATTTCCCCGGTTTCCCTACCTTACTGATATCTATTAAAGAAGTGTTCCAGCATCCCAGTTTTACCAAGGAAATTCTGGATGAGTACCAATAGGACCTTCTCGAGACCATTGAGTTTAATGACAATCTGGACAAATGTTTTTTTTACTCCTACTAGTTTGGGGGTCTTCTCTTGCAGAGATTTTCATTGGCTATTTTCTGAGCAAGGTATTTAGGTGGGGTGGAATGTTGTAGTTTGGTTCCATAATATTCCAGTGAAGTTCAAATTTATAATATGGTGCCTCAGGAACTCTTCTTTAGATATAGATGAGAACATTAAAATGATGTGAATAATCTTGGCCTCTAGGTTTCCTTTCTGCAACAACAAGTTGGTAGAGAGTATAGACCACTTATTTTTCAAGGGGGATTGGGATCATGAGGTGTGGTCCTACTTTGATGGTTCCTTATAACTTTATTCTCATGATTTTAATGATGATACTTTTATGGAGAGTTGGTTCCAAGGCATGGCTGGTTCTAAGAAGGATAGAATCGTTCGTTCTGTGATCTTCAGTGTGGGATGTTGGAGCTTGTGGAAAGCCAGGAACCAATCAAGGTTTGGAGGATCTATTACTTTAGTAAGGTCTATCATAGTGCAGACCCATTTACTTATGATTGAATTGGATTTGATCATGAATGACTAGTAGGAGGCCCCCAATTTCAGTATTCTTCAGGTTAGTGTCCCTTTGGCTCTACCCTCTCGGGTTGTTCAGCAGGGGAGATGGGTGCGTTGGAAACCCCTGGATCTGTTTTAAAGTTGAACACAGACGGGTCCTACTCTATGGGGGTATTGAAAGGAGGGGGTTTGGTTCATGACCCTAGAGGGGAGGTGGTCATGTTGTTCATGTCCTTCCTTGGAAATGGTACTTCTCTCTTGGCCATGGCCAAGGCCATGCTCCCAGGGTTATCCCTCTACATGCAGGAGAAGATGGAGCTAACCAGGGCATAGACTGATTCCAGGATTCTCCACAACTCCATGATTGGTTAAGGATCCCTCCTTGGTCTATTGCTTACATATTTAAGAAATTTAGATCCATTATTGGATACAATATCCATTTGTCTCGCACTTGGCGTGAGGGTAATAAGTTTGCAGATCACTTGGCTTCCTTGGCGGTCCAGAGCTTCACCACCACTAGTCATCTCCCTATCAATAGTTTCATACCAAAGTGTGTTAATTTACTTATAGGGGATTCCCTCATCTTGCACTATTTCATACCTCCATAGATCCCGGGGTCCCCTGGGTTGTATTGATTGATTTTCATTGAATAAAAATTTGATTTTGATGGATGGAAAGTGGAATTGAGTTAGACTTTGAGACACAATATGACATTTTCACCACACACTATATTATTTGGAAAGTTATCTAGAAGATAATATCATAGATACCTATTTATGATCTTACTTCATGACATTGTTGACATTAAACCATGTTTTCTATTTTGGTGTATGGTGAGTTTTATTACTACATAATTGATCATGTTGTGAAGTCAAACATTTGAAAAAGTAAGAGGATCAAAGGTTGCAGCAAGTTAAGGAACAACTAGTAGGTCAGTTTAAAGATCTCAAAATTGTTGTATTCTAGATGAATGTTAGACATTCCAAATAAGTTGAGTAGTATTATTTCCTACATGATGATAAATATCTCCAAATAGTACACCTTCAAGAAGAACAAAATTTTTTAAAGTAATAGATTTTTCAAATCCACCATTCCTTGAAAAGGGTCTTGGAATAAGGAATGGATTCTATTGATACAGAGAAGGATAGAATCCTCCATGATGAAGAATCCATCATTAAAAAACTATACTGGTTTGAGAAAATAGAAGATAAATCTCATGCCACAACCCATCAGCTCAAAGCCTACATGGAGGTAAACTTGTAAAACTTGGTGGAGAGACTCCAACATATGTAATATTTTTCATGATTTAAAACCTGTATGACGAGGATATTTTTTATTCCATGATCATATTTTTCTATATTTCTTTCCATATTGTAACCATAACATAACATTGAAAATAACTAATTTGATGGTTTGTCATTGTGTCAATGATTTGGAATAACAATGATTGGAATGAAATTGATCTAATTATTTCCTAAGTATTTATACCAAGAGAGTTTCATTAGACTATTTCTATAGTCATATGATAGAACACCTAAACTTTTTGGGTTTTGTGTAATGGACCGAATTCATGCCTAAGTATGATATGAAGAATACTTATTGAGCGAGACTTGACTTTTTATTTTTACTACCTTTTTAGGTTTTCAACCTAATAAGTTTTATGAATCTTTTTTATTGTTCAATTTTTTTCTAAACCATAGGTCTAATGAGTTGAGACCTTACTTTTGATCAGGGTTCCCTTTTCCATGTTTTTAACCTTGTGAGTAATCTATCTCTTTTCATGGGAAGTTTCAAGTATCATAATCTTGACTAATGTGACTGGTGTTTTAGGTCAAACAACTTTGACCATGAGTTATGTAATGATGACCCAAGAAAACATGGTTGGATGATTACATTCCAAAATTCTTCAAATACACAAAAGGGGGTTTTGAGTAACAATTTTTGGGATTTCTAGATCTGAATCATTACATGAGACAAATATTAGGGGAATGAACACAAACCATATTCAAAAAAATGTTTCTAGCATGATTTTGTTGGGGAAACAAGTTACAGAATATGTCTCTCCTAAGGAGTAATGTTCCTTTGGTTGATAGTTAGTTTTGGTGGGAAACTTATACAAAACCAAACTGTGGTGTATCAATGCATAGTCAAAAAAGGTGTCCTTAGTAATATGAAATCCTATAATCAATACATGGGGAGTTTATGAAGATATGTATTTATTAATACCATGAAGGGTGGTATGAGAGGATAATTCATCTAATAATAAAGGGAGAATATGTATTGGTACTAGATATGAATGGGAAAATTCTCCTGCACAAATTTAGTTTGTGTAAAAGAGGAGGTATTTTGTTCTGATCACAATCTTGAAAAGGAGAAGTATAAAACCTCCCACTTAGATTGGGGTTGTGTTTGTGAATAGAGGAACATACATGTTATTTAAATTGTGTATTCTATCCCTATAATGGAGAATATACGAATCATTACATGTCATGATGGAACAAAAATCAAGTTGTATATGGATTTTTGGGGCGATGTGGTGGATGGTCAACCTCAGGAGGAAATGATCCAACCTAAAATGGATGAAAAATTGTGTAATTTAATGTCGTGTGATTAGGACATGGACCATGTAGTTTAATTTCTTATGTCAAGGACATTGAAATCCTTAGTTTTAAGTTCATTTTACTTTGACTAAAATATAAATGATTTTCCATTTCATGGTAATCTATCCAAGAATGTTCCATCATCTTTAGGTATGAAGGGGGGTGGTTGTAAGATATAATCTAGGGGTTTTGGATCCAACGAGTGACATGGGAGAAATTTTTTGTTATGGATTGTAGAGATATAATAGGTCTTTCCTGAGGGTGAATGTGCCTCAGGTTGATAGTCCATTTTTGTGGGTGACTTATGAAAAGATGAATGTGGTGTATCAATTCATTGTAAAACAATGACATCATCTGGTTAATATTCCCTTTTGGTGGTCAACGTATGAAAATCAGAATTTTTCATATCAATTTATAGTCAAATGAAGGTGTCCTCATGAATTTTACATTCTGGTACCAATTTCCAAAGAAGGATTATGAAGATACGGAATTCCCAAAACACATATTTTGGTTTAAAAAGGGAAATTTACTGAATATAGAAGGATCATTTCATATCAAAATCACCAAAGAAAAAGGAGAAATGTTTCACTTCACAAGTATGAACCATATGGAAAAAATGGGTTTTTTTCTTTTTTAGTGGATGGTCCCAAGACAAATGATCTAGGAATCACTATGTATCTCACTCAGGAGAGAATCATTCCATGTGTAGTTCTCTAATATATATCATGAAAGAAATGTTGAACATGATGTTTATCATCGTAAGGTGTGGAAATTTTATGTTCCCTTTAAGGTCTTTCACCCAGGACCATGTTATACATGACATGAACTAATATTCCTTGATCATGTGGGGAATCCTTTATAAAAACTACTAATCCTATGTGAGCTATTCTTGGTGTGATAAAAAAGGAGTGGAAAGGGTTTCTTTCACCTCATAGAGGTGATTATAGGGAAGGGTATGGGCATTTTAATCTATTTGTGGCTAGACCAGGGTGTAGGATTCATGTGTTTCTACACATATCATTGGAATGAGAATCAAACCATATATTGTTCTATGATTTTAACACTGAATTAGAGGGGTTTTAACCATGTAGTTTAAAATATCATAGTAAGGATGACGATTATCTGATGTGAAAATGAAGGCATGATGCCCCAAAAAAATGTTATTCATACAAATGGGGAATAACCATATGAGAAGAATCCTGTTTTTGCGACATGAGGCTTCATAATACGGTTTCCCGAGGCATCCTATTATTAGTAAAAAGGGTAAAACAAATTTTTAAGGCCTTGTGTTGAAGAAATCTTCATATAGTTTAATGTCATGTGACTATGATGGCATGGTGTCTTGATGTTTTAGGTCATATACATAGGATAATATATTAGGTAAATGATGAGTGTTATGAGGCATACCAGGCCTAGGATACCCCTACATATTTTCGAAATTATTAATGAAAATGTAGACCATGGTTTTTGGGATTCCCGTATTAGGAGAATTGTTATGGTACCAGAACACAATGAATGATTGAGGACTATGATTGAAAATTCGTTTCCAACATGGTGTTTTTAGGGATTCTGGAGATAGTAGAGGTCTATCCAGAGGAATAATGTGCTTCTAGTTAATAGGCCCTTCTGGTTGGTGACTAATGTGAAGTCAAACTAGGGTGTATCAATGTATAGTTAAAACAAAGGAGTCCTCATAAATATGGAATTCTATTACTGATGGAAATGAAATTTTATGAAGATTTGAAATCTACCAAGACATGGAGTATGATTTGTCGGAGGAATATGCCTGATAAAAAATGGAGTATTTGGACCAACATTGTCCATATACTATAAAGACCCTTTAATTTATCATTATTTTTAGCGCAAAAGACGAATAATTCTATTTCCATGATGGGATCCTGAATGAGGGAACCTGAATTCAAGTATCCTTCATAGATCATTTTTTGTGTGTAGGAGAGGGGGAATTTTATTTAATTTTTTTTAGTCCCAATACATCGGGTATTGGAATCAATATGTATCCCATTTAAATGAGAATCAATCCACACATAATTATAAAAGAGATTCATGGTGGGAGACTAGCACCAAATATTTTGAACCACTCAAAACTGGATCGAAATGTTATTTAATTTTACGTCATACGATAAGGATGTGAACTAAGTAGCTTTAACTCATGTGGTAAATAAGTTGTCATAGAGTTTTACATATTTTGACTAGGATTTTAGGCTATGTAAATTAAAGTCTTATAGATCAAAATATTGTGAGTTATAATTTTAGGTCAAATGATTAAGACTGTCTATTTTTACTTTTAAGGTTGTTCATATAGGTCCAATGTTGGTACATGATGTTAAGTAATGTAGTAAAGATGGAGGGAAACAATGTTTTTTAATGTCGCATGGCTATGATGTGGGATGGGTCGTGCCTTTTAAGGTCAGGAAATGGGTACCTAATTGTGTAGTTTAACTTTATTTGGTAAGGATGAATAGTGTGTATTTATCACACAAAGTATTTCTTGAGAGATATTTCATTGGTAGGGTTCATAACGATCACTCAATACATTCAGATCGGGGAATAATCTCCATTAGAGTGGAATTTGTTTATGTAACAAGGTCTCTCCCACCTCGACAGATGCTTTAGAGGTTTCTTCCCTAGTATCAAAAGAGTCCTAAGGACTAGTACAAGCTATCGTTGGAGGAATGAGTAGAGGTAGAATCTCTTGTTAAAGTCTTGTTCTATATGACTTTGAAGGACCTCCATGTGATGCAAGGTATGAATTCTTTTCTCCTCAGGTATCTCTAACTCATTCAATCATTTTTTGGATTTCTCGTCTAAAGATAGTTAATCGTAGATGGAAATGCGGAGTGAGGAAAATTGGACGTTAATGGGCAGGACCACTTCTATCCCTTATACAAGTGAATATTAGTTCACTCATGTGGTAGTACGGGTTGTGACATAGTAGTCCCACAAGGCATGGAATAGATTTTAAGTGTAAGAAATTTTATCATTATCCACCATATTCTAGGGTATATTTGATAAGGCCTTGTTGAAGGACTTAATCTATCCATTAGTTGGTATGTTATAGGGGAAAATGATTATATTTGATATTATACTCCTGATACATGTCCTCTAACTGAACAAAATATAAATTAGTTCCATTTTCCATTAGTATTTTATGAGGGACACCATATCTGGTAATGATGTCAGCTTTCGCAAATCTAACAATTATTACTTTGAGGGTATTAATTTATCCTATTTGGATAATAATTAGGTACCAGTGAAGATATATTTTAATTCCATGGTTGTGGATAGAGGATATGGTCCTAAAATATCCATTCCCCATATGGATAATGTTTAAGAGTATTTGGCTTTTTGTAACAACTCTAGTGGTTGATGGATGAAGTTTTCAAGAACTCGGAAGGAATGGAACTTCATGGTAAATTTTTTACATTCCTATTTCATTGAAGGATAAAAGTATAAAAACATCCATATCTGATTGGAATGCATAAACCATGATTTTTGGGAACTGGAATATCTTTTATGTACTTTTTTCACGATAGTAGTCATCTCTACTCCATTAATACACCTAAGAATTACTCCATCATGTCCTTATTTAAAGATGAATTTTTGGTGATTTGGGTCATCTTCAGGGGTGAAGTTGGTCACTCATCATCAGTTTTTATCTCTTCTAGATCAGTTTGATGAGATAACTCTATTTTGGAGTTATTATATAATGGCTATGATCTAACCGATCATAGGACCATATAGTTTGGGGATGGAATTAACCTCATTGATTTCTTCCATACTGACAGGAACAAAAGGTGATACCATTCAATAGTGCACAATGCTAGTGACTTTATCATTTCGATATGCATCTTATAAATCCATGGATTCATTCACCAAAGCATTGGTCTGGGAATTCTATAATCGTGGGATGTGAGTCAATGTGTGTCCTAGGGGAATTCCACCATTAATCCTCATACATAGTCAAGTATGGGGATTAACTCCAGCTTTTGATGGAATAGTCATCATTGATATGGTTGATTATCAACACTGGTTTTCCTTTCACCTTCAAGTGTTTAACTTCACTTTGGAGTTCCTGTTCAATTCATGTGATGAGGGACTGATACTCTAACTCATTTTTTGTGTAGCCTTTTGATAATAGGAAGGAGTAAGGCTAGAAGTCCTTTACTGGAGAGATGATCACAACTCCCAAATCAACTTTTATGAGTCTGGGGTCTTCCATTCTCATATCTATTGGGATTATGGATGCATTGTCAAATAACATATCACATATCTAGGAGACCACTTGAATAGAGAAGATATCTTCTTCAGGTAACTCAATATTTTATTATTTCAAGTCAGCGGATTGATGTTTTCTAAGTAAGTCTTCTAAATCCAAGCCTCATACTACTTTCTAACGTATGAAATGAATGTAAAACTGCTGCAAGATAACCAACCACCATTCCAAATATCCAGTTAACATAGGATGGCTGAGGATTTATTTGAGTTGGTTGTCGTGAGAGACCAAATAGACCTCTTGGTGTTTTAGGTAGTGCCTCATCTTCTGAACCGCGATGATTAATTTCAATCATCTCTTCTTGATATCTGAAAAATGAATCTCAGTGTGGGGCATGGTTCAAATGAGATAATAGAGGTTGTTTTATTTCTTGGCATCATATTTTTGCGAGGAAATAACCCATTGATCGTTATAGGGCTTTCACATACAAAATGAGTGTTTTTTATTCAACCAGTGACATTTACTCTAGTGGAATAAATATATATTTCTGGAGACTATCAAATTCTTCCTGATAGTCATCAGTCCACTTATATGAGACCCCCATTTTCATCAAACTAGTGATGTAAAAACACTTTCCTACATGTTTTTCTATAAATATATGAATTTAGGAAAGGTGTCCCTTTAAACCTCTCAACTCTATGAGGTTTTGAGGAGGTGAAACATTCAGAATATCCTTTATCGTCTCAGGATCGACTTTGATGCCACAATGGTGTACGATAAAGATGATAATGTTTCCTAAGGTAACTCTAAAATAAAATTTTAGGGTGTTAATCTTAAGGAAATTTTATCATAGTTTGTTTAATATGGTATCAAGACCAACCAGGTGGTCAGAACACAATTGTAACATAACCACCAGATCATCGATGTAGAATTCGACCAACCTTCCCCAGAAGGGTTTGAATATGTGATACATGGAATGTTGATATGTATCACTGACATTATTTAAGCCAAAGGGAATTACTAGGTAGTAGAATACTCTCTAGGGGCACCAAAGGTTGTGGCTTTTCATCTTCTAGGTCCATTCATATTTTATTGTATCCTGAATAGACATCCATGAAGAAAAGGTCCAAATATCCAGCTATAACATCAATCAATAACTCCATGATTAGAATCATAAAATCATTTTTCAGATAATACTTTTATGTATCTCAAAATTATATGTGGATTATAATTTTCCCGTTATTCTTATTTACCAAAACTATATTGTCTAGCCATTTTGAATATTTTACTTTCCAAATAAAATTTCCTTTGATAAGCTCGTTAACTTCAGTCTCAATTTTGGAGTGTGAGTTTGGTTTGTCCTTCTGACTACTTGTTTTTATCCCCGATGGTTTTTTTTGGAAATCATAGTTGGTGAGTGGCTACCTTATGATCGAGGCCTATAATTTCTTTATAATTCTAGGTGAAAGATTCATGATTTTTCTTCAATAATTAGGTATATTCCTAGTTTTCTCCAGAATACATGGATCCACTAATTAGTGTAGGTTGAATATCCTCTTTGGTACCCATATTTATTTTTTCGAGTTCATCAATGGTGGTAGAGACACCCTCATTGAATGATGGAGGTGAATCCATGAGGTCTACCTCCTCTTCATCTTCCTCTTTATCTTCCTCTTCTGTCTTACTCTTATGGGGAGTAGGTGAAAACTGGAGATTAGGATAGGAGTCAAAATTTTCACTTTTAGAAGATGAACCAGCTTTATCCAACCTAACTGATGATGCAAGGTTACTTTGAAGCTCCAAAAGAGAGAGAAGGGATTGAAAATGATAATATTCACTCTCTCTTCGTTTTATGCAACTTTTTCGGATTCAGATAATGAATTAGAGATATGTTGAAGCTCAGGGGATGGAATGATGGAATTTTCATCCAAGCTATTACCACTATTTGGAGAGTTAGTGACCATCTCAGTGTTATCGGCTCATTTTTCATGGTTGATATCATAAAGGTTGTTGAATATGTTCCAGAATTTGGACCCATTACATTGATTTGATTGATGGGAAGCACATATTATTCACTGAGTTGTTTGAAGGGCTTGGTTGGGGTTATTTTTAGACCATTTGGGGTAGTGACTCGGGTGACATCTTTAGTCATGGGTTTTTTCCTTCCCTCTGGTAAAATCCTGCAAGAATGTATTTTGATTCATAGGATTCAAATGGGTATTTATCCCCAAGAAAAATCCCAATTTTTCAATTAATTCAATATTTGAGGCATTGATGGTATGATGAGTGGACTTTTTCATACTGATGCAACCAAGACCTTCCTAGAAGAACGTTGAAAGTTTTTTCTTACTAGGAAACTCGAAATTCTGAGTCAGATATGAGGTCCTGGAACTAATCCTTAATCTTGATTCTATTGAGACGTTTTTTTATTATTTTCATAACCATATAGTTTTAGAATAGAAGGGGATAAGTGGGTCTCACTGTAACCCAGTTGATGAAGTGTTTAGAATGGAATGAGGTTGGATCCTCATCTATTGTCAATGAAATCTCATCAGATATCGATTTCATTTATCATTCCATACACATAAAAGGGTATGTTGTGTCTATATATGATAATACCTTTGTCTTTCTCTATGAAAGAGATGATCATGTAACATTCTGCAGGATCGATCTCAACATGATAAAGCTCAATAGTGTAAACTTCAACTTCAAACTCTTGATATCTTAGCAAAGCCTTTGTGATCACTTCCTCAACATCTTTTGATAGACTTAGGGAATCCATGATCGACAAATTGGTGAGTACTGGGGAAAATTTCTCCATAATTTCATACTTTAGGGATAGAGATCTATGTTTCCCAGCATGAGGATGTACTTTTGAAGGCACATTTTTAATATAAGTGCTTGACATAGGCAGATCAACCCTTGGAATATGAGTTGAATCCAGTCTTTTCCTTGGTGGTTTAGGTTGACTAGGTATGTCTGCATGTTGAGGTTCATTTGGTAATGGTCCCTAATCTAGTCAATTTTCCAAGATGATCAGGCCATGGAAAATCTTGTAATATTTAGGGGAACTTTCCTGCTCCTACTAGGCCTGCAAGAGGTATCTTCGATGAGTTATTCAAGCATAGACAGTCTGAGTGGGTATGTAGTTGGAGTATTAGTTTATGTAGTGACTGCGTATTCCCCTATATTATCAGCCCCTATGGCCTCTTCCCCTAATTCCTCAATCATATACAGGGAAGTCAGGTTCATGAACACATTCATCGTCAAATAATGGATCCATTAAGTGAATGAAATTAATGAAACTGGATATTAATTCTTCTTATGATGAGGATTATATCTCACGGGTCAACTCTTGTGGTACTATTTGGTGGGGCAGTGCCCATTGTACTAATTGTAGGGGTGGTTTTTGTTCATTAAGAAATTAAGGCATAAAGTTCATGAGAATAAAATCCATATTTTTCCTTGGTATAAGTTCATATTCCTTTTTTGGTTTCCTACCCTTTCGACAATGTCATTTTTTAGTAGACTGGACTTTAGAGAATAGTGGTGTCGTTGGAGTCAACTTTCACATAGTGGAAGAAACTAGGGTCATAGTTGGTTGTTTCAACTATGCTTAAAGGATTTCGTGAGTCTAGTTGATTCTTTTTCAATTCATCCAATCACTAAACTTAGGAACACCTTTGTTGGTATCCTCCTTCTATTCACCCTCTTCCTCTAGATTGGCAGTAAAAGCACATGCTACTTGTGCAGGTAGATTTTCCATATTTTCCTACCCAGAGTCCACCATTTTTTGCAGGATGTATTTGAAAACAAAGAATTCCAAGATTGTGTGCCTCAATATTTGGTGAAAGTGAAACAGTTTGGAAGATCTTAGAAACCACACTACCACAAATCGACACAATGGTAGTGCCTACTTTTATTACCGCTAAACATAAAGCGCTGATAAAATTATTACCTTAATCATCACTAGTTAAAACCGCCGAAAAAGACAACATTTATTAGGGATAAAAAAATCACTGATAAAGGTGTACCCTTTATCATCACTTTTTAGCGTTATTAAAGGATGATCCTTATCAGTGCTATTTTTGAGCGCTGATAAAAAAAATTAATAAAAAATATTATTAATATACATAAAATTATTATATTTATATTCCAAATATAAAATTTATTTATATAAATTAATTAAAAATGCATTTTCATAATTAATATATATATATTATATATTAATATTTTTTTAATTCAAATATATATAAAATGTTTTAAAAAAACTATTTATAAAATTATAAAGATATATATAGTTATAAATTTATAATAAAATTATTTAAATAATAAATATCTTTATTATATTTATAATTATATATATTTATATATTTATATATATATAAATATATATAAATGATTATATAACTATATATAAATATATAATCATATATAATTATATATAATTATATACATATATATAAATATATAAAATTATATATATATTATTATTTTTATACATATATTTATAAATATATTATTATTTATATACATATATTTAAACAATTATAAAATTATAATAAATACTTTTAAATAATATATATTTACTATATTTATTATTATATATATGTATATATTAATAAATATATATAATTATATATGTATATAATTATATAAATATATATAATTATATAAATATATTTATAATTATATAAAAATATTTATAAAAATATTTATTAATAATTTTAATTATAAATAAATGACTACATATTTATATATTTGTAAAAAAATTACATATAAAAAATATCAAATTTATATTAGTCAAAATAATTAACAGGTTATTTATATACATTGATTAAAAATGTATATATAATTAAAATAAATATAATATAATAATATTTTATTTAAACAATTATATAATATATAAATGAATATATTTCATTAAAAAAATATATTTATTTAGATATTATTTTATATTGATATTAAATAATTTGAAATATATGTAACTATATAACTGCACGTTGATATGTGTATGTGTTTATATGTGTGTGTGTGTGTAGATGTGTATGTGTAAATATGGATGTTTATAATTCACGTAAATGTTACGAATTCACTTTTTAATATTTCTGTAATTTATTTAATTCAATTTATCTATTTATTATTATATATTTATTAATAATGTTAAAATTATATTTAACCATTTTAATATTTATTTGTACATATATTTATTTACTATAGATGAAATATTTTCAGTATGTTTGTAATTTATATGAATAATATTTATTCGTTTTTATTTATTAAGTTTTAATATTTAAAATATGTTTGACATTTATATGATTAACCTATTTAAATGAATTTTTTTAATAAATTAGAAATTTCAATATTTAATTATACAATTATGTATATATAATTTAAAAAATGTATTTATGAAATTATAAAACAATAAATTTAAATTTAAATAATTATAAATTTATAATAAATTTATTTAAATAATAAATTTGTTTATTTTATTTATAATTTTATATTAATAAATATATATTTATATAAATATATTTAGAATTATATATAAATATATTTATTTACAATTACAATTGTTTATAAATAAATACATGTTTAAATAATTATAAAATGATAATAAATATAATAAAATATTAAATAGATTTATGTTAGAACTCTTGTTTTAATGATCACCAAATCATGTTTCTTATTCTATTAATGATTTTTTTGTTTTATTGTAGCAGTTTATCATATAAGGTAGATTCAAAAAAACTTTCTATGTTTTGGAAAGACCCACCGCCAAACATTACTCGATGTTGTTGATGATAAATTTGGATAAGTGTTGAAAACACCTATCATCAAAGGTGATCCATGTAGATTTGAATAAGGGTTGGGAACACTCACCACCAGAAATGACTCGCTATTGAGGATAAGAAATTTGGCTAAGTGTTGTAAACACCTACCGTTAGAGATTACCTATGGAAATTTGAAAAGGTATAGAAAAGACCGATCGTCTGCGATGAGTCACTGCTAGGATGAAAAATTGGCTAAGTATGGAGATGAACTACCACCAGAGGATAACTAATGGTAAGACTAAATTCTATCAGAATAAATATTTGACAGACTGATGGAATGAAGTACCGCCAAAGATGAGTCATCGTTGAGCCTATCTCTCTGCCAGGTCAAGTCACTGCCAATGTTATGTCACTATTCAAAGGAGTCACCATCACTGTATCTTTTTATTTTGATTTAAATATTTCTAATAGCTATATTATTATATTTAATTCTAAGAGTTATTTTCATGATTTCTTTTAAACTATTTCATAGATTCATTAAAGTATGTTTTAGTCTTCTAGTATAAGGGGAATAAGATCCGAATGCATCTTCTTGCATGCTGATATTAAAAAAAGTAGTAGACTTCCACATGCAGATATACAAAAAATTTAACAAAATAAGAGTTAGTGAGAGATATACACGTACACGTGAAGTGATATGAAAGAATATTTCAAGAATCTGAAGAAATCCACTTGTTGAGAGTGTACACGTTGCGTCTTTCTTAGACATAATAGAGGAAGAGTGGAGTCTATAAAAAATATTTTTCCTTTTCAACAGTTAGAACAAAAGATTTCACGACACTCTATTCTATGAATATTTTCCAAAACCCAACTTTAGATTCATTTGAATCTATATTCAAGGAGTCACAAGCTATATAGCATATCATATAGAGCAACAAAATCCCTCTATATATTTTTATTTTCTCTTTATGTCTATTTCTATTAAATTGTGATCAGTGTGTGTTTACTCTGTAATTTGAAAACACACACACGGTATCCTATGTTATAATTAGAAGATATTAGATATCTTCTCAAACTCATTTTACTGTTGTTTTCCATCATTTTTTGGAAGAGGTCACTATGTGGCTTGTGATTTGTTTTATTCCCGCAGGTATTGTGTAAAAGGTCTCTATTTCACTTCGTTCACTTTTTTGTATACATGATCCATTTTGTGGATAAAATATTATTTTATATAATCTACTTAGCAGTAGGTTATTTCCAAGTTTAGAGTATTATGTCTCAACTTAGTACTAATCCTTTTATATTTATTCTGTTGTGTGTTTTATTTTGGCTTATTTCTAAGATTTAATCTAAACTTTTTTTAACTATAAACAAAACCACAACTTTGAAAGTTATTATTAATTATTGTTTATATATGGTTGTGATTAATTAAATTGATTTCAAAAGTTAGTGGATTTTTCAAAAAAAATTAACTTATATTTTATCTATCTTTGAGAAATATTTTAAAAGATCAGAACTTAAATCCGTATTTTGTTTTGATTAACTAGGATGTTTAAAATTAGTTGGGGAGATTTTATTTAAACATGTTTTAGAAAGACATTTTTTCAGTGCTCAATTCACAACCCCTCTTAAGATACTCACTCATAACATCATTTCATATTAGAGGTTTTCAAAACCTTTCAATTGTTATTTTATTTGTGTGTTAAAGATCTTAAATTTTTTCAATACTAAATTTAATTTTTTAAATGGATAACAGACAAGAAGGTTATGCATCCATCATACCTCTCTTTTTTAATTATAATAACTATGATTAGTGGAATATAAATATGAAAATTCATATGGAGAGTATGAGTTTGAAATTTTTGTTTCCATTGAGGATAAGTCTGAATTACCTAAGACTGTTATGAATACTTGGGATGATGATACCAAAACTTAATTATAACAACAATTATCAAGCTATGAATGATCTTTAATGTTCTTTATGAGGTGAAGGATTCAATAGAATTTCTTCTAGTAAATCTACCTATGAAATTTGGGATACATTATCCATTTCTCATTAAGGAACTAAAAATGTTAAAGAAATTAGATTGAACACTTATAAAATTAAATATGTTAATTTTAAAATGAAACCCGACGAGCTAATTTATGATATGTATCTCATGTTCAATTTAATAGCCAATACAATGATATCCTTAGATAATCCAATGTTTGATAAAGACCAAATCATGAGACTTCTGAGATTTATTCTAGAGAGATAGAGAAGGACATACATGTTTATAAGGGAATCCTATAATAGTAGTAAACTGCATGTCAAGGAATTGATTGGGAAGTTGATGGTGTTTGAAGAATACCTCAAAGTATATGATGATGAACCTATGTGAAAATATTTTACCTTCAAGTCTACTTACCCAAAATAAAAATACAAGTAAAAAAGTTCAAGTTAAAAGTTCCAGTTATGAGGAATCACCACTAGATAGTGATGAGAAAATGTCCCATTTTCTAGAAGATTTAATAAATTCTACAAGAAGAAGAAATTATTCAGAAATATGAGTTAGAAAGGAAAGTATGACCATAGAGGAACTTGTAAAAAGGACTGGAAAAGTGATGAAAGCTCAAATGATATTACCTATTATGACTGTAACAGAAGGACGTGTTAAGTTTTACTTTCTTAAGTTGAAATACTTGAATAAGTTTGAATATATAGATAGAATGTATAAAAAAATACATAAAAGCAACATGGAGTTCCTTCTAGGATAGCTCTAGTGGCTCTAAATGAACTCATGAAGATTAATTTGATATATATAACATGTGTTTCATGAGAAACACATCTGAGGTACCTAATATATCTCCTATACTTAATTCCTAACACTCTAAAAATGAAAATGAAGATGACATTTCAAAATAAGAAATGTTTGAGTACTAAAATATGATTGAGGATACATTTAATGAGTATAAAGATAAATATAAATTTCTGAAGAAACATCTTGTTTTATCTATTAATTTTAAAACTGATATCACTATAGAATAATAAAATACTGGTCAATTTTTAAAAGAAAATACTAAAATAAAATTTTCAAATGAAAAAACTGAAGAAATATCTAGAAATATTCTCAAATGGGAGAGAAACACCCACCCAAATATTAGGAAATAAAATTTATCCTAAATATAACATTGATGTAGGTTACAACCTCAGATAAAGAAGAATTGTTAAAAACACATTTTTTGTAAATACACTTCTAGAAAATCTACAAGTATTTTGTTAGGTCCACTAGGTTAGATACACTAAGAGGGTGGTGAATTAGGGTATGACAGATTAAAACATATTCCCCTATTGTTCTTGTTTCACTGTTAAGAGAAACTCTCTTCTCTCTTTCCTGGAGAAAAGTATAAACATAAATTGAATCATACATAGGAAACTTCAATTTTTACTTGGTTCACCCTCATTAGGCTACGTCCAAGGAGCATACACTGGCAATGTGTCGATCAACCAAATCCACTAAAAGTTCACAGTTGTTTACAATGTTCGGAGTGGACTCACTATCCCTCCTGGTTTACAACCACTCACAATATGAATTCTAATTTCTCTCACAACTGAAGTTTTCCCACTACTTCTTTAGAAGATCCAATCACAATTTAAAGACTTTTGGGTCCCTTCATTATCACTAATGAATGCATCCTTCACTATATGTCGATCCTCTATTGATGGCCCACTTTTATCCACTGATGAATGCGACTTTACCACAATACTACTGGGTAACTCCAAATCTTTCATGCAACCCTTACTGTGTCTTGCACACAACTTTAATGCCTTGCACCCAAGATTTCACTTTTGTCATGAAACACCCCTTGCGTGCAACTTCAATCTTATGAGCAACCCAAATCTTACGCGCAACTTTCTTAGCTTGTGCGCAACACAAAATCTTTCGCGTAACTCCAATTTCTTGAAATTATTACGTGATCCGGAACTTGGATTATCTCTAAGTTTTGAGGAACCTTAAAAAATGGGGGTTACCTCTTATTTATAGGCTTCTCTGACCCTTGTGTGGAAGATTTACCATGTCACTCAAGATTTTATTCAAGCGCACAAAACCCTATTTGATGTCTCATTTGTCGCCGAATTTTCTTTCGTGCAACCTTATCTTTCACACACATTAAAAAATATTTCACGCACTTCTTGACTTTTCCATTTTTCAATGTTATAA
The DNA here is from genome assembly GCA_963277665.1 of Viscum album. Lineage (NCBI taxonomy): Eukaryota > Viridiplantae > Streptophyta > Magnoliopsida > Santalales > Viscaceae > Viscum > Viscum album. The sequence goes on from OY728129.1 coordinate 1,439,557,265, forward strand.
TCATGAATCATGTCTTGTTCTCAAGTTTCTAAACCACATTAGATCATGTGCACACCTTTCTTTTCCAAAAACATGTTTCCCTATTTTTCGATTTTGAGGCCCAGAAATTTGGCAAACACTAGAAAATGATACCACCTTAGATTTGTTCTTTTTGTTCTACCTCTAGATCATCCATTTCTTTTTCATCAATAATTGTTAACTTATAATGTCAAAAATATCTCTAGGACATGACAACTCACCATGGAAACCCTCATTTTTGACAAATAAAGCATCTCAGTCAACAAACACAAACACCTCAAAAATGGTTCAATGTTATATTGAGGGATTTTTTTTCCAAAAATAGTTATTTTTCAAAGGAAAAAAATAATTTTTTTTTTATTTTAAGGAGTTTAAAATATTATTATAGGAAACCTATTAAGGAAATATGGGTTCCAAAATCCCAAATTTATAACATATCTGGACCCAATAAAATTTGGTTACCAAAATCATTTTTGGTATAAACATTGTTTTGTAGGAAATCTTATTAAAGAGATCCTACATAAATATGTGGTACTTGGATAGTGGATATTCCAGGATTATGACATGATATTATTCAAGTTTCTAGAACCTCATAATGGTTAATGGTGGTCATGTCACCTTTTGTGACAATGCTAAAAGAAATATCATTGGCCTTGGCTAAATTGGTAACACCAACTCAGTTTTAATTTCTAAATAAGTTTTTGTTTCTAGTTTAAAATATAATCAGATTAGTATCTCATAATTATGTGATGATGGTTTTCATGTTAAATTTTAAAACAATGAATGAAATTTTTTTAGTTCCAAAAATTCTTTTGTATTTACTACTTTGAGAAATGATAATGTATATGATGTTAATCTTTATTCATTAATTTCTCAAAATGATTCATTCTTAAGTGCCTTTCATATAGAATATTGTCTTTGGAATAGGACACTAGGTTTCATGACCTAAACCAACATATGGATTGAGCTTTAACTACCCCACACCAACCATTATAGGCCAGGGCTGGCGACCAGTACTAAAGGCCAAACTGACATAGACATACATTTGGCTAAGTACCTTTACACACACACATCCATATTGATGAAAAAGTGTCAAGGGAAAGAGTAAAATATACAATAGAACTATAAAGTAAACCAAGAATTAATAACATCTAGATAGTATAAGTGTATGGAAGTGTAAACTAAAAAGGAAAGGGGAAAATACACACCCAACAAGAAATATGTCCCAACCTGATAGAACTATAAAATTATACTATCGAGAGATCCATGCCCCTAAATCTGAAGTTGTGACCACCGTACGTGGTCCAAAGTACCCAGTATCCCTAAGCCCCTATGAATTCATGGTCAAAATTTTTGCCTTCTTCATATGACATGACTTGCATGGGAAAACCCCTTATAGGAAGGACTATATAAAGACCAAGTAGGACACCCTGAAAGCTGAAGGGGGAGCAGTAAGAGACACTACAAGAAAGAAATATTGTAGATAGGACAAGGTACAGTGAATGTGAGTTTTTTAATCCAAACCAAGAGTCAAATTAAGATCATCCACGCACAACGGTCTAAACGCGATGAGTATATGAACTACCCAATGAGTCGTCTCCACCTAAAATAAGAGAGTAGAATCATCCAACCATGAGATGCTAAACATGGAAAGCATGTGGCATACCCTGCGTGTATTCCCCTCTCATAGAAGGTGAGTAACCAAATACAAGGTTTAGATATATATAAGGATATATATATATATATATAAATTTACATGTAAAATAAGCCCAAATGAGAGAGTAAGGGGGTCACCATCTCACATCTCATCCCAGGAAGAAGACTACAAAACATTTCCAAAAGCCTGTCAATAATTCCTAAAATCTCGTGAATTTAACCTTAAGTAATCATCCAAGATAATCAATGCCTCATCATTGTGTCTCATTTTCAAAGGGGAACCAACTAAAAGTGGAGGACCCACTCCCTATTACATTAGGGGGTACCACTATAAATTATCTATAGAGTACTCACTATCATACTGATAGGGGGGTTCCAATCTAGTGTCATGAGGACTCATACCCTATAATGATAGGGGGTTCCACTTAGTAAGGTTGAGGACCCGATTCCATACTAATTGTGGTCTCCACTCTATTATTTAAGGACTCGTTCCCTGGTGGGATATGGGGTTCCACTCTATTCAACAAGGGCTTGCACCCTAATACATCAAGGGGGTTCACTGAAAAGGTTGTAGAGGAAACATGCCCATACGAGGGGGGGGGGGTCCACTCTTTTCATCAAGAACCCACACCCCAGTGTGATAGGGGGTTCCACTCTAGTCTGTGAGGACCCATGGCCATACTGATGGGGGGTTCCACTCGAAAGGTGTCAAGGAACCCACTGACTACCACTGCTGGAGAGTCTACCTACTTTCTTTTGGTGATTATGTATACCCTCTACCATCATTGAGCATCTCATAAGAAAGTTTTATTCCTTGAAAATTTCACATCATATCTTCAAATCCACAACCAAGGGAAGAATCACATTCTACATGGGAAAACACTCTAAATAGGCTACTCGCGGGCCAAAATATGAGTTCAAACGAATGAGATATGGAACTATGATGTTTCCTCAAAGGAGGTCAAGGGGTAAATAGTGTGTGAGGGGACACACAAGGAATGTGGTCCATATCCACCACCTGTCCATGTCCATCTTTGGCACATGACCTTCATCCCATGTAGTAGTACACGCCGTGTTGGTGGACTTCATGTCATGTTCAAGATAACAAGGACTAGAGCCATGTCTTGCTGGCCATGTCCATGTACTGGACCCCGTGTCCCTATACCAGACCCCGTGTCCATGTTCAAAAACACATTCCTATGTAATGGACCCCATGGATATGTATTTTGGTACATGGATGTGCATTTTGGTACATAGTTTTGTACCTGGCCATATACTTCCAAAAGGATTCCATGTCCTTGTGATCTATCACACTGGTTCTCATCTGGGAAAAGTGTACACATCATTTTTTAGAGCATACACATCATTATATTCTTATGTTTTTCCAAAACCCTAGCCACCAGGCTTAAGGGACCACATGATGTGTGTCCATCCCTGTACATGGCGTGTAGTCAAGTTTTCACCATAAATTATAGATCCAATTTATGTTCCTATATCTGTTCATCCAACTTTGATATCGGCTCTATCTATAGTGACCTGATATTAACATACATGGATATTACATCATTTTAGATTAATATTCTATACATTTCAAAAATACATGCCTATGGCCTACAGTAGTTTAGTGTCTTTAGAAACTTGAAAAAAAAATCTTCTATCCTGGTGAAAGATCTTCAAAATCTACCAAAAATGTCTCCACCTTTAGTAATTATACCAAAAAACATTCTTCATAACATGGATAAAGGATAACTAAGAAATAAATGAGTTCTAATGCTCGGTAAGGGTAAATAAAGGAAATTTGTAAGCATAACATGAACAAAAGGGTATGGAAATTAAGCATAACATTTTAAAATCATACCCTGTATATTAGATATCATTATAAATATTAACAGTTCATAAGACATGAATAATAAGGAATGTAATCCATGAGAGCATAACATATGAATAAAACATGGAATTGTGGTAGACTCATAAGAATATATAATGATTTTCATTGTAGTCAAGACATTGTTTCTGAGACCATCTTGGTAGAAAACTTCCTTTACTAAACTGGGTTCACAAACTATTCCAGTCTTATATTACTAAACCTATTTCACCCCTCATTTGAGCCCTATATTTCTAAATTGAGTTAATTTCCCATTCCAGCCCTGTAATACTGAACCATGTTCTTTTCTCATTTCATCCATGTAATACTAAACTGAGTTCAATTGTCATTTCAGCCATTTTTATCTCGTGAGATATAAATATTTACCCAATTCATTGGAGGGAGATATAGGTCACACCCATATCATAGTGAAATCATACATACATGTTCAACAAAATCATAAACAATCATTTCATAACCCATGAAATGAAATGGGTATCGTGAACTTGTAAACATTTCCAAACATGTGGAAAATATTTAGGTTTCATAATCATTTCATCAAAATCATAACCTGTGAAAGAGAAATGGATTTCATAAACATATAACCCATGAAAGAGAAACATATTTCATAAAAATATAACCTATGAAAGAGAAATGGGTTTCATAAAGACCATGCCAACAAGAATAACCCATTCATATAATGAATATGAATTAATCCTTTAGATCATTTCTTATAAGGGAATGAGTTACATCAATAGGCGTTATCTTATATGGAAAATAATTTTGAAATATCTTTTAATAAAATTTATTGAGAAAAATATCCTTTACTATTTAAAAAATTATTTTTAATACAAAAAAACCATTTGAAAATTATTTTCTTAGAAAATACCTTTAAAACATATAATGAAGACTTTAAATTTTTTTGAAAACCTTTTTCCTTGAAAACTAATAAGATAAGCATCAAAATATTTTAAAACCCTTATTCTTTGAAAACACATTGAAAACTTATAAGGAAATGTTAAAAATATTTTGAAAACCATTTCATTGAAAATACTTTCTAAACTTATAAATAAGGCTTGAAAACAATTTGAAAATAATTTTACTTGAAAATAACTGTTAAAAACAATTTATTAAAAATTAATCATTTTAAAATGAAATGTAATCTTCAATGAAGTGATGGCGGGTAAATCCATATATGTCGTACGCGGTACAAAGAACATGTCCTTTTCATGGTAAAAGGTTAGAAACATGCCTTTTTTGAAAAGCGACAAGAATATTTCTTTTAAGAGATTGGTGAAATAAAAAAAGGATAAATATTTATATTAAATATTATATGAGAATGGTACAATATTCCTAGAAACCCTTTTTCTTAAAACATAGTTTTGATGGAACAAAGATTTTTGACTGAAGAGAGGGTAAATTCATGCTTTCTTAAAAAACATTTCTTAATTATCTTAAGTACCAAAGAGTTATAGAATTGGTACTGGTTTATGAATAAATTATTAATACCTAGAGTAGAATAAAATTCGGAAATTTCTTGAGATATGGACCATAATATTTCATCAAAGGAAGTATAAACATAAAACATCATGAATAATGATGAGATTGTCTCAATGAACTCTATTATCTTGGTAAATTGGAATCATACTCTCCATATAAGAAAAGGAAATTACATGAAGCTTAAAACATCATAAAAGAAATAAAATTCATGATATAGCATATAAAATGGAATTATATACACCTCAAAAAAAATTTAGGTCCATAACAAAATATATGTCTCAATGAAAGAAAATTGAGACAAAACTATTTAACCAATTTGGTAACTTTTGAAACTTAAACCCCCATGAAAGAAAGATCATAGAATGGATAAGTTAAAAACCCTAAATTTAGTTATAATATACATATAATATAGGAAATGGTAGTATATAAGCCACAAAAAATTAATGAGTGGCGAAGATAGTATGCATCTCACATAAATAAAAAAGTGAGATGAAATCCCCTTACCTTGTGTATTGACTCTCAGTGTACTCATGAAAACCACCTATAATATAAATATAAATTTATTATTAATATTTTACATAAACATATTACTAAATATAATTCCATATATGGTTTTATTACTATCTTATATTACCCTCTTGTTAATCATCATTTGTAAAGGTTACACTTTGGGTAATATTTGCATTATTCTTTACAAGTGTCTTAATTTGTTATATATTTGGTCCCTATACTTATATCATGATTTCCAGAATTTAAACCAAGATAAAAATATCCTGTATATGTAGTATATTTTTATTATAATAATCTATAGAATATAAAATTATGAATTGGAATACACCATTCCTGGAGACAATAGGTTGTTTGTACGGATGAACTTTATTCCCATTTAATTTTCGTGTTAAAAGAAAAAAAAGTAAAATAAATATATGTATATATATATATATCATTATTAAAGTTGATTTATTATATAATATATATCTTATATATTCACTAAATCCAGCCTTAATAAAATCCATGTAGTGTATAAAGGAATCATATCACTTTAATGGAGGTAGTCCACACTTCCTCAAATAACATTATCATATTAACACAAAATGGAAAGAAAAAAAAGATATATGTTGTAAAGAAGAATACAGAAGAGTAAATACATAATAAATATAATATATGAAATATATAAATAGAGTTTACATCATAATTTCCACCATAATAAGTGGTAATTAAAAAGTGAACAATCATCGTTTTGTGAGACGGTAGTTCACCGTACACATAAACGGTGTGTTCGTTACCCATTTTATGGAGGTATGTGTAAGTGTAGGATGAATAAATAGAATAAAAAATCATAGTATATGGTATATACTGGTGTTTTTATGCAATAATATAATGAATAGAGTGTAAGGGGTGGAGAAGAAAAATAAAAAAAATGAGCTAGAGAGAAAGTGTAACCTCTTAATTAGCTAACTCCTTTTGGTTTGTATAAAAGGGATTCCATGGAAGACCTTTCTACCTAAAGGTATGGTTCAAGAATTAAGGGATGGATTTTGGGAATTTTATTGGGTATATATTTTTCAAACCTATGTGTTTTGAGAGGTGCGAAGAATAGGGAGAGGTGGTGTTCCTTTATAGAGAAGGAAAAGGACTCACATGGAATTATTGAAAACACGTTAGGGGTACACATGTTTTTACCTAAAACAAGTCATAAAAATGCTGCCTAAATTAATAGTGAAAGATTTATTTAATAAATATGTCCATAAAATTGGTTTTGGACAAGTTTCTAGGTCATTTGGGCCCCTAAGATTAAGTTTTAGTCCCTAATTACGCTTAATTTGACCTTAATCGTTTTGATTAATTTTAATCACTTTCACTATCTTTATGGTCAAAAATTATGTTGATATTATTAGTATTTAAGTAATATACTAATTAAAATCGTTTATTTCAGATTTTCAAAATTCAAATCATAGAAGTTGAAAAATTAAGATTAATCCAAATCCCGCATAAGGGACGAAATTATGGGTCCTTAAAGTAGAAAGAAGATAAAAAGTTTATTTGGTTTTTATATTCAATTTCAAAGTGAAATTTATTATAATGACCAAAATTGTATTAGTATATGTATATTTAATTTTATTTTTCATTAAAATAAATTTAAAATGTAATTTATCATTCATAATTATTTAAAATAAAAGACAATTTTTAACCTAAATGCAGTATTTTCACTATTTATCAAAAAATGAAGTTTCTCAGAAAAATAGAAAAAATTCCACATAAACTAATTTATAGATTATAAATTCTAAAATAAAGTTTATTTTATTAAATTAAATTTATAAATTTGGCTAAAATTAATTTTATTATTATAAGTTGATTTATTTGAGAAAACGATATTTTTAAATATAAAATAACTTTACCAAAAATCATATTATTCATTATCAATATTTTTTATCAATATAAAAAAATTATAAATAATATTTGATAAATTGTTATTACTATTCATATAACAAATTTTAATGGATAGTTTTTAATTACATCATTTGAATAATTTTAATAGTAAAATAATGTTTATAGAAACATCTGTGTTTTGTGTAACGTACGCCACGTTAGTGTCGTAGGTAGAATAAGCCAAGTCAGTATTGTATGTAGTGAAAGGTAAGGTGATATTGTGTGTAGATCAAGCCACGTTGGTTCTGTGTGAATGGAATTTTTGACTTACTTTTTTAATATCAATATATATATAGAACAATTTCCAGTGTCACGTGAAATGAAAAATAACAAAAAGATAAATTTGAAACAAAAAATTTACAAAATCTCAGGGTTTTACACTATCTCTACCCGAAAATGGTGTATCTATCTGAAAAGCATGGTTTTCGGGTGTCGTTCGCTAAGAATCATACTTCATTCATCCATTGGAGTTTTGATGAAAATTCAGTTCATCACAGCTCCTTCTATCGTCGAGTAAACAAGCTATGATAATCCAAACGATATCACATACCTCGCCAACATACCAGATCTATCTAAACATCATCAATTCATTCTTTATTTCCCTATTTGGCATGGTGTCAGGGGTTTGGTTTTTTCTTAGTACCACTCGGAAATTTCGAACTGCGAACACAGGTTGCTATCTGTAATGAATGTGAAGAATATTTGGGAGAAAATGACTATAAAAAATGAAGTGCCCAAATCAGTGTGAATCACTGAGAGGGGGAGGGGGTGAATCAGTGATCCCTTAAAACTTTTTACTAATTGATTCCTTATCAATTAAACCTCTATGGCTGGTTAAAGCCTCGATCCACTCTTCTTGTATCTCTCACCTTTCCACGAATGATGCAGTAAATGTAAAGGCACTGGACACAAGGATTTACAAGGTTCGGCACCAAAGGCCTACGTCCTTGCCATGTTGGTTATACGCCCCAACATGGTTTCTTCCATTATAATCTGTTAGTATTACAATGGTCGATACAGCATCCCACTGTATCTCTCCTGAGTCCCACAGGAGGGTCTTTATACTGCGTCCCACAGTGTTACCAAAGTCCCACTGGCCTGCTCCAGAATCCCACTGAAGACTTCTCCCACCCTGAGTCTCACAGGGGGCTTCTCCTGGATCCTCGAATCACACGAGTAGCTCTTCTTCACTTTAAGCTTCTTCAAGTATCTTCAGCAGTCTGGGATAAAGACTGCTGGCCTTGCTCTGTACCTCTGATCACTTGAGTTGATCAGGTATTCTCGTCTTGCTCAGGATTTATCTCCTTCTTCTCAGGATGACCTGGCCTCTCTCCAATTACTGAATTACTCAGACAATTGATGTCTTTATCTTCAGTCTGGTCCAGTCTCACTTCAGTTCAACTTCATGCACTGAATGCATGGAATCTCTGGTTCCTCATGCACTGATTGCATGGCTTCTCAAAATTCTTCAAGATCTCATGGTCTTGGACTCCTCAAATGCACACAACCGGATTTGGCTTTGTTCACGTGTGCATGTGCATGCATGCATGCATGCACTCCCCTTTCTTTCTTCTTAGTGCAATAAACCCTCAAAGGGTATATTCTCTTTAAGCACACACCTTCTCACTCCTTCACACGTTTAATTCCTTTTGATTACACACACATAAATGTGTGTTATACTTTGTGTGAGTGTCCTTCCTTTTCTTCTTCTAAATGCATACACACTTCTTAGTGCACACACATAGGTTCGGCCTTCTTGTCTCTTTGCACACAAAACTTCTTGACTTTGGCACACACTTGAGCTTGGCCTTCACACTTGTTGAGCACACACAAATTATATAAATTTTGTCCACATGGGTGCTAGCCTTGGCCTTGTTCTTTCTTTGCACATACTACTCGATGTAGTCTTCCTCCTTATGCACACACTAGGGCCACGACCTTCTCTTGTTCACTTTGCACACAAGGCACTAAGGCCTCGGCCTTCCTCTTGTTTTGCACACACACAAATGTGGTGGCCACACTCCTTTTTCTTCAAACTTGCCCACGGCCTTCTTGTTCTTTTTCACTTAGCATGCACACACAAAATGTGTGATCTTCACATTGCACACAAGAGATGCAAGTCTCGGCCTTCACTTCTTATTACACACACAACCCGTAGGGTTTCTTACTCCACCGAAGCTCCTGCCTTAGTGAAGGCGCGCAAGTCTCTTGGGTGGCTTCGCCATGCAGGGTTCAAAGACCACAAGCGCACAGGGTGCAACACCACTGTGGGCGTGCAAGTGCAAGGGCACAAGCAGCCACGCAATCACCTCCTGCCGCGCAAGTCCGTGGGCAGAGAGGGATGCAACCACGGGCGCGCAAGGATGCGGCCACGGGTCTTCCTGTCGCGCAAGGAAGGCGCACAGGGGACTCCCTTTCTTCTTTCGTGCAAGGAGTGCACAAAAGGAACCTCACGGAGCAAGGGGTGCTCCGGGCTTCACTGCCTCACAGGGTGCTACGCGGGGCTTCAACTTCGCGAGGAACAGAGTGCTTCTCACTTGACTTCGGATTTTCAACAAAGGATCAGCAAGCAAATTCAAGAGCAAGGCCTCTCTTTATATAGGCAAAGGCGTCTCGTTCAATCCGCGTGGATATAAATTCAAACTCCCGAATATCTCGGGTTTTCAAGATTTCCAAAATCTTGTTTCTCCTCTGTTTCACGCGGCTTAACTCATTTTTAATTTCCTCTATGTGCATGAGACTTAGAACGCATGCACGACCTTCCTTCGATCCAAAACATGCAAGCATAAACACCCAAACCTCGACAACTTCGTCTTGCCTCGGCCGGATACCAAAACTCTCCAAACATTGCATGAAAGTGTATTTTTAAGCATGGATCAGTTCAGTAGGTCTAGATGAGCTCAATGGAGCCTTCGGATTCGACAATGGTGACCGGGATCTCAAAATCAATGCTCGGATGGCGCCTGGTTCGTCGGAGGCTCGCAGGGAGGATTCGGCATGGCTCGAGGAAGGAGACGCCTCGCAGGCCGTTGGATCAGATCTTTGGACGGCCACGATCAGAAGATCTCGCGCGGGATCGATCGTGCGGTCGAGATCTGGCGCGCGATCGATCGAGCGGCCATGATTCGCTCCCGGTGAATTTTGCGCGTCCCACATCGAAACGGCGAGCGGATTTTCCACGGTTTATCACCCAGCCACTCCCAGAGACGGCCAGTTGAATCTCCTCCCCTCTCGGTGCCGCCCCGCACCGAGTTCTCTCTGCGGGCGCGCTCTTGCGCCCACCCCTGCCACTCGGGCGCGCCACTGGCGCCTACTATGCTTGTCACGGGCGCGCTCCTCGCGCTCACGCTGCGCGGGCTTGATCACCGCGTGGCCTCGGGGCTTATACACGGCCCCGGTCTCCTGCCTCAGGGATATGCTGCCTTGGCCTGAGGGTTCCCCATGGGCGTGGTGACCTCGAGTCCCACATGAGCCTTGGGTGATGACCCTCGGCTGGCCTTCCTTGGTGGCTATTTTTTTCTAAAGTATAGAACCTAGAATTTGTGTAAAAACAAAGTTACTAAGTACCAAATGCCAAGCCACTTCTTCCAAGCCATTCTCCCTTCTTTATTTCTTCTCTTATCTTCTTCTTAAGAATTGACGTCCCGAAGGTTCTTCTTCATCAACCGAGCTCCTTAATCAAATAACTTCTTCAATGTTCTTCATTGATCTAATGTGAGATCAAGTTGGATCTTCATCACATTCACATGCACTAAGTGTTAGTGCATGGACTTCATTAATCCACTTCATCCACTTAGAAGTTGTGGATGGATCCCATTCACTTCCTCATGCATTGTCTTAACAATGCATGGCCTTTTAGAGCTTGTTGTGACATTGTATCCAGTTGATACAAGTTCTTGGAACTTAAAGATCAGTTCAACAATCGTCTGATTTACATAGAGAATGTTTCAACCACAACATCCTATGTCACTTAGTGAATCTCCTAAGTGACATGCATCTTAGTACCATGGCCATTCTCCTTCATCACCATCACCATCACATCCTTTGTCATTCACATCTTGACATTCCTTGACATCCACTCATTCCATGACAACATCATGCCTCATTGACAACAAATGCAACGCAGTGCATTTAAATCTCCCCTTTGTATTTTTTGTCAATACACTTCTTCAGCACATATGAATGGGTCAATATGTGTGCCAATATTTTCTCCCCCTTATTGGAAATCAAATGCAAAGGTGTGGTGTGGTTCTCTTCAAAAATATCTCTTCCTCCCTTCGAATAACATCTTCTTGAAAATAACTAAGAGAGGGATGATGTCACATGTTCTTCTTTAGCAAAGAACCTTTAGTAAATCATCTCTAAGTCTACTTGGGCTAACCCGGTGTAGAAAACAAGAGTGATGTAACTAAGGAACTCAATGCTATCCATCATTCACTGTACATGTGAGATCATGCTTCAGGGGTTTGGAATTTTTCAGATATATCAATGAATTGCCAAATCTTGCACATACTCCACAAAACTCATTAGAAAGTGCAGTGCAATGATAAAGCTCCCCCTTTCATCCATTTGTCTTCAATCAATACTCTCCCTTAATTGTCATGATGAATGAAATTAAGAATCAAGGGATGAAAGTATGATTGGAATACCTTCACTTTTCTCAAGATGGTATTAATCTAAGAATCCCATCTTCTTCAGATTGGCTCCCCCTCAAGGGGTGCACTCCATCTTGTCCAAACCATCCTCCAGTTGAGAATGATCATCATCTTCAATTCCCTGTAATGTTAGCACATGTAAATACAAGTGATTAGGGAATAAGATGGAACCTCATTGGTTCATCAATGTGAAAAACAAGGTTGAGAAGATTCTCTCAACCGAGATGTCCCATTTTCACCATTCTTCACACTTGCACATTTGATCTTCAATGATGTTTGTGCTGGTGTGGATCTCAATACATCTTCATGTGAAATCTTCTTCTTCCCTTTTTCCATAGCAATTGCCAGAACATCATCTTCAGCTCTTTGTAGTTCTCTGGCAAGTTGCAACTGATTAGACCATATGACTAGTAAGTCACTTGGAAGTGTGGCCTCAGTTCTGGAAGTTCCACATGGTTCTTTTGATGCTGTTAAGCTACCTTTCTTAGGCAACTTATTTTCAATCAATCCCTTCTGCTTCTTCTGGATTGATTGTCTGTTTGAGTCCAGTCTGCCTCTATTGAATTTCATGGCTTCTTTACAAAGATCCATGATGTGTCCTTTCTTTCCACAGTAGAAGCATGTTTTATTCTTGGTGGTCCTTCTGGATGCATCACCCTTCTTGGATTTAGATTCCAAGGACTTCTTTTCCTTTTTCAAAACCTTCTTGGGAGCATCTTCAACTTTCTTCTGCTTGCTTCCCAAGGAATCTCTCTTATCCAGGTTCTGTGATCTTCTCTTCTTTTGAGCTTTGGATACAGTTGGAGATTTACATGCATCATTCTTTTGACCACTTTTGAAATCATCCCAGATGTTGTCAAAAAATCCAAATCTATTTGCAGTAAACAGATGTCTCTGGACCTGTGGATACTGCTTCTTTTCTTCTGGCTTGCTCCCCCTTGGCATGGGCTTCCTTTGTGCTTTTACATTCAGTGGATTGTTCCAAAAATCTTTTGCACAGTGCCCATACTTGTTACAACACCAACACTGACCCACAAATCTTGACCTCTTGAGTCCTTCTGATTGTAGGGTACTTTTCTTGAATTGTTGTGCTTCTTCAGGAGAGCTTTCTTTCTTCATTGTCTTCATCCATACTTGTTTGGAATTATCCTTCCATCCTGCACTTTTTATGGAAACATAATTAGAAGCATTAGTACAAGATGGGATGGATGGTACCTTCCTTTTAGAAGATGTTGCCCTTTTATTAGAGGATGTCCTTCTTTTGGAATCATCCTTCTCAATACACACTTTTGTAGCAACATTTCTACTTTCAGCTGACTGGGAGGATTCAGCTTTGTGTGATTGCAGATTTTTCAATATCACCTCTAGTTCTAAGCATTTCATGTTAAGGGAGTTCTTCTCATCCTCAACAGTTCTTAGCCTTCCTTCCCAATTTTCTTTCAGCTGTTCTAACTGGTCTTCATGCACCTTCTTCAATTCTAGTAATGAATTGTCAAGCTCCTTCACCATTTTGACTTTGTCTTCGAGTTGAGCATTTCTGACATTCATTGAAACTTTGTGCCTCTTTTCCAGTGCATGGAAAACATCTTTGACCACAGTCTTAAAGATTTCTTTCTCAGAAAGGCTTCTTTGCAATTATTCAGCAGTGTCTTCATATCATTCATTGCAAAGAGAAACGGTTTCATCTTTAGCCTTCACCAGCTTTCTAAGAGTGTTGGTTATGCCAACCCTTTTTTCCAATTGGACTTCTAGAGAATTGGCTTCATCTTCTAGCTGTAATTTTTCTTCTTGAATATCAAGGAGGCCTGTAGCTATACACATTTCCACTTCCTTGGGGACTGTCTTCTGAAGATATTTGATTGCATTTAGAAGATCATTGTTCCTTCCATCTTCATCACAGCTAGAACAGGCTTCATCAGAAGAATGATAAAAGGAATTGTCATCTGATGTGACTTTCACATTTCTTTCCATAGAAGGAGTTTCTCTGATTGCAACAACCTTCTTCCTCATCTTCTTTGCCCGTTTCTTCTTTCTATTTTTCTGAGTCTTGGCAGATATCTCCATTTGAGGCTGGTCACTCATTTCCTCAAATCTGCACTCCATAAAGACTCTCTTGGATCTTTTAGAGGTAACCTTCCCTCTGATACCAATTGAAGTGCCCAGATCAGTGTGAATCACTGAGAGGGGGAGGGGGTGAATCAGTGATCCCTTAAAATGTTTTACTAATTTATTCCTTATCAATTAAACCTCTATGGCTGGTTAAAGCCTCGATCCACTCTTCTTGTATCTCTCACCTTTCCACGAATGATGCAGTAAATGTAAAGGCACTGGACACAAGGATTTACAAGGTTCGGCACCAAAGGCCTACGTCCTTGCCATGTTGGTTATACGCCCCAACATGGTTTCTTCCATTATAATCTGTTAGTATTACAATGGTCGATACAGCATCCCACTGTATCTCTCCTGAGTCCCACAGGAGGGTCTTTATACTGCGTCCCACAGTGTTACTAGAGTCCCACTGGCCTGCTCCAGAATCCCACTGAAGACTTCTTCCACCCTGAGTCTCACAGGGGGCTTCTCCTGGCTCCTCGAATCACACGAGTAGCTCTTCTTCACTTTAAGCTTCTTCAAGTATCTTCAGCAGTCTGGGATAAAGACTGCTGGCCTTGCTCTGTACCTCTGATCACTTGAGTTGATCAGGTCTTCTCGTCTTGCTCAGGATTTATATCCTTCTTCTCAGGATGACCTGGCCTCTCTACAATTACTGAATTACTCAGACAATTGATGTCTTTATCTTCAGTCTGGTCCAGTCTCACTTCAGTTCAACTTCATGCACTGAATGCATGGAATCTCTGGTTCCTCATGCACTGATTGCATGGCTTCTCAAAATTCTTCAAGATCTCCTGGTCTTGGACTCCTCAAATGCACACAACCGGATTTGGCTTTGTTCACATGTGCATGTCCATGCATGCATGCATGCACTCCCCTTTCTTTCTTCTTGGTGTAATAAACCCTCAAAGGGTATATTCTCTTTAAGCACACACCTTCTCACTCCTTCACACGTTTAATTCCTTTTGATTACACACACATAAATGTGTGTTATACTTTGTGTGAGTGTCCTTCCTTTTCTTCTTCTAAATTTATACACACTTCTTAGTGCACACACATAGGTTTGGACTTCTTGTCTCTTTGCACACAAAACTTCTTCACTTTGGCACACACTTGAGCTTGGCCTTCACACTTGTTGAGAACACACAAATTATATAAATTTTTTCCACATGGGTGCTAGCCTTGGCCTTGTTCTTTCTTTTCACATACTACTCGATGTAGTCTTCCTCCTTATGCACACACTAGGGCCACGAAATTCTCTTGTTCACTTTGCACACAAGGCACTAAGGCCTCGGCCTTCCTCTTGTTTTGCACACACACAAATGTGGTGGCCACACTCCTTTTGCTTTAAACTTGCCCAGGGCCTTCTTGTTGTTTTTCACTTAGCATGCACACACAAAATGTGTGATCTTCACATTGCACACAAGAGATGCAAGTCTCGGCCTTCACTTCTTCTTGAACACACAACCCGTAGGGTTTCTTACTCCACTGAAGCTCCTGCCTTAGTGAAGGCGCGCAAGGCTCTTGGGTGGCTTCGCCACGTAGGGTTCAAAGACCACAAGCGCACAGGGTGCAACACCACTGTGGGCGTGCAAGTGCAAGGGAACAAGCAGCCACACAATCACCTCCTGTCGCGCAAGTCCGTGGGCAGAGAGGGATGTAACCACGGGCGCGCAAGGATGCGGCCATGGGTCTTCCTGTCGCGCAAGGAAGGCTCAAAGGGGACTCCCTTTCTTCTTTCGTGCAAGGAGTGCACAAAAGGAACCTCGCGGAGCAAGGGGTGCTCCGGGCTTCACTGCCGCGCAGGGTGCTGCGCGGGGCTTCGACTTCGCGAGGCACAGAGTTCTTCTCACGGGACTTTGGATTTTCAACAAAGGATCAGCAAGAAAATTCAAGAGCAAGGCCTCTCTTTATATAGGAAAAGGCGTCTCGTTCAATCCGCGTGGATATAAATTCAAACTCCCGAATATCTCGGGTTTTCAAGATTTCCAAAATCTTGTTTCTCCTCTATTTCACGCGGCTTAACTCATTTTTAATTTCCTCTACGTGCATGCGACTTAGAACGCATTCACGACCTTCCTTCGATCCAAAACATGCAAGAATAAACACCCAAACCTCGGAAACTTCGTCTTGCCTCGGCCGGATACCAAAACTCTCCAAACATTGCATGAAAGTGTATTTTTAAGCATGGATCGGTTCAGTAGGTCTAGACGAGCTCAATGGAGCCTTCGACTTCGGCAATGGTGGCCGGGATCTCAAAATCCATGCTCGGATGGTGCCTGGTTCGTCAGAGGCTCGCGGGGAGGCTTCGTCATGGCTCGAGGAAGGAGACGCCTCGCAGTCCGTTGGATCAGATCTTTGGACGGCCGCGATCAGAAGATCTCACGCGGGATCGATCGTGCGGTCGAGATCTGGCGCGCGATCGATCGAGCGTCCAGGATTCGCTCCCGGTGAATTTTTCGCATCCCACATCGAAACGGCGAGCGGATTTTCCGCAGTTTATCACCCAGCCGCTCCCAGAGACGGCCAGTTGAATCTCCTCCCCTCTCGGTGCCGCCCCGCACCGAGTTCTCTCTGCGGGCGCGCTCTTGCGCCCACCCCTGCCACTCGGGCGCGCCACTGGCGCCTACTATGCTTGTCACGGGCGCGCTCCTCGCGCTCACGCTGTGCGGGCTTGATCACCTCGTGGCCTCAGGGCTTATACACGGCCCCGGTCTCCTGCCTCAGGGATATGCTGCCTTGGCCTGAGGGTTCCCCATGGGCGTGGTGACCTCGAGTCCCACATGAGCCTTGGGTGATGACCCTCGGCTGGCCTTTCTTGGTGGCTATTTTTTGCTAAAGTATAGAACCTAGACTTTGTGTAAAAACAAAGTTACTAAGTACCAAATGCCAAGACACTTCTTCCAAGCCATTCTCCCTTCTTCATTTCTTCTCTTCTCTTCTTCTTAAGAATTGACGTCCCGAAGGTTCTTCTTCATCAAACGAGATCCTTAATCAAATAACTTATTCAATGTTCTTCATTGATCTAATTAGAGATCAAGTTGGATCTTCTTCACATTCACATGCACTAAGTGTTAGTGCATGGACTTCATTAATCCACTTCATCCACTTAGAAGTTGTGGATGGATCCCATTCACTTCCTCATGCATTGTCTTAACAATGCATGGCCTTCTAGATCTTGTTGTGACATTGTATCCAGTTGATACAAGTTCTTGGAACTTAAAGATCAGTTCAACAATCGTCTGATTTACATAGAGAATGTTTCAACCACAACATCCTATGTCACTTAGTGAATCTCCTAAGTGACATGCATCTTAGTACCATGGCCATTCTCCTTCATCACCATCACCATCACATCCTTTGTCATTGACATCTTGACATTCCTTGACATCCACTCATTCCATGACAACATCATGCCTCATTGACAACAAATGCAACACAGTGCATTTCAACAAAGGTTTAAATGATCATTGTAAAAGTGTTCTTGGATAAAAATCATGAACGGTGATTTGTGGTTAGAAACCAATGAAATTATTCAAGATTTCAATACTTGGGAACATTCATTTGGCCACAATTGGCGATGATCCAAGAACAAGGATGGATATACTCAATAAATTTAATCAAAGGGAATATATCACCAATTGATGAGTCCAACCTAGTTTTTTAATAAATCATTGATTATGAACATGATCACCAATGATCAAGAGAAGTCAGTGTGTTCTCCATATCCTGGTCTGATTTGATCTGGAATTTTTTCGTCGTCTAATGACATCTGTTGATGGATGGATCAATGAGAGTATCATTGGAAATTTGATTATTATGTGGCTAACCCTAGAAATATTTCCATAATGATACATTTATATAATTAATTTATGGTTTACATGAATGATTTGAATAATTTTATAATTAATTATATCACGTAACGTACCACCAATGAGAGAGGAATTTGAACGTCCCCCACTAGCTCCTTTTATATCGCACCTATTGTAACACTGTGATTTGGGATCAACCATGGTATCAAATTTATGATGTGGTCTTATATTTAAGAGTTACTCTATTTTATTTAAGAAGTTACATGTGTGAAATATTAAATATTTTTAATATTTTTATAAAATTAATTCCCGGAACACCAGACCATGGACTCGCACATCATCTTAGTACCTAAGTTCAGAAATATATATACAAGTATTTCAAATAATTACAAGATAAAAATAGGGTCTCTACATCATTCTCTCCTTTATGATTTTCATCCATGAAAAATATAAATAAACATATAGGAACACTAGGCCAACACTTGGATCTCCCACTCCCAGTAACTCTACTACACTTTACTAT
Organism: Viscum album; assembly: GCA_963277665.1. Lineage (NCBI taxonomy): Eukaryota > Viridiplantae > Streptophyta > Magnoliopsida > Santalales > Viscaceae > Viscum > Viscum album. The sequence goes on from OY728129.1 coordinate 1,439,575,832, forward strand.
TCTTAGACAACACTTGGATCAAGGGGTAATCCATCCATGTAGGGTCCTCTCCTATCGATCCTTGATCCCCACTGAATACTTCGTAATGGTGGATCCATCCTCAATTTATAGATCAACATAATCGATAACATGCATGGGGTGATTCACATATCTCCTCATCTATGACATGTGTAAGATGTCGTTCACCCACTCCAAGTGGGGGTTGGGTGAGGCAGTTGGAAACCTCAGAAACCCTCTTCACAATATTTAATGGACTGATAATCCTTGTGGATAACTTGAATCCCTGACTGAACATCATCAATCCACATCATGGGCATACTCTTAGGAAAAGAAGGTCTCTTTTCTCGAAATACGAGGACCTACCATGGTGATATGTATAGGATTTATGTATGCTCTGGTCTTCCCTCCTCTGCTCAAAGATGACTGATACTTTCTCTATCATCACCTGCACCATCTATGGGACCACTATAGATGTATCATTGACCTTTATCCATCATAAGGGTGACCTACAGGTTCCCTTATACAGGTCCTCAAAAGGATTCATGTTGATGGTTGAGTGGTAGTTTTTTTATATGTAAACTCTACGCAGGGCATGTCATCCTCCGAACTTTGTCTGAAGTCTAACACACAAGCCCTTAGTATATGCTCCAACACCTGGATAGTGAGCACGTTATTCCCATAAGTATAATGGTGAAAGATTATAATCATCCTAATTTGGGTCCTGAATACATCCTTATAGTCTCTCCAAAATCATGAAGTAAACTGTTTGTCATGATTAGAGACAACTATAGAGGGAAACCCTTGAAGGAGAACGATCTCTCATATATACAACTGCCCCAAACTCTCCCCTAAAATCTGATCCCTAATAGCAAGGAAGTGTGCCAACATCATGAGTCAGCCAAATATCACCCAAATAGAATCATGGACCTTCTTTGTGCATGGAATCCCTGTGATAATGTCCATGGATATGTCATCTCATTTCCACTATGGGATCTCAAGGGGATGCGACAATCATCCTTCACCTACGGACAGGTGAGGCACTGAGAGACGAACTCAACTTTTCTATGTCTCATGGAGGGCCACCAAAACTACCAATAAAGGTCTCGGTTTATATTTCTCACAAAAATATGTATAGCTAGTGAAGAAGTGTCAAACTCTCACATCATCTCCTCCCGCATCATGATTGTAACCACTATTCGCATCTGGAACAAGATGAAGTGATTACCTACTTTGGAATATCCATATAGTGAGTCGCATATGGGTATTTTCTCACATAATACCTAACAATTGATGTATCCCTGTTGGGACTCTCTCACACCCTTCAAAAGTGGAGGAGTCAACACCATCGACTGAAGAAAAGTTGTAACCTACTACTCCACCACGGTCGACTGCAAGGAGGCCAAATGTTCCAAATCCTCATACACTAAGAGATACTATAACTTACTACTAAGGGAGTCAACTAAAACATTTCCCTTAAATATATTATAGAATATATTGAATTCATGTTCCTACAGCAACTCCAACCAGTACTGTTGTCTTAGGTTTAGGTATCTTTGCGTCAAACCGTACCTGAGACTATGATGGTCCGAGTAAACCACAAAATTATCTCCCAAAATTTAGTGTGTACACATCCTTAGAGAGAATACTACCTCTTCCAGCTCTAGTTCATGAGTTGTATAGTTCTTCATGTGGGGTCTCAACTACCTCAACCTGTAAGTGATAAATGTCTATCACTGTATCAACACACAGCCAAGCCTAGCTCCTATGGTATCATAATACCCTATGAACTATAATACTTTTTTGGTAGTCTCAACACTTGATCACTATCCATCCTAAGCCTCAACTCCTCAAAGGCCCTCTGGAACTACTTTGACCATGTAAACGGATTCCCTTTCCACATTAGGGTGGTCAAAGGTTCTGTGATCCTAGAGAATTCTACCAAAAACCTCCTATAGTAACTCGCCAATCCAAGAAATCTCTTTAACTCTGAAACATTTTTAGGTGGATCATAATCAAGAACTACGTTAATATTTTTGGGTATTTGGATAAACCAATATAAGAAATAAAATTCCCCAGATAGTGAACCTCATGAATCAGGAACCGACACTTCAATATCTTCCCACAAATTTAGTTCTCTTGATGAAAATATAGAACCGTCCTCAAATGCTCTACATGATCTTCTTCATTTGTAGTTTATACTCGATGAAGACAAAAAAAATGGTCCAATTATAGTTTTAAAACCTGCTTCATCAATCAATAAACACAGTGTTATAATTCATCACGCCAAATTGCATCAATAGAAAATAATAATGTCTATAGTGAAATTGGAATGCCAACTTTGGAATATCAGTCTCACGAACCCTCAAATGGTGGTAGTCAGACCTAAGATCAATCTTCGAGAACCATCTTGTGCCTTACAACAAGTCAAATAGGACAGAAATCCTCGAAAAGTGGTACTTGTTCTTTATCATTTCCTGGTTTAGGAAATTATAATCTAGGTAATGTCACTAGTTATCATCCACCATTTTCACGAACAAAATCCGATCATCCCAAGGGGAAACACTGGGTCTGATAAAACCCTTATCTCAAAGGTCCTCCAACTACAATTGTAGCTCCCATAGCTTGGTAAGTTCCACCCAATATGCTACATAAGATGTTGTAGTGGGGTTAGAAAGAAACTGAATACAAAAAATCCATCTCCCACATCGAAGGTAGTCCCATATCATCTTTAGGGAATACATCCATGTAGTCCCCCATAACTGAAGAAACCCCAATGCATGAAGATCCTACTTCACAAAGGGATAAACTTTCCAACTGATGGGTGATGGGTTTAATCCAACCACCCATACACCCCACCCATTTTTTTATAATATGTCTCTTCCCATAAAAGGAGAATCTCATCTCATTAGTGTATAGGGATCCGACTTATCTTTGGTGGCATTCAATCTGGGATCACACCATAGACTACCAATCCATACACAAGATGATGTCATAGGGTTCTATCATGAGGAAAAAAAGTCCCATGTGAACCTCTCTCTCCTAGCTGATATCTTGCACTGCCGATATATAAAAGATACATAATAATCATTCCTTATAAAAACCTTGATACTAAGATATTGGGATAGATCCTCAACTGGGAGCTCCAACACTCACACTAGGAGTATAAAGATAAATAAATGAATAGATTCTGGGTCTACTAATAATTAATAAAGAGTATAAAACACATATATCATACCTCTAATCATCTCATGTGTTGTGGGATCATGAAAATATAATGTCTAATGTTGTTTGTGGCCCCGGAATCCAGCTCCCTCAGCCTGATGTGGGTCACCTGGTGGTGGTGGTTGAACGATATCATAACAATGTCCACCACTCATAGATCCTCCTACTCCTCATGAGCTCTGACTCCCTAGGGACAACCATATCTTCTCCTGGGAGATCCCTGATCATAGCACTACCTCTTCCATGGGGGTCCATCATCTTTCTACCTATATTTCTCAGTATATCTAGTTGGGTAGTCTAATACCATGTGACTTCACCTGTCATAAGTAAATCATTTCCCCTCTCAATCCTACCTTGGATCTTTAAACAACCTATGACCACATTGGGGAGGTCCCTTGTACGAGAACCTAGCAGTTTGAATATACTAGTTACTCCAGACGACTCAACTCTGTGGTACCCACTACCAGCTCTAACTACCTTGTTTCCCTCTAACAGAAATATATTTGTCACTAGTGCTCAATAAAACACCCTATCATAGGTGGGGATGCACAATGTCACAATGCTAGATCAGATCTCTCTATAGTGTCCCTACTCAAACTTTTGTGATTGGAACTATCCATCCCAGATCATGTTAAGTGATTACTGCGTAAGGTCTGTAAACCCAGTAGCATAATCATCCACCATCATCTCTCCCTGTTGTAGCTCTAGAAGCTCCTAAATTTAAACTAACCACAAACATGAGGGGAAGTACTCCTCATAGAACAACTATTGGAAGTTAGTCCATGAGAGTATTGACTCATTGTGCATCTGCGTAACAAGATCCCCTAGTTTCCAACTACTCTATGTAAGAGGATAACTACCAATGAAACCACCTAATATATTAGTGTTCTAGTGATCCTAAATACACATACAACTATATCTATCCAATCCTTTATTACCTGAGGACCGGGATCACCATGAAACCTCAGTGGCCTCTGGTGCTAGAACTTGTGGAGCGTGGTAAGCCTACGCACATTCTCTGCATGATCTACTAGAATGAACTTCTACCCAAAAAGTGTAGGTACTTCTACCTGACCACCTAGAAGGAGGATTCATGAGAAATAATCTGAACTAATACCTCATCACTCATCGAATCTTCCTCATGATCTTGAGCTGGTATCCTGGGTGGTTTTCGTAACAGAGGAATCTTGAGATTTTTCAAGATGTACAAAGGTCAAATGAGCATATATATACATATAATAACAACAATGGGGAGATTAATCAATAAGTAAAATGTAATACTCAATCCTATATGATGAATGCACCATTGATCCCTAAAAAAAATATCACAACATGCAGATTCGATAAGAAGGTAGTTAGAGTCCGAGTGAATGGATACGTTGGTTGCCCATACAGCCACTGCACTCCTTGACCTGATAGCTGCACTCAAGACACTCTGACATTATTACCCAAAACCCAACCAAAATCCTTGTAAGAGGACTAGTCCAATCAATGTCACAAGGATCAAACCACCTCCCATAACAATCTGTCACAACCCAACCCAAGTCGGGGCTTGATCCACAACTAACATAAGCCCGCCTACATAGGCTAGGGCAAGGGACCAGCTCTAGTGGAATAACTGACATGGTGAAGACTTTTTTAAGTACTTGTATGCACACACATAGTTATCTCAATGAAAAAAGTGCATAGGTAAAGAGTAAAATATTCAACACATCTAGAAAGTAAACCAAGCGTGCATAACCTCTAGATGGTACAAGAGTATGGTAGTTTAAACTGAAAAGGAAAGAATAAAAATATCTGAACAACCAAAAATATTTCCCAACCTAATATAATAGGGAAATTAAATTTCTAAGAGATCCTAGATCCTGAATCTAAAGTTGTGACCAACGTACGTGGTCCAAAGTACCATGTATCCATAATGTCCTCTGAAGTTTTGGTCAAACTGTATGTCATATTCATAAGAAATGGAATGTGAAAGAAAATCCCATTTAGTGGTAAGTATATTCATACTCATTAGGACACCCTAAAATAATAATGTGAGATGTAATAGATACTATATGAATGAAAGACATTAGATAGTATAAGGTACAATAAAAGAGAACAACTTAACCCAACCCAAGAGTGAATGTAAGCTCATAAAAACATAAGGGGATATACATGGTGAGTATATGAACTACCCATCAAGTCTTTACCATGTATTCCAAAAGAGTAGACTCATCCAACCACAAGAATCTAAACATGGAAAGCACGAGGCATAACCTGAGTGTCTTCACCTCTCTTGGAAATAGAATAACCAAATACTAGGTATGGATACATAAGGATATATATATATATATATATGATCAGGTAAAAGAATCCCAAATGTTAGAGTAAGGGGGTCATCATCTCACATCTCATCCCATGAATAAAAGTATCTAATGGATCTAAAATCCCATCAATGATGCTCATCATCTCACGCGTATGACTAGAAGTAACCATCCCAGCCAAGCCACACCACTTCACAGTATCACATAGTCAAGGGGGAACCAACTCGAAGTAGAGGATCCATTCCCTAGTATGTTAGGGGTTCTACTATGAATTATCCATAGATTACCAACACCAATGTAGATGGGGGTTCCACTATAGTGCCACAAGGACACGAACTCTATAAAGAGAGGGGGTTCCATTCAGTAAGTTAGAAGTCCTCCACCCATATTGATGGGGGGTTCCACTCTATAGGATTAGGTACCACATCTTGGTGTGATATGGGATTCTAATATTGTCATCAAGGTTCCACACCCTAATACACCAAGGGTTTCCACTCGGAAGGTAGTTGTAGATGGCCGAGGCCCATGTTAATGGGGGGGGGGGGGTTCACTCTAGTCATCAAGGACTTGTGCCTTGATGAGATAGGGGTCCAATATAATCATCGGGGAATTTTTACCATACCAATGGTGGTCTCTACTCGGAAGGTGTTGAGGACCCCACTTCCCAGCCCTACTGGAGGGTCTACTTGATTGCCTTTGGTTATCCTACATGATCACTACCATCAATGAGAATTGCCTAACCAAGTGCCACTCCCAAAACATTTCACATTATATCTCAGAATCCAAAACATGGGGAACCATCATGTTCTGCATGGAAAAACTCTCAGGATATGCTACTCATAGGCCAAAATATGAGTTCAAATGAAGGAGATACATAACCTCGATGTCTCCTCAATGGAGGTCAAGGGGTACACGATGTGTGAGGGGACCCACACGGTGGGTGGTACTACACCACCACCTAGTCTTTTCCCTAGTTGGAAAGTAGATTATATCCCATATATCAGTACACACTTGTAAGAGGAATACATGGTGTGTACAGGCTAGCTTGGATAGGGGTCATGTCCTGTTGGTCGTGTTTGTGTATCGAACCACGTGTCTGTGTATTAGACCGTGTGTCAATGTATTCTTGTACACAACTGTGTACCTAGAAATATAATTTCACAAAGGTTCCCTATCCATGTGATCCATCACATAAGTTCTCATCTGGGGAATGGTTAACAGTGTGTTGGAGATCTTACACACCGTTTCGTCCTTAATATTTCTCAAAAACCTAGCTATCTCACTTAAGGGGATAGATGTTATTTTTTCATCCTTGTACACGGTACATAGTTGGGTTTTCACCAAAAATTCTAGATCAGATTTATGTGACTGAATTTGTTCATTTTGAATTTAATTCAGCCAAATATCCAACCCAAAATGGTGGATCGAGCCGAAAAACAACGTATTTGGAAGTCATTTGCTGGGAATCAGACTGTGTTATTCCATGAGGGTTTCATCACCTGTTCATTTAATCATGGATCATTTGGATGTTTAATAAACAAGATACGGTCATCAAAATGATCTTCCATGCCTTGTTAATATCCCCAATATAGCCATACTTCATCAATTTGTGCTTTATTTATCGACCAGTTATGATTTCGGGGGTATGATTGGGCTTGGTACTACTCGACAATGTCAAACCAGGACCAAAGTATCCTAATCGTAATTAAAGTGAAGAATATTTGGGAAACAATCACCTCAAAAAAAGGATTAAATGATCATTGGCCAAGTGTTCTTAGCCAACGATCAATAATGGTGATCTGAGGTTAGAAACCAATGAAATAATTTAAGATTTCAATACCTTCACAAATGAAAATTGGCCACAATTGGAGAAAATACAATAACAAGGATGGATATACTCAATAAATTTAATAAAATGTTGTAAATCACCAATTTATAAGAACTACATGGTTTTTGGATCGATTGTTGATGAAGAATGTTCCCACCAATGATCGAGAGAAGTTGTTCCATACACTTCATGTTGATCTAATTGATCCAATATTTTATCATCATCTGATGAGATCCACCAATGAAAGGATAAAGGAGATAATTTTTGATTATTCTAGGATTATGAGGATAAACCAAAAAAATTTCCAAGATTGTACATTTATAGGATTCATTTATGGTTTAAATTAATTAATTAATTTAATAGTTAATTATTTCACTAAATGTACCACCAATGACCGATGAGTCCAAATGCCCCATGATGACTCATTTAATTCTCTGTCTATGTTAAACACTACCTTATGAACTCAACCGTGGTCTTGGATTTCTAATACAATAATCCATTTAATATTTATCTCTTTTTTATAAAGAAGCTACGAGCATGCAGTATAAAATATATTAAATATTTTTATAAAATTAATTCTTGGAACATCGGGCCTTGGAATCGTATGCTACCTTAACACCTAGCCCTATAAATATATATATAAATATTTCAAAGACATACATGTAAGAAATAGGGTCTCTAAAATCTGCCACTATAACATTCACTCACTTAGAAAGCTTTCTAGGAAAGGGTTAGTCAGGGATTTACCCAAACTTGAATTCCCTGATGTTTAAGTCTGTAACCCCTATAAAAAATGTAAATAACGCAATATTTATTTTTAATTAAAGAATTAAATTTCAACTTCTCAACATATTGATTTTGTTTTCATAGACCTACTTGAACCATCTAGAGTTTTTATTTTAAATAGTAAGCAATATGTCTTTGTACTTGTATTTGAATTATCTAGGTATTCTTGGGTATTCTTTTTTAGATCACAAAAGTAAATAAAGTTCTTGTTTTTACAAAGTATGCTAAATTTTTAGAAGACCTAAATGGATGTAAAATTAATACCTTTTGAAGTGACCATGGTCGTGAGTCTTAGAATCAAGACTTTGAATCCTTTTTCTCACAAAATGGCTATATTCATAACTTATATGCTCCTAGGACCCCTAAGTAGAATAGAGTTTTAGAAAGAAAAAATAAAACACTATAAGTGATATCCTAGACTATGCTTAATGACTATGAATTCCCTTTCGACTTTTGGGTAGAGGCTATAAATACATCCTACTATATAATAAATTGAGTTTTAATTAAATTTATCTCAAAGAAAACCCCTTAAGATATTTGGAATAGGAGAAATCCTAAGGATAATTAATTTAGAGTTTTTGGTTGAAATGTCTTTATTCTTAATACTAAGGATGATCTTGACAAGTTTGCCTCCAAAAGCGATGAAGGAATTTTCCTTGGTTATTAAACTTCTAGTAAATCCTAGAGAGTCTTTAATAAGAGAACCAAGACCATACAAGAGTTTTTTCATGTTAATATTAATGAGAAAAATCCACATGAATCTATTAATACTTTAGAAAACATTGAGTATGATTTATGCACTCTAAACATAAATTCCAAACCTTTTGATTCTTCTGTAAAGCATACAAAAAATTGTTCATTTCTGAGGAACATCGAGATCCTGAACCTAAACTTATATGGGACCATGAGGTGACCAACTCTTATTTTAATAGATCTTTTAAGACTTTTAAATACCATCCATTAGATTCTATTGTTGAATAATTAGATAGAGGTACACAAACTATAACTTCTATGAAACCAGGTTGAACACCAAGAATTATTATCACATATTGAACTTAATAACATCAATGATGCAATAAATGATGAATTATAGGTATTTGATATTCAAGAAAAATATAATAAATTTGAATGAAATACTTTTGGGAGCTTTTTGATATAAAAAATACACCTTGGAAATAGGCACAAAATGGGTGTTTAGAAACAAGGTTGGTGAATCTCACACAATTATAAGGAATAAGGATAGACTAGTTTCACAAGGGTATAGTCATGAAGAGGAATAGACTATGAAGATACATTTACACCTATATCCAGACTCAAATCCATAAGAATACTTCTTTCCTATGAATCACATCTAGATTTCAAACTATATCAAACAGACCTAAAAAGTGAATTATTAAATGGGTATATAGTTGAGGATGTTTTTGTTGAAAAAACTCTTGGATTTAAAAATACTCACTATCCAAATCATGTTTTCAAGTTAAAAAAATATTTATATGGTTTGAAAAAATCTTTTTGAACTTGGTATGATAGGCTCGACTCTTTTCTTATTTCAAAAGTATTTTCAAAAGGTATATATAATCCTATACTATTTATAAAAATAATTAAGAAATATGTTTTAATTATAAAAATTTATATATATGATATTATTTTTGGATATTTAAAAAATTATTTATGTAATTATTTTTCAATAATAATGAAAAATAAATTTGGAATGAGTTTAGTGGGTGAAATGAAATTATTTCTTGGTTTTAAAATTTTTAAAAATAAATAAAGAATTATTTTAAAGAAACTAAATATATTAAAGAAATCTTAAAAATTATTAATTTTGATATCAAAATGTTTAGTGATACTCCTATGGGTACCACATATAAGTTGAAACATGATGAAGCTGGGAAATCAGTTGATCAAACCAGTTACAAAGGTATGACTGGAAGTCTTCTCTACTTAACTACTAGTTGACCAACCGTTGTGTTTTGTGTGTGTATGTGTTCTTATTTTAATTAAAACCCAAAAGAGTCACACATGGTTGCTGTAAAAATAATTTTCAAATACCTCAAGTATATTGCCAATTTAGGATTGTTTTACCCCAAAGGATAAGCATTTGACCTATTCAGTTATTTAGATATGGATTTGGGTGGTATCATGTTAGATATAAAAATAACCTATGGAACATTTCGTATTTTAGGAAATTCTATACATTCTTGGGGTAGTATGAAACAAAATTTGGTTTAATTATCTACTGTTAAAGCTAAATAAACACCTACAAGTAGCTGATGTGCTTAAATTTTGTGGATGAAACACACATTAATAGACTATGGATATCAATTCTGACATGTCCTTATAAATTGTGGCAATACCAGTGTTATAAAAATTTCTAAGAACCTTATATCTCAATCTAGAACAAAACATATTGATATAATACATCACTTTTTGAGAGACCATTTTCAAATGGGTGATATAACTCTTGAATACAATGGTACAGAACATCAGCTTGCTAATATTTTCAATAAGACTTCAAATTCATAGAGAATGAACTACATAAAACATTAATTATGCATGATTAATTTTTGTTAAGCCTAATCTTTTGGGACTCACTGTTGAGTTTTTCCCTCCATTGAGTTTTACCCACCATTGAGTTTTACCCACCATTGATTTTTACTCACTATTGGAGTTTTACCCACCATTGGATTTTTTCTCACCATTGTGTTTTCCTCACTATTAAGTTTACCAAGTATTTATATTTAATTTCATTTGTAAATTTCCTTCCCTTTCAATTTAATCAATTTTTTCTAATTTATTTATATGAGTTATTTTATTATTTATTTGATTCAAATGATATTTTTTAAATTTTACAAATCCCTAAAATCACAAAATGATATAAATTAAACGTTTTTCTACTTCAAATTCCCTCTACATTGCACCTTTTATGTTGAGTCATGTTGCAACCATTTCTCTCCTGATCATCTACCTCCCCCCACCTTCAATCGAGCCTTCTAAGAAGATCTCTATGGTTAGAATGATGCGAGCTTCTGAATATTCTTTGGATGAGTCAAATACATAAAATAAGTAGAATGGTGAGATGATTCACCCTACTGTAGTTGAGCCAGTGAATCCAGATCTTGCTAAGTGAGTAATGGTACTTGAAAAAGAAGTGCACGATGAGTGGTTACTTTTGAGAATGTCTTTAGTTATCAATGTTCTACATGACCAAGGATGGATGGAATGGTTTTCTTTTAATGATATACCTTTCTATCCTAGGATGACACATTGGTTTTACTAATTTTTCATGTTTATCTCTAATGAAAATGAATACTGGGAGAGAACTAGAATAAATTTTCGTAAATTAGTTTTATCTTCAAGTTAGTGGGAATTTTTTTAATAGATCCTCATGAAGTAGCTAAAAGCGATTATCAAGGAACTATTCTATATAGAAGTGATATGTTTGTTTATGAAGATGATTTAGAAAAGTTTATTTGTGATGGGATTATAAGAATAATACTTACTACAGAACTTTATGGAGAATGTATCTTTATTTTCATGTTTATTGAGAATATGTTATGCCCGAGGAAAGGTGACTTTTCTATGATGACGTATTAGGGTGTTTATCTTTTATTTCTTATCAAAAGAGCATAAAATATTAATCTATGAAAATATATGGGGCTTCACATGATGAATATTTCCAAACCATCTTCAAGATAAAATTCCATAATATATTCATCCATATTGGATGCCAAATGGAATGTTGATAAAATTAATGAATCTTTATTAAAGTGAGAATGTTTTTCCATTTCTAGAGTTATTTGATAAATTATGAAGATTAGTTGGATACCATGGAAGAATCAGTGGATTCATGATAGTGAAAGGATTTTTGACGGCTTCAATCTAGTTGATCATCTATCTAGACTAAAGAGACCTGTAGATCCTAGATTGGAGCTAGATGAGTTAGTTGAGTATTATGATGAAGAGTAAGAGGAGTTCACTTCATATAGTTATAAAGAAAATGAATTATCATTGGATTAAGGTAGTGACCTAGATTTACCTCAGAGCTCCCCATATATATATTTTGGTGCTCCTAGTCCTCTTTAGTCTTTCTTTACAAGAGAAATTCTATTAAAATAAGTATGTGAGGAAGAGGAATCTGATGTTTCTCATGAAGATCAGTTTAAGAGTTCTTCTAAATCCTCTGAAGGAAATGTAAATGATGAAAATGGTAATAATGATGATGAAGATGAAGAATATGATGATGATGATTAAAATCAATATGTAGATGGAAATTATAGTGATGGAGGTTCTAATGATACTAGTGGATACATTAAAGTTGAGTATGTAGAGTTTCCTCAGGAACTTATCTCTTCTCCACATTTATCCGGTTCCAGATATGAATAGGGACCTAACCTTTGTTCATATGATGATAGATCATCTAGAGACGAGAAGGAATAGTCAATTGAGGAGGATAAATCCACAATTATGGATAGTTACCATGTTGTTACTGATCTTGTTGTTCCTATTAATAATGCACATAAGGATATTGATCATATAGTATTGGTTTAGTATGTTGCTGTGAAGATGGAAGTTAAGCCAGTTATTGTTGAGAAAATAGTGGTTTTGATGAGTTTTGTTATGTAGATGAGTGTTTTAACTTCTTTGATTGTGTCTAAATTTTCTAGTTGTCAAGGTGTAGAGTCTCAAATCATGTATTTTCTATGTTGGATGGACCCATTTCATGAGGAATGGGATGAGTTTTCTAGAAGTCCATCAAAGAGTTGTGGACTTTCTAGTCAAGATATGAGGTATCCTAAGGGATTAATGAAATATATTATTGATGATTATGGTGAGTTGAAGAGGTTTGATTCTATGATATTGGTTTTACCTACCGTTTCACAATTTCTAGTTGATGTTGTCATAAGAAGTGTCCTAGATTATTTCTGAGAAAAGATTCTCTCGCTTTTTGGTTTGTTGTAAAGGATAAACCTCCCTTGGTTACCAAGATAAGTGATAAGGATGAAAGGAATTTTCTAGGACTTGTTCCTTAGCATATTCAACCCAAGACGATGCTTCACATTCATGAATTGGTGGCGGAAAAAATATTTACAAGTGAGATGGATGCTCAAAAATCTAAAATAGAGAAAATGAAGTCATCATTTTTAGACTATATGGAAGCTTTTCTAGAGATGATATAAAATCTTACTTCCATAAATTCTTCATAAAGTGATCCTCCTACACATTTTTATGTCGAGGTGATTAGGTCATTAAAAAGAGAATATCTTCATGTTGTATCGGGTGATATACCTAATATTCCTTAATAAATGTTGATAAAAAAGGCCTAATAGTGAGAATGTTCATATAATGGTTAGGGAGTATATGAAAGATATGAAATCTAATAGAGATTCCATCACAAAAGATATAATGTATTATCTTTGTTAGATTTACACTATGAATGATCTGAATTCTAATTTTATGTTTCTTACTAAAAAAAGAATGATTTATATTGTGACTCAAGCATTTAAAGTTCAAGGGAATCTATTAAAAGTCATGAATACAGTTCTGAAGTTGTTCATGAAAGAGAAGAATGATTTATTTAGTGATATGGAAAGGTATGGAAACATAATTATAGATTTTATAAATCTTATAAAACCCTTTTTTATGTTTTTGGAATTTTTTGGGTGGCTTGATATGCCATTATTATTATAGCCCATCTGACCCCTCCAGTTTCTGCTCCAGATGAGTTTAAACCTAGTATAACTAAACACCCAAATGTTCCTTTTCTGGTTCATTTCCATCCTTTCATCATGAATCCTAGAGAATCAGTTCAAAATATCAGGCCAATAATTATCTGATAGCCTTTTTCTCTCATTGGTGTTCCTAAATCCATTCCAACACTTACTTTAGGTTCTGATGTTGAGACTTCTACTTCAAAAAAAGGGAAGGGAAAGACACCTTTGGTTCCTTTGATCTAGCCTGAAAAGGAGTGATTATTAGTCTTTTAAAATTTTATGCGTATGTTTTTTTAGAACTTTTTATTGTAACTTATAGGATGTCCTTCAATTTATTTTTTAATGGGAATTTTATTCTTTATATTTTGGTCTTTTTAATTTCCCATTTTTTCACTTTTTAATAATCCAAAAGGGAAGAAAAGACTCTATGGATTTTATTTAAATTTTATTATTCCTTTGATACCATATTTATATTATTTTATATATATCTATAAATACCGTCCTTTGATACTATATTTTCTTTGACACTACTTACTATTTAAATACTTTTAATACTATGCATCTTTTATTTATATTTGATACCATATTAATAAAATTCTATGATTTGTGACCATAAAAAAGGGGTAAATTGTTGGCACCCTTATTTTAATGACCACCAAATCATATTTCTTATGCTATTAATGAATTTTATGTTTTATTTTAGTATTATATAATATAAGGAAGATTGGAGAAAATTCAGATAAGTGTTTGGAAGACCCACCTCCAAATAGGACTCACTGTTGAGGATGAGAAATTTGGCTAAGTGTTGAAAACCCCTTCCGTCAGAGGTGATCCATGTAGATTTGAAAAGTGTTGGAAACACTCACCTCCAAACATGAACTGCTATCGAGGATGAGAAATTTTGATAAGTGTTGAAAACACCTACCATCAGAGATGAACTATAAAAATTTGACAAAGTATGAAAAAGCCCTACCATTATCGATGAATGAGCACTGGGATGAAAAATTAGATAAGAATGGAGATGACCTACCACCAAAGGATAGCTCGCCATCAGACTACATTCAGTCACAATATAAATTTGAAAAGTTTTTGGAATGACCTATCACCAGATATGAGTCACCATCGATCTTGATTCACCCCCAACTCAAGTCACTACCAATGTTGTCTCACCATTCAATGGAGTCACCATCACAATTTTTGTTTATTTTGAATTAAGTATTTATAACATCTATATTATCGAATTTAATATTTAGGGTTATTTTAATGATTTTTATTAAAATATTATAGAGATTCATTAAATTCTGTATTATTCGTTCATTACGAGGAGTAGAGGATTCAGATGATTCCTGTAACACCCCATGCTTCTACGGTACGCTTCTCTTGGAATAATGCGATAGCGTGTGTTGTACGCAACATCGAGTTCTAACACACCACAACCAATCAAACTAGCCGTTATGAATAGTAATACATACTTTTTGAAATTATATATATTTTATATTTCAAAATGGACTTTATTTTTGGATTCAAAATATCGAAATTATCCTAAGTTGAATTTTTGGTATTTTTCTGAGAACTTCCAATTTTTATGAATAGTGAAAAATACTTAAAAACAACTTTTTTAATCAAAATAATTTATAGTGATAAATTATATTATTTTGTGGATTTAAAGAATAATTAGAATATATTTTTACCATTTTATCCAATGGTGTTCATTATAATTAATTTCACTTTGAAATTGGACATAAACAATTGTCAATCTTTTGATATATATTGTTTCTTAAAAACACACTATTTGTTGTGACAGCAGGAATTAATTATAAAATTAATTAATGAAACTTTTATGTGTAGAATCGTGTAAAATAGACATCATTTTTTAATTCGGAATATCAATTATATCTTAGGGTGAAATTTTGGCATTGTTCTGAAAAACTACAATTTTTGATGAATAGTGAAACCACTAAGTGGTAGTTAAAAAAACCGAATTTTTCATAAAACTTAATTTTACCGCTTCTGTGAATGGAATTTCGACTATCCTAAAGACATGGTTAATATCAAGTAGTAAAATGTGGTTCAATGAGATGAAAATAATTTTTGGTGAATAGTAATTTTTTACTTTTATTTACCACGGTTAAAAGTAAATAGGGTAATTAAGGATAAAAATGATATTAATATTACCCTAACACATGTCCTAATTCTATTGGACAATTTTATCTCGACCAAAAACAACATTAGGAATAAAATGTTATCATTTAGGTCCACTTGGATTAGATTAGGACATTTATTATTATTTAATTCAAAGAAGAGTTAAAAGAGTTAAAATCAAAGTTTATTTACTAAAACAATTATAATATAAGGTTATACATAAGATATATTTGATTGTAAATATTCATTATAAATCTAAAAATATTTCCAACATAATTATATTTTATTTATAATTTTTAGATATTAAATAATTTAATTTATTTACGACACAATGATGATGCAGTAATTACCATAATAGTGAAAAATTAAAATACTTGATATTATAAATACCCAAATAAATATAGTTTGAGACTTTTAATGAATTAAACTAATTGTATAGGTTAATATGACATGTTAGGATTTACGTAAGTAACTTTTTTTGAATTAATCATTCTGTTATGATTTTCACAAAAATCAATTATTGAATAGTGTCAAAATTGACATAAAGGAGTTTTTAAAACAAATATTATATTATTAATTGATATTAAATTCCTAAAAATCTAAGGTTTCAGACAAGAGACTTATATCAGGATAGGTGTATCATTAATGGACCACTTGGGGTCGCTTGGATGTATATAGTAAGTTTATTAATCATATAATATAAAAATACAAAGAGACATTGTAAAAGTGAAACTAATTAACTAAGAGTTAATACTTAATTATAAGGTTAATATAGTAACCCAAACCCGTCTAAATTATATTGGTTGAGTGTTTTTCGACCTATAACCACCTTAACCTTTAAATAATCCACTTTGGATCCATTTAAAACCGAATATGAATTTATTATAAAATAATATTTCTAGCCTTTCCAAAGGTGCCCCTCACCCCTCTTATAAAAGGGCACTCTCCCTTCTCATTAACTCACACCTTCAAAGCCTTTTGGAATGGCCAAACACTGCCCAAATACTCTCTCAACATCCCTGACTTTATCCTAGAGTACTTACTTTATTCATAAATCCAACCTAAGAGCCCTTTTGATCAAATCAAAAGAAGAACCTGAAGAAGAGGTAATGATTTCACCACCCTTTTCCAAGTTCCTTTCATCTTCCACTTCTTCCTTCTATGTTATTACCATTATAAAATAATAAATACAGTATCTTATATATAATGTGATGTTATTTTAAATATGGTACAACCATATTCAGTATTCTATCCATCCTTTGAATAACATGTCACCATACGTGCGTACGTACGACTTACCGTCTCCACGTCGTGGTGTAATTGTTATTCAATAAATTATTATTTGGATGGGTATAATAATGATGTGTAACTCATGTAAATAATAAATATAACATGATAATTATTCTGTATATTTGTTATACCATCCAATTATATATTATTTTAATATCAAAATAATGACATTGTCGCTCGTGCGTACGTACGGACTACCGTCTCCACGAACGCGATAAGATTCATTCTCCATTGTATTCATTCAAGTATAATTCTCATTTGATGATTAATAATATTATCTAAGGACCTGATATCATTCTGGATATGATTAAGATACAACCTATCAATGAAAAACATGGCTTACATAACAAAACATATAAAAGAAAATGAGTAAGTTAACACCCGAAACGACGATAATTATAAAATATTATTAACAAGGCAATGTTAAAATATCATATATGATATCATATTAATATATATGATTCTTTTATAATTTAATAAAAATTATTTAACCATTATACAGGAGGTTAACCTACCCTCAACCAAGGAAAAGTACAAGGTAAGGGTTTTTTTCGCAATCTCTTCATTATCCGAGGTTGTTTATACAAAATAATCTACTGGGATTTCTTTATCATCCACATCCATGTTTCTTAAAAATGTATTTCAATTTTTTTTTACTATTTACTAGAATATGGGTTAAAGTAATTTATACCCTTGTTGACTATTATAAGTAGTTTATAAAGGAATCTTTCAATCGTTTTCCAAACAAGGTCCTTTTTAACCTTTTCGACAGAATTAAGGTAAGAATGTTTTTTTAACTTATACGGCAGGTACGACTATTTTTCGCCGTTATAAAATCGTCGAAGCTTACCTTACAATATTATAAGAATATTTTCAAAGAGAATGTTTTATTTTATAAATATATGCCTCTTAAATTATTTCAAAATAAAAAGAGATATTTCTCTAAAAATAGTTTTGATTTCATCTATGTCAACATCCTTTGATGGATTTTACGCTTATTTGATGTTGATTTATTATGATACAAAACTTCTATATTGTATTGAAGGTTTTGTGATATTTTTGACTGTGGATGTGTTATTTTTATACCATTCATGGTTTATGGATGAAGTATTTACATTTCGTATGCTAGTTTTAATACGAATGTTTATGTATTGTTTAAACCTTTTCATATGAGAATGCATTGGACTTAATATGTGACGGGTGGAGCCCGCTATAGATCCTCGATGCATAAGTAGGTCTCATGGGACAAACTAGTGTCTTGGAAGAGGGCCTTGACAAAATATTATTTGTAGTCTTGGCACGATGCCTTGGCTATGTGGTTATGATAGTCTGGCATTATGCATTCCATCATTATGAAAGTGGTTATTGATATTGAATGTGATTATTCGATTAGTATAATATACATGTGAATAAGTAAATGGCATTATTTCATTTTATTTTTGCCATACTATGTTGATGTTCAAGTTTAAAAGGATTTTTCTTTATCAATACATTGCCTTAAATGTTTATTCTTATTTATGAAAGTTTCTACTATATTGTTATCCTTACTGGGCATTTGAGCTCACCCCTTTTCTATGTTTTGTTTCTCCCAGGATGTGAAGAAGTATATTATGAATGACCTGCAGGGATATTATGAGGGGATAATAGTGTGTACTATGGAGACAATATGATGTTGTTTTAGTTTCTATTTTTAGGATGTAATGTAAGACTTATGAATATATCTAGTGTTTCCAAGTCTACTAAACTAATCGGTCTTTCGAGATTTGATCTTTCTTGTGATCATGCCAATGTTATGTAATAATGCACTGACTCTAGGTAACTGGGGTCGGGGCGTTACAGTTGGTATCAGAGGATGTTTAGTAAAAACCTTGGAAGCTAGATTTAGATAAACTCTGATTAGAGCACATAGACCTAAGATGGACTGTGAGGATTAGTATAGAAGAACTTCCTAGAATTTTGGTATTGTAGAGATTTTGTGATTTTTCCGAGCAATACATCCTTGTCTGGATATGAGCAGGTAGAGGTGGCTCTGGCACAGATGTACCTAGGGGTAAAACCCAAAAACACCACTTTGAGCTAGACTCGAACGGGAACTGGTGCACGACAACGGGCCTTGCTGCACTCTTGGTTACGACACTCCCGGGGGATATGCTTAGGATAACTCTCATTTTCTTTACAAATTATTATGAAGGTTTTATGAGTATATACTTCCTCAAAGAAAACATTTTTTATGATTATGGATGATATCTATAAATAGTTCAATTTATGTTAAGTGTTTTATAAGTATGGAATTATGTATTTTGATTCATAAAATGATCTAGTTTATGACATTATTTAGAAATGGCGCCTAGTAGAAGAAATATAAACCATATCAATGAACGCACTCCATGTAGGGATTTCCCTCCTGCTCAAGATAATTATAGTGGAGAAGGTGATGCAACTGCTGCCGATCAGCTAATCACCATACTGGGACAACTCACTCAGGTTATGAATAATAACCTTACCCGTATAGAGCACCCTGATCCACAGCGTGGAGGATCAATGTTAGATCACTTCATGAGGCATCAACCACCAACATTCAATGGGAGTACAAATCCATTAGTATCTGAGCAATGTATAAGTTCTCTAGAGAAAATATTTCAGGCTTTGGGGAGTAGTGAAAGGGAAAAAGTTATCATGGCAGTTCACCGCCTCACTGGAGATGCTGATCAATGGTGGTCATTGATTCAAAACACTAAGGAAGATGATTAAGTATAAAATATAGAATGGATGGAGTTCAAAGATCTATTTTTAGAAAAATACATTCCTCATGACCATCGAGTAGATATGGAAAGGCAATTTCTGAGTCTGAGACAAAAGGACGATGAGAATGTCACAAAGTATGAGGCTAACCTTACAAGGTTGGAAAGGTATGCTAGAGATTATATACGTAACCCAAGAAGTAAGATCGATCGTTTCTTTGATGGGTTAAAACCATTTCTCCGTCGATAATTAGTCTCACAATCCTTCTCGTCATATGAAGACATTGTCTCATGTGCTATCAAGACAGAGAAAGAATTCTCTAAGTCTTATGACTTTAAAGGAAAGAAAGAGAAGAAGAGATCTACTGATCAATCTAGGAATGGAAATAAGGGGAAGAAGGGAAAGGTTGAATATCCATACTGTGGTAAATGTGGGAAGAAACACCCTGATACTTGCTTGAAGGGAATAGGTGTCTGTTACAAGTGTGGTGAAAAAGGCCACCAAGATCATGAATGAAAAGGGAAGAAGGAAGCTACCAATGTTCAGTGCTACAATTGCAGGGAGATGAGACATTATTCAAATGAATGTCCTAAGCGTCTGGGGAACTTACCTCAGAAAAGGCCAAGGGATCAAGGCCATGCTTATGCAATCACTACTGCTGAGGTAGAAGCTCGAAAAGACGTGGTGGCAGGTAATTTAATGGTTTCGTCAAGTTTAGAAAATGCATTATTTGATTCTGGATCATCACATTGTTTTATATCTTCCCAGTTTGATAAGAAAATTAGATACTTCCAATTTGATTTAACAACGGAGTTGTCAGTTAAAACTCCTAAGGTAAATATCATTGCAATAAAGTTTTGTGAACTTGTCCCCATTAGAGCACATAAATGTTCTTTATCTGCTGATCTCATCGTCATACCTATGATTGAGTTTGATATAATCCTCGGTATGGACTGGCTTTCGGACTATGATGCAAAGATTTATTGTAAGAAGAAAGAGGTTATAATTCTTGACGATGATGATAAGGAACACCTTATCTTTAGAGAATAATCATCACCACCTAATTCTTATCTAGATCCACCCCCAGTAGCTCAACTAAATTCAATTATTGGGGAGTAAGAGAATGAAATTACTGTGGGTGATGAATGGAATGTTCAAATAGAGGATGTACCTATTGTAAAAGAACATGGAGATGTATTTCTAGAAGATTTACTTGGACATCCTCCAGAACGAGAAATTGAGTTTTCC
Source organism: Viscum album (assembly GCA_963277665.1). Lineage (NCBI taxonomy): Eukaryota > Viridiplantae > Streptophyta > Magnoliopsida > Santalales > Viscaceae > Viscum > Viscum album. The sequence goes on from OY728129.1 coordinate 1,439,597,110, forward strand.
ATTTATTTAATTCCTGGATCACGACCTATATCGAAGACCCCTTATAGAATGGCCACTGTATAATTAGTTGAACTAAAGAAACAACTAGAGGAATTGAGTAATAAGGGATTTATTCGCCCTAGTGTTTCTCCATGGGGATCCCCTGTTATTTTTGTTAAAAAGAAATATGGATCTATGAGGTAATGTATCGAATATAGGGAGATCAATGCTATAACAATAATGAAAAAGTATCCCCTACCTCACATTGTTGATTTATTTGACCAACTTCATGGAGCTCAATAATTTTCAAAGATTGACATTCGATCTGGATACCATCAGTTGTGTGTAAAGAAAGAAGACATTCCGAAGACAGCATTTTGAACCAGGTACGGGCATTACGAGTTTACTGTAATGCCTTTTAGATTGACTAATGCACCCTCTGTATTCATAGATCTGATGAATAGATTTTTCAAGGAATATCTAGATGAATTTGTGGTGGTATTTATTGATGATATCTTGGTATACTCTAAAAGCTACGAAGATTATGAAAGTCACTTGCGCATTATCATGAAGACTCTGAGAAGACATGAATTATATGGGATGTTTAGCAAGTGTGAATTTTGGCTTCATGAGATTTCTTTTCTTGGCCATATTGTCTCTAAATATAGAATCTCTGTTGATCCTTCTAAGACTAAGGCAATCCAAGAATGGCCAGCACCTACGAGTATAACTGAGCTATGCAGTTTTATTGGTTTGGCAGGTTATTATCGACGTTTTTCCCAGAATTTTGCCCAATTGGAAAACCCATTAACGAAGCTCACACGTAAAGGGGTTAAATTTGTTTGGACAAAAGAGTGTGAAGAATGTTTCGAAGAACTGAAGAGAAGATTAGTCAAAGACTCCTAGAAGGAACAGTCGAGAGGATTCATGCAACCTCTTCCCATACCAGAGTGTAAATGGGACAATATTACGATGGACTTTGTCATGGGGATACCAAAGACTCCTAGAAGGAACGATGCAATATGGGTCATTGTTGATCGTCTTACCAAGTCATCACATTTTCTTGCTATAAGAGAAGATCTACCACTGGAACATCTAGCAAGACTACATATTGATGAAGTTGTGAGACTTCATGGAGTACCCATATCGATTGTTTCTAATCGTGATCCCCGTTTTACATCAAGATTCTGGAAAAGTCTTCAGAAAGACTTGGATAATGAACTTCATTTGAGCACTGCCTACCACACTCAAACAGATGGACTATCAAAACGAACTATTCAAACCTTATAATACATGTTGAGATCCTGCTCACTTAACTTTCCGGGTATGTGGGATCAATATTTACCTCTGGTAGAATTTTCCTATAACAATAGCTTCCGTTTGAGTATTCATATGGCACCATATAAAGCGTTATACGGAAATAGATATCGCACACCAACCTGCTGGGATGACGTTGGTGAAAGAAAAATTTTAGGCCCAGAACTGGTGGAGGAAATGATGGAAAAGGTGAAGGTAATCCAAAACCATATCAAAGCAGCTCAAAGTAGGCAGAAGAGCTATGCTGATAACTGAAGAAAGGATTTGTAATTTCAAGTCGGTGATCATGTTTTATTGAAGGTATCTCCATGGAAGGGATTCATAAGTTTTGGTAAGAAAGGTAAATTGAGTCCCAGGTACATCGGACCTTTCGAAATTCTAGAACGAATTGGGGATGTAGCTTACCGATTGGCAATACCGTCAAGTCTCTCCAAAGTTCACGATGTGTTCCACATATCTCTATTGAGGAAATACATGCCTGACCCAACGCATGTACTCACCTACGAGGAATTAGAACTGGAACCCGATCTGTCTTATTGCGAAGAGCACGTCAAGAATATTGATACGAGAGAACAAGTACTGAGAAACCGGACGATGCGTCTGGTAAAAGTTTTGTGGAGAAACGATAAGATGGAAGAGGCAACGTGGGGACCCGAGGAACTTATGATGATGAACCACCCGAGTCTTTTCATGCCGTAGTATTCTAGAAATTTTGAGGATGAAATTATTTGAAGGAGGGGAGAATGTAACACCCCAAGCTTCTACGGTACGCTTCTCTTGGAATAATGCGATAGCGTGTGTTGTACGCAACATCGAGTTCTAACACACCACAACCAATCAAACTAGCCATTATGAATAGTAATACCTACTTTTTGAAGTTATATATATTTTATATTTCAAAATGGACTTCATTTTTGGATTCAGAATATCGAAATTAACCTAAGTTGAATTTTTGGTATTTTTATAAGAACTTCCAATTTTTATGAATAGTGAAAAATACTTAAAAACAAATTTTTAATCAAAATAATTTATAGTTTTAAATTATATTATTTATTGGTTTTAAATTATAATTAGAATATATTTTTAACATTTTATCCAATGGTGTTCATTATAATTAATTTCACTTTGAAATTGGACATAAACAATTGTCAATCTTTTGATATATATTGTTTTGTAAAAACACACTATTTGTTGTGACAACGAGAATTAATTATAAAATTAACTAATGAAAATTTTATGTTAGGAATTTTTTAAAATAGAAATCATTTTTGAATTCGGAATATCAATTATAGATTAGGGTGAAATTTTGGCATTGTTCTGAAAAACTTCAATTTTTGATGAATAGTGAAACCACTAAGTGGTAGTTAAAAAAACAGAATTTTTCATAAAACCTAGTTTTACCACTTCTGTGAATGGAATTTGGAAAATCCGAGAGACACGGTTAATATCAAGTAGTAAAATGTGGTTCAATGAGATGAAAATATTTTTTTGGTGAATAGTAACTTTTTACTTTTATTTACCACGGTTAAAAGTAAATAGGGTAATTAAGTGTAAAAGGGATATTAATATTACCCTAACACATGTCCTAATTCTATTGGAAAAGTGTATCTTGACCTAAAACAACCTTAGGAATAAAATATTATCATCTAGGTCCACTTGGATTAGATTAGGACATTTATTATTATTTAATTCAAAGAAGAGTTAAAAGAGTTAAAATAAATGTTTATTTACTAAAACAATTTTAATATAGGGATATACATAAGCTAAATTCGATTGTGAATATTCATTATAAAGATAAAACGATTTCGTACATAATGATATTTTATTTATAATTTTTAGATTTTATATAATTTAATTTATTTATGACACAATGATGATGCAATAATTACCATAATAGTGAAAAATTAAAATAAATGATATTATAAATACCCAAATAAATATAATTTGAGACTTTTAATGAATTACACTAATTTTATAGGTTAATATGACATGTTAGGATTGACTTAAGTAATTTTTTTTGAAGTAATCATTCTTTTATGATTTTCACAAAAAATCAATTATTGAATAGTGTCAAAATTGACATAAAAGAGTTTTTAAAACAAATATTACATTATTAATTGATATTAAATTCCTAAAAATCTAAGGATATGCCAAGAGACTTATATCATGATAGGTGTATCATTAATGGATCACTTGGGGGTCTCTTGGATGTATATAGTAAGTTTATTAACCATATAGTATAAAAATACAAAGAGACGTTGTAAAAGTGAAACTAATTAACTAAGAGTTAATACTTAATGATAAGGTTAATATAGTAAACCAAACCTATCTAAATTCTATTGGTTGAGTGGTTTTCGACCTATCCCCACCTTAACCATTAAATAATCTACTTTGGAGCAATTATAAACCGAATATTAATTTATTATAAAATAATATTTCTAGCTTTTCCAAAGGTGCTCCTCACCCCTCTTATAAAAGGGCACTCTCCCTTCTCATTAAATCACACCTTCAAAGCCTTTTGGCTCAGCCAAACTCTGCCCAAATACTCTCTCAACATCCCTAACTTCATCCTAGAGGCCTTCCTTTAGTCATAAATCCAACCTAAGAGCCCTTTTGATCAAATCAAAAGGAAGAACCCGAAGAAGAGGTAATGATTTCACCACCCTTTTCCAAGTTCCTTTCTTCTTCCACTTCTTCCTTCTTTGTTATTACCATTCTAAAATAACAACTCCAGTATCTTATATATACTGTAATGTTATTATAAATATGGTAAAACCATATTCAGTATTCTATCCATCCTTTTAATAACATGTCACCATACGTGCGTACGTACGACTTACCGTCTCCACGTCGTGGTGTAATTGTTATTCAATAAATTATTATTTGTATGGGTATAATAATGATGTGTAACTCATGTAAATAATAAATATAACCAGATAATGATTCTGTATATATGTTATACCATCCAATTATATATTATTTTAATATCAAAAGAATGATATTGTCGCTCGTGCGTACGTACAGACTGCCATCTCCACGAACACGATAAGATTCATTCTCAATTGTATCCATTCAAGTATAATTCTCATTTGATGATTAACAATAGTATATAAGGACCTGATATAATTATGGATATGATTAATATAAAACCTATCCATGACAAACATGGCTTACATAATAAACCATATAAAATAAAATGAGTAAGTTAACACCTGAAACGACGATAATTCTAAAATATTATTAATAGGGCAATGTTAAAAGATCATATATGATATCATATTAATATATATGATTATTTTATAATTTAATAACAATTGTTTCACCATTATACAGGAGGTTAACCTACCCTCAACCAAGGAAAATTACAAGGTAGGGGTTTATTTCACAATCTCTTCATTATCCGAGGTTGTTTATACGTAATAATCTACTGGGATTTCTTTATCATCCACATCCATGTTTCTTAAAAATGTATTTCAAAACATTTTTACTATTTAATAGAATATGGGTTAAAGTCATTTGTACCCTTTTTGACTTTTATAAGTGGTTTATAAATGAATCTTTCCGTCATTTTCCAAACAAGGTCCTTTTTAACCTTTTCGACAGAATTAAGGTAAGAATGTTTTTTAACTTATACGACTGGTACGTCTATTTTATGCCGTTATAAAATCGTCTAAGCTTCCCTTACAAGATTTTAAGAATATTTTCAAAGAAAATGTTTTATTTTATAAATATATGGCTCTTAAATGATTTCAAAATAAAAATAGATATTTCTCTAAAAAGAGTTTTGATTTCAACTATGTCAACATCCTTTGATGGATTTTACGCTTATTTGAAGTTGATTTATTATGATACAAAACTTCTATATTGTATTGAAGGTTTTGTGATATGTTTGACTGTGGATGTGTTATTTTCATACCATTCATGGTTTATGGATGAGGTATTTACATTTCGTATTCTAGTTTTAATACGAATTTTTATGTAATGTTTAAACCTTTTCATATGGGAATGCATTGGACTTAATATGTGACGGGTGGAGCCCATTATAGCTCCTCGATGCATCGGTAGGTCTCATGAGACCAACTAGTGTATTGGCACAAGGCCTTCACAAAATATTATTTGTATTCTTGGCACGAGGCCTTGGATATGTGGTTATGATAGTCTGGCATTATGCATTCCATCATTATGAAAGTGGTCATTGATATTGCATGTGATTATTTGATTAGTAGAATATCTATGTGAATATGTAAATGACATTATTTCATTTTATTTTTTCCATACTATGTTGAAGTTCAAGTTTAAAAGGATTTTTTTTAGTTATACATTGCCTTAAATGTTTATTCTTATTTATAAAAGTTTCCACTATATTGTTATCTTTACTGGGCATTTGAGCTCACCCCTTTTCTATGTTTTATTTCTCCCAGGATGTGAATAAGTAAATTATGAATGACCTGCAGGGATATTATGAGGGGATAATAGTGTGGACTATGGAGACAATATTATTTTGTTGTAGTTTTTATTTTTATGATGTAATGTAAGACTTATAAATATATCTAGTGTTTCCAAGGATACTAAACTAATCGGTATTTCGAGATTTGATCTTTCTTGTGATCATGCCAATGTTATGTAATAATGCACCGACTCTAGGTAACTGGGGTCGGGGAGTTGCAATTCTTCCTACATGTTGTTGTTAAAATATGTAGTAGTATCCCTTAAGAAAATATGTAGAAAAAAAACAAACACAATAAGAGATAGACTGATATATACATGTACATGTGAAGTGATATGAAGGAAAATTTCAATAACCAGAAGAAATCCACTTGCTGAGATCTGACATGTTGCATCTTTCTTACATATAACAAAGGAAGAGTAGATCCTAAAAAACATCTAGTTCCTTTACACAATCAGAATGAAAGAGTTCACTACACTCTATTCAAATTCGATTTCTAGAAACCTGACTCAAGTTTCATTTCATGCTACATTCAAGGAGCCACATAACATATTGGACAGAGAAACAAAATCTTTCTACATGTTTTTATTTTCCCTTCTTATATTTTTTTTACATTACAACTAGTGTGTGTTTAATCTGTATTTTGAACACACACACTGCCTCATGTTCTATAAATATAAGATACTATATATCTTCCCAAAATCTCGTCACTCTTGTTTTTCCATGTGTTGTGGAAGATGTACCCACATGTCCTGTGATTTTTTTTATTCTCATGGGTATTGTGGAAGAGGTCCTAGTGTTTCCTGGACAGTTTTGATGTTTTATACATGATCTAGGTTGTAAATCAAAGACTATTTTATATAATATACTTGGATGTTGGTGATTTCTAAGTGGATAGTATTAAATATCAGCTTGAGACTGAACCTCTTTCATTTATTCCGTTGTGTGTTTTGTTTTATTTTGTTTCTAATATTTAATCTAAATTTGTTTTAAACTATAAAAAAACTACTACTTTTATAGTTAGTATTAACTAATGTTTATATAAGGTTTCTATAAAGTAAATTTATTTCAAAAGGTAATGGAGTTTTTAAAATTGTTTTAACTGAGATTTAGTCGATCTTTGAGAAATATTTTAAAAGATCAGAACTTCTATTGATCTACTATTTTGATTAATTGAGTTATTTTACACTAATTTGGGGTATTTTATTTAAACATATTTTAGAAATAAATTTTTATTAGGTGCTCAACACACCCCTACCCTCTTAAGATACCCCTTCGACCAAAAATTTATTATAATTATAAATAAATATTTATAATTATATGTAAATATTTTTTATATATATTTATTTATAATTATAATTATAAATAAATAATTATATGTTTAAATAATTATAAAATTACAATAAATATTTTTAAATAATAAATATAATTATTATATTTATAATTATATATATTTATATACAGATATGAATATTTATAATTATATAAATATATCAAAGCGGTGCAGACCATGAGGTATAATTATATAATTATATATAATTATATAAATATAAAACTACTCTTTATCAATGCTTTTTAGAGAGAGTTGATAAAATAATTATATGTTCTTATAAAAGGAACCATAATAGAGGGGTTCTGCCACTCGTGATTTTAAGCTTTTGTGAAACCAAAGCCTTCATGCTGCTGCAAATACTGTCACTGAAACCTATTATTGCCTCTAATTGAAATTCTCAAAGAATTTATCTCTCCAAATCTAAGGCATGTCGCCTTCAACCATGCTATTTCTATAGTCTCACCTTTCCTAACCCTACTACACATGTCTTCACTTCTTCTCATCAAACTGAACAAATGGCCCAAAAAACAACCATCCCTATTGTATTTGGTCTGAGTAGGAGTCTCCTATCCTCATCCTTCTTCTTCGTCTCCTTCTATTGTCTTCCTCTTTCTATACACTCTATAGTCCAAAATTTAGGGTGTAGGGATAATCAATTTTCCATTTTTTTCACGGGACTTGCATGTGTGATATCTCTTCTGGGTTTATTGGACTCATTTGGGCTAGATTCGGGACTCCCTTAAAGAATGTAGTGCGTTATAACAAGGTTTGACCCACACAAGTCTCTTTAATTTCCTATTTTTTGGTTTCTTGGTCTTTTAATTAATGTTTTAGACTTCTAATAAAAGTATTAATATAAGGACTCGACCTTAAATATTACATAATCTAGTTAATTCAAACAGAAAACACTTTTTATATTCCCAAAGATCTTTTCAACTTTGAGTTTTAAAAAATTAGGTCATAACTCATAAATGAAAACCCACAAGCATAAAAAGTGGATACTATTAAAATAGTATCAATTCTTTCATAATAGAAATATTTTTAATGTAACACAAATTATTATCATGAAAAATATGTACAATATTCATCTTGGCTTCTCCACTCTTATCCATACTTAAAACCCTATGAAAAAACATTTTAAAATGTTGGATGAGCACAAAAAAACTTGGTAAGGGGTGTAAAAATATAGAAATATACCATTAATCCATGAATTCTTATAAACATATTAAATAATTTTCACAAAGTGATACTTCTCACCAATAAATTAACATATACTTACTGTTTTGAAAACATTAGATTTCCATTAAACATAGAAAACATAAATAAACCATTTAGGTAAAATGGGGCATTACATACTTAAGATTGAAACCGTTACAGGTACCATATGATTTGTAACCCTCACAGATACCTTGAAATGTAACCCTCATGGATACCGTTTAATGTAACCCTCATGGCTACCGTATGGTGTAACCATCACAATTACACTTCGAAAAACCACTATAGTCAACTTCCAATATAAACATACCCAATCCATCAGAGGGCTATCACAAAAACACTCATCATCGTGAACAATGTCCAAGAACCAAAATATAATCATAAAACATGAATACTTAAATCATAAAAAATAATTTTGATTTTTTTTAAATAGAAATCTAAACGGGAATTTTTAAAGAAAAGTATCTTGCCTCAAGTTCAACTTCCTTTAAATGTGTTCAAAACTTATATCTAATGGGTTAAATGGTGTTATTAATTTATTAAAGAACTATATTAATATTTATAATTCCATATATTATCTTATTATAAAATCTTTCCACCCATTTATTAATAATATTTAATTATTTTCATTGTTTAGGTGCATTTATTTCATTATTTCCATGGTTGGTTCATTATGGACTTTCTTGTCAAGTGGTAGAAAAAAATACAAAAGTACGAAGAAATTGTATTAATATGTTTACAAAATTTTATATGACACCATATATCATTTTTTCCTGATTTGAGGATGATTTTTTAGATAAAACATTAATGAAAATTATTTAATTTATTTTGGATGATTTTTTTATGACCATCAAGAAATTATATCATTTTATTTAATATAATGAGTATATATTAATTCTATAACATTATATCACTAATGATATGTATAAAACAATCATATTTAACCATAAAAATGGTTTTATGCCCAGCCTTGAATGTGGTAAAGGAAAATGAAAACAAATCATCCACGATGACAGTAAATCAACACATCAAATATTCCATTAACATAAAAAAATTCCAGTATATATATGTTACTAAAGTTATCATGTCACTTGGATGATAGGAGTTTATGAAAGAATAAAAAAATAAAATAAATTTAAAACAATATAAGAGAAAATGAAAGAGGATTTTACCTCTTAAAATTTTCTCCTTAAGAACCTCTTTAAGGAACTTTGTTTTGGCCTTCTGGTGAGACAAAAAAGTCTTGTATATGGGGAAGAGTCTTGGAATGTAATTTTGTAGAAATTAGACATGCTACAAGGATTTGTGGTGTAAGGAGAAGAGGTGGTGAGGGGTGATATTTATAGTGGAGTATAGGGGTGTTTTTTGAATATTTTATTCATTAGTTATTTATTTTCACTCAATACGATGAATAGGTTGATAATTACCACTTTATATATTAATATAATGAAGGTTATTTCTAGATTATGGTGATAACATTAGTAATTACTCAAGTAATGGTGTATTTAACTTATAATGTATATATACCATAAACTACCATATTTAACTCTTCACTAAGAACTCAACTATTTTTGAAAAATACCTAAAATTTACCCCAACCATTTTTCATAGTGTAGAATTCCAAAATAAACTCTATTTTATGAAAATAATTTTCTAAATATGAGAAATTTAATTTTAAATTAAAATCATCATTTATTCGAAGAATACCAATTTTAAAATTATAACTTGATTTATAAATAATTTAAAAATTAATTAAGGTCTCATAAAATAATATTATAATCATAGGACAAAAAATATTAATTTATGAATATATTTTATGAAGATAAATTTTATTTTAAATCATTATATTAATTATAAAATTGTAAATAATTTTTTATACAAAAATATCAACACTTAATTTATCATTATCAAAACATTTATTTACTTATTCTCTGATACAAATATACCATATTTTCACTTATAAGATACATAATTTTATTTATAATCTCATAGGTTAGGTTATTATTCTAATAGAATAGATTCCTTAATTTCTATAAATACCACTTATTTCATTATACATTCATAATGAATTTAAATATTTAATTCTAGAATGAAAACAAATTATTTTATATGTACCTAGTTTGTTACATTATCCCCACCTTTTGGAAATTTTTTCCTCACAATTTTTATTTGATTATTAAATAAGTGAGGATTCCTCTCCCTTGTAGAATTTTCTAATTCCCGTGTTTCTTCTTTAACACTATGGTTTCTCCCAAAATCCTTAACCTTGTGAATTACCTTATTCCACAATACTTTATCTCCATAATCAATAATTTAAATAGGCTTATCTTCATAAAATAGGTTCTCATCCCGTTGAACTACTTCTAGGATCAAAATATGAGATGAATCTAGAACGTACTTTCTTAACATTTAAATATAAAAAACATTGTGTACCTGAGACAAACTCGGATGCAAGGCTACTCAATAGAAAACTGGTCTAACATTATATAGGATTTAAAAATATATAATGAATCATGGGATTATATTTAATTTCTTACCAAATGTATAACACTTTTCTATAGAAGTATTTTAAGGAAAACATGATCACTTGACTTAATAGAAAATTCTTTCTTCCTGTTATCTACATAACTATTCAGCATTATCTAAGCTGTCCTCATGTGTTGCTGGATCATATTCACTTTATCAACTACTTATTCTACCAATTATTGTACCATAAATATCATTCTCTAACATCATCCCAAAATGATGAAGTGCGACACCAATTTCCATATAATGCCTCAAAAGTTTCCATCTGTATACTGGAATGAAAAATGTTATTATAAGAAAACTCAACTAAAGAAAGACATTGATCCCAAATTCTGTGATATTCCATTGAACAAGATGGAATAATATCCTCTAATATATAAACTGTTCACTCAGTATATCCATCATATTGAGGATGAAAAGCATTTCCTAAATGTAATTCGGTTACCAACGACTTCTGAAGGCCTTCACGAAAGTTATTAATGAGCTTGGTATCACCGTCAGATAAAATAGTGAGAGGAACTACATGTACCATAACTATCTCATAGATGTACAATAGATAAAATTGATCTACTGAAATAGTGTCTTGAATAGATTGTGTAGATTTATTCTGTCAATCAATAATAACCCAAATCTCATTGTTACATCGATATTTCATTAGTATTTCCACTACTAAGTCAATGGATATATTTTTTCATTTTCTCATTGGTAATAGAAAAGGATTAATCATCCCCTTTGGTAGATGTCACTTTTCATTAACCTATTGAAAAGTCAAAAATTTCAAGGTAAAATTAGTAATATCTCTTTTAATTCCATCCCAACAGTAATACTCCTGAAGGTCTTTGTATATATTAGTACTTCCAGGATGAATTAAAAATGGAAAACTATTAGTTTCACATAAGAATTATTTCTCTTGTTGGAAACTAGAAGGTAGACATAATCTCTTCCTAAATCTAAAAACACAATTTTTATCATTGTAAAATTCTACAAACATACCCATTTCAACCAATTATACCTTTTTCTATAACTTTTTTTCTTACTTATTCACTTTTATAATTATTTCTGATAGAGGTGATTACAATGAAACCTCAAAGAAAAAAAATAAACTTCTTACAACCACAAATTATAGGCCAAAATTCATCAAATCTTTAATCAAGGGGTCACGTTACAATCATAAAATGTTTAATGTGGAATGATGTTTTAGATTCAATGAATCCTACACTTTGTTTGCTTTTCTGTGATGGTAATTTATCATGGAATCATAATACTTTATCAATTTGAGCCATATTCTCTTCCTCATGTTCAATTCCTTCTGAGAAAATATATACCTTAAATTTTTTTGGGCAATATATATTTCATATTTTTCATAATATAAATGAATCCTCTAAAATTTTAAAGTGAAAACTGGAGTTTCTAATACTAAATAATGCATGGGATAATTTAACTCATTAGGTTTTAGTTGTCTTGAAGCATACGAAATTAACTGTTCATTCTGTATCAGAACACACCCAATTCATTTTAAAGAACCATCTTTGTAGATGAAAAAATCACCATATTTAGAAGTTAGTGCCAAAACTTGAGCATTCTATAATCTTATTTTCAGTACCTAAAAAACATCACAGTATTTTTTCCAAAAAAAAAATTAACCCCTTTTCTTGTTAACTTAGTTAGAGGGATAGATAATCATGCAATGTTTTTAAAAAACCATTGATAATAGCCTAATAATCTATGAAAACTATTAATCTCAATTACATTTGTAGGACTTGTCCATTCATAAATGACTTTTGTTTTAGTGGGAACAATTTTTATTCCATCCTTATTTACAATGTGCCCGAGAAAAGAAATTTATTGCAACCAAAAATAAAATTTAACAAATTTTCTATATAACTAATTTTCATTGAGAGTTTACTGAATAATATTTAAATGTTTTTCATGATATTCATAAATTTTTAAAAACACCAAAAAATTATCAATAAAAAATAAAACTTATCTAAATAGTCATGTAAGATTATATTCAAAATATCCATAAATACAACAGGGGAATTTTTCAAAATAAAGGGAATATACACAAAGTCATAATTCTCATATCTATTATGAAAAAAATTCAGTATTACATCCTCCTTTAACTTCATTTGATGGTATTCAGATCTTAATAAAATATTAGAAAAATATTGAGCACCCTATAATTGATCAAAAAATTCATCGATATGAGTCATTAGATAATTATTTTTAATAGTAATGTTATTCAAAGATCGATAATATATGAAGATTATCATGGAACTATCATTGTTTTTATTGAAAAAAATAGGAGCACACTATGGTGAAGTTCTAGGATGAATGAAACCTTTGTCAAGAAACTCTTGAAACTTATTTTTCAATTCTTGAAGCTCCACTTGAGCCATTAGATAAGGGTGATTTGAGATTGGATTAGCATTAAGAACTAAGCTAATAGTAAACACAACTTCCTGATCAGGTATAAAATGGGAAATCATTAGGAAAAACAAATAGGTAATCATTTACCACTAGCACATCATCAATATTAATAGTTTCTTTATTTTCAACAGTATGTGAAAATAACTATTATTCCCTTATTTCAATAGTTTGTCTGCTTCATGATCTATTATCAATGGTATGGTTTCATTCTTATATACAAATTAAAACTCTTTATGAAAAAAAAACATTATTAGCTCTATAATCAATATTATCATGATAAAAATAAATCCATTCCATACTCATAATGACATAAAACTTTACTAAGGGAAAAACAAAAAGGTTTCTGGGTAATGTCTTTACAAAGAAAACTAAAATAAGATTCTTATAATTCTTTTTTTCCTTAATATTTCTCCATGATGTTTTGAACATAAGTCCTGATTTCATTTCTTGAGGATAAATTTTCAATTTACCATAAAATTTATCTTCAATAAAGGAATGTCTAGACCCCATATCAAACAAGAAATTAAAAACATCTTATTAAACAAACAAAGTACATGATACCACTACATTGGATGTCCCAAAAACTGCTAAAGTATTCACAATGGAATTCACTACAACTTTATTATTATAATCTGGTTGTTTTCCATCATTCATGTCTTTCTCTAGGATGGTATTTTCTTAATAATCCATCTAACTACATTGGAAACACTTTACAGTCTTCCTATCATAATTAATCATACCAATATTAAGATATTTTTCATTATAATCTTGGGCCAGGTTTCCAAACATAAAACATCATAAACATTTACAAGATTTTATAAGGCATTCCCCAGGGTACTTTTTACCAAACATACCAAAAACAGGAAAATGGAATTTCTTACCTTCAGATTTGTTGGATTGATTCTCACTCAATTCTTTCCATATATACCTTTTATTATCCTTATTTTCAAGGTACACCTGATCATAAAAAAACTCCATTTCTACCCCTTAGAACATGGAATAATTTTATCATATCTTTTTTAATTCATGGAAATCCAATATCCTTAAATATCTTGGCTTCAATCCTAAGTAAAAATTATTGATTTTACTATCATGATCTCGAATAAAATGTGGAGCATAAATTTCCAATCGAGATAATTTTTCATCATACATAGCCACTGAATGTTCCTCATTTTGATTCAATTTAATGAATTTATTTTTCATCCTAAGTCAAAACACCATAGGAAAATATTTTTCAAGGAAAATATTCTTAAATTCACCCCATTCCAAGGTATAAATCTCCTCGCTATCCCTGATATTCTTGACCATTGACCACCCTAGTCTCCTTAACCTTAAAAATGATAAATAGAAAGACTAATATTTTGATTATCTGAACACCCCATAACATCAAATATATTTTCAAGGGATTTAATCCACCCTTTATCTACCACTAGGTTAGAATATCCATTGAATGCAGGAGGTTGTTTGCTCATAAAATGTGCCACTATCATTATGTTCTTCTATAGTATCTATGGATGTTCTCTTGCATGGATTCCACCACCATTTATAGTCTATGTAAATTGATCCATTACTATCACAAAATACTTGGTTCCAATTCACACCATTCCAGTTTGTGGATTGGGAAAGATACCATACTCTTGGTGCCTTCCAACTTCAATTTCCCTGTTTCTTATGTGGAAACCCATTCTGAACAAACATATCTTACATGACCTAAGATGGTAATATTTAAATGTTATATCATTTCAACATAACCATAAGGTAAAAAAATTGGGGTATTCTATTAACATCATCCAAATCCCTAAAGTTATCTAAACCATGATCTTATACCAACTATAAGGACTCATCTTGAAACATTACATAATAAATTTAATTCAACATGAATACACTTATTACATTCCCAAAGATATTTTTGACTTAGAGTTTTAGAGAATTAGGTAATAACTCATACATGATAAACCAAAATCATACAAATTGGATACTACTAAAATATTATCCTATTTTCAAAATAGAAAATTTTAAATATAACATGAATTCTTCTCATGAAAAATCTTCACAACATTTAGCTCGTCTTCTTTTCTCTTATCCAACCTTAAAACCATGTGAAAAATATTTTAAAACATGGGATGAGAAAAAATTGATCATCAAGTGGAATAAAAAATAAACAAATAAACTGTTAGTCATTGAGTACTTATAAACATATGAAATAAATTTAAACAATATATACTTATCACCCTTAATTTTTCATGTACTTACTTTATGAAAACATGATATTTTTATAAAACATAGAAAAAAAACTGAACCATTTTATAAACTTGGGGAATTACTTAATTAGGATTGTAACACCCATATATTCCATATGATTTGTAACACTCACAAATACCTTACAATATAACCCTAATGTGTAATGACCCTATCTTTCATTAATCGATATCCTTCTTAATCTAATTAAATGTTTCTTTATGTAAAATGTTTATATAAAATTTCAACTTATTTGGTTTTATTTTTATAATTATTACCATTGCTAATATAGCCATTGAACAGTGATCACATGATTAGTATAAATATAGGGTTTTAACAAATCCAAATTTACTCAGACAAAGGAAGTGATGGCCACATCTTGTAGACCTGCCCCATACGAAGCCCATTTTTCAGATCTCAGAAAGTAGGTTTCATCTTTGGTCTTTTATCTTAACCAATCCCAAGTTGAGCTTGAATATGTTAAGGTCGAGCAGAATCGCCTATGAGAGAAGTGGAAATTGATAGAGATCACCACCCGAGCAATGTTATCAGAGCCACCCTAAGAGTCTATCACCATCGCACACCTTACTCTTCAGTCTTATGCGGGTGTTATAAGGGGGTATGTAACAAGACCTTAGTAATATGGTTATTTACATTATTTTTGTATGTAATAATGAATATACTTTAATTTTATTATTGTTACATTGTAAATTGTTTTTAAAGCCCATATACAATTTTTAGTTAATGTTCAACTAAGAAATATATTTTGATTAATTAATATATTTTTTAATTAAATAATATTTAAATAAAATTTTATTATTATTATTATTAAGTTAATTTTTATTAAATATAAATGATCATATAATTTTATGAATGCAATTGTAATATTTATTGAGGTTCGAAATCCATTTTTGTTAAAACCAATGATTTTTCGATAAATGTTGGTTTTTATTTTAAAAATGAAAATTAACATATTTAGAATATTTTTTAGACAAAATAAATATTATTTCTGGAATATGGACATTGAAATTATCCAATGGTTAATTTTTCATAATTTTCTGAGACAGTCAAGTTTTTGGGTAAAAATTAAATACTATTTAAATTTATAATGTGTTTTTTGACATCATAATGACCCAATAGTGATGTAATAAAATACTATAAGCTTTATATTCGGCCAATATATGTTTTAACATTAAAATAATGTAATTTTGGGTTTTTTTACTTATTTTACAAAGCATTAATGGAACCTTTAAGACTTATTAAACATCTTGTATTTTTAAATTGTTTTCCTTGGGAGCGTAACTCACATCCACATAAGAAAGCCTGTTATTTTAAGAAGTTAGGACTTTGGAATTATAAAATATTACTTTACACTTCCCTTTTCCAAAAACCATGGGCCAAAACCATGGGCTGGATTGTGGTTTGGATTAGTTTAATTTGAGGTGTCCCGGACCTAAATAATAAAGAATTCCCTCACCTTTACTATATAAACCCACCCAAGATCCCACATCCTCCACACTAAAAGCCTTTGAACTTCTTCCAAACTCTGCCCCCCTCTCTCTATAATCCTCCCAAGGTGCTCCAAGCTCCCAACAAGCCTCTCTAAATCCTCTCTCAAGCCTATGGAAGCACACATCCAAGTAAGGGTTTTTCTTCCTTTCCCAGTTTTGTCCAATTTTCTTAATGTTGTTATGCCCTTTTAATTTAAATTATAAATATCGGGGTATGATTTTTCACCTCCCCAATACTTCCATATTTATGTTTCAATGATGATAAAACCCTTTATCTCTCATTAAATTCCTCCCATATACACCTGTTATTATGCCGAAATTCTGAAAGGAATTTCTCTCTCCTCATTAACATTCAAGAAATTATTTTGTATCATGAATCTAAATTATATTTAAATTGTTGGGACATGTATTTATATGACCCCATTACTATCCATTTCATGTACATATGATGAGACACCCCTTTCTATCTCATCAACCATTTTTATGAATTCTTACGTCACGCCGTTACGTTGCCGAAATTGCACTGATTTTCCAAGCCAATGTCATTGTGTAGTGAATACCATTCCCATTTATCTATCAAGGGTATTAAACTTTATGCACATTTACTTATTGATTATAAAGTTTCATATATGAATTCCACATTCCTTTATCATTGAATAATGAGGATTTTTTATGAATCCATGTTATATGATCCATGTGGCACACTTATGCATGAAATGAAATGTTTAAGAATGGTGCGCCCTTAGAGTGCTACAATGAATTGGGTAAAGTATAATATAATGATACATCATGTGCAATGGGTGTTTACTCATGCTAATTCAAGTGCAACAAGGTTTTACTCATGCTTCATGTGCAATGAGGATTTACTCATGCTCCATGTGCAATGAGCCTTGGCTCATGCTAATTCCATTTTAAGTGTTGTTGCCACATTTCCATGTTATGATTATCATGATTTATCATTCCTTTATGTTTATTCTTATCTTGTACTCTATTCATATTCCAATTTCCAAACATGTATTTAATTCTGCATGTTATTCCATGATTATTCCCTTAGTGGGATTTATATCTCACCCTTTTCTTATGCATGTCCTCAGGTTATCCCATGCAATGCTAAGTATGAGGGAGTGTAGTGGTTATGTAAAGGAAGTTTTCAATAAAGATGTTGTATTTCATGTTTTAAGTTGTTATGAAATGATCCTAAACCCCAAATACACTAGACCTATTGATCTTCTATATTGTATCAATAGAAGTTTATGTATTAAATTATGTTTAATTGTGTAATAAAAGATCAAGGTTGTCGTAGTTGGTATCAGAGGATAGGTATAGTTATTTTTGGGATTAGGATTATCAAACCCTAGTAAAGCCTTAGAGACAAGACTAAGTAAAATAAAAACATCCCTAAGTTTTGGTGAATATTGAGTATTTGGTTTATCAAGCAAATACAACCCTGTCTGGATACGAGCAGGTAGAGGCGGCTCTAACACAGATGTATCCTTGGGGTAAAACCTGAAAACACTACTTAGAGCTACACTCGAACGTGAACTGTTACACGACAACGGGACTTGATGCACACTTAGTTAGGACACTCTTAGGGGATATGATTTGGTAAATTCACAAACTTATTATGAACCATTCTTAAGGGACAAAGAAATTCCCTAAGAATATATGTTAGAAACTAGATCATGGATAACATAGACTGAAGCCTATAGATTCGTATGTTAAGGAAATAAAAGTAATGTATATGTCATTTGTTTTGTCTTTGTATTACCCTTTATGTGTTACCCCTAACATTCCTTTTATTCCAACCAATGGCCGGTAATAGGAGAAATCGGTCTAACAACTGATGTAAAGATCATTGTGATGATTGTACTAATGATATGCTCAATCCAATGGGAGCGGGAATCACGATCTTTGTCACGCTTCTCTCTCAGCTAACTCAAGATTTGAATAGAAACATGGTTCAAGAGGAAAGTTCAACCCCCCATAAGAAAGAACAAGTCTCTATAGAGAGATTCATAAGACAAATGCCTCCTACTTTTAATAGATCATCCAATCCCTCAATCGTTGAACAAAGGATCAACTCCATTGAAAAGATCTTCTCCATCCTTCAATGTTATGAACAAGCGAAGGTTCTCCTGGCTTCTTATCATATAGAGGGTGAAGCTGATCAGTGGTGGACATTGATAAAAAATATGAAGCCTGAGGAGGAGATCGAGGCGTTGGAATTGAAGGATTACCAGAACATGTTTCTTGATAAATATTTTTTGTGCACCCTACGGCTTAGGATAGAAAGGAACTTCCTTTCCCTAAAGTAAAAAGGTAATGAATCTGTTGGATCATATGAGGCAAACATAACAAGACTTTCACAACACACTTCGGGATTTGTCGTTACCACCTAATACATGGTTGACCGCTTCTTTGGTGGGCTGAAACCTAGCCTTCAGATAGCGCTGGGCATCCCTAACTTCGACAACTATAAGGAAATTGTCCGATGTTCCCTCAAGGTCGAAATGGAGATCGGAGAATCTCAGGGGTATCATGGGGATAAGAATCATAAGATGTACTTCAATGCTGGCAGTCTGATGGATAAATCCAACGGTGCTAAGAAGATCCAGCACCCTACTTGCCAAAGGTGCAGAAAGAAGCACCTTGGAAATTACCTGAAGGGGACGAAGAAATGCATTAGGTTTGGAAGAGAAGGGAACCTAGCTGTTAACTATTGGAAAGAACAACCCGCGACTGCAATAGAGGAGAGGAACGCTCCGTTTGAACCTCAACATGTTGTTCATTGCTACAACTTCAAAGAACCAAGTAATCTTTCAAATCAGTGCCCTAAGCCAAGGGTTTTCAGAGGAAACCAAAAACCTCCAAGGTAGCAAGGGTGATATTTTTCCATCACTACTGCCAAAGTGAACCCTGAAAACTAAGTGGTGACAGGTACGCTAGTTATTCATTCAATAATAAGGGACGTACTTTTGGATTTAGGTTCTAAACATTCTTTTATATCTCAAATGTTTATTTGACCAATCCTAGTACCACAAAAAATCATGGAAGTGAAGATTCCGGTGAGTACGAAAAATGGGACAATCATTGCATCCCATGAATATAACTCCTCCCCTATCATAATCTATGGATTAAGCTTTATCGTGAACCTCTTCATACTCCCTTTGGTATAATTTTATGTAATTATTAGCATGGATTTTCTTTCCTTATATAATTACAACATATATTGCTGTGAGAGGGAAATCACTCTCTATGTGGAGAATCGACCCTCGATTCTTTACGAGTATAAGGAGGAAGATGAATCTTCTTTAGCTCCATCGTCTCAAGAGTAGATATTACTGCCCTATGAGAATGCTTATCTGGCTCAAATGATTGAGTCCAAGGAAGAAACTATCCTTGAAGACACGCTTATTGTGAGGGAATTAGCTAAAGTATTTTCTCAGTAATTTCATGGTCTTCCTCCAAGAAGAGATGTTGAATTTTCAATTGATCTTATACCTGGGGAGTTTCCAATATCAATGAATCTGTATAGAATGGCTGTTGTAGAGCTTGAGGAGCTGAAGAAACAACTACAGGACAATCTGGATAAAGGGTTTATAAGCCCAAGTGCTTCACCATGGGGTGCACTAGTCCACTTCATCAAGAATAATGACGGTTAAAAGCACCTTTGCATCGATTATCACGAGCTTAAAAAATCACGATAAAGAACAAGTATCCTCTCCCATGAATTGATGACTTGTTCGATCAACTTCATTGAGCACAATACTTCTCCAAGGTGGATTTGCAGTCGGGATATTATCAAGTAAGGGTGAAGAAGGAAGATATCCCCAAGAATACTATTCATGAAACATACGGGCACTATGAATTCATAATAATGCCTTTTAGACTCACTAATGATCCATAAATCTTCATGGACTTGATTAATAGAGTCTTTAGAGATTCCCTAGACAAATTTGTGGTAGTCTTTATAGATGATATTCTAATATACTCCAAAACCAAGGAGGATCATGAGGAGCATTTAAGAACTATACAAGATACCTTGAGGAAGGAGAAGCTCTATGAAAAGTAGATAAAGTGTGTGTTCTAGTTGAAGGAGGTATCATTCTTAGGCTATATCATCACAAGCAATGGTATATCTCTATATCCCTCCAAAACAGATGCAATTGAGGGATGAATGAGGCCAATATCGGTAATGGATATCCATTGCTTCTTGGGGTTAGCTGGATATTATCGATGATTTGTGGAAAATGTCTCACGATTTTCCAACCATCTTACCAAGCTAACTCAGAAGGGAATAATGTTTTCTTGGAGTGATGAATGTGAAGAAATCAATAAGGAGTTGAAAAGGAGGCTTATCACTGCGCCCGTTCTCACTTTACCCACAAGTGGATAACTTTTTGTGGTATTTAGTGACACTTCGAAGAAGGGCCTAGGTTGTGTATTGATGCAAACTGAAAAATTCATTGCCTATGATTCAAGTCAATTGAAAGTTCATGAACAGAACTTTACAACACATGATCTCGAGTTGGCTGCAGTGATATTCGCTTCAAAAATTTGGCAAAATTATCTCTTTGGGAAGAAGTGTGAAATATATATGGACCACAAAAGCCTAAAGTATATATTCACACATAAATAATTGAACATGAACCAATGAAGATGGTTAGAGATGATACAAGACTATGACTGCTCAATCCATTACCACCCTGGGAAAGCGAACATGGTGGAGGATTCCCTAAGTAGAAGGGACCCAACAATTCTATCATTGAGGAGAATTAAAAAGGATCCAATCTTTTTAGATTTGATGAAGATGGACATGAGATTCATAAACAAGGGAACATCATAAATCATTTCAAAAAATATTGCTCAACCGTCACTTTTGGAAAGGTTATAGGATACTCAAAAGGATGACGTGGGAATTCATGAAAAAGTGGAAGCTTTCGGAATAGGGAAATCCTTAGAGTTTAATTTTAATGAATAAGGAATTGTGAGATTTGGGAAAATACTATGTGATCCATCAAGTCTAGAGCTGAAGATAGAAATTTTGGATGATGCACATAGTTAAAATTTCTCTATTCACCCAGGAAACATAAAGATGTATCGAGATCTAAAAAATAATTATTGGTGGGATAATATGAAGAAGGAGATTGCTGAATATACATCAAAGTGCCTGGTGTGTCAGTAAGTGAAGGAAGAGAGGAAGAAGTCTAATGGGATGATGCAACTATTTCCCATACCAGAATAGAAATGGGAGAACATCACCATTGACTTTTTCACCGGTCTTCCGAAGACATCCAAAGGCAACAATGCAGTCTGGGTTGTTGTGGATCATCTTATAAAGGCTGCACACTTCATTACTATTTGGAAGGATTTATCATTGGATCAACTGGGATGGTTATATATCAGGGAAGTGGTAAGGATTTATGGAGTACCACTATCAATTGTGTTCGATCGAGATCCAAGATTCACATGTATGTTTTGTAAGAGTCTTCAACATGCTCTGAATACTGAACTGAACTTCTGTACGGCCTATCATCCTCAAACCGATGTCCAATCTGAGTAGACTATCCAAACACATGTGGACCTGTTGAGAGTGTTCTCAATAGACATTAAAGGAGGATGGGATCAACATATTCCTCTAGTTGAGTTCTCTTATAAGAAAAGTTTTCACTCAATCATCCAAATGGAACTATATGAAGCCCTTTATGGGAAAAGGTGTAGAACACCGGCGTGTTGGGATGAGGTCTGTGTGAGTACGCTGCTTGGACCAGAAATGGTCGAAGAATTGGTGGAGAAGGTGAAAACCATTCAACATCATATCGAGGAAGCCCAAAGTCAATAGAAGAGTTATATAGATAACCATCGATGAGACCTTGAGTTTAAAGTTGGAGACATGGTATTTCTACGCATATCTCCATGGAAGAAGGTCATGAAATTTGGAAAGAAAGGGAAGTTAAGTCCAAGGTACATTGGCCCCTTAGATATTCTTGATCGTATCAGGGTTTTGGCCTATAGACTATCACTTCCACCTACCATAGTCAAAGTACATTATGTCTTTGATGTATCCCTCTTTAGTAATTACATACCCGAACCTTCACATGTACTCTCTTTAGAGTTGGTACAGTTATAGGATGATCTTTCTTATGAGGAGCAACCAGTGAAGATCTTATATCATAGAGAAAAAGTAATACGAAATAAGACAATGCCCATCGTCAAGGTGTTGTGATGAAACCATAAGTTTGAAGAAGCAACGTGGGAATTGGAGGAAATGGTGAAGCAGAGTTACCCACATCTGTTTTACTGTGGGAAAATTTTTTTTTGAGGGCGAAATGTTTTAAGGGGGGAAGATTTTAAAGACCCAAACCTTCATTAATGGAAATCCCTATTAATCTAATTAAATGTCTCTTTATGTAAAATGTTTATATAAAACGCCAAATTCTTTGGTTTTATTTTAGGAATTGTGACCGTAGCTAATATAGCCATTAAATAGTGATCACATGATTAGTATAAATATAGAGTTTTAACAAATCCCAATTTACTCAGACAAAGGAAGTGATGGCCTCATCCAGTAGATGTGCCCCCTACGAAGCCCATTTTTCTGAGCATGGAAAGGAGGTTGCATATTTGGGCTTCGTTCCGGACCAAGCCCAAGCTGAGATTGAATATGTTAAGCTCGACTGGGACTGCCTACGAGAGAAGTGGAAGTCGATAGCGATTACCACCCGAGCAATGTTATCTGAGCCACCCCAAGAGTCTGTCACCATTGCACACCATAATCTTCGATCTTATGCAGGTGTTATAAGGGGTTATGTAACAAGACCTTAGTACTATATTTATGTACATTATTTTTGTATATAATAATTAATATACTTTAATTTTATTATTATTACCTTATAAATATTTTTTAAATCGCAAATAGTATTTTTAGTTAATGTTCAACAAAAAAATCAATTTTGATGAATTAAAGGATTTTTCAATTAAATAATATTTTAACAAAATATTATTATTATTATTAAATTACTTTTTATTAAATATAAATGATCCTATAATTTTATGAATGCAAATGTAATTTTTATTAAGGTTCGAAAGTCATTTTTGTCAAAACCCGTGATTTTTTTATAAATGTCGGTATTTATTTTAAAAGTGAAAATTAACATATTTATAAAATTATTTAGATAAAATAATTATTATTTATGGAATCAGGACGTCTAAATCATCCAATGGTGAAATTTTCTTAATTTCTTGAGACAATCAAATTTTAGGGTAAAAATTAAACATCGTTTAAATATATAATGTGTTTTATGACATCATAATGACCCAATAGTGAAGTAATAAAATACTATAATCTTTATGTTTGAAAAATATATGTTTTAACATTAAAATAATGTGATTTTGTGTTTTTTTACTTATTTTACAAAGCATTAATGGACCCTTCAAGACTTATTAAACATCTTGTCTTTTTAAATTGTTTTCCTCGGGAGTGTGACTCACCTACACATAAGCAACCCCATTATTTTAAGAAGTTCAGACTTTGGTCTTATAAAATATTGTTTTCCACTTCTATTTTCCAAAAACCATGGGCAAAAACCATGGTCTGGTTTGTGGTTTGGATTAGTTTAATGTGAGGTGTCCCAAACCTAAATAATAAAGAATTCCCTCACATTTCCTATATAAACCCATCAAAGCTCCCGCTTCCTCCCCACTCAAAGCCTTTGAAGTTTGTCAAAACTATGCTCTCATCTCTCTATAATCCTCCTAAGGTTCCCCAAGCTCCCAATAAGCCTCTCTCAAGCCTCTCTCAAGCCTTTGGAAGAACACTTCCAAGTAAGGGGTTTTTTCCTTCCTCATTTTTGTCCAATTTTCTTAATGTTGTTATTCACTTTTAGTTTCATTTATAAATGTTGGGGTATGGTTCCTCACCTCCCCCATACTTATGTATTTATGTTTTAATAATGGTATACCCCTTTATCTCTCATTAAATGCATCCCATGTACACCCATTACTATTCCGAAATTCTGAAATGAATTTCTCTCTTCTCATTTACATTCAACCAATTATTTTGTATCATTAATTTAAATTCCATTAAAATTGTTGGGAAATTTATTTATATGACCCCTTAATATCCATTTCGTGTACATATGATGAGACACCCATTTATCTATCATCAACCATTTTTATGAATTATTATGTCATGTCGTTACACTACCGAAATTGCACCGATTTTCCAAGCCAATGTCATTGTGTAGTGAATACCATGCCCATTTCTCTTTCAAGGGTATTAACCTTTATGAACATTTACATATTGATTATAAAGTTTCATATATGAATTACTCATTCCCTTATCATGGAATAAATGATGATGTTTTATGAATCCATGTTATATGATCCATGTGGCTCACTTATGCATGAAACGAAATGTTTAATAAGGGTGTGCCCTTATAGCTCTCCAATGAATAGGGTAAAGTATAGTATCGTGATACGCCATGTGCAATGGGTGTTTAATCGTGCTAATTCAAGTGAAACGAGGTTTTAATCATGCTTCATGTGCAAGGAGGATTTAGTCATGCTCCATGTATAATGAGCCTTGGCTCAAACTAATTCCTGGTTAAGTGTAGTTGCCACATTTCCATGTTATGATTATCAAGCTTTATCACGCTTTTGTGTTTATGCTTCTCCTATTCTCTATTTATATGTGTATTGTCTAACATGTAATGTATTCCTCATGTTATTCCATGATTATTCTCTTAATGGGCTTTATATCTCACCTTTTTCTAATGCAAGTCCTCAAGTTATCCCATGCAATGCTATGTATGAGGGAATGTAGTGGTTATGTAAAGGAAGTTTTCAATAAAGATGTTGTATTTCATGTTTTAAGTTTTTATGTAATGATCCTAATCCCGAAAGAAACTAGACCTCTCAATCATCTATATTGTATCAAGTGAAGTTTATTTATTAAATTGTGTTTAATTTTGTAATAAAAGATTAGGGTTTTCATATAATGGATACCTTATGATATAACCCATGTGGATACCTTATGGTGTATCCATTATAGTTAAACTTGGAATAACCATTACAGTCAACTTCCAACATAAAAATACCCAATGCATTGGAGAACTATCACTGGACCACACCCAATCATGAATAATTCCCAATAACCAAAACATAATCATAAAACACGAATAATTACATCATAAAAACATTCTATTTTAAATTTTTTAAAATATATATTTAAAAGAGGACTTTTAAAGAAATGTCTCTCAGCATGAGTTTGACATCATTCATATTTGTACAAACCTCATATATAATGGTTTAAAGAGTCTTATTAAATTATTATTGAACTAAAATCATATTTATGAGTCATTATACGATGTTATTATAACATATTTCTACCCTTTTATTAACAATATTTTATTAGTTTCATTTTTTGGTGCATTTATTTCAACGTTTTCATGGTTGGTTCATTATATATTTTCTTGTCAAATGAACTTTTATCATTTTATTTCATATCATGTTTATATATTGGTTATAGAAAATTATAAAACTTATAATTTCTATAGTAAAGT
The DNA here is from genome assembly GCA_963277665.1 of Viscum album. Classification (NCBI taxonomy): domain Eukaryota; kingdom Viridiplantae; phylum Streptophyta; class Magnoliopsida; order Santalales; family Viscaceae; genus Viscum; species Viscum album. The sequence continues at coordinate 1,439,623,669 of OY728129.1, forward strand.
ATGATTTAACCCTAATAAAGGTTTTATTACTATCCTTGAAGGTGGTAAAGGAAAATTAAAATGCATCATCCACGATGATGGTAAATCAACACATCAAAAATGATGTTTTCATTTTTTAGAATAAGAAGAGAAGAGGAGATGTTTGATGATAAATATTCCATTAAAATAATAAAATTTCAGAATATTTAATATATTGGAGTAATCATGTCACTTGGATGAGGGGAGGAGAGGATAAAATATGAAAATAAAATAAATAAAAATAAAATGAAATAGGATTTTTCCTCTTGAATTGTTCTCCGTGAAAACCTTTTTTGGGCCCTTGGTTTTAGAATTTTGGTGAGACTAGTTGGTCTTGGACGTGGGGAAGAGGCTTGGGAAGGGAATTGGGATTAAATTAATCAAGCTACAAGGATTTGAGGTGTGAGGAGAAGAGGTGGTGAGGGGTGGTATTTATAGTAGAGGAGAGGGGTGTTTTTTGAATATTTTATTCATTAGTTTATTATTTTGGCTCATGAATATGAATAGTTTAATTATTATCACTAAATATATTAAAATAAGGAAGGTTAGTTCAAAAATTTTGCAATTACATAAGAAATGACTCAAGGAATAATATATTTAACTTATAATGTATATATACCGTAAATTACCGTATTTAACTATTCACAAAAAATTCAACTATTTCATCAAAAATTCCAAAAAAATACTCCAAAAATTTTTTATGTATATAATTAAAAAATGAAATAAATTCTATGAAAATAAATTTTTAAATATGAGAAATTTAATTTTTAAATAAAATCCTCATTTATTAAAAAAATACCGATTTTAAAATTATAACTAAATTTATAACTCTTTGAAAAATTAATTAAGGCCTCACAAAATTATATTATAATAATAAGATAACAAAATATTAATTTATGAATATATTTTATAAAGATTGATTTTATTTTAAATGATTATATTAATTATAAAATTGTAAATAAAAATTTACGTGTCATAAAAATACCAACACTTAATTTATCATTTTTAAAACATTTATTAACTTATTTCATGATATAAATATATTATATTTTTACTTATAAGATATATAAATTTTATTTAAACTCTCAAAGGTGTGGTTACTATTCTATTAGTAAAGATTCATTAATTTCTATAAATACCACTTATTTCATTGTCCATTTATAATGAATTTCACAATTTAATTCCATAATGAAAACAAATTGTTTTAGAAGTAATTGTGTTGTTATAATTAATTATGTTAGTGGAATTCATAGGATGAAAGAAATTATTTCACTTAGTTTCAAATGAATGTTAAATGTTTTTAAATTAAAAAAATATAAGTTTTAAATTGTCTTTAAAATTCCTTGTACACCATGTGTTTGTTAAATTTTCTGAAAAAGCCTTTATGAATGAAGTGTGTAATTTATAAAGGTTTTCTGGTCTTCAAAAATAATATTTAATTGGTTCTTAATTTTTACTGGGAATTTCAAGTAATAATTAAAATTCAATGTGTTGATAAATTGTTTCAAATTTATTTTTGAATAACGATTTCTTGGTATGAAAATTACTTTTGATATATAAAAGTGTTTCAAGTTTATAATTTTATATTTTTATACGATTTTAAATTTATATAATTTTATAAATTCTATAGTATATGATATTATACTAAAATAAATGAATAATAATTTTTTATTAAATATTTCTAATTTTATAATTTTATTCATTTATAAATTTATACACCTTGGAAAATTTTATAGTATATCATATTTAAAAATATAGTTTATATATTAAATTTTATTGATTATTTATACTTTGAAAGTTTTTTTATTTATAAATTAATATAAAATTATAGTTTTTATCGCTCTAAATTATTATACTTTTACACCTTCATAAAATTTACTTTTATATATTATAATTTTATAATTTTATAAATTTGTAAAACTATATACATCTTTAAATTATGTATACATTTAGAACATAAATGTAGTTTTATAAATTTATATACATTTAGGAATTTTGTATATTTCATTAAATATATATTATTTTATAAATTATATATAATTTTATACTAAAATATAAATGTATAATTTTATATACTGATATAAATATATATATCTATAATTTATAATTTTATACATGTACAATTTTTTCAATTTATCAATAGTTTAATGATTTTATAATTGTATAAAGTTTATTTCTATAAATTATACTTTTAAAATTTTGTATTTTTTTAATATGATTATTATTTTATCAACAAATTCATTTGGATAATTAAACGATATGTTATTATATGAAACATTTTATATTTTAAATCTTAATGGATAAATGTTGGATGTATTCCTTTAATTGAGTGTTGAATGAGTTTCAAAATGTGATTTGATTTTTTTTTGGATTTCATGTTCTACAATATTACTAAGGTATAACTTATTTGATTCCATTTTATAATTAAATCAGTAATCCGTGGTTTACTCCTAAATAAGTAAGATATTATATCACTAGAGTTGGATTTAAAACCATCTATGAGGTATAAAACCATAACAGAGAAACAGTTCAACAAAATGAAAATGTTGACAAACTTAAAAGGTATTATATGAAAGATAAGATATTTGATCAGTTTTTTTTTTCTTTCACTATACGAGTATGAACTTAATGACAAGAAATTCAATGTCAGTGTTGAAAATATTTTAAAAAATTTAATAAATTAGTTTTTAGTCATGAAAAATTAATTATATTTAATAGTCATATTTTCTATTGTGAAGATTCATTTAAAATAATATAGATTTTATTTTTTCCATTATTACATTCAATAGCCATATTATCATTGGTTTTTATATTGTAAATGTGATTTTAAGGGAAAATGAATAGTTTTAAAGTTAATTGACTGGATTTCTATGATGTTTATGAATGAAGATGATATTTTGGATTTCAATGATGATCTAAATAAATGTTCTTTTATATTTCACATTGAATTTAAAATGGAGTTTTATGATTTGAAATTATATTGAATAGATTCATCGGTTCTTCTATAATGTAGTACAATTTATCAATAGGATTAGTAGTATCTAAATTTATAAATGATAGATTTTGTAAGGAACAATAGTTCTATATATATTTATATGATCATATTAAACTTCAAATACCTCTTAGATACACAAAATATCACCTCCTATATAATTTAGATTGATAATAACACCATGTAAATGGCATGTAATTAACACTCTCCAACACATAGGATATCCATCATGACCTCACTCCCACAAAAACTAAATTAATATTTAACCCCATTGCAACTCCTAAACCTACTTTTCATCCAAAATCACTTACATGGTTTAAGTTATGGGAGTCCTACACAACTACTTATTCTCTATAATTTTGTGTTAAATTCTATGGGGATGAGTCGTGACAACAAAATGAAATAATAACTATCATCCTCATCATCTTGATCTCCCAAATAGTTATTATTTCATTTTCTCTCCTGATACACATCCCCCATCTCTTATAGGCATGGAACTTCGTTTCTTGAACTACTCTAAGTAGTAGTAATTTCATAATAGGTATCATTGAACATTGGGGATGAATTCAGAGTAAAACGCCTACCACTAGTGGAGTAATTATTATTTTTTAAATTCAATTACCCATTTCCTTTAAATCATGATAAATTTATTTGAAACATTAAAATGTTGGGTTCCCCTTATTTTAAATGAATTTTTTTTATTTAAATATTAATATTACCAAATAAAACAGGATGGATATGAATAGAAAATGGATAAATACCAATCATATAACAAACGTGTATGAAGATGGGGTAAAAGAGTTCATCAAGTTTGCAAAAGACCATGCATATGAAACTTCTCAAATCATTTTTATATGTTTATAGTGTTGTTAATAAAGACTAATTAGTCTATAAGAGTTACAAGAACACTTGATTAATAAAAGAATAGATCTAGTTTATAAATATTGGAACAAACACAGGGAAAAATGAATATAGATAGTGATTGGCATAAAACTAAATTTTATGGATCATCAAATATGATTATTGGTGTGCAAAATGAAGAAGAATTTTTCGAGGATGTGATTACAAGTGTGAATTATGATAAAGATATTATTAAGGAAATGTCAATGATTGTTGAATATAAACTTAGTGATTGTAAAAAATTGTTTGAGAAGATAATGAGATGTGAAAAAATTCCACAGTATACTAGTTTCACTAAATATATATTATTATCAACCGTACTAAAGCTGTAAAAATTAAAACATGGAAACAGATGGAGTGACACCAATTTTACAGAACTACTTACTCTCTTGAATAATATGATCCTAGAAGATAATGGGATTCCTATCTGAACATACGATGTTAAATGAATTCTACATTTGATGGGTATGATCTTTGAAAGAATACATGTCTATCCAAATGACTCTATACTATTTCACAATGACCAAAAATAACTTAAAAAATTCTCATAGTGTGGTTCTTCTCGATACAAGAAAGGTGAATCAAGTCCCATAAAATTTTTGTAGAACTTTACAATCATTCCAAGGTTTAGGCGCCCATATAGAAGTGAGGATACTACAACGCAATTAACATGTAATGCATATAAAATAAATAAATATGAGAAACTTCATCACCTAGAAGACAATGCTTTGTGGATGACAATTGATAACGAGTATCTTGAATTTGGAAATGAGATGGGAAACCTTCGTCTTATTCTATCTATAAATGGAGTGAATACTTTTTGTTTTAAAAGAAGAACTCACAGTTCATGGTCCGTTATATTGGTAAATTATTACTATCCACTATTGTTATATATGAAACGAAAATACATTATGTTATCTATGCTTACATTAGGACCAAAATAATCATGTAATTTTATTAATGTTTATTTGGATCCATTGATCGAATATTTGAAATTATTGTGGGATTCAGATGTTACATTGTACGATACCTACATAAATGAATAATTCACATTGAGATCCATGTTGTAAGGGATAATAAATGACTTTTATACTTTTAGAAATTTTTTGGGATATAGAATTAAAGTAACTCAAGGGTGTCCCATTTCTAAAAAAATGTACACAACCAATTAGGCTGAAACACACATCGAATATTTTTTTCAAACACATCGTAAATTTCTACCACATTAGCATAAGTACCAATCTTGGATGACATCATTCGGTGGGAGTTTAAAATAATGAAGAGTATTGTGTCTACTAACTGGTGATCCACAATTTAAGATATTAAAATATATAGACACTACTTTTGGTAAACATTTTTCACAAAACCTTATGAAAACAAGATAGAAAAAGGGATTAGTTTTTTAACGACCATACTGGAATTTTTTCCGTGATAGAAATTTTATTGATGTTATGCATTTTGTAAAACATTTATGTGATATTGTCATTAGAACGTTAAAAAATACACCTGAAAAAAATAATGGAATTAAGGCTAGGTTGGACATTAAGGACATAGAAATATGGGAAGATTTGGTTCAAGTGAAGGGTTAAAAACAAACTTTTTATCTTTGAGCTACTTACACTCTAATGTGGACTAAATCACATGTTTTCCGCATCTTCTTATTGTTTTTTAATCATTTAATTAATTATTTATGGTCTTTTTGTTAAATAATTGAAATGTTGTAATTCAATAATTACATTTATTAATTAATAATTTTTTATATTTAATTTGTATTATTGAATTTTAAAATGATTAATTGTGTTTTCTTAGTATTTTTGTAATCACTTTTTAAATTTTAATTTCTCTTGACTTTTAATTTTTTTGTCATGTTTGTTTTTATTAATTAAACATTTATTCATTGTGTCTTCATTTAAAAAACTTAATTTTTAATTTCACTTGAATCTTGAATAATAATTATTATTTAACATTAATTATCAATTTTATTATTTAATTGGATTCAATTATTTTATTTAAATAATTTAAAGTTAATGTTTCGGTACAATTTACAAATCTAGTATCAATTTATTCAATTGTTCGACTTTTTAACTTTAGTAAATTTTTAATTTAAGTTTAGTTTTAAAATTATCGTATTATGTTTTTGTTTTTAATTAATTCATTTTTTATGTTTTTATTAATTAAATTCATAATTAGAATAACATTTAAATAATTTATCATTTCTATTTTTATTATAATTTTTTTTTCTTTTTGTGATAGGTTTTTAATAACTATAATTAATATTTATTAAATTTCAACTTATATTTTAATTTTCTCACCGCTAGACATGTGACAACGTCAGGAACCCAATGATGAATAATTTTTTCCTTTACCAATTTTCCACCACCCACCGTTGTAAATTTTTTAATGGTGAGTCAATACCTTCTTTTTCTAAATTTCAGTAACTTGTTATTGGGAAGAACCCAACGGTGAGTCATTAACTCACCATTACTGTACAAACAATTGTGAGTCTTTTCTCACCACCAATGCCTCTACTATTCACCGCCACCGAGTCTTCTCACCATCACATTCTCACTACTAGGAGGATAACCCATGTGACACCACCACTACAGAACAGAACATAAGTCACCGTTGTGCTTCAAGATCATCCACCGCCATTGAAAAATTTGTCACCACTGCAGCTTCTCACCAACACCGTGAAACAAAACTATAGTGGTGCATCCTCACCCCGCTAGCTTCAGGAACCCCCTCACCTAATACTGCTAGTCTGCAATGGGAGTTGCTGTCGTGGGAGACGTTGATTCCTTAGAAACCCGAATCCCCTTCTACAATCTCCCCGGTCACCACTTTGGAAGATGCCTGGATTGAACCAATCCTCCCTCTCTATCACCATTTCTGCAAACTGACGCCCTCAGCCTACAAGCATGTCACCACAAAATGAGCTGCTAAGATGATCTGAAATTCGGTGTCGCTCGATGCCCATATGTGAAGCCACCATACGAGGAGACATCGTTGCCACTGGGATTAAGCAGTCATGGAGGAGGGATGAACTGTAAGAGATAGACAGGGTCGATCGACCCTTGTGGATAATAATTGACCCCCCCTATAGAGAAAAATGAAAAATATTACCAACCTAAATGTTATATAAAATAACAAAACTAATTTAATAATAATAATATAAAATAAAAGAAAACTTGAAATAATTAATATTTTGAATAATTTTAAGAAAATAATAATTTAACTTAATTAAATTATTCATTTGTATATAATTATATTTATAATATTAAATAAAATAATTAATTATAAATGTATTGACTTAATAAAATAATAATATTTAATAATATTTTAAAAAATAATTAAATTCACTATATTTTATAAATATATAAAAATATTAACAATAATAATAATTAATAATAATTTTTTTAATTACAATAAAATAATTTAAAATTATATTTAATATTAATTATAATAAAAATTAATTAACATAACAATTTAATATTTACGTTAAACTAATTTTAATTAATTAATTATTTATTTATTTTTAAAAGTTAAATCTTTTTAATACATGTTAAGTAATTTATTAATTATTATTATTTGTTTTTGTTTTGCAGAACCCATCTCAATTCACGTCAAGGTTCTTCTCAAATAACATTCTCCTGAGTTTGTTAGAAGAGAATTATTAGAATGACAATGTGGGTATTACAGGAAGCCATGCATTCAGTGACTTGGCAGAAGACAGAGATGAGTCGGCGTTAGATGTGGGAGACTAAAAGAGTATAATAGAGGATTTAAAAAATGGAGGAAGACATCATAAAATTCATCATTCATTCTATCATACAAATTCTACTTCTTTAAGATCTAGAGAGCTCGAGACCCGAAGACAGACACAGAGCAACAGGAAGAAGAGCAGCATCTCATCATTTTTTTTGGATGGAAATTTCTTCTACTTTTCATTTTTCTTTCATATTTTTTATATAGTAACCATTTATTTGTATTGAATATGATTTTTGGGTAATCTTCTTTGTTTGGGGATTTTTAATTCAATGGGTTAATTCCTTTATTTCATCACAATGTCATTAAAAGGAATTCAAAATTGATCCATGAGATGAATTTTAAATCCACTAAAACTATTTTGTACCTCTTAAAAATTAATTCAAACATCAAGATCAATTACTGAGATTTTTCTTCAATTCTTTTATTCGAGATTTATTTTCAAAACTTTTGTTTATTACGGAGATTTTTATTTCATTGATTTCTGTTCAATTACCATTACAGTTTGATGATTCTTAGAGTGGTGAACTCCTAGATTTCATCTTTCTATGGTTTGATCTTCTAAAAAAGTAGATTGAACTAGAATTTTTATAGGTTTACAAAATAAATAATATATCTGTGAAGAGAATATCAATTTCCACCAACATAGTTAGAATTCCTAAGAATCTTCATTGATCAGTTTTTCTTAGTCTTTGTTCTTATTTTTCATACATTTTTTCCATGTTTGTTTATTATACCTCCAATTACAAACTAGTTCCTTAGAAAAATAACTATCTCATCAAAACTATTTTACATCAAAATAAAATAAGGTAAAAAGTAAAAAATATCATCATAACCCATTGTTTATAATGGTTTTGTTTTGAAATCTTGGTCACCAACTTTCCCTTAGGCGAGGCCCTACAAACCGCATTACGTTAGTTCTTGAATAATTTTATAAATAATTAAACTTTGGAATGTTTGGATGAAGATATTATAATGTTTTTGACATTGTTGTCGGGGAAGGATTCTTGTTACCATTTTTTAAAACATTAAAGAAATGAAAATTTTAAATAAAAAATAATTTGAAGATTTGAAAATTGTTTTTTTACAAAACATTGTTCAAAGAATCTGTAGCATGAGCTCTATTTAAAAGATATGATAGTTTTTATTTAATGGTTGTGTTTGATTTGATTCAATGCATTTAAGTTGTTTGGGCGGTGTTACAAATTACTATGCTTTGAGATTTTCATTGTTGTTTTTTTTTATTTCTGTCAAAAAATGGAATATCAAAAGGGATAGAGTCAACAAAACGAGGTTTTTTTTGTTTTTTGTGGATACAATGGGCACACCGCTCGGTAGTAAGTCTATAATGTGCCCCAAAATCCTCATCAATATGATAAAAACATTGAATATCATGATCCTAGACCCAAATACAATTCCAAACTAGAAAAAATGATGTCTATTTTTTTCAAAATTTGATGAATTTGATAAAACACACAATGAAAGCATGAAAAAATTACAAAACAAAACATGGGAATCGTATGAAATATTAAACATAAAAAATGATAATTTAGTTATGAGTAAAATGATTTTTAAAATTTTAAAAATGAAATTTTCAAGGAGAACATGGATGAAAATAAGAAACAAACCCTTTATTTGGATGAATCTAAATATGATATAGAACTAAATAATGACATTACCAACTCATTGGATGAAGAAAACAATTCTGATGAATTTATTAAGAACTTAAATATAGTTTAATCAGAAAACATTGAGAAATAACTTCAAGATATTGAAGAGGAATTACCCATTATGTACATGGTTATTATATTTGAAATAGTTAACTATTATAAGATCAGTGAAAAAGTTATTTCTCAGGTTAAAGAAAATTTAGAAAATGAGAAGTTGAATGTTAAAAACTCTTCACCCAAATTTTATTAAATCTTTAATGAAGAACTTAATCGAGAAATAGGTAATATGTTGGAAGGGAATAATAAACTGGAAATCATTCAATCTAAAATTCTTTAACCTATTTTGGAAAGTTCTCTTCTCGGTTATGAAACATTAAACCCAATAATTTTAGAAATGAAATCCGATGATGAGGATGAGAGAATTTTGTTTGATTACAGATTAACTGATGAGCTTCCCCTACCCTGTTCTCAAATTAATATTCTTTCTGAAAATTTTCTTTCTAGGATAGAAAATAGTGTTGACCAACTTAGGGATAATTTTTTAAATTTGAAAATTATAGAATCTAAATTTCTTGAAGCTAAGATAAACAATTATCCCCCTAAAACTAAACTAGAACATTCAAAAAACCTTATTTTGAGAATGAACCTTTTTATTGTGAACATCAGGGAGAGGTTGTACACACATTAGATGATTCAAGATGAGTTGATTTTTTAGAGGTAGTGGTTGATAATTTTTTGTTTTCAGATAAAGGAATTTTGGGATATATTGATAACTTCGTGAAACCTGAGTTTTTAAATGAAAAAATTTTATTCTACATTATTTTTCATTCCATACCTCAATTGGGTTAGGTACTAAACAATTTTCTAGGACTGAGAGTAGTTTGGAAGAGGAACCCTTTTTTATTAATAATTTTGAAACTTCACATGATTCTCTTGTTAACCCTATTTATGAACCTGTTATTCAGAACTCAGCCACAAGCACCCTTGAATTTAATATTGTTGTGGTTGATTATAAGAGTGAAATTTGTGAGTATAATTCCACACCACTAGAAGTAACTAATTCAGCTATGCTCCTTCAAAAAATATTTAATTTTTTTTTTCAAAAATAAAAATAATCTAGAAGTGAACAACACTACTGCCAAGAGTGATTTTTTTGTTGATGAGCTTAAAATTTTCTTGGCAGAGCTTGAGGCGGTTCCTTCTTTTTCACCTGAACCTAAATTTTCTAAAACTACTAAGAAAGTGGAATTGGGTGATATTTTTTCTGCTCAACTTGAATGCACCTTTGAGAATTTAGTTACTGTTAAAGGGTGTTTTATAGGTATTTTTACAAATGTTAAGAGTTATTTTCTGTATTCACAATTATTGGTGCACATTATTATCAATTATATATTAAAAACAATTGTTCCAAATAATTGTGGTGGTTTATGGATAGGAAACCACATCCTTCCAGTGACTTCAGTTAGTTTCTAGGGGATCCTGACTTGGGAATTTAAAACCATCACTATATGGGAGGCAACCCATGATTTTATATCTTTGACTAATTTTATTATTGTTTTGTTTTCTAATAATATCAAAAAAATAGCTAAATGAAGACTTAAAATTCAGTGATTCATTGGAGTTAACCAGTGGTTTCTCTTTATTTTTACTTTTTCTCTTGTTTTGTTTTGAATAAAATTTTGTTTTCTATGTCTTTTTTTATATTCTTATGAATATAAATTCTTGGTATTCCTAGTCTTTTTGTTTTAAGAAGGTTATTGCTGGTGTCAAAAAGGAGTAGAGTTCCCTTTTATTTTCAAATCACAATGATCTTCTAGGTGGATCCTCACAAGATAAAATTTAATCTAGTAAGTACCTTATTTTAATCTCTACATTTTTACTCTGCTTGTTATTTTTGTTTTCTTTTTTGTTGGATACTGCTGGAATATTAACCATATGTTCCTATCTATTAGAATTTTCCTTTACTGGATGTCAATTTATTGACTACAAGTATTTCTGTGTTGGGGGAGTACTGCCCCCTTTTTTTCTTTAAATGGAATGTGTTTTACTATCCTATGTGTTTATCATGCATTTTTTTCACTACTGTAAATCTAAATGAATCAAATTTTCAAACATCCCGACACCATATTCCATGTGCACTCAATTGATTTGCATGATACTATTTGAACTCAGATAAAAAATTCTTATCACTAGCTTTCATGATAATTCATGAGTTTTTTTGAATCTTTTGTAAAATGTTTATCATGGAAACTTCATCATATATGAACTTCATTTTGACCCTTGAACATAAGACTAAACTATAAAATTGAAAATATTTTTTGAGCTCTCAAAGTCAATTTTTTTTCTCCACCTCTGAATTCAACTTTGGGGACAAAGTTGGGATTTTAAGTGTGGGGGATAATGTATTCATAATTTGAGATAATCTATGATTTAAATTAATCCCCTCAAATCCATTTACCCTTCTAATTTTCTTGTTTAAAAAATTGGTCAAATTTTTTCAAAATTATTTAAAAATATGAGGTTCTTTTGAATTCATTATGCCCTTCAATTCAGTATTGCTAAATGGATAATAACATTTTGGTTTTTGAGAGTTGATTTGAATCTGAAATGTTTTAGGATGAATGATTATTGAGTAAAGATTCTAACCACTTTATTCAAAATTCTATTTTGGAACTAAGTTTTTGAGTGATATAGCATAGATTTATGTGGAGTTATAATTATAACCTTAGGTAACTGGAAGTATGAACTTCAACCAAGGAAAATCACATTTCAACTAAAAAAAGTAAGCAATTTAGGGAGGCAATTTAAATGGTAGTCGTATAAGTATTTTGAGACAGCAGTAAAATGAAAAAATTAGATCCTGCGGTGAGCATATAAGACACTAGGAACGATGTGTGTTTGTGTTTGTGAAATCCCTTTGTAAATTTCAAATATGTCCATCCATACAGTTCTTTGAATAAAATATATGGTTGGGTAAAATTAAAAAAAAATCATTAAAGTTCCTAATAGTAAAAAATGAGTTAATTAAGGTGATGAGAAGTTTGAACAACATATGGAGAAGGGGGAAATTGACTTGTATAAAAATTATTTAAGTGGTATCAATAAAGTGAATCTAAAAAATAAACTTTGACTTTCGGACACTAGGATAATGTCAAAGTATAAGGTGAATTTTTTAGGATTGTATTTCCACATTCATTTAACTTGTTATAAATCATTGAATTAGAACTTGTACTCGAATTGAAGTAAGAAGATAAGTGGATTATAAATATGCCATGTCATATTTAGAAATGTATGAATCTTTTCTCCCTTGATCTCGTAGTATGTTTTTGAACTTATGCATGCCCTCATTTGAACTTTCCATTTGAAAAGCCAATTTAATAGTTTTTGTTCCTCTGATTTTAAATTGATTATCTCACTTCATTTTGAGTTGTAAAAAAATGTTTCTATTTTAAAAAATTCAAAAAACATGGAATTGATTGAGGAAAATCAACTATTAAGTGTGTGGTAATTTTATTTGGCCTTAAAATAACATGTTTTTCTACATATTTTATTTAATTTTTTATTCATTTAATTAAATATTTATGGTGTTTTTGTTAAATAAATGAAAATTTGTAATTTTATAATTAAATTTGTTAATTAATCGTTTTTTAGATTTAATTTTGAATTATTGAATTGAAAAAAAATATTTTTTCTTATTATTTTCCTAATTACTTTTTAAATTTTAATTTTTCTAGACTTTTTAATTTTTGGTCATGTTTTTTTATTAATCAAACATTTATTCATTATGTATTCCTTCAATTAACTTATTTTTTAATTTCATTTGAGGATAGAGTTATTATAATTTAACTTTTCTTATTTAATTTGATTTCATTATTTCATTTAAATATTTTAAATTTAATATTTTATTTCAGATTCTAAATCTACTATCAATTTATTTAATTGTTCAAGTTTTTAATTGCAATAAATTTTTAATTTAGGTTTAGTTTTAAAATTATTATATTATATTTTTATTTTTAGTTAATTCATTTTTTATGTTTTTAATAATTCAATTCTCAATTACAATAACATTTTAATAATTTATTCTTTATATTTATATTATAATAATTTTTTTGTTTCATTGTAATAAATGTTTAATAATTATATATTTTTTATTAACTTTATTTTTTATTTTCATTTTTCTCACTACCACACAAGTGACACCATCGGGAACCCAACGTTGACTGATTTTTCCTGTTTCCAATTTTACACCACCAAATTTCATTCACTCAACATTAGGCAGAACCTAACATTGACTACAACCAATGATGAGTCATTTTCTCACAGACCAATCATTGACATTATTTGTTTCTTGAAGCCAAAGAATAGTTTCTGTTCGCTCATCGATTTAAGGCTAACACCGTTAATCACCTCAAGGAGATGCCACTATGGTAGAAGTCGATTCCTTATAAACACGAAGCCCCTTCTGCAATCACCCTGGTCGCCGCTATGGAGGATGCCTCTGCAGAACCATCCTTCCCTTTCCGACCACCATTTCTACAACCCAATACCACTGGCCTCCAAGCATGCCACCATGAACTAAACCTCCAAGATGAACCCAAATTTGTTGTCGCTCTGTGACCAAATCTGAATCCACCCTCCGAGGATCCACCACTGCCGCTTAGATGAAGTCGTTGTGGAAGAAGGATGAGCCGTAGAAGAAAGATAGGCTCGACCGATCCTTCTAGGGAAGAAGAGACCCCTTTGCTAAGAGAGATAAATAAAAGTCAGTAAAATAAACACAAAACTAATTATTAAATAAAATAATAAAAAATTTAATATATTGAAAAAATAAAAGAAAATAAAAACTAAAATAATTAATAATATGAATAATTTATTGAAAATAATAATTTAACTTAATCAAATTATTCATTTGTAAATAATTCTAATAATAATATTAAATAAAATAAATAATTATAAATGTATTAACTTAATAAAATAATAACATTTAATAATATTTAAAAACATAATTAAATTGAATATACTTTATAAAGATATTAAAATATTAACAATAATAATAATAATAAAATAATTTAATTAATAATAATAATTATTAATAAATGTTTTAAATAAAATGATATAATCAAAATAATAATTAATATTAATTATAATAACAATTAATTATTAAAAACTATAAATTAATTAACATAATAATTTAATATTAACTTTAAACTAATTAAAATTAATTAATTCAATAAATATTTATTTTTAAAAGTTAAATTATTTTAATAAATGTTAAATAATATATTAATTGTTTGTTTTTGATATAGAGAACCCATATGAAGTAGAAAACTCCCAATACCACACCAGATTTACCATTTCGGTACAGATCGACCCACTCCTCAGATCTATAGAAAACACCAACCTCTTCCAGATATGATGACCAGAACTGCGATGTCGTACTACGCCACGTCATTCTCTAAAATTTGACACGGGAGATTAAAGGTGGTAGCTGCTTTCGGAAGCACAGTCGAAGCACACCAACCCGACGCTGCCGAGCTGAGCTGAGATCCATTTCCAACCAATGAACCCTTCGACAGTACTATACAAACCGCTACCTCCCTCATAATTTAACTCTACCATAAGAAATAGAATATCCAACCAGGATATCCACTATTCAAGTAAGAAGGGATGGAAGCTGAGCCTCTCTTTAGTGGGGAACACCCCCCCCACCACGGGAGTGGTGTTGCATAATAGAAAACAACCAAAAATAATAACAATAATAACAATAATAATAGCAACTAAATTAGTAATTATAATTAAATAAAAATAAAAATAAATATAGATAATAAATATAAATAAATTATATGGTTATAATAAAATGTTTAAATGAATATAAATAAAAAATATTTATAATAATTTTTTACATATTAAATAATTTAATTAATAATAACAATTAGTAAGAAAATAAAATAAAATAAAATAGTTAAAATAATAATTAATGAATTATTCTTATTTAAAAATAATTATGAATTAATTAATTGACATAATTATATTAATAATTACATTGATCTAATAATTTTACTAATAATTAATTAAAAAATTATTCATTTATTTATAAAAGTTAAAAATTTATAATTACGCTATATAATATATTTATTGTTTTTTGTTTTCATTTTTCAGAACCCAACCAATTCACATCCATGTTCTCCTCAAATAGGGTTCTGTTGAGTTATTTAGAAGAGAGTTACTAGAGTGACAAGGTTGGTAGTACAGGAAGCCCCAAGTTTGGGGACTTATAGGAAGATAGAGATGAGTCGGTGTTTTTTGTGGGTGACAAACATAGTACAATGAAGTATTTAAAAAACGGAAGAAGAAATCAGGATATAAATCCTTCATTCTATCATACAGATTCAACTTCTTGGAGACAGAGAGAGCTAGAGACTCCAAGACAGACCCATACTAACAGGAAGCAAAGTAACACTATGTCATTTTTTCTCGAGGTATATTTCATCTCCTTTTCATTTTTCTTTCATCTTTTTTATACTATAACAATTTCATTGAATTGAATATGATTTTTGGGTAGAAATCTTTGTTTGGGGATTTTGAATTCTATGGGTTAATTCTTTAATTTCTTCACAAAATCATTACAATGAATTCAAAATTGATCGGTGAGAACAATTTTGAATTCACTAAAACTGTTTCACATTGTAGTACCCCCGTTTCTAGTATGTGAACCTTACATAATGTTTTTAATGGTTATAAAGTTAAGGTTGATGAATGAGATAGTCGGGAGAACTTGGAATGAAGTTTTGAGGAAAAGGGGAAGTCGCACGGGCGGCGCATGGTCTGTCTAACTGTGAGGCCAAACTATGCGTAGTTGACACTTTTGAGGCAGTGGCTCCTGTATGGTTAGAGCACGGTTCAGGAGACCATTCAAGGAGGCTGTGTGAGGGTCTACTGAGGCAGTGTCTAATGCATGGTTAGCACACGGTTTCTCAAACTGTACGAACTAACCTTACGGGCACTTAAATGAGATCCTAAAAAGGGGGTCTCACACATTTTTGACTCTAAATGGATCATTTTTCCTCAAAAGATACCATAACTCGGGATCAATCTCCCTTTACGGTAGGAGGACCTCTCCCAAGTGCTTTTGAGTCGACCCTAATTCTTTCTTTTGTGAATTAAAGTCGGATTCTTGTGGTATGTGATCGTTCATCATTGTTAATGATTGGTTTATTAGATCTACTTCTCTTTTTCTCTTGGTTTCTTAGATATACGCCCGTTATGGGTAGATCTATGTGTGTGGATTCCAAATATGATGATATTTGTTATTGGTCTGTCTAGGAAAAGATATCTAAGGTGGGTTCTTGAAGAATCAACCCAGTTTTCTTGTACGTTCTTCGTTCGTTGTGGTTTTCCTAAAAACCTTCGAGGTAGGAGGCTTCTTTCTTAACTCCAATTAGAAGAAATTATTTTCATGCATTACAATTGAATGTGTGGTGTTTAATTGATTTTTATTTTGTTTTTTAAAACTTGTTGGAAACCTTCTTGAGTGATTGTTGTGAAATCTGGAAAATTGGGGATTTTGAATGAGTGGTTTGGTTCTTAATTTTAAAATAGAGATTTTAAAATGGGTTTTTTCTGGAATTGTGACACATAGTTTGGATTATATTTTTTTCAATAAAATGGAATGTTTTATTGAAGAGAAAATACTATTTTGAAATTGGTTTATTCCTTGGTTTTCAATAAAAGTACAGTTTTATTGAAATGGTTTGAATTGGATGAACACACTTGGTTTTTGACATGATGGTTGTGTGGGTTCACAGTCATGTGGTATGGATAAGGGTTATGGGTCTCCACTATCATTAATGGTATGGATAAGGGTTAGTGATCTCCCCCGTCAAAGGGTGCATGTGGGACGGATAAGGTTTAGGGGTCTCCCCCATCATTTACAGGATGGATAAGGGTTAGGGCTCTCCCCCATCAATTGGTTCACTAAGGGCGACTTAGTGAAAGGATGACTCACCACTCGCGAGTATAGGGATATCCAAGATACATATAGGGTTGGTTGTTTGGATGTATGGAATGAATTGGGTATGTCAAAGTAATATTGAGAAATGGGTTTAAATCTTGTTTAGTTGTTTTTTCTGAAAAAATAACTTGTTGGAAAAATTGGTTTCAATTAAACTTGTATTCTTTTGGTTATAAATGGTTTTGGAACCTTGTTTATATTTGGTTATGAAATGTTTTGGTAAATTGTTTTATATAAACTTTTTTATATAAACTTTTTTATAAAAATGTGACTAACTTTTCTATCATAGTGGCATGAGTAGGGAAGTCATTAGGGAAAACCTACTGAGTTTTATACTCTCCCCTCCTTTGGCACTTTGGGGCTTTTGCATATGTCGTATTCCACGTTATAGGTAAAGGTAAAACATTTCATTACTAGTGGTTCTTGGTGATGCTTGGGATATGTGGTGTTGCTTGGAGCATAGAGATTGGTGTGGAGCCACGGAGTGTGTGTTGGCTTATTTTCGGTCTTTTGTCTTATCTTCTACATAGTACTTTGATATTGTATTGGTTGTATCGGTTTTGGGTTGTATTGTGGAATAGTGTTGTTCCCTTTTGGTAATGTATGAGTTTATTGTTTTGTTGACATGCATCATGTAGTTTTTTGATATTGGATCATTTGTTTGGTTGGTTTTGTCTCAAGGTAAAATCATTCCCAATTATTTCTCAAAGCCCTCAGAATTTATTGCCACCCTTTGGTGCCATAGGAATGTCGCTTAAGGCCTAGTAATGACTTGTTGTAATCTCAAGCCAATGAGAATTGGCAGGTCATTACATGAATACCTTAAGTATTAATTCAAACATCAAGATCAATCAACAAGATTAATCTAGAATACTTTTATTTGATATTTAATTTTAAATGTTTGGTTTATTATAGTTAGTGTTATTTTGATGAATACTTTTCCACTACTATTATAGTTTAATGATTTTTGGGGTGGTGAACTCCAATATTTCATCTTTATGTGTGTTGATCTTCTGGCGAGGGAGATTGATCCAAAATATTGTGGGGTTTGTGAAATAAATAAAGTTTTTACAAAGAAAATACAAATTGAAACTAGTAATGTTAGAATGATCGAGAATCTTATTTGATTGGTTTTCCTTAGTCATTATTCCAATTTTTCATACACTATTTTCCATGTATGTTCACTATAGCTCCAATTACAACCTAATTCCTTAGAGAAATAAATGTCTCATTCTTAATATATTACATCTAATTAAAAAAAAGGTAAAAAGTAAAAAAAATTATCATAACCCACTATTTATAGTGGCTTTGTTTTGAAATCTTGGTCACCAAAATTCACTTGGGTTTGAACCTAGAAAAATATTTATCGTAGTTCCAGTATGAGTTTTTAAATAATGAAAATTTTTCACGTTTATATGATGAGCGTGTCGCACTCTTTCCAAGAAGGATAGAAATTAGTTTTAAAATATCTTAAATGATGTAAAGGTTCTATAGGGGTATTCATAGAATATCAAGAATATTGTGTCAATGACTGATGTAAAGATAAAGGTTCTGAAATCACATAACTGACATGTTTTTTTGGAAGATCAATTCATGTAGAATTACGTAGCATTTTTTTCAAAAATTTTTGTCATACATTAACCATGATCTGTTTCTTTTTCAAAGCTATAACTAGTAAAGTTAAAGACCCGGCTAAATTTTCATCTTTGGAAAAGGAAATGGTCTCCATATAATGTGAATTAGAAATGTTCTTCCCACAATCATTCTCGTATATGATGTTTCACTGGATGGTTCACTGGATGGTTTACTTGGTGATATAGATTCTACTTTGTGGTCCTATTTATTAAAGATATATGTACCCCATTAAATTGTATGTTAATATTTTTAAAGGGTATGTCAAAAATATAAGTTATCCAGAGGGTTGTATTGTAGAGAAATATATATTTAAAGAAGCTTTTTAATTCTTTACTGACTACTTTCCCGATGTAGAAATCATTGGTCAACTATAATCCCATCACAGTTGGTGGAATTTAGGTGAAAGTATTTATGGAATAGATGTTGTCACAATCAATATTATAGATCAGGAGAAGGACCACCTTTACATTTTGAATAATAGTTTAGAGGTCTCCCCATATGTTGAAATCCACAAAGAAATTCTTAGACATTTGAATCTGTCAAGGGATTAGATCTGTATATCAAATAAAAATAATCCATAGTTTATTGGATGGTTTCGAGACCCTATATTTATAAAGTTAGATGAAAATTTGGATTCAATTTCAAAACAAATTTAATGGATAGCTAGAGGACCAAGTGCGTATGTATTATCTTATAATGGTTATGTAATTAGTTTTTATACATTATACAAAAATGAAAATGATGAATGTAGTACCATGCAAAATCATAGAGTTAAACTTGTGGCTGAAGTCATTCATATATCTGGTACCATGGATAAAAATCCAATTTATGTGAATATGTCATACTTTCCCATCATCAAATAAATATGGGAGTTGTATTATACAACATTTTAAGTGTCGATTTTTCAATGCAAGTGGGTTGATAACAAGAGTGCTGTTATAATAGATTAATGGGGATTCATAAATTTAGATTTTATTGAGGAGTAGTAAAAATATGAACCTTTAATAATGGCATCATAGGAAGTACATGTATTTTACATTCTAGATATCAGAAACCAAAAGTGTTCAATTGTTATATTATTGAACAAAACCACTAAAGGTCCTAGTAAAATTTCAATTGATAATAAACCTGTCATTAGGGAGTCACAATCATTTTATAGTGGTCCCAATGTTGATGGGGTCTTTTATGTTAGAGGATACTGTAATGAATGGATTTGGATACTCAATTGAGGGGTCAAATCCATTCATCCTTTAAAAAAAGAGAGTTTAATAATTAGGTTTTTGTAATATGAATTTACTTACCTCATGTTATTATTTTTTCACTACTTCAATTACATAATCGGAATTAAATTTCAATCCACTTCTATAGGTAATGACTTCTACACATGTTGATGCTCCCAATATTGAGGAACCAAATGTTTCTCAATCTTCCACTACTCTCAGTGCATAGGAACTACAACCTTCATCACATGAAAATGCTAGTAATCTATAGGAACAACACATTGATGATGTTGATCCTGGGGAAATGTATATGAATAATAAATAATGCATGAAAAAATAGGAGCACCGTATCATAATGGTGTAGAAAAAAATATTAATATGAAAAGACAATGTATCAAATTTGTTAGGTGCACTTGATTAAATACCCAGATAGGAGGTGAATTAGGGTATAAAAAATTTAAACTATTGTCCCTTTAGAACTTGTTTAATCATTAAACAAAAAAATTATTATCTCTTTCCCTCATTGAAATATATGAATAGAAATTAAATAATACACATGTCATAACGAACTTTAATTGGTTCACCCTCACAAGAATACGTCAAAGAAGCATAAAATGACAATGTGCCGATGTACCAAATCAACTAATAGTGAACTGTTGTTTTAAATGTTTGGGATAAATCAATTTTATGCCCAGGATCACTATATTTACATGGTTTAGGGTCATCTCACTACTTTCCCAAGGTTTACTCCCTATGATTCTTTCTATGGCTCACTACCAGTGGAAAGGATCATCATCTTCCTCTTCCATTTCTCACTGCTTTTGGAAGGGATTAACTCACAATTTAATGACCTATAGTTCTATTAATTATCTCTAGTGAATTCATCGTCCACTATATGTAGACGCTCTGTTGAAGTCCTAGTTTAATCTATTGATGAATACCGCTTTACCATAGATGTACTTTGAAAGTTATATCTTTTGTGTATCCGAGGGTTGACTTTCACATAACTCTAATGCATGGTGCACAAGTTTCACATTTTTTTATCGAAAACCAACTTTTGTGCTACTCTAAACTCATTCGATGCACATTTTTTACGCCCAAATGACTATTGTTTCACAACTCCCTTCTTCCATGCAACTTCTACACAACTCTCTATTTGTGCGCCTCTTTCTACCACTTACATGACCAGAGCTTCAATTTTCTATAAGTTTTGAGCTTCACACAGAAAGAGGGGGTATCCTCCTATTTATAGACATTTTGGTGACCTTGCCTGCATGGCGTGTAATATCTCCCAGAATGCGTAAGTATCATGTTCGCACAACCTCACCTTTAATGAAAATCCTTAACTTGTGTGCTCTTCCTTCCATTTCATTTTTTTTGTATAGATCTTGAAAAATTAATGGAGTGAAACTTTCAAAACCTCATCTTGATAAGGAAATAGTTCCACCCTGTATATGATCTTTTTTTCCACCTCCAGAGTATCCATTACTTATCCATGGTTCTTTTTCAAAATATTTTGTCAAAAATATATCTGTAACTCCGCAACTAACTATGGAAACCTACTTTTCCAACAAACATAATCAAATTAAAAATGCATCAATGTTACCTTGAGGCATTTTTACCCAAAAAAATCATTGTCCTATAGAATGTGTACGGGAAACCTATTAACACCAACAAGGCCATGTTAAATAGTTTAACTGGGCTCATGACTCCTTAACATGGACTGATTGATGTATATTTGTATCACTATGATGTTTCCATTCTTAAGACACTAATTTGGGAAGGTATTATGGTAACATTATGATTTCCTCTCTTTATTTTAATAACAAATAAAATAATGAAGCATTGAATTATTCTTTATTATCCCGTATAGAGTGCCTTTATAGTAGAATAACACAAAAATAAGTTTTAATTAATTATTAAAGGAATGAATCATGGAGGATTTCTCACAATTCTAATGAAATTTCATCTCAAAGATGTTGAATGGAAAATAAACCTACACCCACTACATATGTCTGCACACCTGATAAGCTAAGATGCATGCGATGTGTTTACTATCCATCGTGAGGAGATATCATTTATGTAAATTTTGGTTGGTAATATATTGTTTTACAATACATGTATTAATCACATTTATTAAGAATTTTTAATTTATGAAATAAAAACTTATTACTAAAATTAAGAAACGGGCCTCAAAACCAATGTACCCCTACCGTAAAACAAGGATGAAGTACATTTCACTTGAAAAAAATTGTTGCATATTTTAAATATACCATAATACTTTTATGTGAAATTAAGCAAAAACAATTATTTTGTTACTCTATTTATATGAATATTGATGAATCCAAATCTAAATACCCTTCCATCCCATGTCATGTTCTATGGAAGGATGCACATGTAAATAATGATGGGATACTAACAGATGGAAATACATAAATTTTTTGGGAAGCATGTATAAGTATGACATAGTAAAACAAATTATTGAAATAGCTATTAAATAATAATTATTACTTATTTTCCCATATTTTTAATATGACTTAGACACTGGAGTCATCAAAAGATGTATCAGATTAAGACATACTATAAGTGTCCTTGAAGTGACCAAAATGGTTGGGTGCATTAGAGGTGTTGGTTTTGGGGTGACACCCCGAACATATTTGGATAAAAGAAAAGAATAATGGATAAATATAAGCAAATAGAAGAGAAGCTGGCATTATTAGGTTCCCATGAATAGAAATTTCACTAGAAGTTTGAGTTTCTATAAAATTCCGTGGGAGAATCAAATAGTAGAAAAAATTAAGAACAACCACTATGTGAAGATCCCCATCCCCCACTATCTTTTAGGCGAGCCATTCCACTCAAAGAGATGTCTTAGATGCGATTATCAATATTCTCAAAATTGTTTCGATGAAATATGAATCAGAATACACTGATACCTTTTCAATACTTATATTCAATAGAGTGAAAGTGATAGTTATTTATATCTTTTAACACCCATCCATCAACTTGTTGTGGGGTCTATCGTGTTCAATAACCAAGAAGAACCTATATACAATTGAAAACTTCCAACAGGTCATGTGAGAGTAGGAATTAGCATAGCTCATGAACCAAGCACTAAGATACATCTTCAACTTGATGATGTAGATATTTATATAGTTGATCAAGCTGTTAGAAAATTTGTAGAATAGCCATCAAATCTTGTAAAAAACATGTCAAAAAGGAGCTATTCATTTACTATTTATTTTTCATGATAAACCATTAAAAAATAATTAAAAGAGGATTGAAAATGATGAATGTTATTATATATGGATGGAGGTAAGGGGATTAAATGAAAGGTTGAATCAACCTGATCTAAAGGATCAACAGACCAATCAAAAATATTTTCAGAACAAATCTTTACCCCCACCCATTGAATATCTTCATTTACAAACATTAAATCTTCATATGAGGAAAAGGATATTAAGAGGAAGTAATCACATAGTATATTTTGAAGAACAAATTTATAGATAGGATATTTGGGGATTCATTTCTATTGATAATGTAAATGAAATCATCAAGTATGAATGGATAGGACTCTCTATTTTAATCTATCTCTAATAAGCAAGAAAATTCAGAACATGTTCTTTTCTAATGAAAGTTGTAACCCTGTGCTCCCTAAAATTTGAAGTTTTTTATGGATCATGGGGTTTATATTACATCATAAAGGAATATGTTATCTCTTTTATATCTTTTTCAGATACTTGAAAGAAAAACATATATCGCATAGTCAATAATTTGCACCTCAATCTGATATACAATGTTCTTATTATGATTCAAACTGTATATTTCTAGTTTATAATATACATTTTAGTTAAAAACACATATCGCATACTCAAAACCAAAAAACAAACACATTAATATTATTTTGATACTTTAATAAATCAATCCATCAGTCTTTTTTGATGTGTAGGAATCAGCCACACCTTAATCTGATGCATGATGTGGCTGATGTGACACCAAGTGTTTCTTTTAATTTAATATTGAAATTAATTTTAGTAAAAGGAAGATGTGATGTACTAAAAAACAATAAAACACATTAATATTGTTTAGATACTTTAGGGGAAAAATCCACAAGTCATTTTTGGTGTATAGGAATCAACCTCACCTCAATTTTACACACAGTATGACCGATATGACTCTATGTATGCCTTCTTATTTAAAATTGAACTTAATTTTATTAAAAAGAAAATGTTACATGAGGAAAACCAGTAAAACACATTTTCTATGATTTAGGAAAATAATATATAAGTAATTTTTTATGTGTATGAATCAACTACACCACCATATGACACACAATGTGATTAGTATGAATCAATTGGTTTGTTATCAATTTAAAATTGACATTTTAGTTCAAAATGTGTGTCAATAATTGAATAAAAATAAAATGTGCTCGGGTTTTCTTGAAAATTTAGTTCAATTATTGATAAATCATTTTTTATGTGTATTAATATTTCTCACATTAAACCATTACATGATGTTACTGGTATGACTCAACGTGAATGTTTCCAGTTTGAAATGACATTTTAGTAAATTACAAATGTGACATACTAAAAACCAATAAAAAACATTTTTATTGTTTTGATACTTTAGGAAAAAAACCATAAGCTATTTATGACGTGTAGTAATCAACATCGCCTAAATATAATTCACGGTGTGATCGATATGACTCCAATTGTGTTTTTATTTAAAATTGACATTAATTTTAGTAAAAACAAAAAATGACACACTAAAATATAGTAAAATGAATTATGTTAGTTGTGATACTTTATGAAAATTATTCATAAGCCATTTTCAATGTGTATGAATCAATCTAACCTTAACATAACACATGGTGTTATCGGTATAATTCCAAGTGTATCTTTTTATTTAAAATTGTCATTAATTTTAATAAAAAGAACATGTGAAATATTGATAGTTGATAAAACACATACAAATTATTTTGATACTTTAGTAAAATTATATAAAAGTAATTTTGATATGTAGGAATAAAAAACGCCACAATACAAAGAAAAATTCAACCAATATAACTCCAAGTGTGTCTTTTTATTTAAAATTCAAATTAATTTTTGTAAAAAGTACAAGTGACATACTGATGAGTGGTGTAACAAATTATTCAGGAATTTTGGTAAGATCCTAAAACCCTCCTATATTTTTCATAAGGATGACTGGTATAAAAAATTCGTCAAGGATATTCTATATACATATGGATATCAAATCTTCTCGGGAAATTTGTAGTTTTAGGGAGTAAGTCAAGACCTTACACTGAGTAATGAAATCAAATACCCTCTTATCATTCTACTATTTTCATTTTTATATGTCAAGGACTATCATTTTCTATTGAGATTATTTTAATTGAAATATAAACTGTCAATAAAGATCTTTACATCCCATGATTGACAAAGCCAGTAAACTGGTATAACACATGAAGGCTATCCCTTACAGTGTTTTCAAAAATCGCATGAGTTTCATAGCTTCTTATTATGCAGGTGACCCCATCTTGGGATCACTTTGAGACACAAAATGTATCAAATACTTATCTAGATCCCCCAAATCCATTAAAATTTAAAAACTTTGGGTTCCCAAAATTTGGTAGGGGAGAGGTCAGATCTGCCCATTCAAGTAAGGCTTCATTTCCAGCTGTATTGATGCATTCTTTTCTTCCATATATTTTAGTTAATCTATTAGTGTATCAATGGTATTGATAATCCATTGAGGGATATCTAGTTGAAGAGAATCCTGATAAGGGGAAACAATAGGTGATTCTATTTGTGGTGGGTCTATTTTAACCTGTCGTGGGTAGCAAACATGTATTGGTCTATGATGATGTGTTTGACCCAGCCTTGGTTGTGTGCCCAATAGTGGGAAAACCTAATATTATGCTACCATGGGGTCTAAGTATATTGGTTATTGGTACCCCAGATTGGGATGATTTTCTGTCTCCATTTTAGTTTCTGAGAAAAACCCATTTTTAGGTGCATCAATTAAGAGCGTGAGTTGAGGATCTTCTTATAGAACATATACCGTAAGGATGTTTCCTCATAGTAGGTCTGCATTGAGTCTTATCAACTCCTTCATCTATTCCTCCTAACGATAAAATCATTCCTCAATTTTGAGGAGTTCAAACTATTTGGGAGGTAGGTTGTGTGTATACTTACCTTTACCCTTTTCCTTGGAAGATGCCCACTGAGGAGGAAGTAGTGGCACAGTTAGGGGAATCTTCAATTTCATTTCAAGCCTATGGTTTTGGGTATTCATGCCTCTTTTACTCAATTTGGTGTTGACTATATT
The DNA here is from genome assembly GCA_963277665.1 of Viscum album. Classification (NCBI taxonomy): domain Eukaryota; kingdom Viridiplantae; phylum Streptophyta; class Magnoliopsida; order Santalales; family Viscaceae; genus Viscum; species Viscum album. Next base: position 1,439,650,207 of record OY728129.1, read on the forward strand.
ATAAATAAAAACATCCTCCTCTTATTCCTATTTATCATCCTCATGATCTATAGGAACTTTATAGGTGGTGTTAATAATTTCAACCAATGCATAATGCATTGTGGTAATTTCAGCAGTTTCTTTTAGAGACTATTATTGTCTGCTCCCACTAGTAGGCATATTCACCTCCTCCACTAGACCTCCTAGGATCATTTGATGTATGGTTATCCAAAAGGAATGCCAGGACAATTTCATCATGCACCTTCCAAGTGAAGACACCGGGTCCTGGGATAGGTTATGTGGGGAAGATCCATTTTTCTATGGTCCCCCTAATCTGGAGAAGATTTAATTTCATTGAGAAATAGAAGGTTGGGGTAAAAAATTCCACTTCCCTATTGGATGAGTTATTCCTCTTCCCTTTCCACAACCTTTCGAGCATATTTTTCTAACCTCAAAGGTTGTGTTAAAAAATTCTAGGGTTTCTCCAAGATTTATAGGGATACTACTCTCATAGAATATTTCTTGATTTTGTTGAGCCTTATTCAAACATGGTTTGAGTGAATTATATGATTTACACTTGAGCCACCTTATTATAAATATATTGGTGATTTTGGATGATTATCCTCCCATAGGTGGGTGGCTTTCTCAATATTTTTCAATTCTTTACTTAGTAGTTTTTAAATTGATCTATCTCTTCTGTATCATTGTTTTTAAGAGTTATACAGGGCTGATCTTTACTAATCATACCATATATTGTGAATGGAGAATGTTTCTTGAGGCTAACCTAAGGTTATGACCTTTCATGATTTTAACTATGGTGGGATTTTCTGAGTATGAGAAAGGTGAAATACAACACCCCATGTTCCCCCATATTACAATGTGAACACCAGATGAGGTGTTAATGATCAGCTGAGACAAATACTTTAACACACCAAGACATGTGCACTGAATGGATCCTCATTGTTTTCTGAATTTCTAGTTTCATGCAGTTAGGGTATCCACCAAGTCGATTTGATGATGTATACCTTTAATTAACTTTATGTATATTAGGTAATCATTTTAAGATAATACATTTTCCATTATGTGACAAAGAGTGATTCATATATTGAAGTGGATGTTGTGCACACAATCTTCTGAAAAAACCTCCAGAATGTTGTGTTTGGGTGTGGCTAAAGTCCATAAAATGACTGGTATTTTTTTCTTTGACCAACTATCACCTCATTCTCAACATGATTACTTCATCTTTCATAGGAGGATCTTTAACTCGATACAACAGAAGTGGACTTTTCCCTACTACTTTATTGTACACAGCAGGATCGGCGGAGATTTCCTCTATAATATTAGAAGTAGGTGATCCAAGGGTAGTTCATAGAATGATGATTTACATGGGTTTTATTCTTGTTGAGAAAGGATTTCACTTTTCAATGACGAGGCATCAGGCATGACTGGCCTCATTTTTCAAATTTCCTCACAGTAGGAGGGCTTTCACATAATTAAATTGGATAGGGGAGGACCACCTTGACGAAGTGATGTGCTATCATGGGGAGGAATACCATCAGAGATTTACGTCAGACTACAAAGAGAATTACTATATCCTATACCTAAGAGAGGAACTTTAGGATATATGATGGAAAGGGGAGGACCTTTTTTATTTTATCTTATGGCCATACGTAGGGTTGTAATGGTTCACATTGGGATATGGCCTCTCGTGATTGATCATATTTTTGGACCTGAAGAAATCCTTCATGGTAAGATGTTCAGGGAGGACATCTGGAAAAATTGCTACTATTTCTATAATTTGGTAATGGAAGAGTAGGATCTCGATCCTCCATAGATAAACATCATAGGACTTTAATAACTCCAATATTAGGTAGAGCACCATTTTATACCATCTCTTCATTTCCCAATCAACTTTAGTGATGCTTATTTTTCATGCCTTCTTACAGGTGACTGGGCATTTTTTTCTAGGGATAACGAATTTTATACATGGAAACTTTTTTATTAGATCTAGTGTCCATTCTGAAAATTTTTAACAAGATTTTAGATCTTTTTCTAGAGTTTGTGTCTGACTTAGAATAGCTGTTAGAGTTGGCCAATGACCACTAGTTAGAACGAGGGTATAGAATCTATATGGTTTTCTGTATATCATGGGGATATTTTTCCCATGACACTCATGGATGGTAAAAGATATGTTTTTCCTCCAAAGTGACCCTCTCTTTGTGTTGGTGAGTCACCCTAGTTGTGGATATTAATTTGTGTGCCCACCTTTCTACCACTAACATTTCAATTATTATATCCTAACAAGTTTGTAGGATGTAATAAAAAATTTGGTTCTACCCTTTACCCATTTTCAAGATGTGTTGGGTAACTTCAGTGAATGGAACATGGACATATTCCCATATTGTTTCTAGGGTAGGGGTGTGTACCTTCTCCTGTCCTCCATTCCCTATCGGTATACACTGATAGTACATAGGTGTGGGGGAAACGATATGGCGCTACCACTATTTCTAATCCAGATTTTATAGTCAATTTCTCAAAATGTTTTCAAAATTTGTAAATATTCTTGATATATATAGGAAGGTGTGTGTGACTGCTCGTGGTTTTCATCATATTAGATTGAAAAGCTTTATGGATGCAGGCAAGTGTTTGTACATGCTTGCGATTTTTTGTTGTATTTGACTAGTGGGCTTCTCTGGATGCAACCAAACTTTGTCGGTAGTCCTGATTGGTGTAGTTATGTGTTTATGTCTTCTCATTGGATTACACTAAATTTGACTGGTGTATTTATTTTGAGGGAATGGATGGATGTCCTTGTTCCCCTTTGTTTGGTTACTTCCCTCGGTGGATCGTCTTTCATTTCGATGTATTAGTGACCTGGGCTAGACTCCCAAGGGAAACACCCACATCATGATAAGGGGTTTTTATTGTGTTACATTCTTAGTGGATTCTACTTGTAGGATCCATTTTCTAGGACCCCTATGATGTCTAGATGAGCCCATATTGGCCTCTTCATCTGCCTCTCTAAGGTATGGTAAGATCCTGTTGTCGTGTCCTAAGGATAGGCTCCCAAAAAAAATTGATATGGAAACTGGTGTCATCTTCCTCTAGTCCACCAGCCATCATAGAGTGGAAAGTTGGTTAGGCATCATGAAATAGAATGGTTTTTGAGCTACCTATAGGGTTAGGACAATACCATTTAGGTGGTACTCCCAAACCAATGTGTTTGAAACCCGTCATTGGAGGCACATGTTTGATGATGGTTCCCTATGTTTAGTAGAGAACCTGACTTCTGTAGTCGCTAATTTATATGTTTTCTAGAACCAGTACAATGATGTTTGGATAGAATAGAGATCTGGTTAAAATATCCTGAAATATATGTTAAAAACACCAACTTGAAAACCCCATAAAATATGTATCTCAATAAATTAACAAATGTATAATTTATTTATTTTTGATCCATACTTGGTCCTATTTTATTTTGGGAGTGAAAGGGGCCTGGAATGTGAGTGAAATAGTCATCTTGGTTAAGGATTCATGTTGGATTCACCGTTTTTTTCTGATGAAAATGCATGTGGTTTTCGCTCGATTGTTGATTATGGGGGTTTAAATGTAACACAATCATTCAAATTAGATTTTCCATTTTTTGTAAACCTTCCAATGGGGTTTATTCCTCGATTTGAAGACACCCAATGATTCCCTTATTTATTTTTTTTGATAAACTTTCTTTCCAAATGTAGGTTATCATTGTGAAATGGATCCAATGATGCTTAGGGAATCAAATTGGTCGATGGGATGGGAGTTAGGGATCATCACACCTTTTTTGGTATAATTATTTCTTACTCCAGGACTCCCTTAAATATTTAATACTTATTCACGAATCCTTTATTAAATCCAAAAAATCACACAAGTCACCCTTGGATCAACAATCAACTATTAGCATGTATGATGTAATTTAGAATCATTTGTATTTATTTGAGGTTCTTCATCGATAGAGACATCTATATGTATATGAGGTTCTCCATTACCAGAACCCTTTCTTAGAAGGATTAGAGATTATTGGTTTTTTTATTATTATGATTCTTATTTTAATCCACACAGTGGGGTGATCTAGAATTTATCATCATCCAAGGAGTTGTGATTTGTTTTAATTTCGGTATCGGGCACATGAGATGGGATTCCTATGCATCCTTGTGAAAGGAAATAGAAACCACATCATTAGGTGCCCCTTAATGGGACAAATAATACCATGTAAGGTCATGTGAAGGTGAAGAAACTGTAAAATTTAATGTCATGTGGTAGGATATCTAGGAAAAAGGTTTCTAGTCATAGTTTGGTATGAGACTTACACTAAAGTGGCCCATGGGACCTGGAAGGGATTTGGCCTCCTCGGTTAGACATGAACCTAATAAGAATGTGGCCTAGAGATAATTAGGGTTAACATGGGGTAATGGGTTTTGGCCTCAAGGATCCTTCCTACATATCTCATTTAGATGGGAATCAAAGCCGACGTAGTTCCGATGTTGGGGATTTCACTTGTGGAGGAGGCACTCTTTTGGATTCATCTCACAGCGGGTATGGCCAATTGAGATGGATCAATGTTTTTAGGACCCATTCCTATAGAGACTATATTGAGGGTTGTATCATAGTGGATATGAACCATTGACATTGATAAATTTATTTGAGGACCTATGCCTGTGGACACCCTCGGAAAGAAGGTGAGAGTAAGATCCAAAAAAGGATTATCTACCAAGACATGCATCTAGTCATGTGGATGGAATGATCATCATTAAACTCTAAACCCACACGAGTCATGGTCTATGTGACAAAAAATATGAAGTAGAAGATCTAAAAACCAAAAAATCTACTTCATTCTCTAGTGGATGAGGTTTGGGTTATGGGTGAGATAAAGGGCCTTGGTGGTCCCATCTGCTATTTTGTTTTTGTAACCCAAGGCATTGAAGAGAGGGGGGTGTGGCCTCCTACAAGAAATTATAGGGGATTAATCTAGGAGTGATTACCTTCTACTAGTTCTAGATAAGTGATGAAGATAAGAAACTAACCCTCATAAAAGGGAATGGAAAGTGTCCCCACCTCCCTCGCCTTATGAAATTGAAATGTCCCAAATTCATTGAAAACAAGGGCATGACAACGCACTATCCCTCATCGTATGAACTTGGAATTCCCTAGCACTTCCCAAAGAGTTGGATTCCTCATTAATGAAGGTATTAACACCTTTACATAACCCAAGGACCCTACCCATCAACAAGGACAAGAGAGGGATAAATCTTACCAAATGAATGTAAAACTGAATGTTAGACATGTCGGTGTGTCTTTCTCTATGGACGTGAAAATATGGAGGCCTCAATAGACGTTTTTATTTGGTCTCCCATATATGGTAGTCCAAGGGATAAGGGTTCCATACTATTGTTAGTGAAGGAGAAGGGAAAAAGGTGGATCATGTAGGTATGTTTATTGTGATCATAAGTCAGATCATGTTGGGTAGTCCTAGGATAGATGAGGATGATTTGTGTAGGGTAGGCCTATGAGATATGAAGATTTCTTTGGGTGATGGACATCCTGGGGAACAAAACATGGGAGAGGCATCACTCAAGGATCCAAGGGTTTCCTCATGTGTAGCTGGAATGGTATCATGTAGTTCCTTAGTTTGGGAGGATACCTTCATGGTAGTAGTTTTCTACTTTGCGGGATTATCTTCTATCACATGTGTCTTGTGTTTCACACATGGTAGGAAAATTTGTCCCACAATTCCTCTCAATTACCTCTTATCTCATGTTTTAGAAAGATACCTCAGTTGTTTTGAGGTACTGAGTGAAGTAATATGGTGATTAGTGGTTTAGGGATTCTTATTAACTTGTAGTTTTGTAAAATGGGGATCCCCAAGCTCGTATTTATAGGTAATCTCAATGATCAGGCTTGGTGTGTGTGGGTAGACCAGGGCAAGTTCTTTGGTTCACCTTGCTTCACTTCACCTATTTATTTATTGAGGTATTTTAATTTAATTATTATAAAACTTATGTTAAAAAATAGGTGTCAAAAACTTTTCCAATGGTCTATATATACACCTTGGGAAAGAATATAGGTTCATAACATAACGTACGTTTCAAAGAATAAAAGGTGAGACAAAAATCTGTTACCTTATGTCTTGAATTTCATCATACATGTTCAAAACACCTGTATAAAAAATATAAGTTTATTATAAAAATATTATGAAACAATATATATATATAATACTATATATTATTTTCTTATGACATTTTATTACACTTTTTTTAATAATTCCATGTTAAAGTTACGTTTCGAGTAATAATCGCTTTGTCTTTATTGTATGTTTTGATTTATTATTTTTGATCCAATTAATTTGACCATAATTTAATAATATCTAGAATAATAAACATTATATAAATATCATATATATTTATTATATATTTATTTATAGTAAACTACAAAATTTAGAGATAGAAAATGAAATACACCGTTCATGGAGAGGGTTGGTCATACGTATGCATGAACGATGATTTCATTTACTTTTCTTATTGAAAGAAACAAAAATAAATGATATATTATCATTATAGGTACATTTTTATGTCATATATATCACCGGAGTTAATTAAAAAAAACCTTATTACCTTCTATGTAAAGCGTGAATAAATCACATCGCTTTACGAGGCGGCAGTCTTCCATACACACGAGCAGTGATAACAGATTACCAAAAAATGGAGTGTATGAAGGTATGTGTGATATAATAATTCCATAAGTATAAAATATAAAAAAATATCATATATAAAAAATTAATCCATAATTATATCTAGACTTGATATGTGGTAATAGTAAAACGAATGGCATATGTTCGTGTGACAGTAGTTCGTTGTACACAAGAATGATGATTTCATAACCCATTTGATGGATGTGGATATGATTCTATATAATGATAATATAATAATAATGTATAATTTTATGGAATATACTTATGTTATTATATCATCATGGTATAATAATAAATTAATTAGGAGTAGGAATAAGTAAAACAAAAATGCTCGTTGATGAATGTTTCATCTTCTTCGGGTATCCTCCCTGGGTTTGCACCAAAAGACATTATAAGTTGGATTTATGTTTAAAATATGGCTTATAGTATTATAATAGGAAATTTGGGAAGTTAAATTTTTAGTAATTTTCAAAACAAAAAATGTATGAATATGTGAAGATGATTTGATAGGGGTTATCCTTTTTCAAGTGAGGTGAGTGGCACACTTGATATTTTTTTAAAAATATAAAGGTGTACCCACGTTTCTATCAAGAAAAGAGATTACAAATAGAAATATTATCAATAATCGAAGATATAGGGTCTAAATAGTACCATAAAATTGGTGTTGGACAAGTTTTTGGTTATTTTTAATACATACTTTTTTAGTTTAACCCCTTGGTAAACTCATTTTTACCTTAATCACAATAAATAATTTTTACCATTTTTTCTATTCATTTTGGTAGAAAATTAAGTTAATTTTATTATATATTATAAATTATTCTAATTAAAAATATTGAAACCATTTTCCAACTCCCATTTATAGAATTATAAATTTATAATTTAAAATTAATCCCCCATATGCGATGAGAAAGCGGGTTTTTAAAGAGAAAATGTTCAAACGTTTACAGTGTTTTCATATCCATTATCAATATAAAATTTATTTAAATGAACTAAATGGTATTAATAAATATATAATTGAAATAATTTAATTTTAAAACCAATTTAAAATATAATTTAACCCTATAAATAAAGTTAACAAAAATGCAGTATCCAATTAAAATTATGTATATTTTACTATTCATCACAAAAGGAAACTTTTCAAAAAAAATAAAAAATATTCACCGTAAGATAATTTGGACCTGATGAATTAAAAATAAAGGTTATTTTATCAAATTAATATTTAAAAAGTGTGAAAATTTTAATTTATTAATGCTCACAGAAATAAATAAAATACATTTCTTATAAAATAGTATATTTAAAACATATAAAGACTTTAACAATAATTTAGTAATTCTTTTATCAAGATGTTTCTCTTATATAAAACCATTCAAAATTAATATTTAAAAATTATTTATTACTATTAATATCACTATTATTAAATACTAGTTTAAAGTGGTCACGTTTAAATAACTATATTAATAAAATATCGTGGTTTTATTAAAACTAAATGTCATGTGTAACTCAAGATAATACGATGTTACATGTAGTTAAAGCTTAACATGGTGTTGCATGTAATTAAATATTGACATGGTGTTTAATTTAATGAAATATTGACTTGGTGTTTCAGGTAACAAAATATTTCAAAGAAAATTAATTTAATCAAAATAATAATAATTCACAAAAACTCTAGGTGTTGCATTCTATCCTCTTAAAATGAATTTAAACCTAAAAATTTATCATTGTGATAAAAAATGAGCATAATTCTTCCTAATAACTTTATTAGGTTCCTTTGTAGATTCTTTAAACGTCTGGTTTCTCCAGAAAACATTGACCAGGTGAGTGGTGATGTTTCATAGAACATTCTCTGTACGATCCAAAATTACCACCAGTTGTTCCTAATAAGAAAGATATTTCTCTAGTGGGGTGACCTTATATTTCATTAAATATGAAGTGACAAGTATGTAATTACCCATAAGATATACATGGAACACATTTTGGACTTGAGAGATGTCTAGTAGAAGTTCCAACAAATATGTTACTGTCCGGATATGATAAAGATTCCCAAAGGGACCGATGTACCTTGGTCTTAGTTTCCCTTTCTTCATGAATCTAATAACATTATTCCATGGATAAATTTTTAGAAACACCTTATCACAGACTTCAATTTATATTTCACTCTGATGATTATCAACATAAAGTTTCTTCCGAATATAATCTTTGTTTTTGTGTTGCTGGATGGATTTAATATTACCTTCCATTTCTTCATCTATCATAGGTACCAATAACTTTCTTTCTCAAAATTCATTTCAGATCATTAGAGATCTACATTTCTTTCATATAGGCCTTACTATAGATCCATATGAATATTTTATTGAAATCTATTTTTGTAATAAAACTAAAATATAGTAAGTTTTTAATCTCAACCACCTTTGAAATCCAAAGAAAAAGATCTCAACATATCCTCAAGGGTTTGAATTTTTATCTAAAACTAACCATCTATTTGAGGATGATACGTAGTACTAAAATATAAGTATATATCAAGATCTTGTTGAATACTTTGATAAATATTTTTGGTAAACCTCAGATCTCAACTATACAGAGTGTAATGTGTTACTCCATGAAACCTTATAACTTCCTTCATATATATTCTGGAAATATGCTCTAGAGGTAATTTTTCTATAAGAGGGATGAAGTGTGTTGACTTAGTAATGTGATTGACTACTACCCATATAACATTATGCCCTTTATATGTTTTAGGGATTCCAAATATAGAATCCATGTTGATGTTTTTCCATTTCCATTCTTGTATGGGTAATGGATGTAACATCCCCTTGTACTTTTTTCCTTTTAGTCTAAAGTTGATGACATGACAAGCACCAACATACAAACTTTGTAATATCTCTCTTCATTCCATCCCACCAAAAATACTCTTTGAAATCCCTATACATATTCATACTTCTTAGGAGAATATATAATGAATAACTATGAGATTCATCTAACAACTCCTTCAAATATGGTATGGAAGAAACATATACATGATTCCAAAAAATTATCAATCCATCGTGATCACTATTAAACTAATGAAAATTTATAACCTTATTTTATAGCTCTATATCTTCATTCTGTTCTACTTTAATCATTACATGGATAGATGGTTGAACATTCAATTAATAAAGATAAGATTTCCCCTCTTCATTCAGGATTTCTAGATCCATCCTTTATAAATATAGAAATATTAGTCCTTTTTTTGTCCTCATCAAGGATAATATTGCATGATTCTTTTGACTCAATGAATTTTTTACATTGTTCACTTTCCTTGGGTGGTAATGTATTGAGTTTTCATAATATTTAATCATCTCTAACCATCTTCTTTAGTGCATATTCAACTTTTTCTATGTAAATATATACTTTAATCTTTTATGATCGGTATATATAACACACTTTTCTCCATGAATATAATTCCTCCATATCATTAATGCAAAAATTACCTCATCTGACTCCAAATCATGAGTTGGGTAATTGTTCTCATGAATATTCAATTTTAATAAGGCATAATCTATAACCATGCCATTATAAATAAGAAAATATCATATTCCTTCATGGATTCATCATTACATATTACAACCCCATCTCCAAAATAGGGTAATGGATACACAGGTGCACTAACTAATCCTCCCTTCAGTTCCATGAAATTTTCCTCAAATTCATATACCTAGAATAACTTTGTTCCATTATGATTTAAATTCTTTAGAAGATTAGATAGTCCTGAGAAATTCTACACAAACCAACAAAAATATTTATCTAAAATAATAAAAATATATATCTTAGTCATCATGGTTGGTCTGGGACAACATTTAATAGACTCCATCTTTGATGGATCGACTGATATACCCTCTCTTGAGATCATATGATCAAAAAATGAATGATTTTATAAACAAAATTGATAATTTGTAAATTTTTCATATAGTTTTTCCTTCATTAGGGTCTTTAGTACAATACTAAATTTATCTCCACTCTCTTCCTTACTCTTTGAATATATAAGAACATATTATCTAAAAGATACCAAAAACTGATCAAGGAAATCTCTAAGGAAACTATTCATAAAATCTATGTAGATAGAATGAGAATTAGTGAGATCAAATGGAATCACTATATATTCATAGTTTTCATACCTTGTATGGAATGCTATCTTGGTTATAACCTCTTTCTTGACCCCCAATTGATGATATCCAGAATGAATTTCAATTTTGGAAAATTATTTACCTCTATATAGTTGATAAAAAAAGTTATCAATACCGGGAATAGGTTACTTGTCCTTAATTGTGATCTTTTTTAGCTCCCGATAATCAATGCAGAGTCACATTGATCCATTTTTATTTAAAAAAAGAACTGGTGCACTATAATCTGACACATCTAGATGAATGAATCCATTATCATGTTTTTCCTTGAGTTATCTCTTCAATTCATGGAATTCAATTAGTTACATTATTTAGAGAGTCCTTGAAATAGGTATGTAATCAGGTATGGGTTCAATTGAGAACTCAACATCGCGTTATAGTGGATAGTTAGGAAACTATTCTAGAAAGACATCAAACAATTTCCATAAAATAGCCATATCATTGATGTTAAGTTTCTACCCAACCATTTTAGAAAAACAAAGCTTTTAAAAGGAAATTAAGACCCATAAATTGAATGTTATCTCCATCAGAATATCATACTTATCATCACACTGATAGAAGATCATATGTTGGTTTGGAATACCAAATATCACATCCCATCCTTGACAATTGATTTGGGATTTATATAAAAAAATCCAATAAATTCCCATGATAAAATAAAAATCAACTAGAGGAAGAATAAAAATATTTAAATCAAGCACATTCCCACCTACATCAACCAGAGTGCACTCATAGACTTGATATGAGATCATCATATTATTAGGGGTTTTCGCTACTAATTATAAATCTAATCACTTGGGTTGAATAATTATACCCTTATAAAATTACTCATATATAATATAATAGATATATCTATAGTCAAATAATACATTAGAAGTTCTAGAGTGGATAGTAAGTGTACCTTTCACCACATCATTTGTTCACCCCTCATTAGAAAGATTGATCACATGAGATTTCACTTTGTTTGTCGGCCTAAAAGGTTGTTAACATTGATCATCATCATTAACCTTTATATTTGGTTACTGGTTATCATAGTGTCCATACTCCTTGTATATGAAACAATAGATTGTGGGTTGTTCTTTCTGTTCATTTTTCCTTCTATTTTTATCATTAGAAAACTTCTTCCCACCACTTAGATAATCAATTACCTGGTCAACATACCTTACACACTTAAAACATTTACTATCCCACTTAAGGAAATTTTCTCTATAATTTTTACCACACTTTGAGCATAAAGTAAATATCAACTTCTAATCCCCATGGTTCTTATATTTTCCTTTGAATTCTATTTTATCTTCTTAATAAAACCATGAGATTTATATGAAACTCTAACCTCCATTTCCACCTTGGTAGAACATTAAACAATATATTCATAGCTACTGAAGTGTCTTATGGATAATTCCCTTTAGATACATAGTTTTAATCCATATAAAAATCAATCAACAATAATCTTAGGTTGGATGAAAATACTAGAAGCATGCCTCACATGTCTTGTAAATATTTTTTCCTAGGTACTAATAAATTCATTATCCTTTTTCTTTATCTCAAGGAACCCCTTATCCTTCTTCTTATGAAGAATACAAGGAAATTAAATATTAAAAAATAAGTTATTTAACACATCCTGATCCATGGATTCAATTTCATCTTGTTGATTCGTATTCTTGATCAGAGTCCACCATTGATCCACTTCGCCTTCCAAATAGTACATAGCCAAAATGACCTTTTCAAGTTCCAAACACTATATAATGGAAAATATAATTTTAAGGGTGTTGATCCCTTGTTTAGTAACTATTGGATCATAAGAACCATTGAGAGAAGGTTTATATCCCCTCATGAAGAAACTAATTGAATATTATTCCCTCATTTGTTCATTTAGAAGTCCAAAATAGTTCATAACTTGAGAAATTTTTGTCTGCATAGCAATGAGATTTTTAATTCTAGATCTTATAATGTTTGTAATTTCAGGAGGAAAATCATTTTATTATTTTTTCACCCTCATTATTAACATGGTTGCTTTGGATTTTATCTATTGACTAAAACAAAAAATAAAAGTGTAAGAAATATTAATCAGGATGGGGAACCAAATTATCTTGAAAAATAAATTATTGGGTGTCTAAATCATGAAACCTTATTTAATATATGAAACCTTCTTTAATATATGACACCTTATGATTATTCTAAGTCATTCAAAGTCATTATCTATTTGAATCCTTCATGAGGGTTGATAAAGAGTTTGTGGATATCAAAAGTGTATCCCCAAGGAGTGTCAAACCAGATGTGTAGAAAACCATATTGCCATGCACTATGAGATATCCCAGTATAAATCAATTCCCCCTTTTTAAAGTCATTACCCATTTGTACCTATGCTCTAGATACACATCCACTTATAGTAACCAAATAGGGATGTAATTTCTTGGAAACCACTCACTCTATCCTTTAACAAAACTCTATAACATTTTCCTGTACTTTGAATCATCCTTAGAATTGTCTTTAGATATGTCCTTAGGAATCTTGCTAAGTGTTTCTCATCATAGTGTTCAAATGATGACTAAACCTATCCTCTGATACCAACTATAGTGACCTAGGGTTATCATACATATGTATTACATCATTTTTTATGATTATTTATTCCATTACATAAACATAGGTCTGAGTAACCAAATAGATTAGTGTATTTGGAAACATGGAAACACAAACAACTAGCCAATAGGTAAACTACATCATCTACCTATCTGATCTTCATAACTAGCTCCCTTCTTCGGCATATCATATGTAATACATTTATTCATAACACGGTGAAAGGAAACATAATAAAAGGCGAGCTCAGATGATCAAAAGGGTAAACAAGGGAGATACAAAATCATAATATAAACATAGTGGAATGATAACATGAGAAAATATTTTATAACCATACCCTACATATCAAATATCATAATCCTAAATCATGGAATAATGATTGGCAGTTCGTAAGAGATAAATAATAAGGGAATCAAAGAACATGATCCTTAAGAGAAAAAAATTAGTATAATACATGGATTTTTGGTATGCACATAATAATTAAAAATCATTTCAATATTAGTAAATGATTACTAATAATTATATCGTAGTGAAATGGTTTCACTCCCCAAACTATCATAGTAGTAATGGTTAACTCCCCAAACCATCATAACAGAAAAATTTAGTTACTGAACAGGGTGAACTCCTGGTTCCAAGACATCATATCTCATAATATATAAATCTTTACTGAATGCATTTAAGGAGGATATAAGTAACAAACATCCAATAATAAAAATAATATTTTTGTGAGCCACATGGTCATAAAATATTCATCATATCATTACCGATGAAATAAAATGGGTTTCATAAACATTTCATCATACCATAACCTGTGGAAAGGATACAGGTTTCATAATCATTTCGTCATTTCATCATATAATAGCCCATGGGAAAAAAATGGGTTTCATAAGAATATTATCATGGTATAACTCATGGAAGGGAAGTGGTTTTCAAAAAAGAAACGTTTCATTATAAACATAAACCATTCAGAGAAATAATAATAATGGTATCCTTGGATCATATCCCTAGTAAAGCATAAGTAACATCAAATTATGTAATATTATATGGGTAATAATTTTGAATGATTACTTGGAATGTTATTAAGGAAGATAAATTTTCTTTTAAAATTAATTGAAAACATATAAAACCTTTTATAAATCCTTTTCTTTCAAAATAAACTTGAAAATTTATAATGGAAAATTTAAAAATATTTAAAAATATTTCATGAGGAAAACAACCTCTCCTATTTGAAAAAAAAATTTAAGGATAATAAATTTTAGAATAATTTTCTTGTTAAATAACCTTGAAAACTTATAAAGTAAAATTAAAATAAAATAATGGTCATGATGGTGGAAAATTCCGTTCTTATCGTACTTGTCAAAATAATGATACCTTTTCAGATTTTTGGTAAAATCCAAAAACAAATTATTTGAAAAAAACATGAATATTCCTTTAAAAAAATTTAAATAAAATAATACACTAGTAAAAATTTCTATAATAAATAATTTTTAAAATGATAAAAACATTTTTGAAATCATTTTCAAAAATGACGGTTTTAGAAGAAAAAGGTTTTTTGATTGAAAAAGATTATTTTTCTTAAAAAAAATCATTTTAAACTATTTCGTAAATTAAGAGAGTAAAATGAAGGGAAAATATATATTATCATGACATAATAAGAGGAGGATAAAATTTATGAGTTTCTTTATAGATGAATCGTCGGATTTTATCATCATAAACAAATTCATAAATAATCCTAATAAACGATGAGATTATAACAATAAATCATTACCACATTGGTAACTTTAATTCAAAATCCCCATGAAATAATGACATATTATTTAATGAAAAATGTAATAAGGAAAAATAAATTTATGATATTACATGTAAAATGGTCTATATATACACTAGATGAAAGACTATCCGTGCATAACATAATGTACATCTCAAAGAAGGAAAATTGCGAAAACAATCCCTTACCATAAGTGTTGACTTCCGTCGTACACGTTCAAACATCATGTATAATAAATATAAGTTTATTATAAAACTATTATAGAAAGTAGTTTTCGTATAACATAACATATATGAATTTATTATTACCTTTTAGTACCTATTTATTAACAATTCCATGTCAAAGTTACATTTCGGGTAATAAATGATTTGTTTTTGGTATATATATTAATTTGGTATTTTTGGTCCTATTAATTTGATCACAATTTCATAATATACATAATTTTAAAAATGTTATAAATATAATATATATTAAATATATATTAATTTAAAGTAATACATAAAAAAATAGTGATAGAACATGAAACACACAGTTCAAGGAGACAGTAGGTCGTATGTACACATGAACGTAATTTCCATTTTCTAATCGGATTGAAAGGGAATATGGTAAATTATATATTATGATTAAATAATAATTATTTTCATATATATCACATATTTTCATTAAAACCATCCTTATTACCTTCCATATAAATCATGAATGAGTCGCATTGCTTCGCGAGGTGGTAGTCCATCACACACACGAGCGACATTAACGTATTCCCACAAAATATAGAGTATGAAGGTATGTGTGGTATAATAATTATATAAGTATAATAATATCATATATATCATATATAACTAATAAATACATCATTATTTATATCATTCAGAGTTGGTAATGGAAAAGACGAATGACATTGGTTCGCGAGGTGGGAGTCTACTGTACACATGAATGATGATTTTGTAACCCATTTAATGGAAGTGGAGATGGTTTCTGGTCATTAAATTAACCTTAAAATATAAAAGTATACGAAATATAATTTTGTTATTATACCATAATTGTATAATAATAATTTAAGTTTTTGGATGAATAAATAAAATAAATATTCTTTTTTATGAGTGTTACATATTCTTTGGGTATCCACCTTATGTTTGCAAAAACATCCTTAATAAGTTTGATTTATATCTAAAATAAGGCTTATAGGCAGAGATTTGGGAATTTAGGAAGTGGTTATGGAAGGTTTTCTCCAAACCAAATGGGTTTTAAGGTGTTAATATGATAGGAGAGGGGTGGCCTTTTATATATGAGGTGAGTGTCATGCTTGTAATTTTATGAAAAGAAAAAAGGTGCACCGCATTTCTATCATGCCACATGGTTAAAGGAAAGAAATTTTTTTGATAATAGAATATACCGATTTAAAAAATTTCCATATAATTTCTATTGGAAAAAATTTTGTTATCTATAACCCTTAAAGTTCTAAGTTAACTACCAGTAAACTCATTTTTACCTTAATCACGATAAATAATTCTGAAAGTTTTTACTATTCATTTGGGTTAAAAATTAACTTAACATTATTTTATAATATAAATTATGGAGATTAAAAATATTTAATACATTTTTCTAAATTACATTAAAATAAGTGGAAAATTTTAATTTAAAATTAACACTGTAGTCTAGATGAGAAAACGGGTTTTTAATGAGAAAAAGTTAAAACATTTATAAGGATTTTACATCTAATCTCATTATAAAATTAATTTCAATGAAAAAAATTGAATTAATATATGTATAATTGAACTAATTTCATATTTAAACCAATTTAAATTATAATTTATATTTATGAATAAATTAAATTAAAGGTAGTTTTCAATTAAAATTCATTATTTTTCAATATTCAACAAAAAATAAAAAAATTTAGAAAAAATCCCAAAATATCACCATTAGATAATTTTGACTTGAGGATTTAAAAATGAATTTTGTTTTATAAAATTAATTTTATAAATATGTGAATAATTAAATATTTTTATTTTCAAAAAAATAAATAAATAACATTTTTTGAGAAATAGTATTTTTAAAACATATAAAAACTAGTGAAAAATAAGAAATTTTTTAATCAATATGTTTAATTTTTATAGAAAAACTATAATAAATATTTTAAAATTATTTATTACTCTTCATATCACGAAGTTTAATGGCTAGGTTACAATGACTGTGTGTAAATAACTATACTAATAATATATCATGGTTTTGTTAAAATTCAGTGTCATTTGTAATGGAAGATAAATTAGTGTTGTATGTAGCTCAAAATTAACTATGTGTTTCATGTAACACAATATTAACTTGGTGTTTCATGTAACACAAGATTATCTTTTTGTTTCACGTAACAAAAGCTATCAAATATTTTTTTTTTAAAAATTATAATTTAAAAAAACTCAGGGGTGTTAGAGGCAAGGTAATGATTGGGTTAAAAACCTATTTTTCCACAATATATAATTATCTTATTTGTTTTCTAGAAAAACCTATTTTTCTATAATGGATCCAATTTATCCAACCTACAATTACCCAAATTCAATAGGAAATTTTTTATCAATCTATCCGTTTGGTTGATTATGTTCTTTAAATCATAATATTTTTTAATATATCATATAAAGGTTATAACAAAATTTTTAGTTGAACATATAATGATATAATAAGAAAAATATGAGAAAGATTCATTGATGGAGATCCAAAAGGACCTAGAAATTGTTGTTTTTAATTTTTCATGAGGTATAAGAAATAATATTTAGAAAAATGTTTCATATTGAAACTATAAATTTCAGGTGGGAAATTTTGTAAATCCAAATGTGACGATTGGGTTAAATGTGTAAAGGATCATATTTTTATAGGTTATTTTGAGTCTTTATTCATGAAATAACCAGAATAATATATTCAAATTTTAATATAGTAAATCATATTACAAGCTAGTTGAGAATGAATGATTAAAAAAATGAAAATGTAAGAATGGTGGAAAAGATAATATGATTTTTATTGATTATATTTTGACACTATCAATTTAGAAATTAAGGGATCACAAGATTTATCAACCGTTAAAATTAAATATTAGAAGATTTTACTGTGTTTGAATGGGAAAAAATGAATAAAAAAATTCATGTTTCATATCTAAAATAGGAATTACAAAACCGGGTGTTTCAAATAAGATGAGTTAGTTTCCAATGTGGTAAATTAAATGGACACAATCTTTGATGTTGGTAAGTAAATGGTAAAAATTAATTCACTACATACCAAGAGAAATCAATATAGTGAGGTAACTTCATTCATAGATATAAATATATATTTTAATGTTTCAGATGCTCAAAATATAAAAATTTCAGAAGTAAATGTCAAACCAAAATGATGTTTGAGTAGAAAAAGAATGAAAATATCATTAGCACCATTGAAAATATATTTCCCACATGAAAAATGATGATCAAACAAAAAGTTAAAAAAAAATATTGGGTACCTTGACACCAGATCCAGTAATCACTTATTTAGGGAAAATATTTGTTATCAAATTTATATAAATCCATTCATGAAGAAATTAATTTTGGGAATAAGACTAAATACTTTAGGATAAAAGAGCACATTTGGGGAGGGGGGGGGGGGGTAAATCAGTTCCCTAAAAACTTTACATGTTGGGATAGTGTTTCACAATTCACTGGTTAGTATGAATTGATCTTCTCTCACTTAATGTAATAAGAATATGAAACCATGAAAAGTTTTACAATAAGGGTATTTACATGGTTTCACTATAAGAAAAATGGCTATGACCACATATATATATCCACATTCAGTTAAACCACGGTTTTAGGTTGGAGTATAGCCCTGATCCATGTTTTCTTATTTCAGTAGGGGTCATACTACCACTAGAAGTGTGTCATTTCTCCATAGGTTGATGTGGGAATGAATTTATATCGTATGAATGATACAAGAACAACATTGGAAGTATCTAAAGACATATTAATTGTCACATGTTCCCATAGGATAATCAAAGATTCCCTTTTCTAGATAGTAACTATGACACACTGGACCCGCACCCCTTGATCTGATTATCATAAACACATACATTACCTAATATCTTTGATACCGATAATAAAAATTTAGATATAACTATCCATAAATAAAAAATCAACAATGATTACTAAATCTCTTACATATGAAGTATCTTTGATACTGATAATTTTCCCATTATATAGGAGACTACTAGATTAATGATAAGTATTCCACATCTCCAAAAACTTCTTTCACAAGTGTTATCCTTCTAAAAATGACATTTGTACTACTTTTCTTTATAAATAGGGTAAATGGAAACATAAGAAGGGGTGAGCTCAAATACTCAGTAAGGGAAACACATAACTAAAACAATCATGGAATAAACATTAAATAAATAATATCACTAAAATTGGTAAAAACAGGAATATAAAATTAACTTTGAACTGAAAGAAAGATATATCCATAAAAATAACCAAAGAAAAGGATATCAATTATATTGATCTCAAACTGATGGAATTCATAATGTCAGACAAAAAAACCTACTATCAAGGTCTTATTCCAAGACACTTTACTTGTTGTCAAGACCACCAACAATACATCTAACTATCAAGGATTTTCAAGACAATATAATACTATAGGAAGAGGCATACACCAAAACAGAAAAAAATCTCACCATACTTTTCGATACATCGAGGGTTTATGTAATATCGGGCTCCACCCAACACTTGTTAAAGCCTAATGTGATTACCATAAGAGCCAATCAAAACCTTTCATATCATACCCTAAGGAACATTTTCTTGAATGAAAACATTGTTATCCATATAATTAAGAATACATAATATCAATACATGATCAACTTGTGTTATCATCCAATAACCATCAAGAATATCAATATTTTTCCACATGTCAATAAAGAGATGACATGATCATAAATAATCCAGAGAAAGAAGGAAGGTGGTTAAATATTACACAGTAAACTCTCTAATATTTATCCTCATTGGGATACTAATATACAGTATGCCAACAATTTTTCCCATGTGAATAGAATATCATACTTTCTTATTGAACATCATCTAATCCAAGTCAGGTAGAATATGATTTTCACACCACAAAGAACAATGAATATATGGAAAATTCAACAATTAACAAAACATGATCATAAGACATCCATAGAAGATAAGTGGTTGGTTTCAAAATAATATATCCCTATGGAATCAAAGTAAATCTATAATAATGTTGACATAGATGAAAAACATCATTGCAAAAGGATTCTTGAATGATACCACTCAAAAAGGGGTCATTATTTGGAATGTTTGGTATCATGAGTTAATTTACACAAAATGAACACACACACACTGAAAGATATATATATATATATATGTGTGTGTGTGTGTGTGTGAGAGGAGATAAATCATAAAACATCAACCTTGTTATGGAAAAACCATTTGAAAATGGAAATGGAATTGGAATTGACAACTTAAAAGAACTTTTAGAAAACATTATTAACATTGTCATAACAGAGGAAATTATGAGCCACTTCCAAAAGCCTTTTTCAAAATGAAAAGTATAAAATCATTGAAATCCTTTGTTTTTAATAGATTCTACAATAATGGAAATTTGAAATTGATATAAAATTTTATTTTGGATATGTGGATCCAAAACATTTGATTATGAAAGGGACATTTTTAATGCGTGAAATTACCTTTTTTGAAACCCCATATTGTAAAAAGAGTAATAAAAAATTATTCATATCAATACATCATTTTCCCAATGGGTATTATAAAATATCATTTAATAAAATATTTAGTGTGGTAGAACCATCACATTGGGGAACAATGTTCAATATAAAATATTATAACTCAAAAAAAGGGGATTTTACTTACCAAAAACCCTTAATACCAAGGTAACAACTGAATATATTTTTTGGACGTGAACTAATATATATATATATATAAGTGTATATTTAATATAGTCCTGTGTTTTAAATATTTTTCTGCATGTATTAAATATACATGAGATAATAAATATATATACATACATACATATATATATATATATATATATATATATGATATATGTTTTTTCCCTGAATGGTTTTATTATCAATTAAAAACCATTATGAATGTTTTAATTGAATTATATTAATTCATTGAAAGTGTTTTAAGAATTAAACCAACCTTATAAAATTCATATGATGTGAGGAACCTGGGCTCTTCCTATATAAGAGGATGATTCCCTCTTCTGGTGGGTGTGAAAAAAATACTGCTTCCTCCCTTGTTGTTATTCATCATATAAGAAAAAGGTGCTATAACCCCTTAATAATTCAGGTATCCTCATGATATGATCATAGATCTATTAGTCAGTGTTCTCCCCTCAGATGCTAGATTCTTTTGTTAACTGCTTTATGATCTTTATCAAGCATTATCCTTAATTAAAGAAGAATAAGTCTAATGTTGTTTGTGTTTTCCTGGTACTTCATTTTATAGTTTTATTTACATGTTGATACATAGTGATAGATCTTCCTATGTTTATGTTGTATTCAGTTGAATATGGTTATATGGTGATCATAAAAAACACATCAGTGGTATCATAGGGGTAGATGACTATGAAGAATCAACATGTTTACTATTTTATGAAGAACGCCATTTAGAAATTGTAAAATTGGATATTTTAAGCCTGGAAATAAATATAAAAAATCATATTTAGTAATTAAATAAAAAATTATTTATTTATTTTATTAATATTTATAAAATTTTTGGGAAAAAATCCCTCAAGGTATCATTGAATCATTTTTGAGGTGATTGTGTTTGTTGACAAAGTGGACATCTGAGTGGTGATTGTTGACAAAGGGGATTTCATAGTAGAATGTCGAGTTCAAGAGCTGTGGTTAACGATCCATGCCTTGGATGCTTGAGAACTTGCACGGCTGTTGTTTTTCAAGATCAGAACTTCAAAATATGGCAAAAGAAATAGGTTCACGCATGTTTGGAAGTGGGTCGCGCAAGTGACTTGCAGGGGAAGAGACCTGCACACTGAGACATGCGCGCTGAGGGGAGACTTGCACACCATCGCGTAGGGCGTTCAAAATGCCTATAAAAACTGGAACACCCCTCCTCATTTTTAACAGAGTTCAACACTTCAAAAAATCAGAGCTCCCGTCACGCAGGTTTGGTAGTCGCGCAAGTGGTGAGTGGCCGCGCAGGTGAAGTTGTGCGCCGGTGTTTGAAGTTGCGCGCCGGTTTGTAGTTGCACGCCAATATTGGTTTGGGTGCAAACGGAAGTGAGTCACGCAGGTTTGGAGTTGATTAAAATTGTGTCGCACATGTGTTGAGGTAGACTTGTGTGCCAGTTATGACTTGCACGCCGATACTTGCGTGCCGGGTTAGACTTGCGCACCATGTAAAGGTTGATTCCCCGGCCATAATTTCGAGTGGCGTAGAAGCTGGAAGATTGCCCGATACCTTTGGTGCAAAGAGAGATTCATCTACGGGTGAAAGTTGGACTTCAACAGAGCATCCACATACAATAGAGGATGTATTCATTATAGATAATGAAGAGACTTACAAGTCTATAAACTGTGAGTAGATCCTTTCCAGAGCAGTGAGAAAAGGAAGAGGAAGAAGGTCATCCTCTCCACCGGTAGTGAGCCAGAGAGAGAGAAACATGGAGCGACCCTTGGGAAAGCAGTGATCTGACCCTAAACCTTGTAAAGGAAGTGATCCTGGGACAGAGTGACTGTGCCCGAACCTTATAATCCACAGCTAGTGAAGTTTAGTGGAATTTGGTACGGCCGAAAACTATCGGTTTATACTCCTTGGACGTAGCCCTTAGCGGTGAACCAAGTAAAAATTGTTGTTTCATGTGCTTTCTTTACTCTCTGTTTATATTTTGCAATAGGAAAGAGAGAGAAGAGTGTTTCTTAACAGTGAAACAAGATCAGAACGTGCATTAATTTTAAATTAGTCATACCCTGATTCACCCCCCTCTCTGCGTATTTAGCCTTGTGGACCTAACAATTGGTATCCAAGGGAAAGGTTGATATTAGTTCTTCTCTCAATGGAGGTCACTAATCATAAAGGAATTCTGATCTTTGACGGGAACAATTTTCAGCTATGGAAGAATCAGATGCAACACTACTTCTGATCTTTGGGAATAGATGTATTCACAACAGCAATGCATGGTATAATAGTAGACATCAACAGTGGTGCATTATCAGAAGCTGAGCGTAGAGAGTTGGATGCTGATGCCAAAGCAATCAATGCCTTAGGGGGATCCCTTTCAAATCCCATCTATACAAAGGTGATGTCATGAAAAACGTCACATGCCATGTGGGAAAAGATTTTGAATATATATGAAGGGGATACAAAGGTCAGAGAGGAAAATCTGCAAGTGTTGTGGAACAAGTATGAAGATCTGAGAATGAACATAAATGAATCTGTTGATACATTTTTTGATAGGGTAAATGCTATTGTGGAATACATGAGGGGTCTTAGAGAAATCATTAAATATATAAAGATTGTGAAGCGTATCTTGAGAAAACTTCCACCTTGGTTTAATCCAAAAGTCTCAGTCTTGGAAGATAAAGACCTGAAAGAGCAGACATTGGATAACCTGCACAGTACCCTTGTTGCATATGAAATGAGGAATGATGATAATGATGCTGTGGAAAATGGGAAATCCAAAGAGGTGGCATTTAAGGACATGAAGAATCTTACCATTGAAGAATCTCAGGAAGAAGAAGAGACAAATGATGTGATGTCATTCCTCTCCTCTAATATTCAAATAGGAAAAGGAAGGTTTAAATGGAAGCTTCCACATTCTTGTTTTTGATGTGGAAAGGTTTGACATATTGCAGCAAGGTGCCCCAAAAAGATTCAAGAAGAAAATGATGAAGATGAATTTGAAATTCCCAAGAAGAATTATTCAGCCTATGTGAAAGGGAAGAAGCAGTTCAAGAGAAATTTCTTCAAGAAGAAGAATAATCTATCACAAGAAATAGACAGTTCAGATGAGTCTGATGTTGAAGAGGTAGAGGAGATTGAATATTTCAAAGATCGTGGAGAAAATTCTATGGTGGCAGTCGTCGGTAGTTCTCAAGAGAAGAACGAAACCGAAGGTGATGATGTAGATGAAGAAGTCGAGGGAAGAGTTGACATGCAATCTGAGATAGAGGATGCTCTTGAAGAGATAGATGTTTGTAGAACCAAAACAAACAAAGCTAACAAAGTCGTTCGTGATGCCAAACTCTGTATGCAGTAGCTGAAAGAAGAGAAGTCTGAGTTGATAGAATAAATTAAGAAACTGAAGATATCGACACCAGAGAACTCAGAATCAGTTAGTGATTATAATCTCAAAATTGAAGAAAAGTAAAGGGATGTCGATGGCTTGAATAGAAAAGTGAAAGATTAAGTCAAGTGAATCGAAGAAATTGAAGAATATGTGGTCAGCCTGCGATGAAAACTGAAGGATCAAGAAAAACTCTTGACCCCCAATGTGATATCAGAAAAGCATGCCATTCAGAAGACATAAAAGTTGAAAGAGGAGGCTAGTAGTTCAGCAGGAGTGAAGAAGCAAGTGAGATCAAATGCTAAGGCTGATTCAGGGCTTGATAAGGAGAAAAAACCCAAGGCAGTTGATGTCAGACAGCAAGTACCCGTCCCAAAATTGAAGGTTGGTTTGGGCACAAGGCAGAATCAGAATATTCAAAGATCCCAAAGGGAAAATCGTAGTGCTGAGGTGACACGAAGGAATGAACCTTATATCATGTGTTATTGTTGTGGGAAGATGGGACATTCACAGTATGTGTGTTCCATAGCTAAGAGATATAGAAGGGAATAAGAACAGAGGTGGAAACCAAATAGAGAATGGTTTTATAGAATATATTTCGAAGGACACTGTTTTTGGTGTGGAGGATTTGGGCACATGGCTAGGTACTGCACTTAGACCATTTAGAGAAATGTGACAAAGCAAAATCAAAATATTTGCAAGTAGAAGATCAATAAACCGACAGGTGAGTTAAAAAAAATAGATTTGCGTCTTTTCAAGACGAATCTGGTCCATCATACTTTCAGAAAGAACAGAAATCTCAATCCATGCCAAGTGTGAAGGAAAAAGTATGGACCAAGAAGAAGAAAAATGAGAAGGACGTGGTGGTAGAGATTTCCCTTAAAGCATCAGATCGCTCTGGTGTGTGGATCCTTGATAGTGTTTGCACATCTCACATGACGGGTAATAAGGATCTTGTGAAAGGCATAAAATATGACAAAGAATGAGTTGTCAAATTTGGAAACGATGAAGGCCTAAAGATTGTTGGATCATAGAAAGCCAAGTTTGGGGGAA
Organism: Viscum album; assembly: GCA_963277665.1. Taxonomy (NCBI): domain Eukaryota; kingdom Viridiplantae; phylum Streptophyta; class Magnoliopsida; order Santalales; family Viscaceae; genus Viscum; species Viscum album. Next base: position 1,439,675,759 of record OY728129.1, read on the forward strand.
AGGAAATAAGACGTGCTGATGTCTTGGTAGTAGAGGGTCTTAGTCATAACTTACTTAGTGTCAGTCAACTATGTGACTCTGGGCACTCTATCCGATTTACTAAGAATTTGTGTGTTGTGAAAGGAAAAGATGGAGCATTTGTTCTACAGGGAAAAAGGACAATTGGAAATCTTTACCTTGTAGGTGGGGAAGAAGATTCATGCCTTTTATCTAGAGAGGAAGAAAACCAGTTGTGGCATAAGAGACTTGGTCATCTATGCCAACCACCTATGGAAGATCTGGTAAAGTGTGATGGCACTAGAGACCTTCCCAAACTATCATGTGATCGCACTCATACGTGTGATGATTTCCAACAAGGAAAGATCATCAGAAATACATACATGCCAAAGGAACATAAATCAACTAGAGTGCTCTAATTGGTACATGCTGATGTATGTGGACCTATCTCACCACGAGCTATAAATGGGAAAAGGTACTATGTTCTTTTCATTGATGATTATAGAAGAATGGCTTGGATAATTTTCATTACCCATAAGATAGAGGTGTTCAGTTTCATAAAGCAGTATAGGAGGGAATCAGAAAAGATGCTTGGGATGAAAATTCAGAAATTTCATACTGATAAGGGTACATAATTCACAAATAGTCAAGTTGAATACTATCTCAATAAACACGGAATAAGGCATCATGTTTCATCAGTGAGAACTCCCCAATAGAATGGAGTGGATGAGAGGAGAAATTAGATCATCAACAACATGGCCAGAACGACGCTTATTGAAAAGGACCTATCAGAGAAAATTTGGAAGGAAGCAGTTTTGACATCGGTCTATATTTCGAATAGGTCTCTGTTGTGTCTAAAAGAAGGGAAGACTTTGTATGAAATGTGGTACGGAAAGAAGCCAACGCTGAAATACTTTCTAATATTTGGGATTAAGTGCTTTATACTCAACAAATAAAATCACAGGAAGTTTGAGTCACGAGGAGATGAGGGGATATTCCTTGGCTACTCTGGGAAAAGAAAAGCATATAAATATTTCAACAAAAGGCTGGGAAAAATTGTTGAGCGCAATGATGTCACTATAGTTGAAAATCAATAGAATACTCAATGACTTAGTGAAATTTTTTTGGATGAAAGTGATGATGAGGTAATAAACACAGGGGGAGCAGAAGTGGAAGAGGCTGACTCAGAAGAAGATACTAATGATGAATAAGAAAGTTTCAAGTCTGTGTCTACAAGGAAACCAAATAGTCGAGCTGAAATTGATAGGAAAAATATCATTGGTGATCAGACATCTCCAGTTCAAACTTGAAGAATGAAGTCATTACAGTAAACATCGTTTTTATCTCAGGTGGAGCTGAAATGTTTTTCAGATGCATCTAAATATGAAAACTCAGTTCAGGCTATGAATGAAGAGCTTGATCAGATTGAGAAGAACTAGACATGGGAGCTTGTTTCGAGGCCAGTAGACAAGAATGTCATTGGAACTAACTGGGTCTATCGCAACAAGATGAATGAAGATGGCACAGTGATTCGGAACAAAGCACAACTAGTGTGCAAGGGATACTCCCAGATAGAGGGAATAGATGTTGATGAGACATTTTCACTGGATGCAAGGCTGGAGACAATCAAATTATTTTTGGCCATAGCAGTGCAAAGAAAGTTCAAATTGTTCCAGATGGTTGTCAAATATGCATTCTTGAATGGTGTTCTGGAAGAGGAGGTGTATATTGAGCAGCCATGTGGTTTTCTCATTCATGAGTATGCGAACAAATTTTGTAGGCTGAAGAAGGCATTGTATGGGCTGAAACAAGCACCAAGAGCATGGTACTCAAGGCTTGATCAATACTTGAAGAAGCTTGGATTCCAGTGTGGGGGAGTTGATTACAATCTCTATTTCAATAAAAATAGTAATCAAAGGATGATGGTGCTGGTTTTTGTCGATGACATAATATTTGGTGGATCAGATGAAGCCCAATGCAGACAGTTTTCCGAATTCATGAAAAATGAGTTTGAAATCTCAATGATTGGTGAGCTAACGTTTTTCCTTGGCCTACAAGTGACACAAGGAAGGAATGGAGCGTTAATTTATCAATCCAAATATGCCAAGGAGGTTTTAAGAAGCTTTGGCATGGGGAATTCCAAGGATATGAAGACTCTGATTGCTACCCGGATGAAATTATCAAAAGATAAGGATGGAAAGGCAGTTAATATCACAGAATACAGGAAAATTATTGGAAGTTTTCTATACTTGACCGCAACAAGGCCTGACATTGTTTTCGCCACATTCCAAGTAGCAAGATATCATATTAATCCCAAGGAAATCCACATGATTGCAGAGAATAGAATTCTTCGATATATTAAGGGCATGATGGACTTCGACATGGCATATAATGACAAATCTCAGACCGAGTTATTGGGTTACATAGATGCAGATTGGGATGGATCAGCAGATGAAAGGAAATCAATATCAAGAGGTGCATTCTATCTTGATGTATTGTGTATTTATTGGCTAAGAAAGAATAAAGATTGAATTTCATTAAGCACCACAGAAGCTGAGTATATTGCGGCCACTCAAGCATGCACACAGTTATTGTGGATCAAGTAGTAGATGGACGATATGGGAGTTGAAGTGAAGTCTCCGATCAGAATCCTGTGTGATAACTCAAGTTCTATAAATCTCAGCAAAAATCATGTCCATCACTCAAGTACAAAGCACATTGAGATAAAGTATCATTTTATCAAAGAGAAGGTTGAGTAGGGAATCGTGAAGTTGGAGTATGTGCCTACAGAGCTATAGGTTGAAGACATTCTGACAAAGGCCTTACCCAAGGAAGCATTTGAAAGGCATCGAATGGCTCCAGGATTTCAGTCGACTTCCTGCAATTAATAGAGTGTGGATGTGAAACCCCTTCTCCCCAAGGTATGCTGTGTTTTCCCTAATGTGCTGATATGTGTTCTCTAATCTTTTACAGACTGCAAAGGAGTGACCTTTGGGTTCGTTGACAAAGGGGGAGAAATAGTGATTGTTCAAGGGAGAGACAGTGTGGATATTTGAGAAATCTTGATAGATATGGGGAGAATATGACACATGGAGAAGCAAGATAGGGGGAGCAATGAGAAAGGGGGAGAGTATTAAATCTTACGATGCTATAAGTGATCGATCAAAGAATAAATATCATGATTGTTGAGGATCATGATAAAAGCAGAAGAGTGGTGTTGGAGAGTGGTAAGAATTTTTCCAAAAATTGGTATCAGTTTGGAAACAATTGGTATCAGTTAGGTTTCAACAGAGGGTGTAATAGATGAATTGATTCATTGATGAAATTTTCATTTACTCTTGTTTCTCACACCGAGCATTTCTCATGTGGGCTTAGAGTCTGTGTTGAGTAAATCCTTGATCGCTATCAGAATCGCGATAGGCGAATGGTGGCTGAAGAAGTAACGATATATCTTTTTATGGAAGAGTTTTCAACAAACCCAAAGGGGGATATTGTTGGGAAAAAATCCCTTAAGGTACATTGAAGCATTTTTGAAGTGATTGTGTTTGTTGACAAAGTGGACATCTGAGTTGTGATTGTTGACAAAGCAAAACAATGACATACAAATTTTTTGACAAAGGGGATTTCGTAGTGGAATGTTGAATTCAAGAGCTATGGTTAACGATCCATGTTTGATTTAAGAACTTCGAAAAAGAGATGGATGATCTAGAGGCAGTACAAAAAAGAACAAATACAAGATCAGATCATCAAAATATGGCTACAAGATAAGGGTCGCGTAGGTATCGGTGTTGTCGCGAAGGTTACTTGCACACCGATGCCTTGGATGCTTGAGAACTTGCGCTCATGTTTTTTTTCAAGATCATAACTTCAATATATGGAAAAGGAAAGAGTTTTGTGCAAGTTTGGAAGTGGGTCACGTAAGTGACTTGCAGGGGGAGAGACATGTGTGCCGAGACTTGCACGCCGGGGGGAGACTTGCGCGCCGTCATGCAGGGCATTCAAAATGCCTATAAATACCGGACCACCCCTCCTCATTTTTAATGGAGTTCAACACATAGAAAAATCAGAGCTCTCATCGCATAGGTGTGGTGGTCGGTCAAGTGGTGTGTGGTCGCGCAGGTGAAGTTGCACGCCAGTATTTGAAGTTGCTCACCAGATTGTAGTTTCACGCCAATATTGGTTTGGGCATAAATGGAAGTGAGTTGCACAGGTTTGGAGTTGAATAAAATTGGGCCGCGCAAGTGTTGAGGTAGACTTGTGTGCCGGTTGTGACTTGCGCGCCGCTACTTGCGCGCCGGGTTAGACTTGCGCTCCAAGTAAAGGTTGATTCCCCAGCCATAATTTCAGGCTACGTGGAAGGTGGAAGATTTCCTGATACCTTCGGTGCAAAGAGAGATTCATCTACGGGTCAAAGTTGGACTTCAACAGAGCATCCACATACAACGGAGGATGTATTAATTAGTGATAATGAAGAGACTTACAAGTCTATAAACTGTGTGTGGATCCTTTCTAGAGCAGTGATCAACGGAAGAGGGACAAGATGATCCTCTCCACTGGCAGTGATCCAGAGAGAGAGAAACAGGGAGTGACCCTTGGGAAAGCAGTGAGTTGACCCTAAACCTTGTAAAGGCAATGAGCCTGGGACAGAGTGACTGTGCCCGAACCTTGAAATCCACAGCTAGTGAAGTTTAGTGGAATTTGGTACGACTGAAAAATTTTCGGTGTATGCTCCTTAGACGTAGCCCTTAGTGGTGAACCAAGTAAAAATTACTGTGTCCTGTGCTTGCTTTACTCTCTGTTTACATTGTGCAACAGGAAAGAGAGAGTTTAGTGTTTTTCTTAATAGCGAAAGAAGATTAGAACATGCATTATTTTCAAATTAGTCATACCCTGATTCACCCCCCCTCTCAGCATATTCATCCTTGTGGACCTAACAAAAATGGTTTATAAACTGGGAATAACCTTAATAAACTTCGATTAATAACATTTGTTTTACTATCCTTAGTCAAATATAAAAAAATCATCTTTATTAATCTTTTTTATGAAAAATAAATAATGTCTTTATTTTAATCTATAGAATTCCATTAGGAATTTAATTATATTTTTTTAAAATTGTTTATAAATAATGAAAAATATATTTTGAAATATTTTTAAAAAATTATGAATGTTATTTATAAATTAATTAATATTTAATTTTTATGATTAATTGATAAATATTTTTCATATATGTATTTTTTATAAAAGTTTATACATCCTAAAAAAATGGTATTTTAGGAGTATTTTTAATTTATAAATGGTTTATATATTAACCAATTATAAATGGAATATAATTACTGATATAAATGTTTATAAGTCATTTATTAATAAAATATTACAAATATTAAATGTTAATATTCAAAATACCAATTGAAAAATTAAATGGCATGCTTTATGACATAAAAAATTGGTTTATTTAAAAATCATAAAAGGTTATTTATAAAGTGCTTATAAATTACAACATATATGATATTTAAATTATATAAAAATGTTTATATAATAGGCATCAAATTATAAAATGTTTATAGTTCATAAAATTTCATATAAATTTCATTTAATATAAAATATGAAGGGTTTCATATTGAAATAAATATAAAATTATTATATTATTTCTAATTTATAGAATGATTATAATTATAATTTATTTATGAATAGTTTATAAATGCCTCTTGTTTTGGATAATAAATAAATTATTTAATTATTTTTTAATTTTCTTTAATATTCATATTTAGTCCATAATTAATTAATTCCAAATTGTTCATATTAAGGGGGCCATATTTTGAAAATTATTTATGAAACATCAAAGAGTTTTTTTATAATTGATATGATCAGGGTATTAATAATAATTATGTATATAAAATTTATATCATGTAAAAGGTTTAAATAATTGAAATTGAATTATAAATAGTTTATAATTCATATAATATCATATATTTAAAAAGTAAGTGTCATATAATGATAAATATGAAAGAGTTCATATTAGAAATAATATAAAACATTTATATTCAAAATTATGGAATATACATAATGTTAAATTTTAATTCATAAAAGGGTGTATAATTACCTTTTATTTAGGAAATTTTTCATAAAAATTTTATCTCATGTTTAATTATTTGAATTTTCAATTTATTTATATTTTATTAACTATTTTATTCAAAGTTATAAATTTTTTAAATTATGAATGACTGTATTCCAATTTTTATATGATAAAATTCTTCTAGGACAGAGGTTTTTGTTAAATTCTATTTACGGTAATAAATTTAGTTTTTCATTTACCTTGAAAACAGTTTGTAATTGAGTTTTTGAAATTGAATTTAGTTTCTAAATATATTTTTTGAATATTAGGCATTATAGTTTTCATGAATTGAATTATCTCTTGAGTAAATCCCCCTCACATAAAGGGATTTTGGGTCGAATCATCTAATTTCCAGAAGGCTTTCCTTGGCTAGGAAATGGAATGGGGTTACCTATCTGTTGCTTTAGGCTTACTCATGTAGAATTTTTCAATATATTATAACTCTATTATTTTATATTATTCATTCATGTACCCCAAGAATATGATGCATTTGGATATGTAAGAATACATTTGAATTCTATTTTGGGGTATTTAATGTAGACTCATGGGTTGTGTAAAGAGTTGGACATCAATATGTTTTGGACATATTGATTTAGTGGTGGGAAAATGTAGGGAAAAAGTTGTGTTTTTTTTCAATAGATCAATATGAGAAATGTTTTGTGGAAGAATAGTGAAATAAATAACTTACTTGATGAGAAGATTGTGAAAATATGGATGATGAAGGGGTTTTTGAAAAGGTGAAAAAATGGAGCACAGTAATCAGAATTTTTATGTTTTGATGATTGAACAAAAGGGGACATGGTATTCAGAAGATCTGATGGTGTTTTGATAATAAAGTCGATCAGATTAGGTTTAATATTCTGAATAACGCTTGTGGAAGAAGTTGTCTTTAAGACTCACATTGGGTTTATATGAGGATTCCCACTGGTCCTTTAATTATATATATTAATGGAGCACAATAAAATGTAAACTATTTATTCTATATTAATATAAGAAGTCGAGCATCTATATATTATGGAGTTCAATTTTTATAAGAGTATGTACACTGATCCTCTAACTATATATATTTATGGTAGTAAAAATCATAATATAGCAATCGATAACTTTTTTGAGTTTTAACATTAACTGAAGATAGTATTTTAACTCTTTTAATTTCAAATTGCATTTGAAGGTATCATATAAGGAAATTAATTCTAATACACAAAGTGAGAGTTGGGCCAGAAACCAGGTTAATTCCACTAGTGATTCAATATTTTTTAATTTATCATGGATAAAAGTTGCTTAGTATGGTCTCAAGAAAGTCTGAGTTGTTCATATCAGCTCTCGATTGACAACTGACTGTTATTGTGGTACTACTTCATGGTTATTATCCAGATAAAATGGATCTCATGGAGAGTCATCATCATCATCTAGAGAGTTTTAGGAGAATTTAACAACTCATAAAGAGGATATAGAGACCCTGATTAGGGATTAGGAAGAGATTCTTCGACAGAAGAAACATTAGTATGAGGAGAAGCAATGATAGTAGGAGTATCAATGTGAGAAGATGATGGAGAACATATGAAAACTGGCTCGAGGTATATGGATGGAGTTACCTCCACCACCTCCTCCAAATGCCCCATGGTCAATTTACAATGTTAATTAGATACATGAATGAATCAACTATGGAAATTAGATATATCATAGATTTGGATATTTGAAACTCAATTACATCAATGAATTCCCCACACGCGTAAACTTATACATTGATTAAATTCTTACGTGAATCAGCTATGTTGAGTAATTGGTATCGTGATTTGTATATCTAGTATATATGGATATGGGGTTCCAATCAGACCTACGATTCAGTTGGATATGTGATATTCATATATATGAGTAATCTGGCTTCAATAAATTTGAATTTGTGAAGAAATCATCTATGTGTAAAGCATCTACATGGACTAGTTCGGCTATATAAATTCTAATACAAGGAATATGGATTTGTGGTGATCTATAATCAGATATTTCATTCTATAAATTGAATATTTATTATGGTTGGCATAATTTAATTGGAAATTAGTGATGTCTTAGATTCATTGAATATTTGAATACTTTTTTATGGTAAATTATATATTTTCTAAAAGTTTACAAGTACCGATAAAAGAAAATAGTATAGAAGAATTTACTGTTCAATCATATTACGGGGGAATTATTGGGAAAAGTTTATCTATAATTTAATTATGAGGACATATTTGATTAAATATTTTTGGTTAAAATAGTGTGAGATGATATAAAAGAGTATTCACATAAGAGAAAATATATAAGTAACTAGGAAAACACTTTAAAACTCTATAAATAATTTTTTCTGTTATGTTTTCTACGTACTATGAAAAATAAGAAGAAGAATCAAGTTTTTTACAACTATTCTATCAAGATAAAAATTGATTTATTGTAGAAGACTCTCCTCAATCAATACTTCATTATCAATTTTTCTCTTAGATAACTCTTCTCTTATATCAATTTCATCTTGCAAATATGTGATTCATTTTGTAAACACTCTTTAATATTTATCATTATTTTATGTTATCACTCCTTGTATTGAGTATTGGAGGTTGGTGTCTCTTAAATCCTTTTATGATCCCAGTAAAATCTCTTAGTTTTGTACCAAGTTATGAATATTTGCACTTAGTTGGGAGGTCCCTATAAAAAAGAAAGTTTCTAGGAAAATAATCAATCTCTAGGAGTTCAGAATTGGTGGAGTAGACAAGGGTATATTTGTTCACGAAGCCATTATAAATTTCTTGTGTTTGATATTTTTCTTACTTCTCTTATTTTTTATTCTTTATTATGTTATGAAAATAAAAGAATTTATTATATCTTAATAGAGGGTGGTTTAAGTGAAAAAAAATTCAAGAACTCAATCCCCCCACTCTTAAGTCTTATTACGGTTTTTCTCTGACCAATATTTTCTACTAAAATTATCCCCACATACTTTACAACACTTCATGTAAATTCCAATACACTTCTAATTGACTAAAAATCTACAATTAAAACCATTAGTTAGAACATTTTTTATCCTATGTATATCTTATATGGTTAATATCTAAATATAATTTTAAATAAAAATATGATATAGAATGATAAGAAAATTCATGATCTATTTTTTTATTTAAAATATCATTAAATATATTTTTATTGTTTTTAAATTAAATTCTATCAAATTTCCTTAAAAATGCGTAAATGGACATTTAAAAAATATTATGTTGCATTGAATTATCATTGAATAATAAAATATTCTCGTCAGTTATTTATATATATTACAATCTAAAATTTTACCATCGTTATACAAATAATTCTTATAGAAAGTAATAAATAGTGTACTTATACGAGAGATATTGTCCAAAACAAAATTTTCAAAAATATCTCTTGTATTCTTTTACCAAGCTAAAATATTTTTTCTAATTTTTGAGAAATTTGAAAATAAAATAGAATAAAGTATGTTTACACAACATATTCATCTAAAAATTACATTTTATAAATTTATAAAAACTTTTGGTAAGTGGTATTTTATTAAATATGATGATTATATCATAACATATTTCTGTATGATTATAGTATCCATAATTATTTTTGAAAAATAGAGTAATATTTCCATTACCTTCTATAAATCAATTTTTAGAAATAATATTTCATTAAAATTCACACTAGGATCTCAAATCATATTCAAGTTTATCATGTTCTTTAGTAATTTCTAAAATAAAGTACAATAGGATTGTATTTTAAAAACCTATATATTTTTGGAAGTAAACATCCTCCAGAAAAAGAAACCTTTTATAAATTTACTTTAAGATTTATTTATATTAAAAAATGATTTTATATAAATGATTGTAGAATCTAGAAAGACTCAAGATGTCATACTGAGGAAAAATATTCCTAATAATATATTCTCATTTATTTATTATATCCCTTTAAATCTAGTCTATATTTATTATGGATAATAGATCCATTCTCATCACACTTTCTATAGAATACCCATTTGTATATTTTAAACTCATGGGACACTTTCTTAATTATCACACATTATTTCATTCATGCTGATTCATTTATTCTAATATGGTCATCATCCAACTTTCATCACCTAAGGTATCATCGGTCATATTATGTCAGGACTTTTCCCCAATAAAACACCTCAAGATCTGGCAGTGTGGTTGAGTATAACTTCTAATTCCTAAATTTAATATTCCATGGGTTGGTGACTAGCACTAGGTAAATAACTCACATGGTCCATATTAAACTCTAAAATACTGGTATGATAAAGTGAATATACCACCAATAAAACCCATTATAATAATGGAAAAAAAGAAAAACAATTCCATAATATTAATAAGCATATAATTTCATATAGGAACAAAATATATAAAATAAAACAATACCAAGATTAAAATCATATAGTAGTGACTCCAAATCCAAAACAAACACCAAGTCCTAAGATAATATTTTCAATTCATATCACTAACTCCATCTCATAAATCTATTAAAATAGTATGTTGAAATACGGGGAGAAAAAATTATATTTAGTAGGTGTCTTCATAGAACATTCCATGTAAATATAGAAGAATCATATTAAATCCATAGTGAATAAATAATAAATATGGGTCCTCAATTATCCTTGATAAACTATCATCCTAGCCTCACTAAAGATGATTTACCAAATTTTCACTCAATGTAGTAATATAATAATATTATAAAATATATATTTTAAAAATATACCTTACACTCAATACCTCACTGAACTAGTTCCCCTCGCATCCCAAAAAAATATTTTCTAGCACTCACATCCCTTCTATATCTACATACCACAATCACATAACCACATGTGTAAACACATTACCACAACTATATCTACATGACCACATAACCACAACCACATCATCATCATCACCATATCATAGAAACATCACCATATCACTACCATATAGTCCCAAAAATATACTACATCTAATATGGATAAGTAGAGGGGGAGTATTAAATTATTCAAATAACCCATATCCAATAAGTTTTAGGTATTCCAAGAACCTAAAACATCATATGGACATTAGTTATATTATTTCACTTGGGTGATAGTGGATAATAAATACGAATAAATATAATGGATACATAATATCCCACAAGATCATCCTAGGTCTTACTTTCTACCACAATGCCTCTACAATAACCCATCATCTCAGTGTTACTGCTATATATCAAAACCACAACTATATCTAAACACATCACATATTAACACAAGAATCACACAATAATCACACAATTTATACAACTTAATATTTATTTATCTTTTAAACTCTAATCATTTTTTATCTGTATTATATTAATTATGAAAATTAAATTATAAAATCATCCCTTAATAATTACCCCATTTATAATTTTTTTACCACATAAAATTTATTAAATACTTTAATTCAAATACCATCCAATTAAAAATTTCAATAAAGATGAATATTATTTCCCTTATTCAAAATAATGTTATTTTTTTAGAATAATTCCATATTCCCAGGAATCCATCACATAAATCCACAATAAAAACATCAACCCCACATTATTGACAAAAAAACACTCCAACACTTCTATATCTAAGAAAACAATAAACTGAAAAAGGGCCCCCACAACTAATGTAAAATAATGTCAAGAAATCATCAATACGATAACAAAAACAATACTCAAACAAAAATCCCATTTCTTTATATAATATTTCCAGATATGTTGGTTTAATTTTAATAAAAGAATACTAAAATAAAAAAAATGATAATTCCTAGATTTTCCACTTTCCATCCCTTTATAATCATTTAATTAATAAACCACTTCAAACTCTGATTTTCACATTTTATAAATCATCAATTAAAATAATAGTAATACGTTAAAACAATAATCAATGACAAAAATATTATAGAAACAAAGAAAATTAAGTAAAAAATATGCAACTAACTTCTCATTTTTTATTTTAGTTTGATTCATTATATTCAACTGACTGATTCTATCTCTTCAACTAAAAAAATCCAAAGCATGATAATTATGAAATATCATGGAAAATAAATAATAAAAAAATTAAATCACTTGCCTCAAAGAAACCTTGAATCATTATCACAATAATAAATAATTTAATTTAATAATTAAATTTCAATAATCTCTCAAGGATCTGATAATCAAGTCGATATACATCACCCAACATTAAATATTCATCATTCCATCACCTAAAACATGATAAAAGTCACCCAAAGAGGTAGAATTAACGAATAAGGAGAATAAGAAGAATAATATGGTGAAATAGGGAATAATTACTATATTTGATGTGAATTTGGTATCTTGGTGGGGAAGAAATCAAATAACACAGAGAAGGTAATTCTATGAAATTAAAAAACCCATAAAGTTTTTAATAGTTTAGAGGGAATCAAATAAATAATGTGGGAATCAAAATACTACTAAAATTTATTAAAATAACGGGATATATAAATATCATCATGTAATGTGTATTCATTATTGAATGATAGGGATCATAATGTAAGTGATTGGTCATGTACCCAACAATGTATTTTTCATCAGTTTCAATAGATAAAATCCAAATAACATGACAAACTAACCCTAAATTCTTCAAATATGGGATATTTTCATATATAATTAAAAATTAATTTAATGTAATAATTACCTCACAATGATAAATTGTTCATTGTTTTTTATCTATCTTGTAACCTCTATCTTAGTATCATAATTGTGGTGAAGAATCTAAATTAATTTACTATAGTGTCACTAACATATGTTTCATTAATCTACAAATTCCTTCATTCATATTTTGGTTACTATTGTAGAGGTACCAAGTACCTTGTGTCTTTTTTCACTCTTTACAATAAGTAATCTTTTATTATTGAATGAATTTTTCTATTATTCTATCGGTATTGAGAGGGAGTAAGAGGATTTTTCTCCTTGTTATTGAGAGATTTATTGATAAATTGAATCCTAGGATTTGAGTTGATTCACTTGGGAGAATTTTTCAACAAAAACCTCAAACCCTAAAAATTGATAAAAATAAAATTATATACATAGGGTTAAAAAATTCATAATTGAGTATAAAACCTCTATCTATTTTTTATTCTACATATACACCATATAAGATAATAACAATAATATTATTATTATTATGGTATTCTTTTGACATGTGCTAAACTCATGGATTAATATATCATTTTCATCAAGTCCTTTAATTCATTGTGATAATCATACATGACATTTATCGAACCCTAAATAGTAAATATTTTTTCAAATAAAAAATATTATTATATTATTCATTCAATAAATAAATTTTATAATCACTAAATTGGAGAATAAATATTTTTTATTAATATTTACATAACTAAATAAATATTTATTTAATAAATATTTATTTATTTATTAACTTGTGAATAATTATCAATTCATAAATAAATATTATATTATTACACTACCACACAAATAATTTTTAGTTTATATTCAAATCAAATATATTTTAAAATAGAATAAATAGTGATTAAATTTATGTTATTACATTAACCTAGAAAAGAATTATTCAACATGATAATAATTAGTTTAATGTTGAATATTAAATTAAAATATAATTCATTAAAGAATTTGGATAAACTTGTTGTTTTATCCTCTAGGCCTCTTTTTCTGAGGATCCCTTTAAATTTTTTTAAATATTTTTTATTTTTTCAACCCTATATGAGAAATATTTTGGGTTTCTTGAGAAGTGTTTTTGATAAGATTCTAAATGGATTGAAGTTTTTTTGGATGATTCTCAGTCATTTGGAGAAGTTTAGATTTTTAGGGTTTTTACAGATTGTATGAATTATGGGGAAAGTGTATGAATTTAGTTTATGACTTTGAGATGTTTTGTATGACATTTAAACAATGTATGACTTTTAGAGTCATTTTGTATAAATTTTTAGTATAATGTAAAAAATTTGAGTTCCAATATTTGAATTCATAATGTGTCGTATCAATTAGTGATTTCTTAAGACTTGGATGAATCATTTTGATGCTGAAGTACAAATTTGGTGGATAATAAGACTCTAAGAAAAAACTTTTCCATACGAATTTAATATGAGTAATATAGATTCATAGAAAATATAATAATTCTAATGTCTTATGAAAGGAATAGTTTATGACTTTCATGCATGACCTAATAATTCTATATAAATTTCAAATTCATATAAATTAGAGTCACCTATATGATAAGAATACGAATTTATTGATTGTATGAATTTAAAATTCATACGATAAAACAAAAAATATTAAGTTTATATAATTTTGAATTTTGAATAAAATATATATTAATTTAATTGTTTTTTCAATGTTTTTATGTTTCCAAATATCATTGAATATTGTTCAAATCCATGATTCAAGTTGATATTCATGATATTTTGAATAGTGTTTAATGTGATGAATCACGGGAGATTTACATGGCATTTAAAATTCAATATTTAAAATTATTTATCACTATAAAATATTTTATTAATTAGGGATTTATCACATAGTTTAGAATCATTTAAGGTTTCGTAAATAGTTATATAAATATTTTTCATAAATTAGCGTTAATATGAAATAGAGAAATGATGAATAAAATGGTTTCATGTATTTGGAGAGCAGTCGATACGATGGAGTATAAAAGATATGGAATTTGAAAAACATCGACCTCTAAGGTATTTTTATTTTTGAAGAGGTTTAGGAAAGATGATAATATTTAAATTGATTGAGACACTCTATTTTCAGGGTGAAAAAGTCTAGTACATGTATTCCTACTCCCATGCATGTGTTTTTCATTCTAATGTTCTAAGAGTAAGGTTGAACTATTTTTGCTTCCCTCTATTTGTTACAGTAGCCAAGAAACTTCTAAAATATGATCTTATATTTGATGTAGAATCATATTGAAACACATTTAAGATATAATTCATAATATAGTTATATAATAATATTTAAGGAATAATTTTAATTAGTCTAAACAGTTAAAAACATTCAAACAGTGGGAATTGGATTATACATGCTCACATAGAGAAATGAATAATACATGATCAAACTTCATGTGTCTATTTCAGGCATCTACAATCACTAAAACTTTATATTGAAAATAAAATCAATGTTCTTGAAAAAAATCCAATATTTATGAGTAGTAGGACGTCATATTGAGTTTGGACTTTGTACAAATTCCATGTATATTGTGAAAATTTACCATTTTTTCATACATATGAGGATGATTGTTTTTATTGAGAGTATAAAATATTTAATAGATAATAGGGGTGAAGTAAAAAAATTAAATGAAAAAATAGTTTCCACTACTGATTCAACACCATCCTCAATGGTACCCTATGTGAGTCAGGCTCTATATGTGATATCAAAGGAAATTAGGTAACCTTAAGATTCTAAATTTTAATTTTTATTATAGAGAATCAGATTTTTGTTGATAGAATATGAGTTCCCATTTTATATGGAAATAAATTTCATCGTTTGAAGAATCATATTCCACCATTTCTATAATCACAAGCCTTGGAAGTGTGTGATGTACCTATTTTGGGCTACTTACTAATTACAAGATATGGTGCTTTCACATTTTATGAAAAGAGGAATTTTGAGATAAATGGAAAGGAAATAAATTATATATTTTTATCCTTATCAAACAAAGTGTTATACAAAGTTATGGGACTAATGTAATCTAATGATATGTGAGATAGGATAGAAAACTTGTGTATAGTAAATTTCATGATCAAGGAGGCCAAACAATAAATATGGATCACTAAATTTGAAGATATCATAATGGATGAATATAAAACTGTGAATTGTTACTTTACTAGGATGAATGAGGTAGGAAATCACATTAAAAGATTAATATAAAAGATGCATAACATTATGGTTTTCAAAAATTTAATTAAAATCTTATCATATATATTTGACCCTAAAATTACTGCTATTAAAGATAGGGAAAATATTTCACTGGATGAGATACACTATACCATTTTGATTAATAAAATGAGAAAAGATCTAATTTTCAAAAATATTGATAAATAAGAAATGAATTTAGAAGATGTTAATAAGATAAATATTAGTGAGAAAGAATATTTTAGATCTACAAGTGACTCAAATGAAGATAATGATAGTAATGAGTATCATAAAAAATCCTGGATTTATATCTAAAAATCCCATAAGTAGAAATGGAAAATATAAAGGAAATTTTACACATAAATTTTTTAAATTTATAAGAATTATAAATTTTCCTATAGAAAATCCTAATAAAAATAAATCTATAGATATATATTTTCACAAAACAGACTAGGATATCAGCTGACCGGACGCCTGAGCAGGTCTGTGGCATGGGTCGAAGGGAGTCCTTAAACCCTATGGGTTGGTAACTAGTGTCAGGCATCAATATTAAATTGTTGGGAATGATTTGGGACATGAAAAAAGATAAAAAAATAAATAATGACTGATAATAATAATAAAAAATAACAGTAGAAAGAAAAGAAAACTGCACATACCTTAATGAGAACTCATAGGTCACCAAAAAACTCTGAACCAGTTTCACTCTAATAGTGATACAATATTAGAGGATCCTGAAACTAAAAATTTAAAGTAGGCATGACCACCGAAAAGCTTATTAGGAATTCCAAAGATAAACCACAATATATATATATATATATTTCTTTCCTATAAACATTCCATTAATTTCTATTTTAAAAATAAAATTATAAAAAAATAATGTTTTTACATTTTAGATAAATAAAAATTGTTTTACTTTCTTTTTAAAAAATTACACACATGTTTTCCATTTCCAATTAAAAATACCATTTTAAAACTAAAACCACAAAATGACCATCCTAGGTTATCCAAAAAAGTAAACAAGAAGATATAGTACCAGGAAAAACTAAGTGCATAAAAATACAAACAAGCAAGTAGAAATAGAAAGTAACCATTGGTGATCCTAACCATACACAGAAGACCACTACAACATACTCAGTTCAGAACCACATACCAACATATAATGAATCCCTTATGTTTTTAACCAACTTTCCACCCTCTACTATCCATTCTAGTAGCACATCCAACTTGGCCTATCTGCAATCCAGGGGGTACCAACCCGTCTAATCATGGTTGATCACCAACCCTCACTCGATCCTCTAAAAGTCACACAAGAACCCATGGTAATAGTAATCTATGTAAGTGGGAATCCCTCACATGCATGAATAACCTTACCTACCACCACCACACTTGCCTACCCCAAACATGGACACCATCTATACGATAACCCATAAAAGGGAAATCCTAAATAGCGGTTCCCACTATATAAATATACATATATATATATATATATATATATATATATATATATATATATATCACTTCATCCAAAGTTCCAACTGTTCCATCATATCACTTGATCATTCAACCCCTTCTTTAAAAACATGAAAAAATTCCAAACAACCCTTTAGCTTTACCCAGACAAATTCCATTTTTCCAAAAACACCTCAAAATCCATTTTCAAAAAATTTGAATCCCCATTTTCATTAAGTATTTCCCAATGGGATTTTAGGTCCCATTTTCTAATACATTTTCATAAAATCCTTTATAAACTTTAGAGAAATAATCATTTTTATAAAACATTCCAAATGACCCATTAAGCCAAAAATTAACCAAAACGGATTCCAAGTGTCATATGGTCATACCTTTTAGGATTTCATTTAAACTCGCCCTTTTAGAAATTTCACAAAAGAGCCAACATCATTTATAAACCAACATACCATTCAAGAAACCAAGGTCTAAGGAAACACCCTTTTAATGTGAGTAGTGCCAAATGGTCCTTTAAGTTATAAATCCATCTTTATTTCTAAACTATGAAAAAAACACACAATGCACTCAAGAATTCCAAATAGGCTTCCTTACCATTTATTATCCGACCAAAATTTCTAAATAACCAAAATAAGTTCTGAGGCCAAATGATCCAAACTATCAAGAAAAATGTTTGAAGTCACATTTATAAATCACTTTAAGAAACAAATCATCATTTGAAAAGCATGGGACCATTTGGGGAAAATTGGGAATAAGGAAAGTTGAGGTAACTTTTTATTGGAAAAGTGTCTTATAGTTCCATTATCATTTGAATGCATATCCATGTGTTAAATATATGCACCCATGGATGTACCATAATCCAGTTTCACTCCCCCTTATGCCTATAAAACCCTTTTTAGAAACCCTTTTTAAAACACCACTTGCATTTACCCACCAAACCCAAAAATACCACATAATAACAAAACTTAACCATCCCTTTCACAAACCAAGAAAAACCTTCCAAAAACATTTCATGGTGATTCTTGAGTCATTAAAAGACAACCAAATCACACACCAATCCACTTTAGAAATTGGGACTAATTTAACAATTCACACTAAGGAGAAATACCACAACAAGGTTTTGTTCGACTATAAAAGATAAAATTACATTTTAAAAGAAATACATATATATGACTTACCCTATACATGTACATGTAAGAACATTCAGAACACTGATCCATGTCACCCTTAAATCTATAGTAAATCATGTCACACCAACAACCTAACCATTAGGGTTCATCCAAACCCCCACAAACCACATAAAATCAAGGTAAACAGCAAAATAAGGGAAAGGGGTACTCACCGGTGTGGGCGGAGTTGTGTGCCAGGGAGGAGGTTGGCTGGAGGAGGGCCAGGCACCTGGAAGGTGGTCGACCAGAAGAGGGTTTCATGATAGAGAGGTGGTCAGTCAACGGTGTCCTAAGATTTGGGAAGGGATAAGGGGTAGTGTATCGTGCGGGGGAGCCGGAGGGAAGGTGGTTGCTGGAGGGAGTGGGGGCACCGGAAAGGGAGACCGGAGGGGGTTGGGTCGCACAGGAATTAAGGTAGGAGGGTGGTGAATCATGGGTAGAGAAAAGGAGGGGGAGGGGGGAGGTCATGACCCCTCTAGGGTTCCTCTAACGAAACTAAATTAAAATTGTATCTATAATAATAATAATAATAATAATATTATTGTTATTATAATTATTATCATTATCATCATCATTATTATTAAACATTATTTCAGTTTTTTTATTCCTATTTTATTTTATTGCCATTTAATATTATTCTTCATTACATTTTTTTTATTTTTAGACATATAGTAGGTCGCATGGTCTTCTAGGTCATGCATCAAACATGCATAGGACAAAACTCATCCAAATGTTTTAAAATTCAAAAAAAATACATGGGACTCAACCCAAACATCAATTGAAAAAATCCAAGACCAATAAAAGTATATAATAAAGGAGTTTCCAGGGCCAGGGTGTGATAATTCTCCAAACCACAGACAGTTTCTTCCCCTAGAAAGTCTCCAAGTCGAAAGGTAACCAATGCTTGAGTCTATGCCCAAACAAAACCGAGAGACAAATCTAGAACCTCATGTTGACTTTTCACTCAACAAGTCACACCTGATCGATCAAGAAGAACCCACATCAAAAAAGAGTTGGAGAACATGAGAGGGATATCCCCACCACAAGGACTTAACTAGAATGTGAATTAAAACTCAAACACACCACCCTAGGAACGGAGGCCAACACGGGAACTCCAATCTCGAAACCAACCCACATAAGGTTTAAACACACTCAAGAAGAATGAAATATTCAAAAAGACACATTCAAATAATCATAGCTACTTGTATTACAATTTAACGAGTTCATCACACCATCTCAACAAAATATGAACTTTCATAAGTAGGAAAATAAGAACAATGAAAACATAAATGACTATGTTCCAAAATGAAAGATATAGAACGGGGACAAGGTTTCACATACCCCTGGAAACCCTAACTGTGTTTGAACTTCACCCTGAGACATGAGTTTGGGGCTCTGATGGCTGAAGCATTTCCTTCCTTATAGTCAGGTTTGAATATCACTCGGTCATAACTCCTTCAAGAAATACTTCCTAAAAAACTTTTCCAGGTGACCCAAACGACCACAATGACTACAAGTCTTTAGAGGGATGTGAAAAGATGGATTTGAGTACCTAGACCGGCCACACTAATGGCACACCAGAAACTGTTCTAACAAACTAGAATTCAGAACCAATGAGAATAAATCCTTAAGAATAGGTTCCTATGGCATGCACTTTTCTCCTGATGGGAAACCTTCATCAAGGAAGAGAGGCACCAGATTACCAACCATATGTGCTCTGGGAACCAACCCAGCCAGGAAGGCATCATTTTCCAGCTTCTCGAAATGATGGCCCTTAGAAGAGAGGACCTGATCTTTGATCTCTAGAATAATACCTCCAAGGAAAAGAGAACACGTCATCATATCCTACAATGCTACCTCTAGAGAAAAAGAATCCATCTCCTTGAAATAGTAAACATATGCCTTCACCATCCTTTTTTGTTACTAAATACGCATGAGCTCTTCCCTTTTCTTCATCTTCACCTCTTTTGGTACAAACCATCAGATGAAGATAGATTTAAATAATTCTCACTTCATACCAACTTTCATTTACATCAGGGATAACAACTCTTCTTAATCAAGAGATAGACCTTTGAATAGACCAAAAACAGCATGCACCCTTATAGCTTTGGGAGTTCCCAATACCCTAAAGACATGATCGACCACTTCGAGCCACTCCAATACCTCTAACGGACCTTGATCATTGTGATTGAAAGGAAAGATTTGATAAGAATTAGAAACTGGGCATGAATCATCAGAAACATTGGAGACCATTTTGGGTGGCATTTATCTAAACAACAAGAGAAACATAAAACCAAATCCAACACAAATACAAAACATAATTGGGAAGAATATTCCAATCCAAAATAACCAGATGATAGCACAAATATATACAATAATAACCAAAACATTTATTTTTAAAATCCACAATTTTCATTTGAATTTCCATACTAGCTTCTTCCAGTTCCATTTTTTAAAATACTAACAACCCCTTTTTAAACCAAATTCCAATTTAAAAAATCATTTCCCTATTCAAAATCACAGAGTTTCAAGGCAATTTTCCAAACAGTAAATCAATTTTCACCAGAAAATAAAATCCACTCCTCAAAGAGAAATTTTTTTTATAAACCATTCGATTTTCGAAACTCACACATGGAATCCTGTGATCCACCACATGTGTGTCCATCTGTTTCCATCCATGCATTCAAACACACACTTTCCAAATACATACTACCCCCAACACGTGCAAAAATTCATAATGAATGCCATGGGTTGAACAAATCCAATTACTCACTAATACCAAACTAGCATTAAATTTTCAAACAAAAAATATTTCATTTAAAACCCATTTAACCAATTTAATGATTTTTTAAAGAAAATATTTTAATTTCTAAAATCCTTTTCATTTTCAAAATAACTCTTACATCAACCAGAACCAAATAAAATCACAAAATTCACCAAACTTTTCGAGTGTGGAACTAGTAGTTATGATTGAAAAGGTGAAATGGTAGTGATACATGCCTCAAGTAAGCATCAGCAACTATGAGAAGCTTAAAAACTATACTCAAACTCCACATAGGTCACTACTCTATGTGATATCAAAATGTAACATCGACTTACCTCTATTTTAATTCCTCAATCCCAAACAAAAGCATAAGTTTCAACCCCAGTACTGTCGAGGTTCAGAAAGAGTAAGTGTTTATAATGCCCTTCCCATATAAAACTCCTGAGTCATGACAGTCCTAACTTCCAACTACCAGGATCCCAAATAACAAGGGTCTGCTCTACTATCATTTTGTCATGAACCATCATGGGATGTCAGCCGACCCAACACCTGAGAGAGTTTGTGGCATGGCCTGAAGGGTGTTCTTGATCCCCATGAGCTAGAAACTAGTGTTGCACATCAAAATTAAACTATTGTTAATGATTTCTAATATGATGAAAATATAAACAAATAAATAAATCCTGATTATAAAAGTAAAAACTAGCAGCGAAAAAAAATTAAAATGAACATACCTCTATGTGACCTCAAAGGTCACCTCCCATTTCATAACCAAGTTTGCTCTTAGAGGGATCCAACACTAGAGTAACCGAAAACTGAAAAGATAATGTACAAATTAGCACCAAAATTCTTAGTAGGAATGCCAAAGATAAACCTCTATATCCATATTTTTTACTTGAAAACATTCTATTAAATACAAGTTTTAAAGAAAATTATAAATTTTTTTTTACATTTTAGATAAATAAATACTATTTTCCTTCCTTTTTAAAAATTTTCACACACAGTTTTCATTTTCAATACCAAATACCATTTTAAAACTAAAACCCCAAAATGACCATACTAGGTTATGCAGAAAAGTAAACAAGCTAATGGAGAACCAGGAAAAACTAATTGCATAAAAATAAAAATAATAAAGTAGAAATAGAATGTAACCATAGCTGATCTTAAACATCCCTAGAAGACCCCTGTACATAATCGGTTCAGAAACACCTACTGGTATATGGTGAATCCCTTAAGTCTTTAACCAATTGTCCACCCTCAACTAGCCAATCCATTGTCACATCCAACCTAGCTTATCTACAATACAGGGGGTACCGACCCATCTAATTGAGTTTGATCAACAACCATAACTTGATCCTCTAAAAGACACCCAATAACCCATAGTAATAGTAAATTGTGTAAGTAGTAGTCCCTCACATGCGTGACTCACCTTACCTGCCACCACAACAATTGCCGAGCCAAAACATGGACACCACCTATATGATAGCCAATAAAAGGGAAATAATAAATAGGGTTTCCCAAAATATACATATACATATATACATCACTTTATCTAAAGTGTCAACCGGGCCATCATATCACTTGATCATTCAACCCTTTCTTTAAAAACATGAAAAAATAAAAAACATGCCTTTTAGCTTTACGCACCCAAATTCCCTTTTTCCAAAAACACCTCGAAAGCCATTTACAAATAATGTGAAACCCTGTTTTCATTAAGAATTGACCAACATGATTTTAGGTCCTTGGTTCCAATACATTTTAATAAAATCCTTTATAAACTTTATAGAAATACACATTTCTATAAAACACGCCAAACAAAACCTTATTCCAAACATTAACCAAAATGGACTCAAATTTCCATATGGTCATACCATTTAGGATTTCATTTAATCCCACCTTTTATAAATCACACAAAGGAACCAACATAATTTAGAAACCAATGGACCGTTCAAGAAACCAAGGTCTAAGGAAACACAATTTTAATTTGGGTAGTTCCAAACGATACTTTATGTTCCAAATACATATTTATTTTAAAAATAAGATAAAAAAATACAACACACTAAAAAATTACAAAAGGGATTCCCTACCATTTATATTCTGACAAATTTTTCTAAATCTCCAAAATAAATTCTGAGGAAAAATGATCCAAACCTTTAAGAAAAACGTTTTAAGTAACATTTATAAATAACTTGAAGCAACACAACATCATTTGAAAACCATGGGACCATTTGGTGAAAAGTGAGAAGAAGGTAAGATGAGGGAACCTTTTAGAAGAAAAGTGGCCTAAAGTTCTATTCTCATTTGAATGAGCATCCATGTGTTCACTCTGTGCACCCATGGATCTACCAAGATCCAATGGAACTCCCCCTTGTTCCCATAAAACCCCTTTTGGAAACCATTTTTGAAACACCACTTGCCTTTACCCACAAAACCCAACAATACCACAAAATAACAAAACATAACAATCCCTTTCAAAAACCAAGAAAAACCTTCCAAAAAAAATTCACGCAAATTATTGAGTCATTAGAAGAAAAAAAAATCACACACCACTCAAATTTAAAAATTGGGATTAATTTAGCAATTCAAACCCAGGAAAAATACAACCCCAAGTTTTCATTATGCTATAAAAGAAAAAATTACATTTTATAAGAAACACTAAGGGCAAAATCACATAGGTACAAATGAAGGATTTTAGTGAAAACAAATTTTTTTTCCATTTCTACCAATGCCAAATCATAAAAAATAATTAAATATAGTTTTCATAATTGTGAAAAAAATGACTATAAATATATTAATTGAATCCAAGAAATAGTGGGATATAATGGTAAGAAAAAATCATGCAGACACCTACCTCAAACATTCCTCTTTTGATGATGACTAGCCGAACCGAAACTTCTCACTTACACGCAAATGAATTTATACATATATATATAAATACCCCAAGTTTTATTTCACATATTTCCCATGCCATGAGGGAATATGAACAAGGAAAATATATATATATATATGTATATATATGTCTTACCCTATGCATGTACATATAGGAACTCTCAACACTCGCAGTCCAAAACCACCGTAGTGATGTCCAATGCACAATATAAATATTACCAAAAACTCAAAACCCAAAAAATTCCTAAAAGAAAATTAAAATGAAGAAAAATAATTGAAACCCCATACTAAATATAATGGCGGGCGGACCAAAACAGTCTGAAATGCATCACCTTCGACATTGGTTGTCAGAACATGGACCAGAATCACTGTAAAATTCATCTCATGTTGTTATTCATCGTCGAAGATGAAGGTGCAAGAACCCCTTCATCATTCAGGTATCCTTGTGATATGATCACAAATCCATTAGTCAGTGTTCTCCCCTCAGAGGTCAGATTCTGTTGTTAATTGCTTTATGATATTTATCAAGAATTATCCTTCACTAAGGAAGAAGAAGACTATTGTTGTTTGTGTTTTCCAGGTACTCTATTCTATAGTTTTATTTACATGTTGATCCATGCTAATAGATTTCCCAATGTTTATGTTGTAGTCAGATGAATATGGTTATATGATGATCATAACAAACTCATTAGTGGTATCATAGGGGTAGATGACATTGAATAATCAACATAAATAATATTTTATGATGAACAAATTTTATAAATTGTAAAATTAGATATTTTAATCTAGAAAATAAATAGAAAAAATTATATTTAGTAATTAAATAATTTTTTTTTATTTTTTTATTAATATTTATAAAATGGCTTATAAAATGTGAATAACTTTAAGGATCTAGGATTAATAATATTTGTTTTATTATCCTTGGTCAAAGATAAAAAAATGATATTTATTACACTTGTTTCTAAAAATATTAAATTATTTATTTTAATCAATAGAATTCAATTATGAGTTGAATTATATTATTTATAAATTGTTTATCAATAATGAAAAATATTTTTTAAAATATTTTTAAAAATTTATGTAGGTGATTTATAAATTAACTAAATATTAAATGTTTATAGTTAATTGATAAATATTTTTCAAATATATATTGTGTATAAATTTTATAAATCATAAAAAATTGTATTTAGGAATATTTTTAATTTATAAATGGTTTATAAATTAATCAATTATAAATTTCTTATAATTACTCATATAAATGTTTATGAATCATTTATTAATAAAATATTACAAATATTAAATGTTAATATTCAAATTACCAATTGAAAAAATAAATGGCTTGCTTTATGATATAGAAATAAATTGTTTATTTAAAAATCATAATAGGTTATTTATAATGTTTCTATAAATTAAAACATATATGATATTTAAATTATATAAAAATGTTTATATAATATACATAAATTTAAAAAATGCTTATAATTCATAAAATATCATATAAATATCATTCAATATAAAATATGAAGGGTTTCATATTGAAATGAATATAAAATGTTTATATTATTTTTAATTTATAAAATGCATATAATTATAATTTATTTATGAATATTTCATAAATGTCTCATGTTTTGGAAAATAAATAAATTGTTTAATTATTTTTTAAATTTCCTTAATATTCATATTTATTCTATAATTAATTAATTCCAAATTATTCAAATTAAAGGGTTTGTATTTTGAAAAATGTTTATGCCCCACCAAAATTTGTTTTTTAGAATTGACATGATCAAGGTATAAATAATAA
Organism: Viscum album; assembly: GCA_963277665.1. Classification (NCBI taxonomy): domain Eukaryota; kingdom Viridiplantae; phylum Streptophyta; class Magnoliopsida; order Santalales; family Viscaceae; genus Viscum; species Viscum album. Next base: position 1,439,701,828 of record OY728129.1, read on the forward strand.
TTACGTATTGGACATTTATATCATGTAAAAGGTTTACATAATTGAAATTGAATTATAAATAGTTTATATTTCATATAATATAATATATTTAAAATGGAAGTGTCATATAATGATTAATGTGAATGATTTAATATTGAAAAGAATTTAAATAGTTTATATTCAAAATTATAGAATATCCATAATGTTAAATTTTAAATTTTAAAAGCGTTTATAATTACCATTTATTTAAAAAAATCATAAAAGTTTATCCCATGTATAATTATTTTAATTGTTCATTTATTTATATTTTATTAACTATTTTATTAAAAGTTATAAATTCTTTATATTATGAATGACTATATTCCAAATTTTATATGGTAAATTTATTCTAGGATAGAGATTTGTGTTACATGCTATTTATGAAAATAGATTTTGTTTTTCATTTACCATGATTGTGGTTTGTAATTTAATTTTTGAACTTGAATTTAGTTTCTGAATATATTTTGTTCATATTAGGTGTTATATTTTCATGAATTTAATTATCCCATGTCTAAATCCCCCTTAGGTAAAGGGACTTTGGGTCAGATCATCTACTTTTCTAGAGTCTTTCATTGGGTAAGAAAGTGGATGGGTTTTCTTATCTATCACTTCGAAATTACTCATGTATAATTTTTCAATATAATATTACTCTATGATTTTATATGATTCATTCATGTACATCATGCATATGATGAATTTGGATATGTATGAATACGTTTGAATTATATTTTGGGGTATGTAACACAAACTCATGGGTTGTGTAGAGCGTTTCACATCAATATATTTTGAACATATTGATTTAGTAGAGGGAAAATGTTGGGACCAAGTTATGTTTTGGTTTTATTTTTTTTCAATAGATCAATATGAGAAATATTTTTTTGAATATGAGTGAATTAAATAACTTACTTGATGATAAGATGGTGAAAATCCGGACGATGAAGGGGTTTTTGAAAAGTTGAAAAAATAGAGCACAATAATCAGAATTAGTACGTTTTGATGATTAAAAAAAGGGTCAATGTAATCAAAAGATCATATGTAGTATTGATAACAAATTCTATCATATTAGGTTTTATATTCTAAATAAGGTTTGTAGAATATGTTGTCTTTAAGACTCACGTTGGGTTTAGAATGAAAGTTTTGATCACAATGAGGAGTTATATCAAAGTCTGAATTTCAACATAAAAAATCTGATGAATCTTTTCTGATATTGGAGTTTTAGTAAATCATACATTTTTTGGGAAACATGTGATTAAATCATAATTAAGTAAAGGGGAGAAAATGTGATACCAATGGGTTTTAGGTTTGGTTATAAAGACAAAAGTTTTTGGGAGTATACAAAGTCATATAACTTTCCAATATAAGTCATAAGATTTTATTTCAATATTTAGGTTATTAAAGTCATGAAGAAGTCATGATATATAAAGAAGTTAATTGAGGTAGAAAATATGGGGATGTTTAAGTTTGTGAATTCAAAATTTTGTTGAATCACTAATCAACCGGTCTATCTGATATGGGGTGCCACCGATGCATCGAAGGTATAATGTTTACGAAATTAGTATTTGTTTAGACTAATGAACTAGTATTTATTAGGATAGATCAACTGGATGATGATCAATAACGTAGTCAACAATTTTTCTGAGGTATATTTGTAATACAATTGGGTCAATAGAAAAATAAGCTCTGATTTGTTTTCCTATGGGTCAAGATAAAATGTATTGTTTGTTTTATAAGTTGGTATAGAATCATCAGACTAACATTGATATCGATCCATCAGAGTGATATAGAGACTAGTCCATTAGATAAAGTATGACACCGATAAATTCATCAAATGCTGGACTTCATCGAAAACAGTATCATTGGTCTGATGAAAAGAAGAAAAGGATAATTGTTTGGCGATTTTTCATAATTTTTTTTCAAAGGGGGTTTTAAAGCTATTGCCGAGGTGTTTCCAGGAAGTGTTGATATCTTTATAAGTTGTAATGATTTTTATGGAAAAATAAAAACAATAAATGTCTAACAAAGTTTCAAAAACTATTATGGTAGAATATTTTCAATGTTTTAACTCATGAGCTATAGTTAGTATGGAGTATTAGTATGAGTAGGCATTCTTTTGTTAATACAAGTAGTCAACATAATGATAAGTCTTCAGTTTCCACACAAAGGATTGTTTTTTATTGGTCAACATAATGAGATATAGTCTGTGTTTAGACCCCCATACCAGCCAGTGTGTAGAGGTTTTGGTGGCTCGCATCTTCATTGAGATAGATCTTTCTCTTCCAGTGGGGAAAAACTGGATCTTTGGGTGGATAAATCACTTTTCTAGGTTCAAGATATATCCTACCCTATTTTTTCATGTTTCTACTCTGATTTCCTTCTTCAGGGACATGTGGTGCAGATGTGTCGTCACCTACGGCAGGATGGAAGGTGGCAGCCTGCCCGGGGGACATGCGGTGGTGGTGTTCGGTCAGGCCTAACGTCCGAAACAACTATGGGTCACCAAATAGAGAAGGTCCAATGCTTTCATTCATCCTATGAGGTTATGATCTCAGATTTTTATCCAGGCTCCTCCGAAGATGGAGACCTAACACCTTTCTAGGATTTAGTTCCCTTCGTGCCACAGTTTTTGCCCCTAGTTCGGGACGTTGCTCAATGGTTTCAGATATGTATCAACCTAGGAAAACCAAATCTACTTCCACTAGCGATCATTATGACCTGAAGAGATATTTGAGGGTATAAGTGTTCCATGGATATTATGCCTCTAGGTTACATATCCTAGGGCCCTTCGCTGACTAGAGGTACTTACTCCCCCCTACGGTTGCTCAACAGTAGGGAGATGATGGTCGAAAGAGACAGGAGACAACCAATATGACCAAAAAATGAAGATTGTTCTCTCGAATATGAGGCTCTAGGTCTCCTCCCCTGGGGAACATGGAAATAAGCACAGACGTGTGCTATAGATCACAATCCATGAAGTAAAATGGGGGGATCTAACTATGAGAAAGCCACATAATTTGGGGCCAGGCCCAAGAACCTTTTCTCCTAATAATACTTATACTTATTTGGAACGCCTGAGGTATCAGAGTTCGCGTTAAGATATACTTCTTGGAATTAAAGATTCTTAAGAATAAGGTATTGATGGTGGTCATCCTTGAGAACAAGCTACAATCTAATAGGATTAGGTAGTTCTCCAGGAAACTCAAAATTCAAGGAAATATACATGCTAGGCCATCCTACCACCACATATGGATATTCTGAAATAGTAGGATTTTGGCCGATCTGGTGCGGTAAAGGGATCAATTCGTCACATTGAAGACTACCCTTGAAAAATGCTCTTTTTAAGTCTCCTACATCTACAGAAGGTGTGATTCTCAGCAAAGGGAGACCCAATGGAAGGATATCAACGTGTTTGATATGGGTAACCTACCAAGGATCATTGGAGGGGATTTCAACGTTTTTGTGGATTTGGAGGAGGGGAAGGGAAGATGACCTTTTAACAGGAAATCTAGCCTTTATTTTGTTCAATTCTTGGTAGGTTGGGGATTGATGGAACTTGGGTTCGTTGGAGATTTTTTTAAGTGGTGTAATAACTAACGAGGCATTTGTAGGTCGTAGATTCATCTGGATCGATGTTTCGCTAACATGCGGGTAGTGTCAAAATTTGGAAATACTTAGGTGGTGCATCTATCGCACGGCCTGTAACGACCCAAAGATTCATTAATGGAAATCCCTCTCGATCAAATTAAATATCTCTTTATGTTTATATAAAATGTCAACTTCATTGGTTTTATGATATGAATTGTGATCGTTACTTTTATAGTCGCTGAACAGTGATCACATGATTAGTATAAATATAGGGATTTAACACATCCAATTTTACTTAGACAAAGGAAGTGATGGCCTCATCCAGTAGAATTGCCCCATACGAAGCCCATTTATCGGAGCTCGGAAAAGAGGTTGTGTCCTTGGGCTTCACTCTTGACCAATCCCAAGTTGAGCTTCACCATGTAAAGCTCGAACAGAACCGTTTATGGGAGAAGTGGAAGTTGATAGAAATTACCACTCGAGTGATGTTATCCGAGCCACCCCAAGAGTCTGTCACCATCGTACACCTTACCCTTAGGTATTATGCATCTGTTTAGGGGGTTATGTGACTAATCGATAGTACTATGTTCATGTACATTATTTTTGTATATAATAATGAATATAATTTCTTGTCATTATTGATACATTGTAAATAGTTTTTAAAGTACAAATGGTGTTTTTAGTTATTATTTAATTAAGAAATCTATTTTATTAAATTAAGGGATTTTTTAATTAAATAATATTTTTATAAATATTATTATTATTATTAGATTAATTTTATTATATATAAATGATCATGCAATTGTATGAATGCAATTATAATTTTTATTAAGGTTTGAAAGCCATTTTTGTCAAAACCCCTAAATTTTTGATAAATGTCGTTTTTTATTTTTAATGTAAAAATTAACATATTTAGACATTTATTTAGATAAAATAAATGTTATTTTTGGAATCAGGATGTTGAAATTATCCAATGGTGAATTTTTCATAATTTTCTGAGATAGTCAATGTTTTGAGTAAAAATTAAATACCGTTTAAATATATAATGCGTCTTATGACATCATAATGACCCAATAGTGATGTAATAAAATACTATAATCATTATGTTCGGCCAATATATGTTTTACCATTAAAATAATGTGATTTTGGGTTTGTTTGTTTACTTTTCAAAGCATTAATGGACCCCTCAAGACTTATCAAACACCTTGACTTTTTAAATTAATTTCCATGGGAGTGTGACTTACCTCCACATAAGCAACCCTAATATTTTAAGAAGTTCGGACTTTGGCCTTATAAAATATTATTTTCCTCTTCCCTTTTCCAAAAACCATGGGAAAAAATCATGGGATGGTTTGTGGTTTGGATTAATTTAATATAAGGGGTCCCAAACCTAAACAATAAAGAATTCCCTCACCTTTCCTATATAAACCCACCCAAGCTCCCACTTCCTCCTCACTAAAAAACTTTTTAGTTCGTCCAACCTCTTCCCTAATCTCTCTATAATCATCCCAAGGTGCCCCAAGCTCCCAAGAAGCCTCTCCCAAGCCTCTCTCAAGCCTTTGGAAGCACACTTCCAAGTATGGTTTTTTCTTCCATTCTCTTTTTTTTCCAATTTTCTTTAAGTTGTTTTTCCCTTTTAATCTCAATTGTGAATATTGGGGTATGGTTTCACACCTCCATAATACTTCCCTATTTATGTTTTAATTATGTGAGACCCCTTTCACTCTCATTAAATGCCTCCCATGTACACCCATTACTATGTCGAAATTCCGAAAGGAACTTCTCTCTCTTCTTTTACATTTAAGCAATACCTTTGTATCATGAATCTAAATTCCATTAAAATTATTTGGACATGTATCTATATAACCCCCTTGTTGTCCATTTAATGTAAATATGATGAGACACCCTTTCTCTCTCATCAAACCATTTTTTATGAATTCTTATGTCACGCCGTTACGCTGCCAAAATCGCACCGATTTTCTAAGCCAATGCCATTGTGTAGTGAATACCATGCCAATTTCTCCATCAAGGGTATTCACCTTTATGCACATTTACTTTTTTTTTAATAATTTTTCATGTATTAATTCCACATTTCTTTATCGTGGAATGAATTATTATGTTTTATGAATCCATGTTTTATGATCCATGTGGCACACTTATGCATGAAATGAAATGTTTAAGAAGGGTGTGCCCTTATAGCGATCCAATGCATTGGGTAAAGTATAGTATCATGATACATCATGTGCAATTAGTGTTTACTCATGCTAATTCAAGTGCAACAAGGGTTTACTCTTGCTTTATGTTCCATGAGGATTTACTCATGCTCCATGTGCAATGAGCCTTGGCTCATGCTAATTCCATGTTAAGTGTTGTTGCCACATTTCCAGGTTATGATTATCATGCTTTATCATGCCTTTATGTTAATGTTTTTCTTATGCTCTATTGATATGACTATTGTCTAACATGTATTTTACTCCTCATGTTATTCCATGTGTACTCCCTTACTGGGCTTTATAGCTCACCCTTTTCTTATGCATGTCCTCAGGTTATCCCATGCAAAGCTTAGTACGAAGAAATGTAGTGGTCATGTAAAGGAAGTTTTCAATAAAGATGTTGTATTTCATGTTTTAAGTTTTTATGTAATGATCCTAAGCCCCAAAGCCACTAAACCTATCGATCTTCTTTTTTGTATCAAGTGATGTTTTCTGTAATAAATCATGTTTAAGTTTTAATAAAAAGCAGGGTTGTCATAGTTGGTATCAAAGGATAGGTTTAATTATTTTTGGGATTAGGAAACCCTAGTAAATCCTTAGATACAAGACTAAGTATAATAAAAACATCCCTAAGCTTTGGTAAGTACTGAGTAAGTGGTTTATCAAACAAATACATCCCTTTCTAGATATGAGCAGGTAGAGGCGGCTCTGGCACAGATGTATCCTAAGGGTAAAACCCAAAAACACCGCTTTGAGCTAGACTCAAACGGGAACTGGTGCACGAAAACGGGACTTGCTGCACTCTTGGTTACGAAACTCCCGAGGGATATGTTTTGATAAATTCACAAGCTTAGTATGAACCCTTATTAAGGGAATTAAAAAAAATTCCCCTACGAATATATGTTAGAAAGTAGATCATGAAAATCCTAGATTGAAGCCTATAGACTCTTGAGTAAGGAAATAAAAGTTTATTTATAAGTCATCAACTTTGGTCTTTGGATTACCCTTTACGTGTTACCCCAAACTTTCCTTTTATTCCAGCCAATGGCCGGTAATAGGAGGACTCGGGATAACAACCTTTGTGAAGATTAGTGTGATGACTATACTAATGAGATGCCAAATCCAATGGGAGCGTGAATCACGAACTTTGTCACGCTTCTCTCTCAGCTAACTCAAGTTTTGAATAGAAACAAGGGTCAAGAGGAACGTTCAACCCCCCCTAAGAAAAAACAAGTAACTATCGAGAGCTTCATGAAGAAAGGCCTCCTAATTTTAGTGGATCATCCGATCCCACGATCGCTAAACAATGGATCAACTCCATTGAAAAGATCTTCTCCATCCTTAAATGTTCTGAACAAGATAAGGTTCTCCTGGAGGCTTATTGTATGGAGGGTGAAGCTGATCAATGGTGGATGTTGATCAAAAATACAAATCCTGAGGAGGATATTGAGGCGTTGGAATGGAAGGATTTCCAGAAGATGTTTTTCGATAAATATTTTCCACGCACCCTACGACTTAAGATGGAAAGGGACTTCCTTTCCCCCAAGAAAAAATATTAAGAATCTGTTGGAGCGTACGAGCCAAACTTCACAAGGCTTGCACATTATGCTTGCGGCTTTGTCGTTACCCCCGAATGAAAGGTTGACCGCTTCTTTTGTGGGATGAATCCTATCTTGCGGAAAAAATTATCGATCCGTGACTTCGACAGCTATGAGGAAATTGTCTGATGTGCCCTCATGGTCGAAATGGAGATCAGAGAATCACAGGGATATCATGGGGACAAGAAGCGTAAGGTGGAATTCAATGCTGGTGGTCCGATGGATAAATCCAACGGTGCTAATAAGAACCAGCACCCCACTTTACAAAAGTGAGGAAAGAAGCACCCTTGAAATTGCCTTAAGGGGATGAGAAAATGATTCAGGTGTGGAAGAGAAGGGCACCTAGCTGTTAACTGTCAGCAAGAAAGACCCGCGGCTGCGACAGAGGATAGGAATGCTCTGTTCGAACCTCAATGCGTTGTTCAATGATACAAATTCAAAGAACCAGGTAATTTTGCAAATCAGTGCCCTAATACAAGGGTTTTCGAAGATAAACAACAACCTCCAAGGCAGAAAGGAAGAGCTTTTGACATCACTTCTGCCGAAGTGAACCTCGACAACGAAGTGGTGACAGGTACGCTAGTTATTCATTCAATAATAGAGAACGTACTTTTTGATTCAGGTTCTACACATTCTTTTATTTCTTGAACGTTTAGTAGAACAATCCCAGCACCACCATAAATCATGGAAGTGAAGATGTCGGTGAGTACAGGAAATGGAGCAATCACTGCATCCCATGAATATAAGTCCTCCCCTATTATAGTCTGTGGATTGAATTTCCCAGCGAACCTCGTCATACTCCCTCTGGTGGAATTTGATTCAATTCTTGGCATGTATTGGATTTCCTTATATATAGCCAACATAAATTTTCGGGAGAGGGAAATCACACTCCATATGGAGAATCGACCCCCGATTATTTACAATTGTAAGTAGGAAGATGAATCTCCTTTAGCTCCATCATCTCAAGCGTGGATATTACTGCCTTATGAGCATGCGTATTTGGCTCAGATGATTGAGTCCATGGAAGAAACCATCCTTGAAGAAATTCCTATTGTGAGGGAATTCACTGATGTGTTTCCTGAGGAACTACCTGGTCTCCCTCCTAGAAGAGATGTTGAATTCTCAATTGAACTTATACCCGGGGCATTACCAGTATCCAATACTCCATATAGAATGGTTGTTGTTGAGCTTGAAGAGCTGAAGAAACAACTACAGGAGAATCTGGATAAAGGGTTTATATGCCCTAGTGCTTCACCATGGGTTGCACCAGTCCTCTTCATCAAGAAGAAAGATGTGTCAATGCGGCTTTTCATCGATTATCGTGAACTTAACAAAATCACGATAAATAACAAGTATACTCTCCCATGAATTGATGACTTGTTCGATCAGCTGTGTGGAGCAGAATAATTCTCCAAGGTGGAATTATGGTCGGGATATTATCAAGTAAGGGCGAAGAAGGAAGATATCCCCAAGAATGCTTTTCGCACAAGATACGGGCACTATGAATTCATAGTAATTCCTTTCGGACTCACAAATTCTCTAGAAATATTAATGGACTTGATGAATAGAGTCTTTAGAGATTACCTTGACAAATTTGTGGTAGTCTTTATAGATGATATTCTAATATACTCCAAAACCATGGAGGATCATGAGGAGAATTTAAAAACTATACTAGAGACATTGCGCAAGGATAAGCTCTATAAAGAGTACAACAAGTGTGAGTTCTGGTTGAAGGAGGTCTCATTTTTGGGCCATATCATCACAAGCAATGCGATATTTGTGGACCCCTCCAAAATAGATGCAATTGAAGGATGGAAGAGGCCAACATCAGTAACGGATATCCGTAGCTTCTTGGGGTTAGCTAGATATTATCGACGTTTTGTGAGAAATTTCTCACGATTTTCCAACCCTCTTATTAAGCTAACTCGGAAGGGATTAAAGTTTTCTTGGAGTGATGAATGCGAATAATGCTTCATGGAGTTGAAAAAGAGGCTTATCACTATGCCCGTGCTCACTTTACCCACAAGTGGGGAACTTTTTGTAATATTCAGTGATGCTTCGAAGAAAGGCTTAGGCTGTGTGCTGATGCAGAATGATAAAGTGATATCCTATGCCTCAAGGAAGTTGAAAATCCATGAGTGAAACTATCCAACACATGATCTGGAGTTGGCGGTTGTGATCTTTGCCTTGAAAATCTGGCGGCATTATCTCTATGGAGAGAAATGTGAGATATATACTGACCACAAGAGTCTTAAATATATATTCACACAGAAAGAGATTAATATGCGCCAGAGAATATTGATAGATCTCATCAAGGATTATGACTATTCAATACATTACCACCCTGGGAAAGAGAACAAGGTGGCAGATGCCCTAAGTAGAAAGGATCCAGCGATTCTATTAATGATGAGAATGGAGAAGGATCCAATCTTCTTAGACTTGATCAAGATAGACATGAGAATCATAGAGAAGGGAACATCATCAATCCTTTCACAAATGATTGGTTAACCGTATCTTTTGTAAAGGTTAAAGGATGCTCAAAAGGATGATGTGGGAATTTAAGAAAAAGTGGAAGCTATCAAAAAGGGGAAATCCTTGGAGTTTAATGTTAATGAAGAAGGAATTGTGTGGTTTGGGAAAAGAATATGTGTTCCATCAAGTCCGGAGCTGAAGAAGGATCTTTTGGATGACGCACATAGTTCGAACTTCTATATTCACCCAGGGAGCACAAAGATGTATCAAGATCTTCGAGAAAACTTTTGGTGGGATAATATGAAGAAGGATGTTGTTGAATATACATCAAAGTGCCTGGTGTGTTCTCAAGTGAAGTCAAAGAGGCAGAAGTCTAAGGGGATGATGCAACTATTGCCCATACTGGAATGGAAATGGAAAAACATCACCATGGATTTTGTCACCAGAATTCTGAGGACATCCAAAGGCAACAATGCAATATGGGTTGTCGTGGATTGTCTTACAAAGACTGCATACTTCATTGCTATTCGGGAGTATTTCTGTTTGGATCAACTGGCACAGATATATATCAGGGAAGTGGTAAGGTTTCATGGAGTACCACTATCTATTGTGTCTGACCGAGATCCAAGATTCACCTCTAAGTTTTGGAAGAGTCTTCAACATACTCTAAATACTTAACTGAACTTCAGTACGACCTATCATCCTCAAACTGATGGCCAATTCGAGCGGACTATCCAAACACTTGAGGACATGTTGAGAGAATTCTCAATGGACTTTAAAGTAGGATGGGATCAACATCTTCCTCTGGTTGAGTTCTCTTATAATAACAGTTTCCACTCAAGCATCCAATTGGCACCATATGAAGCCCTGTATGGGAAAAGGTGCAGAACACCGGCATGTTGGGATGAGGTCGGTGAACGTAAGCTGCTTGGACCAGAAATGATCTAAGAAATGGTGGAGAAGGTGAAAACCATTCAGCAGCATATCAAGGCAGCCCAGAGTCAACAGAAGAGTGATGTAGATAATCGTCGATGAGACCTTGATTTTAAAGTTGGAGACATGGTGTTTCTATGCATATCTTTGTGGAAGAAGTTCATGAGTTTTGGAAGGAAATGGAAGTTATGTCCAAGGTACATCAACCCCTTCGAGATTCTTGATCGTGTCAGGGTTGTGGCCTATCGACTAGCACTTCCACCTGCCATGGCCAAAGTACATGATGTCTTTCATGTATCCCTCTTAAAAAAGTACATACCAGACCCTTCACATGTACTCTCTTCTGAGGTGGTACAATTGGAAGATGATCTTTCTTATAAAGAGCAACCAGTGAAGATCTTAGATTGTAGAGAAAAAGTTCTATGAAATAAGACAATGCCCCTCGTCATGGTGTTGTGGAGAAACCAAAAGTTTGAAGAAACGACTTGGGAATCGGAAGAAATGATGAAGCTAAGTTACCAACATTTTTTTTAGTATGGGAAAAGGAAAATTTTGAGGGAGAAATTTCTTAAGGGGGGAATATTTTAACGACCCAAAGTTTCATTAATGTAAGTCCCTCTTGATCAAATTAAATGTATCTTTATGTATATATAAAATTTCAAATTCTTTGGTTTTATGATAAGAATTGTGACCGTTACTTTTATAGCCATTGAACAGTGATCACATGATTAGTATAAATATAGGGCTTTAACACATCCAATTTTACTTAGACAAAGGAAGCAAGGGCCTCATACAGTAGAATTGCCCCATACGAAGCCCATTTATCGAAGCTCGGAAAAGAGGTGGCGTCCTTGGGATTTTCTCTTGACCATTCTCAAGCTGAGCTTCACCATGTCAAGCTCGAACAGGACCTTCTACGGGAGAACTAGAAGTTGATAGAAATTACCACTCGAGCGATGTTATCCGAGCCACCCCAAGAGTTCGTCACCATCGCACACCTTACCCTTAGGTCTTATGCGGCTGTTTTAAGGGGTTATGTAACTAATCGATAGTAATATGTTCATGTACATTATTTTTGTATATAATAATGAATATAATTTCTTGTCATTATTGATACATTGTAAATAGTTTTTAAAGTACAAATGGTGTTTTTAGTTATTATTTAATTAAGAAATCTATTTTATTAAATTAAGGGATTTTTGAATTAAATAATATTTTTATAAAATATTATTATTATTATTATTAGATTAATTTTATTATATATAAATGACCATGTAACTGTATGAATGCAATTATAATTTTTATTAAGGTTTGAAATCCTTTTTTTCAAAACCCGTGAATTTTTTATAAATGTCAGTTTTTATTTTAAAAGTGAAAAATAACATATTTAGAAAATTATTTAGATAAAATAAATTATATTTTTGTAATCAGGATGTCGAAATTATCCAACGTTAAATTTTTCATTATTTTCTGAGACAGTCAAATTTTTGAGTAAAAATTAAATACCGTTAAAATATATAATGTGTTTTATGACATCATAATGACCCAATAGTGATGTAATAAAATACTATAATCTTTATGTTCGGACAATATATGTTTTAACATTAAAATAATGTGATTTTTGGTTTGTTTGTCTTACTTATCAAAGCAATAATGGACCCCTCAAGACTTATTAAACACCATGTCTTTTTAAATTAATTTTCATGGGAGTGTGACTCACCTCCACATAAGCAACCCTATTATTTTAAGTAGTTTGGACTTTGGCCTTATAAAATATTGTTATCCTATTCCCTTTTCCAAATAACATGGTCAAAAACCATGGGATGGTTTGTGGTTTGGATTAATTTAATATAAGGGGTCCCAAACCTAAATAATAAAAATTCCCTCACCTTTCCTATATAAACCCACCCAAGCTCCCACTTCCTCCTCACTCAAAACCTTTGGAGTTCATCCAACAAATTCCCTAATCTCTCTAGAATCCTCCCAAGGTTCCCCAAGCTCCCAATAATCCTCTCTCAATCCTCTCTCAATCCTTTGGAAGCACACTTCCATGTAAGGGTTTTTTCTTCCTTTCTCTTTTTTGTCCAATTTTCTTTAAGTTGATTTTCCGTTTTAATTTCAATTATGAATGTTGGGGTATAGTTTCTCACCTCCATAATACTTACCTATTTATGTATTAATTATGGGATACCCCTTTCTCTCTCATTAAATGCCTCCCATGTACACCCGTTACTATGTCGAAATTCTGAAAGGAACTTCTCTCTCTTCTTTTACATTCAAGCAATACTTTTGTATCCTGAATCTAAATTCCATTAACATTGTTTGGACATGTCTCTATATGAACCCATACTGTCCATTTCATTTAAATATGATGAGACACCCTTTCTCTGTCATCAAACCATTTTTTATGAATTCTTATGTCACGCCGTTATGCTGCCGAAATCACACCGATTTTCTAAGCCAATGCCATTGTGTAGTGAATACCATGCCCATTTCTCCATAAAGGGAATTCAACTTTATGCACATTTACTTATTGTTTATAAAGTTTCATGTATTAATTCCAAATTTCTTTATCATGAAATAAATTATTATATTTTATGAATCCATGTTTTATGATCCATGTGACACACTTATGCATGAAATTAAATGTTTAAGAAGGGTGCACCCTTATAGCGCTCCAATGCATTGGGTAAAGTATAGTATCACGATACGTCATGTGCAATGAGTGTTGAATCATGCTAATTCAATTGCAATGAGGGTTTACTCGTGCTTTATGTGCATTAAGGATTTACTCATGCTCCATGTGCAATGATCCTTGGCTCATGCTAATTCCATGTTAAGTGTTGTTGCCACATTTCCATGTTATGATTATCATGCTTTATCATGACTTTATGTTCATGTTTTTTTATGCTCTATTGATATGCCTATTGTATAACATGTATTTTACTCCTCATTTTATTCCATGTGTACTCCCTTACTGGGATTTATAGCTCACCCTTTTCTTATGCATGTCCTCAGGTTATCCCATGCAAAGCTAAGTACGAAGGAATGTAGTGGTCATGTAAAAGAAGTTTTCAATAAAGATGTTGTATTTAATGTTTTAAGTTTTTATTTAATGATCCTAATCCCCAAAGACACTAAACCTCTCGATATTATTTGTTGTATCAAGTGATGTTTTATGTAATAAATCATGTTTAAGTTTTAATAAAAAGCAGGGTTGTCATACGGCCCATCAGATTATTACCCACTACTAGTTTTCCTATCCTATGGGAATGAGAAAAGAGCCCGATTTCATTTCTCCCAACACTGGAATCAGGTTTTGGGTTTTATTGATTTGGTGTGTGACTCCTAGAATGCTCCTTCATAGGGGCTTACTTGGATGGGCTTGCATATTAAGATCAGACGGATTAAGACCCAGCTTCATTGGTGGTCGCAAGATTTGAATATGTCTAATTGTGAGTTGGAAGTAGTCATGTAGGATGTGGACCGGATAAAAAGGAATCTTGAAGTATATTGGGATGAATGTTTATTTTATGATCTCACTCGTAGGAAAGATATAATTACTGACATGCTTCTCAAATAGGAATGTAAGGCACGGGGATGATGCGAGGATAAAGTGGATCAAGGAAGGTGACAGAAATACGGTGTATTTCTAGTCTTGTATTAAGGAAAGAAGAAGATGGGTTAAACTAAACATATAGATAGAGGGTGGGTCTTTCACTAACGACAGGGAGGTGGGAGGGAGTATTTCTAGTTACTACATTCATGACCTTCTGGCAGGTCCGAGAGCGCAGTTCCTAAATGGGGACACAGGGGGCGGTGAGGGGGGTTTTGATGTGATTCAAGCCAACATATCAGATCGCAATAATGATTTCCTTGGTGCCATCCCTCAAGAGGAGGATATTCGAGGCACCAAGATGAGTTTGAATCCAGAGAGTGCAGCATGTTCGGATGGTTTCCTAGGTGGATTTTAGAGAGCTTTTTGGGAAACGGTGAAAGATGATATCATTAGGGTAATTCGTGATTACTTTTGGGGAGGCTCATTACCCCATGATTCTTGTGCTACCATGGTGTTTATCATCCCCAATTCCATAATTCCAACCTCGATGGAGAACTTCCGGCCGATAAGAATGTGTAATGTGCCCTATAAGATGCTTTTTGTTATCATTAATGCTATTTATCCATTCATTTGACTAAATGGATTATCATGGAACAACATGGATTCATGAAGGGATGATTCATCCCGAGGGCGATTGCACTGGCCTAGAAAACCATGAGAGACATAAAATTCAAAACATGCGGGTCAAAAATGGTATTGAAGCTTGACATGAGAAAGGCGTACGACCAAGTGGAGTGGGGGTCACAAAGAGAGTCTTAGAAGGTATGGGTATATCTCCATGGAATACTGATCTTATCTTTCAATGCTATAGCTATACGTGGATGATGATCATGTTTATGGGGAAATTGTTTTTCTTCTTCAAAGAGACACGTTGGCTCTGGCAAGGGGATTAGATATATCCAACTATCTTCATCATGGCCTAGGATGTGCTTATTCATCTTATTATTTGCAACATTAACATAGGGGATATATCCTCGTATAGAGGGAGGAGGCGGTTCCCAGCAGTATCACATCTCATGTTTGTGGAAGATGATATTATCTTCAATAATTCTTCGAATAGAGTAGTGAGGGGTATGAGTTTCATCCTGGAGGAGTAAAATTATTGGAGTGGTCAGGTTATCAATAAGTCAAAGAGTAGTTTTTAAATCTCCAACCGCTGCTCTGAAAGGTGGGTTCACAAGGTGAGTTAGATTCTGGGAATGCAGAAAGGAGAGCTTCCCATGGTGTATCTGGGAGCCCCCATATCTTTTATGAGGCTTCGCATCTGAGACGTTGACCCACTGGTTTTTATAATATTGAAGAGGGTCCGCAATTGGAAGAATAGGTTCCTATCCTATGGCGGAAGGATTTTTCTAGTTAATAGCATACTTATAGCCACCCCATTTCATGCTCTATCA
Organism: Viscum album; assembly: GCA_963277665.1. Classification (NCBI taxonomy): domain Eukaryota; kingdom Viridiplantae; phylum Streptophyta; class Magnoliopsida; order Santalales; family Viscaceae; genus Viscum; species Viscum album. Next base: position 1,439,717,660 of record OY728129.1, read on the forward strand.
TCAATCAAGGTACCCAAAAGAGTTATTCATAATATGGATAGGGTTCTATCAGGTTTTTTTGGGGATCTAAGGTCCGAGGGTAGAAGACACTTGGCACCTAGGTACAGGATGGTGAGGCTGATTTGTAAAGTGGTATTTATATTAGGATTCTTAATGATATTGTTACCCGTATTCATGCCAAATTGGTGTGGGAGGGGTTGGATCGTCGGTCCCTATTAGGTAAGGTCATGCATGAGTGCTAAGCAGGGAGTTGGGAAGCACAGGATGGACACACATCCCCTCGTTGGGATGATATCGGACCCATGCCCCCCATTCAAAACCTCTCGTGGTGGATTTTGGGGACTGTATATTTTTCTATATGGCATGATAATTGGAGAGGGGAGATTATAGGGTAAAAAGGGTGTACAGTCACAACCAATTCATTTAAAGAGGCAAGTCACTATCCGATGTTCACCAATGCAGTGCTGAATAGCATCCAAAAATATATATTCTACCTCATTGGACTACACTCTAGTCCGGAAAAATGTGTGTTCACCCCGTATCTTTCAGGATCATTCACGACCAAAGATTATCGGAGAGTCTCCTTCATGTTGGATTCAGGTGATGAGTGGAATGAGGCGCTTTGGTGGAAAAAAATCCCCACCAATTATATTTTTCTACTTTGGAGAATCCAGAATAGAGTACTCCCCACTTATGAGAACATCAAACAATGTTGGGTGAGTATGGCGTCTAAGTGTGGTTGATTTAGTAGGAATATGGAGGAGAGTGCAGATCACTTGTTTTTTGGGAGTGAATGGACAGTGTAGGTGTGAATGTTCTTCGGAAATTTTACTGAATTCTCCATTCCGGAAATGGTTGATTAACCTTTTATCATTAGATGGTTTCATGGAATGGTGAGATAGGGGGATGATAGGAGGGTACACACATTGGTTATTCGGGATGGATGTTGGATTTTGTGGCAGGTGCGGAACTAGTTCCATCACGAAGGGGTGAGATCTTCAGTGCATGTGATCATCATAAAAAACCAGAATCACCTACTAGACATGAGTAAGGCTCTCATCATGTGGTGGGACTCTCCCACCTTGCAGTGGATCCTGAATGTTATTCCTTATTCTATGGTATGAATGGACGACTTCTCAGGTAAATGGGTCGGTTGGAAGCCCCCCACTTGAGGCTTGAACATGAACACTGATAAATCATGTGTTTCGGGCGACATGCGAGGCTGAGGGCTTGTACGTGACAGTAATGGGTCAGTTGTTTTGACTTTCACATTTTGGCTAGGTCAAGGTACATCACTGCAAGTAGATGCCAAGACCTTGTGTGCAGGACTCACAGCTTGCAGGCAAAGGGTTCTGGATCCTGCAGAGGTGGAAACTGATTCCATGCATGTGTTCAATGCTTTCCAAGTACAAGGTGCGACACCCTGGTCTATTGAATACATCATCCTCCAGTGTCGTGGGAGGATTTAAAATAATACTAGAATGGCTCACACCTAGTGGGAGGGGAATGAGGCAGCTTAATATCTGGCCTCTCTTGATATCGTAGGCTCGGAGTAGTTATGTATACAAAAGTTTCACGGTCTAAAGCTGATAGGGGTTAATATCATCAAAGGGGATTCCCTCGGCCACCTCTACTCTATAACCCCATAGTTATGTATCCAAAATTCCATTTATATACTATGTTTTATTTTCAATAAAAATCTATATGATGATGATGAATCTTTTGGTGACTTCTTTACAAGGGTGAATTATATTGTCAGGACCATTATATGTCTTGGTGAAAATATAGAAGAATCGACTATTATTGAAAATAAATTGATTATTCTTCCATATAAATTTCATGAAAAAGGTTCAACTTTAGAAGATATAGATTCTAAAACTCTATATTTAGATGATCTTCATAGTACTATGGTTACTTATGAAATGAGAAAATAGAAAGTTAATAAAATCAAAGAGAAAGTTGACCATTAAATTTCTTTCAAAGCTAAGAATCAATGAAACTCAAAGATGATTCTCAAAGAAGAAGATAATGATGGCTCTGAATCTGAAAATTAGGTATGTAAATATCTAGATGAATTTCAATACTTGGTTTCTAAAAATGTAAAAATAGGTATAGGAAATTATAATTGGATGATTCCCTTAAAATGTTTTGGTTGTGGATCCATTGGTAACATTGCTTTTAATCTTCCTCAAAGAGGGTATAATTAAGAAAGTGATGAATAAAAAATAAGGCCAAGAAGATCTTGGAAGAAACATCTTGAAAATTATTACTTTAAAGGAAATTATAATAAGTTCTATAAATCTAAAAAAAGAATTTTTTTAAATGATGATAATGAATTTGAAACTGCAAAGTTCACTAAAGTTTCTAAATAAATCATTTTTATTACAACATCCAATATTGAAGTTTTTTTCTAGTGATGAAAGAAGTAGTTTTGAAAAAGAAAGAAACTAAATTAGAGTTTCATATGAAGAGTGAAATGAAAGAATGTCTGGGAAATATTGTAAACCTAGAAAAATAAATCAAGAAGTCATAGATAGAATGTCCTATAATAAAAATTAAATAATTTATATCGAAAAATTAATTTAAGTTACTTGAAGAGGTTGATTTTCTAAAGAAGTATCTTGACAAGGAAAAGATTTAGAATAAAAAACTTGAAGTAAAATTGAAGGAAAAGGAATAATAGTTTGAAAATATTAAATTAAAACACTCTAATTTTGAGAAAATAATTAAAAGTTTCAAGAACTCTATCTTTGAAGCAAGGAAAACCTAATAAAGATTAAAATGTAACTACAAAGTTTGAAAACAATGTTGAATTTAATACTAAGATGAATAAATATGGGAATGTAATGTATGTGTCCAAAACCAAAATAAGTGTTAAATTAAAAAATTATTGAAATTTGGTTGAGTGGGAAAAAAGTAAGTTCTCACCCATTCCTCTCCTAGAACAACTATAAATAGGAAGAAAGTTTATTGTACATTTCGAAACTTTTACCATTCATGTGAAAGTTAGAGAGAGAGAACTGAATGTTTTGGAGGTGAGAAGAAGATTTAGTATTGAGATTTCATGAGGAAGTTTTCCAAACATAATAAGAATAAGAAAGGCTTTTTGGTTCTGACTGAGTCATCAGAAATAGTTTCCATAGAAATTTTCAAGTGGTTCACAATTGTTTGTAGGGTATTCATTTATTATCTATTTTACACTTTGAGGTATTAGATAGAGAAATTGGAATGATCCATCAGACTGATTTTTTGTACAAAGTCCAAAAGAAAATTTATTACTTTCTACTAGATAGGAATGTGGAGAAGTATGTTTTGAAGATTATATGTGTGGAAGTTGACAAGGAATCATAGTGACTAGTTTTTACCCAACTGGTGAAGGTTTCATTACTTTTTACAAAAACTTTTATTACATCTTTTTTTATAGAATAATCACATGCACTATTATATTGATCATATTGATACACATGTCTAAGGTAATATCCTACTCTTTGTAACAATATTGAAGGATTTTTTTCAAGTGTATTTTGTGGTATTGTATTGTTTCCATACCATTCCAAGGATATAACTACTCTTGTTGAGTACTAAACCTTGTAAATACTTGTGTTCATGTAGATGGGTGAGTATTATTTTTCAGAAAAAGGGATAATTATTTAACCGGTTGAAAAGGTTGTTTCAAAAGATAGGAAACTTAAAAGAAAAGGGTATCACTAATTAACCCCACTATTAGTGATACATTGATCCTCATTGGGCATCAATAGAATATTATTCCAACATAAATTCCTAGAATCATGCATATGTAATGTGAAATAAAAAGAGATAACATGAGGGTATTAAATCCCCATCAAATACTAAGTATTGGATTCCTTTTTAAGAAAGACATTTTAGCACATTGATTATTCAACTGTGTATTGTCAATCTCAAAACGAGTACCCCTTGATTATCTTGTGTAATGAAATAAAGCTATGAGTAACTCCAGATTTTCATGTTGGGTATTTTGGAGCTCAACATCAGTATCCCTTTATTTCCCTTAATTGGGTTTTTCTTTAAATTTTCTTTGGGTTACACAAGCTATGAATCTCTAATTGTTATGATACCATAGGAATAGAGTTGTGCGAATCCATATGTAGGATTTCAATAAATATTAATTCGCTCAACTATCCAAGTGTCACAAATATTGTGACTGGTATGATTCCCAACATAAATTATCATGGCTTGCTTACATGATAACTGTTGTGTTATAAAAGTTTTATAAGTATGCAGGAGTTCAAAATCAAAGGAAGGAATGATATAGATTTTACTATTTATTAAAGACATAATGTAAATATTTATAACATCTAGTATTTGAATGTTAAGGTTTTTATCTATCCCAAATGTTTATAAGTAAAATATGTGCATCTTCATCACATTTTTATTATGTGATAAGAGAGGATATTAGATATAAAAGAGCTTTTATGAGATGACTAAATGTATACACGTGGTTTATGATGCATTGGATTTATATAAAATGTTTTGAGAAGAATATTTGGATAAAAGTGTTTATCTAGGATAAAAGTTTTTATCCAAATATTTTTTTAATATATGAGGAAATGTATTCCCACCATCCATCAATGAGATATTTTAATAAATTTCTTTGAAAAAGTAAAGGTTTTAAATTTATATAATATAATTTATGATATGGAAAAAATAGTTTATTTGTAGATATTTATACTATAAAATAATAAATGTTATTTTATAAAACACAATATAGTATGTCTTAAGTCTTAAAAAAATATTCTAAAGAGAATATGATGTCTAAGAAGCTCATGGTACTATGTTTTAACATAGTGATTTAAAAGTTATCAAATAAAATACTATTCCAATCTGTGATTGAGTCGTTTTTTACTTAATATACTAGAGAGTTATAATAGGATACAGTAAGGAAAATATTAAATAGTTAAATTTAGTTACTGTGAGAAAGTGAGTATCACTATTAATGAAACGATTTTATGATTCTATGATTATAACTATTATTCACTAAATATGCTAAATAATTTTAGTCTATGTGATGGTAAAGAAAATTTTAAGAAGTTATATTTACTTAGCATAAAAAGTGAACATAGATATTCCATAAAGTTTCATACCAGTCAATACAAAAAGTGTATCACTTGATATCTTAAAATTGTTTACGATATGATGGAAAAGATAAATTTAAATATTTACAATAGTTACCATAGAAAAATGGATATCACTTTATCCTAAAAGAGTTTAGTATGAGTTGGTAAGGTGATAATATAAATAGATACATTATGTAAAAAATATTTCAATGAAAATTTTGATGCAAAGGGTTTCAAGGATGATGATGATGTACTTATAAAGATTTCTATGTAGAAAAAAAATATAACATTATAATATTTGATGTTATGAAGTTAAGTAGTTTTAAAATAAGTTCAAAGAGTTAAATTTAAGGAATATAATTCCTATATATCTCCATTATTCAAAATAATTTTATTTGTAAATGTTACACACTAAGAGGTTGGTGGAAGTATATTATTATATGGACATATAGGGATGTGAGAGGAATTAGAAATGGATGTAATGTGAAAAAAGTCCACTTCCACAAAAGAAACAAGAAAGTCATGTAGAATCTCTTAATATCTTGGTTGTAATTATTGTAAACATATCATGTATTTATAATAAATGAAATATCTATTTGTCATTCATTCATGTAAAAAAATTTAATTTAAATGAATGGTCAAATGATAAATATCCATTTAAAATACAAAATTTGAATTGTCTTTAACTGATGATCATCGTGGAGTATAATGGGTTATGATGATATATAAAATTTAGCTTGAAAAAATTACTATATTCATGAATAATAGATATTGAAGGTGTGTATATGAGATATTGAAGAATAGATATTTGTGGTAATAAATAGACTTATTAATTGGGTTGATCTTCTATAGTATATATCATGAAATGTCATACAATAATGGATATACTTAGGGGTGTATGATTATTATATATCCTTATTACCTAAGTTTGGAGAGATACCTAGCATGAGAACCTCCAAACATTGATAGCATATTTACGCAAGTCACCATATGAACGTAGCTAATTAGGAGGTAGTTGGGTATTTTCTAATCACGCCATCAGTTAGAGTGAAACCAAGGTAGAATTTGTTCACTTATATGACTACAAAAGACACCTGGACCTCGATTGAATTAGACTGTGGACATTCATGACCATTCTTATTTGTTTCACATATGATGTGTTCAACTACTTGGATAAGTGACATGTGATGAGACTATCAGATGGATGAATGACATGTGATGTATTCCTCCACATGGACAATATTTTTCATAGAATCAATAAATAATGAGAGTTCAATACTAGATTCACATGTTCTATGTATAGCGGTCACTCAATATCATGGTAAAAGGGATTATATAAGATATATATGATGTATATGATATATCATGGGGTACACATATTTGTATATATATATATTAATATTTTTGATCAAGGTCACTATAGACCAATTAGTAGCTTGAGTAGAACCGATGTTTTTTTAGAGGATGCTCATTACTTATATGTATGAAATTGAGATTTCATTGTTGTTGTCAATGTTTCTAAGGCCCACAAGGGCTGACAGTTAGGCCCTTGGGTAAGTATTAAATTTGGGACAAAGTGTTTGTTAAAAATAAAGGGAGATTGATAAAAGACTATACCCAAAATATTTTGGATAGATTCACAAAGAGTTGTGAAGCTTTTCACAAATTCCTTATGGAATTTTAGTGTAAGTTGGAGATTTTTGGATGTACAAATATATATATATATATATGATATTATATATATAATATTAAATTTAATAAGTGAATGTGTTTTAGGTATTTTTAGGAATGTATTAAATATATTAGGGATAATAAATATATATACGATATATAGTTTTTTTCTCATTAATGGTTTTATTATAAGTTACAAAACATTATGAATGTCTTAATGGATTTATATTAATTCATTGAGAATATTCAATAAATTAACTCAACAATATGAAACACATATGATGAGAGGTGGCTTGGGATATTCTTGTATAATAGGATGGTGTCCTCTTCTATTAGGTATGAAAATATATATCATCCTCCATTACTTCTGGTTATCATCAGAGAAAATGGTGATAGAACCCCTTCATCATTCATGCATCCTCATGATATGATCACAGATCCATTGGATTGTATTTCCCCCTCAGAAGAAGGGTGATTTTTTTCACTGATTCATGATCATTATCAAGCATTATATTTCACCAAAGAAGAAGAATAATATTATTATTACTGTTTTCTAGGTACATTTTTTACATATTTATTTATGCATTGATTCTTGAGGATAGATATGTATGTTTTTGAGTTTTCGTCTCCTGCATATGGCCATATAATGATATTATGAAACCCATCATAAATTGACACTTGAAAAAATGATTTTGATAGTAAATACCATGGAATAAAAGGAGTGTAATATAAATATATCCATGTGTAGTGAATACACCATTAAAAGAAAATATGGGCACAAAATGTAGTATGTCTCAAATAATAAAAATTGAGACTTAGAAAACCATTGTGGCTTGATTAACACATTAATAGAAACCCATTGAAAGATAAGGCTTGTGATTGAACTAAAAATACAATGATTAAAAGATAATTCATTATATTATATCTCAAATAGGTAGTATATATAGTACAAAAATGAAAATAAATGCATAAATACAATACGTTTCTCAATGAAGGGAAATAGTGACTAAAACCCTGACTTCTTGCTATGAATTCCACAAATATACTTTAACATCCTATATAAAAACTTATCTATCTTAATCACTTAATTAATATCCTTACTCGTATGCATTTTCATTTATACTCTTTATAAATTTTCATTCTCTTCAAGAATTCTTTTGATTTTTCACATCGGGTGTTTATAGTTTTGAATATTTGTACTAGTTTCATAGTAGTGTTGTTTGGGTTTATTATTATTTAAAATTTCATATTAATAGATAATCTAAGATACTAAAAGAGGTGTTCCAATATGTTTTATAAATTTATAATTTCACTTCATGTCATTTGTTGTTATGAACCATAAGGATAAAATCAAAAATGATTTTACTTCGGTGATTCTTAGCAAACAAAAGGTGTTAATGAGTTAAATGTTGATACAACATTACTAGAACCAAAAACATAAAATTATTTTCATATATATATATATTATAAAACTAGTAAATAAATTAACATAGTCATCCATGAAATAAATTAATAGTATTTTTCATTTAGGTGGTTAAACATACCCAAACATGAACATACACTGATTTAATGAATGGTTATAAGCTGGTTTAGTTTAAATATCATTATTCTAGAATAAGAATGATCTTATTTAGTGATTATTAGTGAAATATATCATAATTATAGGGAATTATACGGAATTATAAGAATAATTTGTGGAAATTAAAACATTACATAATTTTAGCAAAATATTATCCTCTTAGTACGCTTATTTTAAATGATTAAATTAGTGATGGTCGTTTGTAGATCATACCCATAATCGATTCACTAGTTTTTCATACCAGATACTTAATAATATCATAAACATCATATTTATACTTTAACACATTACTTATATAAAACCTTTTATGGTGGTAATGGAAAACAAAACAGCTTACGTTGCGGAGGTGGTCGTCTGCACAATGCACGAATACTACGGGAAAACGATTAATTATGATGGGTTATTTGAGATGGACCAGAGATCCATTTCAAATAGTCCAGTATCATAGATTATTTGTGAAAATATGGATTTCCCATCATTATTATCATTTTTTAATTATTTATGCGAGGAAATGTTTCCTATCATAAATACCTTTTTTATGCATGTGTTCCATATGATGAGAAACATTTTTGTGATGGGAATCAATTCCTCGCCACAAATAAGATTCGACCGATGGGTTATTTGTAATCGGAATATATAACTCATTGAAAATAATATTTTGGAAAAACACTATTCAATACATAACCCATAACAGATAACTTTTATATTGCTTCCACCTTTATTTATGGGGGGTCCTATTTGTGATGGGTTTCATCACAAATAAAACAATTTCGATGAGAGTCTCATCAGTGATAATCTAACATATATATATATATGCCCCTAATCAATTTTTCTCTCCAAATATTCTCCCTTATTCTCTCCTCTCAACTCTTATCTTGTACTCTTCACTCTTTGAATTCTTGCTTTAAAATTTTTAAATTTTGTAGAGAAGTAATCTCTTTCAGATTTATATTAGTATTTTAATTTTGATAAAGCATCAATTTTAAGGTATTTGTTTACATTTTTAAACTGTTAATTGATTAATTTTATTTAATATTATAAATTTGTATTCCTTATTATAATTTATTAGTTTTAATTTGTATTAATTAGTTTTAATAATAGTAATTAGCTTTAATTAGCTGTAATTAGTTATAAATAACGGTAACTACTTATAATTAGAAATAAATAATTATAATTGGAAAATAATTATTATAACACAATAGAGTTTATTAGTAATTAACAGATCTTAGTAATAATTAGGAATAATTTATTCTAATTAGTAATACTTAACTTTTAATAGAAATTAGTATTTATTGACAATAGTTTATATTACTTAACGATAAATATTAATTATTTAAAAATAATCTGTAATAATTAGAAATAATGAGTAAAAATGAACACAAATTAGTAAAAAATAGTGGTAATCAGTAAAAATTAGTGAACATTATTAAAAATTAGTGGTAACTAATAAAAATTATTGGTAATTAGTAAAAATCAGCAGTAATTAGTAAAAAATAACGTTAATTAATAAAAATTAGTAGTAATTAGAAAACTTTAGTGGTAATTAGTAAGTAAGAGAGGTAATTAATAAAATTTAGTGGTAATTAGAAAAAATAGCATTATTTAGTAAATAATTTGTAGTAATTAGTAAAAATTAGAAGTAATTAGAAAAAATAAAAAATAATTAGTAAATGTTAGAAAACATTAGTTATAATTAGTAAAAAATAGTATTAATAAGTAAACATTAGCGATATTTAGTAGTAAACATTAGAATTAATCGGTAAAAATTAATGAAACTTAGAAAAAAATAATGGCAAACAATGGTAAAAAATATTAGAAAATAGTAAAAAAATATCTCCATTTGGTAAAAAATAGTGGTAAATTGTAAAAATTGGAGTTTAATAGTAAAATTTAGCAGAAAAAATTAATGTCAATTATAAATAGTTATCCAAAATTAACCCCAATTTATAATAGAATGCCGAAAAAGGGGCGTAATGGAAGTATAGAGCGGAGGGGATGAAGGAAATGATAGATTGAAAGGATTATTCTTCCATTAAGTTCATACTATTTAGAGGATATATAGTCATGGGTAAACCTATGAGTGATGGAAGAGGAAACAAGTTTGAGAGATAACAATGACAAATCAGTGATTTTTTACCTTTTTTTGGTTCAATCTCTCTTCATGAGAAAATATTGTTTTACAGATAATCATAATGTAAATGCATGATTATTGATAAAACGTTATTTTATCATGATGATAGAAATAACTGAAAAAGGTGAATAATACACTAGGAGTGTTAGTGTTATCTCTCACATCTTCTTCCTCTTTCATCACTTATAGGTTTATCCATTAATGTATCTTCTTTAATCAGTTTACACACAGTGGTATTGAAATTATTTCCCTCTCTAATTACCTCTATCACCTATGATCCCTACAACCCTTGAGAGAAGAAATGAGGGGAGGGGATAAATGTGATGAAGAGGTGAATGAATCCTAGTTCCCCTGAATTCAGACCCTTTTGAGGGGATATTTTCAAGGGTAAAATTCTGAGTTTACCCATGATCACCTCCCCTCTAAATGGTCTGAACTAAGGGGCCTTGGAATTTTTTCACCTCGGTGTCATTATAATCCTATACACTCTGTGATTCCTTAACGCCCCTTTTTGGGCCTTCTATTTCTCTTAATGGTAATTACCTATAATTAACAAAATGACAGTAATTAGAAAAAAATATTTGTAATTTTTGGAATTATAAAAAATTATTGGTAATTAGAAAAAATAAGTGGTGGTTATATAGAATTGATCATATTTAAAAGTAATTTATAATATTTTCATTTTCTAATATTTTGGATAATATTTTCCTTATATGATATTAATCATATGAAATATTTTCATTTTCTATTTTTTATAAAAAAAAATATGGAACAAGGAAATAGAAAAAGTCTTTATTACAATATCATGATTGGATAAACCATCACAAGAATCCAAATAGTTAGAGTATAAATCATATATATATTGAGGGTATTAAATCTTTTTTATTATGTGTATCATCAAAAATATAATTTTTTTCAAAAGGTAAAATTAAGTGTCTATGTAAGAAATGTGATTTGAATAGATTTTAAAATTTTGACAACATTAGGGTTTATCTAGTTCATTTCGGTTTTCAGAAATATTATGTTTTTCTGTATCAAAATAGTGAATGAAGTTCCAGTGAAGATACAAATAATTTTGTTTCTAATCCCTCATGAATTAAAAATTTATTACCTAAGGATGATGGTCTATATTTTCAACAAATAGAAACTCATAATGATATTTATTTAACTCTTGAGTTAGAACCATCTCGATTTTAAGATTTGTGGAAATCTAATGAGGATACATTATATCCTAGTTGAAAGAAAAGGAAATTTAAAGTGGTTACAAAATTTATGGTTATTAAATCTGATAATGGAATATAAAATAGCTATTAGGATCAGATATTCTCTTTGGTCAATTCATTATTACTTGATGAAATTGTGTTTCCTATAAATTATAATGAGAGAAAGAGGCTAGTTCATAATTTTTCTCTTGGTTATCATAAGATTATTTTCTGTCTAAATGATTTCATATTATATTATAGTGAAAATTATTCATTAGTTATTCTTCCTACATTCAGACAATCAAGGTAAAAATTGGCTCAACAAGGGAAGTCTGGATTGGTTCCCATTAAATAGTTGAGGTATTTCCAACTTACACGTAGATTGTAGTGTTTATTTATGTCTTAAAACACAACGTCATTGATTCCATAGAAAAAATCAATCATTTAAATTGGTAAAAACTTAAATCATACTTCTTAGGGTTATTCATGGAAAAAATTTGGCCAGGTACATTTATCTTTTTCTTTATAAGACCATAATATGTGATTGGGTATTTTTGCAGATTGTTTCTACCCTTTTGGTTCTTATAGTAGTAAATATTCTTATTGGTATATCTTTATAACTCCATGCAACATACATCCTTGGATTTTGATGAATGAGGCCTATATTGTTTTGAAATTATTAATTCTAGGACATACAAAAACAATATTGATGTTTATTTGAGTCCATTAATTGTTGAGATAAATTTACTGTGGATTAATGGTGTTAGTAAACATGATGTTGTTGTGAAATAGAATTCCTTAATAAAAGCTACATCAATGTGGAAAATTATTTACAACCAAGAATATAGAATTTTATCTGGTTGGAGTACAGATGGTCCAAAATCCTACCTATACTGTATGAGTGACATCATAGCATTTATTCTTATCAATGAAAGAAAACCTTGTTTTTTATGTCATAACAGATTTCCTCCTACTATAATTCTTTCTAAAGAAAGAGAAATCATTTTAGAAAAGTTACCATTGAAAGAGATCGACCTCCATCAATGATCTCTGGTATTGAGTTAAAATCTATTGTATCTTCATTATATCTCATTACCTTTGTACTGACTGTAAACCAAAAGAAACAGGTGGCGTTAGGAAAAATCATAATTGTATAAATTGGCGTATTTTTTGGGATCTTCCATATTGGTCTAATTTATTATCCCTTCACATGTTTTATGTCATGCATACTGATAAGAACCATTTTGATAATATATTTTATATATTTTTTGACACCCTTGGTAAGACGAAAGTGAATTTGGAGGAACTATTAAGACTTATACTAATTTTCAGGTGACTAGAACTTGAGTTATTTGAAAATGAAATATCACATGAGTTAATGAAGCCAAATCATATTATATAGTTTCCAAAAATAATCATTTTTTATTAAATTGTGAATTTGAGACTGTCAGATGGTTATGTTTTAAATTTGACTAGATTTCTCCAAAACTATTATATTACCAAATTAAATCCATGATTTTCATGTTATAATGGAAAGAATTATATTGATTGTATTTATAAGATTCTTCATAAAATTTATTTGCGATGCACTAATAGAAATATCATATATTTTTTGTGACATTTATGAAACAACAATGGACTATGATGCAATTATTAGACTGTAAGAATAGTTTGTCTTAATTTTATATAATCTAGAAAAAAAATATTTCTCTCGAAATTATTTGATTTAGTGGAACATTTGATATTATAGTTGGAACATGAAAAAAAATTAGAGGGACATTACAATTATTATGGATATAACAATAAGAGATAAGCATGCAAAAATTGTAGAAAAAGGTATATAAAAAACAATAGGGTCAATTGAAGAATCGTATTTTTAGGAGGAAATTTCTTTTTCTTGCTCCCATTATTTCTGACATGGATATCCTTCAAAACACTACTGAGTGGGCCTTAATGATGAAAATTTTGACAATGAAATGAACATTAAATTATTAGTTTTTAATCATTCTGAACTTGTCATTGGTCAAGTTCATGAACGATGACTTTCAAATGATGAACATTAACTAGATCATAAATATTTTCATATCAACTATAAATAAATGAAATGATTTTTACCATGAGTGATACTATAATCTATTATTTATATTTTTTAAAAGTAAATTAATATTAATTTATTAATATATTATATGATGATCGTATCAAGAAACTAATTTCAAAAATTACACCAACTGCACTTCAAGAACATCGGCAAGATAATTTTTACTAAAAATTTCATAGACTCGTAAAGTAAATTGTTTTTGGTTTTATATATGAAATAAATTAATTGTTTTTATTTTACTAATTATTTTACAATTTTTCATTTATTGAAAAAATTATAATAAAAATGATAATCAATTATGTGTATTGATTAACCCACCATCCAAATTGGTAAAATCTTATAATTCATATGCAAGGAATGGTTTTCGATTTCATACAAATGAATATGGTGAATAAGAAAAAAAATAAATTGTAGTGTTTTTTTGAGAGGATCTCATCATAGAGAAAGTGAAGTTGACTTTTATGTCATGATGGATGAAATAATTGTGCTATTTTGTCTAGAAAAAATTATGAAATGATGTCAAAATGCCATTATTTTGATACTGAGAGAGGGTTTTGTTGAGAAAGTGTTGTTTTTAACAATACATATTGTTTTTTTAAAGGGGGAGTTTGGTTGTGACCAATACTCTATATCTTTATGATAATTTTGATTCTCACAAATACCATTAATTATTTTCTAATCATTTTATTTGTTAAGTATTTTGCAGGAATTTATTATTTTATTTTATTCTTGAAATAACCTGAATTTATTAATAAAGTATTCGTATTTAGCGTGTTCTGGAAATACTGTTTATGCGCTACATATTCGAGATCTGATTTAGTGAGTTCTGGAAACAATGTTCATACCCTATGTAGAGAAACGTAGCGTATAGATGAAAAGAGCGTGCACTTTATGAGATAAGAGAAAAGTATGGTTAATCAACCATACGTTATCGGCAAAGTATGGAAGAAGATCCCTATGTTAGGAAGGAACCCTACGTTTGGGATATTAGAAAAGTATGGAAGGAGAACCATACGTAAGTATTAAATGTTACATTTGTTTCTCAAAAGTATGGTTTATCAACCTTAATTTTGTGAATAACCATACGTTCTATGAAAAGTATGGATCAATTAAAAGTATGGATCTTTTACCATACGTTTGAAAGTTTGAAGAGAAAAGTATGGATGATCAACCCTACATTTATGATCAACCTTACGTTTGAAGAAAGTGACATAAAAATTACGTTGGTGACCAACCCTACGTTGTCAACCATACCTTTGAGGACTATTTCATCAACCTTACGTTCAGAAGATGCATACAGTACAACTCAGCCTTACGTTTGGCGTTAGAGAATTTAAAGTTGATATTTTTATGCAACGGTCAGCAAGATGTTTATTATGCGGATTTCAAGCCTGATTTAAAGCTGATTTTAAAATGTGACTTTGATTGATTCAAATCCGTTTTATTTATGGTTAAAAGATTGAATTAAAAGGAGATTTTTATGCTATGTCTTCAGGGAAGTTTCGACTACTCTGTAAATTCAAATGTTTGAATATCACGATTAAAAAGGCAACTTTTGTGGATGTAAATTTTAAAGGAGAAGTGTTCATCACTATTTTACATATTTTTGAGCCTTTTTGAACAATATCTAATGATCTTATGTGATCTCTAGATCATTCTGATAAAATAAAAGAAAAAAAGAGACTTTCAAGAATACAGATCTTCTGATTCAAGAGAGTAACAAAGCTCTGTTTTCTGAAGAAGAAAAATCACGATTCAAGATTCATCTGTTCTACATTGAAGATCATTTGTGAATCTGCCTCTGCTGAAATTGTGAACTATATTTTTATATCTATTGCAACAAAATTGACTCAGAACAACTCTTATGTGAAGATCATTATTTATGAAGGTGACGATTCATCTACTGTCAATTGCATGTTGTTGCAATTGTGAAGAACATCTGGAAGGTATTTTTAGAATACAAAAATCTTTCTTTTCTATTATTTATTAACCGGCTTCTCATACTAAGCTGTGTAGGTTCTAAGAGTTAACCAGAAGGGTTTGTTTTTCCTTAGTTTTTAAAGGTGTCAACTGCCTGTACTCAGTTGTTGTAAGGTATGTTGAAACGAGTACCAGATATTGAAAATCACCAAGCTCGTGGAGTAGAGAATTGGTGGAGTGGACTAGGGTATTTCTATTCCCCGAACCACAATACATCATCTGTCTCTACACTTCATATTTCCGCTACATTATTCATCTGATTAAAGTAAAAAAGCAGAACACAATCTCACGAATATTTATGAAAAGTCACAATCTACCCCCCTCTTGTGCATATTTGATTTAATCTGATCCAACAATTGGTATCAGAGGTGGAGATTATTGATAAATCCTTAACAAGATGAATGTCATTATACACAGATCAAGATGACTGATACCAGAGATAGAATGTCTATGGTCAGAGCACCGTACTTCAATGGAGAAAATTATGGATGCTGTAAGTCACAAATTATTATCTATCTAAAAAATCTTGGATACAGAGTATATTTGAAGTTTCTGACTCCATATGAAATACCATAAAAACCCGAAACATGGAGTGCAACTACTGAAGTTGATTATGACATGACCTCGAAGGAAATGAATGCAATTATATGTGGTCTAAGACATGATGAATTCAACATAGTATCTGAATGCCCGACAACATATTAAATGTGGAAAACTATTGATGTTGCTTATAAAGGAACTGACAATATTAGAGAAATGAGATACGCAACTGCTAAGATTAAATTTGATACTTTCAGAATGGTTGAAGGTGAGAGTATTACTAAAACTAATGGAAGATTGACAGATATTGTCAATTACATAACTGCCTTGGGAGATCCCATTAAATAAGCTTATCAAGCTTTAAAAGTTCCAAGAGTACAACCTAAAAAGTGGAATGGAATATCTGCTCCAATCAGACAGTCGACACCTATCAAGAACTTAACCATGAGAGAACTGATTGGAACACTAATGATGTATGAGGCTGAGATGAAAGATGAAGCTAATGAACACAAAGTTCTTATTATGATAGATGGAACTACCTTGAAAGTTTCATTACATAGTAAAAACATAAAAATGAAGAAAAGTGTAAAGGAGAAATCAGAATGTTCTGATTTATCAAATTCTTATGTGGAATTGGATCATCTAGCTAGAAGATTCACTAAATTCTATATAAAGAAGAAGGGATTCATAAAATGCTTCAAAATGGATGACAATGATGTCAGATGTTATGAATGAAAGAAAATGGTACATATCAGACCTGAGTATCCTCAACTAAAAGAAGACAAGAGAAATAAATTCATCAAAATAAATGTTTATGAGCATAAGGACAAGAAAGCCATGAAAGCTACATGGAGTGTATATGAAGATTCCAGTAACACTTCTGAATCAGACTCAGAGAAGGAAGAAGAATATCTAAAAGCCAATATGTGTTTTATGGCAGAAACAGATGAGGTACAATCTTACTACTCCTCTGACTATAGTTCTAAATCTAGTTACTCTAATGAAAAACGTGCAGCCTACTGCAATATACTTGAATAAAAATAAGATTCTCTATTTAAGGAACATAAATCCTTGAAGAACATTAATAAGTCTATTTCTGATGAAAACGATACAATGCGGAAACAATATAAGGAGCTAACTGAAAAATTTTACTCAATTAACACCAACAATATAGATTATGAATAAAAGATAAAATCTCTGAAAACTGAAGTAGAACCCTATAAAAGTGCAGCCCTTGTTTTTACTAAAGGATAAAATACTTTAAATTAAATTCTTAGAAAAAATGTCATTAAGAAGGAACGATTTGGAATTGCCAGTAAAGGTGAAAACCCCAAGCTGTACAAAAAATATTTTATTCCAAGTGCAAAAAGATTAGATTGTAATTACTGTGGAATAAGGGGGAATATTTCAAAAAAAAAATCCTAAGCCAACCCCAAATTAGTGGTATTAAGAAGGCCTCTGTATCAAATAATTTATTTGTTTCTTGTGAAATTAGAAAAACTAAGAAAGTCTGGATTCCCAGATCCTTGCTAGCTAACACCCCTGGACCCAACAAAATATGGGTTCCAAAGAAAATTGTGTAAATGCCTTTGCAGGGAGTAGGTCACAAAAGAAGAATGGGCATATGGTATATGGACAATGGTTACTCAAGGCTTATGAGTGGGAACTCATCAAACTTGTAACGTCCCGACACCAGTTACCCAGAGTCGGTGCATTATTACATAACATTGGCATGATCACAAGAAAGATCAAATCTCGAAAGACCGATTGGTTTAGTAGCCTTGAAAACACTAGATATATTCATAAAGTTTTACATTACATCATAAAGTGATAAACTACTACAACAACATAGTCTCCATATTCCACACTCATATCCCCACATACTATCCCTGCAGGTCATTCATAACTTACTTCTTCACATCCTAGGAAAAATAAAACATAGAAAAGGGGTGAGCTCAAATTCCCAGTAAGGATAACAATATGGCGGAAACTTTCATAAATAAGAATAAACATTTAAGGCAATGTATAACTAAAAAAAATCCTTTTAAACTTGAACTTCAACATAGTATGGGAAAAGTAAAACGAAATAATGCCATTTACTTATTCACATGGATATTCTATTAATCGAATAATCACATGCAATATCAATAACCACTTTCATAATGATGGAATGCATAATGCCCGACTATCATAACCACATAGCCAAGGCCTCGTGCCAAGAATACAAATAAGATTTTGCCAAGGCCTTGTGCCAAGACACTAGTTTGTCTCATGAGACCTACCGATGCATCGAGAAGCTATAGCGGGCTCCACCCTTCACATATTATGTCCAATGCATTCCCATATGAAAAGATTTAAACATAACATAAATATTCGTATTAAAACTAGCATATGAAATGTCAATACTTTCACCATAAACTATGAATGGTATAAAAATAGCACATCCACAGTCAAACATATCAAAAAACCTTCTATACAATATAGAAGTTTTGTATCATAATAAATCAACTTCAAATAAGCGTAAAATCCATCAAAGGATGTTGACATAGATGAAATCAAAACTCTTTCTAGAGAAATATCTCTTTCTATTTTGAAATCATTTAAGAGTCATATATTTATAAAATAAAACATTTTCTTTGAAAATATTCTTATAAGCTTATGAAGGAAGTTTCGAAGATTTTATTACGGCGGAAAATAGCCGCACCCGCCGTATAAGTTAATAAAAAACATTCTTACCTTAATTCTGTCGAAAAGGTTAAAAAACACCTTGTTTGGAAAAAGACGGAAAGATTACTTTATAAAAATCTAATGAAAAGTCAAAAAAGGGTATAAATTACTTTATCCCATATTCTTGTAAATAGTAAAAATGTTTTTAAATACATTTTTAAGAAACATGGATGTGGATGATAAAGAGATCCCAGTAGATTATTACGTATAAACAACCTCGGATAATGAAGAGATTGCGAAATAAACCCTTACCTTATACTTTTCCTTGGTTGGGGTAGGTTAACCTCCTGTATAATGGTGAAATAATTTTTATTAAATTATACAGGAATCATATACATTAATATGATATCATATATGATCTTTTAACATTGATTTGTTAATAATATATTAGTATTATCGTTGTTTCGGGTGTTAACTTACTCATTTTCTTTTATATGTTTTGTTACGTAAGCCATGTTTATAATGGATAGGTTGTATATTATTCATATCCAGAATGATATCAAGTCCTTAAACATCATTTTTAAATCATCAAATGATAATTATACTTGAATGGATACGATGGAGAATGAATCTCATTGCGTTCGTGGAGACGGTAGTCCGTACATACGCACGAGCGACAATATCATTATTTTGATATTAAAATAATATATAAATGGATGGTATATCATATATACAGAATAATTGACATGTTATATTTATTATTTACATGAGTTACACATCATTATTATACCCATCCAAATAATAATATATTGAATAACAATTACACCACGACGTGGAGACGGTAAGCCGTACGTACGCACGTATGGTGACATGTTATTCAAAAGGGTGGATAGAATACTGAATATGGTTTTAGAATATTTATAATAACATCACAGTATATATATGATACTGGAGTTATTATTTTAGAATGGTAAAAACAACGGAAGAAGAAGTGGAAGAAAAAAGGAACTTGGAAAAGGGTGGTGAAATCATTACCTCTTCTTCAGGTTCTTCCTTTTGATTTGATCAAAAGGGATCCTTAGGATGGCTTTCTGATCAAACTAAGAACTCTATGTTGTAGTGAGGGAATTTGGGAGAGTATTTGGGCATATTTTTGCCGAACCAAAAGGCTTTGAAGGTGTGAAGAAATGAGAAGGAGGAGTTCCCTTTTATAAGAGGGGTGAGGGGCACCTTTGGAAAAGCTAGAAATATTAATTTATAATAAATTCATATTATGTTTATAATGTCTCAAAAGTTGATTATTAAAGGTTTAAGGTGGTTATAGGTCTAAAACAACTCAAACAATAGAATTTAGACAGGTTTGGGTACTTATATTAACCTTATCTTTAAGTATTAACTCTAAGTTAATTAGTTTGACATTTACCATGTCACTTTGTATTTTTATATTATATGGTTAATAAACTTACCATATACATCCAAGAGACCCCCAAGTGGTACATTAATGATAAAAAGATCATTATATAAGTCTCTTGGCCAAACCTTAGATTTTTAGGAATTTAATATCAATTAATAATATAATATTTGTTTAAAAACTCTTTTATGTCAATTTTGACACTATTCAACAGTTGATTTTTTTAAAACTCATAACAGAATGATTACTTCAAAAAAAGTTAATTAAATCAATACTAATATGTCATATTATCCTATAAAATTATTGTAATTCAGTAAAAGCCTCAAATTATATTTATTTGGGTATTTATAATATCAATTATTTTAATTTTTCACTATTATGGTAATTACTGCATCATCATTGTGTCATAAATAAATTAAATTATATAATCTCTAAAAATTATAAATAAAATATAATCATGTATGAAATCGTTTTATCTTTCTAATGAATATTTATAGTCGAAAATCCAACATATATTACCCTATGTAAAAATTGTTTTTCTAAAAGATATATACTTATGTCATTTTTGTACTTATTTTAACTTAATTAAAATAAAGTGTCCCTATCACCTACAAGTGGCTCCATGGGGTCCCAAAATCGACCCAAAGATGCCTATGGTCGAAAATGTATCAAAAAATAAGTCTAGGACACGTTTTAGGGTAATTTAGTATTATTATAATATTATTTTTGAACCCTTATTTACCGGATTTACCCTTAACCATGGTAAATAAAATATTTACTGCAGTAATTATTCAAAATGTCTAAAAATAAAATTTACCTATTTACACAAATTTAAAATCCTGATTCCAATTATGTAATCCATTTTTCCAAATTCAAAACACAAAAGTGGCATAAATTAATTTAAAATTAATTCCCGTTGTTACAACAAAAAGCGTGTTTTTAAGAGATAATAACTATCAAAAGATTGACACTTGTTTATGTCCGGTTTAATTGTAAAATTATGTCCAAGGACCAACATTGTATTAAATGGTAAAAATATATTCTAAGTATACTTTAAAACCAGTCAAATTCATAATTTATCACTGTTAATTATTTTGATTAAAAAAAGTTGTTTTTAATTAAAATTTAGTAATTTTCACTATTCATCAAAATATTAAAGTTATCCGAAAAGTACCAAAATTTCACCATAGGCTAAATTCGATATTAAGAATCCAAAAATAAAGTCCATTTTAAAAAAATATATATAATTTCAAAAAGTAGGTATTACTATTCATAACGGCTAGTTTGATTGGTTATGGTGTGTTAGAACTCGGTGTTGCGTACAACACATGCTATCACATTATTCAAAGAGAAGCGTACCGTAGAAGATTAGAGTGTTACAAAACTTCTCTACACTCACTCAAAAAGATGGTGGACTTGTCACTTTTGGTGACAATGCCAAAGGAAAAATATTTGGTATTGGAACAGTTGGAGATCCAGAAGCTGTCTCAATTAACAAAGTACTTTATGTACAAGGATTGAAACACAATATGATAAGTATTTATCAACTATGTGATGATGGTTATGCTGTTGATTTCTCTAAAAATTGCAGTTCTGTTTTCAAGAATAAACTGCTTAAATTTATAGCACCCAGAACTGGAAATGTGTATACCTTGGATTTAAATTCTTTGTGTAAACAACAAGTAAATTGCTTAACTGCTAAAGTGAATGAATCTTGGTTCTGTCATATGAGACTTGTTCATTATAATGTATATGTTTTACATAAGTTATCTAAGAAACATTTATTTTCTGATTTTCCTAGTCTCAAATTTGAAAGTGACAGACTCTGTGATGCATGTAAACTTGGCAAGAAACACAAATCATCCTTCAAATCTGTTAACAGAATTGCCACATCTAAACCTCTAGAACTTATCCATATGGATTTTTTTGGACCTTCGAGAGTAACATTTTTGGCTGGTAGATCATATGTATATGTTTTAGTTGATGACTATTCTATATTTAATGGATTTTCTTTTTAAAATTTGAAAATGAAGATTTTACTTTATTTGATTTTTTTGTAAAGTTGTTCAAAAAGAAAAAGGTTTTAAAATAATTTCATTAAGAAGTGATCATGGTGGAGAATTTGAAAATCAGGAATTTAATTCATTTTGCTCAAATATGGGTATTAAACACACCTCCTCTGCACCAAGAACACCTCAACACAATGGAATTGTTTAAAGAAGAAACAAGACTATTCAAGAAATGGCTAGGACTATGCTAAATGAATACAGTCTTCCTACCTATTTTTGGGAAGAATCTGTAAGCACAACCTGCTATATAATGAATAGAGTTTTAATTAGACCTTTTTTGAAAAAGACACCCTATGAACTTTAGAATAACAGAAAACCTAAAGTTAACTACTTTAATGTTTTTGGATGCAAGGTTTACATCTTGAACACCAAGGATGATCTTGGTAAGTTCGATCCAAAATTTGATGATGGCATTTTCTTAGGATATTATGCTACTTCCAAATCTTATAGAGTCTATAATAAGAATTCAATGATTGTTGAAGAATCAGGTCATGTGAAGGTTGATGAATCTGATCCCTTTGAGAAAAGGACAGATCAACTAGATGAATCTGACTCTAATGATAACATGAGACTTGAGAACATGAAAAATGATTTTGAAAAAGATATAAAATAAATTCAGTCCAGTTCAGAATAACATGATACTGAAGAACCTATGAGTGTGTTACCTAAATAGACTATAACTCTAAAGAATCACCCCTTAGAGACTGTAATAGGTGAATTAGACACAGGAATAAAAACTAGAAGAAATATAGGTACTCTTGTAGAATTTTCTGCCATTCTATCCCAATAAAAACCCAAGTCTATAGAAGAAGAATTAGATGATGAAAGCTGGATGATAGCAATGCAAGAAGAATTAAATCAGTTTAAAAGAAAAGAAGTCTGTGAATTAGTTGAAATACCACAGAACTATCCATTGATAGGAACCAAATGGGTCTTTAGAAATAAGCAAGATGATCAAGGAATAATAACTATAAATAAAGATGGACTTGTATCTGAAGGATATAATCAGGAAGTAGGTATAGATTATGATGATACCTTTTCACTTGTAGCTAGATTAGAAACAATTAGGATCCTTTTAGCCTATGCATCTCATATAAACTTTAAATTATTTTAGATGGATGTAAAGTCTACCTTTCTAAATGGTTATTTAATGGAGAAAGTTTATGTTGATCAACCTCATGGTTTTTTAAAATTCTCAAAATCCAGACTCTGTTTTTAAACTTACTAAAGCTCTTTATGGCCTTAAACAAGAACCTAGATCTTGGTATGAGAGATTAAGGTCTTTTCTATTGAAAAATAATTTTCCTGTTGGAATGGGAGATCCAACAGTTTTTAATAAAACTATAAATTCTAATATTTTATTCATTCAAATTCGTGTTGATGATGTAATTTTTGGATCAACTAATAAAACCCTTTGTTATGAGTTTTCAAAGTTAATGCAAAAATAATTTGAAATGAGTATGATGGGAGAACTAAATTTCCTTTTAGGTCTTCAAATTTATCAAAAAGATTTTGGAAATGTTTTGAATCAAAGAAAATACATTACTGATTTATTAAAGAAGTTTGGACTTGAAAACAGCAAGAAATATACAAATCTTATGTGTACAAATATAAAACTTGATTTGGATGAAACTAGAAAATCAGTTGACAACATGTTATATAGAGGTATGATTGGTAGTTTGTTATATCGTACTGCTAGCAGGCCAGATATCATGTATTAAGTGTCTTTGTGCAAGATTTCAATAAAATCCTAAAGAATATCATTTAATTACTTTTATATTTAAAAGGAACTGTTTCTCAATCTCTTCTTCATCCCAAAACTTATGATTTTAATTTGATTTCATATTAATATGATGACTTTGGGAGTTGTAGATTAGATAGGAAAAGCACTTCAGGAACTTGTCACTTTTTAGGAAAATATTTAGTGTCATGGTCAAGTAAGAAACAACATTCAGTTGCCCTATCAACAGCCGAGGCAGAATATGTTTCTGCTGGCAGTTGTTGTGCACAAGTGTTCTGGATAAAAAACACTCTTATGAAATTTGGACTAAATTTTAATAATACGCCTATTTTATGTGATAATACTAGTGCTATAAATATTTCAAAAAAATCCAATTACTCATTCTAGAACTAAGCATATTGATATCAGACATCATTTTCTAAGAGATAATATTCTAAAAAAGGATATATCATTAGAATTTGTAAGTACTGAAATTGAATTAGCTGATATTTTTACTAAACCAATTCCCACTACAAGGTTTGATTTTATTAAGGGGGAGCTAGGTTTATTTAATTTTAAATAAAGATTTATTTTATTTTATTTTTCTATATTATTTCTTAATTTTAATTCTTTTTAAAATAATTTGGCAATTTGTTTTTCAAACAGAATAATTTTCTTTTCCCCGCATAATTGATTTTATTTATTTTCAAATCTATGTAATGATTACTCAAAACACGGGAATCAAGGTTTCAGAAATCTTTCATCTACTAAACTGTTTCATTTCTACCAAAATCCTTTCAAACCCGGGAAATCGTACCACTCCTCGGAAACCCTAATCTTCAAACCTCGGAAACCCTAATATTCAAAACATCAGAGATTCTAACATAAATGACAAAGACTAAGAGATACGATGAATCCAAAACCCGCAGTTCCAATAAAAAATGTTCA
Organism: Viscum album; assembly: GCA_963277665.1. Classification (NCBI taxonomy): domain Eukaryota; kingdom Viridiplantae; phylum Streptophyta; class Magnoliopsida; order Santalales; family Viscaceae; genus Viscum; species Viscum album. The sequence goes on from OY728129.1 coordinate 1,439,742,769, forward strand.
GAAGGAAGAAAAATCTTATAGGGAAAGAAGATTGACCTCAAATGGCTATATCCGACAAATATTCTGTTGAAACAAGCACTGTCGTTCCAGAATCTCGAAAAAACTTTCAACAGTGAGAATAAAAAATTTATGTATGAGGTAGAGAATAGACATTTCTTTAAGTCTGTACAATTTAGTGTGGGAGATAATGAGGACACTATGCTGGATAAGACAAAGGATAGTGATTTTTCAATCTCTTTAGTTGAAATCGGTCAGATTTTGAACTTCCCTCATGAGGAAGTTTTTCATTTTGATTTGAAAAATATTAGAGATTTTGTGCATAAATCAGAGGATGTAATGTCTTTTATTTTTGGTACTACATCTATAAGAAAGATGTTCATAAAGGATCTGGAGCCAGATCAGAAAATTTTGGTAAAATTTGTTTAAACAAGGATAGCACCGAGGATGTCTGAGATGGAAAAGATATTATATCCCAATATGTATATAATGTATCTTTTTCTCAGTGATATTAAACTAAATTTTCCTAGGTATATGGTTAGATACCTAAGATATTGTTTTCAGAGTGATGCCTGAATGAATTTTTACCCTTTTGGTCGATTCATCTCCAAACTATTGTTTAAGAAGGATATGGTGAGACTGGTGGATGCCAAAGTGCGTTGTCATCACAGTAAGTTGTTTAATGCTGGAACTTTAAGAAAGATTGTTTATTTATGGATTAATATAAAAGGAAAAATTTTTCCAGTAGGATCTGAGGATGAATCAAAGAGTGCTCAGGCTCAATCTGCTAAGTCCAAGGATGGACAAGCTGAATCGAGAGTCAGCACTGTAGCAAGAAGGATCTGATTTGAAGGAGAATATGCTGAGGAAGAAAGAAGTCAGGATGGACTTCAATCTCAGAGGAAAAGAACTGCGATTACGGCACATACTTCCCCGAAATTGACCACAATAGATGTAACCTCTTACAGCTTTGTCAGAGAAAAGGTTATTGAACAATATCAAGAACAGAATGTGGCTGTTACAGACCATGAACCTGAATGAATTGAAGTTGAAAGATAATAACAATAGGTTGTAACTGATTTTGAAGTTACACTTCAATAAGATAAGGAGGCAGAGCCTGGTGAGTAAGTGCCTAGACCTCAGGAAACTCCAGAGGATATAATTTTAGAAAATCCATTGGAAGAACAAATTGCTGATTTTTGTTATGAGAATGTTTCAGAAGCTCACACAGAATTACTTCAAGATGATTTTTCTGTGGAAGAGTCTGAATGGGACTTTGAAGAAAAATCTTTGGACCAACCTACTCAAGAAAAGAAGAAAGACATGTCTGATGCAGACTCGCTACCTTTGGTACTGATGCATCACACTGAACCTTAAAATGAAAATCAAGCACAGGGTGCCTCTGATTCATGGAATAAAGAAGTTGAAGAGCTGTACAAAAAGTTATCTCAACTGCAATATGAGAATGATACTCTGAGAAGATCCTTAGCATCAGAACAACTAAAATTTCAAAGGCTTAAGGAGAGTATAGTTTCAAGTCATGAAGTTGAAATTTTTAAGGAGGATATGCTTAATGTTGTTGACAAATTGAAATATGAAATGGTTATGAAGTTAGATTTATCAGATCTTAAATTGTTTATGGAGACACAATTTGCATCAGTTGGGAATAGTGCTGTTAGTGGATCAGGTACTTCACCTGATTTAATCAGAAGGTTTCAAGCTATCACCGCTAGGATGAGAAACATGAATGACAGGTTGCAAGATATTCAATACAACAATTCTCCTTTATCTTTTATGTCAGACAATCAGAAATTTTTGGTTGATCAGTTGACCTCAAGTGAGCCACGAGTCAGCTTTGTCTTAAATAAATTCACTGAAAATTTGTCTTTGTTTATGGAGAAGGAAGAAAGACTTCACGAGTTTTTCAGAGTCAATCTCATTGAATACATTCATATGACTCAAGAGGCTAGAGATCTTATTATTAATCTTGGTGATGGATTAATGAAAAGGTTGAGGGAAAAGATGACAGATATCAAGTCTGCAGTTCAGAGGAGATAAAACCTATTTCCTACCCTGACCAAACATTGATTCCTGTGTTCAAAATAGTTGTATCTATTCCATCATTTCAAAAAATATTTTTGATATCTCCTTTTATGTTTATTTTGTTTTACTGTCTTTGTTTAGATATGCCAGTCATCCAGATTTTATTACTAGAAACCAGTTACTTAGCATTTACTTATGTTCAGTGCTACATTAATATGTGTTATATTTCATATTCTATCATTATTTTTGATATCACAAAAGGGGGAGAAATTTGGATAAACACAAAATTTTTATATTTATTTTAAATTTATTTTATTGGGGGAGAAATTAAAAAATGGATAAATCAAAGGGAGAAAATAATTGTAATTAATTTTGTATGTTAATTTTATTAATTATTTTATGGGTTTTGTGATCATCAAAAAAGGGGAGATTGTTGAGAAAGTGTTGTTTTCAACAATACATATTTTTTCTATTTAAAGGGGGAGTTTTGTTGAGAACAATACTCTATCACATTATGATAATTTTGATGCTCACAAATACCCTTAATTATTTTCTAATGATTTTATTTGTTAAGTATTTTGAAGGAATTTTATATTTTATTTTACTCTTGAAATAATGAGAATTTATTACTAAAGTATTTTTATTTAGCATGTTTTGGAAATACTGTTTATGTGCTACATATTCTGGATCTGCTTTAGCGTGTTCTGGAAACACTGTTCATACCCTACGTAGAGAAACGTAGTGTAAGGATGAAAAGCACATGTACTTTTTGAGATAAGAGAAAATTTTGGTTAATCAACCATAAGTTATCGGCAAAGTATGGAATAAGAACCCTACGTTAGGAAGGAACCCTATGTTTGGGATATCAGAAAAGTATGGAAGGAGAACTGTATGTAAGTATTAAATGTTACATTTGTTTCTCAAAAGTATGGTTCATCAATATTACTTTTGTGAAAAACCATACATTCTTAGAAAAGTATGGATCAAGTAAAAGTATGGATATTTTACCATACGTTTGAATGTTTGAAGAGAAAAGTATGGATGATCAACCCTACGTTTATGATCAACCTTACATTTGAAGAAAGTGACATGAACCTTACATTTGTGACCAACCCTACGTTTGAGGAATATTTCATCAACCTTACGTTCAGAGGATGCATACAATAGAACTCAACCTTACGTTTGGCATTAGAGAATTTAAAGTCGATATTTTTATGCAACGGTGAGCAAGATGCTTATTATGCGGATTTCAAGCCGGATTTAAAGATGATTTTAAAATGTGACTTTTACTAATTCAAAGATTTTTTTATTTATGGTTTAAAGATCGAATTAAAAGGATCTTTTTATGCCGAGTCTTTAGGGAAGTTTCGACTACTCTTTAAATTCAAATGTTTGAATATCGCAATTAAAAAGGCAACTGTTGTGGATCTAAATTTTACAAGAGAAGTGATTATCACTATTTTATATATTTTTGAGCCTTTTTGAACAGTATCTAACGATCTTATGTGATCTCTCGATCATTCTGAGAAAAGAAAAGAAAAAACAGAGACTTTCAAGAATACAGATCTGCAGATTCAAGAGAGTTACAAAGCTCTGTTTTCTGAAAAAGAAAAATCATGATAGAAGATTCATTTGTTCTACATTGAAGATAATTTGTGAATCTACCTCTACTGAAATTGTGAATTATATTTCTATATCTATTGCAAAAGAATCGACTCAGAACAACTCTTATGTGAAGATAATTATTTCTGAAGGTGACGATTCATCTACTATCAATTGCATGTTGTTGCAATTGTGAAGAATATCTGGAAAATATTTTCAGAATACAGAAATATTTCTTTTCCATTATTGAGTAACCGGATTCTCATACTAAGCTGTGTAGGTTCTGTGAGTGAACCAGGAGGCTTTGTTTTTCCTAAGTTTGTAAAGTTGTCAACTTCTTGTACTCAGTTGTGGTAAGGTCTGTTGAAACGAGGACTAGATAGTGAAAATCACCACACTCCTGGTGTAGAGTGTTGGTGGAGTGGACTAGGAGATTTGTGTTCCCCAAACAACTATACATCGTGTGTCTCTTCACTTCATATTTCTACTGCATTATTTATCTAATTAAAGTAAAAATACAGAACATAATCTCACGAAGATTTCGGAAAAGACACAATTCACCCCCCCTCTTGTGTATATTTGATTTAATCCGATCTAACAGGTTTTATGTTCATCTAGGCCATGGAATCCTTGAAATTAAAAATAAAATCATTCTTGTAGTAAATAAACCATTTTTTTGTCTTATAAGGAACTTCACATTTATTATTCGAATTATTATGCTACTTAAAGAGAGTTAATTTATTGGTGGAGTATTATAAAAATGAAATCTTATGAAAATCAGTTTATGTAAAGTGAATATGGTTTTTTTGACGTGTACAGAATTACATATTTTTAAGTGAAATATCTAAATAAATCATTTCCATGAAGAGAAATAAATGTCTATGATGATACCCCATAGTTGTGGGTTAATGGTGAAAATGATATTGATGATGTGACAAATGAATTTGAAATAACAGGAGATGATGGGGATGAATATCCAATGGAATTTCATGATACCGAGAAGGAAGATGAAGATATTGACACTGTTGAATATGAATATGATGATGATGAAGAATTAGGACACAATTTCATATAGTTTATAGGCATGATTATTATATATAATATTCATTTTCAATTTTTTTCTAACAATATTCCTTACATGTTTCAAATGGATAATAAAGATTTAAGTGCCATGTTCCATAGACTCAAAGAGGCTCTGCTTCCTAGTGAGGAGCCTAATGCATCATCATATGAACCCTATGTTGATGGAATTTAATCATCGAGTCATTGGAGATGCGGTCTTTCAAGAATAAATAATCTTGGAAATATTCCTGAGCAATGTTTACATCTTGATTTAGATCCACGCATGCAAAGGAATGTTTAGTTTTTGATTTTAGTTAATTTTCATTAATTTATTTATGTACTAATTTTATTATTATTATTATTGTTTTCCCACATTTTTTCACATATAGTTATTGGTAATGGAAGTGTTAGGAGATAGAATTATGTTTCTGGAGCATGGGTGACCTGGGATTACATTATCATTGATGCTTGACACTGCATGTTTGATCACCAGTTTGTATGTAAATAAATAATATTTATTTTTAGATTTATTTAATTATTAACATGATGTTATCAATTTTTTTAGGGTTTATGGTATCCCATTGATGATATAATGAGGACCTATATTGGGGGAGCCAATATGTTGGGAAGGTTTCATCAATTTTGGCACATTCTGAAGAATAGTTCCATGAAAAAAGATAGAGTCATGGTTTTTAATCAATCTTACAATTGTCATTGACCTAATTACATATCATCTCAGGTTTAGGATAGATTTTGATCATACTATATGGGATATATTTATATGATTAGATCATTGTCAAGTCAATAAAACTTGGGGAGGTAGGAATTCACACATAGAGCTGGTAGTCATACATTCATTACTCATTGATGACATATGGTAAGTACTTTTATATAATGGTTTATAAAACATTAAATGTAAACCATTTATTTTATATTCATATAGGAAGTCGAGCATCCATATATTATGGATTTTGATGTATATATGAGTATTTACACAGATCCTTTAACTATATATATTATTGGTGGTCGAAATCATTATATTGCAGTCAGTTTTTTTTAGTTTTAACATTAACTGAATATAATATTTTAGCTATTTTAATTTCAAATTGAATATTAAGGATTAATTTAAGGATGTAAATTCTAATACACATAATGAGAAGCTGGCCAAAAAAGAGGTTCATGCCACCATGGATTCAGGATTTCTTAATGTAGAATGGATACAAGTGACTCAGTATGTTTTTGAGAAAATCTGAGTTGTTTGTATCAGCTCTCGATTGAAGACTGACAGTTATTGTGGTACTACTTCATGGTCATTATCCAGATAAAAGGGAACTCATAGAGAGTCTTCATCATCAGAAAGAGAGTATGATGAGAATTTTATATCTCATAATGAGAATATAGAGACCTTGATTAGGGATTAGGAAGAGATTCATTGACAAAAACAATAGAAGGAGGAGGCGAAGCATTGATGGCTGGAGTAGCAAAGAGAAAAGATGATGGAGCACATATGAAAACTGGATCGGGGTATAGGGAAGGAGTTCCCTCCACCACCTCCTTCAAATGATCCCCTTTAGTCAATTTCCTATGTAAATTGGATACATGCATGAATCACCAATGGAAATTTGCTATATCATAGGTTTCGATATTTAAAACTTGATTACATCAATGAATTCCCCAGATGAGTAAACTTATACGTTGATGAAATGATTATATGAATCAGCTATGTTGAGTAATTAGTATCATGGTTTTTATATGTAGTACATATGAATATGTAGTTCCAATCGGCTCTGTTATTCAGTCGGATATGTGAAATTCAACTATATGAGTAATATGGCTTCAAGAGATTTGACTTTCTGAAGAAATAATCTATGTGTAAAACAAATACCTGGACTAATTCGACTATATACATTTGAATACATGGAATTTGGATATATGGTGATCCAGAGTCAGATATTGCATTCTACAACAAGAATATTTTTTAGGGTTGGCATAGTTTAATTAGAAATTAGTGATTTCTTAGATGTATTGAATATTGAAAACCTCTTTATGGTAAAATATATAATTTCTAAAATTTTACAAGTACTGATAGAATAAAATAGTACAGAAGAATTTACTATTCAATCACATTACTGGGGAATTTTTGAAAAAAGGACATCTAGAATTTAATTATGAGGACATATTTGATTGGATATTTTTTTTGTTCAATAGAGTGAGATGAAATAAAAGAGTATTCACATAAGAGAAAATATATTAGTAACTATCAAAACACTTTCACCCTCTATCAAGAATATTTTTGTTCTATTTTCTATGTACTATGAAAAATAAAAAGAAGAGACATGTTTTCTATAACTATTCTATGAAGATCAACATTGATGTATTTTAGAAGACTCTCCTCAATCAATAATTCAATATTATATTCTATCATATATAAATATTCTCTTATGTCAATTTCATCATGAAAATATGTTCTTGATTTTGTAAACTCTCATTAATATCTGAATATAATTTTAAATAAAAATATGATATATAATGATAAGAAAATACATGATTTATTTTTTCCTTTAAAATATCATTAAATATATTTTACTGCTTTTAAATGGAATTCTATCAAATTTTCTTAAAAATGCATAAATGGACATTCATAAAATATTATGTTCCATTTAAATATCATTGCATAAGAAAATATCACCATCACTTATTTATATATATTACAACCTAATAGTTTATCATCATTAAAAAATCAATCTTAAAAAAATTAACAACTAGTGTACTTATAAATTCTATATTGTCCAACACAATATTTTCAAAAATATCCATGGTATACTTTTTCTATGATAAAATATTTTTTTCTAGTTTTTGAGAAAATTGAAAATAAACTAGAATTAATTATGTTTGCACATCATATTCATATAAAAATCACATAGTGTAAATTTATAAAAACTTTAGGTTGGTGAAATTTTATTCAATATGATGATTATATCATAAACCTAGTTATGTATTATTAGAGTATCCATAATTATTTTTGAAAAATAGTGTAAGACTCTTAGTACCATTTATAAATCAATTTTTAGAAATAATTTTTGATAAACATTCACACTAGGATCTCGAATCATTTTTAATTCTATCATGTTCTTTAGTAATTTCAAAAATATAGTACAGTATCTGTGTGTTTTAAAAACCTATAAATTTTTGGAAGTAAACGTCCTCTAGAAAAAGAAAACTTTTATAGATTTACTTTTAGAATCTATTTATATTAAAAAATATATTTTCCTTAAATGCTTGTAGAATCTTGAAAGACTCAAGATTTCCTACTAAGGAAAAAGAATCCTAATAATATATTACCTTTTATTTATTATATACCTTTATATATATATATATTTATTAAGGATAATGGTTCCATTCTCATCACACTTTCTATAGAATATCCATTTGGATATTGTAATAAGAAACTCCAGGGACACTTCCCTAATGATCACACATTATTTTCCTTCAGGATGATTGATTTCTTCTTATATGGTCATCATCTGAATTTTATCCCCTATGGTATCCTCGATCATATTATGTTAGGACTTTTCCATGATATAAACCTCTAGAGTGGGTAGTCAGGATGAGTATAACTTTTAATTCCTATATTTAATATTCCATGAGCTCGTGACTAGCATTAATGGGTATGAATAACTCAAATGGGTCATATTAAACTCTAAAATACTAGGAAGATAAAGTGAATATCGCACCAATAAAATCCATTAAAATAAAGGAAAAAGGAAAAAAAAATTCCATAATATTAATAATCATATAATTTCATAATGGAACAAAATATCTAAAATAAAACAATACCAAGATCGAACTCATATAGTAGTGACTCCAAATCCAAAACAAACACCAATTTTTAAGATAATAATGTCAAGTGAGATCACCAACTCCATCTCATAAATATATAAAAATAGTATGTTGAAGTAGGGGGAGAAAAAATTGTATTTAGTATGTGTCTCTAGTGAATACTTCATGTAAATATAGAAGAAGCATACTAAATCCATAGTGAATAAATAGTAAACCCGATTCTTTAATTATCCCAGATAAACTATCATCCTAGAATCACTAAAGATGGCTTACTAAATTTTCATTCACTGTATTAATATAATAATCATATAAAATATATTTTTTCAAAAGGTACCTTACACTCACTACCTCACTGATCTAGTCCCCCTCACATCCCAATAAAATATTTCCTAGGGTTCAAATCCCTTCTATATCCACATACCATTATCTCATAACCACATGTGTAACCACATTACCACATTTATATCTATATGACCTCATTACCACATAACCACATCCACATATTCATAATCACCCTATCATAGAAACATCACAATATCACTACCACATAGTCACAAAACTGTACTATATCTAAAATGGTTAAGTAGAGGGGAAGAATTCAATTATTCATATCACCCATATCCAGGAAGTTTTAGGTATTCCAAGAACCAAAACCTCCTATGGACATTAGTTATATTATTTCACTTGGGTGATAGTGGTTAATAAAAAAGAAGAAATATAATTGATACATAATAGCACACAAGATCTTCCTAGGTATAAATTCCTACCACAATGCCTCTACAAAAACCCATTGTCATAGTGTTACAGTTAAATATTAAAAACCACAACCATATCTAAACACATCACATATTAACACCACAATTTCACAATAATAACACAATTTATACCCACTTAATATTTATTTATCATTTAAAATCAAATTGTGTTTAACTAGACTGAAAATTAATTCTTTATTATCCAAACACACTTGAGGAAAAAGTGAGAAACCAACAAACACTTTTGAGTAAAAGTGGTAAACCCACCATGACTTCACGACTTAAAACATTCAAACATCAGAAAACAAAACAACTCATTCCAAAAACCAATAAAACCACACAGTCATTCAAATCATGAACTTGGGTTCATGAACATTAGAAGAGCTTGAACAAACCTCATAACTGGACTCCTTGAATTTCGTTGATGCGACCATCGACATTAGCCCCAAAACCACAAACCCGACGATGAACTCCGATCAGAGTTCACCCATACCTTCCAGCAACATGAGATGGTCCAAGAACACATCCACAAAAGGCAACGAATAATCCATATCAATGTAGTCCAGGCAGTGCTGACGCCACACCCAGGTCCGCCGAATCCAGTCTCACCACACCTGTCTCACCAACATCAACACTAGCATCAAATTCTGACCCAAGAAAATCAAACCAAACCATTTCAGCAAACCAAACAATTCCACCAAACCAAAAAACTACAGAGAATCAGAACACAAGGCCCCCCTCCTTCCAAGCCCCTAGATCCAACCCCGAACACACCAGTGCACACTAAGCTGATGACGAGACGGGATGAAGCCAAGAAGAAGAATCGGAGCCGAAAGGTCTTTGTGGCAGGCGTTTCACACACCGGAGTCCATGCCAGTAGCCGCAACAGAACTATAACAACCATCGAGGCCGAGATGAGCACACAGGAATCGAAGACAAGCACTCCAAAGCTGCGGAGAGAACCGAAGCCAAGAGGAGTGAACACGACACTGAATCGAAACCCTGAAGCCAGGAACACTAAGGTCGTCGCACGTTGACACAGATCTGAAAACTCGAAGGCACAATAAAAATAGATCTTTCGTCAAACATACTAGATCCAAAGCAAGATCTCGAAGCTGAAGTGTCACGACCCGTCCTCGGGACCCATGCAGTTACTACCCCAAGCCTGCCTTCCATAGGCCAGGGGCTGGGGACTAGTACCAAAGGCGTAAATCCTGATAACTGGGAAGGCATTGCCTTTATAAAAAACCAACACATCAAACCAAAGTACAAGAAGAAGAAATACACTAAGTAAAAAAGAATGTTTTGAAGGGTAAATGGGCCAGAATACAAACCCAACTGAAAAGTATAGCTACAACTGAACGAAATTACAACAGAAAATACAAACAGCTGGAAGATAGAAGCAGCTCCTGGGTCGTCCACCTCGGATCCTACCTGAAGGGTAGGTACAGATAGCCTCCTCAATGCTCTCACCCACAAACCTCATCCGAGTACTGTCTCGTCGTGAAGTCCACCTCTGGGTACTGACTCGTCGTGAGGTCCACCTTCAGGTACCGTCTAGTCCTTGTACACTCTGTCTCTATCAGCGCTGTCCGTCATCTGCATCCAACAAAACAAGGTGCGGGCATATCTCGTGCAGAGGTGAGTATAACGATACTCAGTAGGGACCCCGAGACCCTCAACTTCCCACTAAATCCAACAAGGTTAACCACAAAGAAGGATCTCAAGAGATAACCCATACTAAAGTATAAGAACATACTTATACCTAAGTTATCAAGTAACCCATCTCAATCATGAGGAAACACAAAGGTTATGAAATCAACGGATATACACTACTTATTTATATGCCTATACATATACCTAAGTTATCAAGCGACCCATCTCGATCATGAGGTAAACACAAAGGTCAAAGACTCATCTCAAACCAGGATTTTCATTAACGAAACCACAACTGCTAGAGAACTCCTCCCTTGTCGTGTATAGTAGCCCTGTCATGACTCCGAGGCACTACTCACTAACCTAAAAATGTTTAGGTAATCCTCCTGTTGAGTACCGCGGGTCTGCTGCCAAATACAGGGTGCTTCGTCTGCTGAGAGTCTGCCGCCAAATACCGAGCACTTACCCTAATAGCCTACAGATGTACTCCTCCTGTTGAGTATCGTAGGTCTGCTGCCAACTACTAGGAACTCTGTCCACCGCGGGTCTACCAATAAATACCGGGTGCTCCATCCACTGGGCTAACCGAATCACTACGAGTCGAATCGGTAAATCAATCAATATGTCTACAGCTACTAGGTCTCCGCACTCCGTACGCTAATATCCGGGAGGGTCCGCTCCACGAGCTACTGGTCGATACATCAAAGTGTCATGAAAACTCATGTGAAAATATTTCAAAGTACCGCCTCGTCCTAGGGGTCTCAACGCAACAGACGACACGTCAATAGGATTCATGTTCTTTGAGTTATTAGCATTTTCGTTCTAGGGGCCAGGTTGGATTTCAGGTACAATCCAACCCGGTCACACTCCAACTGCGTCCAAACCTCAAATAAAGTATTCTGAAAGAACCATATCATCAAGAGGAATCCAACAAAGTGGATGGCATGTCAATCGGACGTCCGGAGCTCAAGTTATAAGTGTTTCCACTCCAAGGGCCCGATTGGTTTCGAGTTCGAACCAACCCGAACATATCTATAAGACGTCGAAACCTTGATTGTAATATAACGAAACAGACATCTTGATCCAAGGAATCCTACACACCTGACGGTGCGTCGATTGGAGGTCCACAACTCAATTTATGGGTGTTTAACTGTAGATGGCCTGAAAATAGGGGGTCTGGGCCCGGTCTGACCCGGTCAAATACCCCCTGGGTCAGCCCGAACCAGGTTGACACAACCCAGGTCTGGGTCCAGCCCGGTTGGGCGTGGCCCGGTGATGGCAGCCTGGCCCGACCAACGTGGTCTGGTCCATGCGACGCACGCAGTTGGCAGCGTGGGTGGGCGACCAGGGGGGAAGCTGGCGGCGCCAAGTGGGGGCATCCCTAGCCTCAGGTCTGGGGGGTTACACCCCCCGATTTCTTCGAAACGGCCAACCATAATGGTTGGTCCTTGAGTAAAAGCAGGACCCCCTCGGGTCCTGCCTCTAGGTGGCATCGGCGGCCGGCACAGCCGGCCGCCCCTTTGAGATCCCCTGCGGCCTTAGGCCACTGCTCTGTTTGACCGGCACTTTGTGACGGCACAGCGCCCCACCGCCGCGCCCCACCACGTCCGCGGCCCCTTGTAGCTCCAGCGCGGCGCGACGGCACCGCGCCCCTCCGCCACGGCCCACCCGGGCCGCAGCCCTTTGGATGTAGTGTGGCGCGTCAGTGCGGTGCCCCTCCACCGTGGCTCGCCAAGGTCGCGGTCCGGCTCTACGCCGCGCGGCACGATGGTGTCGCGCCTTTGCGGTGACCCGACAATCAAACGTTGACGATCCGCCCGTGATCGGCCCGACGCCGGCTGGTTCTTCGTAGTACACCTCCATCGTCCATAATCAATAAACGAATGGGGAATGGTCGAACCGTGTTGGTGCGGTCCGAGCCCTTCCTCGTCAAGATGGTATCAAGCGGCCCAACGAAACTCAAGAATTAAAGACTGTTGTTGAACAGTATTGAAACTTGAACATAACAACCACTACCTCAAGGTTCTCCATTCGATGACTATATCACGAGAGGGTGGACGTCGTCGCAAGGGAGGAGATGAAGGTGACGACGATCGTTGGAATTCTTCGCTTCCGCAAAGGCCTTCGTTCTTGGCTCGAGCGTCGTTCGTTGAAGGTCCGTTCGAAGGGGAACCGTTCTTTGGGGAGGGTTAAAGCACTTTTAATTCTCCAGGGATTCTCCACATAATATTTTCCCTGCCAAAATATTAGAAATGAGATTCTCCCCCATCTTAACAAACTTCCATCTCAATTCAAATTAATTCAAACTTATTAATTAACTGAATAGTTGGCAAAGAAATTAAATGAGAGAGATAAGAAGTTGAGAGGCTCTACTCCAATAAATTAGTGGAGTTGTCATGCAATTAACAAGGGGTGAGTTGTGGGGAATTCCAGGGGTTATGGGGAGGTGAGGAGTTAGGGTCTCGTGTGGGCCTCACCACACTAAACCCTCCCTTGGGAAGTTAGGTGGGTGTGGGCCCCACCACTAACTCCCCCTTTGTAGGATTAAAACCACCTTCCTTAAAAAAAATCTATACACAACAAATTTTATTTATTTTATTCTAAATCTACAATTATTAAACCTCAGCCCGCTCAAAACGCAACTACGAAAAAGGTCCCCCTAGGTAATTATCGGTGCTGCGAGTTCATCGGTGCCCTCAGATTTCAATTCCGAGCACTGATTCAAAAGAGAGTAAAACTCACTCGTTCGTTACTGAACGTACCCAAGATAAACTTCGTAAATTTATTCCGGGAACACCGGGCCTCAGAATCAGGTGCCGTCAGAAACTGCGGACACGTAAAATTCCAAAGAAATTAAGAAAAAAAATTCCTTGAAATTCCTGGGTCTTTACATTACTCCTTTATTAGGGATTTACGTCCCCATAAAGTTACAAGATAAACTGTGGAAACTAAAGGAGATAACGAGCATGCATCTGAGCCTGACGCTCCTATGTGCTCTCCTAGAGGTTCTCGTGCTGCCAACGAATGCGCACCAGAGGAATCAACAGTCCACGTAGGACCCGCTCCTGTCGATCCTCAACCTCAACTAGAACCCCATGAAATTATCCATGTCATCGATGTACAACTCTCAGTGGTCGATAATGATAGTTAGTTCGTGCACACATCTCCTCAGCTGAGATACATGGATGACGTCGTGCACCCAGTGCATCTGAGGTGGAAAGGCCAGATGAAACACAGAGATAACTTACCGCCCTGGACAAAACTCCGTAGACCTCGTCAAGGTGAGACCCATAATAAAATGTGGTTGCCACCCTTGAACTCCAGTGGTCTCATCTCTTATCAGCATAGGAATTTTGTCTGCTCTGTGCAGCCTTCATCTGCTCCTAGAAGTTCTGCACCTTCTCCGTCGTAGCCTGAACCATCTCTGGTTTTACACGTGCTGACTCCATCACTATCCACAAAGGATATCTGAAACACGGCCAGCTTCTATCTCACCACTCTTAACAGCTGAATGCCCGATCTCCTACTAAGAGCATCTGCTACAACATTCCCCTCCCGAGGAGTATAAACTATCACGAAGTCATAGTCGTGGAGGAATTTAAGCCATCACTGCTGTCTCAGTTTCATGTCCTTCTGAGAGTAGATACAACTGAGACTATTGAGTTGGAGAGTACTATAAACCGTTCGCTCAATGAAAAACGGGTGAGACTATCCAATTGTAAGAACTCATCTCCACCCTACATTGTTTACGTTATTATTGAGTTGCTGAGATTTCTCCTCTGCCTAAAGGAGAAATCTGGTCCCATCCCCTGGATGAACCATGTTCCTTGCCTAATACTGTCAATCCTAAAATGAACGGTACAATTCATGTCTTTAATGACATCGTAAGGCCTTGATGCTACTACTAAGAGATCCAACCGTTACTCTCGCCTCCAAGGGTTGAGTCACACTATCGGCATCAGTGTATGGTTACTGGGTCTCCTCTAGTAGGAATCTCACAACTGAGGGTCAATTCAACAATTATAACCAGAACCTCTTAGTATCAACCATACAAAAATAACAGGAAAGTAAACGTCACAAAGATAAGTGTCTTTTATTACTACATCTCAAAGTACAAAGACACATAACAACCTCAAACAACAATAACACGGAAACTAGAAGCACCAAGAAAAAAAGCCTCCATGCATAGTCCCGCTCCGGTCCACCTACTTCTGGAGATCCGTAGTATAATTATTCAGCTTCCTGAAGCTGTGCTCTCCCATGTCCACCAAGTGGTGGTGGTGGAAACACCTCGAAGCGTCGTCCACCACCAGCTGCATGGCCAGCTCCTCTGCCACGGTCGCCTGCTCCTTGCAGTACGCCTTGATCGAACCTCTTACTCTGCCTGGGAGGTCCTTCATCTATCTTTTGATCGTCTGTAGGGAAGGTTGGACAGTCATGTGCCATGTGACCAAGCCCGCCGCAGGAGTAACACTGCCCTCTCCTGGCACAACTGGCTCTGACGCCACTCTGGTTGCCCCACACAACTGAACCTGAGTCGTGCAGTCGGCCACCGGTGGGTTTGGTCCTCTTGGACCCCTATTTCGTTTGTCTACTGCCAGCTGCAGAAGACTCCTCTATAAGTCGACTAGTGGTGGGTCCCGCTGCTGGAGTCTACTCAGCAAGGAAAATTTCTACTAAGAGGGCTCGCTCCAACACCCCTTCCTAAGTCAGGATGCTGAGAGGAATCGTCGAAGCTCTGATCCCGTGCCTTAGTCCCTGCTCGAAGGTCCGGGCTCTGAAGAATGGGTCTCGTTCTATATCTTTAGAGTAGAGCTAGAGGTCTATGAACCTTGCTAAGTACTGAGCTACACTCATGTTTCCATGCTACAGATGAAGTAGCTCATGTATCCGCACCGCTCGAAGGGTGGCTGGTAGAAGCTCTGCCCGGAACAGGCTCTCGAAGTCTGCACATAGAAGTTACGTCTCGTCATGCATCTAGAGAATCCGGCTCCACCATCTGCCTGCTGCTACCTAAATAAGGCTGGCAACAAGGATCACCATGAAGTCCGCAGGTGTACCTACTAGCCTGAAGACTCTCACCACAACCTCCAGCCAATCCTCTACCACCTATGGGTCCGTCTCTCTCCGGAACCTAGGTGGCCTATGGCACTGGGACTCATGCAGCATGCTCAGGCGGCGTGCATCGCCTGGTGCTAGGGCGGGTGGCATCGGTGTCCCAACGAATGGTAGTACCGCTGGTGCCTCCGCTGGTGCCTCAACTGAAAGAGGGCCCTGTACAGAGGCCTCGTCGCTCGGCGAGCTGTCAGTACGTACATCTCTCGGGGCTCTAGCTGGTCATCCGCGGGGAGGCATCATGAAAGAACAGATGCATCATGATCAAAAGACTATACATGTTGAGATGTCCTAGTTTGATATGATTTAATGAAAACTTTTGAAAACACACATGCAATCAGTGTTTTTGTGCACTGAGTCAGAAATCAGAAGTCAAGGTCCTGGTGTATGGATACGTCGGTCGCCCGCACCAATACTGGACTCCTTGAACTGAAAACCACAATTAGTACCCTTAACATTATTGCTTCACAGAAAGAAAATATCAGAGTCCTAAGTTCTGCGGTAGAACCGACTCCTCTGATACCAATTTGTCACGACCCGTCCTCAGGGCACTTGTTGTGACTACCCCAAGCCCGCCTTCCATAGGCCAGTGGCTGGAGACTAGCACCAAAGGCGTAAGTCCAAATAACTAGGAATGCATTGCCTTTATAAAACATAAACACATCTAACCAGAGTACAAGTGGAAGTAATAAAATAAGTACAAAAGAAATTGATGAAGGGTAAATGGGCCAGAATACAACCCCAACTCAAAAGTACAACTAAAACTGAATGAAATTACAACAGAAAAGACAAATAGCTGGAAGATAGACGCAACTCCTAGGTCGTCCACCTCAGATCCTACCTGAAGGGTAGGTACAGATCGCCTCTTCAATGCTTCCGCCCAGCCACCTCCTCCGAGTACCATCTCATCATGAAGTCCACCTCTGGGTACTGACTCGTCGTGAGGTCCACCTTCAGGTATCGTCTAGTCCTCGTACACTCGGTCTCTGTCAGCTCTATTCATCGTCTACATCCATCACAACAAGGTGCAGGTATTCCCCATGTAGGGGTGAGTATAACGATACTCAGTAGGGACCTCGAGACCCTCATGGTCTCATTAAATCAAACAAGGTTAACCACAAATAAGGATCTCAACAGATAACCCTTACTTAAGTATAAGCCCATACTTATACCTAAGTTATCAAGTAACCCGTCTCAATCATGAAAAAACACAAAGGTTATGAAATCAACGGATAACCAGAACTTAGTTATATGCCAATACATATACCGAAGTTATCAAGCGACTCATATCAATCATGAGGTAAACACAAAGGTCAAAGACTCAGCTCAAACCAGGATTTTCATTAACGAAACCACAACTGCTTGAGAACTCCTCCCTTGTCGAGTACAGTAGCCCTATCGCGACTCTGAGGTGCTACTCACTAACCTTATACTGCTAAGGTACTCTTACTGTCGAGTACCATGGGTCTGCTGCCAAATATCGGGTGCTTCGTCCACTAAGGGTCTGCCGCCAAATACCGGGCACTTCCCCTAATAGCCTACAGAGGCACTCCTCCTATCGAGTACCGAAGGTATGATACCAACTACCAGGTGCTTCATCTGCCATGGTTCTACCTCCAAATATCGGGCACTCCTTCCATTGGGCTAACCAAATCACTACGAGTCGAATCGGTCAAGCAGTCAATAGGTCTACAGCTACTAGGTCTCTGCACTCCGTATGCTCGTCTCTGGGAGGGTCCGCTCCACGAGCTACTGGTCGATACATCCATGTTTCACACAAACACACATTGTAATATCTCATAGGACAACCTCGTCCTAGGGGTCTCAACGCAACAGATGGTGCAACGATCTGACGCTCGGTCTGTGAGTTATTAGCATTTCCGTTCTAGAGGCCCGCTTGTATTGCAGGAATATTCCATCCCGGTCACACTTCAAATACGTCCAAACCTCAAGTGAAGTATTCCAAATAGAACCTTCTAATAAATAGGAATCCAACAAAGTCGACGGGACGTCAATCGGACGTCCGGAGCTCAAGTTATAAACATTTTCTGCTCCGAGGGCCTGGTTGGTTTCGAGTTCAAACCAACCCGGCCATATCCATACTATGCCAAAACCTTGAGTGTAATATACTGAAACGACCGTATCGATCCCAGGAATCCTACTCAACTGACGGTGCGTCGATCAGAGGTACACAACTCAAGTTATGAGTGTTTAAATGTATATGGTTCGAAAATAGGGGGTCTGGGCTCGGTCCGACCCGGACCAATACCCCCTGGGTCGGCCCGAACCGGGTCGACCCAACCTGGGTCCGGGTCCTTCCCGATTGGGCATGGCCTAGCCCAGCTGGTGCGGCCTGGCCCAGCCGACGTGGTCCGGTCCACGTCACCCACGCAGTTGGCCACGTGGGTGGGCGACTAGGGAGGAAGCTGGCGGTGCCCAGTGGGGCCCATCCTAGCCGTAGGTCCGGGGGGTTACACCCCCTGGTTTCTTCGAAACGGTCAGCCATAATGGCCGGCCCTTGAGTAACTGCGGGACCCCCTTGGGTCCCACCTCAAGGTGGCATCGGCGGCCGGCACAGCCGACCGCCCCTTTGAGATCCGCTGTGGCCTTTGGCCGCGGCTCTGTTCAACCGGCGTGGCGCGACGGCGCGACGCCCCACCGTCGCGGCCCCTTGTAGCTCTGGCACGGCGCGATTGCGCCGCGACCACATACCTTTAGCTCCGGCGCAGTTCTTTCGCAGCTCGGCAAGACTGTGGTCCGACTCTACTCCGCACGGCACAATGGTGTCGTGCCTTTGCGGTGACCCGACAATCAAGCGTTGATGATCCGCCCGTGATCAGCCCGATGCCGGCCGGTTCCTCGTAGTCCGCCTCTATCGTCCATAATCAACAAACGAATGGGGAAGGGTCGGACCGTATTCGTGTGGTCATAGCCCTTCCTCATCAAGATGGTATCAAGTGGCCCAATGGAACTCAATGATTAAAGAACGTTGTTGAACGGTATTGAAACTTGAACATAACAACCCCTACCTCAAGGTTCGTCGTTCGATGACGATATCGCGAGAGGGTGGACGTCGGCTCGTTGACGTAATCGCAAGGGAGGAGATGAAGGGGACAATGATCGTTGGCGTTCGTCGCTTACGCAAAGGCCTTAAATCCATGCTCGCGCATCGTTCATTGAAGGTCCGTCGGAAGGGGAACCGTTCTTCGTGGAGGGTTAAAGCTCTCTTAATTCTCTAAAGATTCTCCACATAATATTTGCCCAGCCAAAATATTAGAAATGAGATTTTTCCCCATCTTAACAAACTTCCATCTCAATTCAAATTAATTTAAACTTATTAATTAGTTGAATAGTTGGCAATGAAATTAAATGAGAGAGATAGGAATTTGAGAGGCTCCACTTCAAAAAATGAGTGGAGTTTTCATGAAATTAACAAGGGGTGAGTTATGGGGAATTCAAGGGGGTTATGGGGAGGTGAGGAGTTAGGGTATCATGTGGGCCCCACTATACTAAACCCTCCTTTGGAATGTTAGGTGGGTGTGGGACCCACCTCTAACCCCCCCCCCCCTTTGTAGGATAAAAACCACCTTTCTTAAATTAAATTTATACACAACAAATTTTATTTATTTTATTCTAAATCCCCAATTATTAAACTTCAACCCGCTCAAAACGAAACTATGGAAAATGTCCCCCTAAGCAATTATCGGCGCTGCGAGTTCATCGGTGGCCTCAGATTTCAATTCCGAGCACTGGTTCAAAAGATAGAAAAACATGCTCGTTCGTTACTGAACGTACCCGAGCTAAACTTCAGAAACTGATTCTGGGAATACCAGGCCTCGGAATCAGGTGCCGTCAGAAACTACAGACTCTTAAAATTCCAAATAAATTAAAAAAAATTCCATGAAATTTCTGGGTCTTTACATGAAGGGATCTAAGCATCCTCCAACGAACTAAAACCAAAGCCGATCCAAACAGAACCGTCACCGATCAACGTCGTGCCTAAGCGAGGAAGCCATTGATGAAGCCGGCCCGTGCCGAATGTGGGGAGGGGAAGACCGGGTGAAGAAACCCTAGATGCGCGAGGAGAGGGAAGAAGCCGCCACTCTGAGTCTCTGCCCCATTATATTATTTCCATAAAACCATTGCATATTATATGAATTATGCACATTGAATTCTAGAAACATCCCTTAATCATTACCCCATTCATAATTTTTTTACCACATAACAATTATTAAACACTTCAATTCATTGATCATTCACCTAAAAATTTAAATAATATCAATATTATTTAACTTATTCAATATAATGTTATTTATTTTAGAATCATTCCATATTCCCATGAATCCGTCACAAGAAACCACAATAAACACATCAACCCCACATAATCAGCAAAAAAACACTCCAACACTTCTATATCTAAGAAAACAACAAACTTAAAAATGTCCTCCACAACTACCATAAAATAATGGAAAAAATAATCAACACAAAAAAAACAATACTAAAACAAAAATACCATTTCCTTACATAATATTTCCAGATATATTTGTTTAATTTTAACAAAAAATATTAAAATAAAAAAATGATGATTCCCAGATTTTCCACTTTCCAACACTTTGTAATCATTAAATTAATAAACCACCTCAAATTATGATTTTCATATTTTATAAATCATTAATTAAAATAATAGTAATACATTGCAACAATAATCAATGAAAAAAATATAACAAAAACAAGGAAATCAAGTAAAACCAATTCAAATCACTTCTCCTTTTTTATTTTAGTCTGATTATTTATATTCAATTGACTGATTCTATATCTTCACCTAAATAAATCCAAAGCATAATAATTATGAGATAACATAGTATATAAATAATAAAAAATCTAAATCACTTGCCTCAAACAAATCTTTAATCATTTACACAATAAGAAATAATTGAATTTAATAATTAAATGCCAATGATCTCTCAAGGATATGATAATCAAGCCTATATACATCACCCAACATCAAATATTCATCATTTAATCACCTAAAACATATACAAAGACAACCCAACTGAAATAAATAATGAATAAGGATAATAAGAAAAAAAATAATAATATTATGATGAAATAAAGAATAATTACTATATTTGATGTGAATTTGGTAACTTGGTGGGGAAGAAATCAAACACCAAAAAAGGTTGTTCTATGAAATTAAAAATCCCATATATTTTTTAATAGTTTAGAGGGAAAAAATAAATAAAGTATCAATAAAAATAAGACTCAAATTTATTAAAATAATGGGATATATAAATTTCAGGATGTAATCTGTATTCATTATGGAATGATATGGGGAATAATGGAAGTGATTGGTCATGTACCCAACAATGTCTTTTTCATTAGTTTCAATAGATAAAATCTAAATAACTTGACAAACTAAACCTAACTTCTTCAAATATGGGGTGTTTTCAAATATAATTTATGATTAATTCAAAGTAATAATTACCTCAAAATGATAATTTGTTCATGGTTGTTGTTTAGTCTAGTAACCGCTCTCTTAGTATCATTATTATGGTGAACATTCTAAATTAAATTTACTATAGTGGAACTAACATATGATTCATGAAATTCTAAATGTCTTCATTTGTATTTTTGGTGCTAGTGTAGAGGAACCAAGTACCTTGTGTCATTTTTCACTAATTACAACAAGTAATATTTTAGTATTGAATGATTTTTCTATTATTCTATCGGTCTTGAGAGGAAGTATGAGGATTTTTATCATTGTTCTTGAGATATTTATATATAAATTCCATCCCCGGATTTGAGGTAATTCACTTGGGAGAATTGTTATACAAAAACCTCAAACCCTAAAAATGATAAAAATAAAATTATATACATAGGGTTAAACAATTCATAGTTGAGTATAAAAATGATATCTATTTTTTATTCTACATATACACTATATAAAATAATAATAATAATATTATTATTATGGTATTCTATTTACATGTGAACTCATGGATTAATATATCATTTTCATCAAGTCCTTTAATTCATTGTGATAAACATACATGAAATTTATCGAACCCTAAATAAAAAATATTTATTAAAATAAAAAATATAATTATATTATTCATTCAATAAATAAAATTTATATTCACTAAAATTGAGAATAAATATTTTTTATTAATACTGACATAACTGAATAAATATTTATTTAACAAATAATTATTTTTTATTACCTTGTGAATAATAAACAATTGATAAATAAATAATATATTATTACACAGGCTCAAAAATAATAATTAGTTTATATTCAAATCACATATAATTTAAAATAGAATCACTAGAGATTAAATTTATGTGATTAGATTAACCTAGAAAAGTATTAATCCACAGGTTAAGAATGAGTTTAACTCTAAATATTAAATTCAAATATAATTCAACTAAGAATCTAGATAAACATAGTGTTTGATCCTCTAGGCCTCTATGTCTGAGGATCCCTTAAAATTTTTAAATTTGTTTTTTTTGTTTTCAACCCTATATGAAAAATATTTTGGGTTTCTTGAGAAGTTTTTTTGATAAGATTCAAAAATAACTGAAGTTTTCTTGGATGATTCTAATTCATTTAGATAAGTTTAGGTTTTTTGGGTTTTTTCATATTTTATAAATTCTGGTTAAAGTGTATGAATTTATTTTATGACTTTGAAGTGTGGTTTATGGAATTTAAACAATGTATGACTTTTAGAGTCATTTCGTATGAATTTGTACTAGAATGTAAAAAATTTGAGTTCTGAGATTAGAATTCATAATGTTTCGTATCAATTAGTAATTTCATAAGACTTGGATGGACGATTTTGATGCTGAAGTACAAATTTTTTGGTTCATAAGACTCTAAAAAAACATTGGCATATGAAATTAATACATTTCATACAGATTCATAGAAAATGTAAGAATTCTAATGCCTTTTGAAAGGAAGAGTTTATGAATTTCATGCATGGCTTAATAATTCTATATAAGTTTTAAATTTATATGAATTAGAGTCACCTACATGATAAGAATACGAATTTATTGATCTTATGAATTTGAAATTCATCGAATTAAACAAAAAATGTTGAGAATCTATAATTTTGAATTTTGAATAAAATGAGAATTAATTCAATTGTTTGTTCAATGTGTTTAAGTTTCCAAATATTATTTAATATTGGTCAAACCAATGATTCAAGTTGAGATTCATGGGATTTTGAATGGTTTTTAATGTTAGGAATCATGGGTGATTTACATGGCATTTCAAATTCAACATTTAAAATTATTTATCACTGTCAAATATGTTTTTCATTAGGGATTTTTCATGTAGCTGAGAATCATGTAAGGTTCCATAAATAATTATATAAATATTATTCATAAATTAATGTGAATGCAAAAGAGAGAAATAAAACTTCAAATACCTAAGCTGGTTCGTGGCATGGGTCTAAGGGAGTTTACAAACCCTACGGACTGGTAACTAGTGTCGAGAATCAATATTAAATTGTTGGGAATTATTAGGGCCATGAAAAAAAAGTTAAAACAATAAATAAATAATGATGATAAAAATAAAAACTAGTAGCAAAAAGAAAATGAAACTACAAATACCTTAATGTGAACTCACTGGTCACAACAAAAATCAGAACCAATTTCACTCTGAGAGTGATCCAACACAAGAAGAACCTGAAACTCAAAAGTTAAAGTAGGTGTGAGCAACAAAAAGCCTAGTAGGATTTCCAATGAAAAAACATGGAATCCATATATTTTCATTTCCCAAAAACATTCTATTAAATGCTATTTTCAAAATAAAATTATAAAAAAATAGGGTTTTTACATTTTAGATAAATAAACACTGTTTTACTTCCTTTTTAAAACATTACACACACAGTTTCTATTTCCAAAAAAAATACCATTTTAAAACTAATACCCACAAAGATCATCCCAGGTTACACAGAATGATAAAAAAGCTAACATAGTACCAGGAGAAAATATGTGCATAAAAATATAAACAGGAAATTATAAATAGAAAGTAAGGATGTGTGATCCTAACCATCCCTAGAAGACCCCTGGACATACTCAGTTTAGATCCATCTACCAATGTATGGTGAAACCCCTATGTTCTTAACCAAATAGACACACTCAATTAGGTAATCAAGTGGAACTTCTAACTTGGCCTATCTGCAATACAGGGGTACCAACCCATCTAAATAGGATTGATCACCAACCCTCACTCAATCTTCTAAAAGATTCATAGGAACCCACAGTAATAGTAAACTGTGTAAGGGGAGGCCCTCGTACAACTGACTCACTTTACCTACCACAACCACCCTTGCTAACCTAAAAATGGACCCCATCTATATGATAACCCATAAAAGATAAATCCTAAATAAGGGTTCCCACCACACACACACACACACAGATATATATATATACATATATATATATATATCATTTTATCTAAAGTTCCAACTGGGCCATCATATCGCTTGATCATTCAACCCTTTCTTTAAAAACATGAAAAAATATCAAACAGGCCTTTGGCCTTACACACCCAAATTCCATTTTTCCAAAAACACCTCAAAATCCATTTTCAAAAAATGTGAAACCCCAGTTTATTTAAGCATTTCCCAATGGGATTTTAGGTCCCATGTTCTAATACGTTTTCATAAAATCCTTTATAAATTTTAGTGAAATGAACAATTTTATAAAACACGCCAAACAACCCCTTAAGCCAAACATTCACCAAAACGGACTCCAAGTTCCATACAAGAAAACCTATTAAGATTTCATTTAAACCCACCTTTTAGAAATTACGCAAATGAACTAACATCATTTAGAAAACCACAGACCATTCAAGAAACCAATGTCTAAGGAAACACCATTTTAAAGTGAGTAGTTCCAAATCGACCTTTAAGTTCCAAATCTATCTTTATTTCCAAACTAAGATAAAAACACACAATGCACTCAAAAATTTGAAATTGGATTTCATACCATTTATTATCCGAATGACTTTTCTAAATCACCAAAATAATTTTTGAGGGAAAATGATCCAAAATTTTAAGAAACACATTTGAAGTCACATTCCTAAATCAGTTTTAGCAACACATCATCATTTTAAAATCATGGGACCATTTTGGGAAAAAAGGGAATAAGGGAAGATAAGGTAACTTTTTTAAAGAAAAGTGTCTTATAGTTCCATTCTCATTTGAATGAATATCCATGTGTTCACTCTATGAACCCATGGATGTTCCAAAATCCAATTTCACTCCCACTTATTCCCATTAAACCCTTTTTAGAAACCATTTCCAAAACACCATTTTCCTTTACACACCAAACCTCACAATTCCACATAATAACAAAACATA